>JAQQSE010000067.1:0-1284932 GCA_035772565.1 Antheraea assamensis
TTGTTTTACTGGTTGCCATGTGAAGATTAACTTCAACGAAAAATTATATTCATAAGTTTTTATTATAAGTATCCTTTCAAAAGTTTTTTATAACGAATTTGAAGAAATGCAAAATTCATTATTTATTAGCTCTACAAGAAAAAGGTTAGTTTTTTTTTTAGGTCAATGTAATCTTTGTAGAAAATTTAACTCTCAGTAAACCGATGCCGTTGTTTTTATTTTGTTGATTATATTTAATGAAGGCACAAGAGTTAAAATAAACTTTTATATGTTTTGGAAAATTCTAATTTCTGCAAGCGGTAACAAAAACGAAGATAGACTTATCAATTGTAATTTGTTTTTTTTTTTTCGTAATAGGTAATGTCATTTTCACACAGGATGTAAGAAAAAAAAGACGTTCTCTCAGCGAATACACAAATAAATGCATAAACACAACTCAGCGCATTCTCATTGAAAACATTAGCAAAAAGATGTGAAATATAGTATTTTAGAAAAATATACACTATGATCACTTCCATCCTGACCAAAATATCAACGTAAATCTAAGAGACATGGTACGTATTTTAATCATATCCTCATATTGTCATTTTACAGCTGGCAAAGGTTCCCAAAATTGGTATAATAAAGTCCCTGCTTTTGTAAAACGGTTTCATTGCATTACAATACATGGGTAAAATAGGATTAAAAGTACAACATATGAACATTACCATTGATTTTTAACACGTTACGGTTAGACTGAGTAACATTCGGGTTCGCAGCACGGTGCGATCAGACCGCACAGGGGCAGTCCCCGGCACAAAGAGCAGAAGAGACCAGCAGCAGAAGAGCGGCGGCAGACAGCGCAGCGGCTGGCTCGGCGGCTTCCTCACTAAGCTCTCGCTACGCCCTCCACCATTATACTGCCCGACGACAAGAACCCTTCCGTGAGTCAATCTTTTGTCCGTTCTACCAACACCCCTACCCATACCATGGCCGTTAGAAAAACCATATAAAGTATATTAAAGATAAAGTTTACTTGATAATTTGTATTTGATAAATTTATAATTCATGTGCAATCATATTTGAAGGTTTGTTGAGTTTTTTCAGATGTAAACTTCATTATATTGAATTAATTGAATTGATAATTTAATTGAATGAATTATTTTGTAAACACATATCAGTTCGTATTACATTTATCAGTTAAGTAATGCTATGTGACATAGAGAACAATAGCAGTTCGTTTTTTTTAATGTTTTGTAAGTTGATAATTCCTGTGCATCAATTATGAAGAAATTGTTAATATAAAGTAATATCAAGACGTAAGTAGTAGACATTTTATTCTCGTTATTACGTTTAAATAGATTTTGGTAATTTGTTGTAAGTGATAAAATGATTGATATGTGTGTATTGTGGGGGTGACAGATCGTGTGGGACGAGGACAAGAAGCGTTGGGCGACGTGGACGGAGACGCGGAGGAGTCGGAGAGACCGCCCGCGCCGCCGCCGCGCTCCTCCGACAGGCCGCCCGCGTCAGGTCGCACTCATCCTCCTTACTCTCATACTACACTACTACCTTTTACCTTATTCATTAACAACTAATCAGATAAATGACTAATAACAATCACAAATATATCGCGTACAATTATCATAATATTCATACATTCATTTCGCGCGCACATATAAACTCATCATGACGTCATTGTTATGATTTATCGGTAATAATAAAGATGCTTTTAATTAAAGCAGAGATACCTCGAGCAATCATTGACACTGAAATAGGAGGTCAATAAAGTCAAGTCAATAGTGAAAAGTCAATATTATTGCACAGGTCATTAATACTCTGCCCAAATTAAATACTTTGAATGTTGTACTAAAATCTATTTATTTGAAACTACACACCTCTACTGAGTAAATTAATTGAACTAAATAAACATTTAAAAATAAACGATAATTTATAATATACTAGATGACCCGGCGAACTCTGTTCCGCCTTAGTGGCAATAAATAAGCAGATTTTGAATTGTATTAAGTACAATTTTTTGTTAGAAGTCGAATCATACTAACGCGGCGCTCTTCACTGGCATTTTCTTGTTCTTCTTCAGCCCTTTCATTCGCAATGTGTTGCTTTGCCGGGAAAGATTCGATCGTCTTGGTCGCGGTATTGTTAATGACGATTCAAATAGAATACAAACTACTGATTATTGATTTCTGTCAAAATTTATGATTATCAAATTTTCAACCATACTTAACCAAAGACAAAATTCCGTTTACATGTCAGATGCGTTTTTGTTATACCGCGTTTATAGTCACTTGTATTCTCTTTGACGTTTTATGTCACGTCACACGGGAACGTGGTCGAATGGGATAAAAAGTACCCTATGTCCCTGGTTGAGTTCTCCTTGAGTTATAAATAGTGTAATTAACACGACTTTTTATATATATATATAGAAAGACGTGTAAATACCACAAGTGTGTTGCTAATTCGGAATGTTGAAGATATAAAAATCTTGGGTTATAATATTTTCTCATGATTTTATTCCATATGATATAAAGGCTTACATATTGGCACTCATCTTCTTCACTTCACAAATAAATAAATAGGTATTGGCACTCTTTTTATTTTCAATTTTCAAATATATAAGCATCATTTAAAATATAATATGGAAAATATTTTAAACATGCATATTTCGAATGTAGGAGCGGGTCTCCACCCTACAGGCGACGCCGGGTGCTCCGGCCGCGCCCGTCTCCAATATATTCAAAATGCAGAAAGGAAGACGTGAGTACATTTACTTGTATTCCTTTCCGAAGAAACGGCGTATACTAAATCTACGAACATAATAAAAAAGATATGGGTTTAAAGATTTAGTCCTAGATTTAATGTAAAATTTGAGAATGAATATATCTTCTAAATGAAGATTATTTCTATATTTAACTAACGTGTAATCGAAGAGAGAAGCAATATCGAAATGTATAATTGATGTAATTACAGATATAAAGAAGTCGTACGTGGACGTGTGTTTAACCCGAGCGGCGCCGCGACCAGGCCCCTGCCCCCCGCCGCCGAGGTGCTGGGCCCCGCGACCCCCCTCGCCCCCTCGCTCTCGTACTTTGTGCCCGCCCCCGCGCAGGTACGCCCCTTTATACACTATAATAACAGATTATCTGAATAATCATCATTATCATTATTCTCGCAGCCTGTTCAAATCTCGATACCGATGTGCTTATCCCTTACACCGACCCCTCCAACCCCTCCCGCCTCCGCCACCCCGCGCACTGCCGCGAGCTCTCCAACCCCTAGCGAGGTACACGAACTGCACTTTAACATCATATTTAGTTTTGTTAAAAGTTAAACGAATCTAAAGAAGTATCTCGATTATTCAAGGTAAAATTAGAATTATTATCTGAAAATTTATAATATATGTAAATTAATTTCTGAAAACTGATCGTAAGTTTAACGTCGTTACATGCCGCAGGACAACAACAAAGCTGATATTTTATCCAATGGGCACTAACAGGTAAATTAAATACATTCTCCGTGACATAAGAAACTCTAACCTTATTGTTTAAATCCAATGTTGGTTAAATATTATAATAGGCATATGTTAGGGACTGCATCTGCTTCAGTTCTATATTATACATGCGTCACAAGGATTCCTCTCAGTAGTACAAGTCACAATAACTGTTACATATCAATAACTAATTACTCTGTTATGTTATTTTATAACAAACTGTTGCCAATTATTCTGCTGTTGTGTTTACGGTAATAAAATGAAATAAATATTTGCATAACGCTCGATCGTTCGCACATTGCGATAAAAACGATTATTATTATTGACAATAATAATAACGATCAACGGATAGTAGTCCGGTGAATCTGTAGAGGCCCCAGGGTCAAAAGGGTATGTCAGTTCGAAAAAAAGAAAAACGGATAATCGACAGCAGGATAATCATGTCCTCAATAATTTGTTATCCTTTACATTACATTATTAGTTGTTGGCTATACAATGTGTATTTTAATTATCGTTATTCTCTTAACAATATGTTAGTTTGTCATTCGTTGTCCACGTCTTGAACTAAAAAATGGGGTATTTTTCAGAGCGGAATTTATGATCCTTCGCAAGTCGGCGGTGAAGACGACCAGTACCGTAGCGGTATATAGATGTCGAAAAACTTCGACGTAACAGAGATGGATGATATAGTACTGTCTCACACGCTCTCCGACACGTACACGCAAACGCACACGCAAATAAACATACGATATTGTAAATGATTTCTCACGTTCACGCTATATTTATAACTATAATAGTCAGAATTAAACTATACGTTTTTTTGTAAAACTGTAACAAATTATTATCGAAAAATAAATGTCGATATTATTCAGTAATGTTTTTGCCTGCCGCCTGTCTTTGTTAAGAAATTAGTTTGCGGATATTAGAAAAATCTGTACATTTATAAACATGGCTTACTGACAAAGGGGTAGGTAGAAATGTTTAAACAATAACATTGTGAATCGATAATTATGTCGAGGTTGGTTATCAACAAAATAATCGATACAATTTCCTCTACCGATATTAATTTCGTTTAATACAAAACTACGTATATTTTAATGTCTGATCATTCAGGAATACAAAATTAGAGACGGCAGCCCAATTGTGTTATCGACGTAATATTAAAATATAGCGTGATTTTTTCTTTTACATGTTACAGTAAATTATGAATAAAGTATAATTGAATAATTAGTCACTATTGGTAATGCAGAGAGTACTTTTAAAAATGATGGTTTATGTAAGAATTCCTTGTATTGGAGCCTATTTCAAATAAATTTAGTATTTCAATTGTCATGTCATGTAAACAACACTGTTTGGTTTTTTTATATTTGTATAATATGTTGATATTCTGCATGACATAGGACGAACTTTCTAAAATTACCCTCAAACGAAAATAAGAATCAGACGAACGAACGATATAATTTCATAGTAGATAAATGATACTTACCGACTAACTTGCTCGTGAAGTTAGTTACGGCGTAGTGACGATACACACAGACAGACGGACGGCATATCGCTGCGTTTATTTTACGATGCTTTTGTGCAATAAAAGGTTTTCTGTACTTCGGGAGTAGAAAATTAACTGGATTGCTTATGTCATTATTTTATTATTATATTCGTATTTTTTAATTGATGTTTTCCAAGTATTCGGTCCCGTGTTAATAGAGAGTACAGTACGCGTTGTATTCGACTAATAAAGTATAATGTTAGTATAATGACACTCTCTCACTCATAGGTAAAGTAGTTGTGATAGATTCAATTTAGTTTTGCTCATTTTCATGACTTGAATTTGAACGCGTTCACTTTTTAATATACTCACGCAGCTGTTCTCCGCTATTTATGACTTATTATATGTATATTTATCTGTCGATACCTTGATCGCGTAAAACATGAATTAGTTTTGTTTCAATAAGTGAACGCGTGAAATTGCGTGTATATTCTTCGTTTATGTTCTATCATTGTCATTCTTCAGTCTAAGTATTTTCTAATAATAGTTTTCTTACTATAGACAATTCATTTATTGTGTTATTATTATTATTTTTTAAGTATTCAATTTTGTTTAAATATATTATTTTATTTTTATCCTCGTATAAATAGACAATAAATGTTCCAAAATTAATTATCTGCTCATTTTTAATAGTAATTTTCATGATTGTATGATAATATTATGTACAGATATGTAACGAAGTTAGGGAGCTAGGTGAGGGGGTTCAGGTTGTATAAATATGCCTTAATAAATGTTAGATGACAAGGTTAGCACGCGGCATCGCCTGCGGCTGCGGCCGCGGCGGCACTATATATCTGTATATTATGATGTGAAGGATTCATATTATAGTGATCGGTTGGCGGCCGGTAAATCATATTGTATTTCTTAATGTATTATAATGATTTCAATACTTATTGAGAATATTTAAATAAAATGTTATTATGCTTATGGATTGTTTTATTTGAAACATTTCTTGTGTTGATATTAGACATTAAACTTTTATGACTTGTTGTTATATTTCATATACAGTGTAAACTATATGTAACGACACTTCAGGGGCTGTGCATTTTTAGCGTTATAAAGAGTTGTCGGCGCCCATCTCCTTATTGCACAGGTTCGGCGGACGAGAGGAGGTGGCTGGTCATGTACCCAGTATATCTCCCTATAAGGACGGAGCCTGGCGCCCATCTTTCGCCGGGCTGACCGTTAGGGGTGGCATGGTGATAGCTCAGCACGGTCCCATACCGACCCAACGTAAAGCGGTGGCCGGTACACCGTGGGGTTTTAGTCCGTGCGAGTCGGACATAACCCATTCTCTCCCCCGGGAGGATGGGTATCCATAAGGGATTTTGGCAATTTAGAAATTACCTACTGATTAATGCCGTATTGTTGTCGTTATGTAGAGTGAGTGTGATGCTATAGAGTGTACTTATATATCTGTTCATTATATCAACGCATTCAAAACAATTTTTTTAAACGTTAAAGAGCAATCTTTTAATTATATCTCTCTTCAAACAAAGACGAAAAGAATTTGTTCGTGTAGACACATCTTCGATTACATCGTAATGCATTAAATAACAGAGGTCTGCGGTTATGTGTGTATCATGAAAAAACGACTGCATAGATTACGATAATTTTTTTATGTTTCAGATCTTAGATATTTGGTTGTTAGATAAATATTTTTACGATATCTTCATTTAATATAAAGTTATTAGTAACTAAGATTTATAAGTACTCGTGTTCACCGACGTGCATTTTTTACCTTGGGCAAGTGAAGCAAGCGATGAAGTACGCATGCGCAAGGCAGTGCAGATGATGTTGCGGGTATCAACTAGTTGCCAATAATTGTTGGCAACATCTGTTATAACAATAAATATAACATTATTGTTATTTAAAAAATTAGAGTAGTATAACACCGATATATTTCATTACCCTGAGACTAAAGATTAGATTTTATTGTCGCTGGCAACTTCCATAGCGGTGAGGAACTGAATCACTGCGACGGTTATAGTACCGACTGCGAACGCGGCCATTATCAATGAACAAGCGAGCAAAGCTTTATTCATATAGTTATTCAACTTTTCACTTTTTAATTACAATAATACAAATATTTATTGTAGCAATAACAAAACAAGTAAAGATTGACATATGGAAGAACATGACAGATATTTGGACTATTTTCATTCCATTAAGGACGCATTCTCAAAAAAGTTCTATTTAAACTGTTTTTCAGTACGAATTACAACAAAACGATTGTACTTTGGTGAGCATAATGGTTAACTAGAGATGTACATTGGAACCATTAACAATAATACAGAGATGTTTGTTTTTCAAATGAATAGGTTTCCATAAAAAAATCAATTCTCCGTAGCCCATGGCGAAAAGCTACCTGATTTTTTGTATGATAATCTCAGGAAATTTACAAATGTCTTAATTAACGAAAATATCTTATGCTACATATAATCAAGTTTAGTACAGAGGCCATAATATCCAAGTTATCTTTACCATATCTGAGAAAAAAAAAATTTAGTTTTAAACACAATTTCACCACCCTATCGAACTTACGTAGATCTTAACACGTATGGAATAAGGTCCAATTTAGTTTTTAATTAAAGTCGATTTAGAAAATAATGTTGAACAAAAATTCAGTCCGCGCCATTGCATCGTTGCGAGTAGATGTTGCTTTAGGAATATACATCGCTGTACAATGTGTATACAATAACAGACACTTCTTGATAATTTCGAAAAGGTAACCAATTTTTTATGCATAGTTTTATATTTAGGTTAGGTAGTGTTTTATATTTAATGTACAAAGGAAAAAATGTACTTTGGTTGCAACATTTCTTTGGAAACAATATTATCCATTTCCTTCATCACTCCTGCGCGTGCTAATCACATCGCTTGCCCTATTTCAATAATTACTGAACGCGTAGTCCTTATAGTTTCTTAAAACCTAAATAAAACTATATTGCATTAAAATATCGTGTTGTTTTTTTAGATAAGACCGAAGTGATTAAATAATAAAACAAAAAAAAATCATCGTTCTCTATCTAGTAGGTTTTGCGTAAGGCGCACACAAAAGCAGACCTTTATTATTTATTTGCTTTTCTAAAACTTTGCCGATTTAAATTAAATAAAAACTAAATGTTACTCGGGATATGCTTTATGATTTCCTTGGTGGCGTTAAGTGTTATACTTTAACAGTGTTGCGTGCACAAACAAAGAGCTATTTACCTAGCCTATGAGAAATGAAACCTTGATCTGACACTATCAGAATAAACTCCGAATCACAAACCCGATGTTTTTAACAATTATCTATATTAAGATTTAGTTACCATAAATACTGTCTTCATTTGCCTTCCTTGTACTGTATTCCTGTCTTCCGGCACTTAATTTCTTAACAAAAATCGTTTCTTCTATCAATTACGTGTAACTTATATTCAGTTAGTATGACAAAATGCTTACCAGGAATTTGAGAAACCATACTTTGATCTGGCACTATGAGACATAATAAAACATAGAATTTTAATAATAAGAAAATATTGTTACATTTTTATAAATAAAAATAAGAAAATCGTTTCACGTGAGTTGCTATTTCCCTGCTTACCACATGTTACTGTGTGCGTGAGCCATGCACGTGTAGTAGTACGAGTCACTAGTTACGAGAGTTACTAGTTTGTAAAATTTAATACGCATCCGTAAATAACATTTGAAATCGATGAAATTAAATAAATTCGTATCCACTTGACTTTTGCGAAATTGTGCTTGTTGCATGCGAGATTGTTGCTATTAAAAAAAAATGAGTATAACATTAGATAAATAACGAAATATAAACAATAACTACACTTTTGCTACAAAAAAATCATCGTTTATTTAATATTGGCGTTTTATAATCTGATGTTAAAGATGAGGATTTTTAAAATGTTTATAAATATATATATATATATATATACATATAATAAGAATGTAAATCTAACGTGTCGGTACTTTTTTGATTTCTGAGAAAAAAATTGTTGCAGGTGTCTAGGAATAAGTAATAGAATCCATTTCGACCATTTTTAGAAATGTCTGTCTGTCTGTATGTTTGTTTGAACAGGCATCAATGGTAAAGTACTAGGTTTCTGATAAAACTCCAGCAAGAAAATAAACAAGCATATTCCGGAGCAACATATTTTTTTTGTTTCTTTAAAGTCGGTTCACTCTATCAAAAGTTATTGTAATTTTAATGACGACGGGAGTTAATAAGTACGAGAGAAAAATAGATAAGTAAATGGACTTTATCCTCATCCAAAAACCAGGGTATTCTATAACATAAATAAAACATTACCACAGTATTACATTACTAAGACATAGAACGAAAGAAAAATGGTCAATATTTTATTTTCACATAAATAAATATAAATAACCAAAGAAGTTTAGTAATTAATTAATATGCATTATTGCAAACCGCCCAACCGCCATTTTCTAAATCTGTTACTACTATAATATACATTCTAAAACTTGGCCAATTACATATATTACATATTTCTATAAATTGAATAACTTACTTAGTAATTTGTATGAGTAAAATATGATTTTTATTTTTCGATCGCATAAGGTTTATGATTAAATTTATAAATTTCTAATTACTTTTGTGTTGTAAATATTACCAGTTATTGAACCTTATCATATTTTAGGGCATATTTTTATTGTAATAAAAAAAGAGACTAAAATTGTTCGTGGGGAACATAAATGTAAGAAAAAATCATCTTTAGAAGCAATATATTTTTGACGACAACAGGTGGCGCTAAACTTATAATTTTATTGGTCTACTATAGTAAGAATATTATTGCAAGGAAGAGTATAGATAACAATGAGATAATTTCTGTGTTTTTTAGGTTTACTTCGAATTATAATTTTCATAATTTTACCTTGATTCTAATGTCTTAATTACGACTTGAATTAATGAATACTTTTTGGTTTATGCATTAGGAAGCTTGCATTTTCTCCCAGCGGTACCGTGGAGGAAAAGACTACAGGCAGTGCAAATAAAAGAAAGAATAACATAAAAATAATAATAACAATGACCTATGTGAAGTATATATGAATGAAAATTATAAGCCCTCTGCTGATTTTTTAAGACTCAGATCTCAAAATGACAGATAATGTTTTCAATTACTTTTTAATTTCACTACATCGCACATTGTAAATTTCATGGTTAAGTAAAAAAAGTTCGTACAAATGAAAAAATAATTTCATGATACACTTTACATGAAAATTATTATTTTAAAATTCATCATTTATTATTTTTCAAAGCTTTGTAATAAATCAAGTATTTTTTAAGCCTATGCTGCCAACAGTCTATTGACCTATGCCTCAGGTGTACATTCGTTTGTATAGAACTTACATATTTATAGTTTTGGACAGTCCAGGGGTTAATATTGTTTTTACAGTTGTTAAATTACAATATTAGTGTTATGTTACTCCTATACCTGCGTGTATCGTCACGAAGTTTTGTCCATGTTCGCAATAACTTTAGGTGTTGGCACACATTACCGTCGTGTGTTACGAACTATCTGACTGTATTACGATAGATACAGTATGATAACATGGTCCACGGTTTTTACACACATCAAAGTATCTTGGAAGCCCTAATTTTGAGTTATTATTTTAGTGTCGAAGGGGTGTGACCATTATTAGTTTTTAGCTTGACACTTTACATTATAAATATACAAGATATACAGATATACATTCAGATTGTTTCATTAATCACTGTTTTGTATTCCGTTCCAAGCGGACGAAGTCGCGGGCACAGATAGTCTATAATATAACTTGGGATATTAAAAGAAAAGGTTAATTTGGAAAAAAGGTTTATTAATTCTCAATAACAGAGTATAGCCAGTCTTTAACAAGCGCAATGCTGACGTAGAGTTGCGGCTCACAGGAGAGTCCGCACTGCTTGCTCTCACTCATGAGCCCGTATAGCACCGAGCCGCTCAGCAGCGGTGAGCCCCCACAGTAGTTGCAGGATACCCCTCGCGCGTACAGGACCCCCGCGCATAGGTGGCCGGGGCCCCACCCGCACGGCGCGTGCTGTACTGCCTCGCCCCCCCACAGGTACCGGAGAGCCCCCGCCCCCGACTCTGAATCCTCTGGACACTGTTTCGACGGCAGAATGTACACGATTACTTTGCGAAGCCGTTTGCCGTTCGCACCTTTATCTATTGTTCTGAAAATAATTGTGAAGTAGTTCATTATAAACTACATTCCATTTATATTTTTGTACTTTTACATATGCGTAAAAAAAGTACATAGATTATCCAATATTATATGCAAGACAATTCATCAATTTCAAATTCCAAATTATAGAAGTAATTAATATTTATAACAATGTATCCCATCCCTTTAATAAAACATATATTATATATGCGGAAAATTGAAAATTGCCTTCATTTATGTCTAATATACTTTATTTAATTTTTTTGTTTAGCTGTAAGTTTTTCTAAGAATTTAAAATAAAATATAATTGGTTATTGCAAGAGATTAATATATATCACATGAAGATACATTATTATAACAACATTCCTAATTAAGAATTAGGTATTTATTATATACGTAGATAATTACCTAAATGGTCCGTATCCAAGAATATGAAACGTCTCCCCAATAGTTATCATGAAGTGATCAAGCATAGTAGCCAGTTCCACCTGTGTGGACCTACTCAGCAGATTGCTGTCCGTCTTCAAAGCGGCTAGGTCGTAACTCCTATTCACACCTTCATAGAATGGATGTATTTGTACATCAGACACTGTGTGTGTTCTACCTTTTTTAACAAATCCATAATCCTCCATCATTATAAATGCATCCAAGGTATCCATTTCTTCTATAGATTCTATACAACTGGCTGCAGTTAGTGTCCAGTGCTTTGTCACTATTGTTAAGATGCAGCCAAACGTCACATCTGTCGGAGGTCTCACTTTAACTAGGGCTAAAACTATTGTCGGTTCTTCATTGCTAACTTCTTCACCGTCAGATTCACTCCACTTATCTTCTTCATTTTCAAACAAATCTACATTGTTATTAATAAATCCTGATTTGTCAACACTGATTTTAGTAGTTTTGCCTAATGTGTTTGAATTGCTTTTAATTTCTTCTTTATCACCATCTAAGTATTCAAAACATGGAGCTGTGCTTTTGAAAACTTTATCTGTAGTAGTTGTAATATCTATTTTATAACTAATAGATAGGATTTCGATAAAACGTGTTTGTGCATCAGTCTTATGCGATGGAGACCATGTGCATTCTAGTGTTTTATTGAATGAGGTTTTTTTATATTGACTTGTCACTCTCGGAATTGAGGATATTCCTTTTCTTGTTGTAGGACTAACAACACTGATATTTTCTATTCTTGATATAGGTAACTGTTTAGCTAACTTTATTGATGTATTATAGCTTCTCAAATTGTCCTCACAAACTAAGAAATGTAGTACAAGGAAGACTAAGAAACTGATAAATATTATAAGCAATAGTAATTGCAATATTGCCAATATGATTTCAGTTCTGGTGAAGGATTTGCACCATCCCTTAAGTTCTCTGCAGCATTCATAACACATTATTTACTATAATCACATATTGTTGAAGTGAGACATGACATTACATAGCTTACTGGATATTTTATAAATTTGTAGCATCATTATATGCCCATTTACTACTAATACCTGAAATTAATGTAACAAATCTTAACAAAATCAAAAATAAATTTAGTTCCTACAATATAATTTAATAATTGGGTTTAATAAATTATATTTTTGTGTCATTGTTATTACAAAAAATAGAAATATCAAATATATATTGTAACTGCTAGAATTTTAAACATAACCTACAAAATTGCAGAGTCAACTGCAAATGTGTAACTCTGAAAATGAAAAAAATAACTTTCACTATACTAAGTTTTTAAGTATTATGGTGAGCTATATTATATTCATGCTATAATTGCTCCATAGTTAATGTGTTCGTACACTGCATTGATTGACATAAGTTTGAATCTTTGTGAATTAACCAAAGTATCGAATGGAAGAAAACATCATGTTGAAACCACAGTACAATGACTGGATTTTTTCTAAACCCACCAGACTATACACATATAGGTGCAGCTGCATTTGAGAGCCATTCCCCCTTCTAGGTTTAGCGTGTCTACCATCTTAGACCACAATCACGGCCTCATTTAACATCAGATGTCATTATGGTCAAACACTAAAACCTATAAAGTACCATAAACAATACCTCTTTCTCAATGTCTCATTATCATTTTTTTGGTTTAATGTGAATGGTTTTCTAAACGGTCTGTCTCTGCATCCAAAGCGAAGTTGCCCTGACTCCTTGCGCCCTCCAAAACCACCTCCTAACCTCCTTGGTTTCCATCCAAGAAGTAATCTTTCAGCTTCATTCTCCACAATGATCTCAGAGCCATCTATATACTCTTTATGCATAGAATACAAGGCCTTCTCCATGCTCTTGTGATCTTCATATTCAACAAAAGCATACTGTTTAGATTTACCAGTGACAATATCTGTTACTAGGCGGCAATGTAGTATTTTACCATGCTTTGCAAATTCTAGCTGTATAGTTTCCTGAAATGAAAGAATTAAATATTACATTTTTATCTTTTTCTATAATTACTATAGAAACTAAAAATATAGCAATATTTCTCTATGACATAACTATAGAATGGCAGAGCGAGCAAAATGCCACGAGCCACCGGAACTTTCAGAACCTCCAAGTTAAGGAACTCTATGGGACAAGACAGACTACATTACTTAGATATTCTGTCTATTAAAAATTCTATGGACCTATCTTTAAACTTTGATGATTTTATTGATACTTTTGCAGAACAGAAAAAAAAAGAAAAATAATTTTAGTAATAAATATCTTGTTAAGATTAAATTGTTATTCTATTATAAATATATAATAACCATGCTCTTGAAAATTAAATGTATTAGATACTTAACTAACACACATACAATATTATTAATACTGTTGGATGATTAACTAAAATTAAATTACAATGTGTAATGAATTTTACTGGGGGCCCCATCCAGTAAATTTGCCATGAACCTCAGATGATATAGTTACAACACTTATTTCTCTCTATCTCAACAATCGTCCTTTGCTTCTTATTCTTCAGTTTCTTTGTACATATCAACAAGTATCAAATATTTTATAATATACTTTTCCAAAGTCTCACTGTTAAGTGAAAACTCTTTTCAATGGAATACTTGAAACCACATAGTGTGACTTAATTACATAAATGCAAAAAAAATATGATTTTTTTCTTTACACATTCACACAACTTGCACACACTCTTCTCATAAACTCATAGTATATTATTATTGTTATCATATAACAAGATATTGTAAAAAGGATAAAGATATTCTAATTTTAGTTTGACCATACTGCTTTATTTTATCAATTTAATTGTATATGTAAACAAAACAAGGTGTTTTCCCCCACTGAATGAAGCTTAGTAAACCTATAACATCTCAACTCTAAAATAATTATTTTTTTCCAAGTATTTATACTTCCTTACAGTGTTGTTCCAGCTTTCTTCACGTCCTGTTGTCAGCTAATAGTCTTACGGATTCAATTGAAATTGGTTAATGTAGATGAATTATAAACAAAAAATATATAATATTGTATAAAAAATCAAAAATATTTCACCTGGGTTGTTCTATGATTTAATCTGGCAATAAATATTGTATTGCATGGATTTCCTTTAACCAATTTATTTGGAGTATACATTGAATATTTAGCTCTCAGGATAGCACGATCGTGAGGCTCTGTGTCTGTTCCTATAATGTGCATGATTTATTTGTCTCTTTCAAGATATAAAAAATTACATAATTTAGTAAAAACTTACTG
Source organism: Antheraea assamensis (assembly GCA_035772565.1). Lineage (NCBI taxonomy): Eukaryota > Metazoa > Arthropoda > Insecta > Lepidoptera > Saturniidae > Antheraea > Antheraea assamensis. The sequence continues at coordinate 14,913 of JAQQSE010000067.1, forward strand.
GAATTTTCATTAATATTCTTAAAGATACAAAGCTCTGTTTAGATAATCAATTAAAGAAATCTGTAGAAAGAATTGCTTTTTTATGCTTACTCCAATTTCACAAAGTTATAGATATAAGGATTGAAAAAATATACGTAGTATATAGGTGCATCACATATTTTCCAAAATTACAATATATTTGAGTAACTCACCATCTATTGAACCAATTTTGATTGGATCATATTCTTTAGCATATTTATTAAATTCTGTGTTATCGGTCATCGCAATAAATTAGGTTTTGTATAAAAAATTATAAATTCAATAACAGCAGTAACAATTACATAAATGGTGATTTTAGTCACAATTTTAGTAACGTGCTCTGTGCAAGAGGACGTACTATAATGATAAACACAGACTATTAGTTGATGATAAATTTCAGTATATATGTATTATCTATGATGATAAATTACTCACCAACACAACTAACAAAAAATTACTACCATATTACTACTAACTTTAGTGATGCGACTCGAGCCGCTTGTAACTTGACTGACTCGAAAATAAATTTGACTCGAGGTAGTGTGAAAAAGGTTAATAATATTTTATATTAATATTATATATTTTATTTCAAATACCAAATGTTACTAATTTAATAAGGGTATTTCAAAATCTTAATCGAAGCTTAGTTCAAGTAATAAATTCTTACTTGAGGTGTAAGGAATGTAAGTTGTTTAATGACTTGAAAACTCGAGTGACGTAGTAAAATTATTTGAATGGCTCGAGTCACTAAATCCTACTGTCTAATCCCCTATCTCTAACTAACATACTACAAATATAATGTTCCTAAGAACCTATAATCAAAAGGTAGGTTTTTTCTCTTTAAAATATAACGATTTCGGTTTATGTTTTTCAAAAATCATTTTTAATGTTGAGGTATATTCATCATTTTTAAGTGAATTTTTTTACATCAACTTAATTTTTTCGTCTATATATCGCATGACGCATTTCAGCCATCGCCCATCTATTGCATGTCGCATTACAGCCAGCCGCAAAGTAAGCACAAAGTGAAAGAGGCTCGGCAGAGCAGCCAAGGCCAATATGGCGGCGCCCATGTCTCAATTCAAAAGTTTCACTTGCATCGTGGTTTCATAAACCCACACAATTATTTATCCGATTTCCAAAATGTAGAAATATCAACTATATTGAAGTGTTTGTTATGCAACAACATCGCCGAGCCGCACCCGCGTCTAACGTAATCATACATATATCGAAGTGATAACTTTTTATGGAAGCGTAAACCGCTTCGCTACGTAACACGTTACGGCGCCAGTCTGTCTGACTTCCTTTCTTTCACACATACGGCAGCGGTAGGTGTACATATTCAAGAATTGTAACTAAGAATAAAATAAGTTTTATTATCAATATAAGATTTTATTAATCAATAACGTTTCCTTACATTATCATATCAATATACATAAAATTTAAGTAATACCCTAAGCTTTTCTCAAGTTAAGCAATTACTGTAATAAATAGTTCAACTTATATTAAGTTTAAGTTATCACTTCTGTCGGGCGTCCCGAAACGCATACGATTTTTTTTATTATGATTAGTATGATTACTTATATTCGGATAATGAGAGCTTTATGCAATTATGTTATAAGTAAAAAGGTATAGATACTTTACCTACATGATATTTTTTTGACAAAATAATGGCACGATAACGCACGCATACGTAAAATAATATTATAATGCCACACATCTTCGATACAATGTGGGAGTAAGATGGCACGTTCTTAATATCGGTAGTGACAAAGAAATAGTTATATGTTGCTTAGATCAGTCCGTCAACACCAAAGAATAATAAAAACAGATGGGATATCTTGTTTTGTTATAATACATGCTTAAAGATGGATTGACTCATTGATGACTTTATTTGTAATGTGGTATACAAGTAATAAGGGAGTGAATATTCATTGAAAGTAAGTAAATTTAAATATAATCAATTTTATTATAAAAGTATAATTTATATAAACATTATTCAAATGGCATTTTAATTGATTTCTATTTATCTATTTTTTAGTTCATTTAATGTTCTTCTAAAGAGAAGAGTGGAAGTGCTAAGTAGGCGTGGCGCGTCACTCATGCATTTGGGTACCTAACCAAATGCACACACAATTGGAACTTAATCATCATTAATCATGTTTTAACATGACGGCAGAGCGGTCGTATGGACTCATTTTACGTAATCCATATAAATCGTATTATAATGGTATATTGTGCAGTTCTGAAGTATAAAAAGTAACAGAAGAAGTAAAAATCTGCTAAATATAGGTGCTACATACCATCAATGATAACCATTGTTATATTTATTTAAAATACAGAAACTTAAATGGTGGTATAAAACGCCTATGAATTATTATATTTATTCGGTAATTTGTATTACAAATAATGTCATACTTCATAGTCTGGTACCGCCTACTTATCGTAGTGAAGTGCCATGCATATCGAACAATCACAAACAATATTATTAGTTAATTTTCAAGTAATTTGCAATTATTTATCACATAAATATCTATAAAAAATCATTACCACTTTTATATGCCCATTTGATCGAGCCAAAAACTCTTTTATACTTATCATTCCACAAATTAAGCCAAGATCATTTGGAATTTTGTTCTGCAATTTCAGTGCACGAGGAGGTATGAACAATAATCCTACTGTCATGCAGTTTATATATGCATATAATAAGATTTTAATGCATATTTCTTTAAAAGATACACATGATGGCAATCGTGCAACTTTAGAGCATATTTCTATTTTAAATTGTTCCTCTGCAATAAAGGGAATACATACATATAAACAACAACACAACACAAAATATAACTGATGTCCAAGTGTAGAGGAAGAAATAGAATTTGAAGAGAATATATTTTTTTCAGATTTTGATATCCAAGTAATTGGTTATATTGCTGGTTACATTACAAGAATCTTGATTAAAAATATCTTTGTAATATTTGTGTAAGTGCTTTAGTCACGCAACACTTTTATAGCTTTATATTTGCTAAAGACCACGAAGAACTGTTGTACCTCTCTCCGGAGGTATTAAAAATTTGTATAATGGCTGATTTTATTTTTAACTAAAGGCGGAGGCACATACAAATAGGATTTCATTATCAATAAGTTCGTGCATCAGTTTATTGGTACAAATTTGTTTGATAATATAAAATTTTATCTATTAGGTGGTTCTCCTACTTGTAATCATCTAACAGATCCAATTAAATCAATAGTAGAAAAATATACAACGTTCTCTATTGAAATTAAATGTAAAATTATCTGAATGACAGATTTTGAATAAATATCTCCTGTTCGAAGGCCAAAGATGAGTGAAGCAATAAAGAAAAAAGTTTAATAAAGTAACAGCTGCTTAGTGTACATTATAAAACTATAATTCTAACATTTACACGTTTTAAAATGTACACAAATAAATTAGTATCTTTGTTGTATATTTATTTTGTCTTCCAATATTTTGTAATAAATGTCTGTTATAAAAGCAGCTGATCAGGAACAATGAAATTTGTATGTCAGCATTAAAAAATCTCTTTTCTGACATTTCTATAAGCATCTATAATTTCTCTATAAAGGGTATTAGAATTGTCAAAACACTTTTAGAAAAAATTCAAAAAGTATGTTTTTATTTATTTTTAACCAATTTTGATGGTATTAAGAAATTAGTGGGTTATATAAATAGTACTACGCAATACTTTTAGAAACCGTAAAAGTGTTTTAAAAAAAAATATTAATTGGTTTAATCTTAACCAATTTAAATGTAATGAAAATTTTCAACCAAATAAATTATCGATAACTAATTCTTGGAATAAAGAGTTAACTACATCCCTACAACCATAAGTATGCGGCGCCTCGATCTATAATGTTTTGTTTTATTTATTGCGTATTTGTATTTTGTTCAAACTTCGAAAGAAAAACGTCTTATAGTGATTTTACGCAAAATAAAACTGAAGTCTTATTTCCAAATAAGAGAGCTCAATTTAGATGCAAATATTGGTAAACTAAATTTGTTTTAGATTAATATTTATTTTGAAACGTGATTGGTGTTTCATTAGTAGTTGTACCATTTGTTTGTGTGATTTTGGCGAGCCCGGTCCCGTGCGATGAAACTCGTGTGGCACTTCCACTTCATTCTTTATTCCGTGGTGCATACTATTTCCTTATACTTACAAGAGTTATGCAGCAACGATATATTAAAAATTTAATACAATTAAATCAAACCAAAACTATTATTTATAGTGAACTTGAGACGAGTGGCGCAATTAAACGTAATATGAACCGGTATCAAAAGTTCTTGGGGAGTGTTTTCTAACTATTAGCGGGTCATTCAGGAGGTCACTAGGATCTAAAAGCACTGTTATTGCTCTTAGTATATTAATGAATATTGTCCATTGTTATTAAATCACTTGCTGATACCTGCTTCTCCGGATGTACCTTTACTTTGTTATTTAAAAATTATTAAATATTAATTTTTCAGTTTTCAGAGAGATTAAGTTTGTAATGTGAAATATTCTCTAAGTTAGGAAAATTACTTTACCATGTTAAACAAGACTGAGACTGTTACAAAAAATGTAATTTCTGGCAACACTGGAATTATATTCTCCATTTTTTAAATTTAGGATGGAAAGTGGATATGAATACTTTAAGCCTAATTCATAACTAATGTCTTATTTTAAAATTTATTAACTGATTCCTACCTGTACTACTAATAGTCTGTGCTGATTGCTTTGTGTTATGGAGGGTAGAGGTAAGGAGAACCATCTCAGTATACTAAAGTGTCCACTGAAAGGCAGCAAAATAAGATGGCGCCACAATAGTAAGTGGAAAGTATTTAAAAATAGCGCCACAAATAATTAGAGTAGGATACTAGATAAAAGAAGGAAAGAAAGACTTCCTTTTTGTCGCCGCGCATTTTACGAAAATGTAACTATTGACATGCAATACATAATAATTAAATTAAATAAAAATAAAGATCATTTTAATTAAATAAATTTAATAAATAAAGTTCAGTAATAATTAAATTAAAAAATAATTGTTGATATTTTTTTCAACCCAGCACACTTCACTTCGTTTATAACTGCTAATTTCATATCATTTCCTTTTCCTACACTAGCGCTATTTTGACGAGTCTACGAACCATATTTTGCTGTTTACAGGTGGACACTTTTTCAACTGATCCCACATACTACATGGCTCTCCTTGCCTCTACCCTCCACACTTTGTGTGTAAAAATATATCGGTTTACGTGGAGTCGATTAATTTTCTTATGCTGAGTTCTTTAAAAGCTGGATTACTGTAAAGACCGGCATGATCTAAATACTAGGAACAGTGGCAAACTGGTAGTCACACGTTTTAGACTTAGTAAAACCAGTAAAAGTTTTTTAAGGTAATTGCGTTAGGTTTTATAACAAAATACCAAAGCATATTACCAATTTACCCGACTATAAGTTTAAACGCCCAAGCATGTTTTGCTGACAAAGTGACATAATAAACTGGTTCAAAATAGTAAATCAGTCAATTTCGAGCGCTGGCTATGTTCCCCCAGTACGCTGGAGCAAACTTTTAAACTGGTAAACTCAATATCAATAAAAATGGACTTAGTAACTTTTTGAACTAAGGCATCCATATGTGAATGATGATGACGTCTGGAATTGACTCCTCTCTGTGTATCCACTAAAATCGATTGTAACGCGTAATGTATTTTAAATATATAATTGTATGTTAAAATTATAAGCCCGATCGAGTTTCTTGCCGGTTTTTAGCGGAAGTGGTAGTATGGATACCGCTTGCTAATTTCAGAAGGTTGAAATTAAATATCTGACTCCGTTTGTGCAGACTAGTAATCGCTTTGGCAGCTGGATTACGAATCTTCTTTATTGAAGGCGAGCAGGCATATTTAAATGGGATAGAAACAGAACACGTGTAAAGCATTAAATATAAATTACAAACAATATTACAGTCGTAAAATAAAAGTGAAACAAGGAATTAACAATGGAACAATACAGCACGGATAATTTAAAAAATAAAATAATTCTAAATAATAATTGTGAGCTGCATTGTAAATGGGATTTGTCGGCGAGATTATAATTACACCCAGGTATCATGTGGCCGACACCTGGGCTATAATCCGTGCTCTTAATCTATTTGTTATTGCTGTTTAAAAGTATCGCTGGTTTTTCGCTTAAGTTGTTGTAGTACACACATATCACGTTTGATGTAGGTATGTGTGTCGCTACAGGTTCTTCTCGGTGACTGGGTTATTTTCCGAACCGGTGGTTGTTTTGATGTTCATAAGCGCTTTCTTAGGGCCTAAATTGAATAGGGTATTTTTGATTATGATTTTGAGTGCAAAGAGCATATCATATTTGCTGAGCTCCTGAAATTAGGCAAATACAAATCTTATTATGAAACCAACAATTGTTGAGAAATATTCTGTAACATAATATTTTTAGAAATCAGTTATATTTTGTTGGTTGTTATAAATTTTGAGCCTTAATAAAATACCTTCAACAACTAGCAACTCGCCTCTTCCCAACTTCGCATAGGTGCAAAGTACAATATGCCATCATAAGTATTTAAACGATTTAGATCCATTTTTGAAACTTAGATATTTATAGTTCATGAAAGTCATAGAACCTACGTAAGAATCTTCACATAAAGAACTTGATTTTTGTTGCGCATAATTTTAAATCAGTAATATTTTCTAAGACATCTCTTAAAATCATATGATGGAAAATGGAATATTAATCAACACTGAATACTCGAAGTAATAAAAAATATTAATTAGATAAGAATTAATACTAAGTCGGTATTAAAATAGTGTCGCAAAGAATAAATTATTTTTTAATATGTAAAAGATAAAAATGAATTCCGGGATCACCTTAACAGATAGACATATATCAAAGAACATATATCGTCGCGAGTTATTTGTACGCATTCTTGAGATAGAATTGGATAATTAGAGAGGTGGTTGAGTTGGCTTGGCTGTCTTCACTGTTATTCCGATCCTTTTTCTTAACAACTAATCTGGTTTATCTTTTTGGTGGTGGTTTTGTGTTCATTATTACAGAGTAAGTCTTTTTTTTTGTTTTGTTGGTTTATTAACTGTCCATGGTTAGCGGCACTTGGCTACCCTAACAATGGACTCACTACCGCCCGAGCCTCCAGATCCTCCTGACTAATGGCTTATTAATGAGCCTATCGTAACCCGATCTGGCTTAAAGCTTATCCAAATAGGATCTAAACGACCGTGAGATTCAGAAAGTCTCCCTGAACCAATTAAAGCAAACTGTTATCGATCCATCTGAAGCTACCCCATCAATACAGACGGTGTGTACGCACTCTAGCCTCTTAAAGGGAATTTAAAAAATACGATGAATCTGACAAAGGCCCTTTCATCATACATATCTCACGCACCGAATCCGACCTTGCTTTGGGGACCACAATTCGTCCCATCAAGTTCGGTCAATTCCTATTTCTCACTAAGATTGAAGACATCTGTAATGGTGGTTTAAAAAAAGTAGGCAGAAACCGTATATCATTAGAATTTAAAACCGCAGCTGATGCTAATATGTTCTCGAAGAATCCATTGCTACACCAAAACAATTACAGCCCAAACATCCCAAGTTACAGTGTAACCCGAATGGGTCTCATTAGGGACATACCAGTGGAGTGGTCTAGGACTGAGTTGATTGAATCTTTGGAACTGCCTGGAGGTTGTGGGCTAGTCCTGAAAGCACGCAGACTAAATAGAAAAAAGTTGTCGATGGCACAGCTAACTGGATTTCTACACAATCAGTTATACTTATTTTTAAAGGTCAGTTTCTCTCAAAATATGTTTATTCTTTCGATATGTCTCTACCTGTTGAGACATATCAGCTCCCCACGATTCAATGTTTGAATTGCTGCAGATTTGGGCATATCAAATCCCAGTGCCGGTCAAAATCTAGATTTTTTAGATGTGGACAACCTCATTCTGGCAACGAGTGTGATATATCAGAAGATAAAGCGTCATGCCTTTATTGCTCTGGCAAATATTTCTCAACCTGCCCAGAACAAGATAGGCAAAAGTCTATTAAATTAGTAATGTCACAAGACAGCATTTCCTACGAGGAAGCAGCACTAAAATTCCCAGCTGTGCAAAGATCATATGCTGAAACAGCAAGAGAACTATTCACTTCTCCAGTTCCTTCATCGCCTTCTGCTCCTTTCCATACCGTAGAATCAAATACCAGAACATACAAAAAAAACATTTTATTCTAATCCAAGACCTAGAGCTCCTCTCGGAATGTCGTTTGATAAGGCTGCTCACTAGGCCATTATTGCCCACGAACCTTCCTCATCCCCTAATGGATGTGCTCTTCAGCCAAACCAAACCGTGTTGGAATCGTCTAAGGAAAGTTTGTTAGATACTATGTTATCTATGGTCTTAAGCTTTATATCAATGTATAGTGATAGTTTACCACCCAACGTTACCAAAAAGGTTAGTGAAATTGCTAATATTATCTCCAAAAATGGATCCACTCAAAATTTTACAATGGAACACTAAAAGTATTCGGCATAGAAAACCTGAACTTCTAAACTTAATATCAATGCTTTCCCCATCTGTCATAGGCATCTCAGAAACATGGTTGGTGCCTGGATCTCAGTTTCGTGTATCTGGCTACTCCTGTGTTCGGGATGACAGAAATGATGGGTATATAGGCACAGCCATATTTATAAAGAGGTTGTTACGAATATATGTGAGGTTGTTGTAAATCAGCTCTATCCGTAACATTAAATTATTTCTCGTTCTATTTATACAATACAAGTTGTATTGTACAAATGTTGATGTGGCTCGTAGACTCGTCGCTCGTAGAGTCGTTTCCCGTAGGTATTATTGTGGTTTGTTATCGCCGCGTATCTCTAATCTTGAAACTTTCGAACTATTTATCACAATTTCGCGTGTTTGTACTGATCAGACGCTACTCAGTCTCTGTCCGTTCTGATCAGACGCTATACAGTCTCTGCCTGGTTGCCCGTTCGTATTCCTTATTTAAATGCCTCGCAGCTGATCCGCCAGCGAGCGCACTCCGCGTGTGTGGCCTCCTTCCGTATTTTTTCTCAGCCCGACGTGCGACGACACCCCGTAGGGAGTGCTCGTAGGAATATTTTTAGTGAATGGACCCAATGAGTCCATTGTCCATTTTCTATTTATGACACCATTCTGTGCCCTGTATATATAACTTCCTGTCCGACAAAACTTATCCCTAATAAATTACGTGGTGTATTGTTCTTACAATCAATCAATATGTTCAGAGTTCTTACTCACAAAAAACTTATAACTAACACATTTTGAATTTCTACGTACTCCGTAATAACAAAACATTAACCGTAATGAATTATGTCCGATATTTCGTAAAACTAGCACATAAAACTAATTGTCCCGCACATGGCTCGCTGTCCGTAACAGAGGTTTTTTTTTTACGTGGGGAAATCCCTTATGGATACCCATCCTCTCGGGGGAAAGGATAAGTTATGTCCGACTTGCACGGACTAAAACCCCACGGTGTACCGGCCTCCGCTTTAAGTTGGGGCGGCATGGGACCGTACTGAGCTATCTCCATGCCGCCCCCAGCGGTCAGCCCGGCGAAAGATGGCCGCCGGGCTCCGTCCTTGTAGGGAGGTACACTGGGTACACGACCAGCTAACTCCCCTTGTCCGCCGAACCTGTGCAATGAGGAGATGGGCCCCCCGGCCCATTACCTCAGGTCCGGCTACGGAGGTGGAAGAAGGTGAGCATATCGCCTCCTCCTTCCACCGGCCCTCCTTTGGCGGAGAGGGCCGCTAAGAGGGTCCACCTCTCGGGCCCTCCCCGCCGCCTCCTTCTCCGAGATGACCTCCTCACAGAAGGAAGTCATCGCCGTCCAGGCGTCTTCGCTGCCGAGCATGGCCGCAACCACGCTCGGCAGAGACAGATTTCCTCCTACCGCCGCAGTCAGAGTGCGGCACTGCACCTCCCACGCAGCACACTCGGACAAAGTGTGCTGCGCGGTGTCCTTCTCAGCGCCGCACTCGTGACATGTGGCGGTCGGCTCCCTGCGAGCGATCTGGTGCAGGTACCAGCCAAAACAGCCATGGCCAGTCAGTACCTGCACCAGTCGGAACGTCAGGGAGCCCCAGCGTCTCCCAATCCACTCCGGCAGGACCGGGCGGACAGTATCCACGGTATAACGGCCATACCGCGCGTCCGCCAGGTCCTGCCGCCACCGCTCCATAGCAGCCTCCCTCCCCTCTCGCCTCTTTTGCTCTATCTCCCTGAGAGCCGGAAGCTCTCCCAAACGTTTCCTTGCCGCCGTGAACTCGTACACGGCGGCAAGAACCCCCGCCTCCAGCTCCCAGGGCAGGGAGCCGGCGAGCGTGAAGGCCGCCACCGAGGACACGGTGCGGTATCCTCTTATTACCCTCAGTGCCACAATGCACTGCGCAGCGCGCAGCGCCCGTACATTAGTAGCACCGAGGGCATCGGACCACACCGGGTCCCCGTAGACGGCCATCGCTCGCACGACTCCCATATAGAGTCGGCGGCACCCGGCACTTGGCCCTCCGATATTGGGGAGCAGCCGGCCGAGCGCCGCCGCCGCCCCTGCTATACGCGGTCCGAGCCCCTCGAAATGGGGCTCGAACCGTCAACGCCCGTCCAGGGTGAGGCCCAGATATTTCATCCGGGTCCCCACCCTGATACGAGCGCCGTCCACAATCAAATGGGCCCCAGGTGGAGGCCCCCGCCGAGGCCCGTGAAATAATAGGGCCTCGGTTTTATTGAGGGCCACACTGAGGCCCAACCTCCGGATGTGCCCGACCACGACAGTTGTGGCTGCCGTGGCCAGGCGCACCAAGCTCTCCCATTCCTCCCCCCGGGCTACGACTAGGGTGTCATCCGCGTAGCATATAATGCGCGCTCCGAATGGGAGTGCGCCGCGGAGCACCCAGTCGTAGCCCAGGTTCCACAGGAGTGGGCCCAAGGCCGACCCCTGTGGTATTCCACACCCCGTCTCCCGCCGGATCATTCGCCCGTCGCCGTCCACATAGGTGACCTCCCTAATCCCTCCGAAATACCGGAGCGCCTCCCTTATGACTACGTGCGGCAGGCTATTGAAGGCGTTGGCGATGTCCAGGGACACCGCCAGAACCCTGCCCCCTGGGAGGTCCCCTCTGTTGACAGCAACTTCAGGAAGCCGTACTGCGCGTCCGACAAATTTGGCCCCGCACCCTCCAGGTGCTGGACGACCCGGGAGGAAATAATCCTCTCAAGCACCTTCCCGGTGTCGTCCAGCAGCACGAGGGGCCGATATGCGGACGCGCAGTCGGGGGGGCGGCCTGCCTTTTGTAGTAGGCACAGCCGCCCCCGCTTCCAGGGCTTCGGAAACCGCCCAGCCAACAGGCACTGACTGAGCAGCTCCCGAAGCCACCCTCCCAAATGACCCATTGAGAGAGTGAGCACCCGGCCCGGAACCCCATCAGGGCCAGGCGCTCTTCGCCTGTTGCGGAGGCGCTCAAACGCCCTCCCCATCTCCTCTTCCGTGACTGGAGGGGGAGGGATGACAAGCTCCTCCGCAACTGCTGCCTGAGGTGGGGGCATGGGAGGAGATACAATGCTGGGAGGGTCGGGGAACAACGCTCCCACGATCCTTCCAACTACCTCCGGCTGGAGAGTTTCCGTGGCGATAGGCGCCCGTCCACGCAACTTCGCCCTAATCATGTGGTACGGACGCCCCCAGGGGTCCCTCTCCAGTGACTGCAGCATATCCTCCCATGCCTCCTCCTTCGCCCGGCTGATGGCGGCTTGCAGGACCTTCTTCTTTGTCCTGTAGTCGCCATATAGCCGGGCCTCCTCCCCGGGGTCCCGCCGGCTCCTCCGGCGGCTGCGCCCGAACAGCCGCCTGGCCGCGGCGCAGGCCGCACGGAGATCGGCGATCACCGCCGACCACCAGTACACCGCCCTTTTGTTCGGACGGTGTACGCTCCGCGGCATCGACGCGTCGCATACCTCCGTGAGGGCATCACGGAGGCGAGCAGCGGACGCGTCAACGTCCTCCCCAGTCGGGAGGGGCATGGCCCAGGCCTGGGCGATGGCCGCCTCTTCAGCTCTTTCGCGGTCGAGGCGGCTCATCGCCCAACAAGGGAACGTCACGCCCCAACGGGGGCGGGTGACTCGGCTGGCCTGGGAGGTGGAGACCTCGAACTTGATGTAGCGGTGGTCCGATAGGGTCTCCACTTCCTCAAGCACCCTCCACCCTCGAACACGGCGTGCGACAGACGGGGTGGCGAAAGAAATGTCAATCACTGACCCCCCGTTCTGCCGCACGCACGTGTGGACGCTCTCTTGGTTGAGGAGGGACAGCTCGAGTTCGGCTGCCCACTTCTCAACGGCCGTGCCCCGAAGGTTCGGAGTTGCTGCTCCCCAGGTCCTCGATTTAGCATTCAAATCCCCCATGAGGACCACGGGGAGCGGCGACAGCCGCCTGACTGCTCCCTGCAGGGAGTCCAGGAATCTCTCGAACTCCCGCAGGGGTCTGTTCGGGGAGAAGTACGACCCTATCAGATAGGTTCCTTTACAAGTTGTTCCAGAACAAAAGTCACTCCTTAATCCCCAAACTGCAGATCCTTTTGCAAGAGTTTGAATCCCTTGGCCATTAATTCCTGCAAGATCTTCCTTATATACTCCAATCATTTACTAAAATTAACAAGTTACCATTCTCCATCTCTTCTCTCATTCTCTCTCTCTCTTCATCATTCTCTTCTCTTCTCCATTCTCTTACAATTACCCGAAGTGAGAGGTCATACAGATCAGAAGTTGTAATTTAATTTCCAATTTTTAAATACGACATCAATTCTAATTATTTTGCACTAACGTTTCAACCAACCATTATGTTGGAATTTGATATTCATAAGGACACTGTCGAAGCTAACATTTAATTTCAAGAAAAACTAGCTAAAGATTGGGAGGATTGGGTTGCAATTTTTACTGATGCCTCTAAGCTAGTCAACTCGGGACATGTTGGTGCTGCGGTTTGGGTGCCGAAGCACAGAATTATATTAAGTTATAGATGTCCTCCTGGTACTACAGTGTTTACTGGGGAAGCTATAGCCATCCTTGAAGCTGTTCGGTTTATAAATGCGCACAAATTAACCAGGTCCATCATTTTTACCGATAGCAAAAGCTGTCTTGAAGCTATTTTGTGTAATCCTTTTCGGTCCAAAGATAAACACCCAGTAATACTTACAATTAGGAAAGCATTGTATGAGTGTCACAATTTAGGTTTTAGTACGGTTCTTGCCTGGATCCCGGGAACACTGTGGTATCTCGGGCAATGAGACTGTGGACTCCTGAGCAAAATGTGCTATTCAGTCTGGTTCCTTGGACCACTACAGGATTTACACGAGAGACTTATGCTTATTGTGTAAACAGGGGTTGCTTAATGCATGGCAAAAGAATTGGAATATATCCCGAAAATTAAAGGGCAAGAATTATGGCTCTTTGCAAATTGATATCCCACAAAAGCCATGGTTTTTTTTTATTTTGAAATGTTAGCAAAAATTTTACCTCCATCATTTGTCGTCTCCGCCTTGGTCACGCCTGCACACCAGTACATTTGGCTAAACTAAGGATTAGGGATCACTCTATTTGTGAGTGTGGCTTAGAGGATGGATCACTTGATCACATATTTTTTAATTGTTCTAGAAACCGTTTCTCTCTATATGATGTTCTATCTCCTTCTATTCCTCGGTCTATTAGTATTATGTGTCTCTTAACTCTTGTTGCGAATAACCACCTAATTGTAGAATGCTTGTCAAAATTTATTAAAACCAACAAAATTAAACTTTAGATTTTAGGGTCTTTCTCTTTTTATTTTTTTGTTGTGTATTTGTAATCTAACAACATATTTTTGTGTAACTTACATGGTTTTTTTTTGTGGTTTCTGTTTGTAGGTAGTCCGCGGTCTTGAGATGTAAAAAAATAAAATAATAATAAAAAAATTGTTGGGTAAAATCTCTATCGTTTATGGTTCTGTAGCGACACACAGACCTACATCAAACGTGGTATGTTGTGTACTACAACAACTTAAGCGAAAAGCCAGCGGCACTATAATATCCCAAGTTTAGTCGGCTCAAGAAGGCGATTATTAAAGACTCGCCGCCCAGGTGGCTACTACATGCTACCTGGGTGTAATTATAATCTCGCCGACAAAACTTATTTACAATGCAGCGTTCAATTATTGTTTAGCATTATTTTATTACTCATTTTTATTGTACACCCCGTATTGTTACAATTGCTTTATTGCTCCGACATTGTGTTATTCCCAGTATCTATTGCTCGAATACTATTTGTGTTTTGCCGACTTTAATCCTGTACACGTGTTCTGTTTCCTTTAAATATACTTGCTCAGCTCAATAAAGAGGATTCGTAATCCAGCTGCCAAAGCGGTTACTAGTCAACACAATCGGAGTCAGATCATTCATTTTCCTCCGCAAACCTTCTGACAATAGCAAAGTGGTATCCATCCTACCACTACCGCTAAAGTTCTATTCACTTGACATTAGCAAAATTGTGTGTGCACACATGTTGCCCGCTAGGAGTAATATTATTCTGTGCAAGTTGCCATATTAAAAGAAGAAGAAGAGATAGTTTAGCGGAAGTGGTAGTGTGATTACCACTATGCTAATATCAGAAGGTTGGAATAAAATAACTGACTCCGTTTGTGCAGACTAGTAATCGCTTTGGCAGCTGGATTACGAATCTTCTTTTATTGAGCTGGGCAGGTTATATTTAAAGGAAACCAAAATAGAACACGTGCAAGAATTACAGAGAAAACAATATACAGACATAAATATGAAAACAATACTGAAGTCATAAAACTAAAGTAAAAACTAAGAATTAACAATAAAATCTGGGTAATAAAATAATGTAAACAATAACTTGGGATTATAACAATTCGCCGCATTGTCTGTAAAGTTTGTTGGTCAGATTATAATTGCACCCAGGTAGCATGTGGTCGCCACCTGGGCGGCAAGTCTTAATTAGACGCGTTGTTCAGCCAACTAATTTCAGACTTTGTAGTGCCGCTAGTTTTTCGCCTGCTTTGTTGTAGTTACATACATACCACGTTTGATGTAGGTATGTGTGTCGCTACAAGAGAATTGTATGTCTCATAAAGTTACCAATGTAAGAGCCCCGAACCTTCTTTACGACTTCATTAAAATACATTCATTTTCTTGTACAGAATAGAAATATAATTTATAAATGTGAACCATTTGAAAGAATTCTCTAAACGATAGTGAAATCTGTATCAAAATCCGTTATATGGTTTAGGAGAAGTAAGGACACACACAGTGACATGTGCGAAAAACGACATTTTTTTATAATATTCATAGATTGGCACACATACACATCGTAATATTTTACTTATTTAGGTAACCTATACATGTAATTGAAATTTACTTTTTTTAATGACAAATTTACTGTTACCAATTTCTTGGATATGAAAAAAAAAATGTATTATTGTTTTATGAATTCATAATGCAAAATTAATTACTGTATTTTGGAAGTTCGATCCATTGTTATTGGTCTCTGGATTAAATTATCGGATAATTAGAACGTGATCAAAATTTGTTTGCTAGTCTGTGTTTTAGCAACATATTTTTTGAACTTAGAACTCGTTACGATACTCATAGAAAAAATATATTCTTATTTTGTCAATGACAGTACATGCTATATATATAATCTTTCTAACCGATTTCGACTACAGTAGCAAAACTCAGGCTAGGTTTAGACAGTAACATGCTACTGAACCTTTATGACCGATGTTATTAAACTTTTAAATTTTAAATGTAGGTTTTTATGAAGTCTGTCGAGCTTAAATTAAAATAATAGTATTGTAACAAATTATGCGAAACTAGAATTTCAACACTTATTAGAGTTTAATTTCTAATTATGCTGAATACCTACTACATACTCAATCAAACGACATCTTAAAATGTTATCATAATGCTATTACCGTATCATTGGGCTGAAGTGATAATAATGTATAATAGACCCGCCGTATTTCAGTGCGTCCAGGTGTCCAATTGGGTTATAATTAAACTATCAGTTTCTCAAACTTTACATATTTAAATAAACATCAAGGGGGGCGAAATGATAACGAAAATAAAACCCATTAGTTGTAATTAAAAAAGCATGTTACACTATTTTATGACTAAATGAAAATATCTTTCTATATATATAATATATATTTTTGTTATGTGACATTATTGTGTACAGCTATTTTACATTAAATCTGACAAAATTTTCACAAATTAATTTAACATTGACTTTTTAATTTAACTGTAATAACTTGTATAATTATACAGGATTTGGCATTACAATAAAATCAAAATATACATGAGTTAAGATAATTTACAATTTCTAGGTAAGTACGTACAGTTTAAGTTGGTGATAATAAGAATAGTCATCAAAATATATATTGATGAAGTCACACGACTTTCTGATTTTGTTACAGGAAATGTACAAAACACATTCATCTTTAAAAGTTTATGCTCCTTCATGAGTTTTTTGCCTTAAGATCTTTCCTGTGCTTTATTGTAGTTACTATATCATAAATAATTATAAAAAATAATATACAGTTAATGCTAACAACCAGAGTAACTAAATCAAAATATGATAATTTATAACAATGTGAAGGAATATTCCAGGTCTAAACTAACTCACTAATTTTTCATTTAATCCAGCATGTTTAAATTGTTCCTTTCGCCACAACCTCTCACTATGTTACATTACATGGTTAAGCAGACAGTATAAATTTATAATAAGACTAGTGCATGCACTCAGCCTGTTTTAGATTCACATAAGTAGAGTATTATTTCATGTAGAAATCTATGGTGAAAGCGTTAATTTAAAGGTGCAGTAAAAGTTATATCTATATAATTACACAATAATGTACATACAAAATAGTATCATAGAAATATTGTCATTTTCCAAACAAATCCTTTCAACATAACTAACCCAAAGTAATAATAAAATATAAACAAAGTCACTATGAGAAGATTTTGGTGCATGGGTCATATGTGAGGCAGAGTGCGTGAGTGCCGACAAGCTACAGATAAATTACTGATGTCTTCCTCACAACCAAGCAATGAGATGCAGACTGGACTAATGTGTGTCATAGTTAGTCTTATTATCAAACTAAAATGTTAAATGTTATGAGTACTGCAAAATATTATAAACAAAACAATATAAATGTAAAATTATATTTTACAATCATAACTCTCATGAAGATATAACTTTTGACAAATCACTGTTACACAAGTGCAAGTGCTATTCTCACAGCATTATACACTAGCAATTTTTATATCACAAGGATGCAGAGTACCACAGTATTCAATGCGACAGTACGAAGGGCATGACTGTGCCAAATTTATGCAAAATAGCTGCTCTTACCAGTGAAACAATTGTCCGTGACCAGTTTTGACGCAATCAATGCCATACAATTTTTATACATAAGTTAATACAATATAATAATGGAATTTTTCAGTGACACATTCGACACAACACATATAATGGTACATACTTTCTTCACTGTGTCACAATAGAGGTCCAAATATCGAGGGAGAAGCCAATCCATCATCTAGTTGAGTGATGGTGAGATACCTTCATCCCAAACTATATCAATGCTAGGCCATTTAGTTTGCAGGCATGTGAGCATGGGATCTGTAGTTGCTGCTCGCATTGGACATTCAAGTAAGGCGGCCCGTCCAGTACGATACACCACTTGTCCGCCTGGGTTACTGCGTGCCAGACCATTGTAGTGGTGTAATGTAAAGGTGTCTGGTGCACCACGTTCACAACCTGGGAAGAACTCATCCATGAATGCACTCATCAAAATTATACCCAAATTCTCTGAATCTAATTTTCGTCTCATTAGTTCCACATACTCTGGTTCGCTAACTAAGTCAGCTGCACAAAGTACATCCTGCAGTGCTGCTGATGGGATGAAGTTGTTTCCTTCAGGATCAAATGATCTGAATATGCGTTCTGCTGACTCTCCTGCTGTTTCAGGTGCAGCTAATCTTCGTTCAAGAGAAAATAGTACTGTGAGGTGAGTTTCAGAAGCTAGAACCCATACTGGATGTTTAGGGTTTTTATAAAACATACCTACTGTGCAATATTGCATGTGCTCCATTATTGTGAGGAAGCCAATGTCATTTTGTCTCTCTATACCTCTCAGTCTCAATCCTCCCACCACCTGATCATGGTCCCACACATGTGCTACAGCTCGTCCAGTAAGCATTAAATTAATCAGACCTTGAGATCCATAGCCATATGTGGAGTGAATCAATGGGTCTGAGAGTTCAGCCAACTCTGCCTCCATTACACTGATACCCTTACTCAGTATAACACTGTATAACAAAAGTAATACACCATATTTGTCCTTCAATATACGAATGTTCCTTGTGTAGAAAGCTTCCACCTCAGATAAAGTCTGAAAAGAGTGTACTTGGATTCTTCGATGGAAATGTTCAATTGTATCACAAGATTGTTCCTCAACACTGATACTATTACTGGCGCTGGACTCAGCGTCTGTCTCATTTTTCCGGTACACGGCCACATTGTACTTAGGAGCTAGACACTGGCTTAATATCGTACACACAGCTCTGACTAGCAGAGAATTACACTTCTCCGAGGTCAAGTCTTGAAAACTGTGTCCTGGTGTCTCTGACAGAAGTATTTTTAACAAGAACCCTTGCACGGGAGCTATAGCGGCACACGGCCCTCCTTCTTGTTGGATAAGAGCGCTAGGTTCGTCAGGACTGAACTGAAAGCCTTGCGCCCAGCGTCGAAACACATCTTCCTTGACATGATCGCCCCACAACAAGCGGCGTGTTCCCGCCAGCTCACGCTCCAGGGTCGCACTGCCAGCACTCATTTCTTCTTTATTCGTTATCAGTGAACTCCTACTATTGGTCGTACTCGACCCTATGATCATTTGCTTACTATACTGTTCACGCCTCCTACAACAAAATTACAAATGATTAACAACACCCAAACATCACAGAAGGACAGAAATTACGACAAGCATAACAGAATTAATTAGAAGCAATCTACAGCTACAAAAAGCTTTATAACCACGTAATACTCACTGCCGTTACTGAGTGCATGACTCCTCACATTCAAATAATTATATAGGTGTTTTATAAGTCTGAATGATAATATATGTCTTTCCGAATTGCATTATAAATCATCCATAAAATATTAGTAAAACTTTTCATTAGAAAAGAAAAGAAAAGCTTACGACATGAAGGCTCAAGGCTGCCATTTTTTTAATGAAAAATAGCAACATTTGTTTAGTAATGTCAGTTTTGTTTTGAAAATTATTTCCTTATTTTATTTACTTATTTTTTCAATTTTATTTTTAAATTAATCAATTCACTCAATAAAAATTTTGTTCATACAGCCTTTCATTTTTTTTCAATGCGCGCCTACCTGATTTTTATAACAGGCAATTCATTGATTGCGTATTGCAATTATAATATTAACTACCCAATAGTAGTTTTTATATAAAATGAGATTCCATATTGTAATTAAATATGGTATTATTAAGGCAATACCATAACATGACAAGTGGCGTAACTATAGGGTGCCAGAGTAGGCAATATGCAACGGGCCCCTGGCCTTATGTGGCTACGGGGCCCCAAAACTAAAAGTAGTAATGCTGTTGGGTAACTACTTCAGCGATTTATTACAAATAAACTAGAACATGACGATTTTTACTGGGGTTTCATTCAATGATTTTGTCACGGACCTTAGATGGTATAGTTACGCCACTGAACATAACACAAAGTTTACTAGTACGACCCATATATAATATTTATAAGAAGTATATTCTTTAAACTAGCTTTTGATAATTCATTAATTAGTTGCAGTTTTACTTAATATAACAAGTATATGCGACCTGATCATAATCTCTGTGACCGGACTGGAATATAATTTCTAATTTTAAAACACGTATTACCACATCTCTAATATAATGTAATTTTTAAAGTTAAATTACATATTGATAAAAAGTATTCATATATACAAATAATTGTGTTTTTATAGTGGTTAAATTGTCACCTATATCTAATAAGTGGTTTTATAGAATATTTACCCTACATTGATGCTGGCAGTTCACTGCCGTTATATTGACGTTGTTTTGTCATTTGTCAATTTTCAGTCCATCGTGAACTTTACTTAGTGGCGTTTGTTTTTAGTTTTTATTTTTCGTGTCGTCAAAGCTTTAGGTTTTTCATATGATTTAGTTTTATATGTTTTAAATGCAAAAGTAATTTTTATTTTGTGAAATATGTGTTCATAAATTACCGTTGTTTTGATGAAGTTGTATGGTTTTTGTGTGTGTTTTATTAGTTCTATATTATAATGGTGGGTGTTTGGGGGCGACACGGCGAAGCCAGTGTGGCAGGTTCGTAATTCATAATATTTATCTTAAAATATGGATATATATAATCACTCACTGTTTATAATTTTAACATGTGTTGGTCCATTTGTTTCTGACTTTACATGTAATTTTTACTTATAAAATTGCAAATTAGGATTTTGTGAATGCTCAGTAATGTTAGTAAGTGTGTAAGTTAAAGTAAAGCGTATGTAACGCTATATAGCTTGTATTCATTCTATTTTACTTCTGAATATGTTATTTAGTCTATTATTCAACATTCATTATTCAGCTCTGTCTCTATGTCAAATAAATAAAGTCATATTTTTTTATATAAGGAAGTCACAAAAAAGATTACAAAATTAGACTATGTGAAAGTTATGTCTGATTTTAATTAGAAATTATAAATAATTTACCATACCTAATAGAATTAGGGACAGAGCATTCATTGACCTTGCCCCAACAGACTAAAGTTACAGAAAAATACTTGACAAAAATAAATAAAATTCTTTGTAAATGACCAATCAATACATTAATTATTTTGGACTTGTTGAGCTAGAACTTCCAACACTTTACAGCAATAGAAAGTATTAGATTGACTCTGAGTATTATTTTCTCAGGACTATCAACCTCTTACCTCAGTTACTCTTTATACTTTAATTTATCAAAAATATCTATTCAGTCCTACAATCAAACATAGCTTAACAAATTATGTCAATAAATTTTGTGATCAACTGGTTTGCTTACATTTTGCGGTTGTGATTTCCACTTTTGTCAATACCAGTATAATTACTTTGTTAAGCGATATATAGGTCCTGGAATAAAGTAAAATCATTTTAATGTTTTCATTTGGTTATCATTATTTTGAGAGTGTGATTTAATTGAAGTATGAGTGTAGCTTTAAAATACCACATGGCATTTTTAGCAGCTTATAAACTTACAAAAATTGAATTCTGAACTGAAACCAGATACCCATATTTGTATATAGTGTAGTTATATATAGTGTATGTTGTTGAAAATTATAATAATGCTCTCAGGTGCAGCTGCCGTAACACATTAACAGGTGCTTGACGACAGATTTTAAACTCGAGGGTGGTAGGTATCAAGGCGGATTTAGAAAATGCCCTACCACCATGCTGTGGTTTCATCACAATGTTTTCCTTGACCGAAAGCTCTGACTCAGTTGCTAGGATTCAAACCTACATGCTTTTATTCTTTTAGTTGTTTATATATATTATATTATTTTGTATATTTTAAACATGTAGTGGTGACCTAAATCAACTTCAAATGTCTTGTTGATTTCTTTCCTTGGATTTGATAAAAATCTACAGGACACTGGTAGAATTGTGGGATTTTCCACAGGAGCCATAGACTAACATAAAGTAAATAATACACTGTCTCTGTCGAAGAATATTATCTACCCTCTCTCTGAATAAGTTTTTACTGAGAGAACACGCTACATCTTATACATCGTCTTCACTTTCTATGAGGTGTGACAGATGTCACAGATTTGACAGGTGTGTGTGCGATTCACACATGATAGAAGTGAAAGTTCATTAAATCGACAAAAGAATGAGATGAATATAAATAACAAAGGTAGGATAATTACAAAGTTTATTTGTTTAAAAATAAAAGTATTTTGATTAATTTTAAAAGATATTTTATTTAACATATGTTATATAATTTATTGCTCAAGTTCCATATTTTCAGTTTCAACAAACAAGATATAAAAATACTCACAAACACTGTAAAATAATAACATACTATGCTGACTTCTTACTAGAAAGCTGTAATATGCAGCATACAATGCACAGTAGTACACATACTTTTCATATATACTAATACACATTAAATGCTCAAATACAAGCAAGTATTAACCAGTGTGCAATATACATACACATCGACATTTGCTCTCTCACTCTGGCTCACTAATTACAGACGACTATGCTTAGAAGAGGGGAATGGGGATGCTACGAAGCATGGCACAAAAAGGAGAGACCAATAATATAAAATAGTATGTATATTTCTGTCTCATTCTTTGCCGGCTTCATCCTACACTTTTTGTATTTGTGTTTCTTACCTGTTGTTTTTTCCGTTGCATCCGGTTTTAAATCACAACGATTCTAAAGAAGTTTCACTTCAATAAATAGGTAGAAACAAAACAGTTAAGTATATCTGCCTCCTTTGATTCACAGCTAATTTTTTAAATTCTTTTTTGTTTAGTACTGTTGACTAGATTTGGTGTTTTCAATAAAAATTAAGTTTCTTTTTCTTAAAATTGAAACTCTGTCGAATTTCAACAACTAGACAATAACTAGTATATTTAAAACAGTGGTTGATAAAATTATTGTATTACTGCATATGAGCATATGTAAGCTTACAACTTGCATGTAACCACCACAATAATACAATTTAGAATTTTATTATTTATCTAGAAAATAATATTTTATAGCAAAGGTTAAGGTTAGGTTAATGTCTGTTAAAATTTCCTGTTCTAATTACAGTAGTCATTGTGGGACATATTTGTTTCTTTATTTGGGTAAAAGATTCTTGTTTCTACTTACTATTAGTATTCATTTTATAAAATGATTAATGTATATAGTACAACAGATATAGTTAAGAAATAAGAATACATGCTTTTTTATTGTCTGTCACGAATATGATGAATCTATTATGGTGTAAAATAAAAGTTGAATATCCCGCACAATAATTCACAATTATAAATTAGCTAAATACAGCATTAAATTTGTATCAATTAACATCAGTATTTTGTGAAGAATGGGCCAGAGTTTTTTGTGAGGAAAAACAACATAATAATATTGTAAAATGGTAGATAGAGACATATTCTAATGTTCACCTCACCTAACCATCCAATTGTTGCAAATCCCTTTAACCACATTCTAGGTGTGTTATAAATATATAAAATTATAAATAATATATTAAATGTTGCTGACGTAATGGCGCGTTATTTAGTTGCTGAATGATTTTTTTTTGTTTAAGATTGTAATGTTTGGTAGTAGGGTGGTTTGGTACATTATTATATTTAATTAGCTTATAAAGTACCTTTAGCTAACGTACGCGTATAGACGATTAATGTTTGGAGCAATTTTTGTTGTTGGATTTCTTGTTCTTTATTACAACCTAGAAGATATGCAGGGGGCTAAAAAAAAGAAATTCTTAGTTCACTTTGATTAATTTCTAGGTATAGACATATAAAGTTGGCTCGTTAATCCACTTTGTACCGCTATGTAGTTTAGTTTAACGGGTGATCTCAGGCCGTGAAGTGAAACTTGCGAGGTTTCGGTGGCCTCTCTCTGAAACGAAAGCAGCGCATTGTTCACCACTAGGGTTGGCACTTGCAAGTTATAATTTGCTTAATTATACTTTTGTAAAGATTGATATGAGAATTTTGTTATTAGTATACGTGACCCGTCTGGGTAGGTTGAGAGACGATTGTAGTAATTTGTTACGTAAACCCTGTACGTAAATAGGGTTTAATAATGCAGTCTGATAGAAGTTCTTCTGAAGTAGGGGAAATAAACCTGTTGAATGTAATTAGGATAAGCCCCATATTTTATGACGTTTTTTTTAAATAATAAAACAAAATAATGATTTTGAACATTATACTGATTTACTTGAGTTATTCAATACAATTAAATAGGATGATAAATCTACTCGTTATCAGCGAGAATGTGTTTTTATATAGTAATACCGCGTAGTGACACACTGTCTGGTGATAAACACTGTTCAACCTAAACACAACGGTGACCAACGAGAGATACGGTAATCCATCACCAGTTACCGCTGTATAGCCAGCTTGCAATGAGGCACTGTGACGGATTTATCAGCGTTGGCACGGTTGTCGCGACACCTTTGCTTACAGGTCTTTACCACTCTACTTGGTTATTAGGTATACACCAGACGTTTCTGAAACGTGACACGACTAAGCGGGCTACTATGGCGGGCGTTACACCTGATGTTTGAACGCTATTCAGTCAACCGTTGTCATGTTCTACCATAAGATATTTTCCGTTACGAGGAAGAAAACAAATTAAATACTTGTCGCGTAACCCTAGAATATGTATAATTATGGTAAAAACAATAGGTGGCAAACCCGCTCATGTGTCTTAGTGCTATGCGGGTGTGAGCCGGCGCGTCGCAGTACTTTTCGAATAGAAAGCGGCGTTTTGATTTAACTGACTTTCTTCTTTTTATTCAAACGTAAGCTTACAGGTAGGCACAGATTTTCTGTATGGGTAAATTATGCCAAGGGACTTTAACATTTCTACAAGATATTTCGGTAAAATAAGACTGTTGAGATTGAGATGGTTTTGTTGTTTCATGGGAACTGTGTTCTATTCCAATTAACTGTGGCCTCTTAATTTTTTTAATGTAATTTTGTGATTGTTACTTAATTCTCCGGACGCCATTATCAAATTTTAAATTTTATCTTTCTTAAATTATATCATTGGTACTTAGAGCCCTATAGGTAAACATAATGCTATATATCATAGATTACCATAGACAATGTTTTGAAAACTCCTATATCTAAAAGTCACATCGTTTCGCAGATTAGCCCAGACATACAACAGATAATTTATTTTAATATATATGCAAGTTGTTTTTTTATTTTGTATCTGTTCTAACCTCTCGTTTCATTACATAATGTATATTAAGTGACAGTGTTGGCAGGAAGCTCTCAGGTACTTCTACTGGAATACCGATACCCTTAACCGTTTGACTATCAGATATGAACATGGTGAATGATTAAAAATGTAACTAGCCAGTCGAATACAATAGAAAAACCACTGATATCAACGGTATGGGTTGATCACAGTTTTTCTCTCATTAAAAACTTTTTTTGGATTCGTACGAACATCGTTCATTGAAATGTCTGAGCTACTGCTACCAGTGAGCCAATATTGCATGGAAAAGGCATATATAGCTTCAATTGATTTATAATCTGTATAACTGGTTAAATTTCAAGTAGAGTATTTACGTCATTTGAGTCCGTTCGATTTGATTAACGACATACATAATTGTAATGTAAGCGCTCACAACAGCGAATGTGCTTGGAATGCGTTATTGCTCACCAGGTGTATCTAAGTATCTGCCCTAATATGATGACGTCATATACTTCTAAATTAGTTTATATATCTCAGTGTCGCATCATTTTTAGAAACGGTATATGTTTTTTTTTTGTATGTACCTGAAACTTTTTTTAACCGATCTTTTTTAAGCTTTTCATCGGGGAAGACTTTTAAAGTAAATAATTCAGTCAGACGAAAAATTATATTTAGTATAGGACAATTTAATTAACGCACTTTATAATAAAACAACATGATTACGATAGTAAATATATTTTCGCCTGTATTTAGAATTTACCTATAGCGACATTTTTATATGAATTTAATTATAAAATTGTGTAGGTAAGGAGGTAGTGCGATTGATGGCTTTGGTCGCTGGATGCATTAAATAATAGACTTAGATGAATATATTCTATTGTGTATAACAGTAGCAATTACAAGCAAGTGTCCACAGACTATATATATAGTATAAATACCTGACGGGTAGAATAATTAATAAGAGCATATTAAAGTTGTATTTTTGATAATAAAATGCAATATTTTTTGTTTATCAAAGAGATAATCAGATAAATTGGAATGAACTATGTAATTTTGGACACTATATTACTGTACTATGCTATAAAGTATGCTAATTGAAACCTTATAAATGTTGAGTAAGTTACATTTATTTATAAGTTATATTTGAATCTGTTATTATTTCGACGACAGGTTTAAGATTATATATTTTACATTTTATTTTTATTATAATAAGCCGTGAATACAGTATGCACATCGCTGCTAGAAAATCAATACTAATCTAAGTAATACGGGCGACCGCGACAGCTTGTATAATTAAACTAAAACGTAAGTTTTGTAAACTTATAAAAGAGCAGTATGCTCCTGCACGTTATATCAATTCGAGTAGAATCTACATTTTTAGATAATGTATTTATCTCATTAACAACGCCATTAAGTACGATGTTTTTATATTTAAAAATAACTTAATGCGAGTTAGTTTGTGTGTCTCGGAGTCATGTCGGCAAGGTGCGCCCGGTTGATTGGGGCAGGTGTCTTCTCAGTCATCGGAGCGTGACTCTCCGGCAGCGCCCACATTCATTGTCTCACATATTTTTAACATGTGGGCTTTCAATGAAGGTTCATTTGTTACGTAAAGTCAGCAATACCCTTAACCTCTGATTTTTTATAATTCAGTGTTTAAATTTGTCGAATACCTATGTAAATTATTATTTTTGGTGATATTTCGAGAAATTTCTAAATATTTTGTACACGACATATGCTATAAAGTTGACACTTATTGATGGAACATTTCGCGACCAAGTCAGAAAAGAAAAATGTGGGTGTCTTGATCTCAATATATGGGATTAGGATGCTTTCGATGCTATATGTCTAAACCTGATAATGTTACAATTTGATTGTTGGTTATTATAAATAAAATTTCTGAACACAACAAGGCAAGGCACGCCGTTGTAAGTGCATGGCTGAAATACCAATAGTTCAACTACAAAAAAGATATTCAAGTATGAATTTTTTTTTTCTTAAGTATAATTGTAGAAGGATTTCCTAGAACTAAGTATATCAGAGCGTCAATGTATGGTAATCATGGAAATACTGCAACTTTGAGATATACATTGTGATGTTGCGACTCTGTCTTTGTAGACAAGGTTCCACGGGTTATGGTATTTATATATGACCTTTGTTTTATCTGTGCTTTATTAGATAATTAGCTAGCATTTGTCCACAATTGAAACAAATGTAAAGTGAGATATTATTTAAAATGTTAAGCTTGAAACGAAAACTGCCTCTGAAAGTTCACATGCGACGGCAATTGCCCAATAGACAAAATTCTCTTTACTTTTAGAATTAGAGGAGTTAATAACACATTTAAATAACATGTTATGCTCATACCTATGCGCTAATTGCTCCTTCACAGAAAGCTCAAATTCAGATACAAGTCCAACTAACGTATTAATACATAGTAATAATTGCTTAGAACATTTTATGTTAAATTAAGATATAGTGATAATGTTTATTTTAAATAAGGACCAAGTGTCTATGAAGTAAACTAAAAAGGTTTTATTAAAATATATCGAATAGTGTTTGCGTGATGCGCGTACAACGGAAGACCCCTATTATTTTATTTATATATCAGTAGGTATTTTACGTACTTAACGTTGCAAAATATACACTAAAAATGTATACGTAAAATATATCTTTGAATTAGTAAAATTACACGTAAATCGGATATGAGGTTTTCCAGTTATAGGAATAATGGCTGACAGACAAACAGACACAGGTGGAGACACGTTGCATTTTATAATAACGTGGAAGGAAGGAAACGTGAAAGGTATTAAGATGTCCTCGGTCATTCACAAGCTAGTACACCTTAATTCAACTTCAATATAAGAATGTCTTTTTTCTTGTTACATCACGCACATGACAACCACAAACTACTCATATGATCAAAGCTATTTCGATTATTATAATGAAATTAATCATATAATGATAACATCTGTAAATATTACACTGTTAAACAGAGGTTTCGTGGTTGCGCATTACATTCAGAATTATTTATTTTGCTTAAATTAATTATTAATGTATACCGCTACATTATTTAATAATCTGTAGAAGTTATATCTTTTTAAAAGCGAAAGAACTAGCAGTTAGATCTGGGAAACAAAGAAAGTTTTAGGATTTCATATTTCATAGCCAGTTTATTGATGAGGTTTCTAGGCTTTCTACGAGCCTAAAGAGCGGAAAAGAAGTTTATAGCGTGTTAGATTGCGTGGCATAGATAGTATTAATATGTATTTATGATGTTGTATGAAGTCCTGTTATAACTGAACCAAATACGGTCATGGAGCGGAAGAAAGAACCGACACTCTGTAGTCGGCTCGGCAGTACACGCTCACTACATCGTTTGTTCTTTATGCTTTTTTTTTTCGAACTGACCTACACTGTTAGCCTGGCAAGTTCGCTACAGTTCCAACGGACTACCTTGTTCTTTATGCCTTCATGATGGCAAGTATAATAATAACGCGCGGATTCACTATTGCATTAGACACGCAGAACTGTGTGACCACTAAATCGGCAATAAATCATGTCACCATGGTACGTGTGTTTGTTTAGTGCAGAGAGTTATTTAATACGAACGTTATTACTATTGTTTATAATTAGAAAAATATGGAATTTAAACCGCCAAATCAGACCACTAGTTACGTCCTGGACATTACCTCACTGCATCTAACAACAATGTAAAATAAAGACAATAGGAGACCGTTCTTGAGAGGTTACTTAACGCGGCACGATCTCTGTTGCGTAAATGATATTCAAAAGTGGTATTTCAAGTTTTTGTGTTGTTTGTATTATTTGTACTGCTGATAAATTTGTGTAGATAGGTATGAAGTAAGAGAACGTAATTCCGTTACGATATGTTTGAAGTTTTTACTGCATTTATATATATGTTGTGGTAGTCCATCACACCTGAAGAGTTCGCCGTCACCGTACACACGCGTTTGAAATGCAAAGCAGGCATATAAGCGAGAGTGGTCAATATCGGGTTTTTTCTGACGGCCCGTCACGATGTATGTTTGATTTGATCGTGACGTTAAAATTGCATTACAAACACGCAATAGTCGTTTGTTTACGAAATTGAATTACGAGATTGAAATTAACCACATCGATCTATATAGCGTGCGCCTCTTTCAAGCTGCAGTCGTTTCACCGGTTCGGTTCAGTAACTTTGATATTACAATAGACGTGCTGTACACCGAATTGACAAGGTAAACATAGTGTAACTGACAATTATGTCGTCGATTGTAACACTGCTGTATCTCTATGTTTATTTATTATACATTTTTAACATAATGGCATCACTTTTGGACATATCTATAAAACTGATCCAACTTCATAGTGTGCATTATATAATGCTAAATATACCGTCATCTATACTGTAAATAAAACGTTGAAGACATCATGTTTATACATTGAAAATTATTTAAAATATTTGCTAAATATTGGGGGTGACGTAAAGCAAGGATTGATTACACAATACGTACCTATATTTTTTAAAACCTTTATGTGTTTCTGCCCCTTTGTCTGTTTGAACACAATGATTTCCAAAACTATTACACGAATTTATATGGAGATTTAATAGGAAAGTTGGCGTAGTTTAGGACAGTTCAGTTCATTAAAATCGAGTCAGAATTTTTTTTAAAGTAGATAAAATTTTTAGACGTCAGCTTAATACAGTTTGTAGAAAAAGTAAAAGATAAGTGATTTTTTAGTTGATTTTGAGACGTTGCGTGTGCATGCATGAACCTTGGTGTAAGTTTCTTTTCCTACGGTTATCTCTACGTTGCTCTCTCGTGTTAGTGAAGCAAAAAAGCTTTTGTTCATGTTCCATATCATATTATTATAGAGATCCGCATATAAGCTCAAGTGATAATATATTTGAAGCGTATGAAGTCGTGGGCATAGTAATATTATGAGTTACACCAGGGTTAAAATGAGCGACAGAATTATCTAAAATCCATATTATCGCCATACGTAATCGACAAGAGATGGTGTATGCGTTATGATACTGTAAACGCCCTACACAAATAAATAACACTCACTATCTTAATCAAACAGAACCCGTAATGTAATACATATTTATTTGAATTCAGTTATTGAATAATGAATTAATCTCGTATAATACATTTAAAAAGTAACCGACATCATTAAACATTAATAGGAAACCGTTATCATACACATAAATCTGTACATAAAAATTAAAATACATTTTACTTGAACTACATAAAGTGCACAAAATAAAAAATGAACGGTATTATACATATTAGTAGAACTGTGTTGCAGCTAGTAGCGCCCACCTCCAGACTAACAGGAACATTCAAGTAAATAAATGGTTTTAATATGTATGTAGTGTCTTTGCAGTAACAAAATAAAGGAAGTATTAGGTGAGAGTTGTGTGTTGTATTTGACAGAGAATATAAACAATTCCTTGATATTTTATATACTGAAACCTTCCCATAAACATATAGATTCCCTCAGCAGAAGAATCATAAAAATCAATGATCTCATTTCTGAGAACATCGCGTATAAATTAGTAAATAAATTAGGAAAACAGTTAACAGATAACCTTCGCATTTTTAATTCGGTTAATAATGTTTACCGTAAATAGTACCGTTATTTGTCATGTATACGTGTACTTTTATCCTTTTCTCTTTACTGTACTCGTTATTACGTTATTATACTATAACTACTACCGTTAGTTATTCCCTATATTGTAATTCTTGTAGCTGCGTATAATTCTATTATTGTAATTATTAAGACGAGTCCTTCGAGAGAGTCCCAAATTGCCTGTTATGTACAGCGATGAAGCCATTGGTTCGACTATAAACTAAACTGGTGAATAAATCACATTGGTATTTCG
Organism: Antheraea assamensis; assembly: GCA_035772565.1. NCBI lineage: Eukaryota > Metazoa > Arthropoda > Insecta > Lepidoptera > Saturniidae > Antheraea > Antheraea assamensis. The sequence continues at coordinate 45,944 of JAQQSE010000067.1, forward strand.
TATGTGTGTACTTGTGAACGGCAATTGACATTTTGTTTATTTATCTATAACATATGGTGTGTTTACTATCACGTTCGCAGTTATACTTTTAAGAAAATTAGGATAAAAAAATTGTCTGCCATTATCCAAGCGCCTTTCTTTTGAGTTTTGTTAAATTATACTTAGAGTAATGTTTGAAGAAAAAGAAGAATAAATTAGCAATTTTTAGAACAGAACATTTTAATTTAGAACGTTTTAAAACGGTCGTAATTAATAATAAAAAATCAAGTCATCAAGTTTTTTTGTGGCGAAATTAATATACTTCAAGTTAAATATAGTTCAGGTTGATGAAATATGATATATGTGCAATTATTGATTCAATACTTTTGGGATGTTTTTTTTAACTTGACACGAGTATCTACTCACATTTATACAAAAAACTAATAATGATAATAATTACATTCATATTAAGCCTCTTCATATTTTTCAACAAATTTGAGCACTCTGTTTAAAGTGTATTGTGCTACGTTTCTTAAGTGCTTTATGGAAAATGTGGAATAGTCACGATGTTAACTGTATCTCTCGGGTCGTATTACATGGCGTCACGTCTCCGAAACAGTTCTACGCAACATTTTTTCCGGAGTATTCTATAAAATACACATTATGTTTGTATAACATTTATGAAAAGTCGTTTATATGTACTGTCTGTTGTATTCGTATGAATATTGTAGCATGGTGCTATGGCTTATTCTAGACCCGCCTGGCCAGTAGCTACTACCCTCAAGTTCAAAATTTGTAGTTAGGCACCTTATAGTTGTGTTCTGGTAGTGCAGCTGCACTAGAGAGCTAGTCATCTAGGTTTATTTATTTATTTGTTAAATATACAAACAGCATAATTACTGATATGTCTATATGACACAGTGTTGGAAGTTTTTAGATTTTTTATCACTATAGATATTCGCTTATTAACATTAGTTTATTTGTAGTCAGTTGTCGAGTCGGTTTTTAAAACAATCTACTGAATTAGCAGATACTATTTCATCAAGTAATCAGTTGACTATTGTATTAACCATATACCATGGTCTACCACATCGTTATTTATTATAAGATGATATGCTAAAACCTACACAATTCAAATAACGTTATTCTACCAAGTATTCTATTATTTTGGTGGCATTTTACACGATGTAGTTTAATTATAGTGGTCAACTTTACCAAATTGTTCTTTATTAAATTTGATTTTATTATTAAAACAGTAATTTACAATGGAGATGATTTTGATATTTTGGAAGATAATAATGACACTGAACTAACATCGAAATATTACTTGTAAGAAAATGACACATTCATACTGGTAACCACTTATACGACACCACTTGAATTTTAATTATACAGTAATCCTGTAAGCGACATTGAAAGGCGTCCGTGCCACCACTACGTTAGGCTTAAAAATATAAATAACAATGATCGTAAGTTATGAGCTTCTGGACAAGACGCTCGTTCTCACGCGACTTGTATTTCTATGAGAGTTTTTTTGCGACGTATCCAGGGGTTAAAAAAACCTTCCAAGTAGGTACTCAGGAGAGGAGACGTTGATTGCATTATTTTTTTTGTCCTTTTTAATTTGTTGTTCACTAGAGCAATTTCCCTGTTGTGGTTGTTGGGGATAAATATAGAAAAAAGACTTAAGGTTCAAATGTTTTGTTCTCGGTTCGAGAAAGGTGTTTAAATAATACCTTAATTTTCTTATAAAATGCGTGAGTAATGATTGAAATGGCTTTACGATATTGATCTTGTCATTTTGTCATTATGCCGTTTTTTTTTTTTTTATGATACATACTTTACCTATATCAATTCTGCGATATCACCTCATTTCATTGTATTACAAAGTGAAAGTTATTAATGTGTTTCTGTTTCATGTTTTAGGTATCTGTAATGATACATTTTTATAATAGATTGAAACTGAATAGAATTTGTAAGAATCGTACAGACCCGCCAGGAGTTGCGGCCGTGAAAAAGACACGCTTTCCAAAAATATTCCGTCCCAAATTGCAACGAAATATAAAATTTACGGCAGCGTCAAAACATTAGTAAAATTCAAGTAAATTGATATTTCGCATGTTCGACAGAAATAACTATCCGCCAATTCATAATCAACGGAAATTCGAGTAAACAAATATTCTTAAAGCTTTGGAGGATGTAGATGTAAGATATTATAAAAACCTGTCTACAAGCTTACGATTGGAAATTCCATCGCAGAATCTTTGAATCATTTATCATAGGTGACATTGAGGTTTAAGGAAAACCTTTTTATTATTTAAAAATATGAGAGAAATTCAATCTACACGCTTAGTCAATCAGTGAAGCAATGAAACTACACATTTTTCAACCCTGATAAAACCCAATCTAGATGTACGAGTATATGTAATGTGTACGTAGTCTATGCGCGTCGTTTAATTTTATTTCCGTTACAACAACATACTGGCAGAGTTTAACTTTTTCTGACCATATAATACATCGAAAACGCTATTTATTATTTGTCTTACAAATATGTGAGTGAGATAACAAAAGTTAACGATATTGTCAAAGTAATTGCAAACCTGAACTGGGAGTGAGGTGGACACGTAGCCCGTAAAGACTACTCTGGACGTAAAGTGGATTTTTAATGGAGAGCATGGAACGAGAAAAGTTCTACAAGAAGACCAGGAATGCATTAGAGAGACGACTTTGTAAAAGCAGCCCATACCGAAATGATAAAGATGGTAAAGAACAGAAGGTAAAAGATAATAACGAAAATACTGCGAACATAACGATAGAATAAATCTGGAGCCAGATTATAAGACATTTTATTCTTTTGACGCGTATGTGATAAGTTGTAGTGTCAGGTGTCTCCTGTTGATAATTAAAACATTACAGTACACTTTGTACTACTGTCAACATGTAATTGTTTATCGCGTGCGCAACGGTATACCGGTTGCGGTCTCGCTATCTGCTCGCACGCATCTCTTGGATATCGATCTATCATGTATACTTTGTCTTTTAATTACATAGTTTCTTAGTCTTTATTTTTCATGGGTATTGAAAACAGGTTTGTTTTTATATTAAAGGATTTAATATGGTATGATTTTTATCACTCAATTCGTACGGTTTCTATAGAGACTTTGTCCGAAAGCTTTGCAGAGGGTTAATGTTTAATGTAATAAAGGTAATAATGTTTCTTTTTTTAAGTTCCGTTTGTTTGTTGGTTCATTATCTGGTATATTTTTTTTTTGTTTTTACAAATTTATTATTATATAAAGTATAGAGATATAAAATTTTTCCTAATGAGATTAATGTTATCACGAGATCTAAATCGCGAAATTATTAGTGTAAGGTCGATCAGTCTTACAATGCTGAATATTTAACGTGGAGCAATGAAGCGATACCATCCACCGTTATGTTAAGGGCCTGATTGAACTATTTGTGATTTTCTCATGGTACTATTATTCTCTTGATTCGCTACGATTTCTGCTTCTGATCCAAGCGTATCGTATTCAACACTTCAACCATATAGTATTTTGACAATAAATGATATAAACAATATTTCACCTATTTTTTTCTTACTAACGTTTAAAAAGTTTTGTTTGCAATCATTAACTTATTAATTAATAGTTTTCATAAAGTCTGAAGGCCGGCGCCGCTTACGAAAATATGTCGATAATAAATTGCCGTGTTAATTTAGTTAGAAAGTGAAGTATTCGTTTTTACATTTGGTTTGTTCTGTTCTCTTTTTTGTTTTCAGTATGTGCTTGGAAAATTATGGGGTGATTATTTCTGCTCTCTTGATACATACATGTTTAATTGAGGAATTAACGTTTCACATTTTTCTACGTTTTTAAGTATAGTACTTACCAACGTCGTCATTATATTTGCTCGGAATCGAACGACATAGTTTTTCACTGAACAGCGATAAGGTGTTCTTTTCTACTATAAGACGTGTCATATACAATTACATTTGTGTAGATATTAATTACTGGAACATATCATTTGGTGATAATTATACTTTCTAATAAATAATTATTAGAAGAGGAAAACCTAGAGACATAAAACTATGACGAATATTCAATATCTATCTGTGACATAGGTTAGACACGTCATAGTGACGGAGATTTTATACAGTTTGTTTTTTTTAGAGGAGTTTTCCCCATCTAGCAATTATTTTTGTAGTTATTTTTGGTACATTTGGAATGTAAAGAGGTTTTATATTAATTACCGTTAACAGTATTCTTTATTTAACAGTTGATAATTGTAGAGTAGTATTCCAAATAGAAATTCTTTTATTTTAATTATGTTTGAATGGTAAAGCTGTTGTTATAAAAATGACCTAATGCGCTACGACAGTAAGATACAATTTCAGATATTGATATCCTAAATTTATTCATTTTGAATATTTTACTGTTTATATTTTTCGCATGCAATTTAAACATTTTGACATTAACATTTAAAAGGCCGGCAACACACTTGCGACTCCCCTGGTGTTGCTAGTGTCTATGGACGGTGGTGATCACTTACCATTAGGTGACCCACCTGTTCGTTTGCCCCCTGAAACATAAAAAAAAAAAAAACATGACAATACGGACACTGGTCACATGGGTTGTTATCTTTTATAATTACACTGCGTCTGTAGAACGGTAGAGTTGAAGTATAACGGTCGTCGTCCTCATACCGGTTCATGAATACCGTGCGAAAACTACTATTCTTTATCTTTGAATAATAGTAAAGAAGTATTTGAAATGAGGGTACTCAAGTATGAATCAACCCGACGAGGTATCATTTCCCTGTAAACCGACAGATACCGGCAGTCGAAGACCGGGTGAGTCACAGGGCACGCGGCGCGGCCTATCAATGCTACCTGGCTGTCACGGTGGGTGACGTCATCGCGGTGTTATGCGCACGCGCAATGATTTACTATTTACTGACCGTGGCCGTATTGTTTATCGTTTCATGCATTCACTATAGTATTATAGTGTCCGTCAAACATTGCCATTTTTATCAGGTGAATGGCGTATTCAAATAATTGCTCGTTGAATTGTAACAAGTGTTAATTTTTAAAGTCGTTAATATATCACAATAGACTAGGAACCGCCCATGACTATTTTTTCTCTATATTACAATGTAAAAATGAATAGCAATAAACTGCGAGTTATAGTTAACTTAATAGCATAAAACTCCATGAAAAAAGGCACATAGGCTTACTTTTATCGGAACGGTCAGTCAGTGTTAAAGTTTTTTGATCTCAATTATACCAATATCCAATGTTATGTATATGTACATGCATACAAATTTATATAGAATCGAACGTAAATGTTTTCTGATTTGACATCATATCGTGTTTCAGCAGCATATTAAACTATAACATATTTTACACTCCGTAGGTCAAAGTATATTTGGTTTAATTTCACATCAGATTTCGCAACAAGGGACAATGTGAACGACCGATTTGACAGAGCCATAGAAAAAGAGAAACAATGCATAAGTTTTTAATCCGTTAATTTGTAAAAAAATCTTTTGTGTTGGATAAGTTTTTGGCGGTGCGAATGATTTTTTCAACAAAACATATTGTGACCATTGCTCCGTACAAAGTATTACAAGTTGAATGTTTATCACTTAAAACAATGACTTATATTTATTTTTATTATTTATGAACATTTTTTTATTGACCTTGAAATTTTATTAACGAAAACAAATAGAACATCATTTTTTTTCTTTATTTGAAAAATACTACGCTTTTACAAGGCTACGTCTTCTGTTTAGCTCACACCGAACACATTCTATATTTTCTTATAGATGGCGCAGAGTTCCTTGCAATGTAAACGCGTCAGGCGTATCTTCCGATGACTACATCTTCTCGTTTTAAATCAATCACTTGAAATCCAAAGAAAGTGTGATATCTCATATAACATTTTACTAATTAAAAAAAGTTCGGAAATTTTAATCTAGTTTATATTCATCTTCTTATTATATTATTACATAATGAAACTGTAAATTCTACGTTTCAGATTTTTGTGTAAAAATTAATTGCAAGTGTCTAAGATAGAGTAAATAAATACATTTTTATCATTTTTAGACATGTCTGTCTGTTTGTTTTTTTGCTTGTATAAGCATTACTGCTGAAGTATAACGCTTATAATAAAACGTCAAATTAAAAAAGTCTTAAAGTATTTCCTCGAGTAACATTTAGTCTTTGTTTGGTTAAAATCGGTTACCTCTATCCAAAGATATTGTAATTCGAATGATGACGCGAGTTAAGTAAAAGAGAAAAGTAGGTAAGAATATGTATGTCTGTCTCATTCAGAGAGCTGGGCGTATTGTAGTACCCATGTATCACACCTTCTATCCATTGCTCAATATATAAATAAAATGATAGAGGTCTGCTGTTACGCACGCATCACGCAAAAATTACAGGATAGATATCGATAAATTTTATTTATCTTATTCTTATATCTTATTGTAATATAGATTTATTTAGGTTTTAAGAAACTACAATTCTTATAAGCACTACGCGTTAAGCAATGTGTGACGTGGGGCAAGCGATGTGGTGCGCATGTGCAGGAGCGATGAAGTAAATAGATAACATTGTTTACAAAGAAATTTTGTAAGCATAGTATACCACTTCACATCACACAAAAAGGTTGAAGATTAGGATATCAAAGTCCTCCCATAATAAGTTTCACTTCAATAAAAAACAGAATACTAACATTTTGCGCACCCATTGACGAGACATTATTCTCTGTTCGGTCTATTTCTCATAGTTACGTCATATGACACCGTCGCGTCGCATCGCTTCTGTTACACAATATATAATAATTAAGTCATATAGACAAATATTATATTATGATCAAACAAACATGACATATTGTACATACATAACAATAGCAATTTGGTTACACACGCATATATTATATATGTATAATATGGCAAGCCCTATTGTTAGCATAAATTTAAATGTTAATCTTCAATTTTTTAAGTATAGTTGACTAGTCAATGATATTATTGTCGTAGTCTGATGAAACTGTAGAGGCCTTGCCAGGTCAACAGTGTAGTTGTTAGTTCGAAAAAAAAAAAATCATCATTGGAGAACGTATGATACCTCCGTAATAGTTTAAGAACCCGTAAATGCGGTCGTACCTACAGCTACCATGTACGTTTGTCTGCCCAGCGGTTAGAACTGTCTACCTACTGAGGGAACATATTCTAATAGTTATCTAAGCACTATGTATAATATAAATTTCAGCTTTTATACTACAACGTACGTCAAATTATATTTATAAGTATATTTATTTATAAAATATTAAGTGTCTGGCAATGGGTGGTGTGATTTCTAATATTATTCCATTTTTCTTTATTATTTGATTAATTTAACTTAGTATTTTATACTCCTTAGCTACCTTTTAGTTGCAAAAGCCACTATGACCCAAATTTCATAGGAATACATCGTTCCTACCCGTGCTAGAGAAGCATACGTTGAGAAACTCTCAGCTTTTATAAAATAAGGAAGGTGTGACATTCACGGGTTCTTGAATTATGTCTGGTAACAGTTTTATAGATACGTGTGTCCGAGGGGTTTTTATATCATGGGGTAAAATCTTATCCTATTTCCTATTAGCAATTACTCAAGAATCATCCTATTTATAACGACGGACGAACTTTCAAGAAATCTATTCTTAATGCTCACCTAACTTATCTAAGAAATCCTATTTCAAATATAATGCTTCGAAATGTATCCATTTCGGCTGTGCATTGTCCAATAGTTAATGGTAATTTTTTTTTATTAATTACATGAAAGTTCCTAGGTTGCTTCTGATACAAGACAACAGAAGAACTTAGCCCGAACTAAACTGGATTCGTTTTTTTTACCTGTTAAATGTTGTAGTTAACAGAATACTCGATTCTGGTTAATTAGATTATGAGACATGTCGCGTTGTGCAGGATGATGAGTCAATAAACTCGGTTGCGTGACATTGCTTGTATAAAGCCACGTCCACTATGAAAGGAAATAGCGCGCCGAATTGTTTTTATTTTTTTGTATTAGCGACAATGTACGAGTTACATTTTTCTACCAGGACACGTATATTCAAGGATGTTTTGTTTGTGTCGGAATATTAGTATTTTGAGTTTGATTAAGCGCGCCCTTTCCTTGGGTGGAATTAACAAATGCACTAACAAAATAGTAATTGTGCGATTATAACAATTGAAAGGGAATAATATGAATAAGGAAAATTATCAATAGAAAAGAATGGAAATAGATAGAAGAGGTTTTTATATCATCACTGACAATTTAACTGTTTTTGCGGATGTAGGACTAATCTATATATATATATAATTAATTGCTGAATGTATGCACACGAATTACTTCAGAACGACTGCAGCTATATGCCTAGTTCCTTTTTGTCGTGTTTGTAATTGTCAGGAAAATGTCTATATGAAAAAAAATTGTCCGGAAAAATAAACAATTTGTGTTAAAAATCTGAATATAAAAACAATTTACTTGATTGATTCTATCATTTTCTTAGTTACTACACCCGGCCAGGCTAGTTCTTAATAAAATAATATAAATCGCCGTGGTTTGTAATAGTCACTCTCTGATTAGGTGGTGTTTTTTTATTTTTACGTAATTGCATTTGACCACAAACGATGAACTCGACAAATAAGAACTGGCTATTTCAAGCACAACAGTCGGTAAACAACGAAATGTGGCTTGGTGACAGATTTTCAACTTGAAAGTTGTAACTAACGAGGACTTTAATATAATTTGTGTTCCTATACCTATGGTTTTATCATGATGTGTTCCTTTACCAAAAAATCGCGTTTGTACTTACATAGATTTGACGCCACGGTCGACGCGGTTTCCCAGGAAGGGGGGATTGGTAATAACATCTAAAAAAATAATAGGTGTTATATATACAAGTATCTTTACAATTTGCATTAGTGAAATCTATTGTTTTTTAATAGGTGTTACGGTTAAATATTCATTAGTTAGTTGTTTCGGCTCTGTCTAACCTAAATGTAATACGCTGTTCGGGGCCACTAGTACTGACAATATTGGTCCGATCTGGCATAAGGGCCCTAGTATTAAAACCATTATAATCATTATAATGCTATTACAGACAGAATATCAAATGAATAAAATAACTCAAGTTTGGTTCAACGTTTAACAGACGGGAAGGAGTCGTCCAGATCGAGCGAAAATCCTGGGAGAGAGCTAGCTCGCATTGTCCATGGTTTATACCGTGAACGAACAGCGATTTAATGATCGTAATATATCAAATATTTTTAATTTTGTCACAGCACATATGTGTGTTAGTTTAAATGTTATAAAATAATAATTTACGAAAATTTCTACTGGCGGCATTATTATCATTGTTGGTTCTCGTTTCATAATATAGAGGAGATTTATGTTATAGAACTTATTAGCATTTAAAGAAAACCTAATTAAGATCTATTGCAAAATTTTCAATGTTTATTGTTCTAATATGTTTTTTGAAAACTTGACAGATTTTATATAACTTTATCCATTTACACTAGTAAGGCTGAGTTGCACCAAAATCGTGGTTATTGTAATTGTTAAAGTTAACTTTAACAATGACAAGACTTGCTAACAGTTACATTTGCCAAAACGAGTTGCACCATCAAACATTTTGTAATTGTTAAAGTTATTAGGGTTGCTACTTCAATAAGCCAATTAGTCCCTAAAATCGAAAGGGGTAATATATTTTACTTGGCAGGACTTTGTTATAAGTGTCACCAAGTGTCACTATTGTTATTCTGTGACTGTCAACAGATTTTTGATGACAGATTTCAGATGTCAACGACAAAACGTTAGCGTTTGTCGTCCTGTGGACATTTTCCAATTCTAGGAAATTAAACTTTTTTCTTTCTAAGACGCAAATTATCTTCAAATATATTGATTTCGTCATCGGAAGAACTATTTTCAGTTTCCCACAGGATTTCTCTTAGCAACGACATGATATTATAAAGATTTTTCTAGTGAACATGACAGCCGATTCAAAAATTGACATTAACAATAACGGTAACCGGCCAACATGGAGCGGTAATAGTTAACGTTAAATCGTGACGTCATTTTAACCATTGTCAATTGGTGCAACCTATTTTTTGCCTAACAATAACTTTAACCGAATTTTTTACTTTAACATTAACTGGTGCAACCGAGCCTTAGTATCGTATAATTATAAACAGTAGTGACCGTTACCATGCGAAAATCCAAGGACAGGTTTTGCTATAATGCTGCCTTATCTCATACTTACTTTGGAAGATCCATTATGACGAGTTAATCGACACTTTGAGTAGAATAGAATAAGATAGAAACGCTTATCGCTTGTGAGTCACGCCGTGCTCGAGTGACCCGAGTCTGGGTATATGCAATACGCGATGTATAACTTCCCGGTGCAGCGCGGCGCAGCTCTATCGAACACTGCATGGAACACCCGGTGAATTTTACTCGACGATGTATTGATTTCGCCCGGTCACAGCTAGGTTCATTCCGGTTACCTTAATATAATTGGGTTCATTACTCTTTCTACTAAATATTTAAATTTCTACAAACCTTATTTATTACAAGAATCAAACAATGTTTTAAAGTTCTTGAATAGTGAGATGTATACATAGCAGAATTTACGATCGCAATGATTATAATTATGACGAAATCAGTCCAACGAGCTAGTTCCGATTTTTAACAATTTAAATATAAAAAAATATTCATGTTAAAGTCTGGAACGGTAAATATCCTTGTTATCTGATAAATTCGATGTGCATGAAATGATTGGAGTACGGGGACGTAATGGAGAGAGGAAAGTGAGTAGTGTCCGCTAGACCTTCCGCTACTGGACATACGACTGCAGTAACCGACGTCAGCGGCCGCCGCTGATATTCGACAATGAACTTCCTTGTTTATGACAAACAAATTCAATTATACAAAGAGGTTATGAACAAGATTTTATAGAAATGTATACATGTCACTCGATTCTAGAATGTTCCACTGTAATTTATTTCACTATGTAATATAAAATAACAACTGAAAAATCTGTGAAATTTCCTCAGTTTTCTTTGATCAGCTTTTAACTGAAGTATACATTGGAATTTCCACTTGAATCAACAAATTTTTGAGTTAAATTTCCAACTTTTCCTGTGTAAGTTCAGTATTTTATTTTGTAATTTCACTATGCGAATGTTAATTGTTACAGGTTGCTTCCTAACGCTGACTATATGGACGTTACTGACGAGGTGCGGCACTCATGCTGGCTCGCCCCTGGGTCCCTCCGACCGTCCGGAGGCATACTTCAACGGCACCTCGTACATTCGCTTTATCCAGGCCCATCTCTCTCAAGCAGCTTGTCGGGTTAAGTTTCCGAACGTGCGTAGGTAAGACACAATGTACTTCTTAACTACTATAGGATATTTTCCATTTTTCTAAGTACCTATTACTTTTGATAAGAGATCTATACTTATAACTGTCGAGCACATATCGCTGTGCTCCAAGACTTCAATAGAAATACTTCTCTTGCTTATGAACTTGATATCAAATCTGATAGTGCTCAAATCTTAGCTTGATAAAAACGTACATATACCAAATATATCAGGGTATGGTCATACGTCATAGATCACGTAACCACCTTGAATACATCATTGATGTAAAAGGTTACGGAAGAGACTCATTCATCACGTGCTCATATTAATAAAGGATAAAATGGCAAGGGAACAGACATGGTTTAGAACCTGATTTATTTCGGACTTTTCCAGCCCCATCAAATGTACGTTGGATCTACAGAAATAATATTGTTTAGAGTGCGATTACGTATTCTAAAAATGGCAAATTAAGATATAAATTATAAAGTAAAGTAAGATATACATACTTCTCCATAAATTTAATCGTGTGAAAATTTTACATATACAGAGGCAGCACTATCGTATTTTTTCTGAGGATTACTTATGGTTCATATGTAATCAGAATTTGCCATATTAAAATCTAAATTCAGCTATTTCTGCTACGGTTTACCGAAATATGTAATTAACGAACCGATTAACCAGTAAAATTAGTCTATACATCGTTTTTTATTAAAATCGATGTAAAATATATTGCATTATGTTGTGGATTTTCATGTATCGTGAATCTGTAAACGTTTATTTACTTTGTATTATTATCGTGCTTGTACAATCATCGACTCTTGCCAGTGTCATTGCAATGTTTTTGGGCGCGTATAAATTGTATGTAATTTCGCAACTGGCTTTAGTGATTTACGGAATGGCTTATCGGATATTGATATCTGTATCATTGTTTGAATATGTATTAAAAAACAAATAATTGATGTCGTTTATCGCAGGGTCTGGGAACTCGTCATGTGACTCATTAGCCGGTATCATTCACATCATTTGCATTATTTAGTGTTATAGCTAGAACATTCTATACAGTTGTACCCAACGTTTGGTTGCCTTATTGATTTCCCGCTTGTATTACCAATATAGTTTTATTAATTTAAGGAAACTTGAATTGATCGTAGGTTGCCTATTTTTAAAATTGTAGTTTTGTCATTACGACTTTAAACTTTAACCTTACTGCCTAACCTTAATGGAAAAGCCTAATATTATATAACTTAGATATTACTCTGAAAAGCCCCTGTATGTCTGCATATCTCTCTTCAAAATATGTTTAGTCGTTTCGAATATTAACCTGAATAAACAACAGTCACTTCAAACATATTTATATGTATAAATCATGGCGACGTATTGATTTAAACGCTATTTATAAAATGTAATATCGGCACAGAGTCGCTCAAAACAGAATCTTAAACATTTTTTTTCACCATGAACCATACAGTATTTACACTATAACAGGCTTCAATTTAATTCAATGACGATTACCTCTACGCAGACGTTATACTATTGACATTTATTAGTTAATGATTCAATGTAATTTTTCTGTTCGAGTAATTTTATTCATTTGTAGTTAATCCAAAATTAGATCAAACGTGATTGTGAAAAAATGACAATAGAAAGAATTATATTTTTGGTTGCGACACGTAAGGCGCCAAGGTTGAGTGCAACTGGCTTTTAAATGCTACTATACCACGCACACACGCAAATGTATACAAGTTTATTGTATTCTGATGTGTGAGGAAACCTTCCCGGGTTTGTTAAATAGAGTGTGCAGTTATCATTTTAATAGACATATTCGAACTCATCGTTCTTCTCGTATTCAGAAACGTTAAGGTCAATTATCACGCCTCAATCTAGGGTGTCTAATATTTACAATATTTTGAATGAGTATTTATAGTCATATTTTTAGAAGCAACAGCTCTTCAGAGAGGAGATCACTTCTCATACGTACAAGGGCTAGTGTTGTAGACTTTGTTCTGGCTCGTGCAAAATAGTATACGAGCGGTACCAAACTGAATTATTTTGTACATAAGATTTATCTTTAAGTTGTAGTCTTCTTTGAGGTAGATTCTTGTTATTTTTCTTACGTTAACAACGAGCCGTCACATTTGAAGATTTTTGCCGCCATTATTAAGTGGTTAATTATCTAATTTTTTTTTACAAAATGTTGTGTTATGATTTCAGTGGTCTAACAAAATGAAGGCACTCTTGTTAGAACTCATGTTCCGTGTGTTTGTAATCCACTTCACTTGTGCGCAATTATCAAATTATATTGCGCTAAATCCCATTAATGTTACACAACATAAGGTCAAATAATCCAAGCAAAGCTAAGCTCCTTCAAAAACCACAGAAGTCATATTAATAAAATGATCTAAGGTTGCTGTTTCTGGTGATTGATATTTACATATGTTAATACGTATCTACGTTGTATATTTATGTTAGGTGTGACGTAACGCTATCAGGAAATATTATTCGTTCCGTTAGTTTCAAGCTTCAATAGCATCAATTTTTTTAAGTTCCGCCCCTCGGATACAGTTTCGGTAACTTGCAGGTAAATTTACAAGAAAAGAAATGTTTTGTTGGTCAGGTATAAAACCTCTTTATATTATTTTATAAAACCCTGGCCAGATGTTACATTATTTATCTCTTTTTATTAGTTCGAACTAGTTTAATGATAAACTTAATACAGGTACGTGAACTTCGCCTTCTAATTTAAAAACGTCAGAACATAAAGTATTACAAAATAATATTTTTAATTACAAGTCGCTTTTTTTAATTATATACCATCAGCGGGATTTACTGAATTATTTGTTATCCTTCGCTCACAATTACCGCAGCCACGCTGTATATAAAATGGAGTGTGAAAACATGCATTTTAAATTAATATCATTCTGTTGAGTATTTTTTTTGTTAATCAGTAATATATGTAAAGTTGCCAATGTCTAGCACACATTTATAATGAATATTTAACACGTGATGACGTAGTATATCGTTATAAAATAATTACAATTTGATTCTGAATAAGTATACGATATTTGTGTGTGAAACGTGCGTTTAAATATAAACGTTGCTATTTTTTTGCGGAAACAGCAGATTATGATATGTTTAACAGAACAAAAGCACATATATTTATTTATTCAAATTTGACAGCGGACCAAAAAAAAAATACATATGCACTGTATTTTTCCACACATTGCAAGATATGACTATAGAAAATATTTTTTTAAAAGTGAGTTAGAACTGAAAGACGTGACAAATTGATCCGGTGGTAGTTGCCAATTAAGAAGAAAGAAATTATACCAGGATAAAATGAATTTAGACGACTTTGTTTCGCGACTCCACGTCTATAATTGCTACAGATTAGTACAAATATGTGATGTCCCTTTTTGAGAGGAAAGGGAAAAATTGTGGGCAAACAAACATGCATTTCGATGAATTGTCTTATTTAGCTGCCACACTTTTATGGCACACTCTTAATACGAAGAAAAAAGGATTAATTTTTTGTTTGTAATGGATCAATTAAAAATATAATTAAGTGATATTAAAAAATATCATCTATAGAAAGCTACATTATCAGTGAGTAACGCGAGCAGCGAGAACATTAACGCTAGTGAAGACGCGAGCAAAAACTAGTCAAATATCTTTATATTTAAATATGATAGTAAATGAGACTGATAGATATTCATGCACGCTACTAAAATATACTATTAATTCATGTCGGATAATAAGTTACTCTACTCGTTGCATACCGTGTTGTAGAATTTGCGACTCACCGTTATGTGATTTTGAAGCAAATTAAGAGTCAGGCGCGTTCTGTCCGACCGTTACATTGCGGAGTCGCGTTGCCGTACTCGGTCCTCGTTCTGCTTTAACCTTGTACTGACCGCAGGTCGCCTTATGATCGCGTTCATTGTTTGTAAATATAAGAAATTGTAAAACAATATACTTGTAATACTATCTATTTTTTAATCATCCCCTAAGCTGAAAAACGATATATCTGAATGATTCTGGATTTGTATGATTTTTTATTTAGTAGGAAGTGTTGGCTATATTGATTTTATTTAGAAAATTTTGATTTTGTAGTTATGTCACTTTTCTGCTCAAATGACGTTACTTGACCGTTGGTTACAGTTAGTTTTAGTGTTGCAATACTTCATTTTATTCCAATGTTATGGTTTACTTATGTATTTTTTACAAACACTTGTAAGATTTGTCAACACAATATGTCTATATAATTGATCATGATAATGGATTAATATTCAATAACACGGATAATAATAATAAGCAGGACAGTTCATTTTAAATATTTTGACTAGACTACCGCTGTAGAACACCAGTTCAGTAGATTGCTCGTGACGTATATATCATTTTTTTTTTCGTTAATACATGCAACAATAATGTGGTAGACGTGTCTATTGTGTATGTTGTCTGTGACTGTGAGTGGCTTTCACAAATTATGCGATCGAACGCTGGTAGAAAGCTAATGTGTTTACTGTGTGTCAGGAGGCGAGCTGTTCTCGCAGAGGTTTGAGGGTTACACGCTCCACGTCACCGCCCTGTTCGAGCAAGTGGTGGTGTCATGGGCGAGGCCGTCGCAGTCGCAACGCGGGGTCGGTCTCTCGAAGGAGACGCTGGATAACAGGTGGCACTGGGTCGCGCTCCGGTACAAACCGAACCCGCCTTCGTTACTACTCGAAGTTGACAAAGACACGCAGGTACTACTACATACATACATATACACTACATATTACTAACGGAACTGTAACTTTTTCAATTTGATAGATAATTAAAACAGTCATGAATTCTTATATATTTTCTTTTATATTTTGCAGGTCATTTCAAATGTGACATGGAACCCGGAGTTACTATCGCCCGGCGCGCTGGAAGACGGCGGAGCAGTCGTGCTGGTGGGAAATGTGTTCAGCGGCTGCATCCACGAGGGTCCTCAGTTGGAATTTTACGCTGCCGGCGCTCAGTTAAGAAACTGTCGAGTTTGGATACTGCCCTCTCACAACAGATGAATGTAAGCGGTCGCCTTTGATCATTATACATTTGTGTGAAGCTTAGTCTACAAAGAGTCGTACATAGTAACTTTATAAGTATAATAATTAGGCAGAATAGAGTATCGGTTCCGTTCAGCTGATCGATACAAATAATGACTGCATTTAAGTTTACATCATTAGAAGTTAAATGAATCGCTTTTAACGTTTTAATTTCAGGTAAAGATAGAAAAGACGTAGTGAGAATACCGCCCAAAGACCACTGCTACAACGAACCGTGCATGCGACACGGAACGTGCATATCGAGGCATGACAGGTAAATGTTTTCCTCGTTTATTTAAGAAGAGAGTAGAGGGTTGCTTTGTTAAAGAGAATGTTTGTTTAACAGATATGAATGCCACTTGCACGGCTAGGTACACGGGAAACAACTGCGAGGTGGACGCGGGAGAGCCGTGTGCCTCGGCACCGTGTCAGCACGGCGGTCACTGCGTGGAGGACTCACGCGGAGACTACACGTGCCACTGTACGCCGCACTACCACGGTATCTACCATTCCATAACCCGTCATTTTATACTATTTAAATGTCATAAATTAAAAAATATCATATGATGGATAGCTGTTTGGTTCTGTTTAACGCAAAAAAGTATTTAACGGCTTTTGATAAAACATTTTATAGTAAATATACCTTATACATTAGAATAGCACATAAGCTATAACTTGTATAAATAAAAAAAAACCCGGCCTATGATAGGTATTTCGGCGTCGTCATTTAAAATACTATAACAAATATAAAAGTGTTGCTGTAGGTCATTAGTGAGTTACCACCCTCTAAATGTGTGGTAGCCATCTGTTCTGGACCGTGACGACCAGACACGTGGTAATGAATGCATCACAGTAATGTTCTTACTTTCTAAATCTCTTGGTGATCGCCGCCTTTTTTCTTGCATGTATCTACTTATCGTGCCACAATGAAAAAGCTACTAAACTTCAGCAACCTGTTTAGCATCTTTAGATTCCAATTATTAAATAACATTTCCGAATTGTTGGGTGAATTATGATGAACTAGTTTATGCTCCCGGCTTCGCTTGCGCTAATGTAGATTTAACCTATCCCTCGGGAACAGTACTTTTTTTCGCAATGAAAGGTACCCTATGTCCTTTTACATGCACTTTGAATCCTTGACTACATGATAATAATAATCGATTCAATAATTAATGCGTGAGAATATAACAAACCAACAAAGTCAAATTCATATTTATAATATTAATAAAGGATTTCGAGGAGAATCTAATATTTAATTTTCTATATCGTCAATTATTATTCATACATAATAGGAAACGAAACGTTTGTTTGCATTTGAAAATTGTAAAATTCTCACCTACTAAACAAAGCTGCTAGATTGGTTTTGCGAAACAATCGTTTTTTGATATAATAAAAAGTACAATACTTATGCATGAAGATATTAACGAAAATAATCACAGAATTCTTGCCAGAGATTTAATCGTTTTAATTTGTAATCCATAAATTAGGATTTACATTATTGTTAAACTCATTGTTATTTTTTTTTGTATATCTGTAAAAAATATACGAGATCTGAGCCGTTGGTCTGAACAGACGTCGTTCATTACTTTTTTTGTACAAATTCTTAATTACGTTAATTTTACTTAGTTTTTGTACACAATACAGTTTTATATATGTTCACCGCGATATATATTGTTAGATAATAGCAAAATTAAGGATACCATAAAACGTAATTATAGGTCTTATTTTATAATACCTGTTAACGTAAGGAATTTTGTTGATCCAAATTCATTACATATACGTAGAGAGTTTAGGTCCACTCTCGCGTCGGTTATATATATTTTTATACTTACTAACTACAAATTTACATTGGCTCCGACTTCAAATATATTATTAGGTTGCGCATATATTAATATTTTTTATTTAATTTGATTAATGTAATAGTTTAGTTACTTTTTGCTTTTTAGTGCCTTCTTGTTTCGTTAGTGTTTCTTGATATTGAAGTTGGTTTATTTTTTTTGCAACAACAACGGCGACCGTCGGTGTTAAATACCAACGGCAGTCGTCGCCATCATGCCGACCTGCAAAAGTGCCTCTTCACGTCTCGTTTGTAGGACCCGATATCATAAGAGGGAGGGAACGCACTGGTCGGGAGGCGAGTCAACATCTTCACAGTACGACAAAGATAAGAATTTTCGAACTTCTTCATTCTTGCCGAGCTGGTTGCTACTGCTAATCTGTGGATACGCGCAAACGCCCTTGTGGTTCTGTAGTGGAAAGGAGAAGATGGCATGAGGTTGAATAATTCTTCAGAACACTCGCCATGATACAGCCGATAAAACACGCTCAATAAGGCGATGTATCTTCGTAACTGTAGCGGTTCAAGGTTGTTAGTGATGTCTGTATCATTCACAATGCGGACAGCCCGTCGCTGCAACCTGCCTAGGACATCGAGGAGGTATTGGGCGGAACCATCCCAGAGATGCGAAAAGTATTCCATACATGGCTTAACTTGTGCCTTATAAAGAAGGTTTAGCTGGCCGGGCGTGAAAAACCGTCACACTCTGTTCAGAGTAACCAGTCTCTTAGATGTAGCGGAGATAACACTCCCGATATGGTCCCTGAGGTTAAGGTCATAGCGGATATCGATCCCTAGGATATTTAGGCTGTCACTCTTTTCACGTGAGTCATTCTGAAGAGTGGGGAGAGGAGAAAAAGGGGATTTTTTGCATGAGAACACGCACACCTGTGTTTTCTTGGCATAGAACTCAACCAAGTTGCTTGTTCCCCATAGAGATAGGAGCTCCAAGGACTGGTTGAGTTCAGTGACAAGATCAGCTCGTATTTTCTCAGTCTCACCACCACTACTCGAGGGCTAACTGCTATACCCACCATGAATTGTACTGTCATCAGCATAATAATGAATGCAACCGGAGGCTAACATATCGTTAATGTGCATTAGAAACAGGGTTGGTGAAAGTATAGATCCCTGTGGAACTCCTGCATTAACTGACATGAGCTGCGAGCTGTGTCCATCGACAAGAACACGTATTCTGCGTTCATGCAGAAAGCTGGAGATGCATCTACACAGGTTGTCATGGAGACCGTATGCCTCCAGTTCGGATAGAAGACCTCGATGCCAAACCCTATCAACATTCTTTGCTATATTGAGGCCTCGCCACGTTTATCAATCGTTTCCCCCCATAGATGCAGTACTTACGCTAAAAGATCACACGTTGATCGTTTCGGATGAAATCCATATTGTCGATCATTAAAGAAGTGCTCTTCTAGGTAACGAATAAGTTGTATATTTATGATCCGTTCCATGACTTTGCATAACACTGAGGTTACGGTGATTGGGCGATAGTTGTTGGGGTCTGAACGGTCTCCATTTTTGGGGATCGGTAGCACATTGGTCTCCTTCCAAACTTGCGGTACAATACCAGAAACATAGGATAAGCGGTATAAGCGTGTTAGAATTGGGGATAACTCGGCTGCACATTTCTTAAGGACCACAAGAGGGATGCCATCAGGTCCACTGGCTTTTCGAATATCAAGCGAAAGTAGCTCATTCCGCACGTCACTTTGCTTTATATGTATTTCTGGCATTATGACATCGCTTCTCGGTATCACTGGAGATAGGGTGCTGCGATCATCGATTCGAGAATTAGCCGCGAAGATGTTGGCCAATAAAGTAGCTTTCTCACGCGGGATATGGACAAGTGATCCATCTGTATACCTCAATGGTGGCAGTGATGTTTAGCAGAAATTCGCTTGTATCGATTTGGCCAAACTCCAGTAGGCTCAACTGTTAGTCGGATGATCTACTAATTTCTGGCCAATACGGATGACTCGCTGGGAATCAGCTCTAACGTAAGCAGAATTTCTCATTCTGTTTTAAAATGCGTAAGAAGGTTTCAATTCATAATATTCCTCCACATCTAAATTGCAACTCCTCAAACAGCTGACGTGGCGCTTGTACTTGACATTAGCTGCTCCGTGGTTGTGGTGCATTGAAGAAGATGTGGATGATGGTAATGGATATACAGATAATGGTGATGAGGATGTCTAGAGCAGTGACAAGAATGATGGCGGCGTGGTTGTAGTTGGTATATATGCAGATACACTTGATAGCGGTAGATCGACAGAAGAATTTACTTTGCATTCCGAGAGATTCTGCAAAGTTAGGAGATATTTTTATGGGCGAAGTTAGAGTTTTAGGTGATCAGCATGTCTACGCTTTCCTCCCCAGCAGGTATAGAGATGATATATGTGTATATCTATGTTTAAGGGCTCTCACAGTTGCAGGTTGCCATTTTTTTTCTTGTCGTGTTTTTTATGTAAGTATCATCACCTGGATGGTAAATTAGATCACAGTTCATAATATTTGTCTTTACCTCTTGATATTGTTGTTGTCTTCTTTTATCTGGCCGAATATTGGATAATATTTTGGACAAGAGAAATGCCCGTCGTTGTGTGTGGAGTGTTCTTGTTTGTAAATAAAAATTCTAATTAATGTTATTTAAGTTCACTTCCATTGTTCGTAGTCGTTCTTGTCCAGAAAGTTCCTACCATTCTTTCCGATAAACTATTAGTGCGCGGATGATATGAAAACGATGTGATATATATATACCTTGATTCACACAGTATTCTTTTAAATTCCTTAGATGTAAAGTGTGGGCAATTATCTGAAAAAATTATTCAAGGTAATCCAAAAGAAGTGCAAAAGATTTTGTTTAATGCATAAAGACTCTTAGATCTTATGTTTTTCACAGGTACGTTCTATCTACGTTTATAGGATATCGCATAAAATTAGTCAGTAAGTACGTTCAAAGGCCCTGGGATATTAATTTAAAATGTCTCCCATACTTCTTCTGGTATAGACCAAGAGAAAATTGGGAGCTCTTAGTTACAAGTGTGGTTCTCTTGGCATTTTATACATCTCTTAATAAATGCGTCAATATCCTCATCAAGAGAAAGCCACCAAACATAATAAAGTGAAAGGTCTTTCATAGCGGATATTACGAGATGTCTTCTGTGAAGATATGTAAGAACTTATTTTAAGTCTTTCGGGTATAATTCTCTCTATAATAATATAATTCTGCCTCACCGAGTGATTATTTTGTTTTCAATCGATAATTTGAAACGATTTCTGTACATATGTGGAGTTTTCTTGAAGCTAAAGCTATAGATTGTACAATATTTTCTCCTTATCAAACAGTACTGCACCTAAACCGTTTTGCAATGCATCGCAACCCAAAAGGAGAGGGCATTTCTCAGCAAAAACATTATTAGAATTAACAATATGAATCTAAATGTCTTCAATAATCTCGTTTTCTACATCATTTTAGTACCTTGTATGTTTGTTACATTAGTAGTTAATGGACATCTACAAACATTCTATGAAGATATGAATAAAGCGTTCGTAAAAATTGATTAAGCTCATAATATATCGTAACTCTTTAGAGTTGATAGGCATTCTCTTAAGTTTTGATCAATTTTTTAATACTAAATAAAATACATAAAGGATAGATATAGGTAAATAGACCATGCTCTATGAAAGAGTACTAGCTTTCAGCTGGCTGGAGTTTTCTTGAAGCAAAAGCTATAGGTTGTTCAATACTTTTATCCTTAAGAAAATGAAAATGGGTATAGGGTGTAAATGTTTAATCAATACAGAGTTTATTGTGGCTCTGTAGTCACAACAAAATCTAATGACACCTGTTTGTTTAAGTAAATTAACCATAAGTGTAGTCTATTCTACAAGAGTAATATTTTTTCAATGATTCTCTTTGTAACAAGATGATCCAATTCTTGTTCAATATTCCTTTACAAACTAAATTTAATTGATCTGGTTGATAGATGTAATGATTCTGCTCCTAGCTTAACGTGAATGTTAACTTCAAACAATTATGTAAAACCAAATGAATTTTAATAACTAAAACCTTTCAAAATGTTCGTTTGTGTTACATTCTTTACAAGAACTGGTTAATCATTCAAAAATGTTATGTTTAATTCTCTTCCCGCATCTTAAAAATCCATCAGAAAGTAGTTTACATGATGTATTTTTATTTTTTGATGCAGTCTTCCGGTTACCTTTCCATATTCTGTTAACATTTAGACCCCATGTAATATGTACAAGTTGTTCATGAGACTGTGCGAACTTAAAAATTTGGAGAAAAGTAACTTCTTTTATTTTCCTTTTCTCAGTATCCTGTAGGTCTGGCCATTTCCATTTAAGGTCTGTCTTAAGCTCTAAGTGATTTAACCCTGTAGGAAATTGATCGCGTAATTATCGTTATAACGGTAAGTTCTTGTAGCAACAATCATAGCTTAAGCTTTTGAGTCTGTTAGCATATTGCTCCGTGGATTTGGATGTCTCTCGAATGTAGATCTAAAACTCTGTTAAAGCTCTATATGTTGTCTTTTTAACTCGATATTTATTTAAATGCGTAGTACATATTTCTTTGTAATTGCTTGATTCAAAGTTGGGTGTTGCGGACAGCGAGCCATGTGCCATTTAGTGTCATTTGATAGTTTTAAGACTTGTTAGGAATTTGGAACGGTTAAGTTTTATGTTATTACCTAGTACTCAGAAACTTACAATGTATTAGTTATACGTTTATATATCTAAGAACACTATCTCTAAGATCACTGACGATACATGGTTCAATAAGCAAAACACATAATTTATTAGGGAAAAGTTTGAACAGGATGTAATAAATATACATTGCACGCTACAGGGAATTGTGTCATACGTAGAAAACGATATGGACACATGCGAGCATTTGGGCCGTTCGGTAAACGTATTCTGACAGGAACTCAGAAGGGAGTCTCGTCGGGCCGATGTAGAGATGCAACGTGGGGACATACATATGGAGTGCACTCACTAGCGGATCACAGCTACGAGGCATTTAAATAGGGAGTACATATGGGCAATAGCACAGAGACAGGATAGCGTATGATCAGAACAGACAGGCGATATAGTGAGAAATAGTTCGAGAAAGCGCTTTAAGATAAGAGATAGGCGGTGACAACACACCATAATAAAATCTATGGACAATTACTCTACGAGCGACGAGTCGACGAGCCACAACATTTTGTACTACACAACTTGTATTGTATAAATAGAATGCATTATAAATGTTGCAGATAGAGCTGATGTACGACACATATATTCGCAACAAAGGGTGTAAGTGTGCAACCTTTACCTGGTAAAAAAGTTCCGGTGTTAGAGAATTTAGCAGTAAATCTCTCTTTAAAATTAAATTAAATAAAAATTTCAAATATCGTTATTTGATCCATGCATTTTGAAGAAGATGCGTCGTCACGCCCTTTGCATTGTCGTCCCATGTAATATTTTCCAAACGAATCTATGGTATCGGTATTTAGTATAGCATTAATAATTATGTAATATGATCCTGTTGTGGCTGTTGTATATTCAAGAATAGTGCAAATTGTTCAATATTCATTAAAAAAGTTTCACTTCGTCGCAAATGAAATAAAACGCATTTATTTTGAATGAAAACTAATGTATATGATGACGTAAAACAATCATCAAATCATCGGAATCGGTTTAACGTCGACGAAAATATGTAGACGAGAAGTGAATGAAAATCAATTAATGGTATTTCACGTCCTTAGCGGTTGAATATTTTCTTCAAATTTATATGGGAACACCCCTAAATATAGCCAATTCAAATAAAAAAAGAATAATTAAAATCGGTTCACAACTGGCGAAGAAATCGAATAACATACTAAAAAAAAGTACATGCAAAGTTGGGTTTTATTTTTCAAACTTGAGTGAGACCAAGTATCAGCAATTCAAAAGAAATAAAAACCGTCGAAATTGGTTTAACATCGACGAAAATACGTGGACGAGAAGTGAATGAAACTTAATTAATGGTATTTCTCCCCCTTAGCGGTTGAATATTTTCTTCAAATATATATGGGACCACCCCTAGATATAGCCAATTCAAATAAAATAAGAAAAATTAAAATAGGTTCACAATTGACGAAGATATACACTAACATAAATAAAAAAAATACATACAGCCGAACATAGTGACCTCCTCCTGTTTTCGAAGTCGGTTAAAAAGAAAACAAAGTGCAAATGAATCAGTGACGGAGTTTGTAGCTGAACTTAGGAAGTTATCTATGGGTTTGGTAAGAGTGCAAGAAAATATACGCGACCAGTTAGTATGCGGATTAATCAGTGACACCATACGGCAACACTTGTTCGTGGAAGACGACAACTTAACTTGTAAGAAATCTGTGACATTAGCCATCACCATGGAAGCCGTGGAGAAAAATGCAGCCATGGTAAAAGATAATTACGAACATCATTATGCGATAAAACATACACATAAGGCTAACCGACTGTGGTTCGGTGTCCTCAAGAGGACGACAAACGGTGATAAGGGAAGCTACAACAGGGCGTACGATCGAAACAATGCATGCACAGCGCACACGAGCCTCTCATGAGGCACAAGTACCGGGTTTAAATCGCAAGTCATCGACAAATTATACGAAGACGTCATCAGCATCGGAAATGACATCAGGAGTACAATGTAACGTGAAAACGTAACGTGTACAATGAAAAGGGGAAGATAGAAGATATTTAAGGTTCTGTCATTATTGGTAAAATTTGTCTCGTTAAAATTGGTTCACTCTATCAAAAGTTATTGTAAATTTAATGACGACGGGAGTTAGGTACGAGAGAAAAATAGATAAGTAAATGGACTTTATCCTCATCCAAAAACCAGGGTATTTTATAACATAAATAAACATTACCAAAGTATTACATTACTAAGACATAGAACGAAAGAAAAATGGTTGATATTTTATTTTCACATAAATAAATATTAATAACCTAGGAAGTTCAGTAATTAATTAATATGCATTACTGCGAATAGATGGCGCTCAACCACCATTTTCTAAAGCTATTACTACTATAATATACATTCTAAAAATTGGCTAATTACATATTTCTATAAATTGAATAACTTAATTTGTACTTTGTATAAGTAAAATATGATTTTTATTATTCGATCGCATAAGGTTTACAATTAAATTTGGAAATTTCTAATTAGTTTTGTGTTGTAAATATTACAAGTTATTGAACCTTATCACATTTTAGGACAATTTTTTATTATATTAAAAAAAAGAGGCTAAAATTATTCATTGAACATAAATATAAGAAAAAATCATCTTTAAAAGCAATAACAGACTACATTTCTGACGACAACAGATGGCGCTAAACTTATAATTTTATTGGTGTACTGTCGTAAGAATATTATTGCAAGGAGGAAGAGTACAGATAACAATGAGATTATTTCTGTGTTTGTTAGGTTTATTTCGAATTATAATTTTCATAAGTTTACCTTGAGTCTAATGTCTTAATTACGCTTTGAATTAATGAATACCTTTTGGTTTATGCATTAGAATCTATGAAGCGACGATGGCTCAGTTGGTAGTGTGTTCGGACACAGCGTCGAAGGACGGACGGAGCTTTCGGTAAAGGAAAACCTCGTGATGAAACCATAGCATGGTGGAAGGGCTTTTTCTAAATCCGTCAGGCTAACCACCACCCTCAAGTTGAAAATCTGTCGCCAAGCACTTGTTGGTGTGTTCAGGCAGTACTTTAGAGCCAGTCCCCCTCTAGGTTATGCGTGACTTACCATCTTAGACCACATCATCATTTAATATCAGATGAGATTATGGTCCAAACGTTTAACTATAAAGTATAAAAAAAAAAAATAGGGATCTCGCCTTTTCTTCCAGCGGTATGGTGCAAAAAAAAGACTGCATGCAGTGCAAATAAAAGAAAGCATAACATAAAAATAATAATACGAATGAGCTATGTGAAGTATATATGAATGAACATTATAAGCCCTCGGTTGATTTTTTAAGACTCAGATCTCAAAATGGCAGATTATGTTTACAATTATTTTTAAATTTCACTACATCGTTCATTGTAAATTTCATGGTTTAGTAAAAAAAGTTCGTACAAATGAAAGTTAATAAAATTATTATTTTATAATTCATCATTTGTTATTTTTCAAAGTTTTGTAATGAATGAAGTATTTTTTAAGCGTATGTTGCCAAAATTCTATTGACCTATGCCTCATGAGGTCTACATTCGTTTGTATAGAAATTAAATCTTTATGGTATTGGACAGTCCAAGGGTTAATATTGTTTGTACAGTTGTTTAATTAGAATATTACTGTTATGTTACTCTTATACCTGCGTGTATCGTCACGAAGGTTTGTATATGTTCGCAATAAATTTAAATGTGGGCACACATTACCATCGTGTGCTACGAACTACCTGACTGTATGACGATAGATGCAACACTATAGCTAGGCCCACGGTTTTTACACACATCGAAGGAACTTGGAAGCCCTAATTTTGAGTTATTATTGAAGTGACAAAGGGGTATAATCATTATTAGTTTTTAGCCTGATACATTACATTACAAATATACAAGATATACAGATATAAATTCAGATTGTTTCATTAATTACTGTGTTTTGTATTCCGTTCCACGCGGACGAAGTCGCGGGCATAGCTAGTTCTCCAATATATTCGAAGTTGATGTCTAAATTGTTACCACTATGTCTATTGTAATTGTTTTCTTTTATTGTGCATTAATTAAGTGTAGGGGTGTAATGTATGTCATTAGATTGAAATAAACGGATTTACGAACAAGCTGCAGTATTTTTATCTTCGATCGTATTATTCAATTAGATTAGAAACTATTCCTAAATCACGGAATACGTCAAACAGGAACATAAGTTATGTAGTATTGATAATGATGACTATTTAGATAAAATACGTAGTTTCCATAAAATAATAAGATCAATTTCATTACAATAAACTCACGGGAAAGAATATAGTTCAAGAAATTTACCATCGAAGAATGCGCCAGCAAGTCCTATACATATGAATATTTATTATGCAAAGGACCTATAGTTGTATCTTTTGTAACCGCAGTTTAAGAATTAGACATTATTTAGGAATATTTACAAGGTAATAATATCAAATACCATTTGAGCAGGGACGTAGCTACCACCGTATGAAAGATATGCGACCCCCGATTTACAGGAGCCCCGATGTGTACAAAGTAAAAACTATAATATGACCTCAAATATTTATTAATAAGTGGCTGGTAATTGATGAATAATGTTTTGTAACGATAGTATTCTTAGCTACTAGTAGCTCTTAAGAAATGTTCATACCGGGCCTCTTCAATACTGAGTAGTCGGTATTTTTTTTTAGTTGTTATTAATAATTAAATCTTTTAGTTGTAGTTATTACTTTGAAATAAACAATACTACGTGCACAGGAACATACTGCGAGCTGGAAGTGTCCCTGGACCCGCAGTGCGTGGCGGGACCCTGTCGCAACAACGGAAGCTGCAGTGTGCCTCCGGGAGCTGATTCCTACATCTGTGATTGTCCACCAGGTTAGCCTTCACGCCATTTATTACTATAATGTACCCAATATTATTTATACCCTTGATAACTCATGGATATTACAAAACTTTTTAGTACGTAAAATGTGGAGCTCTTTACGTTCATAAATAATAATAATTTAATAACAACATAAAATAATAATTTTGAAGGGATACTTCTATTGGGATTGAAGGGAAAAAAATTGTATATACATATGCTTTATGTGTTACTGTTGCTATAGAAACCATTATTATATTAACCATTGTTATGGTAATATGGTGTTTGCATTTTAAAATTATTTTTTCATATTTGATTAATATGTGTAAACAATAAACAGTGAATGTGCAAGTTATTAGCTGTAGTCCGGTGGAACTGTAGAGGCCTTGTCAGGCTAACAGTGTAGGTCAGTTCGAAAAAAAAAAGATATTAGTTAATAAATAACTATTTATAGTAAAAAAAAACACGTGGATGACATTTTTAATTATAGGTTATCCGTTATGGACTGTATACACTATACACTAATAGACTTATTTATTTTATGCAAATAAAAATTGTTTATACTTAAGGAAATAAGATGTTTGTTGTATTTTGAGTTCAATTTTATTTTATTATTCAATGAATTAGTATTTTTATGTCTAATAATATATATGAAATATAAATGTAATAAATATGGAAAAACTAATAAATCCGTTCGGACAAAAATCCAAATAAGTATTTTAATTAGTATGAAATAGATTTTATACGATTGATGCAGTGTTTTCAAAATATTTAGATGATATTGAGTGCAAAACTTATGTTTTATTTTAGTTACGACAAGCCTTTCATAACAAAAGTATGTACTGAAACACCCATAAGTATAACTGAAGTAGATTAATATTTTTTATGTACAGTTTAAAATAATATTGACAATAATAATAAATGTGTTACATATGTACAAAATTTATTAAAAATGAAACTTTAAAATATAATTATATATATAATATATCATTTTCATTTCCTCCGCTACACTCGCCAATACACGTAATGTTGTTTTTTTTTTAATTAATTTTATTATGGTCTCTTTTTTTTTCTTTAACGAGAGAGTTTTTTTTCATAATTATACGATACTACAAACTAGAGTTACCGAAGTTTATTTTACGAGTCGTAACAATGTTTATTAGTGATTTTATGGATAGCCTGTATGAAATTTAAGAAGCAGGTTCCAGTTACATGGTTATGTGTTTGTTTAGGTTACACGGGCCGGAACTGTGAGGTCGACGTGGACGACTGCGCCGGCGCATCCATCGCCTGCCTCAACAGCGGCCGCTGCCTCGACGCTGTCAACAACTTCACCTGCGACTGCACCGCCACCGGTACTTGCACTCTCAACCCGCTCCCCGGTCACCTGCATGCCGAAATACTCTTACCTATCTGCTTCCATCGTTTAGGGTATACGGGAGCGAGATGCGAGACAAATGTGAACGAGTGCGAGGAGGACCGCAACATCTGCGGTCACGGAGTTTGCTATGACACGTACGGTAGCTTCGTCTGCGCCTGCCAGCCTGGGTACACGGGCGAACGATGCCACAGGGTTAGTCATCTCACGTTTACTCGTATCGTGTCTTAGTGAGTATATCCGGACGCGTTAGTCATGATTTATTTTCTACTGTATAAAGGTGTATGTATGAATGAAATTGTAATACTGTAGATGTCTGCGTGCGCGTCTGGTCCGTGCGGCGCGGGGGGCGCGTGTGTAGAGGAGGCGGGCGGTAGCGGGTTCAGATGCGTGTGCGCGCGCGGGTTCGCTCCGCCCCTCTGCCTCGCGCCGCCCACTCCTACACCAGCGACGCCGCCGCCCGCGAGCCTCGCACCCCCTCCCCTGGCGCCCGCCCCTACCGCCGCTGCACACTCCGCGCCCTCCGCCTGCGCCGAGATCGCGTGTCCGCCTCACTCGCACTGCTCACTCTCAGGTACCACGTCAGGTACCACGTCGTCGTCTCTCCCGTACTGTAATCTTTTCTCTAAACTGTCTTCTTCATGTTTATACATTTCACGCCTATGTATATCACGTTTTTTTTCGAACTGACTACACTGATGACCTGGCAAGGCCTCTACAGTTTCACTGGACTACAGCTTAAATCATTCTTCACACAACTCATTCATAGATATTTCTCTGCACCCCTATAAAAATGAAAATGTTTCTTCATACTTAAATACTCTTCCAGTTATATGCTTTCATATTGCTCATGATATGTCTATACCATATTAATCTATTATACCTTAATTTTCCTGTCTCTAGTGTTGTCTTCACATTCCTCTGACATTAATTTCTAATCTTATTAATTTTATTTATGCCACGTTAATCTCAATGTTTGCATTTCTATCATGTGTAAAATCCTTGTCAGTTCTTTTTGACCGCTTTAAATATAGATGCGCAGAACAGAAATTTGCATATTAGCGGGATAAATGTCCCTAATTCAAATCGACAGGATTTCGTAAATTAGTTGCCAAATCGTTTATATAAGACTACAGAATTGAAGTAATATCTTTCATTTTATCTACAAAATACAAATACGTATAATATTACATGTATTACATTGAGACAAGTTAACGATAAATAAATGTCAATTTTACATTCCTATAATATTATAACTTTATTGTGTATTAACATGTTGAGGGTACTATGCGCAAACCCGAACTTATGGCGGCTATATTCAAAGTAACCAAAAAGAATGACAAGGACTGTAAATAATTTTTGTTCCTTTTCTCGTATGGTAACACTGACATTCATACATTATAAATAGATGTTAATGTAGTATTGAATATATCTGTGATAACATTATAAGTTCGTGAAACATACATGCTTGGTACACGTGTATGTTTCACTAATTTATATATGTATGAAAGAATAGTTATCTTAGTTTAGCTTAGCGAGTCTCGTTCGAGCAGCGGTCGGGTGCACACGTGCGCTCTCTCGCCGCTCTGACGGTCCGTTCGGTTCGCCGCGCTCGGCTATCTCCGGTCATTTCCGGCTCGCCGCGCTCGCCTACCTGCACAGCAGATGTTCGCATTCCAACGATTTCGCCGCCGCCCGACCCGCATTGTTGCCGAGTGATTCAACGCCCGGTGCTTTTGTGTTCGAGCCTTTGAAATTCTAAAAAAGAAGAAATCTGCTGCGAAGCCGCACTCATAGTATGTTCGTTCGGCTATTGTCAATCCCGACCACACTGTGTGCAGTGCGTCGAGTCGCCGTGCAACGCGTCTTGCTTTGTGCTGCGCTTCGTGAGTCGATACGAGAGTGAGAGATACGAAGAGAGAAGATACCGCGTCTCCCTTTGGCCTGGACAGGGACTGTCCGTTAAATTTTACATAGGCGCACCCCCCTGCCCCTCAGGCAGGGAGGTTAGTCATGTCCACCCCGCGGCCCCTTTAGGCACCTCAGGCCCTTAACGATGCAAGTCAGTTAGAAGACTTAATTCGATTCCATATGTTCGCGTGTCAGGAGAACCCGTTGTTAGTCTCCGAATTTGATAAACTTAAACGCACTTTCACGCGCGGTATTGGTGGATGTAAAGTCCCGCGTTGTTTTCAAAAAATCCGGTTTGAGATTTCGTCCAACCGCGTCTCCGACGATGATTCCGAGGGCTCCGATTCCGACATGGACCTCGACGCTGTTTCCGCGCCCGCGACTATGTCCGCCGATAACGACGGCTTTACAACTGTCACGCGCCGCGGTAAACGCCCACGCGCCGCCAATCCGTCCGACAGCGACTGGGTTGCGGGACTTTCCGTCCCAAACCAGTCCAATGTAGGTGGCGCTTGGGTGCCTCGAGCCTCTCCTGCGCCCTCTGCCTCGACTCCGGCTAAAGCTCCGGCCGCGAAACCTGCGGTCGCGGCTAAGAAGCCACGCCCCCCGCCTCCCATCACCTTCCGTGACAAAGCTCGTTGGGTAGAAATCTTGAACGACATTACGTCCAAACAGATTTACTACACGTCCGCTGTTAACACCGTTGCTGGCATTTCTATTAGAGCCTCGACCCCCGATAAGCATCGCCAGCTCACGAAGTACTTCCGGGAGCGAAAACTCCCTTTCTTCACCCACGCTCTCAAGGATGAGCGCGTCCTCTGTGTCGTCCTTCGCGGTGTTCCCTCAGAGCTCGCCACCGACGACGTCCTAACCTACCTAGAGAAACAGGATCTCCCAGTCTGTAGCGTACATCGTATGTACCACCCCCGCACGAAGGCCCCTTACAACCTAGTTCTGGAGTTCGCTCTGGACTGGGATACGTTTGGGAAAGACATCTTCCAAATTAGCTCCGTGTCCGGGCTCTCCCGCATCACAGTCGAGCCTCCTCGCAAGACCTATGTACCCTCGCAGTGTCACAACTGTCATGTGTACGGTTATTCCGACCGGCACTGCCACCTACGTCCCAGGTGTGACAAGTGTCTCGGGGATCACTCCACTAGGGATTGTTCCCGCACTCCAGAGTCCACCTAGCCTCCCAGCTGCGTCCTCTGCGAGCAACCGGGTTACACCGCGAACTATCGCGAGTGTCCCCGCGCGCCTCGCTCGACCCGCCCCCGTCACGGCAGACGTGTGTCCCCGTCCAGGGCGCATGTCCCGCCATCCCGGTCGAAACCGCCTCTTACTCCGCCCGTACAAAGCCAGAAGGCTTTTCCTGTCCTGCCGGGCACCCTCAGTGCACCGGCAGCACCCACACCCGCGCGGAGAGCGCTTTCTTGGCGCGTAAGGCCGTCCCCGCCAGCTCCCTCGGTTCCTAAAGCCATATCCCAGCCTTAGAAGGCTCAGTCCACTCCTGCGCCACCTACCACATCCTCAGTATCGACCACCGGTATCGACTGGATAGCTCAACTCCTTTTAGTTCACGATGTACAAGAAATACTCGCGTTCAACGCGCTCGTCAATAGTACGTCTGAGCTCGAGCTCTTAAACGCGATCTCAGCTTTCGCGGCCGTTGCGACTACGTTACAACGTCTAACCCGTGGCGCGCATAAATAAATTCGCGATAATTATAATATCAGTTCGAACCCGCGTGTTCATAAACATTCGACCGATACATTAGGAACTCGTATGTAATTGTATAGTTAAGATGGCACCGCGCCCATTGTTCTTTATTTTTCGCTCGATGTCCTCTTAAAAGATGCGTGTTTGCGCCCACGCCCGCGACTCTCTGCTTACGCCGCCGTGAGCGGGGGTAAAGATACGATCCCGCACACTCTTCGCGTTTTTTCTTGTAACAACTCGAACCTAGCTTTGTCCCTCGGTGTGGAGCCCTCGAGTATGTTACTCGCGCGAATACAGTGACTCACGCTAGTTTTTCATTTACACAGATCACCCCACACACGTGCACACATAGGTACACATAGTGGTGGGCTGTTTTTTTACCCTTTTCGGACTGAAATAGGTCACACAACTTAGTAGTCAGATGCAAATATACACATATACATTCGTGAAACATGCATGGTCATTTATGCATTTTTCACGAATCCATATGCGTATGAAATGAATAGTTAGCTTAGCTTAGATTATTTTAGTCAGATCGGGAAATTCGGCGACAGTTCAAGCCGAGGCGCACTGAGTGCCCTTGCGCTGATCACCTAAACAAATCGGGTGAGTGCCTTCAGCGCTCCCCTTAGTAATCCGGTGGAACTGTAGAGGCCTAACGAAGCCAACAGTGTAGGTCAGTTCGAAAAAACAAAAAAAAATAGTTTAGCTTAGCTTAGTTAGACTTGGGATATTTGGTGACAGTCCAAGCCGAGGCGCACCGTGCGCCCTTGTGCTGGTTGACTGTATAAAATCGAGTGAGTGCCTTAAGCACTCCCTGTAGTAGTCCGGTGAAACTGTAGAGGCCTTGCCAGATCAACAGTGTATACAGTTAAAAAAAAAACATTATAAAATTATCCCTGAGTATTTGTTTGTCTCTCTTGGTATCCAGTTGTTATTGTTGTTGTCAGGCATGCCGGCCATGATGACCGGTGTTGTGATCTCGAAGCAAGTGGTGTGCGTGTGCGACGTCGGGTACTATGGTAAGTTGAGATTGAGATGGAGAATGGCAACGAGTAGGCGGAATGTAGTGAAGAGTGTGTATGTGTTATGTGTGTGCAGGCGCGCCGGGCCCCTCGCCGAACTGCACTAGCGTGGAGATGGCGTGCGAGGCGGGCGCCTGCCTCAACGGCGCCACCTGCTCCCTCGGCGCCGACCACTTCAACTGCACCTGCGCGCCCGGATACAAGGGTATTGCTCCTCCGCACTACCACTCAAATGAATAAACTCCAACAAACTTTCATTCATTACCATCAAATTTGACACCTGGCGACCGTTTAATAATAATAGATATTTTGCCATAACTCGACACTAGGTAACACTATGCTGACACCTTATTGAATTTTCAAATTTATCATTAATTTAACGTGAACGAAGTCGCAAATGAAGGCTACTATGATGTGTTTATTAGTAATTGCGAATATATTGTCGATTTTGTATAACATTACATTAATTTATAGAAATTGCAATTTTCTCTCTGTACATATATAAATACATAGTTCGTACTTTGTTTGTAGGTACGATGATCGGGTCCGCGTTTTTTAATTTAATTTAAGTAGTCAAACACGAAACGAGCGCTTTTTGGGGTTTTATGGTGTCAAATTTAATATTTGTTTTGTTACGTAGGTTATTAATTTAGACAAACTCTCGCGCATGTCATTGTTTTAAAGCTGTTATTGTATCCTACCCTGATCATAATTTGATAAAATATTATGTGAATAGAATTACAAAAATATATCTATACCCTGCCAATGCTTGATAGTATTTTATTGTAACTTTGTCAGTGTTATTTGTTTTGTTAAATCGTCGTATTTATTAATCGTGTTGTATTGTCAATCATTGCATGCCGGTATGGACTTGGACCGCACTTCTCAATTCCCTCAAATAATATTTATACTGGTAGGCATCACAGCTAGGTACCACAGACAGACAGCCACTATACATACGATGATAAATCAATTATGGCAACTCTTAGATCTATTACGTTTCGGGATTATGACGGAGATGATCGTCAGTAGTTTCTAAATATCTCGGTAGTCGAAATTGTTTTGGATAGCACTGAGTTTACCATAAGACATAGTGTAGTAAGTTTGTCGAGGCAGAATGTCTTAATTAAAAATAAACTACGACATACAAAAATGTGGTCCTCGTCCGTCCGTTGTTGTGGACGTGCATGTATTTGCGTGTGTGCGTGTACGTGATGGGTGCGTGCGCAGGCGCGTACTGCGAGCTAGCGGCGGGCAAAGCGCTGGCGGATGCGAAGCCGGAGCGGTGCGCAGCGGCTCCGTGCCTGCACGCCAACTCTTGTCTCGACCTGCCAGTGAGTCTGACGTCGCTTATGCCTTACCTTTTATACTTACTGCTACTTCATTCATTTCTCATACGTAATTCTCATGGCGGCACGCGACTGCATTCTCAAATGAATTGAATCGATATTACTTGCGCGTACCGACTTGTCTGTTCTTACGGCTCGTGACGAGAACTACGTATACTTATAGTATCGATGTCGCACTATGCTTAAAGCTTATCTAAATACGTTACATTCATTATTACTTCCTTTTTATATCCCTATCACATTTTTCATTAATCACCTGAAAATAAGTTATTTTTATGATAGTTTTTATATTACAATCTTTGTTAGTATTTAGATCATTTTGAAATATCAGTGTAAAACAGGGCCGTACTTTGTGCATAAGAAAAATAAATTTAAAAATAATATGATATAATCCATGCATAAAAATTACATTAAGATAACACTTATATGTAAAAGTCCACAGAAATTCAACTCCTTCGAAACTACACTCATAGATATATTAAGAAACACGCAATAAAAAAGGAGTAAATGAATATGAAAACATATTTATTTCTATGATAAGCTTTTAAAATTCGTTGAATAGAATCTATTAATTAGATTGACATTTTTGAACATAAAAAAAAATAGATTAAATGAAAAAACAAGCATTATCGTGCAATAAAAAAATCCTCTATGAAAAGGGTTAAAAGCCAAACTACTTTTAATGTCTGTTTCGTTTTCTACGATGTGTAGTTTACGTATGTGTTCCTAAACAAATACCGCCCCATAGCATTACTGACCCCCACCATAAGGTTCTCTTCCAAAAATGTTACATTCAGCGTACCTTCCTCTCTATACTTTGACCCTTCCATTAACTGACTTAAGACAAAATCTACATTCATTAGTAAATAGTACTTTTGCCCAAGCGTTCATTATCCCAATTTCGGGGCGAACGATCATCGTTGGACGAAGATATTCGATGACATGCGGGAAGCAAAGGGCACCTAGCAGGCAACTACGCCTCCTATACCTTAAGTCTTCTTCTGATCGTTTTGGTGCTAAATGTCACTTGTCGAACTTCCTGCAGCTTGTTTCGCACTTCGGAAGAAGTTACAGTACGGTTTCTGTGGACTCTGCTTACAATAAATCTATGGTCCCTGTCTGTTATTGTTCTTTTGCTATCTTGGTCTTTACGTCATGTATACTCTCCAGTCTGCCGATATCGTTTAACATTGCGAAAAATAATAGACTTCGACACTCGTAATGTTGAGCCACTTCATTATAAGCGTAATCCATTTTAAATTAAAGTTACAGCTTTAGGCGCCTGAGCAACTCTGAATTCCACTATGATAACTCAAACTTATGAAATGAAGTTCCCTTCACTCAATAATGACTTTTTTGCCAAAAATAAACAGTAATAATGTTAAATATGTAAGACATAACAAAAACCTACAGAATTTCATACACTACGTATCAAAGAACAGATAGCCAAAAAAATAAATGGAAGTTTTAAATAAAATTCTATTTATATTCTCCTTTTCTCAAACTACATAATACTCATATACATGGCCAGTATGAAATAACAAAATATTTCGTGTTAGTCTACTGTTTTCGTTCCTCTAAATATGTCCATGAGTGTATTTATGATTTAAAGTGCAATTATATTTTCCGAAAAAATAAAACTTATGCAAAATAAATGTTTATCCGAAATAAATACATATATGCGTCAAGGCACAGCTATTCTGATTGATAAAGATAATGTAAAAAATCAAAAAGTTTTATAGTAGAATCCATCGTAATTAATTATATCGCGTAAACATATTCATTTAAGGTTAGATGTGTGAGTAGTCATATGTGTGCGCAGTCGGGAGGATACAGATGCGAATGTGAGATCGGATGGGCCGGAGCGCGTTGCGAGCTGCCCCTCGGCGAACCGTGCGGCGCCAAGCCCTGCCACAACGGAGGCTCCTGCCGCGATGGTGTGCCCCCCGACGCAACCCCTCTCTGCGAGTGCCGGCCGGGGTTCGCGGGCGCCGCCTGCGAGCTGTTGCTCGACTGCCGCGCCTCCTCCTGCCCGCACCATCAGGTGACACTCTTCCCCTCAACACACCATTCACTCACTTCGATTCAACTATACATATAATAAGAATTTAAATTCAATGTGTCTGTACTTTTTTGATGTTTGAGAAAAAAATTGTTGCAGGTGTCTAGGAATAAGTAATAGAATCCATTTCGATCATTTTTAGAAATGTTTGTCTGTCGCTGTGTTTGTTTGAACCGGCATCACTGGTAAAGTACTAGGTTTCTGATAAAACTCCAGCACGAAAATAATCAAGCATATTCCGGAGCAACATATTTTTTTTGTTTCATTAAAATCGGTTAACTCTATCAAAAGATATTGTAATTTTAATGACGACGGGAGTTAAGTACGAGAGAAAAATAGATAAGTAAATGGACTTTATCCTCATCCAAAAACCAGGGTATTTTATAACATAAATAAACATTACCACAGTATTACATTACTAAGACGTAGAACGAAAGAAAAATGGTTACTATTTTATTTGCACATAACATATTTCTATAAATTGAATAACTTACTTTGTACTTTGTATAAGTAAAATATGATTTTTATTTTTCGATCGCATAAGGTTTATGATTGAATTTGTAAATTTCTAATTAGTTTCGTATTGTTAATATTACAAGTTATTGAACCTTATCACATTTTAAGACAATTTTTTATTATAATAAAAAAAGAAAGAGGCTAAAATTGCTCATTGAACATAAATGTAAGAAAAAAATCATCTTTAGAAGCTATAACAGACTACATTTTTGATGACAACAGATGGCGCTAAACTTATAATTTTATTGGTTTACTGTCACAAGAATATTATTGCAAGGAATAGGTTAATTTACCTTGATTCTAATTTCTTAATTAAGCCTTGAATTAATGAATACTTTTTGGTTTATCCATTAGGGAGCTTGCATTTTCTTCCAGCGGTACCGTGGAGAAAAAAGACTGCACGCAGTGCAAATAAAAGAAAGGATAACATAAAAATAATAATAAGAATGAGCTATGTGAAGTATATATGAATGAATATTATAAGCCCTCGGCTGATTTTTTAAGACTCGGATCTCAAAATGGCAGATTATGTTCTTAATTATTTTTTTATTTCACGTATGCCCGGTTTCTGAAGCCGTCAGTTAAACTATCAGTAGCTATTGATTCAATAACGTTATCCATAAGACAAGCGGCTAACTGTCAATGCGTTTCTGAATACAGAATGAGACGTAGACTGACATTTCTCGTGTCATTGTGTGTTCAGAAACCCAATTTGACAAGTTATCGAACCGATAGCGCTATTAAACAGATAAACTACAGTTAAAATGCTTCAGAAACCGGGCCTACGTCGTACATTGTAAATTTCATGGTTTAGTAAAAAAAAGTTCGTACAAATGAAAAATAATTTAATGATACATTTTACATGAAAATTATTATTTTACAATTCACCATTTGTTATTTTTCAAAGCGTTGTAATAAATCAGATATTTTTTAAGCGTATGCTGCCAGCAGTCTATTGACCTATGCCTCAGGTCTACATTCGTTTGTATAGAACTTAAATATTTATGGTTTTGGACAGTCTAAGACTTAATATTGTTTTTACTGTTGTTAAATTAGAATATTAGTGTTATGTTACTCCTATACCTGCGGGTATCGTCACAAAGTTTTGTCCATGTTCGCAATAACTTTAGGTGTGGGCACACATTACCGTCGTGTGTTACGAACTATCTGACTGTATGACGATAGATGCAGCACGATATCATGGCCCACGGTTTTTACACATATCAAAGTAGCTTGAAAGCCCTAATTTTGAGTTTTTACTGAAGTGACAAGGGGTGTGACCATTATTAGTTTTTAGCCTGACACTTTACATTACAAATATACAAGATATATAGATATAAATTCAGATTGTTTCATTGATCACTGTGTTTTCTATTCCGTTCCACGCGGACGAAGTCGCGGGCACAGCTAGTCAAACATATAAATATTGTAATACTATATATACGATATCATACTGTGTTCGAGCATAAATTAGTTGGGGGGTAGGCAAAATTATTTTTGGCACATATATAGATGAAAAAAATCGGTGATGATCGATCACTTGCCCGGAACTCTCTCGCACCTTAGACTCGTTCGTAAAGAATATCGGCGCGGCGGCACAAAATTCTGTTCTGCTTTTTTATGTGTATACCATTGGAAAGCTGGTGCTCGCAACATTGGCAATGGCGACGGAGAAGACTTATCAGGTAAGTGATCCTTCATCCCGGTTGTAAAGAAATATACCTTTGGCATATATTTTAAAGAAGCCAATTTAATTTATATAGTCCACTTGCCTAGGTTAGGTACCCGGTCTGTGTGGGTGTAGTGGTTGCCACCCCATATTGACCATCCATCTAGAGTACTAACAAGAAAAGTTATGGTGACAGGAGTGTGTGGAACAAGGTGGAACATGGCGCTGCGTAGTCTCCGCACCGGAGTCCGCGTGCGCGTCCTCGCCCTGCCACAACGGAACGTGTCTCACTCTCGACTCGGGACGCTTCCAGTGCCAGTGTCCTCCGGGAAATAACGGTCAGTACTCGCACATACTCTACATTTATACTTTAAATAATTTTACAAATGCGTACTTCTAGTGGACAGTATTTTGAAGGAATAAGTGGTTCCTACTACATCCATCGATCTAAAACAACAAGCATTGATGCTTTGTGATAAAAATAGGTGTGCCAGTTTTGTAGGCGGCCATTCACACCACTTTTCAATTGTGCTAAGTAACTGCTACAAACTTAAGTAGTAAGTTATTGATAATCAACAGCCATATAATAGCAACCACCACCAATCAATTCTAAGTATGTCACATGGTACTAAAACCTTTAAATTGGATGAGATTGTGTTCAAACATCATCCTTAAAAAATCGATGTGATAGGATTTGACCCTCTTTTTTTAGTATAATGGTACTCCCATACCTACGCGTATGGGCACGAAGTTTTGTCTATGGTCAGACTAACTGCAGATGTGGGAAGATATTATCGTTATGCGTTACGAACTATCGGATTGCGTGACGATACACGCAGCACGATAACTGAGCCGGCGATTTTTGCGCACATCAAAGGAATTTATCGGACACTAATTTCGAGTTACTATTGAAATGACATTGGTGTGCAAACGTTATTCTACGCCTTTATCGGAATTAATTTTGAGGTTACTTATTAGCGGCACAAGTGACCGCAGCTTCGACGCGCAGGTATGTGACTAGCATGACAGTGTAATGAGATTTCACCCTTACAAAAACAAATAGTCTAAAGTAAAGATACCATTACGAAATAAAAAAAGAAAAATCTTGTGTTTATTTGATTTACTCTTTTATTACATAATATACAGTATCACATTACTCGTTTGTGAATGCGTTACCGATCATATAAGCAGGAGTGTCACGCAACCTTTTGCCTTTCAAATTTACGGAGTAAGGCAATAAAGATGGATATCGTTTGTGTATACCCCTGCCATCTGGTGTCCAAGATTTCACCTTACATACAGTTCCTCCTTTAGCTGTCACTGACACCCACGCCACTGAAGACAGCACTATATCCCCACAACACAGCTTAGGCCCTTCTCCACGAAACACAAATACTTCACATTCTTTCAATCCTGGCCAACTCTTTAGTCTTTTCTCTTCTCCAGTAGGTACTGCAAATAGTTCGGTACCTAAAAATTTTTCATAAATATCTGCAGCATCTTCAGTCTTAGTCACAGTTATTGGTAATGTCTCTGAACAGAATACTGTGAACCGACATGGGGTAGGACTATCAATGTGGTCGATACGTGCTAAACCACCAATGAGTATGGTTGAGCCCTTATACAGATAATATGTTTGTGGTTGGATGAGATTTCTCGGTGTAGTCAACAATAATTCTTCGGTGCTCAAAAAGGATAATACTTGGTCTGGATGTATAACCCCTGGAGTGTCATAAAACCATTTGCTCTGATCAAAGAATTTATGCTTCTCACCCAATGCCAGCATCTTTTGCTTCTCTAACAATCTATCATCAGGTTCATCACTATTGAACATTGAGAAGGATCTTCCAATTCGTCCAATCAGGGTCGGTGTTTCACTACATGCTAAACCGTGTTTCTGTGATTTACGTATTTCTTTTTCAATTTTCATAAGTCTAGCCTCGGATCTCAACCTTCTCGTTCTCTCATAGATCTTCCAGCCAGACGGTCTGTTAATTGGAAATTTGAGAAGATTTAAGGTGGTTCCAGGCCACCTACTGACTGTCGCTCTTTGGATAATGTCAACAGCATGGACTTTGCAGTAATCGGATTGTAAGAGAGCATTAAATAATGAGCTTTTACCTACATTTGTGGTACCAACTAAAAACACATCACCTTTGTAAAGCCATAGTTTAAACATGGCAGAAATAAGATCCTCTACCCCATAACCAGTTTTGGCAGAAATGATCGCAATATGTTTTATGTTGGCTTCTTTAAGTTTTGTCTTGTTAATTTCAGTGACGAGAGATTCTTTGATGCGCTTTAAGTAGCCAATACTGTCGCCTGGTATTAAATCAACCTGAGAAAGAAATAATTTATTAGTAAAATACACAAAATAACAAAATATAATGATTCACACTATTATTATATATTCGCTGTGGCAGCAACTACGCCCTGATGGAACTTCATGTATAAAAACAGTGATTAAAAAATCACTGAATATATACAAACAACTTATATTAAAATTCAACATCTGTGATGTAATGAGGGCTCACTTCACTTTGTGAATGATTTTGTTCTCTAAAAACCAGTGTAGTATTATTACAAACAACTTATATTAAAATTCAACATCTGTGATGTAATGAGGGCTCACTTCACTTTGTGAATGATTTTGTTCTCTGAAAACGAGTGTAGTATTATTATGGTGAGCTTGCAATCCTACCTCACACTCGTCCCTATTTTTAGTCGATCAACATGCTGCTCATCTAACCTAATAAGTAAGTCGTTTGCTATCATATTTTGATGACAGGTAAATTGTCCTGACTGTCTCTTTTGGCAGGGAGTCTCACTGAACAGTTTTCCTCCTCATTTTCTAGTCAATAAACTATTTACATCTTCGAAATATACGTCCATTTAATACCAGACTTCCCATCCAAAAGCAAATTATAAATCCAAATCAAAAATACTTTATTCAGTTTAGGCCCTGAGAAGGCCTTATGAACGTCAAAGTTACCACCGGTTCGGAAAACAATCCAGTCATCGAGAAGAACCGGCAAGAAACTCGATCTGGTTTATCTTTTCATTAAGTGCACAGAGAGGGCGTCATTTCCAGACGTCACCATCGTTCACATATTGATCCACCCTGTAATAGCCTTTAGACATTAAAACCTGCTTGATATGATGCTTGAACTTAGTATCCGGCAAATCGGTAATGTGCTTTGAAGTTTTGTTATAAAACCTAACACTATTACCTAAAACCCTGTTACCGGTCCTAGTGAG
Source organism: Antheraea assamensis (assembly GCA_035772565.1). Lineage (NCBI taxonomy): Eukaryota > Metazoa > Arthropoda > Insecta > Lepidoptera > Saturniidae > Antheraea > Antheraea assamensis. The sequence goes on from JAQQSE010000067.1 coordinate 88,714, forward strand.
CCTAAAACATGGAATGGCCAATTTGTTATTTCTTGTATTTAGATTATGTAGATCCTTTACGAAATGTACCTTGCTTATCTAAGTTTTTGCGGACGTACATTAGATTTTCAAGTATGTATTGGGAGGGCAGAGTTAGGATACTGAACTCCAGGAACTTAGCCTTTAATGATTCGCGAGGCCCCATATCATAATATATAGTTACAAACAAATTGGTAATCATTTGTTACCAAATTATATTCCAAAGACCAAATGTAATAGGAAAATTTAAGACATATCTATTCGTAATACAATCACTAAAAAGAATAGCAAAGTACATTAGTTTTAAATATAAACTGATACTTTAAATCTTAAAGAACACGACCATAGTGGTTCAACACTGAATTCCATGTTTAATCTAATACATAGTGCTTTCCCATAAATTAAAAACAAACAAAGTGTATGTGTATTTTATATGGGTTCAATCTTCTCACGTTCTGGGAGAGTGCTTATAGTTCATATTAAGGGCTCAAATTTTCTGGCATTTTTTTTTATATACTCGTATGTACAACAAAATTTTGCTTTGGGATAGAAAAAAAGTAGTTGTTAATAAAAGCAGCTTAATACATATATATATATATATATATATATATTTGAATATAATAAATTACTCTAGTGTCTAGTGTATATATTATCATACCAAATTTCATTAAAACCAGTCCAATAGTTTACGAGTGATTCAAAAACTTCAAAAATGTTGGAAATGTGTCCTGTCTTCCATTCCAAAACATTCGAGAGGGGTTTTTTTTTTTTTGCAAGTATCTTACAGACTTCACCTCGTTACTATTTTGTTGTTAAGTATAGATTAAGTCATCACTAATTATAAACTTTTTTACATAATATGTATAATAAAGTTATCCACAAAATCGACATAGCAATAGCATAACTTAAAAATATATTTTTTTATGTACTACTAGTATCATGATAGCCAACTAATAAAATTAGATTAATAAAGGTAAATTAGTATAATAAAGTTAAATCAGATTATACGAATTCCCAAAGAATCAGAATTAGTCAGTCACTGTATGTATAACAATCTTAATATTATAAATGCAAAAGTGACTTTGTTATGCTTTCACGTCTCAGCTATTCAACGTATCATAACGATGGAATTTGGCAAATACATTGTCAGAGTAAAGGAAATAGAGTATTTTTCATCCACAAAAAATGTACTGTCCCTGAAGAATACATCAAAATCATTAAAATCCATTATGCAATATTAAAAAAAAGTCTAGTTTCAACAAATGCCATGACAAAGATTCATGTTATTTGTATACTAAAAGGGTTGCAGTTACCATTAATGGTCAGTTGTTTTAATGGTACCACCAATCAAATTATGAAAAACAATACAAATCAGATGATAGGAGGATAATACATATATAACATTACTAGCTTCTGCCAATGGTTTCACTAATGTTAGTGTAGTTTTGTCCCATCTCTCGGGAGCAGTATGTCCTTTTCGGTACCCTTGACAACATGTATGCACAATTCCATGCTAATGTATAGAGTAATTACAGCATGAAAGTATATAGTTAAGACATAAATAAATTCACATTAGCATAAATGCAGTAGGTGGTAGAGCTACGCTGAAGCTATTACTGGTTTCAGCATGAATGGGTCGGCTCGCCCGGGGTAGTACCACCCTCTCACAGAAAACCGACGTGAAGTAACAGTGTTTGCACTGTTGCGTTTCGTTCGGTCTGTGAGAGCGCCGGAGGCCCACATATTTAAAAGGCCGGCAACACACTTGCGACCCCCCTGGTGTTGCTAGTGTTTATGGACGGCGGTGATCACTTACCATCAGGTGACCCACCTGTTCGTTTGCCCCCTATAATATTAAAAAAAAAAATGCTTGCTTATATATTATTATATAGAAAATTCTATAATTATTTAGTATGACAAATTTATATTTTAAATGCAGACAATATTCAGTAATTATGCCAAGTATTATTTTAATCCACATTTCAATTGTATTTATGATTTTTATAGAAGAGCTAGCTGACCTGGCGAACTTCGTAACGCCTAACAGTCGTTTTTAATACTTATTCTGTTATTCGGGACCATCTTATAAATATTGACATTCATATTTTTACGATACTAACGTCACTTAATTGTTTTGCCTTTCCGGAACCTTTCCACTAACACTTAAACTTTATAGTATGGTAAATTCAAATTCAAATTGACTTTTAAGTATTATTACGAATCATTTATATGGGAGTATAGAAAAGTGTCGTTTTAAGACTTTTCCAGGTAATTTTTTTAATTTTTCTCTCTGTAAGATCCATCCTCATACTTCAAGGAATATTCTTAAAAAAAAAATCGCGAAATCGGTTCAGCTGTTCTCGAGATTTGCGCTTAGCAACACATTCAGCGATTCATTTTTATATTATAGAAGAATAATCAATATATTTCATTAGTTTACCTTATTCCCAACAATTATTATTGGTCTGTCCGTGCCAATGATATCAACAATACCTGGCCATATTGAACATGGAAAGTCCAGGAGATCCACCATGAGCAGCACCAATGATTTAACATTTCTGCAAATAAAATGAAAATAACTAATATAATTTATATACTATGAGATGTATCGTTGTACCTAACTTAGGTGGGTGAAAGTAGAAGGAATATTAAAACATTAACATACAAAACTTGTATGTTAATTACATGAAAGCCTATCCTGAAACATATCCTGATTGTATATCAAACCTCCTACCTCTCAGTTCAGTACAGTACCCACAACATAAAAAAAAAACAATGAATACTTGGTGTGTACTTTTTGTCCTTATTGTACAAAGTATTGTATTTTGGTTTTACAGTTGTACTTAATGTTCAGATTATTTTAGTAGTGTGCTTTTTCAAATAATTTAGTTAAGAATCACAAATGTAATAAAGTGGTCTGACATATTTTATAAGTTTAATGTAATGTTTTTATTAATAGTATGTAAATAGTGTAAAACAAAGTCGCTAACTATGTCTAAACAGACATAGTGTACACAAGTATACACACTTATACTTGATCTGTACAACTATGCAATAGATATAGTTCTATCACTGAGAGAACATCTTCTGGAAGGTTTATATGTTTAAACAATACATACTATATATATGTAGACAGACAAAATATTTTTCAAGTACTTATTACTAAAGCTGATCAAATTATCCATGATGATATATGTCTACATTCTAAATATGTTAGGTATTTAATGCGGTTGAAAATTGTCTTTTATGGCCTATCGTTTCAACAAATATCTTTATCTAAGCTTTTTGATTTTGTGAAAGTATCAAAAAATGGAATGGAAAGTAGTCTTTTGAATAAGGTACATTAGTACCTTTCAATTATTTGGAACCAGGACAGGTTGTTAATTATTATAAAATACAGTAGGTTATCTACCTAATGGACTCCAATAACTTTTCATATTCTTCTGGTTGTACACTGACATCCAAAGCAATATTATATTGTGTAAGGAAATGGCATCGTTGGCATTCAATAGTCTTCAATTCAGTCACTGTTCTTTTCTTTAGAATCTCGCTTGGTAAATAGCCCGGTATTGCAGGGTCACTACAGTGTAGCAGGGCACCACACCCTCCACACGGGACTTGAGTTACAGGTGCTGTCAAGTCCGGAGTTCCATAATATTTATGCCATTCATAATTATCATTATCTTCATCATAAGATGCTTGCACATCATTCAATTTGTTATCATCAAAATATTCATAATTAGTCATCCATTTATCTATATTTGACCTGTCAAATTCGCATTTGTCGGATTCAATGTTGTCGTTTGATTTATCGTATTTAACCTTGGTTGTTTGAAAGGGCAATTGAAAAACTTTTTCTGGTTCTATATTTTGTTCATTATTTTCTTCCAGTAGCTTGTCTTCATCGACGAAATATTTTAAAGACACGGGTAACGGCGGTAATGAACGTTCTTTTAACTCCTTAGTGGATTCTCGTTTAGCTTTTTTAATTGTTTTCATGTAATACTTGAAATTCCCTAATTCGAGTCTCTCGTGTTCTAAATAAGAGTTAAATATAATTTTCTCCTTATGCTCTGTTAATAGTGACTTGAAATCTCTATTTTTATTATATTTTTCGTCACCCTTAGTACTATTTGTCACTTGAACGCGGATGAATTTATTATATGGTTCACCAATACACCTCCGACATAACCTCAAAAATGTTGGTACGGAATAAAGCATGTCTATTTATTATTTACTGGTTACAGTGATTGTTACCTATTAATTTTTTAATGCAGTCATCTGCATTTTGCTATAGTATTAATAAACATAAAAGCGGCTATAGTATCAATAAACATAATAGCGTATTTAGGTCAATCAAGATTTGACAAATTTGACACATAAAAAATTAGTGTTGTGAACAAACCAATACGAGTCGCGTGATTTTATTACGGTTCTGCCACAAGTGATGTCTGTGGTAGAATATATTCTTTATGGATGGTTATTGTTCACAAAATATGAATTTCAATTTAGTAGATAATAACACTCGGCGCAATATTGTACGATTAAAATACAACGGCGAAAGTCGTCGTTTCGTTTCTACCGATAATATTTATAGTAGTAATTTCATGGAGTGTTTCAATATAAACAATTAACATATCACTTGTGACTTACCAATAACTAAGTTACACAGTACCTACTTGTATATTAGTCACATATAACGTTACTTCTAGCCAACATACTTAGTGATTCAGTGTTGTGGGAAAAATTCAACATTATTCAAGTAGCTCAATGCTGTTTTTTACATAAAAAATTATACGGCGCGTTGCAATTAAAATCAATTACGACCACTAACTAAAATAATTTCGTCGAGTTCATTCATGCAGTCGATACACTTGAGTAAACTTATTGTGTAATATTTGTTACTGTGAAAATATTCAGTTTATAATCTTGTAAAGTGGTTATCAGTTCTGTTTTAATTCAACTAGGTCTACCTAATTATGTCGTATGGAATATTATTAATGTTGTTATTCGTTAAAGGTAATCTTATGGTTATAATTATTGTTTATTTATAATTTGTAAATTAATTGTGTTTAGTGTATATAAAAAACTATATTAATTGAATTTCAGGAAGATTTTGCGAGTTGGACATAGATGAATGCGCTTTGAAGCCTAAAATATGCAATCAAGGAGTATGTGTAAACATACCAGGTTCTTATCAATGCTACTGCAAGCCGGGTATGTGGTTACAAATGTTTTATCTTTATAACATTTTGCTTAGATTTGTATTAAGTATGATGTCGTTTTTTTATTTAAAACAGGCTATACGGGCGATAATTGCGAGCAAGATATAGACGAATGTCTATCGTCACCTTGCAAAAACGGTGGAACTTGTCAGAATTTAGAGAATAATTATGAATGTACGTGTATGAAAGGTTTTGAAGGTCAGGCTCATTTACATTATTTGTATAATTTATTACGTTTTAAATTGTAATTCTAATTAAATTAACGGAAGATTTTAATTGTAGGAAAGGATTGTTCTATAAATATAAATGAATGCGAATCGAATCCGTGCGCGACTGGGTCTACGTGTGTAGATCGTATTGCGACCTACTCTTGTCTCTGTCAGGAAGGTCTGACCGGTACCAATTGTGAGATCGACATCAACGACTGTGAAGTAAGATATTATCATTCATAATATTTAAAATCAAGTAAAATTGATCGTATATTATGCGTAGCTTATATTATTGCTTATTTAAATGTTTATGTAACGTACTGCTCCTTTTAAATATATTATTTTATGTGCATTGTATAAATTTTTGCTCTATATTTATTTAAGAATATGCTATGTCAGCAATTTCAGTATCTGAACAGTGTGAATAACTCTTATTTACATTATTTCTCACTTAATCATGGTGTAGTATTTGCATCGGGAATTTATTAACATTTAATTATTAGTAATAATAACATTTAAATTTTCGTTTTTATTTGGCATTGGTTACCAGGAATATTCTGTTCTAACTATGTAACGATAGAAAGTGAATAATATAAATAGCCAACGATAAATCTGTCTTTGTCTAATATCCGCAAAATAGTAATCATTCTTCAGTGCTAAATAGAAATAGCGTTCTCGATAAACTGTTTGTTTGGAAAATATTTATATATAAATGTGTAAATAGTGTTTTATTGTTGTGTGAAATGAAGAATGTTAATTGATTGCACAGTCACAGCCATGTCAGCACGGAGGTCGTTGTATCGATGGATTGAACAGCTATACGTGTGAGTGCGCGGGCACCGGGTTCGCGGGTGATGAATGTTCTGTGAACATAGACGAGTGCGCGCCACAGCCATGCCGACATGGAGGCACCTGCGTCGACGATGTCAATGATTACCACTGCAATTGTTACCCCGGTTACAGCGGTCAGTAACTCAATAATCCCTAATTACTTTCCACTCTACTTGATAATACCGCCAAGTTTTAGATCAATGTTAAAACATTCATATTGTTATGATGGATTAGCAACATGGACTGAAAATTATGATTAATAATTCGATTGTTTTATACGAAAATTCAAAATTGAATGTTTACGGCAAAGAATTATTTAATGATGAAATTTTATGGTACTTATAGCTGCGAGAATTAAATTACTTTTTAATCGTGTCTGTCATTAAATGCTAGTTTTATTGATAACACAGAATTTTACATGTTATGTTAATAGAATATTTTTTATAGTTAACAACATTTTACAGCCTCAGATATACTGTTAGTTAATTTGATGTTAAATGTTACACAGCTCTAATTATCGACGATATATAGACAGATATATATTGAGATTTTCTTTATTTCTTGTTTAAAAGATAGTTTTTTGGGCATACAGTTCTTTAAAATGGTCTAAATTTGATATTTTATTTCATGTCTTGTTTTGTAATGGTCGTTATTTTAAATAATAAAAGCCCGGTCTAGAAATGGGTTCTCAATAAGCACTATTAATTTTTATTTTTGAACTTCTTCTGTGTTCAAATTTCTTGTTGATTCAAACCGTCAAATTTAATGTGGATGCCCCATATATACCTCATTTTATATTAAGGAAATAGTAAACGACCATATTCACCACCTCTTTTATGTGTTTACTGTTGCTTATATTTACCTTTAACCGATCTTAAACAAGGTTATAGTCGTAATTAGGAACAGTTAATGATATACGTTACCGTCTCTTTAGGCTCGAGTTAGAATGGTTCTTGGGCCATTGCCGATTAGATCCTTTTGTTTAAAAAGTAGCTAAATGTGCTTTTGTTTGAATAAGAGGTTAGGGTAGTTGCAAATACTTTTAAAAGTGAAATGGCAGAAATGTAATAAAAATGTTTTGTTTAATAGGTAAAAACTGTGAGATAGACATAAACGAATGTGAAAGTGAACCGTGCAAGCACGGTGGCGTGTGTCTCGAGCGCAGTAACACTAGCCTCTATCTGCCGGCGGACGCGCCGCCGGTGCCGATCGGGCCGCAGGATCACATGCTTTTACCCGCAATATTTTACCAGCCCTTTTCACTAGAAAATGCTAGCGGGTAAGTCTTATTTTGCTTGAATTGTGTGATGATGCCGCTGAAAATGGTATAAAATTATCTTTAGAAAGCAATTGCACTGCTGACTGTCGATCACTAGAAAATTCTCTGTCAATTTAAAATTAACATGAAATGTATTAAATGATGTTTTATTGTACTACTAGAAAAAGCTTATGTTAATACTAGGTTTCATCCTACGGTCTTTCCAAATCGTGAAAAAGTTGATACAGTAAAAAGTAGACAGAAGATAAGTTGAATTTTATAAAGACGATTTTTGGCATTTTAGTAGTTAACGTTTGCACCATATACTTATTATCGGTCTTTAAGAACATCCTGTAACGTTTTTGAGTTTCGTTATACAGCACTATTTCATTTAGACTTTTAGCGGCATTTGCAAAATATGATAAAAAATGTATGCATACAAAAAGTCCGGTGAAGCTGTAAAGGCCTGTCAGGCGGACAGCGTATAGTGAGTTCAGAAAAAATGTGTAGGTACTCACGAAGCGACATATTTGTTAAAAAAATGTTTTTAATATTTGGATAGTTTAAAACTTCCTATAAGTTGAAAATTATAGATGGTCGGTATGATTTGCTCTGGACAAAATAATATTAATCGCCTTTTACAATGATCTCTTATAAGTTGTATATATGTCAGGGTATTGAGTAGTTGAGCGTAACTTTTCCATATTACATGCTTTACATATTTCGTATATTAATCGATTTAGAATTTCTTCTTAACATCGAGATTATGGTTTTAATGATATGTATAAAATGTAATATTTATAAATTGTAAAGTGGTATATTAAGGCCTAGGCTTTATTATGACACAGCAGATCGGGTTCTGTTTGTGAAATTTGTTACGCGCCACGATGACGCGTGTATTTAACTAGAATGTAGTTAGTGAAGAGTGTGGGTGTGCGTGTACAGGTTCGAATGCGTGTGCGTAGCGGGTACGGCAGGCGCGCGCTGCGAGGTAAACGTGGATGAGTGCGCTTCCTCGCCATGCGGTCACGGCAAGTGCATCGACGGCATCGGCGAGTACACTTGCGACTGCCTACCCGGCTTCGAGGGGCAGCATTGCGAGGTCGAGATCGATGAGTGCCAGAGGTACAAGCCGTGCCTGCACGGGCAGTGCTTCGACGGGCGCGCCACGTACCACTGCTCGTGTAGCGCGGGTTGGGGCGGCCGAAACTGCTCCGTGGTGCTGGAGGGGTGCCGCGGGGAGCCCTGCACCAATAACGGCACCTGCCAGGCCTGGCTGCGCGACGAGACCGAGCACCGGTTCAATTGTTCCTGTGCGCCCGGATACTACGGCACCACCTGCGAGAAGGTACCACCCCATCCCCTCCCCCTACTCTATACATACTTCATGGGAACAAACTATAACTTCATTTCAAATATTAACAATTCACTCATCTTAATACAATTGATACAAAAGTAATTTTAATTTAATTTAGTTTATGAGCTTCTCTCTCATGTTAAAAGTTTGTATACAAAGTTTTATGTACAGTATTTAACAAAATCATGTGAAATAGTTTTTAACTTTATTATAAAGTTATGTTATCTATACATTTTTTTGTATACTTTATAGGTAAACGTTTTGACCACAACCTCATCTGATATTAAATGATGATGTGGTCTAAGATGGTAAGTTAATGCTAAGTTTAACCTAGAAGGAGACTGGCTATCAAGTGCAGCTGCCGGAACACACCAACAGGTGCTTGGCGACAGATTTTCAAATTGAGGGTGGTTGCTAGCCAGACGGACTTAGAAAAAGCCCTACCACCATGCTATGGTTTCATCACGATGTTTTCCTTCACCGAAAGCTCCGGCTCAGTTGCTTGGATTCGAACCTACGACCTTCGACGCTGTGTCCGAACCCACTACCAACTGAGCCATCATCGCCTCAAAATGAAGTGTCTGTATGTAATATCAAAATAACGACTTTTTACTTGTTGGATATGAACGTATACACGCTACTGATAACAAAAATACTATTTTTAAAATTTTTGTCTGTCTGTCTGTCTGTATCTTCCGGGTAATCTCCGAAACGGCTAGACCGATTTTGACAGAAATTTCACTGACGGATAGTTAAAATTACAGCAGGTGATATAGGCTATTTTATTTTAGACTAGCTGTCATCCATGGCTTCGTCTGTAGTACTATCTCCAAAACGATTGGATCTATTTTCATTGGACTTTCACTGACAGATCGCTAACGTTATAAAAAGTAATTAAAGCTTTTTTATTTTGGACTAGCTTTTACCCATGGCTTTGTTTGCAGTACTATCTTCAAAACGTTTGAACCATTTTTCACGGAACTTTCACTAACAGATAGCAGATCTTATAATAAGTAATTTAAAATTATAAAAAAACGCATGCGGAGCTGCGGGCAACAGCTAGTTATATTTATAAGTGAAATTGAATTTTCAATGTTAAATATCATTTTTGGAATTATTATTTTTTACATTTAAAAAAAAAATGACAAAAAAAGATTAATTATAGTTTTCTTAAACATGTCAAACAGAGAAGAAATCATTAAATAACTAAGTGGGCTCTAGTAACTATAATTGTGTGTAGAGATTTGCAGCTATATATCCGATAGACATATTACAATATTAGTCTCCTCATAGTAAAATATTTTTTAAGATATTGTAGATTTATACAGTAATGCGAAATGATTATTGAATTTAGTAATTGATGAATTTTAGTTCGAGTCCTTGATTATAGGTCAAAAATCAATGTATAAGTAGTTACGGAAAGGAAAGGACATACGGTATTTTTCATTCGGAAAAAATATACTGTTCCCAAGGAATAGATCAAAGCTAGTAAATAGAACCAAGGACGGACGGCAAACATTTTGTATGGGTAAAAATATCAAAGAAGAAAATGAATAAAGTGCATATTGTACGTACGATACAGATAACGACGATGTCCCTGGAGAAGAAGAGTTACTTGGAAGTGAACACGAGCCGCGAGGAGGGCTACGACATATCGTTTCGGTTCAAGACGACGCTCGGTAGCGGCCTGCTGGCGATGGGTCGCGGCATCACCTACTTCTTCCTCGAGCTCTCCAACGGGAGACTTAACCTGCACTCCAGCCTCCTCAACAAGTGGGAGGGCGTCTTCATCGGCTCCAACCTCAACGACAGCAACTGGCAGAAAGTCAGTCCTCTTCTGCATTATATATTAGATTAGTTTAGGTGTGTCTGGAAGGAGGCAGTAGTAGGAGTAAATGCAATGTGTGCGGGCAGGTGTTCGTGACGATAAACTCGTCGCACCTGGTACTGGCGGCGAACGAGGAGCAGACGATATACCCGATCAGCCAGATCGAGACGTATAACGCGTCGGTGACGTCGTTCCCGACCACCCGCCTCGGCACGGCCGGTTCCTCGCTCGCGGCGCTCACGCACGGACCCAACTTCTTCGTCGGCTGCTTCCAAGACGTCGTTGTCAACGGGCAGTGGGTGAGCCACCCAAGTTCACTCATGCTATTCACATTAAAAAAATATGTTATTTACACTTTTTAGAAAATATACCTTGTCTTGATTTTTTAACTGTTTTGAATGTTTTCATATAAATGGCGATTGTTTTCTGTTAAAGAATATGAGAATAATCGAGTTATGATATACATATAGAGTTGAGTTATGTATTATAAATTACAACATTTTAAAGAGTATTAGCTATCGTTTTATTTCTTTTCAAAGATAAAAGGCACTTACAAAGTTTTGCGATGGGTAGGTGTTGCCCGAAGGCGGCGCAGAGACGAGTGGAAGCGAGGGCGGAGGTGCGAGTACGAGCGAGACGGGTGGAGGCGCCCGGACGGAGCTGGCTGGGGTGCTGGCGTCGTGTCCGCGCACGCCACAGTGCTCGCCGAACCCATGCCAGTCGGGCGGCGCCTGCGAGGACGCGTGGACGACTTTCGTGTGCACTTGTCCGCGGCCGCACCTTGGCAACACCTGCCAGTACGGTTAGTATGCGTTATGGCTGTGTGTGTGTGCTCGGCGAAATATAGACGTGAGAGTAACGAGTGTGGTGAACGCAGACTACACGGCGGCGACGTTCGGGCACGAGAGCGCCCGCGTGCGGTCACTGGTGCGCGTAGCGGTGTCGGAGAGCGCGCGGCACGCAGTGCTGGCGGCGCTCGACATCTCCATGTTCATCCGCACGCGCAAGCCCACCGGACAGATCTTCTACCTGGGCTCGTGGCCGCGCTACGGTCACACTGAGGAGACGCAGGTCGGCGCCTCGCTGGCCGCCGGCGAGCTGCTCGTGCATCTGCGCTTCAACCAGACGCCCGAGAACTACTACCGTGGGTGGTACCCGACTCGACAACGGTTACCTACACCTCATCGAGGTATGCACTGTGCACTTCCTCTCTATTATTATACACACTTTATATATAGCCTATTTCTCTAGAACGAGAAATATGTTCTTGCACGTCATACTCTATATAATTTTACACGTCAAAATTTAATTTAATTTATCGATTAGCATTCATTTGATTATTCAAACGAGTTATAAACTATATTAATGTGGATATAGGTGGTGCGCAACTCAACACTGGTACAAGTGAAGCTGAACGGGACGGAATACTTCCGTAAATCAATATCAGGAGCTAAACAACTTGATGCACAGGTATTCTACTTTTATTGCTCTTTGCGATATAATTTGTGTTTCTTTATGATCCTAAAATAATTTAACTGTTAAGAAAATTATAAAATAATATCGATTAAAAGAAGTTTATATTTTAATAATGAATGAGGAAATGTACGATGTCCACAGGTACTGTTCCTCGGCGGGCCCCCACCGCTTCTACAAGAACCTGAAGCGGCCGCACTTGTGTCCGCTCCCCTGGAACCTCTGGTCCCGGTGTCGAGTGTGCCCGCGCCGGTGCCCTCCGCCCTCGCCCCCGCGTCCCCCGTGTCCCCAGGGGCAACAGACAGCGCGCCCCTCCCGCTCCCGACGCCCGTCCCCCCGCCGAGCTCGACGCTCGCTCCGAGTACAGTGCCTCCGCCCGACTACGACGACTCCGCATACTTTAAGGGTGTTATACAAGACGTTCAGGTATGCCCCACTGTTTCACGTACTCGACATATATTGTTTACCAAGTCATTACCTCATATTAAAAATTATATTTACGGTGGGTAGGTTAAAATCACTAAGTAAAACATAATTTTTATATCATAATAATAACATTTAACAAAGTGGAAGTGACATTTGTCTAGCAATTTAAATTTTTAGTTCTAGTTCTTACATTTTTATTCATATTTAGTAAATATTATTATTAATTTTTATTTCAATATGTATATTGCTAGGATTAATCACAATTATATTTAATTATACTTACAACATGATGTGTTAATCCCAAGGAGGGTTGATGACAGGCAGGCGGCCGATCGTAAAAATCAAGCCAAATCATATTTCACAACATGATAAATATGAAAAGTGGATTAGGGTTACCGCAAGGTAGACAACGAATTCGGGATGTAAGATTGAGATTTGCAAGTTGGAATGTCGGGATAATGACTGGAAGGGAAGAGAATTAGCGGATGTATTACAAAAAAGATTCATAAATGTGGCTTGTCTGCAAGAAACGAGATGGAAAGGGACAAAAGCGAGAGAGATTGGTGTAGGATATAAATTTTACTACTGTGGGAGTAACGGTAAGAGAAACGAGGTAGGGATTATTTTAGACAGTGAGTTTAAGAAATGTGTAACGGATGTAAAAAGAGTGAATGATAGATTAATATTGGTGAAGTTATTAATAGGGCAGATAACAGTAAATATAATGAGTGTGTGTGCACCGTAAGCTGGATGTAATGAGGTTGTAAAAGATAAGTTTTGGGAAGACTTTGATGGAGTGATGATGGATATCCCACAGAATGAGGATATATATATATCGGAGGTGATTTTAATGGGCATGTGGGAAAAGAGAATGGAGGTTATGAGAGAGTGCATGGACGGTGAGGTTATGGAAATAAAAACAAAGAGGGGGAAAGCATCATACAAGCTGCAGTTGCTTTCGATCTTGCAATAGTTAACATTTTTTTCCAAAATAGAGATCAGCACCTAATCACATACAATAGTGGCAATCACATTACTCAAATTGATTACTTTCTACTTCGAAGAAATAACATTAAAATAGTAAAAGATTGCAAGATCTTACCTGGAGAGGTATTAACTACTCAACATCATTTGTTAGTGTTAGATTTAAAAATTTAAATTACAATTGGACAGAAGTAAGTCGAGACCCCCAACCAGAATTAAATGGTTTTTATTAGAAAAAGATGAGTATGCGAATGCATTTAAGACAAAAGTTGTTGACAAAATGATAAAAATGAGGGATATGGAATCCAAGACAGTGAATGAATGTTGGAATGAAATGACAACGTGTATAAGGGACGCGGCAAGGGATATCTTTGGTGAAACGAAAGGAAGAGGAAATATAAATAAGGACACGTGGTGGTGGAACGAAGAGGTACAAAAGGCATTGAAAGAAAAGAAAACAACTTTTAAAGAGTGGAAAAGTATTGATGACAGGGATAGAACGATTAAAGAAAATAAGAGAAAGATGTATGCAGAATGTAAGAGAAATGCAAAAAAAGCGGTTGCTATTGCTAGAGCTAAAGTGCAAAATGATTTGTATCAATCACTGGAGAGCTCACAAACACAAAAAAAATTGTATCGATTAGCAAAAGCAAGAGAAAAGAATACAAGGGATATTATACATGTTAAATGTATAAAAGACGGTGAGGAAAAATTTTGACGAATGATATGGATATAAAGAGTCGTTGGAAAGGATAGTTTGAACAACTGATGAATGAAGAAAATGATTGGACTAGAGTGTTAGAGGTGTAATGCCGCCGTAAAAAGGGCCTGTGGGCGACGGGATAGGCGGGCACGTCCGTCGTCGCCCTGAGCAGTGTTTATCTGCATAGGCCCGCGTGGTGGAGGCGCATTGTGCCGTGCGACTCCCACAGTTCGTCGGGGGGGGGGGGGTCTAACACCCGCCCCTCCTGGGGGGTCTACCATCTCGACCCCTCAGTCCGCAGATGGGGCCCCTGATGAGGGGGGGCCGACACCTGCCGGGGATGCAGAAGTAGTGCCATTGGCAGTTCCTGTTCCCCGGCCAAATAGGTGTGAGAAGGCACCATGGGGTTTTTAGTCCGTGGGAATTGGACATAACCCACCCCCCGCTGCCCGACGGGGTGGGTAACCGTTACGGATTTTCCCCATGTAAAAAAAAAAAAAGAGGCTGTACCATTAAATTTTGGCGTTGTACAGCAGATAAGCGAGGATGAAGTAAGAATAACTGTGAATGGTATGAAGAACAGAAAAGCAGTAGGGCCAGATGGTATACCTATTGAAGTATGGAAGTTTTTAAAGGTAGATAGATGGATGGATGTGGTTGACTTTATTTTGTAATAAGATGTTGCAAGAGGAGGCGATCCCAAATGAATGGTATAGTAGCATAATAGTTCCTATCTTTAAGAATAAGGATGATGTGCAGGACTGTAACAACTATCGAGGGATAAAGCTTATGTCACATAGTATGAAAGTTTGGGAAAGAGTGATAGCGAGACGAATAAGAGATGAAACTGGAGTGACTGACAATCAATTTGGGTTTATGCCTGGACGTGCGACAACAGATGCCATTTTCGCACTTCGCCAACTGTGCGAAAAATACAGACGTGCACATAAGAACTTGTATATGGTGTTTGTTGATCTGGAAAAGGCATATGATCGAGTACCTCGGGATGTTATGTGGTGGGCGCTGAAATAAAAAAGAGTGCCTGGGAAATACTTAGAACTTATTCGTTGTATGTATAGTCAAGCGAAAACACATGTTAGGTCCGAGGCTGGAGTTACTGACAATTTCCATGTGGCTGTAGGCTTGCATCAAGGATCAGTAACTCCTTATTTATTCCTTCTTGTCATGGATGCAATAACATCAGACATACAGGAGGAGGCACCTTGTTGTGTGCTGTTGGCTGATGACATTGTTCTTATTGGAGAAAATGCTGCTGAGGTCCAAAGTAGGTTAGAGAAATGGCGAGAAAAACTGCAGAATGTTGGTTTAAGGATTAGTAGGGTAAAAACTGAACATTTATTCTGCGACTTCGGCGGTCCATCCAGTTTTTGTCATATTACCTTAAACGGTGTATCCTTACCAGCCTGCTTCAGTTTTCGGTACCTCGGTTCATTGGTCCAAAACGACGGTGGCATAGACAGGGACGCGAAAACAGGATAAATGCAGGGTTGATGAATTGGCGAAAGGTGTCTGGGGTAGTTAGTGTGACCCACGAATGCCGTTGAAACTTAAGGGGAAGGTGTATAAGTCTATAATCAGACCAGGCGTGTTATATGGATCTGAGTGCTGGGCTACGAAAGAGACGGATGAGAAAAAATTACATGTGGCAGAAATGCGAATGTTAAGATGGATGTGTGGTGTAACAAGAATGGATAAGATTAAGAATGAGTATATCAGAGGAAGTTTGAAAATAGCACCAGTGACAGAGAAGTTGAGGAGTTATAGGTTAGCATGGTACGGGCATGTTATGAGAAGAGATGAAAGTCATGTAACAAGAAAAGTTTTGAGTTTGAAAGTGGACGGATATAGAGGTAGAGGAAGACCAAAAACGTGTGGATGGATAGTGTGGAAAACGATATGTGTATAAAAGGTGTGAATACTGATATGGTTTATGACAGGGGAGAGTGGAAAAGGAAAACATGTTGTGCCGACCCTACTTAGGTGGGATAAGGATAAGATGATGATGATGATGATGAATAATAACATTTAAACTTGCCTTTTCTTATGAATAGAAAAATGTATCTTTCTTTGTATTACAATTATTACACTTATATTTGTCCGTTTCATTTTCATTTAATTTATATTCAATGTTTTTACTATAGAAATATTTTTTTATGATTGTTTTCTCATAAAAGAGGTGATTTGCAAATGGTTAGGTAAAGTTAGTGTGGAATGACAATGAGAGTGTGTGGTGTGCGTGCAGGTATCCAACGGCGTGAACGTGAGCGTGGTGCAGTTCTTCCCGCTGGTGGCGGAGGGGCTGCAGTTGCCGCCACCGTTCGGGGAGGTGCACTTCGAAGAGGGCGCGCTGCTCCCGGGTGTAGTCTCCGACGACGCGTGCGCCTCCAGGCCCTGCCTGCACAATGCCTCCTGCGACAACACCTGGAACGATTTTGTGTATGTTCCTCGTCACTTACTATATATACCTTTAACATTTTTTAATATTTAGTTCTACATTTAAATCTTTATGTTACTTACCATCATTTACTGTTATTCATTATTCTAACGTTAAAGTTATGAAGCCAAATAATTGGCACATAAATTGACCCATCCATAAATATTACGTCACACATTTAGGAACTGGGAAGAGGTCAACAGAGTGTGATAACGAATCATACATTTTTTATGTATAAATAATTGATGAATAATTTCAGAATATAAACTCTCATTATTATTTTTCCAAAAAAGTACTTTGCTTGTATCACCTTTTGGCCCGTGACAGGCGCGTGATTTCAGTGTCAGTTTAGTTACGATATTGTTGGTCGATCGACCCTCGTCGACATACGTAGTGTGTTCAAAAAGTATCGCGAATTTTGTGTTTTTTCAAAAATTATTTATTTATTCATGAATATCTATTTTGTCCCCTTCAAAGTAATCCCTATGAGATATTATACACTTGTGCCAACGGTTTTTCCAATCTTCGAAGCACTTCAAAAAATCATTTTTTTTTATCTTGTTCAGCTCCTCCTTCGATGCCGTCTTTATCTCGTCAAGAGAAGCGTAACGTCGTCCTTTCATGGGCCTCTTCAGTTTAGGGAACAAGAAAAAGTCACAGGGGGCCAGATCTGGGGAATACGGTGGCTGCGGCATCATTAGTGTGTTGTTTTTGGCCAAAAAGTCGCGCACAAGCAACGATGTGTGAGCAGGGGCGTTATCGTGGTGCAAAAGCCAATTTTTGTTCTTCCACAAATCCGGGCACGAGCCAATCGATATGTTTAGGTCCTCAGCAACTTCTCTAACGGTGATTCGACGATTGGCCAATACCATTTTCTCCACTTCATTAATTTTTTCGTCTGTTGTTGAAGTGCTCGGGCGTCCGGCACGCTCTTCGTCGTTCACATCTTCTCGGCCTTCTGAGAACATTTTGTACCACCGATAAACGTTGCTTCGGTCCAAGGTAGCTTCTCCGTATGCCACAGTCAACATTCGGAATGCATCCGCGCACTTAATTTCGTTTTTCACACAAAATTTGATACAGGTTCTTTGATCCATTTTTTTGAATAGGTAAAAATCGAAGACGATCCAAAACACGTGCAAGCAAAGCAGCTGTCAACAATTAAATGAACATTCAAAATGGCCGAGCTTGTCGGCATAAGTGAGAGACATGAGTACCAACATAACGCCACAAAAAATTCGAAATTCGAATATACGTAACCCGCGAAAATTCAAAATTCGCGATACTTTTTGAACACACCTCGTACATCAAAAGGTCAACACCGTATTGAAATTTTGAATGAATTTGAAGTCATACTTAATTCGTATGTTCTCTAAATTTTCTGAAATGTTTTATTTATTGTTCATTGTATGAATTAAGGTTTTAAATAAAATATATAAATAGTTTTAGAGTTCCTTATATAATACAATTTATTTGAAATTCAAAACTGCTAAATATTTACCGTCACACCAGAGAATGAGGATTTTCCACACTTGTAAACACCGTCATGAAGAATGAAGGGTGCTCCAAAATTAATTAAATTCGTGTGACGTTATTTATGTATAACCCCTTATATGGCTATACTTGTAGGAGATATCTAAAGTTTTATACTAAAAGTATAATGAGGGAAATATTGATTACTTATTTTAACGTAATAATTAAATAAGTGGTGATAAAAATAATGTTTAAAATGAATAAAACTATGACAAGCTATTAAACATGTTCGTTTTCTCGACAAAGTATTGGTATGATGTGTGCATCACTCATATTAACGTAATGCTAGTCCATACCTGCACGACTAAGCCTCGGTCACTTGTGCCGTGTAAAAGTAACCTCAAAATTAATTCTGATAAAGGCGTAGAATAACGTTTGCATACCATTGTCATTTCAATAGTAACTCGAAATTAGCGTCTCCAAGTTCCTTTGATGTGTGTAGAAACCGCGGCCCCAGTTATCGTGCTGCGTGTATCGTCACGCAATCCGATAGTTCGTAACACATAACGATAATATCTTCCCACATCTGCATTTAGTCTGACCATAGACAAAACTTCGTGCCGATACACGCAGGTACGGGAGAAGCATAAGTGTATGGTAGAGAAGATGAATCTAGTAGAACGTAAGTTTTTGCGAAGTGTTAATGAATAATATTGCAAATGTTGTATTATGTTTTATGATAATGTTGGGCTGTTGTTGTACTTAGATGCCAGTGTCCGCGCGGCTACAAAGGCAAACAGTGCGCAGAGGTGGAGTTCTGCCAGCTGCAGGGCTGCCCTCTCAACTCTCACTGTAGGAACCTTGACGCAGGGTAAATATTATTTTGCTTTTTTTTTTTTATCTCGGTGCGTTAAAACGATGCAG
Source organism: Antheraea assamensis (assembly GCA_035772565.1). Classification (NCBI taxonomy): domain Eukaryota; kingdom Metazoa; phylum Arthropoda; class Insecta; order Lepidoptera; family Saturniidae; genus Antheraea; species Antheraea assamensis. The sequence continues at coordinate 107,878 of JAQQSE010000067.1, forward strand.
AGTAATTAGTTTAGCGAAGGAATGTATTATAATGTAACGATAATAATGTGTTATGGTTTTCTGCAATCTTTTTTTTATTTCGAACTGACTACACTCTTGGCTTGTTAAGACCGCTACAGTTTCACTGGACTACTAAGGGGAGCGCTTAAGGAACTCACCCGATTTGCTGAGGCGATCAGCGCAAGGGTACACGGTGCGCCTCCGCTTGAACTGTCGCCGAGTTTCCCGATCTGACTAAGCTAATCTAAGCTAAGCTAACTATCGCGGCTGTTCCTCATCCTCTCTCCCGGGAGGATGGGTATCCATAAGGGATTACCCCACGTAAAAAAAAAAAAAACTATCACATTGGGGTGCCGGGTGCCGTCGACTCTACATGGAAGTCGTGCGGGCGATGGCTGTCTACGGGGCACCGGTGTGGGCCGACGCCCTCTGTGCTGCCAATGTGCGCGCGCTACGCACTGCGCAGCGCATTATAGCACAGAGGGCGATACGGGGATACCGCACCGTGTCCTCGGCGGCGGCCTTCACGCTCGCCGGCTCCCTGCCCTGGGAGCTGGAGGCGGGAGTGCTTGCCGCCGTGTATGAGTTCATGACAGTAAGGAAAACGTTGGGGGAGCCTCTGGCTCCCAGGGAAGTTGAGTCCAGAAGGAGGGAGGGCCGGGATGTGGCAGTGGAGAGGTGGCGGCAGGACCTGGCGGACGCGCGGTATGGGCGTTATACTGTGGACGCCGTCCGCCCGGTCCTGTCGGAGTGGATTGGGAGAGGCTGGGGCTCCCTGACGTTCCGTCTGGTGCAGGTGCTCACCGGACATGGTTGTTTCGGGTGGTACCTGCACCGGATCGTGCGCAGGGAGCCAACCGCCGCATGCCATGAGTGCGGCGCTGCGGAGGATACCACGCAGCACACTCTGTCTGAGTGTGCTACGTGGGACGGACAGCGCCGCATTCTGGCTGCGGCGGTGGGAGATGGTGGAGATCTGTCGCTGTCGAGTGTGGTTGCCGCCATGCTCGGCAGCGAGCAGGTGTGGACTGCATTGGCCTCCTTTTGCGACGAGGTCATCTCGCAAAAGGAGGCGGCTGATAGGGCCAGAGAGGTGGACCCTCTCAGCGGCCCTCTCCACCAGAGGAGGGACAGTGGAAGGAGGCGGTGCTTTGCCCGCCTCCTCCCACCTCCGTAGCTGGACCTGAGGGGATGGGTCGGGGTTCCATCTCCTCATTATACAGGCTCCGACTGACGAGGGGAGGTAGCTGGCTGTAAACCCAGTCTACCTCCCTATGAGGACGGAGCCCGGCGGCCAAATTCCGCCGAGTTGACCGCTGGCGCGTTATGATGATAGCCACAGCTCGGTCCCATGCCGCCCCGACTTAAAGCGGTGGCCGGTACACCGTGGGGTTTTAGTCCGTGCGAGTCGGACATAACCCATTCTCTCCCCCGGGAAGATGGGTATCCATACGGGATTTCCCCACGTCAATAAAAAAAAATATATCTATCCATTTCATACACATGAATTCGTGAAAAATGTATGTATGACCATGAATGTTTCACGAATGCATACGTGTATTTTGCATCTGACTATTAAGTTGTGTGTAAGTGTAAGTTGTCTGTACGGGGTCGCACGTCTGCCGCGGCGGAGATGGGACGAGCGGGGCGCGCGGGAACATCCGCGATAGTTCGCGGTATGAACCGGTTGCTCGCACAGGACGCAGCTGGGAGGCTTGGTGGAAACTGGAGTGCGGGGGCACTCCCTAGTGGAGTGATCTCCGAGATACTTGACGCACCTGGGACGCAGGTGGCAGTGTCGGGCGGAATGACCGTACACCTGGCAGTTATGACACTGTAAGGGTACATAGGATTTGCGAGGGGGCTCTACGGAGATACGGCAGAGGTAACACACAGAGGTGAGGTTGAAAATGGCCTTACCTTCCATAGTACGGTCCAGTGTGACCAGTACCAAGTTGAAGGGGGCCTTCGTACGGGGGTGGTACATGCGATGTACACTCCGGATTGGGAAGTCCTGAGTGTTCAGGCAATCGGAGATATCGTCGGTAGCGAGTTCAGAAGGAACACCACGAATGACGGCACGGAGGAGGCGTTCCTCCTCGAGTGCGTGGTTGAAAAAGGGTAGTTTTTCCTCCCGGAGGTATTTTGTGAGCTGACGATGCTCATCGGATGCTCTAACGGAAATACCGGCAACGGAATTGACGGCAGACGTGTAGTGGATATTACGAGACTGTAAGTCCGCTGAGATCTGCACCCAACGGGTAATCACGAATCGTGACGGGGGGCGGGGGGCGTGGCTTCTTAGTTGAGACTGCGGAACTCGCAGCCGGAGCTTCAGTCGGGGATGGGACAGAGGGCGCTGGCGAGAGTCGAGGCACCTGAGCGCCACCTACTATTTCGGGACGGAAAGTACCGCTGCGGAGTCGCTATCGGACGGGTTCGTGGTCACGGTGCGTGGGCGTTTAGCGCAGCGCGTGATGGTTTGAAAGCCGTCGTTTTCAGCAGGAGTGGACGCGGCCGCGGGTGCAGTAACGGTCCGAAAGCGGTTCGAACGGGTTTTCGGAGAAATATAGGGCGGTGGTGGTAGCGCACACATGTATGCATTTGAGTTTATGAAACTCTGAAACTAGGTGAGGGTTCGTATCGCGGACGAACTCATGAAAGCGGACTAGATCCTGAATCTGTGCTGTATCCTCGGGGCTTCGGGCGAGGGTGGACATGACTAACCTGCCTGTCGGAAGGGCAGGGGGGTGCGCCTGTTTAGAATCCAACAGACAATCCGTGTCCGGGCCAAAAGGGGCTGAGGGCGAAGTATAGTGCATCACAGAGAACCTCTGCACACGGTGCAACACGAAAAAGCGACGCGCAACAAAGCGACTCGACGCACTGCACACGATGTACTCGGCGCACACCATAAAGTGTGGTTTACTTAGTGCACTAGATGAGGTGCACTGTCGCTCTGGAAAGAGCGTAACGATTGACATTCAATTCACACGCGGCAGACAAATCGAACCTGTAACAATATTATTAACCCACCGAACACACGCGAAATATTCGAAAAACTCAATCGAGCTTAACGAACGATCGAACCGAAACATCTAAGACAATAGCGCCTGCCGATGACTCACTCAGCAACAATGCGAGTCCAGCGACGGCGAATTCGTAGAACGGAACATCTGGTGCGCAGGTAGGTTAACGACGATCGAACCGACAGACCAGCGAGAGAGCGCACGTGTGCACCCAACCGCGGCCCGAACGGAACTCTCCTTTTCTGCAATCTTGTTTAGCTACTTTCAATACTTAAGTCGAGATTTATTTTACATAGCACCTTTTGATTTCCACCTTGGTAACTTTGGAGTTTTTCTTTGGATAATTAGGAACATCAGCGTACAAGGAAAATTGTAAAAGTATACGTTTTCTCGTATTTGCGTACATGTTTGGACTTATTAATTGTGAAATGAAAATGGTGTTTTTTTTGTTATATGATATGTTAATACAAGTTCTGTATGTCAGATATGAATGTGTCTCGAACGCGACCTTCGACGGCGTGAATACTACGCTCAGCTACCAGCTCCGGGTGCCGCGCGCCGTCGCCCTGCCCCTCCCCGCCGACTCCGCGCTCGACCCGCCCGAGACACTAACCGTCACATACAGGTAACCAGTTATCCTTACTCACCACTTCCACCTTAATGTATACCCAGAGAACGATTTGGAACCAATTTATTGAATGATATTCAGGACGAAGGCGGGCGGCACCGTATTCCGCGCGGAGAGCGCGGCAGGCGCGGAGGAAGAGGTGGAGGGCGGAGGCGCGTGGTTCAGCGTAGGCGTTTTCAAGGAGCTGGTGTCGGTGCAATGGCGGCTGGGGGCGCGGCTGCCACGAGCGCTTCCGCATGCGCACGCACCACTCCTACCTGCGCTGGACCTCCGTGCGGTTCACATTCCGACGGGACCAGATCATTGGTACTACATTATTCCATCTACCCTCGGTCGACTCATGAATAATGAACAAATGAAATTTTATTATATTCATATAAAAGACTTTATAGTCAAGGAAATCAAGTGGAAAAAGAATATATTAATGTTATTTTGAGATATATTAAGTAATGTTGTGGTTGCGCAGGTGCATTCCTGGACGATGAAGGTCGGGAGGAGGTGGGACTGCGTGGTGACATTGACGTGCGCGCCTGGCAGCGTCTCGTCACCTCCGGCACCATCCACCTGGGCGGCGCGCCTCGCCCTCCCTCCGCCACCACCCTGTCGCCGCCCACCAGCCTTGTCAGTACCATCCTTCATATTGTACAAAAACCAGTTACCAACCAGATTGCTTATACACATCGAACTAGTAGTAATTTTGTATTTTTAATAATCCAGTGTTCAAATTAGTACAAGTTACCTTTTTAAAATAACACTATACTTTATTAAATGGACTATACACGTACGAACAGATGGATACGTCGACAGAGCCGAGCGCGTGGGAGTATACGGAAGGCGAAGACTACACTGGTGATAATTTGGAAGGAAAATACTTTAAGGTTCGTATCTTACTTCGTACATTATTCAACTGTAATGAAGAGTTATCTATAATCAGAGTGTTTAATATTATTCGAATCCCCTGTTACTCGCAATGTATACGCGACACTGCCTGATTGAGAAAAAACGCATTTAACTCAGTACACGTAACATGGACTTTCGAAGGCGATATTTGGAATAATTAAATACATTACTTATTAGATAGTAGCTGTTGTTCCGCAGCCCCGTCACTTTTTTAAATTGTGTTAAAGGAATTTAAAATTGCGAGAAAAATTACTGAAATGCCATATTAAAAAAATATTTGATTGTACGACACGCACGCCATCTACTGTAACATGTAACGTTTATATTAAATATGTAAATACTAACAGTGTGCCGGATAGGATTTAGCATTAATAACTTGTTTGGAACTTTAACCAACTATATAATAACAACAACCAACTAAATAATAAACATTTCAGGTTATACAATATCTCACAAAAATATTTGTTATATAGATATAATATGTCCATATTATCAATATAGTTATGTTCTTGTGACCATTCAAAAATTAACCGCTTGTTCGTTTCGTAAAAAAAATGTCGCTCTGTCTGTGTCTGTGGAACTCTTAAGGTAATACATTTTGGTCTAATATCTTATTAGAAAGACATCTTCTATCTTCATATTTACTGTTAATTATAATGTTGAATTGTAAACAATAAGTTGATAATTATTTTTCTCATTAATAAAGTTGAAGTCTTACAATTTTGCATTCATATAAATCAAGATATAAAACGCTATATCTGTCTATAAGCAATATTTAATATTAACTATTAAAAGAGTGCTCATTGAACTTGACGCAATATTCTTATATGTTGCTATGATTGATAAGATGTGTACGTATACGCGAACACGGTAAATAAAATAAAATGGCCGCCAAATTTACCAAGAATACAATATAATTCAAATTGTATACATATATACAAATATATGAATTTCAATAATATTAATTCTTGGGAGTCCAGTACAGCGAATGTCTCACGCACATGTTTACAGTGAACAACAAAATTTTTGCTAAATTTAACACGGACAAAGTCGCAGGTAACAGCTATTGTAAAATAAAACAGCCTAAATTACTTCTTGTAAGGTCAATTATATGCCAGTAAAAGTTCCATGAAAATCGGACCAACCGTTTTGTAGATAACAGTACGAGCGAAGCCACATGTAACAGTTTTGGAAATAACACTATGGTGAAGACACTGGTACAGCTAGGTTAAAACAAAATAAAGTTTAAATTATTTTTTATAAGGGCAGCTATCTGTCAGTGAAAGTCCCGTGAAAATCGATCCAATCCTTTAGAAGATAGTACTGCAGAAGAAGCCACGGGTAACAGCTAGTCTAAAATAATGTACCCTATGTCACCTGCTATAATTTTAGCTATCTGTCAGTGAAATTCCTTTCTCGGTCCAGCCGTTTGAGAGATTACCCGAAACAAACAAACAGACAGACCTATAAAAATTTAAAAAATTATATTTTTGTTTTCAGTAGTGTGTATACTTTCATATTGAATCAGTAAAAGTTGTTACCATGATATTACATACAGACACTTCATTCTTATTATAAGTATAGGTAAAGTGTTTATGAGATTTGAACATGTTTTAGTGAATTTGTCTTTCTATCAAAAATGTTATACTTGAATTAAACATTTAAAATAAATCTTAGTATTATTTTTAATAAGCCATCAAATTTGAGAGTAGAGAGAGTTAGTTTTAGTATAATAATGTGTGTGTGTGTGTGCAGGGGTGCGTGGGCGCAGTACACGTGGGATCGCTGCTGCTGCCGTTCTTCACTCAGGAGGAGCTGTTCGTGGGCGCCGCCGCAGCTCTGCTCGCCGCGCAGCCGCACTACGCGCTCGTGTACGTACGAACCACCATTCTTTGATCTACGATTTTTTTAACTTATCAATGTGACATATAAGGTAGTACGTTTATGTATATTATAAAAATGCTATTATATTCATATAGCATTTACATTAAGGTAATAACTAACATAAGTACCTATGTCTGGTATAGAAACTAATGGGTACTCGTATCTATATCCCTATATTCGATAATGTAATGAATTCTGTCTGTGTGTAGGTCCGGCCGGCCGTGGGGCTGGGCGCAGGACGTTGGGTGCGTGCTCTGTCTCGAGTCCGATTGCGCCAACGGTGGCCGCTGCGCTGACGTGCGCTCTTCCTTCGCGTGCGCCTGCCACCAGGGCTACACCGGCGAGTACTGCCAGGTCGTATCAAACACCTCCCATCCCCCACACCCCATTACTCTCACTCTCCGCCACGCTAACTGAGTAGTGTTGTTCCCCATAGATTGACGTGGACGAGTGCGCCACGCACCAGTGCAAGAACGGCGCCACCTGCAAGGACGAAGTGGCCGCCTACACCTGCATCTGTCCGGAAGGCTTCGATGGACAACTGTGAGTTCATATTTTCATGTTCTTTCTAAATATTCACTTAGGAAGTTTCATATCTATGCGGGGCAGTTCTAACCATTGCTGTCTAGTTGCCGAAACGATGTATTGTCAAAATAACCAGTACAATTCTAACTGTCTACCTGGTCTTATCTGTGATTTAAAAAAAAACTTAATGCCTTAACCTAACAGGAGTGGAAATCATCATTCTTCTTCCAAATAAGTATATCTATCTACCTTTGTGTCATTATTTAGTTTCACTAATTACTGAAGAATAATTTTTAGTTAACATTGTTCGGAGTACATCGCGGTGATTTTATATCATCAAAATTTTATTTCGTTTTGAACTTCATATCTTTGTATTACAGTTATTTATCGTTATTATATTATATTATTATGTATTCGAGTAATTGACAAAAAGTTCTATGTGTAATTACGTCGCTAGAAGTGCTAGCGAAACAAGCACGTCTTATATATAATTATGAATATTCTTGTACTACTTTTCATATAAATGTGATAATGAATGTGATATAATATTTGAAACATTAGGCTCGAATATCAATAAAATTTGCTAATCTCTTTATGAAGAAATGGTTTGTAAAATTGTGTGTATGTTCATGTGTGCGATGTGTAGATGCGAGCAGGACATAGACGAGTGCGCAAGTGGGCCGTGCCTGCATGGTGGGACCTGCACGGACGGGCCCGGAAATTTCACGTGCGCGTGCGCAGCCGAGTGGCGTGGCGCCCTCTGCGAGCTGCCACACTCGCGCACGTGCGCGCACTCACCCTGCGCCCCCGCGCGAGCGCTCTGCCGGGACGAGCCCCCCGGTACCCGCCACACTATTCACTTACAAAAATATAACAATAACAAATGTTTTTATTTTTATTATAAATACTAATTTCATATTTAAATAACTGTACAAAAATATATTTAATGCCTTTATTTTACACTAAAATGACGACGACATTCTTTGTACAATTTGCAGACTGCAACCATTACGAGCCTTCAATTTATTCTGGGCTATATATTACAATTGATATTGTTTAGATGTTTAAAATATAGTAAATAACGTGATTTATTTTGTGTATACAGTTCCACCGAACGGTAATAAGTTCACTTGCGACTGTATGGAGGGATACGAAGGTGTGTACTGCGAGTCCATGTTCTGCGAAGTTACGCCGTGCCTGAATGGGACTTGTACCGACAATCCCAAGGTATTCATTATTTATATTTAATCTTCTATAATTAACACTTCCGGTGTAATGCGATAAATCGAGCCATAATTCCGTTTTTGATATGTATATGCAATTTAATTTAATGTTAAGTAAAACTCTTTTAAAATGGTTATAAAATGTCTATGATGATTATGGAAACGGCTATGTTTTTAATACTAGGTCGATTGTAAGTCGTAGCTTTATGAATATTATTTTAAAAATGACATAGTCTAATAATCATCTAACATATTGTGCAATACTAATAATGTGTAAAGATTTTAACGTTCTGCATGGTAAACTGTATGTGAAAAACTTTAACTGTTAAGGTATTGAATAAATATGCGAGAAATTATCTCGAATTGTTAATTAAAGAAATATTGAGTGTGAGAGTGCGATGGATATATTGAGATGTGCGTATCAGGGCCCCGCGTGCGCGTGCGAGGCGGGATACAGCGGGCGGCTGTGCGAAACGCGGCGCGACGCGTGCCAGGAGGCGGGGGGCCGCACTCCCTGCCTGCACGGGGGGCGCTGCTTCGACGCCAAGGGCGACTACCTCTGCGATTGCGCGGACACAGGTAACAAACAACCATACTCTGCTCTCACAGTCACTCTCTTACCAATCCCTGTCTAATTACACAACATTCCAATTCATATTTATCGCAACTTTAATAAACCTCTATTAATTCTTTTTTATTTATAACACGAGTGAGTCTAGTGAAATCTTATCGGGCCTTACGCTACATCGACACTCTGCAATCTACTCGCAGAGATAACCGTATGGCTTGATAAAATGGACACTGCATCTCAAACTTTTCTTACTCTACTGTCTAGTTTACCATGAAAATATTGAATATATATTTCAATCACTTTTAATAATTATTATTTCAACGAAAAAGGTAAAAAATCCTTGAAAATACTTTTATTTGGCATAAGTTATTAAATAAAAAAAATTACATATAAAATATGTGTTCTCTGCGAAACTGGTCTAGAAATTAAAATTGATAATTTAGTGTATATCCACAAAAAACTTAGATGAGCTAAATTTAATAAAAGACTGTCATGATTTGATGACTACAGATAATCACAAACTAACCACCTATATTTAAAGGTTAGTAACACAAATAAAAGTTTTTGAAGTAATAGAGTTAGATACTACAATAAGGTAAAACAGATTACCGATTTCCCGGATAGTAAGTTGAAGCACCATGTCAAGCCAGGTTTACTTTCAAAAGAATATGAATTATGCAGTGAACTATCACGTGAGTGACATTGTCTGGAAATGACACTCCTCTTTGTACATCTATGAAAATATAAAAGTATTTTTTATTTATATTTTGTCTTGACACGATGTTTACAATCATATTCGTATCGTTATTATATGAACCCGTTTTAGGCCTAAATCTCTTATATCTATTCTATCGATTATGAGTTGTTTTCTCGATCTAATCATTATCTGTCGGCTCAATGCATTTTTCTCTTCCACTCTCCTCTATCAACTGTCATTTGAGCATTTACACCTTTTATACACATTTATCATTCTTAGTACATTCTTTCCGATTTTCCTGTAGTTTGATATCCATATACTTTCATACTTAACACTCTTTCTCCTCTTAACTCTTAACCACTCTACCTTACTTCTCAACTTCTCTGTTATCGACAACTTTATTTGGAAACTTCAGTATAGTACCAAAATAAAATGTGTGGCTTTATGAAACCACTATCACAGCGAAACTTTTTTCAGATCGTAGCATTTTAAAAACTGAGCACAATACTTATTTAAATAATTAAAATTGTGTCATGGGCGCCGCCATATTGGCCTTGACTGCTCTACCGAAAGCCTTTCATTTTATCCCTACTCAGCGCCCGGCTATAATACGACGTACGATGGTTGATAGACGAACAAATTTGAGGCGATGCGAAAAAAAGTTTCATTAAAAAACAACTTATGTCATTTAGAAAAATGATAATGTACAGTATACTAGACAAAACGATTATAGGAATAATTGTGTACCCTTTCTTAGGAAACAGTCAAATTACTTTTAGTTTATATAATTACTCATCACATCCCGAATGAGCCTCGGTAACTATTAATTCTATGTATGTGTCATCAATATAAATATGAAGTACCTATGAGCTGTGAAATATGCTGTGTACGTAGTTTGTGAGCCCAGTGATTCACTAACCGCATGTAGTTTACTACTGTTTTGTTATACATTTTTTTGTGGTTAATTCATTTATATCATCACTATTCACGATTATATATATATATATATATATATATATATATATATATATATATATATATATATATATATTAGACTTACAAAGAAATATCAGAAAACACGTCAATTTATTACAAGTAATACAATAATTTAAATTAAAAAAAATCGTAATAACTTTATCTCTTCTTAATACGCTTCTCACACTTTTCTTATTCTATCACGTTAATCTATTTCTTTACGTCAAAAACGTTGCACAAAAATTAGAACTTAGGCTTGTTACGCTCATCGCCTCCCATAAAATGTTTACTTCATTTATAAATTCTGTATATAATTAACCCTATACTAAAGGTGTTATATTAATGAAAATACATGTAATGAATGTTACTTCAAATTTCATAATAATTGTTAGATTAAATGAAAATATTGCCGTCACGCGTTTATAACGGATTTAGTCACGCTCCATTATATAAATATAGATAAAGCATCGAATTCGAACGCGTTGCGACTAGTTATTCATAAAACATACACATTTCTAACCACAATTGATTAGTAATGTGTACTTTCTTTATACTAACCTTCGGAATATCGACTAGTAAAAAAACTTGACTCCAAGAGTGAAACTGCAAGTAAGGCTTAGTTTTAACCGATAACCCCGTGTAATAGATGATCAACAATGACGTAAGAGTTTGCCGCTTGATAACGTCGAGGAAAACTGTCAGCGAGCAAGTTTGTGAATCACTGGCCTTCGGAGCGTTCGACGAGGTTACTGTGCCTAACTGCGGAACTGTGCCACATCTCTGGCTGAATATCGTGTTATATTTATTTATTGTTTACTCTTATGCAAGAGTAGGCAGAGACTGTAATTTACTGTTATTGTAATCATGTGATATAATGAAGTTTTTGTAAGTGAATGTGTGCAATGAACGGGATAGTGGACGAAATTTTTTGGTGGAGTTGAGTTCCATAACGGTTTATACAAATCATGGATATATCGACATTAATGATTGTTCTTATGATAGGTATTGATTATTTAAAGTTTTTGTATATTTTTTAAGCGTTTGACCATAATCTCAACTTATGTTAAATGACGATGTGGTCTAAGCTGACAAATAGGCCAAACACAGAGGACTGGCTCTTAAGTGCAGTTGTCGGAACATTGTTATAAGGTGGTTGGTAACAAATTTTCAACTTGAGGGTGGTAGCTACCCAGGTGGACTAACAAAGAGCCCAACGAGATTAAACGGACGTTTATGAAATTGGTAACGTGTACATAAATAAATTACATTTTATGTGACATGTTTACATTCTGAAGGGAATACGGATAGACTGAAAACCTAGATGAGCCGGTTTGAAGTTTTTTGCACAGTGGTAAGGCATATAATCCGTTGTATACGTGCAGGTTGGACGGGCGTACGCTGCGAGGTGGACGTGGACGAGTGTGCCGCGGGACTCATCAGCTGCGGTCCCGGGGACTGCCTTAACCTCGAGGGGACATACATGTTAGTACCTTCCCACCATAATACTACATCAATATTGAAATTTACATATTTTCAAAGGCAAACAATTTACTAAAAAAAACATTTTTAATATATAATTTTACTAATATAATGCTACCTACAATTGATTATGATTAAACTGAATTGTAATAAAAACTGTTTTATGAGACTCAAAGGTGAATTTTTAACGTTTTTTTGACAGATAGGTGACAGCTCAGTTGTCACAATTTTTTTCTAAACAATATTATTGTTTTTTGTCTGAGAATAATGATAGATGTTTCACGAGATTGATATTTTTTCTTCTATTCTAATTTGTTTAGTGGATACTTCTATGTTTTTTATACTATGGTATTTCCCTTATAATGGTGTGTTGTAATAATATTATGTTTAAAAAGGTAATTGTGCGTAAGGTATAGGTTTAGGTATACTTAATAATATATTTTATATATATCCAGCGTATCATGTGAGTGGTTTCTATTAAAGAATAATGTCTTATGTAAATATGTCCTATGTAAATGTCTTAACTATTTAAAAGAAAGAGAGGTCTGACCTGACGTGGAGTGGTCTTTACATCAATGTATTTTCAATACACTTTGTGTTAGTATTTGAGTAGGTGGATGTGAGGAGGGTACAGGGGTGTTCATAATGTATGATTTCGCGAGGTAAACATTTATTGTTTGTGTTGCAGCTGCCTGTGCACGCCCGGCTACTGCGGAAACGAGTGCGCGCTCGCGGACCCGTGCTTCGAGCTGGGCGCTGGGGGTGCGACGGGTGCGGGGGTCACATGGGCTCCGGGGGTCGCGGGGGGTGCGACCGGTGCGAACGCGTCCGGTCCGTGCGTGCACGCGTCGCGGTGCGAGCAGCGCTGCACGTCGGTGCCGGACTACGAGTGCGTGTGCCTCGAGGGATGGGAGGGCAAGAACTGCTCCTCTCAGGTACCGCTTTACACTCTCTACTCCCGCTTTCATTTAATGTATTCCTCAATAAATTCTTCTAGGACCTTAACACATTTATAAACCTAGCTGATGCTCGCAGTTCCGCAAACGCTTTTAAAATTTGTAAATAAAAAAATGTAAAATTGTACGAAGATGGAGAATTACAAATATGGTCTTTTAAAAGGGGTGGGAGTAGGGTGTAGGAATTGAATAATAGATGGCATTATCACTTTCCTATCACTACATATTATAAAACAAAGTCGTCCACCGCATCTCACACTCAAAAACTACTGAACGGATTGTAATGCATTTTTCACCAATAGATAGAGTTACTACTCTACTACGAGTACTACGTTCCTCATGTACCCACGGTGAAGGCTTAGGTATATAATTTGTCAAGGTTTTGTGTACATTGGTTGAAATATGACGATAATTGTTGGAAGTGTTGGAAAAAGTCAACATTGAAAACGCTGCTTAATTATTTTGAGATATAACAAAACAATGTATAGTGAAATATTCCTCTTTTATAGATTTACAAAAAGTCTAAGATGACATATACCTATCTTTTAAGAATAGCTTAATATACCCATATATCTTCTAAAAAATGGTCAAACAAAATAAGGTAATTAGAAGGCTATTTAGATGGATACAGTATTAATCTTTATCAAATTAAATACATTAGTTATCTTAAGCATTTCATGAGTATAAGAATATATTTTTATTATCAGGGCAGGACAACTTCCTCCGGGCCTGCTAGTTAAATATAAAAACAGTAATAGTTTTGTAGTAACGTGTTCAAATCTTGTGTTCGACGTTACGTCGTTTCGAATTTCTATTATAAACCTAAGCTTCCAGTGAAACATAGCATCGTGATGATTTTTATAAAAGGAGTATAACGTCTTGCAGGTAACGGCGAGCAGCGCTGAGGGCGCGGGTGGTGCGGGCGGTGAGAGCGGTGAGGGTGGTGGCGGGGGCTCGCCGCCGGCGGTGCTGATAGGCGTGGGCGCGGCGCTCGCGGGGCTGGCGGTGGGGGGCGGCGCGCTGGCGGCGCTGGGGGCGCAGGCGCGGCGCAAACGCGCGACTCGCGGCACCTACTCGCCCTCGGGGCAGGAGTACTGCAATCCGCGCGCCGAAATGATGCACAACGCACTCAAACCCCCGCCCGAGGAGCGGCTCATATAGCCTCACTCTGCTCAACCAACGAGACGGTACCGCACCACAACTCATTCCGTATCATTATACCAGAGAGACTATGCAAAACAAAATATAGACCACCTTAAATACAAATTCACAAAATAAATTATGTTTACTTTTCTTTTACTTGTCTCCACACCTCTGTAATAATTATAAAACTTTATTTCGAATTTGTTTATATATATTATACTATTTAAACAACATGTTTACTAAATAATATTCGTTTTATTTCAGGACAAAAGAAAATATAAGAACTGAAATAACAATGAACAGACATAACAAGTGACATGAGAAGACGAAACGAACCATATCAATGAAATCACCGCACCTGTGCGTGCGTGTACGTGTACATCTCATGACGTGTGTGGGGCGTGTGTGTGTTTGTGTGGAAACTGGTACCTACGAGTGCTTTGTATATTGTATTGACAAAAACGTGTTTGTATTGTACATTATTAGCTTTAAGTTTTTCCATTTTAAATTATCCAATCAAAAGGTTTTATACAACACTCCATCCCACCCTAGTGTAAGTGGGGGGAGGAACACTTCTCACAGTGTATATAAAACTGTCAAATTCATAAAAAAATACGAACTCGGCTCACTATTAAATAATATACACTGTTACAGATAACTTACATATTTCTTTCAAAAACTTTGTGTCTGAACCGTGTCGAATGAAAACCACGTTACAGTTTTATTGGGTTCTACGTAAAATAATTTATTTACACAGTAATATTAAAATGTCGAAGTAAATTTCAGACATTTCTATACTTTGACAAATAATAATAATAATATCTTTTTACTTCACGATTTATTATGATGTGAGAATGTAGTAATTGTATGAAGTGTTATATTTAAAAACAGGTAATTCAAATTAGATATATAAAACAAAGTGTTCAGCAAACTGTACTTAATTATATAAGTAAGATATACAATACATATGAATTACTATAAAACTCTCAATTAGTATATTAAGTATTAATTCGTCGTTCACGCGATATAAATACAGTTTCCAATGAAAGTGTTCTACTTAAATTAACAATATATTTAACGAATTAAAAAGACAGCTCAAACACATTCCAAGTTTATTGTATCAATCGAATTTGTAAGCTTTTGTAATATGAACAATAATTGTTATACTCACATTTTCTGTTAGTATACACTATTTAAATGCTTAGGTGTGACTGAAAAGTACTTAGTATTTTAGTAATAAATTATCAAATAATATTTATAAAAATAATGTGCTTGAAACGAATACATAATACGGTTTACATGAATATAAAAAGAAAATTAAAATAATTATACAAGATATATGAAATTATTTACATTTGAATACGATATTTTTTAGCGAAATATACTATATTACTATACGTATTGAATGGGAATCTATACATTCTCATCGAGAAATGATAAACATGTACTTACTGTTATATACTACCGTCCAAAATTTACGTTTTATAAAATATTATAGATAATAAATAATAATAATGATATAAGCTGTATTTGTAAGTGCCGGGGAAATATTCTAATGTATTATTATTGTGTATATTTAATGAAGTTTATTTTTTTGATGTGAAACATTTATAGCCGCATGTAAAACCGATTGCTGGCGTGGCGCGTCGCCACATATACAGTCTATATGTAGTAGTGAGTACGGTGTGCAGACAAGAATTGAGTTGTCACAATTTTAATTAAATGTTTGAATTATGGAAAATAAATGTTTATTGAATAAACAGTCATAATTTTCTGGAAAAAAAATCGTTATATTTACATTATACCATATTTCGTTCCTGTCGTAATCTGTTCTTTTATGCATATGACCTGTACAAAATAATTTCGATGTTTCACATCTGGCAGGAGTCCCGCGACGGCTACGTTTTTTCGATTAAAACAATGTATTTATGATTCTCTAATACATAAAACTATTTTGACCAATAATATTTGGTGAGTATAATAAATTGACAATCAGTATTTGGTGTTAATGATAAATTAGTGTAAAACTACTCAATGAATTGTATATTTTTGTTTTAGAATTTATATTTATTTATAAGTGGTCTGTTTGCTAGCGAAAAATAAATTCATTTCACTAATTTTGCCCACTCCCCTTACACTTACAAATGCATATCTCTAATATAGGATTAACGCTGTCGATGTTATTAAATACAGTACTTAAAATAAATGTATATCGGTTTTTAAACCGATGTCTGTCACTTTGTCGACACGTGTATAGGGTTGTACCCGAATTTAATATATAATGTATTATTGTAATAAGTTTGAATCGGACACGGCGTTACGTGTAGCGAGCCTCGTTGTGTCTCTGTCACTGTGCTACCGGATCTCTCAGCTACTCTCATTAGCTAATCATATACTCGGAAAATTCTTTATTTCCTTCGAATTAACACTATATATGGGGATATCTATAGTGAAGTTATTCTTTAACTAATGTATTATATTCTTGTTAAACAAACAATGAAGGTAAACGTCTTATTCTAGTATATTTTAATATTATGGAGATTTTCTTATTTATAATATTTTTAATAAATGGTAATTGCAAAGATTCTGCGCGAACGATGTCGTTAGTGCCTTCTAATCTAGTAATAGTCGATAACAATAGTGGAGATTCGTTAGTTCAGTGTTTATATAGTGTAAGTGTAGTGTGTAAGGCGAGTGTAAAGCGTGCAACATTCTAAATTATCTGATAGTTAAGATGGGACTCCGCCGCGTACAGTCCGGGCGCTCCGCCTCTCTGCCTGCACACCGACCAGTCATAGCTCTACGTAATATTTTCGAAACTGGCCCCGTTTAAACTTCCAACCTTATTCGCTATCTCATTTGGGCGTAGACATGTTTTTGAAAATACTTTAATTTATAGCTGCATGTGTAAAAATACATTTCACATATTTTTATGTGAAAAGTATATTTTCATTGTTTTTCTTAAATGTTCCGGTTAAAACACTGACGCCTGTCACTCGCTTGATTGACGTCACACCATTCTAAACAATACTATTTTCCTTCGGTATTAATATACCAAAGTGTAAATGACAATGTTTCGGAAGGTATGACGTCACGCGCTTTGGTTCTTGTTTCTTTTCACGTGATAACAGGAATTAATCTTTCATTTATTTATTAAACAAATATGTTGAGCATGTGATTAAAAATTCTATCATATCCAGTTTTTCTATACTATTAACTATCAAAAGAAAATAAAATATCGTTTTTTTTGTGCTTAGTGCCTACAAAATATTCTCTTATTACCCTTAAATTATTCCAGAAGATTATGA
Source organism: Antheraea assamensis (assembly GCA_035772565.1). Lineage (NCBI taxonomy): Eukaryota > Metazoa > Arthropoda > Insecta > Lepidoptera > Saturniidae > Antheraea > Antheraea assamensis. The sequence continues at coordinate 125,196 of JAQQSE010000067.1, forward strand.
AGTCGCACCAACTCTTTATGTAAATAAATTAATTCCAATATATTTGCTGTAAAATGCAACGTAAAATAGTAGATACATTTGTACATAAATAGACGTGTAAATAGATAGAGCACTATCTTTATATAATAAGTGTGGTCGGTGAGGCAGTGAGGGGACGTGGCGAGGAGTCGCGGGTTCCATCCGTGCCTTAACCACAAGTCTGTATGTTTCTGAAACATATACATATTGTATAATATATACAAACATTGTAACATGTATAACTTAGCGTTTAAGTTGATATATTGTCGCCAAAGTGAAGGCTATAACGAGGACATCGTATTCCTTGCTATCAATTATATACAAACATATAATGGACATATTAAAATTATTCTCATATGTGTAAGTGTTCAATATTGTAATAATAGTGCTCAATATAGATTATTCGCTGTTCGGGAAGATACTGCAAATAAAATTAAAAGTGACTTTATAATTAACATGTTTTTATTTATATCTTAGGATACTGTGACTGCAGCTTTTATTTTGTTTTTAGTCAGTTTTTTTTTTGGTGACCGTCGACTTCGGTAATGTTATAAAACAGATGGTTTTTAATAACTTTGACATGTGATAATTGTAAACGTTGTTTATCTAGTTTTTTCACATATCAGTATTAATTTTTAACTTAAGCCATTTTCTATATTTAACAATATGAGGAAACAGTAAAATTGATGTACCATGTAATATAAATGCACGTTTCAAAACTACATATATAAATTCTTCATTTTGCAAAATGGTTGCGGGTTACATCGTTTTGATATAACTTAAACCTGTATAATTTAAGGTTCATTTTCCACTGTTTTAACGACACATAACGATGCTATGAAATGATTATGGATTTCAGATTATATCAATTGTAAAACATAGTATATCCAATCGTATAAAGGGATATTTTGGTACATTTATATTCAGTGGAGAGTGGGTCTTAATAATTTTAGCTTTAAAGTGTAAATAATAATAATATTCAGTTCAAGTTTCAGGCGAGCATCAGCGACCACTCTCGTTACGAGTCATTCGTCAAGCTTAAGATCTCAGAAATACATTCCATTGAAGATGCTCTTTCAATCGACAATTGTAATTTTTGCCTGAGATGGTTAAAATAACATTCTGCTATTTTTAAAGTGTTAAATATTGAAATAATGTTTATTTCTATGATACAACTGATAGTCACCCCGACTTCAAGTGTAGGTGTAAAATTTAGATTACTTTTTAGTAATACATAGATTGAAAGACATCATTTTTTTAACAATAACATAGACAAATGACAAGAGCGTGGTTGCTAATTATGATTAATAATTATATTGTACTGCGAGGTGATTGTAATGTGTTATTTTAATGTAGTGCTGGACCCCTTGGAGTTTACTCAATAAAATATTAATGTATTCTAAAAATACCGTTTTATTTTCACTTTTTAATATAGACTATATTGCTACGGTGTTTCTATGAAATTTGATTCTACGATGTGATGAGTGATTGCATTTGAATGCTACTACGAAGTTTGTGAATTGGATTATAAATTCAATATTTTCAGTTCCAGTTCGCGTTATGTTAAGAAGACAATACAGCTTATATAGGTAATCTGAGGGTTGTTAACGTCATTATACCAAAACACTAAATATTCACAACGATATGAGTGCCAAATCATATCCCTTGGATCGAAACAAAGAATGTTGGTGTTACCATACTTGATAATTGAAAAAAATTGTCTCTTTTTATGTCGTCATTGAAGGAAATAATGGTTTGGCCCTAATGTATTCTGATTGTACATTTACACGGAATAAAGAATTGAGTGGGAGTGCTATACACGCATTATTGTACGGGACCGGTCTCGCCAAAATCACACAAAGAAAAAATACAACTACTAATGAAATACCAATCACGTTTCTAAAACAAATTAAGTTTACTCATATTTACATTTAAATTGAGCTCTCTGTATTGGTTATAAGACTTAATTTTATTTTGCTCAAAATCAGTATAAGACGTTTTTCATTCGAGATTTGAACCGTATATAAATACGCAACAAACAATGCAAAGCATTATAGATCGAGTAGAATAAATGTATACGGTTGATATTAGCAAAAGGGATACGAATAGTGAGGTAGCCACTCTTTATTTCAAAAATTAGTTATCGATAATTTCTTGTGGTGATACTTTTGATTAAATTAAAATTGGTTGAGATTAAACAAAATAGTAAAGTTTTTAAATACTTTTTTTACAATTTCGAAGAGTATTGCGTATTGATAATTTTTATAACCCAACAATACCATATTCTTGCCTGTATAATTTTCATCAAAATTGTATTAAAATAAGTAAAAATTGTCCTTTTTGAATTGTTTCTTAATATCTTAAATAGTGTAGTAATTCTTAATTAGTATTTTTGACAGTTCTGATACTTTTTCATAGAGAAATTATAAGAGCTTCCCATTTACAAAATATTGTAAAGGTCAGGAAAGATATTTTTTTATTGCAGACATACAAACGTCATGTTTGTGATCAGCAGTTTTTATAATTAACATTCATTACAAAATATTGGAAAAAAATGAATATCCAACATAAGTACTGATTTATTTATATACATTTTTGAATGTGTAAATGACACTATGAAAGTTTTATCATCTACACTAAACAGCTTTTACTTTATTACATTTTTGGAACAAGAACAGGACATATTTATTCAAAAGTTGTCGTTTTGATAATTTTACCTTCAATTTCAATAGATGATGTATACGTATATTCATATATTTATCTACTATTGCTTTAGTAAGATCTGTTATATGATTACTAGCAGGATATCCACCTAACTGATGAAATTTAATATTATCAAATAAATTTATACCAATGAACTGCTGCATTATCTTTGTGACAATGAAATCCTTTTTGCATGTGCCTATGCCGTAAGTTTAAAAAAAATTCAGTAGTTTTACAAATTTTTATTACCTCTGGAGAGGGATACAACAGGTCTCCTTGGTCTTTAGCAATTATAAAGCTATGAAAATGTTGTGTGACTAAAGCATTTACACAAATATTACAATGAATTTTTTTAATCAAGCTTCTTATAATTTAACCAGCAATATAACCAATTACTTGGGTACCAAAATCTTGAAAATATAAAGCATTCTCTTCAAAGTCTATCTCTTTTTCTACATCCTGTTTTAGATCAGTTATATTTTGTGTAGTTGTAGAATTCATTCTCTCTATTGCGGAAGAAAAATTTAAAATTGAAATATGCGCTACGGCTGCACAATTACCATGACTTGTATCTCTTAAAGAAAAATGCAATAAAATCTTATTATATGCAGCTATAAACTGCCTTGCAGTGGGATTATTATTCATACCATCGTGTGCCCTGATATTGCAGAACAAAAGTTGTATAAAAGAGTTTTTGTCTCGATCATACAAATACATACAAATGTTTCAACGCTTTAATACACCCTAAAAAACCAAGAAATCCAGTTTTTCTAGAAGTCTTTATTAAAAGAGTTCCGTTTTCTAGTTTTAAACATCGAATATACTCGGCTATTTCGGATAGATATTGAAAAATTTGGTTTGCACTATTTTCGTTTAAAGCTTTTTTAAAGCCGTATAAATGCACATTCTTAGAATTAAATACATCAAAAAGATTGTTAAATACAATTTTTTTTTCCGTAGGTTCACTGTTACGGAATGAAGTAATTCCAGATGTTCTGCAATATTTAATGGCTTCTGCCACACTTAAACTAAATAGCTGTGTAGCCAATTTCACCTTCATTCTTTCATTCTGAAAGTTTATGTGGCGATGTCTTAACTTATTTGCCAAATGAAAAGTTTCTTTATATTGCATATTATTAAGATCAACCAGGTGTTGCCAATGAATTTTACGTCCATGTGTATCTATAAATGTATTAACATTTTCAAAAGCGTTTCGTATTAGTTTTATAATATGGGAAGGATCTAAAACTACAACAACGTGATCTTTGGTTATAGGATGCTCGAACATAACATTTTCTTCTTGAAAAGAACAACCAAGATGTCTTGCCATAGAAATATTTGCCGCACTGCCATCATAAGTTACAGCTACTATTTTTATACTAACATCGTGTACTAATTCTATGCATAATTTTATAAGTTCGGCACGCTGTAATCCAGCGACACCGTTTACAAGAGAGAAGGCAACCGGTACTTTAAAATTGCTGTGACTAAAAAGACCAAAGCATTTTTTGCCTCTGCCAAATGGTTACCTTCTATGCCCGTACCCATATCAACATAACTATGAAATTTACGTCCGTCCCATTCCACACGGTGTCGAATGCTCATTTCGTCCAATACCATGTTGATAATATTGTTTGGTTTGAAGAGTCAGCTTTTTGTTGCAAGGCTATAAATGATTCTTTCGTAAAACCTGGTCCGCCTCCCACTTTTGCATACATGAGCGTACGTGGATGTGGTAGGCTTGAATGATATGTCATACGCACGTAATCGTAGGCTTTAGGTGAGTAATAGTGTAAGGTAAGTGCAAAGCTACGGAGTGCAGGTGAATATTTTCGTCTTGTCATTACTCCAGACACTGCGTTATTAACTTCACGTGCCACCAATTCTTGAATCTGTAAAAACAGTTGAAATATTACTAAAATATTAATTTGGCAAGAAAATTAATAGATTCAGTAAAATAACTGATAAAACTTACTTGTATGTTTGTATATTTGAAACAGTCTGTTTTCCTTTGCCATAGAAAACTTCTCTTAAATACTTTTCATATTTCTTCAAGATTCGTTTTGTTTTTCATTCTTCGATTTTGATATTGTAGCCTTTTTAATTTTAAGTCTTGCCTATTAACTTTTACTTTTCATGCAACTTAGCTCTTCTTTTAGTTTCTTTTTTCTCGATGTTGATGTAGAACTATCCGATGTTTCTATGTTTTTAATATCATATTGCAGTTTTCTCTTACTTTTAATTTCTTTTTGAAGCTGTACCTTCTCTTTTGGTGTTGTTGGGCTGGTATTACTATTTAAATGAATATTGGAAAGTCCAGGACAGTCACGACAGATTTTTTTTCTCTAAAACAAATACAAAACATAATTAAAACTTGCTACAAATTTTAAAATTACAAAGATTAAAAGTTAAAAACTAACTTACTTCAGCAAAGAACTAAACAATTTTTAAAGTGGGTACTGCTGACATTTTCTTATATCTTCTTCCTCTTTTTGAGATCAAAACATCACTTTCAAGAAAATGTTCAGAACATATATTACTCGTTTTACTAGGGTACTAGTTTATTCTACCTGTTGCCTTTATCCAGGCCTTCTTTATGACAGCATTCTTAGGAAATCTGAAATTAACGGATAGTACATCTGAGTACTTAATATAATATATATTATTCTCACAGAATTTGAAATCAATAATTACATTTTATTTTGTATTTTTTTGGAGGTGAAGCAGTTCTTTCTGGCGTAATATTTGCTAGAAGTTTGGGGATTTGCTTATCGTTAAGCTACGATTTTGATATTTTTAAAATTACATTTCCTTTTTTTTGCAAGAATTCCGACTGGTTAGTAGTTGATATCGATGACAAGAAAAGATACTAAATAATAGTATTAATTCCTAAAAATCTGTTTAGAAGTTTACAGTACAGGATTTGCTTCAAATAAGTATTATACTAATTACGACACGCGCTTGGCCGCATTTTTTAATGTTAAAAAAATCCATATTAAATTTATTTCCCTCTTATTAAAATCGATCCTTATTGAATTTTATACCGTCCTATACCACTTGTCAGAGTCGGCAACACTGGATGATAATTAGAAAAAAATTAAGTCGTTAGGTTTGTAAGTAATGTTTTTTTAGAATGATGTAATACATAACTAGAAATAACTTCAATATTAACTAATAATAAAATATCGTTTGAAGTTGTTCGATATACGTGGCACTACACTACGATAAGTAGGCGGTACCATACAATGAAGTATGACATTATTGCTAACACATTTTACAGTGCGCTCTCTTGGCGCGTAAGGCCTTCCCTGCCAGCTCCCTCGGCTCCTAAAGCCAAGCCCCAGCCTCAGAAGGCTCAGTCCACTCCTGCGTCAACTACCGCGTCTTCAGTATCAACCACCGGTATCGACTAGATTTTTTTTTTTTCGAACTGACTACACTGTTGACCTGGCAAGGCCTTCACAGTTTCACCGGACTACCAAGGGGAGCGCTTAAGGCACTCACCCGATTTTATATGGGCAACCAGCACAAGGGCGCACGGCGCGCCTCGCCTTGGACTGTCACCAAACATCCCGAGTCTAACTAAGTTTTTTTTTTTTTTATTAACATGGGGAAACTAACGTGACTCGCACGGACTAAAACCCCACAGTGTACCGGCCACCGCTTTAAGTTGGGGCGGCATGGGGCCGTACTGAGCTATCACCATGCCGCCCCCAGCGGTCAGCCCGGCGAAAGATGGCCGCCGGGCTCCGTCCTTATAGGGAGGTACACTGGGTACACGACCAGCTACCTCCCCTCGTCGGCCGAACCTGTGCAATGAGGAGATGGGCCCCCCAACTCATCCCCTCAGGTCCGGCTACGGAGGTGGAAGGAGGAGGGCAAATCGCCGCCTCCTTTGGCGGAAGGAGGCCAAGCAACGTGTTCGAGGGCTCCATTCCGGAGAATCGGACCTCGGCTTGAGCCGCTGCCGAGGGGGGCCTAGACGAGTGTGCTGAATCAAAATCCACAGTCAAGCCGCGGCGGCGTGATCTGTGATTACGCGGACGTGGGCGCGCACACGCTCTGTTTCGATGGACGGAAGGGTACTGAAAGTTATCTGCCGTTATTTTGTCGGGACGATCTGTAAAAATATATCGCGGACGTCTTTTGTAACGCGGCGCATCGGGTACGGTATTGTAAGTCGCGGCGGAATCCACTAACAGACTAGGATGATTCACGGCTTTCTCAAAATAGCTACTAGTGAGTGTCCTAACGTACTCCCAGATACACGGCATGTCCAGGTCCCTGTGAAGGTCGACTCTCCGGATGTATCAAGGGGCACCTACTGCCCTACGAAGAAAACGATTTTGTAGTTTTTGTAACTTTTCGAAGTTATAACTTGACATATGCGCAAAAACGGGACAACTATATGTCAGGATAGGACGGATACACATCTTATACAAAGTAAGCTTATGGAAGCTCTGAAGGACATTTTACTTTTCGGACAAACTAATGGGTGCAAGCGACCCAAGACCATAGCGGCCTTGTTTCGAACTCTATTAGTATGCGCTTTGAAAATAAGGAGCCTATATAATGTAACTCCTAGGTATTTGACGTCAGGGACCCAAGGAATCTCGGTTTCGTACAGCCTGAGGGACTTTAGATACTTAGGTTGCGGACGATTTACGAGGTCGAAAAATATCGCGGCGCTTTTTTCGGGATTAACCTCTATTCGCCATTGACGATACCATTCACCGAGTGTGACGATGGCTCGATTGATGCGATTTCTAAGAAAGTCCGGCCGCCAACCGTAAGCGTAGATAACGTATCGTCAGCATAGCAACCCACCTCGATCCCCGGGGACCGGGGTTGGTCACTGATAGTATTTTTATTTATTTTTTATTTATTTATTATTAATTTACATCAACCACAGTTATATGTAGGAATAAGTAGAAAACAAAAGTAATATATAATACTTATAACAAAAGTAATCCAAATAACTAATTAATATTATAAAGCATTTTTACAACAAGAATTTATTTTGACATATTTAAAATTAACAAAAAAAAAAATTACAAAATTGTGCATTTATGCGAACGGAGTCTCATCAAGGTAGTCTACTAAGTTTTTATTATTACTGGTAATGGTATGAGTGGTTGAAATTATGTCCTTAAGAATTTGAGTTGTAGCACCCGTACTAGGCCTAGCCTGTATCACAGGTACTACCGTTTTCCCATTGTCATATTGTAAGTGTACTGTTGTACTGTAATGCCATGTTATTACTTCATTATTACGAATAAATTCTCTGTCTGATCATATGTTAATGACAGAAGCCACTGTGTGAGATCTATTTTCAACTTAAATTTTGTCTTACTTGTTAAGTTAAAGAGTTTGTTGATTCGATTATACAAATAGGGACCCAAATATAATTGAAATTTTCTTAAAAAACTAGTGCTGTGGTTCGGGACATTATAGATATTATTTTTCCTTAAAGCAGTATTGGGATTCATATCATGGGGTTTGGTATGTTGACGCATTATAATTTCTTTAATAAAAAGTTGTCTGACCGTTAGAACCTGACATTCGATATACAATTCTGAAGTGGGGAACCTATAAGACTTGAAAGAGATCACCTTTAATAATGCTCTTTGTGATCGCTCCAATTGTAGCATTAGCGTTTTACAAGCACCTCCCCAGGCCGTGATGCAGTAAGTTAACAATGATTGAGCTAGTGCGTAGTAAATGGGCCATATTAATTTAGCGTCACAAACATTTCGTAGAATTTTAAATACAGATATCAATCTTCTAATTCTTCCACATAGTGCACTAATTTGGTTTGTCCATGTAAGTGTCTCATCAAGTATTATACCTAAATATTTAACATTCTTAACACGTTCCAAATTTTTGCACTGGCAAATCTGTTTTAATGCGTCACTCGTACTTTTGCAACAGTGAACCTTTAAGGTAATTTCATGCTGCTGCGGTATTTGGGCATGGTTTATAGCAAACGTTACATATTTGGTTTTCGATGTATTCAAAGTAAGGAAGTTAGATCTGGGCCAGTGTGATATAATTGCTAAACCTTTTTCAGCATGATTCTCAGTCTCTTCCCAGTTGTTCCCATAAGAAATTAACGCAGTGTCATCTGCGTAGGAAAATATTCTGCAATTAGTTAATGTGAGGTTACATAATTCATTTATATATATTAGAAAGAGAGTAGGGCCCAACACACTGCCTTGTGGCACACCGTATTTAATATTCGTGTAGGAACTACAATAGTCACCAATTTTTACTTTCTGTGATCTATTAGTTAGGTAGTCCTTGAATAATTCAAACGCAATACCCCTAATTCCTATATTTTTTAACTTATTTAGAAGCTGAGTAATGTCCACAGAATCAAAGGCCTTTGCCAGGTCAAGAAAAACTCCTGTGCACTTCATTTTTTTATCTATGTTGCAGGTAACAAACTCCGTAAGTTTAGCAACAGCATCCTCAGTGGATTTTTCATTTCTGAATCCAAACTGATTCTGGGAAAGTAGGTTATATTTGTTAAGAAATGAAACCAGCTGCTTATTTAAAAAAATTTCTAAGATTTTTGATAGACAAGGCAGTACTGAAATTGGTCTGTAATTATTAATACAGCTTCTATCACCACTTTTAAAAATGGGGTGTATGAGAGCTGTTTTGAATACACTGGGGAAACAACCTTGTGTAAGACTATTGTTACAAATGTGTGTAATTACTGGAACTAACTTATGCCTGGTGAGTTTGAGTAATTTAGTAGGAATACCGTCACTACCGGTTGCACAATCACTTTTTAAGTTTAAGATGATAGATTCCACCTCCCGCTCGTCTGTGGTTAACAAAAACATTGACTTTGGAACAGAATTTGAAAGCGATGCGGTCGTGGGAGCATTATTAGTCAAGTCGCTTTTATTAATGTTTTCAGCCAGTTTTTCACTAATATTCGTAAAGAAATCATTGACTTTATTTATAGAACCTTCAGGGGTTAAGTCTAACGTTAAGAGATCTGTTGAATATTCTTTATGAGACTTAGTATTAGTGATTGATTTTATGGTTTGCCAGGTTTTTTTTATATCTTTACTATTCCTCTGTAGTTCATTGCGTTCATAATTTATTTTTAGGCGTTTTAGTAAATCATTACAAAAATTCTTGTATCTCGTATATGTTAATTTTAGTACATCATTATGAGGATTTTTCTTGAGTTTCATATTCATGCGGTCACGATTTCTGATACATCTTATCAATCCTGGTGTTATCCATGGTTTTATACTACGTTTACGTCTAGGTATTTTAAGTTGAACTGTGTTAATAGAAATATAATTTCTAAGAATATTCACGAACGTATCGGCTGCAAAATTTGCATCAGTGGAATTTAAAACAATATTAAAGTCTTCTTGTTCTACTTGAGTTATAAGATTATAGTAGTCGATTTTATTAAGAGACAAGCATTTCTTTTGTCTAGGCATATAGGCAAGACTGATAATCGCTAAAACAGCTGCATGATCCGTCAGTGGTGCATTTAAAACTAGGGTTAAAAATGGTTGTTTAGTTTCAACCATACAGTGATCAATGCAGCTCTTATCGCGGGTCGGGTATGTGTGTGCAGGTAATAAGCCGTGTACCGATAGTAGGTTTAAGTAATCAAATGCATTCGTTTCATGTTGTTCATCTTTTATATCAATATTTAGATCACCTATTAAAATAATATTAGTGTAGTGTTTGAGAGTTGTTAATAATTTATCTAAATCTCTCAAAAAGTTTGTTAAGTTTCTTGTGCATGGAGATCTGTACATTGCAATAATTAAAGTATTATTATTTATCTTTATAAGAAATGTAGTTGCGTCCGATATGTCAATTTCCTCTATATTTATTTGGAGATTATCCTTAATAAATAAGACAACACCATCATTTTGATTGCGATTAACAGTAGAAACATACGTTGCATAATTTTGGATTGTAGGAAAAACCGAAGTTTTTACATTCCAGGTTTCAGTTAATATGTGAATGTCACAATCAAAATGTAGCCTTGATAATAGGACTTCGTAGTCCAATATGTTATGGGTAATACTTCGAATATTTTGGGTTATTATTTTTAGACTCGTTAAGTAAGGTCCAGTTAGATAAGTTAAACACTGTTCAGGGCTACAATAGAAAGATTGTCCAGGTTGAATGGTGTCAATGTTCTGTATGTTATGTCTTATAGGCATGAAAGTTGTACAATTATTAAAGATGACATACGAAATATAACTTTAACATGTTCCTGATTATTTTACAGAACAATAAATTAGTATACAAATATTTTTTTCGTGTTAAAAGAAGGACACAATGATAACAAATACCATCCAATACCCAAAAACTTGAGCTAACTGGGTGACGAGCTAAGTGGATCCAGTAATAATAAAAACCATAGAATATAACAGCAGAGAACAAGAAAAAAAGTAAGATATATAGTTTGGTGTCGCCAATTGTAATATGCTTTAGATACTTATTAATATGGTGAAAACTTAAAAGTAGTAATATTAGTAAAAAATATTTTTCGCTCATTATAGCAGGTAGGTATTTAAAACAAGTAAACAAACAAATTAAACATCTCTTGCCAAATATAACATTAAGGTGATTAGTATTTAATAAAAATATTTTATAATAAAAGAAAATCACAGTAAAAATCGAAACCGTACAGCATACACAGTCACAATTAAGCGATTGGCGGGTTAGTAACATTTCAAGACATTCATTATTAAAAAGTAACATAATAACATAAAACAGCACTATATATGTAACATGTGATTCGTTAAAATTACTTTGTTCTGATTGTAGAAATCGCTTTATAGTTCTGATACAAACTAAAGGTACGAAGTGTCTTCCCCACGTAACACCTTTGTATACATTAACGCAGTGAACATATGATAATAAACAGATGCAAAGCTGGTGTAAAAAATAATAAAAATTTACTATACGAAACAAAATACGGTAGTTAGTAATAAAACATACAAAATAAAAATTATGTAGTAAAAATTCCAAATATACGATTAATATCCAACTCTGTGCGAAATGAGTAAACCTGTTTACCCTCATCCTGTCGGGCAAAAATACGACCTCGCTTCGTCCAGGAGAAGCGCCACTTCTGCTTACGGCATTCCTCGCGTACTCGAAAAAACAGCTGGCGATTCGTGCGGGTCAACCGCTCATTTATATATATACGTTGCGGTGGCTTAGCTTGTCCCGCATCATTAGCAGAAAGTGTACGGCGGACTCGAGCAGCCGCAATCAGCTTGTCACGAAGAAGACGCCGTGCCAGTCGTACTACGACTCGCCTGCCTCGAGATTCAACCAACACCAACAATCTCTCTCTCTCGCTCAACCAGGGAACCAACACGCTCAGCAAAGACAATATCTCTGTCTTCCATGGGAACTCCTAACCTCGCGGCCAGCACACAAACCGTATGAATCACATTTTCTCCTTTCTCCTCCGGTAGACGTGCGATCTCAAGATCCGAAAGAAGCGCTTCCTGGTCTTTATCCTTCAGTTCCAACTGAAGCCGAGTAACGGTTTCCTCGAGCTCCTTAATCTCGTTGGTGCATGTTTCTCGCTGTTCGAGTGCCTCCAACCTCTGCTCAAATCCATCCAGACGTCCATTCAGGCCCGCGACAGATGTACGAACCTCAGCCATTTCCTTTGGTAACTCCCGTAACTGATGAACAGGTTGAAAAGAGAAGGCGCAAGAATAGACCCTTGCGGCACACCTGAGCGTATCGGGTGGGGCGCGAACAGCTCACCTTCCACTCTGTAGCGGAAAGTCCTATCAGTGAGATAATCGCGGATTATATGTACTAAGCTATCGGGTATGCGAGACTGAAAAAGTTTATAAACGAGCCCGGCGTGCCAGACCTTATCGAAGGCCTTGGCAATGTCGAAAAAGACTGCTATTGTGCGTTTCGGTTTAGGTTTATCCGGGTTGACCTTCTTTTGGGGATCTTCGTTAAATTTAGAAAAGATGTACACCGTGAGGCGGTATACTTGATTCGTACATGAGTGTTTAACTCGAAATCCAAACTGCTCAGGTGGTAACAAATCTAACTCTGAAATAGAGGTCTGGAGGCGGTTCAGAAGGAGCCGCTCGTATAGTTTACCTAACGTATTGAGGAGACTGATAGGGCGATAACTTGTGGGAAGGGTGGTTTTTAAGCCCGGTTTGTAAATTCCTATCCCTACAGCCTTTTTCCAGACGGCTGGAAAGTGACCCTGGGACATGGCCGCATTGAAGATGCAGACCAGGAGAGCTATAATGTGGTCAGGAAGGAGCTTCAGTACCTCGTTCCTGATCCCATCGGGACCTGGAGACTTTCTAAGCTTGAGACGCTTGATGGCGGCCGATACTTCATCGAAACTAACCGGGGTTAGGATATCCGCGCGAGGAGACGCGAGAGAACGCTCTACCAAGGATTCGATGGATCCGATATGGATAGGGTCAGTGTTAGCAGTGTTCGGAGAGCATTGCTCCTCTAAATTCGCGGCGAGACCTTCCGCTTTGTCTATACTATCGAACGCGGAAGGTAACCCAGGACCTCAGTCTAACGGGGGCATCGGTGTACTGGGATCTGATTTCAACTTTCGCGCGAGTATCCAAAACGCCATGTGGGATGGCTGGATTTCCTCCAAAAGTTAGTCCCACCTGGCACCTCGGATTTCCGAAATACGTTTTTTAACTAATTTACGTAATAAACGTAACCGATCGCGATTATCTGCGGACGGGTAAGTGTCGTAGGCTCGAGTCGCGGCGTTGTTTTCCGTGATCAACACTCTCACGTCGTCAGGGAGTATAAAGCGGCGATCGTTCACCGCTTGTACCTCTTTCGAGGTTTCCTTTACGGCGGTCTGGAGAAAGTCGACCAGGGAATCGGTAGCCTGATCCGCGTCAGCTTTAGACACTAACACGTCCGGGATTCTATTTAAACTAACCGAGGAGGGATTATCTTTAAAGTAACGTTTAAGCTTCGTGTAGTCAGCTACGCGCGCGGGCTGAAAATCGATGTCGGAACTTGAACCTAACTGTAATACAACGGGCGGTGATCTGAATCGAGTTCGTGTACGACTTGTATGAGTCGTACCTCAAGCGAGACGTTCTTTAACAGAGCTACATCTAAAACTGTCGGCCGACAGCGATCCTGATAGTGAGTGGGTTCCGGCGGGGCTATGACATCAAAAGCGAGATCATTACCTAGCTTGTAGAGAATCACCCCGTTGCGAGAAGTACTCGAACTATTCCAGATAACGTTCCCGCTGTTGAGGTCCCCGGCTATAATGACCGAATTCCCTAAAGCGAACAACGCCTCTAAGTCGGACTTGAGAAGCTTTTTGTTCGGTGAAAGGTACGCATATACTATTGTAATCGTCGGATGACCGATCATCCCTAACCTGCACACTGACACTTCTATATTGGAAAGAACGGGCGGCTCTACTGGCATGCAATACAATGAACGTTTAAAATAAATCAAAGTGCCGCCCCGCGGGAGACACGGTCGTTTCTAATTAAACTATAATTCGCGTTCGCGGAATTGCTCATCTTCGATTTTAAAAGCGTTTCTTGAACTAAAAATATGTCTATTTGTCTATCACTTAGGAAGGTGGCTACTAAATCGCGTTGTGTTTGTAGATTTCTCGCGTTAAAGAACGAAAGACAGACCACGCGGTTTAATAACTTAATCTATTTATTATTATTTACTGAGGCGCGGGCGAAGCGTTGTATCGTTGCGGCAACGCCTGGGAATGAAGAGACCGCGTTAAGGAGGCCGATGTCCCTATGGCTGTTAACTATTTTATTGAACGCGACGATCTCCTGAATATCGTGTTCGAGCAGTACCTGTGTCAGCCAATCAATGCCTGACTGGGAGAACGAACCAGCGCTGCCAGGACGCAGGAGGTGCCCCGCAGGTCAGGGAAGGCCTCCACAGACATGAGAGGTTGAGGCGGGGGGCGGGCGGAGACAACAGGCGCCTTACGGGCTTGTCTCGCTTGGCGGGGACGTTGTGTGCGCGGCGCGCGAGGACACCCGCGATAGTTCGCAGGATGACCCGCGTTACCGCAGAGAACGCAGCTTGGGGGCTCGGGAGTCGGAAGTGCGTGCGCACTCCTTCGTAGGGTGGTCCCCTAGGCACGTAGCGCACCTGGGACGAAGATGACAGTTGCGCGCAGAGTGACCATGGCTCTGATAGTTATGGCACTGCGACGGGGTATGGGACTTGCGAGGGACCTCAACAGAGACACAGACAGATGTGAGGCCAAAAATAGCCTTACCCTCTTGTGATCGGTCGAGGACGACCAGGACCATCGGGTATGGGGCTTTGGTACGGGGGTGGTCCATCCTATGTACCTCTCGGACAGGGAAGTCTTGCTTCTTAAGGGAGCCTGAGACGTCATCGGTCGATAACTCGACCGGGACACGCCTAACTACGGCGCGAAGGAGGCGCTCTTCTTCGAGCGCGTAAGTAAAATAAGCGAGCTTCCTCTCTCGGAGAAGAGAGGTAAGCTTGCGGTGGTCGGTGGTAGATGAAACTTTTACTTGAATACCTGCAGGCGTATTCAAGGCGGACGTGTACCGGATGTTCTTCTCGTTTAATCAAGTGGATATCGTCATCCAGGATGCCTTGTCTTGTATAGTAACGGGAGGCGGGGTGCGGAGCTTCTTGGCCTCGGCTACAGAACCCGTAGCTCGGGCTTGGGATAAAAGATCGGGACTAGACCTACCTGAGCCAGTCGGCTTGTGATTGGCTGAGACGGATGCACCCTCTACTTGTGGCTTCTTACTTACCGGATATTCCGTACCCGATTCGGAATCTGAGGCGCGCGAGATGACGGGAACGGGGCGTTGCCGCTTTCGGTTTACGGTTGTAAACGATTTGTACGTTTGTAAACGGTTGTTACGGTTGTTGTCGCGCCGGTATCGAGCTCCATATCGGAATCAGAGCTAGAGCTTGGGATGGTAGCTTCGAGTACTCTTCTATCCTCCGGAATCTCCTCAGACAGAGATGACGCCAATGACGCGAAAGAATTCATGGTAGCCACACGGGGCACGCATATAACATTCTCTGAGGACGTGGTAGCGGCATCGTTAACGAATTCCGTGAATAACGATGGGGCGCGAGTAGCGACAAGATGTCGCAACCTATCGAACTGTTCCTGTAGTGACGCCATGCCGTAGCTTTACGGGCAAAAATAGCCTCCCTGCCTGGGGGGCAGGGGGGTGCACGAAAACAAATTTTCGGAACACTTCACTCACTTGTTGTCACCGTAAACTTTAACACATGAGTGGCACTAAGAAGTGCGGTTTACGATCACAATAACAATCGCACAAAACAAAAACAAAACACTTCACACAGGTGCGTTTCTTGGAAGTAATCGAATTTGAAAATAGTATCGAGCGACGAGTCACTCGACCGTACTGCGCACCTGAACGACAATTTATTAGTTCGCGGAACAACATCTGGCGCGCAACGGACACGTCCGTACACGACAGCTGCTGGATCGGAGCTCTCGACTGGATAGCTCAACTCCTTTTAGTACACTATGTACAAGAAATACTCGCGTTCAACGCGCTCGTCAATAGTACGTCTGAGCTCGGGCTCTTAAACGCGATCTCAGCTTTCCCGGCCGTTGCGACTACGTTACAACGTCTAACCCGCGCCGTGCATAAATAAATTCGCGATAATCATAATATCAGTTCAAACCCGCGTGTTCATAAACATTAGATCGATACTTTAAGAACTCGTACGTAATTGTATAGTTAAGTTGGCACAGAGCCATTGTTCTTTATTTTTTTTCGCTCGATGTCCTCTTAAAAGATACGTGTTTGCGCCCACGCCCGCGACTCTCTCTGCTCACGCCGCCGTGAGCGGGAGGTGAAGATACGATCCCGCACACTCGTCGCGATTTTTCTTGTAACAACTCGAGCCTAGGTTTGTCCCTCGATGTGGAGCCCTCGAGTATGTTATTCACGCGAATATAGGGACTCACGCTTGTTTTTCATTTACACAGATCACCCCACACACGTGCACACCTAGGTAAACATAGTGGTGGCCTGTTTTTTTTGCCCTTTTCGTTCTGAAATAAACAAAACAAAACATAGTAGTCAGATGCAAAATACACATATACATTCATGAAACATGCATGGTCACACATGCATTTTTCACGAATTCATATGTGTATGAAATGGATAGATAGCTTAGCTTAGCTTAGTCAGATCGGGAAATTCGGCGACAGTTCAAGCCGAGGCGCACCGAGTGCCCTTGCGCTGATCGCTTGAACAAATCGGGTGAGTGCCTTAAGCGTTCCCCTTAGTAGTCCGGTGAAAATTTAGTGGCCTTGCCAGGCTAACAGTGTAGGTCAGTTCGAAAAAAAAAAAAAAACATTTTATCGAAAAAAATACTACACTTCATGCCTATGAAGTTTCAGGAATAATGAATTCCTGAAACTTCGTGTGAATATATATATATATTCGAGAGGATATCATATTGTTAAACTACTGGAACTGTCCATGTTTTAAATATAAATATGATATGCAAAATACAGTAAGACATTAACTAGAGAAGTAAGCGAAGTAGACCAATCTAGCAGTGGCAGTACCTGTTAACTGGCAAATCTTGCAAACAGAGCATAACCTTCCCGCCATCTATTTAATGTGAGGACCCTTTTGCAATTTAGTATCAACTAGATTAACTAAATAAATCCAATAATATAGCTTTGTCAACTACGCCTACCATATTCCCTTCGGTATATACCAGGAATAAAAATAACCCTAAAATAGAGCTCTGCGGCGCACGAATTGGAGTTAACGACGCAGCAGAAGCTGCCACATCTTTTTTTTTTTTTTTATATATATTATAGGGGGCAAACGAACAGGTGGATCACCTGATGGTAAGTGTTCACCGCCGTCCATAGACACTAGCAACACCAGGGGAGTTGCCGGCCTTTTAAATATGTGGGCCTCCGGCGCTCTCACTGACCGAACGAAACGCAACAGTGCAAGCACTGTTACTTCACGTCGGTTTTCTGTGAGAGGGTGGTACTACCCCGGGCGAGCCGACCCATTCATGGTGAAACCAGTAATAGCTTCAGCGTAGCTCTACCTACCTACACGGCCCCATCTACATTTACCCTCTGAAAGCCGTATTCTAAATAGGAGACTAGAAGATCGATTGTGTTTTAATTTAAGTAAGGTACGTTTAGGTAATACCGAGCGAATGTTTGAATAGTTAGGTTCTACAATTAAAAAAAAAACCTCGGCATCTGTATACGATACATCGTTATAGGCCTTGTAACGCATAATAATAGCTCTGAATTTAATTTGTTTCTGTAGATTCAACAGTTTTTACGATATACGTGTGATTGTGAGTGACAAGGTATACTTTTTATGGCTATGACGGATAAATTCGCACTTCTATTTAATCACATTTCCAGTGCTTTGAGAATAAAGTCCATAACAAGGATACATCCTATATCTTGAATTCTAAACCATATTTAAAAAATATATATACAAAGATTCCTACACACATAAATGTTCTGATAGATTGTTTACTTTATTTAATTTTGGTCATTCGATTTTACCTTCGAAGCAAAAATTCGTTGATATGGTGATTTTTCAAATTGCCATATCACAAAAAGGGTATTTGTTCGGATGGTTTTTAATTTTTTTCTAAATTAATATTTATTATAGGAAAGTATTTAATCACTATAGTTATTATTATTCATCGCTACAGTATTATTTTGAGTTTTGTATACAAGTGAGTAAATGGGATGTATCTATTTGTGGAGGATGAGGGCAAAATAGAAAGAATGAATTAAAGCAGCATAAACAATTTACGGACGTAGCTGACTAGACATCATTTTGTGAACAATCAAATAAAGATAAAATATTATCTTCCTTATTTGTAATTCCGCCTGTAAATTACTTATTTTAAATTCCAACCTGCATTTTGTATTCAACCTGGCTTTTTGAAAATTCTGATTCTAATCTTTCTCTTAATAAAGTCTTATGCCATGCGAACACAACTAAGAATCTATTAGTTTTACTAATTTAAAAGAACAAGCAGTGATGAATCCATAATGTGGTGATCGAATAAAGTTTTCGACAGTTACACTTGAGAGCCACTAGTAGGTTTAATGTACTATTTTTTTAACATTAGGTAAGATTTTTTTTAAGACCTAATAAAACTGAACATTTTCATATTGTTTTATGTCGTAATTAACATTATTTCTGTTTTTCTTAAAGAATTTATTTACAGATGTAGAAGAGTTGAAATTACTAAAATCAAACAAAGAAAACCAGAGTTTTAAACAAGTCCTTTAATCAAATACTGTACAGGCTGTAAGACAATATGATACAATAACAACGCGTGTTGTGATTATGCGCGTGCGCAACCGACCACTATTACACTAACAAATATATTTACGTGTGCCATAATGCATTGTTAAATCAGTAGCCACGCTGACAATCGAATGCGCACGCGCACGCGCCAACATCCATAGTATTCGTACAGAATACGTAACATTCCATGCGAAATGTATGTTCCTTAATTAAATCGATGCGATGCGCGACGCCGCCTTCGATATCCACATACTATTTTTAAATTAATATCATTACATTTTTATCCAAATGAAAATTATCAGTACATATGTGAAAGGCGGCGCACCCGCATCTCCACGTCCAAAATCAAACATACAGGACCATACAAAAATTGATAACAATAACTTTTCACTCGGTTAAAATAAAAAAAGAAATGAAATCAATCTTGAATTTACGCAAGGTTTACCTATAGTTTAATTTTGAACGCTACAAACGATCAACGGCAAGCCTCGAGCTCAAGCTAATATTATAATACGAAAAGGAATGACTTAGATTTACCTCGTCGCAATATCTGATAATACGATTACAAAAACTAGTAGAGTACTGGAGGGACTCACGGAAGTACCGAGGGAGAGGGAGAGCGGAGTCTGATCAGTACACACGCTCGTACTGATGATATAGCACCGTCAAATGAGCACAGGTATAACAATTTATCAAAACGATTTTATTATCATAATCGAGTTATATATCTAACGTTTTCGGGTTCGAGTCTTTATCTGTAAGGGAAACACGAGCGGAAGCACAAAAGCGTCATGGACAATAGGAAATTATTCGGTTGTCGCGAGAGGTCGTCATACAATTCAAAAAGGAATCCTAGTTACAAATGAACAAAAAAATAATGTAAATAATAATTAAAAAAAAAACAATGTGATTGCACAAACACAACCATTCTTAAAGGGTTCCCTACCATATCATATTTCAATATATATAATAATAATCAACACAGAGTCACATATATGTTTAATAATAGCGCTATATGGCATAATTTAAATTATATTAAAAACAAATAAATACGCATTGTGTCGCGACACGCACAGCGGGAACTAGAGACATAACTAACAACAACACACCGGCGGCTCACTCAACCGCGCATCACGCAACCGCGCATCACGCAACCGCGCGTCACGCAACCGCACATCACGCATCACGCACAACCACGCACTCGGAACTATTACACTAACACTATTACCCCCGAAAATTACTCCGGGCCGTCGTCCCGCGCCACGTTTTCCCAATATGATTCTTAACGTTAGCAATGTACGAAACTTTATATATTATAGAATATGATTTGTCATTCACCATCCCTTATAAATAATTTGTCGTTACAGAGTCGGACAACTAGTATAACACGTCAGTTACGAACTCATATCTTGTAATAACGTTCGGAGATCGGGGGCCCCTATTTAAACTCTCAGAGTACAGTCACAGATTAGCGACGTTTGTACACTGTCGATCATTGAACCCGCAACAGCTGATACAATGTTTCATCTACGATATAGATGGAGTGTTGCGGAACGCGGTGTGGTGCCGGAGGGTTCCGGGGGACGTAGAGAGGAGAGCTGCAGTCAGGTAATCCGTTTTGTACTGTGTAGCGTGAAGCGTGGCACCGCCCTTCCCTCACGCCGTTGGCTACCTGCAATTATACATACAATTTTATTGTCATATAGCAATTAATTGTAAAACCACTGTTAGCACTTGAGAATATTCAATTTTTTTAGTGAAATAGAATTTTTGAACTGAAACTTTTTGTGGCACGGTAGCGAACAATTTTCGTTACGCGTTACGATTGTCATAGAGACTACTAATATGTTAACAATCGCCATGGCAACATAGTAAGTTTGCATTTTAAAATTATTTCATCACACGCGATGCCTATGTGTAAACTATAAACATTGAAAGTGCAAGTGATTAGTTAATAGACAATAAAAGATAAATATAGTACTCGTATAGTTTGTGAGCATTCTCAAATATATATAATTTAATACATCTAGACCATAGAAGTTTGGACTTCCTCCGCGTATAGGTTCACATTGATACATGCAATTTAACTTTTTTTTCCATAATTGTATAAGGGTAATTTAACAAGTCACTTTCTCTTGACACAAGATGTCTTGATCAGCGTGTACAGATGAAATGTTAAACTACAACCCACACTCAGTTATTGGTATATTATATTTCAATAAGTCTTACTAAAATCATAGTAATTGAATGAATTATTAAAATTAATGAAAGAAAATAAATTATTATTAGATAGCATATATATTTCGATCTGACGATGATACAATGTTGTGTGTGGACATTATAGTACCTATATTTCTGTAGGGTTTGAACTATTTATAACAATTTTAAATTAGATTGTAATATTAACAGAATTGTTTAGATTTTCTTTTACCTGTTGTCATGCGAGTGCGTATGGGCGTGGGCGTGGGGGTGGGGATGTGGGTGCAGCACGACGCGCTGCAGGTCACGGCGCGGCGGCTGCTGGCGCTGGCGGGACCCCAGCTCGGCGGTGCCGTCTCGCGTTATGAACAGCTGCAATCCTGACGCTGCAACACAACAATACACACATTATATTTTTATCACCCCCTTTTGTATTGTTTTCGTATTATACAATACTATACTAAATTAGTGCCTTCCGTAAACAGACCTGGTCTTGCCACCACCAATCTTAATTTAATTCATAATATTACTATTATACTGGCTGACTGAACATTTAGGATTACAAGAAAAAAATGTAATATTACATTCTTTTCTTTTCAACCTTTCAAACATAATAGATCCCCAAAAACTCCAGAATGATATTTAAAAAAAATAAAATAAGACCAGCTTGATTTACTTAAATCAAGAATAAAATATAGAAGGGACAATCTGTCTACTTAATGTTGATCGGTAATTATTGGAATTTATTAGTTTTATCGAGTGAAAACAAAAAATAACAAAAATGACATTTTTGAGAAAAAGAAAATTATAAAAAAAATTAAACATTTCATAGATTTTAGAAAAATCTTACAACTTTTTTGTATTTTTTAGGAAATAGGTACATTTAAAGACGAAAGCTTAAAAAAAAACGTTCCAATTATTACATTTTAGAAGAAGTAACAGCTATTTGAAAAAAGCAAGCCTGGTTTCGCGCAAATTTTATTAGCGTGAATGGATTAGCTGGTTCTTGATAGCACCGGGGATAATTTCAGTTGCAATAACTCCACGTTCCCAAGTTGTCTAGGGATACGGTGTTTAGTGCCGCTTGCTGTGTAAGTCGCTAATCTTTTTCCATACGATTATTCGTTGAAACACTCATACGCATTAGTGTGTTATCGTCTGTCACTGTTCTACAATGCCTCGTTTCTTAAATAGTAAAAGAGAATCAGCATCGCAACAGAAGTAGCTGTTTTCGGACTTTTGTGTATTTTATAGTTCCGCTAATTATTTTATTTTAATAAGTGTTATTTTGCCTCAGCCGTTACGACCATCATACTCGCAAAACAATTGCTCTGTTTATAATAATACACTCCAATATAATATACTCCAATATTAACCCTTAGACTGTTCAAAACCATGAAAATGACAAATGATGAATTGTAAAATAATAATTTTCATGCAAAATGTATTTTTAAATATTTTTTTTATTTGTACGAACTTTTTTTACTAAACTATGAAATTTACAATGTACGATGTAGTAAAATTAAAAAATATTTGAAAACATAATCTGCCATTTTGAGATCCGAGTCTTAAAAATCAGCCGAGAGCTTATAATATTCATTCATATATACTTCACATAGCTCATTCTTATTATTATTTTTATGTTATCCTTTCTTTTATTTGCACTGCCTGCAGTCTTTTTCTCCACGGTACCGCTGGAAGAAAAGACGGTACCGCTGGAAGAAAAGGCGAGCTCCCTATTTTTTTTTAATACTTTATATTAAACGTTTGGACCACAATCTCATCTGATATTAAATGATGATGTGGTCTAAGATGGTAAGTCACGCTTAACCTAGAGGGGGACTAGCTCTAAAGTACTGCCTGAACACACCAACAAGTGCTTGGCGACAGATTTTCAACTTGAGGGTGGTGGCTAGCCTGACGGATTTAGAAAAAGCCCTTCCACCATGCTATGGTTTCATCACGAGGTTTTCCTTTACCGAAAGCTCCGTCCGTCCTGTGTCCGAACACACTATCAACTGAGCCATCATCGCTTCATAAACTCTAATGCATAAACCAAAAAGTATTCATTAATTCAAAGCGTAATTAAGACATTAGAATCAAGGTAAACTTATGAAAATTATAATTCGAAATAAACCTAACAAACACAGAAATAATCTCATTGTTATTTGTACTCTTCCTTACAATAATATTCTTACGACAGTAAACCAATAAAATTATAATTTTATTCTCTTTATTCTTTTATTATAATGAAAAATTGTCCTAAAAAGTGATAAGGTTCAATAACTTGTAATATTTACAACACAAAACTAATTAGAAGTTTACAAATTTAATCATAAACCTTATGCGATCGAAAAATAAAAATTATATTTTACTTATACAAAGTACAAAGTAAGTTATTCAATTTATAGAAATATGTAATATTTGTAATTGTCCAATTTTTAGATTGTATATCATAGTAGTAATAGCTTTAGACAATGGCGGTTGAACGTCATCTATTAGCAATAATGCATATTAATTAATTACTGAACATCTTAGGATATTATTATTTACTAGCTGTGCCCGCGACTACGTCCGCGTGGAAGCCTAATACACAAAAACTGTGATTAATACAACCGTCTGAATGTATATCTGTTTATCTTGTATATTTGTAATTCGCCTCTCGAGATACGTGTGGTACTTAAAACAACAGTTAGCCATGCTTCAGACACCTGCTTATATGATCGACATGCAAGGGTTCTCGAAACTATCAAATGAAACTTATAAATGAGCCGTTTGCTGTAAAACACAGAAACAATCTCATTGTTATCTATACTCTTCCTTGCAATAATGTTACGACAGTAAACCAATAAAAAGATAAATTTAGCGACATCTGTTGTGAAAAAATGTAGACTATTATTGCTTCTAAAGACGTTTTTGTCCAACATTTATGTTAAACAATTTTAGTGTCTATATTTTTTTAATATAAAAAAAGAATATTGGTATAATTGTCCTAAAATGTGATAAGATTCAATAACTTGTTATATTTATACACAAAATTAATTAGAAATGTACAAATTTAATCATAAACCTTATGCGATCGAAAAATAAAAATTATATTTTACTTATACAAAGTACAAAGTAAGTTATTCAATTTATAGAAATATGTAATATTTATAATTGGGCAATTTTTAGATTGTATAATGGTAAAATGGTGGTTGAACGCCATCTATTAGCAGTAATGCACATTAATTAATTACTGCACATCTTACGGTATTATTTCAGTTCTTCTTGAGTGCTCGTGTAAGCCGCATGTTACCTCGTTACTCCTATAGCACAGTGGTTCTCAATCTCTTCTTATTTTTCCAAATTGTATTCTTTTATTAACTTTAACTTTCCGCCACCGTAGTTATGAAGTGTGCACTTTATTATAGTGAGTTTAATGACGGAGTACAGTGTGCGCGATGTAAGCGGCACTTGGATTACGGTTGTGCATGTATATCTAAATCCAGATATCGCTAACTTGGAGTGGAGCGGCGAGCTACCTGGAAATGTCCTCAATGCAAGATCAGCCCAACACCCAGTACTGGCGGTATTAATACCGACTCGGGTACACTGGCCCCAATTCTTGAGGAAATTCGAGAAATGAAACAACAGTTGAATAGTCTTCCTGACTTGGTTCGAGATGTTATGACAATTAGAGACGAGATTACAGACTTTATTGTCTATTAGTGAATATCTCTAATTAGCTCTAAGTTGTATATTGTATTTTGAATTGTGTATTAACAGCTGTTGATATTCCTCGAAATAAATAAATAAATTAATGTTTATTTATGTGAAAATAAAATATTAACCATTTTTCTTTCGTTCTATGTCTTAGTAATGTAATACTGTAGCAATGTTTATTTATGTTATAAAATACCCTGGTTTTTAGATAAGGTTAAAGTTCATTTACTTATCTATTTTTCTCTCGTACTTAACTCCCGTCGTCATTAAAATTACAATAACTTTTGATAGAGTTAACCGATTTTAATGAAACAAAAACTAAATGTTGCTCGGGAATATGCTTGATTATTTTCTTGCTAGTGTTTTATCCGAAACCTAGTATTTTACCAGTGATGTCTATTCTATTAGTTATTTCTAGACACCTGCAACATTTTTTTTCTCAAAAATCAAAAACGGACAAAAACGTTGGATTTACATTCATATTATATGTATAGGTTAGTAAATACAAAGTTCACTCAAGTAGCGTAAGTAATAAGCGACACTTACTCTCAGCGGAATCTTCAACGGCTTGCTTGAGATCGGTGGCGGCGAGCAGCTCGTCGATCAGCGAGTCCGGGTTCACTCGCGTATTCTCGACGCGACAGGACACCACGTGCTGGAGACATCACAATAAACACTATTGATGTAGTCAATATATTGAAACCTAAAATCAACAATAGAATTACCATACTAAAATTATATTCAATTTAGTTCATATTAAAATAAAATATATTTTTCATCAACCAACAATGGCCTACTATTTTCATGAATAAATGTTGTTAGTAGAAATAGATATTATTAAAGGTAATCATAATAATAGTCTTTTATTATTGATAAGGAAAACGTGTGAATGTGTAAGCATTATGCAACGAAGAATAGGTGTGACAGCAAGAGAACTTGATATTCGAAATTCACAGATGAACAACCAATATTCATTTACTTGTCATAGTTATAAATTGCAATACGATCCAAAACCGTACATTACCCAATAGCAGAATAATTGATAACAGTTTATAGCAATAACTGTTGTAAAATAACACCATATAATTCCTTATTACTATATAATTGTGAGAGAATTAACTAATTAGTATTCGGCGTATAAAAGAAGCCTAAATAAGTGTTGTGGGAATGTTATAAGACATTTAGAAGGTATAAAAGAATATGATTGCGGTACCTGCGCGTCGTCAAGAGGAGGCGCGGCGGGCGCGGGCTGCGGCGCCAGCGCAATCAATGCTGCGCGCTTCCGGCGCTCGAGTGCGGCGCGCGCTCGCTCCAACGATCCCCCCTCCGCCGCGGGTACCGCGCCCCCGCCTACACCCACACTGCCCCCGCCGCCGCCGCCACCCGACAACGACCCCGACGATGGGTTCCTGCGATCAATACATACAAAAATAACTTTTTCCTATTACATTAAATCCTGATAACATAAAATTACTATCGATTAAATAACGTATATATATTTTACAGAGTTGCGCAAACCAGTTTAATCCGTAACACGTTTTGTATACACCATAATAATTTTGACAATCGGATTTTGCTTTATAAACTCTTTTTCAATTGCGTTTATTCTCTTAAAATGAGATTACTTAATATACCCCATATACTGAAAATGATATAAATGATTTGAATTAAATAATACATACAATTCTATAGTTAATTTCAATAGTGCAACCGTTACATAAACTATACTATGATATAACATGCAACATCACAAATATCTTATTGTAAACCATTCACATTCCATATAAATACATAGATATATTTCAATGCAAACACAAGTACAACACATATCAATATTTCATTCTGAATTCTGAATAAATAACATTTAATTTAAAAATGAGTCACACAGTTAGACATAGATTTGAAAATGAAAAAGCATTTCAAAAATAGAGACATAACATGCATACATCTACGTAGTATATAACATAATCATTCATATATTTAACATTTATACCAAATTTTTATATTCACAACATAATATATTTTTAAGTACTAATAAATAAGTTTTAGTGTACTTTAAGAATACATACTAAAAGGCCAAATAACAATAAAAACAACCTAAAAATGTTATAACAAATATATCTAAAACATTCAATATTTTATAAAAGTATATGAGATAAATTTGTTTATCTAATATAAATATGTACACAAAGCGACACTAAAACGAAAATGCTGGCGTAGTAACGTTAACGTTTTATACAGTAGTATAAAATATTATTCAATAATAACATTAATCATATGTATAATATACATCGAAACATACAACACTAGACGACATCTAAATGTGTAACGAATCGCACGACTCTGTCAAAATACATTAATTTCGATCATAAAAGAGAAAAGTGTGAAATAGTTAAATATTTCATTCACTCAGCAATCTACAAAATGCTGTAAAACCGTAGTTTAAGAATAAAGGTAGCATTCAATCTAAGTAACTTTAATGAAAAACTGTTGTCAGATCTCGATATTACTTGCTTAGTATTATTTTTACAAATAAGTATCTCCTTATAAGGAGGGATTATACTTGTTTTGTTTCAGGTAATCTAACAGAAACGTGCGAGACACAGTTACACGTATTGTTTAAATCACTTGTGCACTGATAACGCGGAGCTCGGGCGGCGCGGGAGGGACCCGGCAGGGGCGGTGGCAGCCGGGGCGGTGGCGGCCGCGGCGGGGGCGCACGACGCGAGCTCACGCAGCGCCGCGCACGCGTTGCACTCCCACGCGATGACGTCGGCGCCGAAGCGCCTGCGCGTGCGCAACCGTACACTGTACGCATCTTTTTATTCGGTAATTCCCAATCATTTTCGTATACCAGTGCAAACTGATGTACGCGCACTCTTTTCGGGGATATTAACTTTTCGATTACCGATATAATTCGCATCTTTATAATATGTAATTACAATTGGTGAATTCTCATACATAACAATGTGTGTTTAAGATACTCCACGAAATACAATAATAAAATCGTATTAATACTTATTTCGATTAAAATACAAGTCTTATGTATTAACGGTAATATATACAGGAAATGAGAACAAAAACAATCACAAAGAAAAGACACCACAAAAAAGTACAGTCGAGAGGATAAGCTAAGAGTCCCGTCACATGGCATCCAAACCGCAACCGAGGTTAATGCATCGTGAATATTACTGGAGGAGTGTCAGGAAGAGACGAGGGGAGGGCAGGGAGGAGGAAGATGAGGCGGAAGACCCAAGCAAGCCACACCGGGAGCCACTCACCTGATGTGATCCGTGTAGCTGTGCCGGAGCGATGGCCTGAGGTACCTCTCCGAGGGGTAACTAGCCCTTAAGATGCCGTCGGGGACGTCGCCTTTCGGCGTCGACGTGAGCATTTCCTCGTTGAGGGCTTGGTTTGACAAACTGCGAAACCTGTGCCTGACGTCGATCCTGTCCGCGGTGTCCGCCTCCGCTTCGGGATCCGAGGGTATGCAATAGAACTCATCCTCGATGCATCCCGATAGCCTGTTAGAGTTCGACACCAGAGAATTTTTTCTGTGCGCCAGCGGAGTCAGAAACGGGAAGTTGTTGAACAACTCCTCGTTCTTCTTATTCCTCTCGAGCAATGCGGGAATTGTATTCAGAGACTTCTGCTTAAAGATCTGAAAGTTGGTGAGCGGTTCGACGGCGGCGCTTATTATCGTGCCAGCTTTCTTTTTCTTGTCGAAGTATGTCGGCATCGCGAATGAGTTATCGTGTCCGTTTTCAATGATAGTGCACTCTGGCGTCTTGTACTCCTCTATAGAGGGCGAGTGGAGAGCGTGGCGAGGGATCACGTCGGGGGGACCCGTGAGGGTAGTGTTCGGCGTAAGGTACACATCTGAGGTCTCACTGATTATTGTCTTTTCGAGTAGCAGCTTGGCGAGCGCTCTGCCCGTGTGCTTGCAGGTCTGGGAGGGGACGTATAGTGTGGTCGTGGTCGTTGTCGTTCGCTCTAAGCGGACGCTGTGGGGGGAGGAAGCGGAAGGGTGAACGAGGGGCGGGGAAAACAAAAAAATAATTAATAAAGCCAATAAATAAAAATTGCGGCAAATAATAAGTTAGTTACGTGCTTAACATATAACTGTAAATATAAGCAATAATAATGTATTCGACTTTAGATAATTCGAGAAAAAAATATATTGCATATAAACCATATATAATATGTAAGTGCAAAAATATATTACAAAAAATGAAATTAAATGACAATATTTTTTTTTATTTACATGTGAAACTCTACAAGTTTGTCTTGTGAATAATTTCTTATGTGATTTATGCCACACCCTCCTGAAATTCATTTAGATAAACTTTATAGTGACTGCGGTCTGCTCCATTGATTTATAAATTCCTATTATTTTGTTAAGTATCTACCTGTGACTATTTTTACAATTACCTTTGCATATCTACATTAATTATAATATATTTTCGCGACAACTACTCTTCGCCGACCCACAATAAGAATTCATTGCTATTGTTATGCGTTCAAGGACTATTCATGTGGGCTATAAGGTATTTGAAAAGCGAACGAATCTCATTATAGCCATTCATCATTATGGGCCTTAAATAAAGATATAGATCAACTAAAAAAAATATATTTCTCACTAAAATCCTTGAAAACATCTATACAAATATCTATGAAAGTTTTCATTTTGCAAATCAAATTTAAGTAAAATACTGATTTAGATTTTGAATTTAGTTATAATTTTAGGAGCTTTTTTGAATACTGAAAAAAAATGTGTAGGCACAATAAAATGTAGAGTAATCGTAGGACATGTTAGATGTATTGTGTACGTGAGGAGGCAGTGCAAAGCAGAAAGGGGTTCGAGTGAGTGTAAGTGTGGGTGTGTACCTGTTGTGGTGCGGACGGGACGAGTCCCCCGCAGAGTCGCCCTCCGAGCTCTGGCGCGAGTGCGCGGACGCGGCTGACGAACTGCCGTACCCCGACGCCTGGAACATTCCACCCGATAACATTATTACACGGATTCAGCTACCTCACACCTCAGAGGAGATCAAAACATGGTCGCACTTATGGCCGGATACTTCGAGCTTATAACAGGATTAAGCGATGATGGGTTTAAATCCTTACAATCGAGTCGGAGCGCCCGGTAAGGAAAACATTCTGATGAAATCATAGCACGGTAGTAGGGCTAGCTACCACTGAAGTTGATAATTTGTTGACAAGCACCTGTTGTTATCTTCCGGCAGCTGCACTTAAGAGCCAGTCTCCTCCTCTAGCTTTAGCATGACTACTATCTCAGACCACATCGTCATTAAACATCAGTTGAGATTGTGGGCAAACACTAAAATCATATAAAGTATATTTTAAAAAACAAAGCTCGAAGAAGTAACAGTGTGGCAGAATTTTTATACGCAACCACCATGAACATGGTGACAAACCCATCGCGATATCACAGCCTTGAATTTGTCATGTTTTCAGATAGTTTCACTTTTGGAGTCTTGCAGACCGGCATAGCAGCCACGACTGATAATGAATTATAGACTTCTCAGTTCTCGCCATTGTTTGCGTATTGTATTGAATTTATCATCAGTTATAAAAATGTATAAAAATAATCTTCAAGCACAAAAATCATCAAAAGTTGTATAATAAAAATAAATACGAATGAATAAAACTGAGAAAGCGTTCTAGATTATATGATATGTGTGACCTTGCTGCTGACGTCGCCGGAGGTGTTGGAGGAGTTTCGAGAGTGCGTGTGCTGGTGCTGCAGGCAGGTGGCGCATGCGAGGGGGACGCCAGGTCCCGACGCGCTCACCGTCAACCCTGAACGAACACGCGTTATCTTATTATTTTTATAAGCACACAACTAACAAAAACATACATAAAATTACAAACAAAGAAACCCAACATTAGACAGATAAAGTATCTCAACTAAGTATTACGATGGTAAATAATTCAGTATCTAGGACATTACTAACATTATAAGGAAATTAAAGATTTTTATTAAGAGGTAGATGATAAGGTGATGTGTTTACCGAGGTAACCCTATTGGTAGCTGAAACCTAATTATAATTCATTTTATACCACCTACAGGTTGGTTGAGATGTGTGAAAAAAGGTAACAAAACATAAAGTAATTCGTTTTCACCTGGATAAAACCATCGTACACTTGGGATAAAATGGATGATAATTGGGATTAAACCTGGGTGCTTACCTATCACTAGTAGTAGGTAATCTCTGGTACTACTGGTATAGGATACTGAAAATTGTTTTATTGATAGAAACTGACGTTTTTAAATACTAATTAAGGCTTTTAAGTTTCTAATGAAGTCTTATATAATATGTTAATTAAAGTGAACGATATCGCCGGAGGTCGCTATTAGTAATATTATTTATAAATCAGAAAGTACGTCTGTTCGAATTCTTGTCTATCAATCGCACTTAGCTGGACTTAATTCTAGCAAAAGGTTTCGTAAAAGTGCTTTTATATTGGAATACTTTTAATAGTGATACAACGTAAATAATCTTATAAACAAGTGAACCTTAATTTTGCCTTTTAACATTTTTTTAAAATGATATTCAAAAAACCAGACTAACCTGCATGATCCGGTACTGTTGTGGCAAGTGGCGACTCTTCGGAGTCTGGCGACGGCGGCTCACACGACGGCACCAGCGTCACCTCTAAAATCGACAACAAATAAAAAACCTTGCAAAGAACGGTAAATAAATATTTGTTATATTCGGTCTTCAATACCTGGTTAGATTAAATTAAACTCTGACTGATCATTTTTTCTACTAAAAACGCAGAACTCGATAAAGATATGAACAACAAGCTTGACTAAATTGTGGCATGACTCCTTAAATATTCATGTATTTGGACTAAAAACTAAAGGATAAACCTTATTTTCGTATACTAATAATTCACATTAAAGGATTGTTCAAGTAAATGTAACCAGAGAACTTCAGGATTTTTTTACCCCTCTCCTTCACAGTACAAGTAAGTAAAGCTCTTACTCCCTATCAACTCCTATGCTTATGTAATTCTTGAACGTCCCTAATACGTATGGTTTTTACAACCGAACTTAAAAAAATCAGTTAATGATCAACACAGCTGCATCCACTCTTTTATAAAACATATGAAGGACTTTACAATAAGAAATAATTTATATATATAAAAATGTTCAGATCTATTTGTTCACGAGTTGAACGAGTACTAGCAACAGAAAATTACATCTAAAAATTACAAAATTAATTAACTTTTTAGAAATATAACATGATAAAAAAAAACAAATTGAAATGTTTAATATAAAACAATTAAAAATGTGTACTGTTCTCACTTTAACAGAAAGGTATATCTCACCATAGTTTTTCTTCTTGGTAAGTGAACCGAAATCGGAGCTGGCCGTGGAAGAGGCGCAGTCGTCGTCGGGCGCGGCTCCCCCGGGCGCGCTCTCCGAGCCGCTGTCGCCTCCACCGCCGGTGCCGCTCTTGCTTTCATTTACTTCGGTTTTACGTTCCGGACTGTACAATATCGATAATTATTCATATATATCATTATAATCTCTAATAATCAGACACGAAGATAGGAGAGCACGTGGTATTCTAAAACAGTATATGTAAATTTTTATACCTACATAAGTATAATACGCGATCTTTCACAAAAAGACGTCACATAACTTTAGTCAAAAATGCAAATCACATTTTTAAAATTAATATTGTATTTAACCATTGATACCTAATAAATTGATAACCTAACTGTAATATTGTAAATATTAATATACTAACATTTTTAATATTTGCATGGAAAACAAACTGATTCGTGTAGGATTGCATAGTGTTCGGTCGTTTAGTAATACCCGCCTTTCTACCTTCCGCCATCAAACTGAAAACTTTTTGTTAAACGCTTGAATGTGGATCCGAGATGCAAGTCCTTAAGCTATATTGTCGTTTAATATTAGATGAATAATAAATAATAATAAACATCAAGTTTAACATTCACGTTATGTAAAATTAGCTACTTTCAAATGTATCAATTTCTAAAATAACTTGTTCTGAAAAAGTAAAAACAAAAGGTTAAATTATATTTTTACCTAAGATTTAGCTTACCTAAGATTTAGCCTAAGATCGCGCTCTAAAATTCCTACGTTCATTGAGTATATAATCAAAATCAAATTTCTGAATTCAGTTATAAAGGGGACATATGTTTTGGGTGATTTACCTATTAAAATGTGCCCGCTAGTATTTTTAATTAGATTAATATTTGGAAGAAAAAAACTTGATTTATCAGTTATTAAAATGAAGTGCAGAGTTCACATCAGTAGAGAACTTAAAAAATGTTAGTTGGCGTCGCTCACCAGGTCGAAGCCAGTCAGATGGCCAGATAATATTTTGTTCTATTTATACGTTCATGACGTTTATTATACTCATCAATTATACATCAAATTAAAGATTTTTTTCTGAACTACAACTATCTATATAAAAATGATCGCATATAGGGGTTGCCAACTGTTAAAAATCATTTAGAATGAAAGACAATTAGCGCGCTACATCATTTGTTAGATAACGATAGCGATAGCCAGTTGTTCGAGTTTTTGAAGCGATAGCGCTTGCGTCGTTAGTTCGTGTTCTCAACTTACGATCTCGGCACTAATTGGCGCGTATTTCAAATACCCCCAAAAAAAATATAATAAATTGTACTATGCTTGCATTTACAATTCTATAAACAAAAATAAAACATTAAGTTTTAATTATTTTCTAAAATGAGTACAAAAAAAGAATATGTATAAAAAATAATAACTTCAGTTATTCATGTGGAAAAATTATGTCATAACTAATGTTTAAAAATATTCGATTTTAATTAAGATTTATATTATGGATTACATATTAATTAATTATTCAGTAAGTACGACAGCTTTTAAGTTAAAATAATGAAATGAAACGTTAAAAAATGATAAAATAATTAGTCAAGCAAAAAATTACAATTTTCTACCATTTATTCAAAATAAGATTCGTCATTGCTCTCACTTTCATTGTTGCTGTTACTTTAGTCGTCATAAATATCTGAATCATCATCATTACCATAACGATTGTTTATAGAATTATACAGCACATTTGCAATTTGCGTGGGCGTTTTATCTCCTAAAAATCACGTTGGTTAAGATAATCATTTAACAAATATTTGCACAATCGCTTCAAAAACTCGAGCAGCTGGCGTACTACTATCTTTGTCTAACAAATGATGTAGTCTACTAACTCCTTTTCACTCTGCATGTTCTTTAACAACGAGCAACTCCTATTTGCGGTCACTTTTACATAGGCGTAAGTAGTTTATCGTTTACAGGAAAAAATAGCCTTAATTTGATATATTATTGATATATACAAGGTGTGTTCAAAAAGTATCGCGAATTTTGAATTTTCGCGGGTTACGTATATTCGAATTTCGAATTTTTTGTGGCGTTATGTTGGTACTCATGTCTCTCACTTATGCCGACAAGCTCGGCCATTTTGAATGTTCATTTAATTGTTGACAGCTGCTTTACTTGCACGTGTTTTGGATCGTCTTCGATTTTTACCTATTCAAAAAAATGGATCAAAGAACCTGTATCAAATTTTGTGTGAAAAACGAAATTAAGTGCGCGGATGCATTCCGAATGTTGACTGTGGCATACGGAGAAGCTACCTTGGACCGAAGCAACGTTTATCGGTGGTACAAAATGTTCTCAGAAGGCCGAGAAGATGTGAACGACGAAGAGCGTGCCGGACGCCCGAGCACTTCAACAACAGACGAAAAAATTAATGAAGTGGAGAAAATGGTATTGGCCAATCGTCGAATCACCGTTAGAGAAGTTGCTGAGGACCTAAACATATCGATTGGCTCGTGCCATTCGATTTTTATCAATGATTTGGGCATGAGACGGGTCGCCGCGAAATTCGTACCAAAATTGCTCAATTGTGACCAAAAACATGAGATGTTAAACTCTGTCCGCGACGACCCAAATTTGCTCCAGAGGGTCATAACTGGTGACGAATCGTGGGTTTATGGTTATGACGTGGAAACCAAAGCTCAATCATCTCAATGGAAGCTGCCGCACAAACCAAGACCGAAAAAAGCGCGCCAAGTTCGATCGAATGTGAAAGTTTTGCTGACAGTTTTCTTTGATTGCAGGGGCGTGGTGCATCATGAGTTCTTGCCACAGGGAAGAACGGTCAATAAGGAATATTACCTGCAAGTTATGCGCAATTTGCGCGAAGCAATCCGCCAGAAACGCCCGGATTTGTGGAAGAACAAAAATTGGCTTTTGCACCACGATAACGCCCCTGCTCACACATCGTTGCTTGTGCGCGACTTTTTGGCCAAAAACAACACACTAATGATGCCGCAGCCACCGTATTCCCCAGATCTGGCCCCCTGTGACTTTTTCTTGTTCCCTAAACTGAAGAGGCCCATGAAAGGACGACGTTACGCTTCTCTTGACGAGATAAAGACGGCATCGAAGGAGGAGCTGAACAAGATAAAAAAAAAATGACTTTTGAAGTGCTTCGAAGATTGGAAAAACCGTTGGCACAAGTGTATAATATCTCATGGGGATTACTTTGAAGGGGACAAAATAGATATTCATGAATAAATAAATAATTTTTGAAAAAACACAAAATTCGCGATACTTTTTGAACATAAGTTGTATATACGTCATGAACGTATATAACAAATCATTACCTGCTTACACCTCCCTGCGAAGAGGTTGCGTTCTAGTGAGCGACAGCAACTAACATTTTTTAGGTGCAGTTCAGTTTAATAACTGGTAAATCAAGTTTTTTTTTTTTGCAAAAAATCGATTAATATTAATGTAATTAAATATACTACCGAACACATTTTAACAAGTAACCCGGCCAAAACATATTGTCTCTTTCATAACTGAATTAAAAATTTGATATTGATTATACACTCGATGAATGTAGGAATTTTGCAGAGGCTTTTTAGCCTAAAATAGAACAGATAAATGTAACTAAAAAAGGGTAACGTACACTTTGAAGAGCGGATCTCCCGAGATCATGTTCATCTTTATCCGCAGCCGGAGCACCGAGTTGTCCTGCCGGCGCCGAGGGTCGTAGCCCTCAAGCAGGTAGCGACGCGTCGTCTCGCCCGCGCCGGCCAGCTCCGCCAGGTTCACGTCGCAGAAGCCCAGCTTCTGGTACGACCTGCCACCTGCGTCACTGGCCATTATTACATATACTTCGAAGCTACATACATACATCAATGAGAAACTCGTGATTAACAAACTTGTGAGGTAACAAGGCGCGGAGAAAATATCATATAAACGTACTAAACGTATTACCACGCTCATTGATAAACCCGTCACAGTGGCTCTTTTTTTTATTTTGCCTTGTTTCGGGATTAGCTTATAAGCGGGTATGACTTCGACGATCGGCAATGGATTGTAGACCTCTCGATAGTCGCCATTCTTTTTGGAATTATTGTATTTACAATTGAGCCAGTCCCATCACTTTGCCACGCTACTATGAACTTAAAACTGAATTTTTTCGCAGTTTTTTAATAAAGTGATGATGTTCGAATTAATACAAACGCTAAAATATCTATACCATGTCCTGACGAAAACCTGGTGACGGTGAAGACATTACTCACCGTCAGACCTTCCAGAGCAATTATCATTTTTAATTCCATATTTTTTCCATGTTAAATACAATGACAATTTTACCACCACTGTAAGCAAAGTAATTGAATATTGTTAAAGAGTGCGTTATACTGACCCTTGCACTCTTTGCGCACGGAGACCCTGAGTAGCGCAGGCTCCAAAACGCCAGTGCTCGCATTCGCACACATCTTGCACATGAACGAGAACTGTGCGTTCCACAGCACGGCGTGGTTCCTCACTTCCTCCCTAGAACAACGCAACCGCTATATTATACAATATCGCATTTGTAAACTCATTTCGAATAGAAAACACAGTGACCGTGACCTTCAAGGTCCAATAGAGAGTGCAAGAGAGCTCTTGCACATTAATAGTCCGTGCGCACGAAATTAAGCTTACGGCGCGCGAATGATTTCTGATGCGCGATATACGTGAATCAATGTCACAAAATTTAACTAATCGACGCACGCACATATTATCTTTGAGTGTTCGCCGTTATTTTTATTGATTAATTGTTATTCAAACGCTATGTTCTAATTTATGTTTCATTTCATTTATGAAATCTAGCGCAAAGTATAATGTAATTTTCAATATAGAAGTGTAGGTAATAATTTGAGCTCGTACTTCTTTAAAAAGCCAAACTCTTTACAACTATAGTGAATGTATTTTTCAAACTTCCTTTACTCATTCGGAGTGTGCAAATAACAAAGTTTCAAGTTATTGTAAAACATATTATGAACCACAAACAGGAAAACAGTCATTACCTACTATCATTACGATTACAAAAAAACACGCAGTGTAATTACTTAAATACCTACTCTTAAGTATATATTTTATTTTCACAACAGGGGAACGCGGTTTTATAATTCTACTTTATCTATCAACTTTATTACAAAATCTACGTCTACCTATAAACTAAACAAATTTTTACGAAACTTTTACGGGCAAGTAGAGCATTTTTCACAGTGTTAATATAGATTACATATTATTAATGTGTTTCCGCAAACTAAACAGTAGTGATTAAAGTTAAGAGATAACTCCAAATTCATAAAACTGTTGTGACGGTTTAGATGCAAAGATAAAGTATTATTTAAAAAATAAATAACATACCAGGTATTAAGCCAGATAAAATGTATACTACGATAATACATTTTTATAAGAACCTACTTAGGGACACCAGCTAGTTTATAAATAATTCTGTATTTATAAGTTTATCGAAATCTATATATATATAAATATGAATTGTCGTTCGTTTGTCTCGATTAAACTCGAGAATATTTGGACCTATTTGGCAAATTTTGATCTTAAAATATTTGTGAAAGTTCAGAGAAGGTTTAAACGGTGAGAAAAATAAATAATAAGTAAAGGAAAATAATAATTAAAAAAAAACAATTTAATTTTCAAATACAAAATGAAAAATTGTCACTCAGTTGACAAATATAGGTGCGTTCAGAAATTTGTCTGTTTCATAGCTGTAGGATGAGGTCCGATCTCTTTGGTCTATTTTGTTGGAATACAAAACAGTTTTTTTTTCAGAAATAAAAATAGTACATGAGAAAGTTTTAAATTGATTAAGTGCATAACTATATTGCATTTATAATGTAAATAAAAATGTTGTATTAAGTTTTGACTACATTTTACACAAATATATGTAAGTGATACGACGTTCATCGGGTCATGTAGTTGTGTATAAATATTTGTAATCATTTGCAATTTGATATCTGTTAAATTGAATTCAAGCAATTGTGGAGCAATTTCGGACTTGTAACAAGACTTTTTAGTAAATTAAACAATAAAGCCGTGCTGTCCGGGGTTGTACCTTAATTTATAATAATATTTTTCCACTGCATTATACACTAAGGACTATCAAAATTTTGAGTCGATTTAAAGTAGAGGGCCTTTAAGTGCGACAATGTTTGTGTTTGATCGTCTGCAATCTCATGCGACAGAAGAACCTATATAGAATAAGAATCTGTTTGAAATAGTTTATTATTTCTTGTTGTATATAATATATATACATAGTATAGTTTTATATAGGTATGGTAAATAAATGTTTTATTTTTGTGACACCCTATCGATTTAGTTTAAAACCGCTATATATTAAGAAATAGATTTATTTATTCTGTATGTGAATGGTGTCAATAGGTTAGTTATAACTTCATAAAACAATATTATAAGCACGTGTATATAATATGCGAGGCTAATCTGCCGTCCGCTCGAAGGGACTGACAGGTCGCCGAAACCAGAAATACTTGTTCGATAACCTACTTAAGGGACCCATTACGTATTTATATTTCACCAAACAATACTTCCAAGGTTTTCTATGTTATTCAACAATAATAATTTCTATATTCCTATAAAAACGTCACCAATCCATAATGAAATCTACGGAATTCATAGTGGGACAATGATAATAAAAACAAAGTGTAGTATTCAGAGCTTTCTTGTTTATTAAAGTCGCGTGTCCTAATTCCATGAGGACGACTAATAATGCAATGGCGTTATGGCGGCGCTCACGTGCCGAACGGACGTCGGCACGCACTTCCGGTGATAGGTACCCTCACCCGGTCGCTCGTAAATACTACCATTTAGACAGTTAAGATAATACGCAGACATCCTCACGTTTTTTTATAACTATCTAACGACTCTAAGTATTTCTACTAGACATGCAATTC
Organism: Antheraea assamensis; assembly: GCA_035772565.1. Taxonomy (NCBI): domain Eukaryota; kingdom Metazoa; phylum Arthropoda; class Insecta; order Lepidoptera; family Saturniidae; genus Antheraea; species Antheraea assamensis. The sequence goes on from JAQQSE010000067.1 coordinate 164,504, forward strand.
CGAACTAAAACTGTCACAAATTCCGAGGGCTTGGCTATTGTATTGCGAGTAGCAAGGAGCGCGGCTGTTATAACAACGATTATTTACGTCAAATATTAAAAAATACGTAAATTTAAACGTTAATTTAAATCATATTAATGATTACAATTCAGATTTAACGGAATTTTCTTGAATGCAGTGTAATTTTGGACAATTATTTATTAATGCTTACTTTAACAGTACGGACCAGTGTGTTCAAGTAACATAACAGCCTTCCTCACTTTAGTATAAACAGGAGCAAGGTAAATTGGGATTTTGCTGTTTAGAAATAAAATGTTTAAAAACAAAATTCACTATTAACAAAAAAAAGACAAGAAGCCGTGACGGGCTTACCGGTACGGGTGCACAGTGCGTCCAAATTTATTTATAGGAGGGTTTCTTTAACTATTTCGTCTTGATTAACATCACCTTTCTAGCTGAATGGACAATGGTCCGGTCTCATGAACAACTTTATCTGAAGTAAAGGTCACCGATTAATGAACCTATCGACATCTACTATGGAACGTGCCGTAGCTACCTATTCATTAATGTTGGAATGAGGAACATTGTATGAAAAAAAGTCTTACAATGCTAAGACGAGTTTGTGGTTTATTAAAATATATGCAAACAATTCAAACTTCGTACTTCTATTATTTTATTAAACTGGCATTGTAAATTACCCAATTTTTCACGTTATTTCACGCTTGAAAGATTTTTTTTTATTAACGTGGGGAAATCCATCATGGACACGCCACCCTGTCGGGGGAGAGAGTGGGTAGTGTGAGACTCTTACTCACTAAAACTCCACGGTGTACCGGCCGCCGCTTTGATTGAGGCGACATGGGATCGTGCAGTGCTATCACCATGTCGCCTCAGCAGCCAGCCCACGCTTGAAAGCCTGTCTAGATCCTTCTGACCTTAGTGTAACATTTTCCAACAGCACAGTAACTTTAACATTAAATTATATGTATTCACAGAGTACCCATTAATAGACTTCGAAATGTCTGTATAATTTTATTTGCAATATAAATTACTATAATATTGTTACCTGGGAGACTAATACTGCGTCGCGCCTAGTTTTGAGAAAGGAAATATTTAATTATAAATTAGGTATGTTACCTCGAATCATAATTTAGATCAATTATATTCGCTTCTATTTAATATACAATTAGCTAAGTCTCGTAGGTCTTTCTAGCGTATACTATGTGATTTCTACGCGTACTTAGATATACGAATATTTACTACGACATGTATTCAATAAATATTTTATACAACTTGCACCATTCTCGTACGCCTGAGGCGACTGATATAGAATGATTAAGAAGCATTAAGAAGTTTTTTTTCTTTAGTTATGTGCAATAAAACAATGAATATGTAATTATTCCTACATTGTTTCTCGACAGGTGGTGTTTTAACATTAGTCTATGATTTGATCCAAACCTGACGAATATACACAGAGTACCGGATTAATGTTTTGTATTATTGTAAAGATAGCAATAAGTAGTGTAGTAATAGTTTTGACAAATATCAAATATGAATCAAAATATCGTTTTCTTTTTTATATACAAGCAGCACGTCTAGTGGCCTAGATCTCTAGATCGATAGATAGAACCCTAGATCTACAGAAAGTCATGCTTGTTTCTATTCCTCGAAGAAATCATGTTTTGTGTAAAATGTTCAAAATTTCGGTATGTCTGTCAAGCTGTGACAAAAACTTCTTCAATTTATTTCCGGTCAGTTCTATTTAGTTCAGTTTAAGTCCCTGTTTTCAGTGCGATAACCTTAAAATCGTCTTTCCGCCTCGAAATTGTCTTCAATAGTTTCGTTTTCCGTTCCTGGGGCACCAAAAAACAACACTTTCGTTCCATTATTATATACGTCTTATGATGTGGCCTATCTATTCCTATTAATCGTCTATTTTCGTACGGTTCCTTATTATTGTATATCATAATATATTTCTTATTAACGTTATTTAGCTTAAAAATGTTGTTTTGAATGTATCTAGTATTTAGTATATTAAAAACATTAGTTTCGTTGGTTAGATACGGTGCCTCCTCGTACCCATACTTTCGTCGCCTTGTAATTATATTTTAACGGTGTAAATACAATAATTGTAAAAGTCATGTCAATAGGAGACACGTAAGGTTAACCAGATATGGCGGACTTGTGTATTCAATCGTAACGTAGAGTTAATTAGAATGAGTGATTAAATTTAATTTATTGAGAAATAAAGTACATTTTGCCTAGAATAACTGAGACAACATATAAAACTTAAAAAAATATATACTATTCTTAAATATTTTCACGATTCTTCTTTTCGAGCTTCAATACTCCTTTATTTGCAAAGTTGCTATTATCAGCTTTGCTTTACATTTTTCTATTATTATCAATACGATTTAGACATTATACCGGTATATAGTATACAAGACAGTAATCACATCGTCGAACAAGACCGAAGAAATGCGTGATCATTTTGGTTACACACAAGCGAAGAGACACGTATATGTATTTCTAAATTAAAAAACATCAACAACATTGATCTTTTCAACTACGTGATGCATATAAAATATAAATTATGAAATAATTTACATTTGTTAACAAATAATCTTTTTATAAATGAGATTTATTACGAAACGTTTATTGGAAATTGCTGTAACATATTATTCGATATTTCACCTATAAAATTAAGCATAATCCTAACTAATACTATAAAGGAGAATGTGAACTTGTTTGTTTATTAGGCTTTCACTACTAAAGCGATCATCATTAAAAGTTTGCATAGATATCAAAAGTATAGAAAGGCTCATTAGGTATAATATAAGCCTTACATTCAGAAAAAAAATATTTTCCCGAGAGATGTGACAAATCTACATTGACGCGAGTGAAGCTGCGGCCAATAGCTAGTAATATATAAGTAATAAATCAATTACTGATTTCAAACACGACTGCTTTAATGTTCGAGATCGGTTATAGGTAGCTATAGTTTGCAGCGCAACACTTAACATTTGCATACTTAGTACAAGTATTTGTAAATAAAAGCTCAGATCCGACACAATACGGATTTTGACATTAATGCGATTTATTACATCGAGACAGTTAAAAATGACGTAATATAATAAGAAAACCGACAACATGCATACAGATTACGACCGTTGAAGTGCACATTACGGCGTGGATAATGATTACACAGAAACGATTGTCTGTATAATCACATACGCGATTCGGGAAGTTGTGTAAATCGACGCACATCAGATTCACAAGTCCGTGGAGGAATACGACTTTTTTAGGTTCATAACACAATTATTGCTTGCGGAAATCTTGGGAACGATGGAACAAAAAATCAACGGATACCGCCGCGCTGTGCATTCATTGCGTAGATTCACTAGTACTGTTAAAACGGCTACATGATAAGTCTTTTAAAAAAATAAATTAATTGAAATTATTTAAACTTTTTTTATTTATCAAGTTAATAAAAATGTTCTTTTATGATCGTGTTCGGACCTGAACTAATTATGGGCGAGAGAATCCGTACATCATCCTCATCATCATAGGGATGTAACAGTACGATTGCATGGACAACAGCTTATTCTAATACCAGACACGATATATCAGGTACCCTGTTGGAGATATAGTAAGCTAGTGGTCGCTCGCAACTTCTACTGCGTTTGTATCTTTATAAATGATTACACCAACAGGTTGTGCAACACACACCGAGATAGCTCTTGGACAGTAGGATTTTTCCAACTCACTTGACATTTGTAGTTATTTTAATGAATTAACTAAATTACTGTAAAATTTCGTCTAAAAATCAATTGAGTAATTTTTACGTTAAAGAGTAAAGAACATCCATTCACTCTCAAAAACTATTAATACAATGGTTAGATTTTATAAAACTACACTAGTATCATATCAATAGTTTATGAGCGATATGTGAGATCTAGAAACGGACAGCTTCACGCTACGTAGTTATTGTTTTGTCGTATGCCGTATAGCCGACCCGTATTATTCTGCGAAGTCCAAAGTAAACATGGCCCGTTGTTGCGACATCAGATGGGAAGCTTTGACCCCATTTTGCTGAATTTAACGACCCACGGTCCACTCTCCTACATTCATCCCACACGTAGGGTTATCACATTACGCTTTGTACCAACTTTACGGTTTTCTGAAGTGTCCACGAATTGCATAGCTTTCGTAATATGATAATTTCAATCGAGTCGACATCACATTGTTTCGACAGAGCTTCGACGAAACCGCTAATCGGAATATTATATATATTACTCCGAAGTCTTCAAATGATTAAAACAAAAACCATTGGAAAATGTGTCCCATTCGACGCATCCTGCAGTATGCGCTTATCTTACTTTATTACTGCTCGATATTTCTCCAACACGGGAGAAGGAAGTTCAATATTTAATAATAAAGTTATATAATCTATAACACTTTGTTAAAATACACTTCGATATATTTATTTTTTGTACTGCTTTAAGAATTGTGTGCACAAGAGTGACTCGAATAAATTTATTTCTCTTTGTATTATGATAAGGTATGAGGAATACAGCCTGTGCAAAGTTCAAACACTACTTATTATACAGTCCTTGTAAAATACATAGCTAGCTATTAATTTTCTATAAAGCACCGAGCGAAGACCTCTTATAATCGTAATTTAAAATGTCATTTATAGTTAATTCTACTATATATGAACAGAGCGTACATAAAACAAGAAGAAGTATAAGACAATACTAAAAAAATGAGAGCGCTGAATGAAAGAAAATTTTTGACAATATAACTTCAATTAAATTAACTATAATTAAATTCATTCTAATAAATGTACGCGAATTCCAAGTATTTGGTCGGTATAATGTCGTGCCGCCGACCTTGTGGACACACCGGTCAACTGGGAATAACCGTTAGATCGACCGTCATGGAAATAATAAACTAGTTCATGACAACCCTGTGATATGTAGTTTGTACAAACGCAGTATCTGTTCTGTATATACAAAGAACGTTATAATAATCAAAGCTTTCATTCAGAAATATGCAACATACTATTTCCCCACTGACGTAATCATACTCATGAAATCATACAAATGAAAATGGACCGTAAAATCGAGACTTTTATGTGTATTTCACATAAATAGAATGCATTTTTAATTATAGCAATAAAAAACAACTGCCGAAAGAAACCAATGTATAATTATCAATTATGAAGCAGATGGTGCTAATTTGATACATACATGCGTATTAAATGTGAACTTCTAGAAATGTAATGCCAAAATTCGCACATTTTCCCATACTTGCAAGATATTATTAACCATCCTCAGAACCACTCACAAGAAATACTAATCAGAATAATGTTAAACATTGCCTATATGCATACATCTAGAAGGTTAACCAGCAGTGTAATCCATCTATAGAAAGAAATCTAGCGACTCAACCCGACGCGACGCGAGGACGTCCGAGGGCGAACGCCTACAATTTATTAAAAAACCCACGAGATACCGTCTGCCGCGCTAAGGAGTGGCACAGGATTGAACAAGCAAGCACTATGCCACCCCGGCGACAAGGCCCAGCGCGAACGCCCTGACCGCGACGACAGCTCGGTCAAGCTGCCTACCCGTCTACCGAACCAATGTGCAATGGAAAGTCAGGTCCCCAGCCCCTTCCCTCCTTGGTCCGGTTTGGCAGTCAAGAGGTCACCTCCTCCAACCACCACCACCTGTAACTTTTTTACGTGAGTTTCTACCACGGTGACTTTTTAACGAGGTTTTCTCCCTCTCTCCTCCGCCCAAAGGCCGTCCCTCTGTCAATTTTTAACGTGGTTTCCTCCCACGGTAACTTTTTAACGAGGTTTTCTACCTTCGGCTCTCGTGACAATGACGTTTGCTATTTACTTACCAACACGGGAACACACGAGACAGCGTATGTATGCTACAGCGCATACACTACATCCCTCCTTGAGGATAAATTAATATCAAAATATTTAAATCAATCGTTACTTTATTTCTATTAACCCTTCTCAACTCCATACATAGATCTCTACTTATATACTATTCAAGATAAATGTTAGTAGTATTAACGAAACCTTATAACTTTATTTATTCATTAGTTAGTTTCTTTATCTTCCTCTTCCGCATTAACATCTTGGTCGTTTTCTTAAACACTTTTCCACTGTCCATCCATTTTTTCCAGGTGAACAATATTCTTTCTTGGTACTTATCCCATTCGGACGTCTTTTATTATTATAATATCTCCTTTGTATTACTTTGAACAGTATGGGAGGTTGGTTTATAATTTGGGCTGAATTTATGGGTTTTATCCAAATTCTTCACATGCACTTTATTTATCTCCTGACAAAATCGTTTCGGTAGCGCCTCTCCTTTTGTCTTCATACTCCTTTCCCTTCGTGGTTTTGCCTTTCGACTTCTCCGTTTTGTTGGGGAGCAGTATAGCACTGTATATAAAGAACGAAGTATTTTTTAAAAGTGAAACTTCTTTAGAATCGTTGTGATTTCAAACCGGATGCAACGGAAAAACGACAGTTAAGAGACACAAATACAAAAATGTGTAGGATGAAGCCGGCAAAGAATGAGACAGAAATATACATACTATTTTATATTATCGGTCTCTCCTCTTTGTGCCATGCTTCGTAGCATACCCACTCCCGACTTCTAAGCATAGTCGCATGTAATTAGTGAGCCAGAACGAGAGAGCAGAAAATTTAAAAAAACACCTCACGTAATTTGTGGACGCCCCCCAATCTGATTGATGACTTCTACTTCCACATCCTCCACAAAGTTTAATATTCTTGTTGTATGCTTGTTTAGCTTTATATATTCCGTCTTTATTGTTACTATTGTAAATAGCATTAACGTCCCATTCTTCTAGTCCCTGATTTTGTGAGTGTATTTTGTAGTATATTTGTAATTGGTCATTTGACAACTTCCAAGGTCTAACGATTTTTTCAAGCGTTATACTGTAAGGATCTTCTTCAGTAGTTCCGTCGAAGTACAGGTTTCGGTGATTTGGCCGATCAAGTGGTCCTCTTTTTTATCAAAGTTACATTTGTCAGCTAGCTTCCGAAGTTCTACTAAGAAACTTTTAAGCTTCTCATTATCATCTTGTTTGATAATTCTAAACATGTGACGTTCAAAACTCGGTTTTGTTTTGGGAGAAAATATTCGTCGAGTTTTTTTTATGGCCATATCAAAAACGTTGAGTCTTTCTTCAACTTGAAGGTTTGCGCCCGGTAAGTTGTAGAATATGTCTTGCAGGCTTGCTCCTTCAAAGTGTAATAGAATAGCTCGTTTTTTTTGTGAAGATTCGGTTTCCATTGCGTCTAGATATATGATTAGTGATCTTTTACATCTCGCCCATTTGGAACCCATGGAGGGATTATCCGAGTCCAAATCTAACCTTTCTAAAACAAATATTGGTTGCTGAGCTATCTTTCTAATGCGTTTCGTTGACCCCTAGGGGAATCAATTTCCCTCTTTGTACCAATAATCCTTGTACCAACGACGCGTGGAGGCGTTGGAGCAGGGACGGAGACTCGCACCTCGGGAAATCGAGGTGCTCCGGTTCCAGCTCCACCAGGTCCTAGTCATTGAAGAGTGGGAACGACGACTTGAGCGACCGAGCTGGGGCGTGGCTACCATAGAAGCCGTTCGGCCGGTCATGGCCGAATGGCTCACCAGGCGGCATGGCACCCTGAGCTTCCGGCTGACACAGGTGCTCTCGGGGCATGGTTGCTTCGGGAGTTACCTGTGTCGCATTGGCCGGGAGCCAACGCCAGGGTGCCACCACTGTGGCTGCGCAGCCGATAATGCGCAGCACACACTGGAGGAGTGTCCCGCCTGGGACGAGCCACGCCGCGAACTCGTCGCGGCCATAGGCCCGGATCTCTCGCTCTCGACCGTCATCGTCAAGATGGTCGAGAGCGAGACCGGGTGGATCTCCGTCGCCTCATACTGCGAGGCAGTCATGCTCGCGAAGGAGGCGGCGGAGAGGGAGAGGGAGCAGACCACCAGGCTCCCCTCCCGCGGTCGACGAACACGGCGGCGACGGGTCGGCGACGACCTCATGCCGCCGTAAAAAGGGCCTGTGGGCGACGGGACGGGCGGGCACGTCCGTCGCCCTGAGCAGTTCTTTCTGCACAGGCCCGCGTGGTGGAGGCGCTTGTGCCGAGCGACTCCCACAGTTCGTCGGGGGGGGGTTTAACACCCGCCCCCTCCTGAGGGGTCTACCATCTTAACCCCTCACACCGCAGACGGGGCCCCTGATGAGGGGCCGACACCTGCCGGGGAGCAGAAGTAATGCCTTTGGCAGTTCCTGCTCCCCGGCCAAATAGGTGTGTGAGGCACCATGGGGTTTTTAGTCCGTGGAAGTCGGACATAACCCACCCCCCGCTGCCCGACGGGGTGGGTATCCGTTACGGATTTTCCCCATGTAAAAAAAAAAAAAATAAATAAATAAAAAAAAAATAAAAAAAAAGGGGAATCAATTTATATACATGTAATAAACAATTTCCAATTTAATGGAAGCGGTCATCTGACCTACCAGATAATTTACAATTTAATGGAGGCGGTCATCTGACCCACCAGACAATTTCCAATTTAATGGCGGTTTTGTCAACCCATTCCAATTTAATGGAGGCGGTCATCTCACCCACAAGACAATTTCCAATTTAATGGCGGTTTTGTCAACCCATTCCGATTTAATGGAGGCGGTCATCTGACCCACCAGACAATTTCCAATTTAATGGCAGTTTTGTCAACCCAGTCCAATTTAATGGAGGTGGTCATTTGACCCACCAGACAATTTCCAATTTAATGGCAGTTTTGTCAACCCATTCCAATTTAATGGAGGCGATCATCTGACCCACAAGACAATTTCCAATTTAATGGCGGTTTTGTCAACCCATTCCAATTTAGTAGAGGCGGTCATCTGACCCACAAGACAATTTCCAATTTAATGGCGGTCTTGTCAACCCATTCCAATTTAATGGAGATGGTCATTTGACCCACCAGATAATTTCCAATTTAATGGCGGTTTTCTCAACCCATCGATAACAATAAACCCTACTAAAAACATCACTACTTGCCTACAATATTAAAACTATATACAAGCTAGTCATGTAATTATCTGAAACATGTGGTATTTGCTGCTTCAGTTATAATTACGTTGCCCTAATATCTGAAATTTTCTAATATATGCTTCCTTTTTTTATCAAACCTACGTTGCTCTACTATTCGAAGCAATATGTAAAATGAGAAGTTTCTAACTTATAAGAAACATGTTACAAATAAACTACAAAATTCCATAGCAACCCCGCTAGCCAGAACTTCAAGTGGATGTCGCGTTAAAACAACTTGAAACCAAATTAAATAGTAAAAATCACCACAACTAAATGTTTGTTATGTTATTTTATTTCATTCCATATTTACAGTTTTTTGTTTACATTTTAAGTCAGTAATTATTACGTTTATCGAGAATTCCCATTAATTTGGTAAAATATATTACATATTTTAGGTAATATATCTATGAAACATGTTCAATGAGATATTCATAATTATAGTCTAACGTCACCGTTGAACTATAATTATGATACAATGTTGGATGTTTACGTTACTTTAACATTGACATAAAATATGTTTACCTTTTACTCGTCGCCAATGTAGGGTATCCTTTATACTACACTGGCTCGACAATGCCCACGTATCAATATAGCAAAACCGTTCACACGCGCTCGCGGCTCTCGTAACAATGACGTTTGCTATTTGCTTACCAACACGGGAACACACGAGACAGCGTATGTATGCTATAGCGCATACACTACAATAATCATTATTGACTACTTTGTACACTCGACTACAAAGTCAGACAGACAACTGCACATGTATCTATAATATTAAATAGGATTTATTAAATCGTGATACACTCTATTTTGAAATTTTATGATGTTTTTTTATATAATTTAATATTAGGGGTAGTTCTTTTTTGAAACAATTGTATTTGTCTCGTCAGAGAATCCAAGTGCATTTTCCTTTTACATTACATGTTTCTTTCTATGTCTAAAATCTTCTTTTATTCTCGAAATACGAATAATGTATTCCTTATTTTGCAGCTATGTATCAGATTTACATATGATGATTTACATGATAGACACTGTTATATAGTTATCGTCACCGCGTAATACAAACAGTGTGGTATCTCGGCGAAATGTATCAGATCATCCCACTCATTTATGATAGATTGAATGCGAAACATATGCGTCGTACGAACACACGAGCTGTCCACGCAGCAGGCTGCGGTCCCGGTAACCGGAGCGAGGACGGCAGATGGGAACAGTATCGAATGTCTCGGACAGATGGCTCGCGAACACGTTATGTTATTTCAGCACCATGTTATAACAATACATCGTCGCCTTAAATACATACACATCGTGAAATCACACTGATCAATAATAATATGTCACGGCGTTTTTAACATTATCGCCACACATATTCTTCATAACATTCACCATCCTTTAAATTTTCTCATCAACGTGACTAAACGAAACGTAGTATATTTTTAATCAACGTGTCATTGTATGTTTCATATATTTGTCTCTACTATTATTTTTAAAAAAGGCTATTGCTATGACAAAAATAGATGACGCGTGTTACAATGTTACAGGTACTTTTTTTCGTACGCAAGTCATTGTTATAATTTTGTAATTGTTCAACTAAAATTAATAACGACATCGCTTGTAGAATAGAGTGATAAAATAATTCCGTACTGTGCGTATTTAACATTTGTACGGACGTGAATCGTTATAACCATGAAGTTGGATTTGAAAATTACTACCACCAATCAAATTTAATGTTTGCCAAGCTGAGATGTTTGTTGGCAAGTAATAGTCGAATTCATTGTGGAATTTGCAAACGTCATTTCGAGCGAATCTTGTCGAATTATCGAGTGAGGTAATCAGCGTTATGTGGGATTCGTGATTCAGTGTGTTGATGTGTCGAGCTGGCGTGTGATGTGGACAGACTCAGGGCCAACACAAAACGGAACAGATTGTCTAGGAAATAACGGTTTACCGAAGCGACCTTTCTTTTTATTACGAGTGTGATCGAGTATGAATCAGGTGGCTCAATCCCGTTTGCCATTCGTATACTATGAAAAGAATGGTTCACAGGTAAGTTACTCCACCAACAAAGTTGACAACTCTAAAGCAGGACCTCAAGAACAATTATTGCTGTTTAAAGCAATTAAATTTAATTTTACTGTTTAAAACCCTAAACGCAAGTAATATAATAAAAGTTATATTAGAGAGGCCGTTATCCACGCGTAAGAAAACACGAGCCGGGCAGAACTACGTCCGCATGTTTGCGAACATAAACGTGGAATGGGTTCGTAGACTTCGTATAATGCTATATTCTATACACATTACTGGTTTTATGTGAAGTTTACGACACAGTTTAACCACATTTACTAAGTCTAGAATTAGGACTGGAACCGAACATATCCATAGGTACCTATAGTACAACAAGCTTTTTTATTGAAGTCCGACAAACTGACAGGACTGCGTCTGATAGTACAATTCAAACCAAAAACAACTACGACTATCGAGAGACTTACCGGTCGATCTTTTGTTATCATAAAATAAAAAATAATTTCATTTTTATTCATTTCCATAAGGAATGGTCGCAAAAGAAAGATAAGAGTCGCGGTTATCGCGTTGAACCGCTGTGGTTACACGCTAACAGAGGTTTTCAACATTCTGCAAAAATTTAAAATAACACTACGGTTCGTTTATCGCACTATCAAACGGTACACTGAAGATTCAAGCTGCGAAGATCCTGAGAGGAAGGGCCTACTTCACACAGTTAAAACATTAGTAGTCATCAAAACAGTAAAGGCGAGAATCCAACGGAATTCTATGCATAAGTAAAAAAAATTAACTCTCCAGATGGGGTTAAAGCAAACCCCTGATCAAAAGAGTTAAATAACGACCTGAGGCTACGAGCGTATTGTGATAATAATTAAACGAGAGTTTGAAAAAATTAGGCTGCAAGATAACAGACTTTGTAATGTACGCAATAAAAAAATACCGCGAAAATTTGTTTTCGGACGAGAAATTTTTAAACATCGAAGAAAGTGACAAATAAAATTATATGGTGTATGCTCTCAGCAGTGAAGAAACGAGCGCGTGTATTCCGAGGATCCAACGACGGCATTATCCTTCGCCTTTCATGATTTGACCTGGAGTCTTATCCAGACTTAACTGAGGACATTTTCTGTGAAAAAGGTGTGACAACCATATTGCTGTTGTGTACCAAAATACTGTTTTAACAAACATAGTGGTATCTCTTATCGAAACAATATTCTAAAAAACAGGCATTGGATATTCCAGCGAGATTTTGCGCCAGCTCATAAGGCACGAAGTACGCAAAACTGATTGACCGCCCGTGGAATTGACTTCATGGGCGATGAAAACTGGCCCTCTTCTAGTCCAGATTTAAACCAGATTAATGATTACAAGATATGACAATATTCGGAGGAGTAAATTTGCGCTTAACCTCATCAGAATTTGGAGTCTCTCCGAGCATCTCTGGTTAAATCAGCGGCACCAAATAGAAATGACTGTGAAGCGTGTTACGATCGATGACTGGTCACGTTGATTAAGGGCATGTATTGAAAACTGAGGAGGAATTTTGAATAATATAAATAAAATTGTATTGTATATTTCATTAATTATTTTTCTGTTCATATACATATACATATATATATTTTAATTATAAAAAAGTGTATAATTATTTACATTAAAAGTTTTTGACAGAATTTATGACCCGACTAGGTATTTACCCGTATATAACTGGCGTTGCGGTTAGTCTAACAGTGTTATATTACGAATACGGAAACAAAAAAAAAGAAAAGTTCTTTTTGAACAATCTGCGATTACGGATTTATAAGGTGTAAATGAGAGTGCCATTGTATTATAAGATTAACCAGATCAAGTCTTACCCATTCTTATCGATGACTGGGTTGTTTTCCGAACCGGTGGTAGCTTTGACGTTCATAAGCGCCTCCTCAGGGCCTAAACTGAATAAAATATTTTTGATTTGATTTGTAGTTATAGTGTGTCTCTAGTATTTTTTTATGTGTACGAGTATAAAGTATTTCTTCTGACGCAAACGGTATTTAATTTATCTACAAACATAACTATATTGTAAAGCTAGCCTATTTCCGAACACGCATTAACCACAACCAAATATGACACAATAACACCAATACATCATCCGGGCACGTTTGTACGTGAGAATTTAGAAATGAGTTCATAGACACCCGATATGCAGCGTATAAGAAATTGCGAGAAAACACGGGATGTCCTGTACCAATAATTTTATCGGGAGAAATACTTTTATGTCGTTCAGTACAACACAACTAGAATCGTAGCTTTGTAATGAAAATTTGGCCCCAACAAGTAATCTGGATAGAAAATGATATGTATCTATGTGACAAGAAAACTTCTCCATCTTATGGCGACGCTATCACCACAATCAACAAATTAATTTTCTTTTTGATACAAATAAATATTTATTATAAATGTCATAACTATATACAGATATCTCTCTCGCTTATTCGTTAGGAGTGCTGACAGTTAATCTATGTTGAAATGTTAGCGAAACGTTGCGACGACCCGACCACGTTGAGCAAAACCCTACGAATTTATAATAACTATTGTTACAAACTACTGGTCATTTAAGAACATAACTGATTTCATGCCTTACTACGATGAGACAACAAAATATTATAGAGCTAACAATTTTATAAAACTTTGTATTAATTTATTAGTGGTTCGGAGCTGGTGGTTTGCGCAGTGGCGAGTCGAGGCGAGGTCGTGTTCGCTCTGGCGCAATGCTCAGCGAGCAGTCTTTCCTTATTACCGTCCCAAATTGCTGTTTGATTACGTCGTAATGTTACACTATGATTTATAAAAAATATATAACATATTGTCATATTACAACAAAACACAATTACTGTATTCCAAAAACGCACGAATGCCCGAGAACGAACTACAATAGAATAACATGGAGATCACAAGCAAGAGGTTATAAAACTTAAACAATATCATTTAATTTCAGTAATAGTACACGGGAATAACAGTTATATATTTTATTAGCGTAATTGTTGTTATAAACTGTTGTCAGTTATTGCCCTGTTTGATAATTACCTGTTTTAAATCAATCGTATTGCAATTCGTAACGATGACATGACAACGCAATGAATATCTATTTATTGTGCGTATCGTAATTTTTAGTTATCATCATGGAATGATCTCTTTTTCATACCTATTAGTTAACGCATAATATTTGTTTGTTCACGCATTACGATAACAGAAACCGACCGTCATTGTCAATAATAAATAGCGAATAATTAATAGCAGAATAACAATGTTTTCAATAATTTGTTATTAATTGCGTAGGAATAATGCATTACAGCGTTGGATGTTGCAATAGTAATCATCTTTACCTCATACACAGTGGAGTTGGCACGTCTCACGTTTTTGAAATTCATAGATGAAAACAAAAGAAAAACTGTAAAGAAAAGGTTCTAATTTTAAAAATGTAATGTAAATTAAAGTAGGGTTTAATTTTAGATATCGAGCGGTATTTATCGGCGTATACCTACAAGATAAGGATAATAAATACAGTACAGATGTAATTGCAAAAAGAACTGCTTCTGAAGTGATTCTGTATTCCGACGTTCATTTTTCTTTCTCTCTTTTTTATTCAATAAAATTGGAGCGTGCACAAAATGCAGTGTTAAACGGAAGCTTGTTTAAGCCGTTTAATATTTCTTACAGTTGAACCTATCCATTGTTCTTATTGTAAATCATTTTTTTTCCTAAACGCCATCCTTACGATGCAGTGTCGATTAATGTACGATCTCTGATGAATAAATGAAATTCATTCCTATAAAAGACGCAAGCATTATATATGAGAGACGGTTACAAGCTGTCTACAATTTGCACATAATTTTATATTTATAGGTCCTCATACATACAATCAAATTAACGTTATCCTTCAAATTTATGATTTATCTAAACAAAGAGCAAAACGCATTAAATTTTATAATTTGAGGTCCTCATACATACAATCAAATTAACGTTATTCTTAAATTTATGATTTATCACAACAAAGAGCAAAACGCATTACCTATAATTGGTTATTAACACTTTCATATAGTAATACTGAGAATGTATTATCTATTCTATAGTTTCATAGGAAACTTGGTAATAAAATTTTTATGTGAATAAAATAATAAAAATGTAGGTAAATTTTAGAGAACGCGTGCCTAGAGTTATATTGTTTTGGTCTTTGTACTTTTTTCAGACTCCAAACCTCACATCGATCGTTACTTTATCTTTACTGTTGTATGAAATTTGTTTCCCTTTTATTTGTGCATGGACAATACTGTAGAGAATTAAGACGGTTGCTTCTTTTTTCCTTGTATCTCGTGCACTATAACTATTAATTATACAACGATTAATTACAACAATTCTCTTCATTGTAACTACATTTATACTGTGACCACCGAGACTGTAGAAAGGGGAGTGGCTATAAAATGCTGCTATCGGAGTATATCGATATTCAACTTGTGGATGTGTGTTAACGATGTCGGCATTAGAAAATTTTAACCAACCTTGCTGCAACTTGATCACTAGGTTTTGTTCCGTTGATAGCTCAATCATGATTGTAAGATTGGGAACAGGTCATCTGATGCGACGCGACGTTTCAACGCGTTATTACTGAAATTCTTACAGCAGACTATAGTCTTGCATGACGTCCATCATAAATACTGTTTTGAAAATGTCGTAAATGACACCAGGAAATAAAATTAATTGCGAAACAAACATGGATGAATCTTTTGGTATTAATTTGCGTCTGTCCGCACACACCGCATTCCCAGTGCAACACGACAGCTTGCTAGTCAACGACCGTTTACTCTCGCTATTTTTTATTACTGAAAACTATTATTCATTAATACAACTCATGAAGACCTTTAAAAGTAATAAATGTTATATCGAGATACTATAGCAACAATCTCGTTACGGAAAACCCAAACTTCACAAGTTCTTTTGTGCGTAAATTCATCGAAATAAACCGTATTCCTTTAACAATTCAAACTGAAAAGTTAGGTGTGATAGCGTCTCGTATTGCTTTTTTAATTTGGGTAGTTTGAGAACGAGGCAGGTGATTTTAACATAGGTACATATTACATTTTAACAGCTAATATTTGCTGTTAGTTATCAAAAACGTATTATACAAGTCCATAGAGATTTTCGCCTGTCGAATTCATATATTTTAATTATAATGAGCTCCATTAGGTGCTCCAAAATCATACTTATATGGAGTAGTATTTGATCACATTAATATCGCTATATAAATTAAATATGACGTAAATCTTATCACGATAAGGGACCCTGAATTGTTGCCCATTTTGGAATGAATTAAGTTTGATAGCAGATTCGAGAACATTGTTTATTTACAGTAAAATCCGTAGTATCGTTGATGTCACCGCGGCACAGTCGTGTCGTGGGCACGGAGCCATACTCGCCCACGCATTGCATAGACCAATGCCCAATTCGTGTTTAAAGTCACATCATATCAGATCAAAATAATATTAACCGGTATGCCCGAATGCTTACATATTCGTATCGACTGACATATTTATAAAAATATATAAAAAATAAAATGCATATTTCTTTACAACTGTATTTCGTCACATTTACTACTTTCCGGTTAAAGTTTTAATTATATTATAAAAATGGTTAGGAACCATCAACCTCTAACAATAATATAGTGTAGACTAAACACGGACTTCGAATTAGAGGAGTGTTTTCCATTACACTGCCAGACTTCATAAACACGTGAACTCTGATGATGTCCATTAACATTTATATTAGAAAATATTTCATTAAGAAGAACGTGCGTAAAATAAGACGGCACGCGTATAATTGTATATTTCTTTTGTCTCATCGCTAACACGATGAACGAACAAACATTCACGATGTAATGCACAACCTCCAATATTTTTTCATATTAGTAACAATGGTCGTAAAATATTCCGAGAACGGATTTATTTCTGACGAGGAAAATTTGCAGTTATACTCGATATAATAATTCTTATTTTGAGAGATCATGCGTTTTTATAGTCTACATAGATTACGTAATATTTCATTTATGAAACACTTATATAAAATCAGGTAAGTGCCTTAAGCGCTCCCCTTAGTAGTCCGGTGAAACTGTAGAGGCCTTGCCTGTTCAACAGTGTAGTCAGTTCGAAAAAAAAAAAATCCCGATTAGTCAAGTTTATAATTTATAGGTTATTTTTTATATAACCCGAGGAATAAATTGGCCTAATCCAATCTGAATACAGCTGTTTTGTGCTTTAAGCAAACTATAGTAGGGAATAAAGGCTCTCATATTAAAAAGTTCTTAGACGTGATACAGAATTCAATTTCGTTATTGAAAATTAAAAAGAAACCCTTATGAACGATTAAACTTACTGAAAACATCACGTAAGCAGCAGAAAATATCCTTATATCACTACCTGTAACAATTCAATATTTGCTTCGTGAATTATATTTCAAAATACATATACATACCTAAACATTATACAACCTTCACATAATACATTCCATTATCAGCAAATCAAAATCAGATTTACCAGCTCAGTGCGAAATCGTTGACCTAAATTAATTACATTTGAATTAATACAATATATCAAATTATACCTATATTATCAATGCACTCGATTTCACAGTAACAAAGAAGGACAATCACACCTCAAATACTTTGTCAATAATATTCCTATTTTATTAAAACTCTTCCTAATTCATAAAGAGAATCTAAATGCCAAAATATATGTGTATTCAAACTAGTCTGTAGAACTTTCTGGAATGACATACGGAGTAATCTCCCATACTATTCTTTACCGGAAGTTTCGTGGAACGTCATTTTTTTTAACGTAAATAATTCAGGATTCCATTGAATTGGGTTAATCGTGTTCAGGCTTGTTTTCCAAATAATTGTAACAGGTATTAAGTAACATTAAACTCCACAGTTCGTTCAAAAGTCATAATACATCGCCGTGTCGCCAGTGATAAAAAACAACATGGAACCGGTTTTGCTCGAGGTGAATAACACACAAGAGCGATCGGGTGAAATTTCAATTAATGCTTAAATTAAATATAGGTATAAGACACATACGTGTCATATACGTTTTCTATAATAGTCGAAATTTACGAAAATTACTATTTTATTTTTTTAAAGAATAGTATTATGGCCATGATCCATAACACAGGCTAGCCCTAACTAATATTACAAAAGCGAATGGACTTTGCTTGTTTGTTGTGCTTTCACACCTTAACGACTTAATCGATCATCATGAAATGTTATATTTCACCTAGAAAAAAGTACTATTCCCGAAGAATAGCTCAAATATATATAAACGTGACTGAAGCCACGGGCAAAAACTAGATTGTTTTTTTACTCAAAAGTTAGCAGCTATAATTTCGTCAACAGGAACAATATAATGAGAGTTAGAACCACGACAAATGAACCATAAAATAATTTACCAGAACTTATCACTTGACTACAAACTTTAACATCTACGGTACGACAGTAAGCATTTGAAATAAATTTAAAATTGCATGGCAATATACGTTAATCTTTTGGTGAAGGTTTTTTATAATTTTTTTTTTTCTGGCAGACGACACACCACCAAGTCTCAAATATAACAATGGCGAACAGATTACCTTCTGCTAAACCGGAATTAATACAGACTATAACAATAATGGAAACAATGAAACTTGAGAACCCATAGTTACTAAAGATTATATACTAAACTGATGACTTCATACGGAAAATTGCATGCGTCTGGGGTTTCCAAACGATTCTAGAAAATAATCAAATTATACAAATATGCTATCGTTACTTATTATTCTGAGAAAGACGATCTCGATCTCGGTATTTATTTCCATGGTATTCCGGAAAATCTTATATTGTAGTTGTCTTTGCGACGGATAAGTATTAAGCATAGATCTGCTTCGACATATAAACAAGATTTAACATAATTCGCTAAAGTAATCATGATTTACTAAACATTTGGTATTAATAGAATTGACACAAGCTTTTGTACAGTGGGTACAGTTTTACATTCTTCATCATGTGACAAATGTTTTATATTATTTCAGAAATTATAACGCGCAGAGTCCAAAAAATATATAGTATAGTCAACAAGAGCACTCAGGTGTTTCAACTTTCCGTTTTAAATCTCTTTAAGACTCCAAGATAGATAGATATACTAATAAAATCATAATCGCACCATATCAAGGTCGAAATTAAATTGGCAGCGTCAATTACCGAATCGTCGTCAATAAACACAAAACTTTATTCGAAGAATTGGCTGTCCCAATTGCGAGATCACATCTCGGGTCATGCCACTTGACCTTCCAAGTGTCTGAGAAAATTCAACACCACTCGCCCACGTAATTTCAGACGTTTGTTGACCGCTGATAGCAGTTTCACAGTACAGACAACACAGATTGTAGATTCCGCTCGAGAAACCAGTAGTAATTAATTATCAAGTATCAACTGGTTAGAGAAACTACCTCCAATTTCTGACAACTGCTTGGAGACCAGTGCATGACTAAAATGTCTGGTAAGATACTTCGACAGGTTCGGTGGTGAAATGCGATATTATTAAAAACCTTTTTACAATATTGTGACAACCCACAAAATTAAATCACAAAAACTGAAGTGTTTCGGCATCATATGACAATTATATACAATTTCCTTTATTGACCACTTCCTAAGGCAATCTACTATCAAGTCCGGAAGAAAAATTTATAATCGGTTTTAAAAGATGAACTTCAATTTGTAACGATGATTAATTCCCACTATCATTTTTATTTATATAGTAGTAATTCTATGTATATTTTTTCTTTCGATTTTTGACTCGATCTTGTGAGGGCCACTTCATTTTCGAGATGTATCTAGAAAATATTTGGAAGTACTGCTGCATATGAATTTCGTTAGTATAGGTAATATATAAAATTTAATACGTGGACGTTACAAAATTAAAATGATTCGGTCAGGCCTATTGGAAATAATGGAGCTAAAAACCAAAAGGTTGCAATATGTAAATTCCCCGTAAGGTAAATGTTCTATAGTAATCGTCATTTAAATATAGTGTACATGCTGATCTCTCTAACCATGGCAGTGTCCTTGCTAAAAACACCTGATTGCAACATCCTTTGAAGTCGAGTAAAATTTGTAAGTCCATCCCATTTCCTACTTGAGATTAGCTATAAAGATTCTTTGATCGGCCTGTTATATTTTAAAGCACAGTCTTTTACAGATACTTTGTTTATTATAAATATTTCATCAGAGTTCTCAATTGAACATTGTGTTATCAAGCATCATTATTTTATAATTGAAGAGTTATATTTTATTTGGCAATTTGTATTCACATGAAAACTTGACGACAAACTGTATTAAAAGGGTCACCTGATCGACCTTTCTGAAAAATTCTTGAATAAACCAATTTTGTATCAGAGATAAGAAACCTGGGACAATTATTTAATGGATTTTTGGTGATATGTACTATTCATTGATCCCTTTACTTTAAAATTTTACTTATTCAGTTTGAATATCATTCGATAAAACAAATTTCTCGTGAATGTCACTATCTAGAGAAACTTGTAAAGTAAAAACTATTAAATACAAGATACCCGATAAACATATAAGATAAACAAATACAAAATATTACTTAAATAAAAAAAAAATGCACTTTATATAGATTAATTAACACCATCCTAATTCCACTGTAACCTTTGGCCCACGGGATTTTTATATATTGGGCAAGCTGTAGTTATTTATTTGTTGTATTTGCAAAACCACTTAGCGAAGTCTAATAATAAGCACATCTTATCATGATGTACGGAAGCTTCTCGTAATTGAATATAAGTGAACTTAACACACGAACACTAATAAAATTATAATAACAGAGTGACATAAAAATTAAAATAAACATCTCAAAATAAAAGAAAATTAAAGCAAGTTGTTGGCAGTGGTGGTCAAATAGACATGTATGATTTAAAATCAAACAAGTATCGTCTCAATGCGGCAAAAGGAACACAACAACGCTATTAATGTAACACTCGGGCTAGATCATCTCGACCAATTAACAAACCGTAAACAAACTATGAAGGATGATTGCTCAGTATTATTAAGAACGCGATACGAAACGTATCTAAAAATAAGTAATGACAAAAACGGACGCCGAGAGATATTCCCGACGAGCGTGGGACTCTCTGATTCATTCACTACGTTTATTGATTTCATTATGTATAAATTCTAAATAATAATATGAATAGTTTGTAACGATAGCTTTGAATACATACAGACACAAACAACAAACAATACAAATGAAACTCTTCGAAATTATCAAGATATTTCAACTTGTTTTTTTTTTCGTAAAGTTTATGCTCTTTTTACTGTGATACGGTTTGCAACCAATTCATCGCTGAATATCGATAGAAGTCTTATATTATATATATTATATTATAGCCCCTTTTTAGCCGATCGAGTTTAAGTAAAAGCTCAAGGCGAGTTAACAGTCACCAAAAATTTAATCAGAACAATAAAAACCTATACATTAATAAATATCAAATGTAAGCTCGATGACGTACACCAAATATTTTGATTTCACGAAAATTGCATTGGAAAGTGGACGGACAACTGAAAGCTGCGCGCAGGCGCATCGCCCCACCACTCGAGTGATCAGTGCAAGGTCACGCAAGGCCGACCGCGATGGCGGACGCCAGGTGTATTTTACACCTTGGCTGAAGTTTATTTAAACATGTATATATATAGACTTCTAATACAAATAACATTATCTTGAAGTTTTTTATTGTAGCCCGTGAAGCAATGATCTAAATTGATAGAAGAGTTCGATGTAATACATCTGATTAAATTGTGATTTAATTACACAACATTTATTTTTAAAACTGTAAAGGTAGAAATATAATCATAGCTAAAATATGCCGCTTTAGCAGAAGGCGACGAGTTTCTACCAGAACATAATATTATGTTCACAGACAAAAAAGTCGTTGAACTACATCGCTACGAGATTGTCTCCAAACAATTACTTTATCGAAGTTCTCTCTCTCTCACAAGAGATAATGGATTGTTCTAGAAGTTGTTATTAATATTCATTTAACAGGACGTTGACCTTGCCATTATCGAATCAATTGCACAACATGGAATGTCTACGTTAAAATATCTCCTCCGTTCCTTCGGGGAGCATGGAGGATCATGGAGAAACTTGTCATGTACTAGATAGAAATAAATTCAAATGAATTTAACACAATATTGCATGATTTCCGTAAACATAAAAGCAAGTTTATCGTAATGCGCTAGATACAGCACACCAGAGCGTACGTGTGACCAATAGGCTGACATAAATAATGACTAAATGGTCACAGATCATTTATTAATAAGTACTTGTGTGAGTAATGAATCGAACAATTAGAACTATAGATATTACACAAATATATAATCATCTGCTAGGAATATTCATATGCATTGATTTTTGACCGGCTGACTATGTACCGATTAAGCTGGTGGCCTATGACTTCAGCAATAATTATTACTGAATATTGACCAGTATCAAGAATATACTAAAATTGAATGAAAAAATATTGGGTTATTTAGATGACCGACAGCACTGCAGGAGTTAATTAGTTAGATTCGGGATAGTCGACGACAGTCCAAGTCGAGGCGCGCCATACGCCCTTGTGCTGGTTGCCTATATAAAATCGGGTGAGTGTCTTAACCGTTCCCCTTAGTAGTCCGGTAAATCTGTTGAGGCCTTGCCAGGTCAACAGTGTAATCAGTTCGAAAAAAATATGTAGTAGTCAATTAATTAATAATTCTTTGTTTAACAATTATATTAGGAGATCAATAAATTACCATTTTGTTAAATCCACAAAACTCCATGTTTTAGGTCCTGTACGCTGGCGGGTATATTGATTAAAAGAAAACAAATAATAGGCAAGACATTACCAAATAAAATAGTTTATTATAGTACTTGTGATTATCACGCCTTCAACTTCCTATCATACGGTAGGAAGATGTGACTCATTTCATGTGAGTCTCATCTACTCACATTTAAGCTAACTTTGTAGGAATGAGGAAAATGAACTGCCAAATAGGATACATCACGGTCAAGACCTTCAAAGTCCGCGCATATAGGATGACTCCGTTGAACGTGTAAAGAATGAAAATTGCTCGACTACTTTTATCAACTTTTCTGTCGTCTTATTCATTTCGCCGAGTATTGAGCAAAAGATTTAGATCACTAAAATATAAAACAAAAATCCAAAAAATACTGGATAATAATGTATTGAACATGATGTTTTGTAATTAACTGAAGTATTGCTAAACATTTTAACAATACACTTAAAATAATCACAATATTCGTAGATCTATCCAAGGCATTTCACACTCTTTTCCTATGCTGCTGAACAAACTTGGGGAGAGCGGCATAAGGGGACAAGCTCAATATATATTTTTAAATAATCCAAATGTTCGTACTCAAATTCATGGTAAAATGAGTAACAAGGAAATTGTCACTTTTGGGGTACCCCAAGACAGTGTTTTAGGTCCGACCTTATTTTTGATATACATAAACAGTATTTGTAGGCTATAGTTGAATATGACAAAAATAATAACACACGATACAGTGTTAATTGTTAGGGGCGCTAATTACTTTGAAACTTTCTTCCATGCAGTATTGGCTCGACATATAGTTATGTAATAGCTATCCGCATATTAAGTAACATTTAATCTAGACAAAAGTAAGTTTATTACATTTTCGCCATCTCAGCCTATCGTTCCATAAACTCAGACTACTCATAAATGCTCCTCATTAGCTAGTTTCACATGTAACTGTTCTATGATTACACATACCGTCAAATTTCTCGGAGTTCAGGTGTAGCAGTCTGTATGAAACATGGAATAAACAAGTAGGATCACTTATACTTAGGGTTAAAAAACTATTATTTGTTTTCAAAACGTTGGGAGCCTCTGCGAACTTCGATATTTTGTACAGTCGTCTTCCCGTCTGCCGACTCAGTGTATTAGGAAGATAGCCCCTGACTCATTCTCCTAGGTTCAGTTATGGGAGAGGAAGGAGAATCCGTAGCATCTCCTCGTTTCACCGGTCCACAGTTGACGGAGGGGGCCACTGAGACGATTCTCTTCGCGGACCCTCTACGCCGCCTCCTTCTGAGAGACGACCTCCACATAGAAGACTTTCATGGCTTTAACCACGCTCGGCAGAGAGAGATCACCCCCTCCGACTCGGCCAAAATACAACGCTGACTGTCCCACGTTATACTCAGCATTCCGACAGAGTGTGCTGCGCTGTGTTCGGCTCA
Organism: Antheraea assamensis; assembly: GCA_035772565.1. NCBI lineage: Eukaryota > Metazoa > Arthropoda > Insecta > Lepidoptera > Saturniidae > Antheraea > Antheraea assamensis. The sequence goes on from JAQQSE010000067.1 coordinate 189,018, forward strand.
GCTCTGCACTCATGTGTATCATGGTACACAGCGGCAAGGACCTCGGCCTCCACTTCTCAGGGTAGGGGAGCCTGTGTGTAGAAAGTTTGCCGTGCCGTCGTGAACATCATGCGGTATCCATGGATCGCTCTCTGCGCCATTGTGCATAAGATTTTGTAATTAAGTGACTATGCAACACTGTCATTTTTTTGCTAAGATTTGGCTGTGACGAGAAAATAATACGAATTCACCATTATGGAAATGTTATTTAGCCATTTCTGCTGTCGGCCTATCGTCCCTTTGTTCTTATGAAATGTGTAGTTGGAGAGGCCGATTTTTTTATGTTATCTTGTCTAATTTCACCGTAATGACACTGGATGTGAAGGTAAGTAAAAATTATACGGAAAGCGGTAACATACTGCACCTAGAAAGCAATTAACTTTCAATTATAGTTATAGCAAACACTATGACGCGAACTAACCAGGTTACCTCTAGCAAATATCACACCGCCATACTACGGTTTTACTTTAACCTATTCCTTACAAAAAAAAAAAAAACAACTGATAATTATTTCTTCTAATATTCAGGCAAGTTAATCTAAGTTCCCTTGAAAAACTAATTACACTTATATCGCTTATTAGTGAATATGTTGATATCATACTATACTTAGTAAAGATATAATTACACCTACGTTTTAATATACATACATTATATCCTTACAAGGCGGAAGTTATATATATAAATAAGGCAACTAATGACTTCGTTGTGGTGCGGCTCCGGTGCCCTCGCGTCTCACATTATACCACATTGAATAAAAACAGAGATAATGGGAACAGCTTGTTCACTTGATACAAATGCGATCGTCTAAATCGCATATCGCAAGCCAACGTTATAACCAACATATATGCAGATATCATTAAGGATAAATTTAGTAAACTATTAATAACTCTGTGCGACTCATACCGTTCGTTAAACTTTAAAACTGTTAGACTCAGAAGTGCTATAGCAAAAATTGCCTCTTATGTAACGTAAACTCCATTTCCTAGAAAAAACCCGTGGTCTTGGTTATGTTATATTACCATACGATTATGAAACGGCTTAGACTTCAACTACACAATTACACTTCAGACCGCTCGCAGCTTTGTTACTCTATGTATATTACCATTTACTACCGGGATGATTAGAGATTTGAGAGAGAGAGAGAGAGAGATTTTGATTTTTGTACAAAACTTCACTCAAATAATTAGAGCCGTTCCCGTGACACAAGAATTGGTCACGCAATAGTATCTGATTTTGTTTGAAATGAAATAATTGTTTCAAAATTATTTTTATTTGGTTTCGTGTGGTTCGGATGTGAGTCCGTGTGTTCATGTCCTTCGAATGATTCTAATTCATAAGACCATTCTCCTGTCATTTATTAAATATAGCTGCACCCGCAACTTCGTCCGCATGGAACAGAATACAAAATACAATGATTAATCAAACAATCTGAATTTATATCTGTATATTTTGTATATTTGTAATGTAAAGTGTCAGGCCAAAAACTAATAATGGTCATACCCCTTTGTCACTTCAACAATAATTCAAAATTAGGGCTTCCAAGTTACTTTGCTTTGTGTAAAAACCTTGGGCCATTCTATCGGGCTGCATCTATCGTCATACAGTCAGATAGTTCGTAACACACGACAGTAATGTGTACTCACACCTAAAGTTATTGCGAACATGGACAAAACTTCGTACGATACACGCAGGTATAGGAGTAACATAACACTAATATTCTAATTTAACAACTGTAAAAACAATATTAACCCCTGGACTGTCCAAAACCATAAATATGTAAGTTCTATACAAACGAATGTAGACCTGAGGCATAGGTCAAATGACTGTTGGCAATATACGCTTAAAAAATACCTGATTTATTACAAAACTTTAAAAAATAACAAATGATAAATTGTGAAATAATAATTTTCATGTAAAATGTATCATTAAATTATTTTTTCGTTTGTACGAACTTTTTTTACTAAACCATGAAATTTACAATGTACGATGTAGTGAAATTAAGAAATAATTGAAAACATAATCTGCCATTTTCAGATCTGAGACTTAAAAAATCAATAGAGGGCTTATAATATTCATTCATATACACTTCACATATGTCATTCTTATTATTATTTTTATGTTATCCTTTCTTTTATTTGCACTGCCCGTAGTCTTTTTTTCTCCACGGTACCGCTGGAAGAAAATGCAAGCTTCCTAATGCATAAACCAAAAAGTATTCATTAATTCAAAGCGTAATTAAGACATTAGAGTCAAGGTAAATTTATGAAAATTATAATTCCAAATAAACCTAAAAAGCAGAAATCATCTCATTGTTATCTATACTCTTCCTTGCAATAATATTCTTACGATAGTAAACCAATAAAATTATAAGTTTAGCGCCATCTGTTGTCGTCAAAAATATAGTCTGTTATTGCTTCTAAAGATGATTTTTTCTTACATTTATGTTCAATGAACAATTTTAGTCTCTTTTTTTTATTATAATAAAAAATTGTCCTAAAATGTGATAAGGTTCAATAACTTGTAATATTTACAACACAAAACTAATTAGCAATTTACAAATTTAATCATAAACATTATGCGATCGAAAAATAAAAATTATATTTTACTTATACAAAGTACAAAGTAAGTTATTCAATTTATAGAAATATGTTATATATGTAATTGGCCAATTTTTAGATTGTATATTATAGTAGTAATAGATTTGGAAAATGGCGGTTGAGCGCCATCTATTTGCAATAATGCATATTAATTAATTACTGAACATTTTAGGTTATTAATATTTATTTATGTGAAAATAAAATATTAACCATTTTTCTTTCGCTGTATGTCCTAGTAATGTAATACTGTGGTAATGTTTATTTAGGTTATAAAATATCCTGGTTTTTGAATGAGGATAAAGTCCATTTACTTATCTATTTTTCTCTCGTACTTAACTCCCGTCGTCATTAAAATTACAATAACTTTTGATAGAGTAAGCCGATTTTAATGAAACAAAAAAATTATGTTGGTCCAGAATATGCTTGTTTGTTTTCTTGGAGTTTTATCAGAAGCCTTGTACTTTACCAGTGATGCCTGTTCAAACAAACAGACAGACAGATTGACAGACATTTCTAAAAATGATCGAAATGGATTCTATTACTTATTCCTAGTAACCTGCAACAATTTTTTTCTCAAAAATCAAAAAAGTACAGACACGTTGGATTTACATTCTTATTATATGTATAGATGTAGTCGAAGACTGCAATGATATTATCTTTTTGTTTTTGAAAGACTAAAATCAAAGTTTCTTCAGAGATCCGAAAATCTTACAAGAGTTTCTCGCCCGATTTTTTCTATCATGTAAAGCATTTAAACTAATGCCTGCTTGAACATTTACAAATGTTTACTTTAGGACTTAACTCATTTACTTATTCTAGTTCCATTACATACGTGATATAATAGATATTATAAAAGTAGGAAAAAATCAAAATATAGTGGACTTGTAAACTACTTTGCCTGCGACACATTTTAGATGGCATTTGTATTTACACAGATGTAATATTTATTATATATTTAGGCATTTTATCATCGAAAATATACACTACTACATAAAACCCTTATCATCCGCCTACTGAGTTTGATAAGTAAATATTGTTAAAAGATAAGTGATAAGGGCATATTGAAACAATTGTCATTATGAGATGTGTACTGACATTGACGTTAAAGCATAAATGGTTTGAGTTTGCATTAAAATATTTCCTAAGAAAAAATATTTTTTATCAAATTACAAATTTTGCACTGATACATTTACTGTCCTTATTCAACATACAATCGACATACACTTACACAATCGACTTACATTTACACAATCGACAACATACAATACGACTTTTAATTTAGAACTATTTATATTTTTGTGTTTTTATTTATTGATATGTAATTCTTAAATTGGTTATCGATTTTACGTAATTGTTGTTTCAGACACAGTTCTGTTATTATGTCTGATTACCTGCTAAATAATAGCCGCTTGTCGAGGCACACGCTTCACCATGCAGCACATATATCTATTACAATAAAGAGTTAAAATTTGTCTTTGTATAAGATAATCTCCAGAATCACTAATTCGATTGCATTATCCAATTATTTTACTAATAAACACATTTAATACCTACGCCTTTTCTGGTATTTAAATAATGTATTTAAATTCTTCAATAGTGTATACAAAAAATCACAGTATCATTGAGATGAGATCAAACTACAAAAATATATTATTCTTGATTGCTAACTTTACGAGTTTTTTGCACCGATGTAAAGTAAAAAGAGACGTTTTCCCATTTTTTATAAACTCGTCCTTCAAACAGCCGTGGTCTCATCGCGTAACAAATAGCATAAAAACCATTTGCCTACACAAAAAGCAGGCCGAGAGCGGCGCCGGCGCATACGCAACGTTTTGTATATTGCAAACTCCAGACTCTGGTGATGACGTGCGGTGAGCAGACACGATGTCACACCGATGTTCTTAGCATCAGCATTTTAGAAATATAACAACCAATGTTATTGCTGTGCATAGATTCACATTTCTAAACTTCTACTCTCTATATTTTAAACGTTGCCATGTTTTTGAATCCTCGAAACTCACCGGTAGAACCCAAAACGCACTGTTTATTTAATCCTCATACTCATAAGCTAGACAGGATAAGCAAAACTTGTTTCTATTTAACACTAAAATTAAGACAACAAAGCGGCAATTGGACCGTGTCATATGTATCACTGGAGGCTCGCGTCGATCATCGGATATAGCAATATATGTTCAAGGTGCGTGAACGGCGAGTCGGGCAGTCCCAGAATGCTGTCAAACCGGTGTGCGGTGGTCCGGTTCCGCACGATGAGCAACGAGTACTTGCTTAAATGTAATTTACATGGCCTATTACCGCTAAACACGATATTTGTAAATTGGTTACGATGCAGTATCAATGGCTCAACCTAACCTGAACATGACTTATAAGGATACCCGTCAGTTTCTCAATTCGTATATCCAGTTACGACAGTGGTATTGACGGCGACCACTACAAATTTTCACGTCTCAGTAATTGTTATGGCTACTGCATTAGACATGCTAATAAGGAAACTGGCTCAGCCGAATAATTATTACCTTTGTGCGAGCTGCCATTTCGGCTGAGTACCTTTCGCGCTCGCCACAAAGCCCGAAGAAGCTGTTAAGGCCCTTCAAGCTAACAGTGTTAGTCAAATGGCAAAAAGGAAAAGTGTAAAAAAATGCCCAAGTGTTATGAATTGAACAAGACTTCGCAATGTTTTTACAGCTTGGCACCATAAAGTGCGTTGATGATTTTTAGTCAACTTAACAATTGCTACCGTCGTTTTCAATCTATAGAACCAGCTGTCAATTTGAAGAGGGGTGGAAAATCGAATCCTTATCGTGTTAATATATACTTCCTACCGGAATATCGTTCCAGCTCCCCTCAAAGCTCATAAACACGATATCAGTCGATTGTGTTGTGAAAATCGCTGGCGTGCGACGACCGTAGCCTTTGATAACGTCAATGACTGCTTTGGATAATTACATTCGCTAGTTGCCTCTGATAAGAGTGTTACTTTGAATTTGTAATGTTGCACGATGAACATTTTTAACTTCAATGGAGACGGTACCCTTAAACATCTCTGCTTTAAAAAAAAAGTTGTTGCCTAAAATGAAAGGCAAAATTATACGATTTAAAACGCAAAATAATGATGACGCTATTTAGTTATATTGATAAAAATTATGTTTTCAAGATCATAAGTCACATAAAACAAACGTACGTAAAAACAGTAGGTCTGTTTTAAAATATGGCGTAACAATATTTTTTTCTAAATAATTGAATTTTAAGAAATTGTACTATATTTTATTGTTCTATAATTAGCGGTACAGATTGCAAGAAAATGCGCTGATAATTTTTTTTTTCCAACTGACCTATACTGTTAGCCTGGCAGGGCCTTTATAATTTCATCGGACTACTAAGGGGAGCGCTTAAGGCACTCACCCGATTTTATATAGTCGACTAGCACAAGGGCGCACGGCATGCCTCGGCTTGGGCTGTCGCCGAAAATCCCGAATCTAACTAGCTAAGCTAAACCTATCCGTATCATACCATACATATATGAGTTCGTGAAATATACATGTGTAACAAGTATGTATGTTTCACGATCCCGTACATGTATTTTGTATCTAACTACTGTATTCTAAGCTATTACATTTCGAAAAAGGGCAAAAAGAAGCAAAACAGCTTACCACTATGTGTACATACAAGTGTGTGTGTGCAATGTGTGTGGGGTGATCGTTGTTGTGTTGTAACGAGTGTTTGATCATCAGTGTCACTGTGTTCGCGCAAGCAAGCTGCTCGAGGGCTCCATTCCGGAGGATCGGACCTCGACTAGAGCAGTTGCCGAGGGAGGCCTAGGTATGTGTGCTGGGGCAAAATTCATAGCCAAACCGCGGCGGCGTAATTTATGATTAGGCGGGCGTGGGCGCGCACACGCTCTGTTTCGAGAGACGGAAGGGTACTCATGATTACCTAGCGAAATTTCTTCGGGACCCAAGACCATAGCGGCTTTGTTTCGTACTCTCTGTACATGCGGCTTGATCGTGAGGCGTCTATCTAACGTGATATCGAGATATTTGACCTTAAGGGCCCAAGAAATCTCGGTTCCGTATAGCTTGAGAGGCTCTATATTGCTAGGTCGCGGACGCTGAATCGGATCAAAAATTATCGCGGCACTTTTGTCCGGATTGACTTCTATTCATAATCAGAGAAACCATTCGCCAAGTGTCTCGATGGCCCTATTCATACGTATACCTAATAAAGACGACCGCCAATCGGAAGCGTAGATCACTGTATCGTCAGCATAATAACCTACCTCGAACCCCGGGGACCGAGGTAGGTCACTGATGAACAGGTTAAAGAGGGAGGGCGCGAGTATGGACCTCTGGGGCACCCCTAAGCGTATCGGGTGGGGCTGTACAACTACATATTTTAATGGTATCATCATTACTTATTCTCCGTATATTACGTACAGTAACACAATATTAACTGAAACCGAACCGATGAATTCTATTAATATTATAAACTAGAAAGTATATTAGGAGGGATGTATGGATGTTTGTTACTCTTTTACGCAAAAAGTAATTAAAGAATTTTGATGAAACTTTACAGTAATACGAGCTGTCTATTGTATATTGCTGTACGTTGGCCAAAACATAACGATAATTGTCAAAAAAAATTAAATAATCATGTCATTTTACACCTATTTCGGCGTACGCTACATACACTATTAGAGTTACACGAAGATAAGGTATAATGTCATAATTTTTAAAGACAAAAGCGCGAGCTCCGGCTGGTGTCAATTAATAATATACATTGTATTAATGATTTCTGAGTTACATAAGCACACTAACAGACATACATACTGTATTTAAAAGCAACTTAAAATATTATATACTAAGCACTGTGAGATGATAAAATTCGCATAGCGCTATAGTTTGAAACACGATCTATTGCTATCCGTTAATCGACGAGAGTTTTGTAAAAGTAATTTTTTTCGATATGACATATCCTGTTGACACTCGGGCCTCTACAGATTCACCGGACTACGTTTTGTAAAGAAATTGCACCGTCGCAATCCTTAATCTGTAACAAGAAGTCTATGTTTATTGTATTCGTTTTTAAAGATTTTGTGTGTATATTATTTGCTTATTAACTATTGAGCATTTTAATTTTAAAAGCGAATTACCCTAATATATAATTCGGAATCTCTTTTGTTTGTCCGTGCTAACTGCCGAGACAACTGAACTGATTTTCGCGATACTTTTATTGACAAACAGAGGTATTTTCAAAGTATTAAAGAGCTAAGTAGAAATAATAAATTTTAAAAAGGGAACTTTAATGTTGGCAAACGCTTATATGGGGGTTTAGTTACAATAAAGGTTAGAATAAAAAACAACCCACAACAAATACAAGCAAACACGTAATTACCATAAACCTATCATAAGAATGAAGTCGCAGGTGAAAACTAGTTGGAGAAGAAACTCTAACATGGTACTTTTTGTAACAGTATCAGAAATTATTATTATCAAAATCTAAAGTATTTACAATAATAATGTTTAATTTATTACCATAAAACCAACACAAACACAGTACTTTTTTATTAAATTATATGGAATAACTTTCCCGTTTTCCGTTTCATGATCGTATCTACAACGTAGAGGTATATACTTATCAGAGTAATCTGGCGTAAAGGCGAGACCTTGAACGTCTGGTATTCTGGTGCAGTGCGGGTTGAACAGGCATAGTAGCCGCAGACATCGCGATTACTATGCACACGAACCACAAATAACTCACTATAAATAGATTCAATTAATTGCATTTCAGTGTTACTTATACTTGAACTGTCGAAGGGATTAAGAGTCACTGAACGACCTTGAATTACTGATAAGGAGCAGGAAAGTATGCTTGTAAATCCCTATATATTATAAAAGACAACGACTCTCTTACTGTCGTATGTCCGTTAGTAAGCTTGTATCTTGAAAACCGATATTATATGGAACATCTATTGTGGCTAAAAGTATAAATAAATACACACAAATTCGGTTCAGTACATTTTGGTGACATAGTTTATCTAAAGTTATCTTGTAGTGGACGTAAGCAAAGATATAACAAAAATACTGTCTGCCAACTCCACAAGGGCCTACAGGATTGAAATCTTGTTTAATAAAACTCTGAAGAACTTAATTTTTGTATACCATAAAGATATGATAACCCATAAAACATAGATATCTTAAACCAAACCGCAACAGCATCATATCATAAACATTAATTGACTAACGTGTGTTCAACGATTACCCTTTATTAAACTTTCCAACGGCAACATCGTCTCAGAATAATAATTTTACATAACAGTAAAAGTAATATTTCAAAATGAATACCATTGAAGTTAAAGATAAATGAAAAGATAAATTACAAGAACAGACAGTCGGGCGTTAAAAAAAGAGATACGATAGTTTAAGCATTGCATAATCACATAAACGAATTAGTCAAGATATTCACTTTTAATATAATCAAATAATAGTAATTGTGATTAATTCCCTCATTAAAAACAAAGAATCGTCTACATACGACTACGTAAGTAAACAATTAGAGCGCACATACCTGAGCATTGCCAATGTGCGAGCATGCGCGGTGTTAACATGACGGCGGAATTTCGGCGCTATTCTGACAACCTATAAATTCATTTTTGTTTGTCTTCATTATAAACAACGAACCATTTTCCAAGGAATATGATTTTATAGATTTGTAATTTATCGGAGCCACCACATGCATATTCCCTTGCTTTTTTATTCATATTTCTATTTACAGGTATTGGTTTTCTGCAAGCTGTAAATCATGTGTATTTTTTTTTCACTACCATTAAGTATGTTTATCTTTTTTTACATCAATACATTTACGATACTTAGAAGAAGTATCTTTGAAGGAAAAATAGATGTTTCGGTTTTTGTTTTATATGCTAACAATGCCAATGCCCAGACACGAAAACGCGGTTAGCCGTACAAAAACTCTTCAGCCCATTTTTAACATACTGGCATTGCTGCATTTCAATAATTTATTGTTATACGACACTTTACAGTGTGTTCTCCGCAACTTTAGTAATGTATGTAATACTTAAATAATTACAAAATAAAAAGAATATAAGTATGTACCGTTTATGTATAAATCCAAACAATAACCTTTGAAATACTATCACAGTTTATATATTTGAATTATAAAATAACAGACGGTACAAAAATAACAAACAAATTTTACGCAAAGATATGAATTTGCAATTTAATCATTACGTACATACTATGATAATAAATATTCCAAATCTTACTTATTTTTTTATAATCGGCTACCGATTGAAATGAAGACGAAAATCATGTAAAATAAAATATTACTTTTATTGGCAAAAGTCAACGGTGCAACCACAGTTAGATGAACTACAATTGATTACATCTCAAGGATGTCAGTTAAAGGTGACCGTCAATCCTTGTGCCATTACGAGGAGCAGACAGCCGAGAGCCGCTGATCGCCGGACGCCTCCGCATTCCTATGTCCCCCAGGCCCCTAACCGACTACTTCCCCTGGCTGACGATGATGACCGGCGCGTCGTTCCGTTCGACCCACTTTTCTGATTAAACTGAATGCTGAATAACGCGCCTAGTTAATCATAATACGCTAATAATATTTTTTCCAGGACAAATGTTAGGAAGAGAGTGAGTGTGGAATTAGAATAATTCTTTAGTCAACTTGTTCTAGGCAAGTGTCGGATAATGATGTTGACTAAACGGTTGCTATGACGTTCCATACCCAATAATATCAAGATAAAAGTTAACCCTTTAAGTTTGCTTCTGGTCTGGTCAAGGAAATACGAGTAATTAAAAGAAATGTTGATCCATTTTACTGTAACTTGCCTCCAGGTGGTGAATAACCAATCCTTATAGAAACCGGTATACAAAGATATATAAAATAAAGAGAATATCTTCGCTTTATTCACTTTAATATATCTCACCACCATATAGTGCTGGAGGGCAAACAGTTTTGTACCGATCAACTGCTTACCATGAAAACTGGTGTATGTAAATATTTGAAATTTGAACACGGAGACATTTACGAAATTCCTATTTTTCTATGACTGAAACTTTTATTACAACTAATGAAAAAACGCGTGTGAAGTTGCGGGCATACCCGATTCTAATTTTGATGTTAACTTATTTTAACGTCCAGATAGAATGTAAACCAAAAAGTTATTAACCAATAATGAATAGATTGCAAACGAATAGTTGAAATTTGGCAATTTGAAATTGATCAACAATTTTATAATCTATGTGTCGCATATATGTAATTCTATAATAATGTATTAAATGTCTACGAGAAAGGATAAAGAATACGTGGGTTGCCGGAGATTGATGATCCGGGTGATCGGTGCGAGTTGTAAATTACTTTGCTCCGTTTTCCTCGTCGACTAGACCGAAATCTGTCCTGTTTCCCGGTTACAGACTCAATTTTCCTAGGTATAAAATTAACTTTTCAAGAATACCTTAGCTAGTTCATTTTAGATAAAAAAAATCCAAATAGATAATCAAATGCATACTTTTTACAATATATTGAATTTACATTTCTGTTCTTCCAGATTTATTGGTATTCTATTAATAAAACACTTTTATTAACTCGTATACTTCTATGTTAGTTAGGATGATTTTTTTTTTATTATGTATCTGATTAGCTAGACTTGCACATTTGAAACGGTCCAGGATTAGATAACAATTCAAGTGACATAAAGATAATAATTAATTTTCTATTCAAACTGATATCAACTTGAAATTTGCGGCAAAGTTTCATAAACGAGATTGAGATACAGACAAATTACAATCTTTTTTATATACTGGTATGAGTGATGCTCGGGTGAGTCGTCGAGTAGTTCAAATTTGACCATTATTTTTCTTTTTTTTTCTTTGACGTTTTTAATAAAAATTGTACATTAGTAGATGTTACGATAGTGAATGATGTCGAATTGAAACTTATAAATAAAGGCTTCGACTCTTCGACAGTATAGAAAAGAATAAGCTGTCTCCAATATATTTTTTTATCAACAATACAAAAATTACGTCAATAAGCTAAACCAAAAAAAGAAAATCGGTTGACAATCAGAAGAGAAAACGTACTGAACCGTTTTGTTGTCGCCTACTTGTACACAGATAATTAATTCAACAATTGATATTGTATTTATGATGATGTTAGGATTTCATTAGAACGACACTTCACTGTAGTAGAAAGATAAATATTGTATAGAATATACTGAACGACTGTCAGTTGTGTTGCCCCTATCTCCCTATGACCCAATTTGCTAATGAAAGATAGCCGTGTGATCTTTGGGGCGGGAATGTGAAACTCTCAAGAGATTCCCTGTCTAGGTAATTATGCGGAAAATTCCGCCTCCGATACTAAACGGTAAGGTTGTATTATACTATATTCACAGTTGTCTGCATTTCTTCAATTTGGAGGTTCTCCATAAGTTACGTGTATTTAAACACGAACTCAAATGGTGTCAAGTGACGATATCATTTTACTTTGAGGGTAGCAGTTAACCAAGTAAAAGAGTTCTCTAACATCATACCCTCTGGTTTCATCACGATAATTTCTTGTATTGCATAAAGCTTATGTTATAGGACTGTTTATTGTAATCCAAGTGCGCTACTACTGAGCGATTCATGTCAAAAATACCGTTATGGTTATAAAGAAAGAAGAATAAATAGTTTAGCACTATGGCCTCATAATGACTAGTCATTATACCAATAATTAATCACGATGCTATGTTATTTTACAATAATTGTTATTGTAAACTGTTATCAGTTATTTGGCTGTTGGATAACTTATTTTTCTATATCGTATTACAATTTGTAACAATGGCACGATTAAAAATGGATATTCGTTGTTCGTATAACATGCGAGTGTGTTACTACGTGTTCTTCCTTTCACACCTATTGTTTCTTGCGTAACGCTTGCGTAATCGCACGTTACGATGACACTGGCCGATCATTGTTATTGTCAGTAATAATTATGGACTATGGAAAATCAAAAGCAAAAAAAACACAGAGGCCAGACATTTTTAGTTGTCATAATAATGACCACCTCTGCTATTCGACTTACATTAAGCTTATTACTACGGATTGTACTTCAGTAATTATACCAAGTTACTACAAAAACCTCAACCTATAATTTTACTATTGAAACCCAGAAGCATTTAACCCTTTGTCATTCACAATCGCAGATATACATTACTTATAGATATTCTACACAGTTTTAAAATAAGTCCTTGGAATTTTATATTTTCAATAATAACATAACCGCTTGTGATTACTGAATCAAAATACATTAATATCTCGATCGCTTCGTGATTTAATTTCACATGTGACAAATTCTCTAGAGATGCATAATCTATAATATAAAAATGAATCGCTAAATGTGTTGCTAAGCGCAAATCTCGAGAACAGCTGAACCGATTTCGCTAATTCTTTTTTTAGAATATTCCTTGAACTACGAGGATGGATCTTACGGAGAGAAAAATTTTAAAAATTGCCTGAAAACGTCTAAAAACAACACTTTTCTATACTACCATACAAACGATTCGTAATAATACTTAAAACTCAATTTGAACTTTAATACTATAGCATAAAGTTTAAGTGTTAGTGGAGAGGTTCCGGGAAGGCAAAACAATTGAGTGACATTAGTATCGTATAAATATTAATGTCAATATATTTATACGATGGTCCCGAATAACAGAATAAATATAAAAAAAATATTTAAAGAATCGTCTGTTAGGCGGTACGAAGTTCGCCGGGGTCAGCTAGTATATAATAATAATTTGACAACCAAATGATAAAAGTAAGCTATGCGAATATCACTGAAGGCATAAAAATCACTAGCGGAATATTCTTATTACGTATTCTAAAGAGAAAACGTAACATGAGACACGTAGGCAAAGATGAAATAGTTGAAAGGGAGTAGAAACTATTGAATATAAGCTCCAACAACTATGACTATCTGAAAGGCAATAAATGCAGAGAGAACCACTACATGTTATAAAACAAAGTCGGAGAGTCTGTCTGTACGTATGTTCACGATAAACTCAAAAACTACTGAACAGATTGTAATGCGGTAGATAGAATAATACATGAGGAAGGTTTAGATATATAATTTGTGAAGGTTGTGTGTAAATTAGTGGGAATATAACAAGAATTGTTGGAAGTGTTGTAAAAAAAAATCAAGCCGCCTGGGAGCTTTAATCGAAAACGCTGCCTAATTATTTTGAGATATAACAAAATGCATTGTGAGATATTCCTCTTTTATAGAGCTACAAAAAATTCTACGATGGCACATACCTCACTTTTAAGGATTATCTTATTATACCCATCTACATTCTAAAAAATGGTCACATAAAATGAGGTAATTGGAAGGCTAATTAGACGAATTAATTAGACGAAGTATTAATCCTTATCAAATGAAATACATTAGTTACGTTAAGCATTTGATTTGATGCACATAAGTATATATTTTACAATATACAGGTATAAACGTCCGCCGGGCCTGCTAGTACTATATAAAACGAAGACTATAATGTGAAAAATCATTAATGGATTTGACATAAAATTGTCTATCTGTTACGAGTTCAACAAAAGCCGACACGGTTACGTGACGAACGCGTCGGAACCCAATAAAGCCACGAAACGCCTTCGCGTTCTGAACTAGATATGTTTTGTAATAAAATAACACATTACTACATAAACCTAATGACTCTTAATTATTACTTACGATATATTTCGTAAGTATTTAAATGTTTCGACATACTTTTAAAACAAGCATAGTAGCTTCTGCTAGTAAAAATTAAGTAGTGTTGCAAAAACGAGACAGCAAATACTAATTCATAGTCCCTCTGGGGGTGTTTGTTAAAACATGTAATCTAAAAAACAACGGCGATTGCCGAGATTAGGTAATTAGATATTTCGTTGAATTTATACTAGTAAAATGACAGTATGAATTCATACGTCACATGTGCAGTTTCAGTTTATTGTCGTACTATCCTACGATATCGTGTACGAGTATACCATTTTGGTTTAAAAAAACATAACCTGTATTACTTCATATTCAAGATCTTGATGATACATATGACCAGTACAGTATGCCTGTGACATCTTTCATATGAATTAAACTCCAGTGAAGTGAGCCACGCAAATATTCTCGCCTGATTGAGCATACTCACTGAATTATCCAATCGCCTAAGTATTTTTTTAAATTTGTACTACGGGAACAACAGATTTGAGCAAGACTCAAATTTCAACATAATTAGCTCTTTTGTGGGTTACCTCTGACGTAGCAATTTCAAACGTTCTTTCGAGGCCCTACCACAGATTGTAATGGCTGCAGTTGCTGTATTTAACGTGTAAAAGACATGTATCTATTGGAAGAGCTAAATGTCGCGTTATGAAATAATATGACAAAATTTTAATTTGTGCAAGATAGCTCGTTTATCTTATCTGCAGTTTAGCATTGTCGTTATATTGTCAATTAGTTCATATGGAAGCCGCGGTCAATTATATAAAGATATAGGTTTGAAGAATTGTCATTGGTGTGAACAGATTAAAATGACCCTACACCCTACATGACCCTATTATTAAATATGTTTCTTATTCCGTAAAGTTTTTTTAAAGACGTAACACATATTTTGTATAAGGAACCAATATCTTAAATACCAAAATCAATAGAAAATCAAAACTGGAAATAAATACATAACCCAGAGAAAAGGTAAAATTGACAGAAGAGACACGGTTACCTTACTTAGAAATACTCATCCTTCGAAGATCTTATGATAGGTGCGTACCTATCGGCCTTTGGGTACAGGTGCAAAACAGACAACACACGGAACTAGCATAATAATATACACATACCTGCTAGAATAGTCTTGGAAGTTACCGCCGTCGCGCAGCCGGACCTTAGCGAATAGGACAGCCGATACGAACGTCACGGCGGTCAGCTCCTCCAGACAACACTGCACCTCAAACTTGTACCGCTTCTTCTTCATCATGTAAGCCATGGTAACACCAACATCGGGTCACCAACGATATGACCGGCGTAGTAGTCCGAACCGGTTTTTACCGAATATATTAATTAACACACCTCACGAACACAAAATTCACTCACTTCACATTTATTTTATTATTAATATAATAACATTTATTTTTTATTTTTTTCAATATTCGAAATATATATATATAAAAAAAACACTGATTTATCCTATTTAAATAGGCTAATAGGTGGAGCGATGATTTTGGCATCAACGAGTTGTCCGCATTTCGGATGGTGAGTTGAGGCCGACTGCGACATTCATAGTTGCCGATGTCATTACTCTGGAATAGACAATTGATCGTTCCGTACATTAAGATAACAACTAAATAGATTAGGACGATGACGAAGGGAGGCAGTAAGCACATTTCGATACCATCGAGCATTTGAGTTTGCATGTAAAAGCGGTATATACTTAGTCATTATAATCATTTAGAACATTTAATCAGTTTTAAATTTTTGTCGTAGGTCTAAGACTGGCATTCCCATATATTTTAACGGAAAATAAATTTAAGGCTAAAACTGTAATTAGGTTTTTGGAAAGACTTGTCCTTAAGGTAAGATAGCATTTTACATTAACATTTTTATATTTGAGTTACTAACTTCAGTTAATGATCTATTTACTTGAGCGTGCTCAGCCAAACGTATACGAGTCTAGGTAAATTTAAAACCCTAATAGTAAACAGTTAGAAAGACTGAAGAGTTTACCGAAATGCGTTAACATTATCTCAACAAAAAAACTTTGTTACAGTAGAATTTTTGAAACTGAAATATATTGTACAAATAAATCGTGTATAAGAGATATCACATAATTATGACAAGATTATATCACTATAAGTTAACTTCAATGATTGATCAACGTGGGGAAAAAAACCTGTCATGGTTATCCTCATATATGGTATATCTATTCACTAAAGTCACGGTGTACCGTCCCCCGTCAAAATAGAAACGTCATAGGTTAGGCGAGCATGCAATGTGAATGAACTTTTGCAGTGGAAAATAGGCGTATTGCAACTATTCTCCTAGTCAAGCGTGTCAAAAAAAGTAGCGAACATCCGCCAGCCCGTACTTTTAACAAAGTTTTCTTCCTTGGTACGTTATTCATGTAACATAACCCTTTTCAACCTAGGGTTCACTTTCCCCGTTTAATCAACTCCACTAATGCGAACAAATCCGCCATTGAACGGATTACGTGAGTTCAAAGCACGCACAGTTCATCAAAAAAAGCATTACTTTTCTAAAGCATTAGAAATACCAATGGTAAATGTTAAATGAAATAGATTGCACTAAAACTTTAACCATGACCTGAATAATCCTGCGAGATATAATGTATCTTTATTTAAATAACAGTTGCAAGAACTCTTCAATTGAAAAGAAAAAAAATATTAATCTTGATAGATAGTTGAATTAAACAGTCCACTAACTAATAAAGTTGCATATAACATATAAGTATAACCTAAAGCCTAGCTCACTGTATGGAGTAATACATAACCAATTTAGTACAAGACAATAAGTGAAAAAATAAAATCCATCAAAATCATCTTAAACAAAAAAAACTGAAACCTTAAAACCTCCTTCATGTGGTTGGTTAAATGCAGATCTAATGGGTTGAGAATTAACAACGATAATACAGCCAGTGTAATGCAATTATAATGTTTTCAACACATTAAAGCGCTTATTATATTAACACGTTTAATCCTCAAAGCGAATAATATAACGTAATTACAGATAGGATAGAATACTAAAAAGATCGCGCGGTTTAACTATAGAAAAAACATGGCCGACGTCAAAAGAGCGAGACACGTACGCGAGGAACGGAGCTCGTGTGAACACTGACGATTCAACGTCGTTCATTACTTATTGTCTCATAATTTTGTACACCATATACACGCGCCACAAAAGCACTAAATACTCAATGAAGAGATGTCGCTGCGCTGCGCCGGAGGCAATTGATTTCCATAGATTTATTTTCACGTATTAACTGGATCAGAAAAATACCAGATTCGTAAGCCTATATGAATTCAGAGAAGTTAAGACTCATACTTGATAAAACTGATTAGTTTAAACTTAAATTCATTCAATTCCTGAGAGTATTAAAATATATTTTACAAAGTTTAACGTTTTCTTAAAGATTAGCTTCCAATTCGCCGGGAGTAATGAAAACAAAAACTTTTAGGTACCAAGCTTTAATAACGTTTCATAGAAATGCACCAAATAGATTCTAAGTTAATTCCATTTAAATGTAAAATTATAAAGAATTTCACGATAGACTAAATTTGCAATATAAGTGTGATATTTTTTTCTTTAATAATTATTTACTGACGACATAGATAACAGCGCGGGTGACGTCGCACAGCCATTATCAAAGTGTTTATCAATGGCTTTGGATTATAATCATGATATGAGATATGAATATTTATCCCGATAAATAAGATTAGTTCGTTTACATAAATGCATCGATGACCTTGTACCGTGGAATAAAGACGAAATACCACTTTTTAATAGGTTTTTGTCGAAAAATTGTTTTTTTTTTTTCGAACTGACTACACGCTATTGGACTGGAGAATCTCTACAGTATAGTTTTAACGGTCTTGGTGGCAAGCGGCGAAAGCACTCAGTCGAAATGGCAACGAATACAAGAGTGCCAAAGTTCCTGAACTTCGGCTAGGGGCCGGTTGCCTTGCATGCAAATTTCGCGATTTCGAAACTATTTGAACGAGCTAATTAAGCGTACTTTTGTACGTTTATATAAAATATATGCGTATGTGCGTACATCCTTCCTAATTTTATATACAGACATACATATATATGTATATACGAGTATATCACATGCACATGCATGTGACTTTATTTATTATGATTTCACACCTTAACTACTTAACCAGTCATCCGGAAATTTTGCATGCACGTTGTCAAGGTTACAGAAAACATGTACAGTTCCCGAGGGAGAGATGACATCTACATTAACGATAACGAAAGTCGCGAACAAAAGCTAGTGTTGTATATACAAGTTACAGATATTTAGGATTTCTAAATTTTTACGACGACTAACTGTTCTCAAAAAAATATTACAGTGTGGAATTATTACGCGAATGTTTGTGATGTCTGGAAGTGAACATCCACTAATAGTAAAGCATAATCAACCAGCTATTAGCCGCGGCTGTGCTCGCGTTAATGTGTCTAATATATCGCTCGGGAACAGTACCTTCTTACTAGAAGAAATGTGCCCTATGTATGCACTTTTTGTACCCCTTGCAAATTGTTTATAAAATTACATGATAATCGATTGAGTAGTTAGATATGAAAGCGTAACAAACTTATTCGGCGTTTCTGAACGCAAACTCGAATAATCCCTTACTATCATTAATATCAATGAATCGGATGTAAAGTCTATTCCGTTTCTGGTGTGACAGAAAAGTCATTGTAAAATTTTTGTAATATTAAATATTGTAATATGAGAGATGATATGAGCAATGCAAACAAAATATGTAATATTTGATACGAAAATATATGTAAAAGATCACTTAACTTAATTGTATAGTGAAGTTTAAAACTTCTAGAATAGCCTAATATAAAAAGTGTTTGGAAAATCGATCCAATATCCGAACTTCGAACTCGGGATAAAACAACTTTTTTTTTTACAATTACATATTTAGCAACGAGACTTTGCTTTTAGAACTCGGCTAATCAAAAAGACTATTATAAGAAAACATTAACACTTGCGAAACCTTCTCGTACTATCCCCGTGCAGTGGAAATATAGACAACTAAATATATGAATTTATCGATGTTTGAAACTCCCCATTGCCTCATTTGACTTCCCCCAGGAAAATAAATGTGCCTAGAAATAAGCTATAATTACTAATATAGCACGTTTAACTAGGGAGTGACATAGATGTTGTCTTTAAGCAAATCAACAGAAATCCTACGTATCCGAGGCCGTCGCTTTATAATGGTCATAATGACTAATCCTAGAAACGCAAAGATAACACTAATTAAAAAAAATCACCCATAATTACAATAATCCACACATATTAAGTGGATCCGTGCGGCCTTCGCGTGTTCCGAATAGAGCGTGCGCACGCGCATACCAAATTGCGGGGCACAGGTTGCGCCTGGAGACCAAAACACTAAACTATTTATTTATAATATGTATTTGCCCGCGCATACACAATTATTTAAGGATCGTGGTATAAATAATGATATACATTATTTACTAAACATTCGATTTTTATAGGCGCCTTTATTATTACAAGACTATTTTGATCCACACAACATTCGTAGTAAATTTATAATAAATAATTTCACAATGTTAAAGTATTTTCGAAAAACTACTACATACCTATATACTTTCCAAAATATTCGATACAAATAACAATTAATGATTTATGAAGCATTGGGTGAAGGAAGGTACTAAAATCAGATAACTTCATGGTCACCATACCCCAAATTAACTACGTCCACGTTTGTCGCCATTCGACATCGCACAGAGAAATGTTTACGCATACAGAAATGGAACGAACTTAAGTACCTACTAACATGATAAATCTCTTAGTATAGCAGCAGAGTGATGCTAAACAGGGAATGTCCGCGTCAGTCCCGCAGGCATCCGAGAATGTTGGCCCGAAGCCAAATGTGCCGGTTCGATTACCTTGAAAACACCATACCCGGTGTATTAAAGTATCTCTATGGGGCCTCATGACACAGATCATCTACACCATTACACATTAATTAATAAAATAATTAATTTGTTTTGTTGCCATGCTTCAACTTTTTTAGACTTTAATCAGCAATACTTAATCAAGGCGGGAAATATGACCTAAATTGTCTAGGAATAACGAATACAATATACTGTTGCCTTAAAAAACTAAATATCTCTGGTAAAGAAAGCCAAAACCTAAGAAACACGTTTAGGAATCCTACAATGAACCTAAGATATCAGTGAAGGACAAGTAGTAGAGAAGAGGTCATCATTTTATTTCGTAAACTATATATTAAAATAAATAGTTATTCATACAAATATTATTCGTATCTCGAATTTACAACACCAATCGATTTATACATTTATCACGTTAGTAACAAAGCGTATATTCAAATTTTGTCTTTTCATCTATTAATCTACAACTGTCAACGTCGCGTTGTTCGTGAACTTTATACAATAGGCATCATCTTCAAAAAGAATTATATTATACATTGGAATATTACATATTCGTGAAAGTCACCGGCAAATTGTAAGCGACTGTTATCAGTTGATGCAATGTTGTCGCCATGGCGCCTCATGCACCAACAACGACAAATCCATTGCACTGATAACTCGGGCTGACTCACGCGACCGCAGTTACCCACCCACTTGTACGAACAAACTCGCTCTCATGTGCTTATCGAAAATATAAAACAATGATATTTTTTCTAGCCAGCATGCCTAACTGCATAGAGATCTCTACCGTGTTACAAGAAGCCCGTTATAGTAGAAAGCTTTGACGACGGACGTTTTTATTCGACTCTCTGTGATGTTATATGATCACTGCAGCATATTTATAACACTTTAGAAAAACCGTAGTTCTGAGGTTAGCCAGTAATAAGGAGTTCACCCCTGAAACTGAATGAAAACGATCCTTGTACCAGACCATGTTGTCAACCATAGAATTCACTACAGTACCCAGCAAGGCCAGGACTGCTGCTTCATGGACACAATATATCAGGCATTGTATATCATTAGGATGAACGCTATTTTAAAAGTAGTAAACTAGTAACTCTACTAACAAATCTTTCATTGTTTCTGCACTATACATTCTTTTCTTTATATTAAAGTAACATTTTACTGATCCCAATTTTCCCTTCTCTTTTTGATCTCACAGATGGAATGCCTACATGTGGATATAACTAAGTGCAATGTAAAGACTTTTGTTATGGCGTCATACAAAAAATAAGGCCGAGTAATTTATCTATGTGTAAAATGAAATAAATTATAAAATAACATCAATGTACATGGAACAAGCAATCACAAACAATTGTTATCTACCGAGAATGTGAGGTTACATATTTTTCCTCAAGTATTACATATACCAGGGGAAATCCTGTGGTTCTATTTTTACCTCCATTAATGTTTTAAAATAACTATATTTTTTATTCGCAACTATTGTTATGCTTCCTTGTTCCATAAATCTCTTTGAACTGACAAATTCATAATTACCATCGATATCAATGGCCTAAATATATTTCCGGCGCGGTCGTCTCTCTCAAAGCTCCCCACTGATATAAAAGATAAGAAAAATAATAATAATACTAAAAAAACATCGGACGCACGGAGGCACACGTTTCTCGAATTTAAGTAATCGCTCCGTCCGCTCTGTCGGTCACGCTCTTGGCTAGTTAGGGTTGTTAACATCAGAATATTAAAATGCGGAACGCAAGTGAGCGGAAGAATATAGCACCGAAATAAAATTTGCATGAGATTTACAAAAGAAATCACAGAATTACATATTTGTATATTGTGTTAATACAACTTAAGAGAAAATAGATTAACAAATTGATTTAAAAAACATTACTATATTCCTCACGTACACTAAAATTATTTAAAAAACTTTAATTGTACATGAATTACGTCTACACAAATTTCTGTTTACGATAATTTTAATAAACCTCGTTTGTTAATTTTAACTATTGTTGATATAAACAATACATAACTTCTTTTCTGAACATAAAGAGCATAATATTTACGAGTGCACGTGATAATTAAATAAATTCGCACACTTGTCCGTGTAACGCAAAACGATTGGCAACCCTACGGCGAAATTATTTTCGGATGAACGATAAAATACAGTCACAGAAATAACAAATGACCATTGATTTTCCACTGGTATGAAAATCAGTTTTGATTACTGAAATAAAAGCCTTTGGACAAATCGGAGGGATATAGAAAAATATATTGTTTAAACTTGTACATACGACAAATGCAAAAGACACGCAGCAATCGAATTGACAATAAGATAAAGATACAGACACTAGAGTAATTAATATGTTACACTGTGACTGGCTTCCTTTTCAATATCATAAACAATTGCTATTATAGTTCACGCATTAAGATCTCGTATATTTTCATTTATATGACTCACTTTATCATAAATTAGTACAATTACCAACGATGAAAAGGTAGTCACCTCATGCAGGAAAATAACTATGTTAGACTATTATTACCTTTAGCTTGATAACGCCTAAATACCTATATAGTTTCACGTAGAGTCAACGCTTAAAGGCTAATGAATAATGACAAGGTAAAATCCTTTGTAACATTTTCTCAATTCACAAAATGATATTTATGCTTAAGATTTTGTACCCGATGCATAGCTACGTATGAGATATAACATGCGTTTCATGTATTACCTACAATAGAGTAATGTAAGTAACAGAATATCATCGTGAAACTATTTAGTATCTGTGATGATCTCATTCTTGCACTTCCTTTATTAGTTCGCTTCAATCGTTGATGATTTGTTAATATATATTACAAGACTAGCGGACCTGATGGGCAAACGTTGACCTGCCACATTTTATTAAAACAAAACGTGTTTTAGAAGCTGATCATTTGCGATTATATGATTTTGTATAAGATATTAAAATATATATTAAAAAAAAATTGAATAAAAGGACATATTATTTTATCTATACATATAATAAGAATGTAAATCCGTGTCTGTACTTTTTGATTATTGAGAAAAATATTATTGCAGGTGTCTAGGAATAAGTAGTAGAATCCATTTCGATCATTTTTAGAAATGTCTGTCTGTCTGTCTGTCTGTTTCTTTGAACAGGCATCAATGGTAAAGTATTAGGTTTCTGATAAAACAAGCAAGAAAATAATCAAGCATATTCCGGAGCAACATAATTTTTTTGTTTCATTAAAATCGGTTAACTCTATCAAAAGTTATTGTAATTTTAATGACGACATCACATCGACATATAATATACAATCTAAAAATTAGCCAATTACAAATGGTACATATTTTTATAAATTGAATAACCTACTTTGTACTTTGTATAAATAAAATATGATTTTTATTTTTCGATCGCATTCGGTTTATGATTAAATTTATAAATTTCTAATTAATTTTGTGTTGTAAATATTACAAATTATTAAACCCAATCACTTTTTAGGACAATTTTTTATTATAATAAAAAAATAAAGAGATTAAATTTGTTCATTGAACATAGATGTAAAAAAAATCGTCTTTAAGCAATAAATGTAGTCTCATTTTTCACTACAACAGATGGCGCTAAACTTTAATTTTTATTGGTTTACTGTCGTAAGAATATTATTGCAAGGAAGAGTATATATAAAACTTAGACTATTTCTGCGTTTGTTAGGTTTATTTCGAATTATAATTATCATAAGTTTACCTTATGTCTTCATTACGCTTTGAATTAATGAATACCTTTTGGTTTATGCATTAAGGTTTATGAAGCGATGGTGGCACAGTTGGTAGTGTGTTCGGACACAGAGTCGAATGACATAGGTTTGAATCCAAGCAACCGAGTCGGAGCTTTCGGTGAAAGAAAACATCGTGATGGAAACCATAGATAGCATTTAGGGCTTTTTGTAAGTCCGTCTGGCTAGCTACCATCCTCAAGTTGAAAATCTGTCGCCAAGCACTTGTTGGTGTGTTCCGGCAGCGGCACTTGAGAGCCAGTCCCCTTCTAGGTTAAGCGTGACTTACCATCTTAGACCACATCATCATTTAATATCAGATGAGATTGTGGTCAAACGTTTACCCATCAAAAATTAAAAACAAAATTAGGGAGCTCGGATTTTCTTCCAGTGGTACCGTGGACAAAAAAGACTGCAGGCAGTGCAAATAAAAGAAAAGATAACACAAAAATAATAATAAGTATGAGCATGTGAAGTATATATGAATGAAAATTATAAGGCCTCGGCTGATTTTTTAAGACTCAGATCTCAAAATAGCAGATTATGTTTTCAATTATTTTTTTAATTTCACTACATCGTACATTGTAAATTTCATGGTTTTGTAAAAAAAGTTCGTTCAAATGAAAAAATACATTTCACATGAAAATTCTTATTTTACAATTCATCATTTGTTATTTTTCCAAGTTTTGTAATAAATCAGGTATTTTTTAAGCGTATGCTGGCAACGGTCTATTGACCTATGCCTCATGAGGTCTACATTCGTTTGTATAGAAGTTAAATCTTTATGGTTTTGGAGAGTCCAAGGGTTAATATTGTTTTTACAGTTGTTAAATTAGAATATTAGTGTTATGTTACTCCTATACCTGCGTGTATCGTCACGAAGTTTTGTCCATGTTCGAAATAAATTTAGATGTGGGCACACATTACCATCGTGTGTTACGAACTACCTGACTGTATGACGACAGTTGCAGCACTATAGCTAGACCCACGGTTTTCACACACATCAAAGGAACTTGGAAGCTCTAATTTCGAGTTATTATTGAAGTGATAAAGGGGTACCGACCATTATTTGTGTTTAGCCCGACACATTACATTACAAATATACAAGATATACAGATATAAATTCAGATTGTTTCATTAATCACTGTGTTTTGTATTCCGTTCCACGCGGACCAAGTTGCGAGCACAGCTAGTTACTAAATAAAACTTTCACATTTAGAAAAGTAATTGCTCTTCACGGAGAACATTTAAGGCGGTACATAATTCTTAAAATTGTTGTCTTACGCATTCGACCCCAGTTCAGAGCAAGGACGAGACGACTATCACAAGGTTAATAGAAACAATATGCAAACGTCAGTAGCATGCAATTAACATCAAAACTCATCGAAATAAGTTTATAACAGCCCTTGCAATACGCACTACAAAAATTCTCGTACAACACGAATTTAAGGGATGCGCCGCGACTTAGCGTACACTGCACATAACTAGGAAGACGACCATCCCACAAGTCAGTATTTTCACAAAAAAACTTATAATACAATAAAACTAGTGTTAAATATAAATATCGCACCAGGTTACTTTTTGCATGTCAATGATGCCTATACCCCTGATATTCAAGCTGTACTGTAGCCTATAGCGCTAACTATGTATAACCAACTTCAAAGGACAACAGTCCTAAGGCCAATTATAATAGGTCCCTACTCCTGAGGACTGAATTGGGATGCCTCGTGTGTCAGATATGCGCTTTTGCCGTAGAAATAGGCGTGACGGAGCCACTTCATAGAGGTTCCACCACTTTTATAAAACATTTGATAGGTATAATATTTGATTGGTGAAGTAATCACTTTGCGGAAATCCATCGTAAATAGTGTTGTTATCATAATTTCGCGCGGAAACGGAATTAGCAATGTAATATCAAAATTTTATTCGTCAGAACAAACTTTTCACAATACATTAAATTAAATATTACAGTAATTCTGAATTCTTTATGTTATTTATAAGATGAATCATTATTAAAATTATTTAACAGTAAATATTGGTTTTACTCAATATGACGTAAGCTAAGCACGGACATCCGCTAATAAAATTATTGATACTGACTAATGTAGTGTATTTAAAAGCATATATATATATCGACGCCCCATATCCTATGTATTATATATTGGCGGGCAGTTCATTATTTTAATATTATAAACGAGAAAATTTGCGAATATAGACAGATGTTTGTTACTCATTCATCTAAACACAACTACTAAACGGATTTTGATAAAACTCTACAGTAATTTAACTCTTACATCAGACTATAATTTAAAAAACCATTGTTAAAACTGGCTAAAATATAACAAGAAGTAACAAGTAAACATGAAAAAATCCTGACTTGTGAGAGATATCTCGACGTGGTTGTATAAGCCGTTAAGAGTTACACGGAGACAATGTATCCATTTAGAAACATACAAACGCAGACGAAGTTGCAGGTGGCTGCTAGTACAAATATATGAATAAGCGGAGATATAGGCAATTACATTGCGATCGGTTGCGAAGAACGGGCGCTACCTACGTACGACTAATTTCTTAAGCGTTGGACTAATTAAAATCATATACACAGCACAACACAAATACATACGAGTACTCGTATATGTTAATTACTTCACATCTAGACAACTATAAAACATGATAATTAAATTCAAATCTCTGCCCACATTGACGGAAAAAAAGGAAACATTTTTAAAATAGTACAACACTACAAGATTCAGATAAGGGAAACGAGACGTCGTCCTCTTAATAGGTCTCACAGATAAGCGGAAGCTGACCGCCGCCCCGCACAGCGCCGGCTCGTTTAACTTCTGTTCGTGACACTCCCGACAGATTTCATTACAAGCGTAATCCCCGCTGCTTCTGTTTTAAAATCGCTGAGTATAAACTGTAGCCAATGAAAAATAAATACCAATGAAATCACAATGCTTATTTAAAAATCGTCTTCAAAACATTCTGCCTGCACATATAAATCCAGAGGCATGGTGTGGTGATAGCAAATAAACGTATTTAAAAAAAAATCCCTATAATATAAATAAAACTGTACGTTGTTTGACTGGGTTAGTCTTCGAAACGTCAGAACTGATTTTGACTTCTCTAAAGCGTATTATTTAGTCTACATATCGTTACGCTTTTTATAGGGACTAAGCAGTAATGACAAAACCAAATACAGATAACTAAAGTCGAGTAAAGGATTATATGGGTGATAATTAGCAATGACAACTTAAAATTAATAAAAATTAAAGGCAACCCAACCCACAAATGAATAAAACTCGTAGTCTTCATTAAACATTAAAATAATATTTACGAGAACGAAGTTGTCGACGATTACTAGTTTTTCATTATGTAACGCCTTATGTTAATTTCAAGCCACATCCAGCACGTTTATATGCTAACTGTGAAGTTAGTTCGAAATAGAAACACATTGTCAGGGAAGACTAAATTTTTTTTTTCAGTTAATTTTAACTATCGTTTGGCACGATGGATGAGATAAATTGCAAGATTATATTTACAACAACAAATATTTTGAAATTTTACTGTTTACATTCATCAATAAAAAAATCGTGGAAAGTGTCTTTCCCTTCAGAGGATGTCTGGCAGTAGACTTCACAGCTGTAAACCTACATACCAGTTATTTAAATCTACGTACGTAAAACTTTAATACTATACTCGTCACACATTCGAAATACTTTTAAAAAAAACAAGATATATACATGGAAATACCTACAAAATGACGTAATAACACGAGGTGGTCGGATCTTGAATGTAAATTTTATGAGTGACGTCATACATGTAACACACACAACAACATTCCTGCCTACCACCTGTAACCTACAAGTAGATTATGGATTAAAAAATAATAAAAATGAACGCGTACCAACGCAATTCCAACGAGATCGCAAATAAGATCCAAGTAACCCTAGATTATTTCGAAATTATTAGAGAATTTCGTACATGTAGTTGAAATTATTTAAAAATGTAATAATTCTATTTAATACAGGCGGGACCAGCGGACGTTGTCCTGCCCTAATAATAAAAAGTTCCTGAAGTAAGCCCACAACGCCACCTATCGGGCATAATTTTGAACCTAAGCCACTCTTGAATCCACCTGAACACAAATCCACTCAGCCGTTTAGGAGGAGTCCAGTCACATACACAAGTACAGAAGAATTATATATACATATATATATAATGATATCCACACGTCATTTCCGTAGTCCGGCGAAACTGTAGAGGCCTGTCCGGCCAACAGTGTAGTAGTAGGCAGTTCGAAAAAACGTCATTTCGTTCGCTGTCAATTATAGCGAACCAACACAACCATAAATGCATTAAAACGACTTTAATAATTCAATTATGATAGTTAATATACAGTAACATAGTTAATTGTGATTTATGGTTTTGCATCACTTCGAAGGAGCAAATTACGATGCGATTTTGTTTATTGCTTGCTAACAATGATGTCTGATCGGTAAAATAAAACTTGATAATATTTCCATTTATTATTTCTAAGCAAAATATTTAAATAAAACTCTGAAAAAGTGCAAACATTATTTGTGCTTAAATACGTACTACAGTTTTTGGCGAGATCTTAGTCTGTCATGTAGTGGTTTTTATATTTTATTCATAATCTTGTGTTATTAGACTCTATATTTTGAAATATTGGCGGTGTTTTACGTAATATAGTTCGGTTAATATGCACAAGTGAATTGGATGGGAAATAATACCACGGAGCATGCATTCTGAGATGCCGCCAAAACTCCATGAAAAGTTCTAATAAGGAAACCACCATCTTGTTAGAACATTATAACTATCACAAGACACTTACTTGGCAAAATCTTGTTACTTGACGCTGGCTAGTGCACAAACCGTGACGGAGCCAAAAAATAAAGAAGAAGAAGAAATACGTATTAGCTGGAACCTTATCAGAATTTACTAATACATGGTGATATATTATATGTCACGACATACAATAATTAACATTTATGTGAAAATAAATATTATGACGTGTCATTTGTTGTTTAAACTAGGAATACAAGTAGTTAAATGATGTAAATTAATAAAATAAAAAGTAAATAAACAATGTAATCAGCCAATCTATACATACACACATATAATAAGAATGTAAATTTAACGTTCCTGTACTTTTCTGATTTTTGTGAAAAAAGTTAATGCAAATGACTAAGTATAATTAAAAACATTTAAATCATTTTAGGAATGTCTATCTGTCTGTTTGTTTGTTTGTATAAGCATTACCTTTAAACGATAACTTTTATGATAAAACGTGATCAGGAAAATCATAAAGCATATCTTTGAGTAACATTTAGTGTTTTTTTCAGTTAAAATCTAATCTCTCTATCAACAGTGTGCGTGCGTCACTTAAAAGAAAGGATAGATATTTATCACATTGTCTTAGTTTTATTTTTATACATTTGTTTTTTAACATAAGCGTATTAAAGTTTTATAAGTTACGATTTTTATAAGTACTAGGCGTTGAGCAATGTGTGAAATAGGGTAAGCGGTGTGGTGCGCATGCGCAGGAGAAAGGAACATAAACGGATAACGTTGTTTACAAAGAAATTTTGTAAGCAAAGTATATTTTTACTATAATTTATTTAATGTTTTTCCCTCTGTACATAAAATATATTGTTAATATAATAAACAACGCAGACGCAGTCGCGAGTATTAGTTATAAAAAATATAATTTTGACGTTGTTAAGCGATGATTAAATAAAATCGATTATTATTCGATTATCATTAATCTCCAAGACTACTTTCAATACCAACTTCTATACTAAACACATTAAATAAATAAACTCAAACTTTTAAAATTATTGGACAGATTAAAACCGTTTGTTGAATGGAAATTTAATATTTTCTAAGATACGGAATACTGAAATATATATTAAAGAATATTTTTATATTATCGAATTTTTACGCATGGCCTTTGAGTTCCCAATCGGCCAAAGGAAGTAATCGCTCGAGACTATTACTTTTTCCAATGGGAAAAACGAACACGGACTGAATAGCGTACTATATTCTCGATTTTACTAACACGACATAATACTTTCGGAACTGCCTATACAAAATACTTCGCCTACTCTGTAACACCAATTTTTACAGCCAACAAATCTGCTTTTTTTATGAGCGCCAGTAAATAGTTCAACAAAAACAAAGTCGTTTATTGTTTCTAATGGTAAACAAAATAAACTATACAGCTTATGCATGTTGTGTAATTTGCAGATTATTTAAAAATCCTTAGTAACGTTAGATATTGAATAGAACTTTGTTTGTTTACTTTTTTACGCTTTCACGCCCTAACTACACAGCCGATCATCATCAAATTATGAATACACGTAATGAGGTTGATAGGTAAAAATCGAAAGTATCATGAGCGAAGCCGTCAACAAAATCTAGTATAAAATAATGTATCAAAATCTTTCACTTTTGAGCAAAAGTCGGGTAAAAAAGAAAAAAACCAACGCTCCTAACAACAACTTCATGCACAATTCACATTGTTATTTAACCTTTTAATCACTGACATATTCAAATTCGCGTACGTTTATTAATGCATAACATTCTCACAGACAATTTGATATTTTACCTCATTTCATTACACTTTCATCGGTTCATTGAAGACTGGTGACCTTTAATTAGTCACCACGCTATTTTTCACAGCGGTATTATATTTAAAAAAAACAGATACATAAGTTTGGCAACAGAATTTATTGCATTTAACACTTACATATATACATTGTGACGGACAAGTTCGGTTGTCCGCCCACAATTTTTTTTATTGTTCATCGATGATCACACTGCGACTGTGTACTGTTTCCAAATTGAATAGGTACGTGCCGCCGATATCGATTTTGCAACAGACTGCCAAGCCGTGGGTGCGACCAGAGGTTACCGATATTTTCACACAATAAAAGTAATTAGCTAAGTGTAGGATGCAACATATACATCAAGTTTGATTAATTATTACATTTTTTATGCATTCATAAATCATGCATATACAGTTTTAGTATCTAAAGTCCTTCACCTATACCCACATCATCGCCGTCTGTTTCCGTGGACTTCTATCGTTTGCATTGTGCCATTAAGGTCACGTCATTGTAGCTAGGATATGACGATTATCCCAGATACCATCGAGTGTATTACAATCAAATTAATAAGCCATCTAAAATAAATGGTAAAAACGAATTGTAAGTCCATGACTTCAATGAATACGATACATTGATTTGATAATTTATACACAAACGAACTTTACTATATGAATGTATATATAAAAAAAACATCAAACCATCAGATCAGTTTTATGAGAAAGGTTTCGATTTCAAACGCGGTCGGCGCGGCACGGCGTGGTCCCGGAGAAAGTATTAGGGAAATGATCCGCGACCGGCTGCGTAGCCGCAGCTACGTCACCTTCGCGATATCGTACGGAATATACATAAGAAGTCCTAAGAATAATCATAATTCTGGGACTCTCGATTGTAATGACAGAACACCACATTTTAAATAGTGACTGCATTTATTATCATTGCACCGTAAGATAGGAACGAAACTGATCCATTTTTTTATGCGATTGGTGGCCAACGAACAGACGGGAGGTAACGGTAAGTAATCACCGTCGCCTATGGACACCTGCGACACGAGGGGCATCACAGATGCGTTGCCGTCCTTTGAGAAAGCAGCAGGCTCGTTTCTTGAAGTTTTGTGAGTAGTATTCGTCCGGAAACGCTGCCGCTGGGAGCTCATTCCAGAGGACCGACGTATGTGAGAGAAAAACGCACGCGAGAACCGTACAGTAGACGACTTCCAATCATCGAAATGACACTGATGGAATTACATTTTATAGCGATTCGTTCGGTAATGGAACTCAGCAGCAGGTAGCAATCAACCAATTTAGCAAGAGCAATGACAGCAGAAATAGCTTCCCTCGATAATACGTCCATATTTGTAACGCCGTCGTTACTTTGCTAGGGCTATTTCCACGCAATCATTTAGCCCTTTCTTCTACCGCTCTTGGAATACAACTTATTAAGGTGCTGACTTAATTATCAATCACCCACACGCACCAGACAGTAAGGTAACAATTACAAGAACTCATCACCAAACCTAAAAAGAGCCTAAAGGTTGCTGAGGCTCATGGAGTGAAATGACTAATACCCACACAAGTTTCAAGTAACCAAATAGACATAATTTACTTGGCATTTGATTATTGCAGACATCATATTATTGTACTGAAATATAATGACGAATAGTGATTACATGGCAGGAATAACTGTTAAAACACATAATCAGCGAATTACAGTGTCAGTTATACAAACGGAAACGCGCTCATGTTTCATAAAACCACACGACGAACATCCTATACCGGCCATAAATGTCTATAACTAGGTATGTTTCCATTCAATTATTTTTTTATCATGTTATAATTTATAATAATTCCATCAGGTTAGGTTGATGACATGCTAAAATACTGAGCAGTGCTGCTGAGAACAATAGCCGGATCAGATTTACAGCTTGACAATGCTAATAGCATATTTAAGACATTTCAATCTATGCTATTAATTAGCCAAACAAGTGAAATAAAGAGCTACTACTAAAAATAACTATGTGGAAACCCTTAACTATGTGAAATCAGAAAGACAATAGAGGACGCGATAGGACATCACACAATAGTTAGAACGTCACTAAAGATCACTGTTAATTTTTAATTTGGACTAATCGTAAATATAACAAATTTCATCGCAATATAAGATACATATTCTTTACTTTACCAATATGAAATGTAATAGAAGGCATAGGCACATAAATGATAGGCTATACTTAGTTCAGTGACAGAGCAGCAGTAACGTTCTATAATTTCAGTTTGGTTGATACGATTATATATACTTGTAACCCAACAACACAAAACGTAAAAAAACGAATAACGGAAGCTTTCAAAACGGTAAAACAAAATATTAGCACTGAACAAAATCTACAGACTCTTGTACCATGTAATGACAGCATGTATAAGTAACCAAACTCCAAGATTAGCTCTCGAAAATAAAATTAATGACTCATTAGTATCCATCGGGTTATCTAATAGTATCTGGTAACGACATCTATTATTGACTTGCAACATCCCAACTCGCAACATCGCCCCTTCTCGTTCTGTCTCTCGCGCCGACATGACCTACAACCGCTTACTTGTTTTCGCATTCCCGCGCTCCTGTTTCTATTACTGTCCAGGAGATATAATCGCCGTTATAGATGTAAAAGCCTATAATTTATCGCTTCCCGCATACCGCACGGTGGAGAAACGCAAGTTACCGAATACGATTACCGCGAGCGACCCTGTGAAGGTGAAACACACTGTGCTGCTGGAGGTGCTTCGGGCGGCTGTACGCGCTACGGACGCTGAAATCTACTCAGGAGAATCCAGGTCAGTGCACGACTTCCCGCTTCCCACCTTCACATCTCCTCTCGTCATTGTGGCGACGTACCCGCCGCAGGTACTTGGGTTGCTTGCCCCTTCATCCACCAGTATCGTTGCTTTCCCAACATGCAAGGAATCAAGAATGATTTTACAAATGGGTTATGTTTAGTATTAAGCACCGTTAGAATGTGTTAGTATTTATTATAAACAGTAAATACTTCATTTTGGTGGTAATCACTGGGGGTAACTTGGTTAATTTGTAGCCAAACCGACGTATACGGTTTCGTTTGACGTATGTATCATTTCAAAAATTACACTAGATTTCAAAAATTAAAATTTTTTTTTTTTTTTCGAACTGACCTACACTGCCAGCAATCATGCCTTCACAGTTTCACCGGACTACAAAATTTTAAATTATTTCAACTGGTATTTTTATAGTTAACACACGTTATAATTTTTTTCCCCCAAAAGTTCTTATTTGTAGTCGGTTAGAAATAAATTTTTAAATAAATATGTCTAAAATTCGGATATTTAGAGTCGGATATTTAAAATTACGTTAAATAACCACAAGGACACTGAAACGTTGTAAAACCGAATTAAATATATAGACTATTTGCTCGGTAATTCATTGAAAGTTGTGTCGGGACCCAAACAAAAACAGCAAGAAAACAGATGATAGGCACCCGGTCTAGACTAGAACGTTAGACATTCGAGGCAAGTTCATTGACACAGCACAGAGATTTGCCTGCGAACAAGGACACTCGAATGTAACATCGACCGTGCGGCCTAGTGTAAATGAATTTTGTTAGTAGGTCTACTTATATGTCACGACCTTTACGCACCATTGTTAGAGACTGACACACGCCTCGCTACGCCAACGTCATTTAATACAACTATTCATAAGGTTTCATAATTAATCACAAAATAATATAATATCGTGTCGTGTATGTCAAAGAATAACATTTTTAATGTATTGTCTCGTTATAAAAATTTCATTTTATTTCATTTGTCTTGCTGTAGCATTTGCCAGTATCAACATTTATTTTTTTATATAAATTATGTAATTATATTCTATACCTTTATTTTGCTCGTCAATGTATAAAATTGTAAGAATTTTAAACACAAATAAACTACGCCACAGCACCTATATTTTATAAGATTTTAATGCAGTCAATTGTTCACAATCTATCCTATTATTCAAAACTCATTTATACACTATAATTAAACTATGTTATCTAAAATATGACCATCATTTGAAAATTCAATATAAGTAACTCTACATAAATAAAATTAATAACACAACATGAACGATGAAGCTCCTATCAAGATATAATTGACACAGTATGTAATTTTCAATAACATTTATATAACGATGAATCACACTCTATAAATAAATGTACACCTAATTATTTTGTACAGGCAAAATGACCTCTTACTGAGAACAATAACTATACATAAACCACGTGTGTTTCGAACCATTAGTTAGTTAACCAATACACTGTGACGAGAGACAGTAAATCTTGTTTGCGTTGAAGCATCACCATCCTGAGGCGTGATATCATCGCGGACATGCACATTGAAATTGTTATGATAACGGTACATGCAAATTAAATGATTTTTTATTATTTTAAAAGGCTGACAGCACAATCCATAGTAAATATATACCGTAGCCTTGGTTTGGGCTGAGCAACAACTTGAAAATGATCCGGATTTTCATCGAAAAATCATCTTCAGCGATGAGGCTCATTTCTGGCTGAATGGCTTCGTCAATAAGCAAAATATGCGTTATTGGTCAGGCAGCAATCCACACGTGATTCACGAGGCACCATTACATCCCGAAAAAATCACTGTTTGGTGCGGTTTACATGCTGGTGGTGTCATTGGGCCGTACTTCTTCCGTGATGATCAAGACCGGCACGTTACTGTGAATGGGAATCGCTACCGCTCAATGATAACCGAATATTTTTGGCCCGAATTGGATGATATGGACTTGGACAGTATGTGGTTTCAACAGGACGGCGCCACAAGCCACACAGCGCATGTCACAATCGATTTATTGAAAACCAAGTTTGGTGAACGTGTTATCTCACGAAATGGCCCAGTCAATTGGCCGCCTCGGTCGTGCGATTTGACGCCGTTAGACTATTTCCTGTGGGGCTACGTCAAATCTATGGTTTATGCCAACAAGCCAGCGACGATTGATGAACTTCGTACGAATATCGAACGTGAAATTGCAGCAGTATCGGCCGATTTATGCTTGAAAACCATCGAAAATTGGGTTCAGCGCCTGGACTTCTGCAAGCGTGCCCGTGGTGGCCATGCAAAAGAAATCGAGTTCCATACATAATGGCATCAAATGTACTTTCACAGGACTAAAGAATATCATTGATATCCAAAACCGTTTTTGTTTTATTTAAAAAAACTTTTGTAGCGCTCTTATTGAAAAACCCCATATAACCTACTTGTAACGCTCGACTCTCGGTTGGCCCATTTGCACGATACATAGAATGTTCCAACCCGAGCAAATAAAAGACAATATTAACAGCTCGAGATTGGTACAGCAATGAAGCTGTTGAGAGGACATTGCGCTTTGAAATCAGTCTATTAGGCTTTCGCAGTGATGTAGGCATGCCTGTATATCGATATCGATTATTGACAATTATCTGGAGTGCTAGACTGAAATCATATCGAGATATCAATTTGAAAGTTATTAAGCCTTATCACACATTGTGGGTTATATCGCGTGTATCATTGTCCGTGGATTGAAAATAACAAATCGTGCGATTCGCTCGATAATATTGCTGAATTATTTTCAGTTTATCCTAATTTTCTGTTATAAAAAATATTTACGCAGTTTTCGCATTGCGTATTTTATCAGACATGATTTTAATATATACATAGACAGCAGATATATCGATAAGCGATCAGGTACAACGGTAAAACTGTATATAACTGCGAAATTAATTTAGACCACTATGCAAACTCATGAGAGGTAACGTTAAATATACCAGGACCAGGTATTTTTTTGGATTACAACACCTACCGAGGA
The DNA here is from genome assembly GCA_035772565.1 of Antheraea assamensis. Classification (NCBI taxonomy): domain Eukaryota; kingdom Metazoa; phylum Arthropoda; class Insecta; order Lepidoptera; family Saturniidae; genus Antheraea; species Antheraea assamensis. The sequence continues at coordinate 225,667 of JAQQSE010000067.1, forward strand.
ATCTGTATCAAGAATCAGGCCGCATTCAGTTCAAGGGCACTCGGCAGACAACCGCTCAGCTTCGAGGTGCTCTAATACAGCTCAAAAACAAGACGAAGTACTTAGCAACCAATCGCTGCCTTGCCTGCATGTATGCATAGCGTGCAATCGTGATATCAGTACTATAACAATCGCAATACACTCTAAACTACATCTAGTTTGAGGTTGGCATTTTTTTTGAATAGAGATCTCTGCAAACATTCCTTATTTTTTTAAGAAATCTTTAGACTTGTATTCTCTAACATACTTTATGAATACATTAGAGATAAAATATATACCTATCCTCGCCTAAATAACCTACTGTAATTGGCTAAATTTGTGAGTTTTTAGATTGTAAAACAATAAAATTACAATTGTAAAAAACCGCTACATTATTACACCACATTAAATTTAGAAAGTATTAATTACAATTATTCATCTCCTCTAAATATGTTTTTCATAAGAACATCGCTATAGCAGAAATACATAAATATCTGCCTCAAATCAGCACCATATATATCAATATATAATTAATATTATATATGGGCATTTTCTTCATACACTTAATCGGAAGGTCTTTAAGTGTTACGTGTTAAAGAAATAATACTGTTGTTGCTCTATTAAAGTTTGTCTCTTAGCTTTTGCGAAATACGCCCATGCAAATTAAGATATTGCAAATAATTTTATGGTGCTCACGAAACGCTTCGATTTGTGGATTACGTAAAGCCTTAATTTTCATTGATTGCATTTACTAATCATCATTGTATTGCGTTCAGACAATGGAACACAACAGTGACCTTGCAGTTACCGCAAATATTGATTGTCCCTTTCTCTCCCATGCTGCTATTTGAAATATAACTTTCTTAAAATGTAAAACATACATTTTAAGTTATTTTAATTTTATTTTTATTTTTTAACATTATCATTCCATTCATTTTACGTATTTTTCTTTTAGCTCCACATCTGTATCTATAACATTTATTTCAAATGTTTAGCAGTGAGTGTACGTCGTTGTCGAGAGAAAACTGATAACGGAAATAATGTATAACAAAAAGAACAATGGATATCCAATTGAATCAATATAATATAGCTTTATATAAAAATAAACTAGTCATAAATGCCGTACTTTTTTAATTACAAACTAACTAACTTCGTTTATATGATTTCATATCAAAAATTAGCAAACGACCTCTGGATATTAGCCTAGATAAATATCACAATATAAAATAATGATTACAGACATCAAGATCACATTACATGATGTGTGTCGAGTTAGTACGCGACATGTAGACCTTCTATTGCTCAAAAAGAAACCAAAGTAAGCACTTTTTTTACCCGAATCAAATTAGACAACTATACAACATATGATGATGGTCGAATGATTTGACCAATAGTAAATAACGATTCCATCTGCGCACGTTCCAACCTCAAAGGGTACTGGCGAATTCGGAATTCCCGTACATTTACTCATTTTCATTGATAACACTATCGGCTCGCGGGGAAGGAAAACATCGTGGGGGAAAACCTGAACTTAGGACACGCTGTGCTACCGTATGTATGAAAATATAAAACTGAGTTACTCAATGTTACTAATCTCGCCAATAGTTTAGTGGTCCGACATAGTATATTATACTCATACCTTCATTCATGAAGAAGTCTCTGGTTCCACCGGTATACTTTTACAGTTTAACCTTACTATTGTTATTTAGACTTTTCACAAAATTGTCATACCATTCATTACGGTTTTCATCACACGAATTAACACGGTTTTTTGTCCACCTTTGTTTCAATAAACTGTTTAATTATAACTCAATTGCCAGTAGAAAGTTACGACAACACAGCTAATCGTAGAACACCTAGCGTCACAAACACGTACATTATAATGGTCGTATATTAAACACCACTCGAAGTTATTACATTTATTATCATTAATGAATACGTTTGTATTGAAATTTCCAATTGCGACATGTGCCGATAGTTCACGCATGGTTTGGTAAATCACTTTAATGCAGCGTCTGTTGCATACGCTGAAGAGCACCCGAATATAAATTACATCGATAATAACTTCATGGTTCAAAATTAAAGAAATGGTATTTTATCTCCACTGCTCGTTTTATCTCATGCTTTTTCTAGAAGTGCTAAAATTGTGATGCACAATATTAATACATGAAATGGAACGTTATGACGAATTTAAAAACTGTCATAATCCATACTAGCCCTTTCTGCAAAATCGACACTGCCGATTCTCAAACAATTGGGGACAGGTTTAATACACCCATACACCTAACATGGCTATATATCCTATATAAACTTAGATAAGCTAGATTTCGTAAAGGACCGACATAATCTAAATACAAGAAATAATAACAAATTGGTCATTCCATGTTTTAGGCTCACTAGGACCGGTAACAGTTTTTTAGGTAATAGTCTTAGGTTTTATAATAAAATTCCAAAACACGTTACCGATTTGCCGGATACTAATTTCAAGCACCATGTCAAGCGGGTTTTAATATCTAAAGGCTATTACAGGGTGGATCAATATGTGAACGACGGTGACGTCTGGAAATGACGCCCTCTCTGTGCATCCACCAAAACCGAATGTAATTATTTATAACTATGTTTTAAAAATGTGAGTTATAATATGTTAATGAAAAGATAAACCAGATCGAGTTTCTTGCCGGTTCTTCTCGATGGCTGGGTTGTTTTCCGAACCGGTGGTAACTTTGACGTTCATAAGCACCTTCTTAGGACCTAAACTGAATATAGTATTTTTGATTTTATCATCTATACATATAATAAGAATGTAAATCCAACGTGTCTATACTTTTTTTGATTTTTGAGAAAAAATTGTTGCAGGTGTCTAGGAATAAGCAATAAATTCCATTTCGATCATTTTTAGAAATGTCTGTCTGTCTGTTTGTTTGAACAGCAAGAAAATAATCAAGTATATTCCGGAGATACATAATTTTTTGTTTCATTAAAATCGGTTACTCTATAAAAAGTTATTGTAATTTTAATGACGACGGGAGTTAAGTACGAGAGAAAAATAGATAAGTAAATGGGCTTTATCCTTTTTTTTTCGAACTGACCTACACTGTTAGCCTGGCAAGGCCGCTACAGTTCCACCGGACTACTAAGGGAAGCGCTTAAGGCACTCACCCGATTTGTTTAGTCGAACAGCGCAAGGGCACTCGGTGCGCCTCGGCTTGAACTGTCGCCGAATTTCACGATCTGACTAAGCAAAGCTATCTATCCATTTCATACACATATGAGTTCGTGAAAAGTGCATGTGTGAGTATGTATGTCTTTAGAAGCAGTAACAAACTACATATTTGACGACAACAAATGGCGTTAAACTTATAATTTTATTTAATAATAATTTAATAATTACATATTTTATAACATTAATGTCGTAAGAATATTATTGCAAGGAAGAGTATAGATAACAACGAGATAATTTCTCTGTTTTTTAGGTTTACTTCGAATTATAATTTTCATAAATTTACCTTGATTCTAATGTCTTAATTACGCTTTGAATTAATGAATACTTTTTGTTTATGCATTAGGGAGCTTGCATTTTCTTCCAGCGGTACCGTGGAGAAAAAAAGACTGCAGGCAGTGCAAATAAAAGAAAGTATAACATAAAAATGGCAGGTTATGTTCTCAATTATTTTTTAATTGCACTACATGTATTGTAAATTCCATAGTTTAGTAAAAAAAGTTCGTACAAATGAAAAAATAATTTAATGATACTTTTTACGTGAAAATTATTATTTTACAATTCATCTTTTGTTATTTTTCAAAGCTTTGTAATAAATCAGGTATTTTTTAAGCGTATGCCAACAGTCTTTTAACCTATGCCTCAGGTCTACATTCGTTTGTATAGAAGTTAAACCTTTATGGTTTTGGACAGTGCAAGCAAGGGCTAATATTGTTTTTACAGTTGTTAAATTAGAATATTAGTGTTATGTTACTCCTATGCCTCGGTGTATCGTCACAAAGTTTTGTCCATGTTCACAATAACTTTAGGTGTGAGCACACATTACCGTAGTGTGTTACGAACTATCTGACTGTATGACGATAGATGCAGCACGATAGCATGGCCCACGGTTTTTACCCATATCAAAGTAACTTGAAATCCCTAATTTTGAGTTATTATTGAAGTGACAAAAGAGTGTGACCACTATTAGTTTTTAGCCTGACACTTTACATTACAAATTTACAATATATACAGATATAAATTCAGATTGTTTCATTAATCACTGTGTTTTGTATTCCGTTTCACGCGGACGTAGTCGCGAGCACAGCTAGTATATGATAAAGAAATAAAATTTTCAGTGACTCTGACCCGCCATGACGGGCCATGACGTCGTGGTGCGTCGCGTTCGTCTGCGCGATACAATGCCGAGGTCGCGTTAATTTATTTTACACGTTTGCCGTACCTTTTTGATGTTTTGTTACCGTATATTTTTATTGACACCTATAACGATACTTAGTGTTATACTATTGGTCTGCTATTTAAGATTATCTTAGAATGACTACTATCGTTATCCATAATTTTTTACTTTTAACAATCATAAAAATGTTCTTATGCTTCTAAATGAACATTTACTATACGTTAACAATTCGTATGAGCATCGTCGTTTTGTCAGAAGAAAGTTCAAGTGATGAATTGCTGTCAATTGAATCTACATAAACTGACACACTTTTTAGAAACAAAATATTTCAATTTGTTCTAAGAAAACATAAAAAAATATATATACCCAAAGTGATTCGTTTCATTAATTGAATATTAGGAACCTGTTCTACGTAATTAGTTTATTAATACATAGTTTTTCAATATTATTCATTGTAATTATTTATTCGGAAATTGCATTATAATCAGCTACATTTCTAATTAACACTCTTAACAAATGATTACTTTAAAAATATATATTCAATATGAAGTACTTAATCAACGTACTTAGACGTATAAGAGTTAGCTTATAACGAATATCGTCCAGTGCAATGTCTAGCTTGATAAATTCCCGGGGCTGCCGTGCCCATACAAAAATATTTTTTCAAGCCACATACGTAGGAAAAATTAGTCTTAATTTTTTTAATGTCCACGCTGCGCCGTTCATCCGTATACTTTAATAATGACGTTCCATCGTACAAGGTAACAAGTAAATAATTTTAACAAAAGAAAATTAGTAAACATCTATAATGTAGTAGCGTCATCGACATCTGTTACGGAAATATTCATCAACATCATTAACCCTGTAAGAGACCCACTGCAGGGCCAGAGGCCCCTTACCGAAGGAAGGTATGTGCTAATCACCACGCCAGTCCACGACGTTTTGACGATTTCCAACTCTGGGAAATCCACAGTTCTATACTTTCCTAAATACGGTGGTACTAGAAGAACATTTCTCAAATTCTGGTTTCCTCACAATGTTTTCCTTCTCTGCAATCCGATAGTGTTACCAATTTAAATTAGTTTATATACGCGAATTCCGAAAAATTCGTTGGATATATGCCCGGGTGGTTGGAACATGTGGACATCGAATTGATATTCTACCATTCAAAGCTCTCGATCACCACAACTTCTAGAAAATTATACATAGAAAGTATTACATATTAGTAGTAACAAACGCGTGCAATAATAGCGAAAGAGCTGGAAATCATAGAACTCTACCCAGAATTCATACGATCAAATAGTATTTGAATATCGTCGAACTGTATACGCGGTAGGGGAACCTCAAGACGTCCTGAATAGGCCCTGTCGCAGCGAAACTAGCCCACGCCGATGGTACTCATAATTAGACAATAGTCCCGACTCGCAAGAGAACCTTATAATAATGTATTGTAACGACCCAAAGAGGCAACGAAACATAATACAAGCACATTACTACTATACTTACATTTTATCAACTATTTAAGAGTTATGTTTGTTTAAACTAGTCCACCAATGGGTAAAAGTATACAAACTGCTCTTTATTAATCTGAAAATATACTATAATGCCGCATGTATTGACATCATACATCAGTAATCCCATTTACATAAATCTGACCCAAATGAAGGAGCTTCTAAACTGAACATGCACCTTCTCATTTCATCAAAGTTATAAAACGTTATGTTACAAAACTCAATGCCTTCGCGACGACATTTCAAAACCATGTAAAATATCAAATTAATTAACAATCGCATTCACTAAAGCTACGTTCATACTCGTTCCCTTTCCCCGGCGTCGTCTTTCTTCCATCTATAACGCTTATGTGCGGACAAACAGCGCATAATTTACATCAGGCTGAAAGGCGCTTTACTCTCACCAACTCATCACTAGTGGATTCACATGAGTTGTACAACTAATGCATTCCAATTTTGACCATTCCAAATTTTAATTTAATTTTACTATGAGCATTTTTCACCTACCTAGATGTAAACTTTGACGTATAATATTTACAAATTGTTACGAAAGTTTAATAGAAAACACGAAAATGCAAACAAATAACAATAACGGTAAGCAAAATAAAGCAACAGCAAAAAAAATACAATAAAAAACTTTCAATATAATTCTTGGGAATTCTATGTTACTCGAAAATCGCTACGTCAAATATGAAATTAATACAATTTGAAAAAGTAAAATTAACGTGAAAACGTATGACACGAATTTACACGTGTGAACGTTACTTAAAACGGCATCAAATTGAAACCGAACGGTTCAAACTCGTCGATTGTCGTCGAGAACCTTCGGTCGGTGTCACAGCAGTCGTTGTTTATCAAGAACGCATTGTGTTATGTTACACGTCACAATAGTGTTTTGCACGATGTTTGCTTAAATGGCTGCGATCAACAATACAATTGTGCTAGTACGTTCCTTTGTTGGAAAATAAAAAAGACATGAAATGAGTATAGTTTCGCTTAATTTATAAAGAGCAACATTATATCGATCGACGTGAAGGTCAACCGGTTTGGCTACAAAGGATCAATAAATTCCATTATCGAAATAATTTAGTTGTACTGCAATGATTAGTCGTGGTGGTCTATTGGTTTGACCGGTGGAATATCAATCTGATGTCTGCAAGTACTATCCCCGGCATGTACCCACGAATTTTTCAGAATTAACGTACATTTACTAATTTAAATTGGTAACACTACCGGCTGACGGTGAAGGAAAACATTGTGAGGAAACCTGAACCTGAGAAATGTTCTTGTAGTACCACCGTAGGTGGCAAAAATATAGAACTGTGGATTTCTCAGGGTTTGAAATCGCCAATACGTCGTAGGCTAGCTTGGTGATTATGCCCATACCTTCCTTCGGGAATAGGCTTATGGCCCTGCAGTGGGTCTCTTGCAGGTTGATGATGATGGTGATGATGCAATGATTGTTAATTAAACTAGACAAAATATATGACGTACTGGAAGAGTAGATATAAAATAACAGACAATGAGTTGCACGGCCGGTACAAGAGAACTACTTCTCCGTGTCAGGACAATAGTAAAGCCACAGTCCAGAAAATAGTCGTGCTATTTAATCTTCATTATAAATGCCGATATGACTTGTTTTGTTTGCATAATTTATAAATGTTGAAAGTAAATAATTTACTTCCATTTTTTAATAAAATATATTAGCAAATGATAATATCTTCCTTACGTTTACTAAAACAATCTTAGATGACGTTCAACACATGACACTAAATTGTGGTTTAACTTGTATTTGATAGAGGTTTTTTAAGTTTTTTTCTCGAACTGACTATGTGTACCTACATGTGTGTATATGTACGTATGTGGGGGTGATCGGTATTGTGATGTAAGAAGTAGTGTATGAAATTTTTATTCAAATTTACTATATTTGCGCAAGCAGCGTGCTCGAAGGCTTGAGCCGGTGCCGAAGAGGGCCTCGGCGAATAGGTTTATTCCAGAACTTATGACATGCTTCGTGACTTGTTAAAGTGTGAATTCAGATTTCAGTTACGGTTTGCACTATGCTATTCACAAGTATGCATATAATAGTGAACGTCAATTTATTTTAGTAGATTAATGATCGCGTTTATTTCATCGCACCTTTAAAAACCCATACCGATATACTCGAATACTAGATCTAGACCTTTTTTATTATTAGAAATTTCACATACCTACATAATAAATGTACAAGTTGTTTACAACAAAGTCCTAAACCAGGGGGTTTTGATGTCTAAATGCTTTTATAATATGTAGTAATAAAAGAATGATGGTGATGTCTGGAAATAACACTCCTTTCTGTGTGTTAGCGAAAAATGAAAGTATTTTTCTAAAATGTGTACGAAAAAGAGATAAACCCGATCGAGTTTCTTACCGGTTCTTCTTGATGACCGAGTTGTTTTTCGAACTGGTGGTAGTTTTGACGTTGATAAAAGCCTTCTCAGGGCCTAAATTGAATAAAGTATTTTTAACTTTATTTTTATTTTGAACAGTAGCGAACCTCGAATTTCTTAAGTCACGACGAATTCATATTACGTCATCTGGAAATAATTTTACTGTTACAGATTCCGACACGTCAGGTTATGCGTAGATGAGCTGAACCGACACGCATAAAAACTATCTGGATAACAATTACGAGCGTGGAATTACAAAGTTACAAAAAGCTCAGGAATTGCTCTATTATGACGTCATCATTACATCTATTATAAATATTGCCTACAAATTTATTAAACGTTGTTTACAATGAATATGTAAATACAATCTATGAGCTTATTTGCTTTATTTGGTTCTTCAGTATAATAATATGCGTTATCCTTGGAACTATGTTCATTACCTTAGTTCTTTTTCCGATGATTTCTCTTGCTATAAGGTAGACATCATCATTTGAAATTACTAACATTATTCATGTGTATACGTAATAACTTCCTACAAATAAGGCTATAGAAAAGAGTACATTGTTGTTTACATGAGTGATACTTACTCGTAATATAAATGTACAATTCTGTTGCTGCTGTAAAATACGTAATAAGGTGGGGAACTTTAAAAAGATTAAGATTGGCAGAACCTATAAACGATTTAATTACCTTAGCAGTAAGCTGCAGTGTTCGCGTTCTACTACACCCATACCTGCGTGTATCGGCACGAAGTTTGGTCTATGGTCAGATTAAATGCAGATGTGGGAAGATATTATCGTTATGCGTTACGAACTATCGGATTGCGTGACGATACACGCAGCACGATAACTAGGCTGGCAGGTTTGGTGCACAACAAAGGAATTTATGGGACACTAATTTCAAGTTATTGGAAAGACACAGGTGTTGGAACGGGAACTCTGTGCCTTTATCGGAACAATTTCTGACATTAATTTTAACGCGATAATTAGTCGAAGCTTCGTCACGCAAATATGGGAGTAGCATTCGAAGAGTGTGTTATTAGTCATCAAAATTAGCAACCGACCACTCTAAACATTGGGTAAACGGTATGCTTGTCTGCCTCTTCATATGATAAAAACCGAAACCTAACTTCGGGTTGATAGCACAACATTGGGCACGGTGTAAACCCGCTTATATAAAAGGAAATTGGCTAAATATTCAGACGATCAAAACTTAAAAGACTTAAAGATCTGGTTAAAATAAACACTGAAGTACACAATCAACGCCCCTTCAATGGGTATCAATGGCTATAATGCCACTTTCACAGTATTTATTAAATTATAATAAGAATTTCACAAACGCGTTATCAGTTAACGTTATCGCACAATAATATCGTTACGATAACGTTCACCGGAGGGTAATTTCACGCCAGACGATAACGGTGACCCTGCTCCGGTTCTCGAGAAACGCTCGGCGTTAAAAAAATGTTTTTATACAATAAAAACAGTTTTTATGTCAAGTTCTGTCTACAGATAACAGGTAAATCATTTCGTAATGTAGATAGATATTTAAATAATATGTCGCACAAGTTGTATAATTTCAGTGAGTCGATTAAATAATCCAGTGTATCGTAGCGGTGAATAGAAACATACCATTTGTTTATGCTGTTTTTTAATCTTCTTCGTATTGAGACAAGTCCAATTTTAAATAAAATCAATTCGTACCTTGGTCGAAAGGTTGGCCAATCAGTGAATTTGGAATGATGACTGACTGGCCAGAGTCGCAAAGAGTCTATCCATACATGTTTACGTTAAAGTCTGCCAAAATGATAAATTGCGAGATTTTTTGTACATTGCTCGCGGCCCACTGACCCAGGAGACTTGATATAAAACCATCTTTAGTAAATCGACTCAGAAGCAGCCGATACAAATTTTTTATCAAGTTACTTTCATTAACGAACCCTTATAATTTTTTAACCACATTTAATATATTAAATCATTTCAAAACAAATCAAATCAAAAATACTTTATTCAATTTAGGCCCTAAGAAGGCGCTTATGAACGTTAAAACTACCATCGGTTCGGAATACATCCTAGTCATCGAGAAGAACCGGCAAGAAACTCGATCGGGTTTATCTTTTTAACATATACGAGTACTTATATAATTAAAATTCATTATACATTACAATCGATTTTAGTGGATGCACAGAGAGGAGTCAATTCCAGACATCACTATCGTTCACATAATGATCCACTCTATAATAGCCCTTTTACACCAAAACCCGCTTAACATGGCACTTAAACTTATAGTCTGGCAAATCAGTAATATGCTTTGGGACTTTGTTATAAAACCTAACACTATTACCTAAAAAACTGTTACTGGTTTTACTGAGTCTAAAACATGGAACGACCAGTTTGTCACAGTTTCCAGTTTTTAAATCATGCCTGTGTTTTACGAACTCCAGCTTATCAAAGTTTTTGCGAACATACATTAAATTATCCAGAATGTATTGGGAAGGCAGAGTTAAGATAACGAATTCTTGAAACTTAGTCTTTAATGATTCGCGAGGTCCCATATTGTATATTGCTCGAACTGCTCGTTTTTGCAATAAAAATATGGTGTCTACCTCAGCTGCTCTCTCCCACAGCAAAATAAGCTATGGAAGTAAGCGAAGTAGACTAATCTTGCTGTAGCAATATCTGTAATCTGGCGAATCTTACGTACCGCGAATGCAGCAGAACTTAATCTTCCAGCCAATTTTTTTATATGAGGACCCCATTGTAATTTGGAATCAAGTGTGATACCCAAGAATACAGTATTATTAACTAATCCTACCAAATCCCCTTCGATCTTGATACTACTATTAACCTGTGGAACATTAGTTAAAGTAAATCTCATACAATTCGTTTTATCTGTATTTAGCCACAGGTTATTTAACGCAAATCATTGACAAATTTCATTTAACTTATTATTCAGATGCCCAACTTCTGAATCTATCCTTTTTACTTTAAATATAAGTGAAGTATAGTCTGTAAAAAGCACCATGTCAGCACAGTCATTAACCATTAGCGGCAGATCATTTATATATATCAAGAACAAAAACGGCCCTAAAATAGAGCCCTGTGGGTCACCAATCCGCGCAAATGATCCCGCAGAGGTTACCCCATGTATGCTAACCTTTTGACAGCGATCTTTTAAATAAGAGACTAGAAGGCCGAGAGAAGATCCACAAACACCATAGTGTTTTAATTTAAGAATAAGCGTACTATGGTCAACGCAATCGAAGGCCTTAGACAAATCGCAGAACACACCAATTGCATCTCGCGAATCCTCCTAGGCCCCAAGCATATGTCTTATCAGCGTTGCACCAGCGTCAGAAGTGGATTTCGTTTTCGTGAAACCAAATTGTCGACCATCCAGAAACTTATGCACATTGAAATAATCTACTAACTGTGAGAGCATAATCTTTTCATAAATTTTGCTTAACGACGGAAGTACAGAAATAGGTCCATAATTTCCAAGATTACTTTTGCAGCCTAATTTAAACAAAGGAACCACTTTGCTTACTTTCATTAAATTAGGGAAAGTTTCTTTCGATATACTTTGATTAAATATATTAGCCAAATGTGGTGAAATAGTAACAGTTATGGACTGTACTACTATTACCGACATTCCCCATATGTCTTCGGTTTGTTTAAAATTTAATTGTTTAAAAGCCCTTACTATTTCACCTGCACTAATTGACGAGAAATTAAATTTTGAGTTTATAGGTGCACTCATATTTTTTAAAAGAGCTGCAGCACTCTGGGCTGATGATGTTATATTCTTAGTGACTTGTGAAGGTATATTAGTGAAATAATCTTGAAAAACAGTTACTACCTCTGAACTGTTTGAAATATGTACTCCGTCGACATTTAGATTAAGTGAATTATGTTTTTTTTATTATTTTCTAATTCTTTATTTATTATATGCCAGACAGTTTTGGTCTTATTTCTAGACTCAAGAACTTTATTTTTTTTAAATTTTGCTTTAGCAGCTACACAAACACGTTGAAAAACTTTAGAATAATTACTAACATAGGCATGAAAGGATTCAGTATTTGTTAGTGATCTCTTATAATAGAGCTCATACAATCGATCTCTACTTTTTTTAATGCCTGTAGTTGCCCATTCACTAAAATTAGTTTTTTTCCTTATACTAATAACCTTTCTTGGGCAATGTTTACTAAATTCAGAGTTTATGATATTAAATAAGCTTTCATAGTCACTATTAGAAACTTGATTATTAAAAGTCTTGAAAGATAAATGTTGTGTAATATTATGATTTAAAAGTTCTAATCTTTTTTTTGATATAAGTCTAGTTGTTTTTTTACAGACACCGCTAGGTTTATCACAATTAATTTTAACAATGAGTCCTTTGTGGTCAGATCGTATCCCAGTAATAATACTACCGCCAATGGTCTTGAAGTCAGTAAATATATTATCTATACAAGATGCAGTTTGAGACGTACATCTTGTTGGCTCATTAAAAAGAGGATCCAGATTAAATGACTTAAATAACGATGTGAACATAGAGACCTCTGGCGACATACTTAAAATATCTATATTGAAGTCACCACAGACTAAAACTCACTTGTTACTATTAAGGCTCGGTTGCACCAGTTAATGTTAAAGTTAAAAATTCGGTTAAAGTTATTGTTAGGCAAAAAATAGGTTGCACCAATTGACAATGGTTAAAATGACGTCACGATTTAACGTTAACTATTACCGCTCCATGTTGGCCGGTTACCGTTATTGTTAATGTCAATTTTTGAATCGGTTGTCATGTTTACTAGAAAAAACTTTATAATATCATGTCGTTGCTAAGAGAAATCCTGTGGGAAACTGAAAATAGTTCTTCCGATGACGAAATCAATATATTTGAAGATAATTTGCGTCTTAGAAAGAAAAAAGTTTAATTTCCTAGAATTGGAAAATGTCCACAGGACGACAAACGCTAACGTTTTGTCGTTGACATCTGAAATCTGTCATCAAAAATCTGTTGACAGTCACAGAATAACAATAGTGACACTTGGTGACACTTATAACAAAATCCTGCCAAGTAAAATATATTACCCTTTTCGATTTTAGGGACTAATTGGCTTATTGAAGTAGCAACCCTAATAACTTTAACAATTACAAAATGTTTGATGGTGCAACTCGTTTTGGCAAATGTAACTGTTAGCAAGTCTTGTCATTGTTAAAGTTAACTTTAACAATTACAATAACCACGATTTTGGTGCAACTCAGCCTAAATATTCTTATTAAAATTTCCTACATTTTTTGTAAAAATTGATAAATACTTGATGATGGAGGTCTATAGACACAGAGAATAATCAATTTATCCATCTCTGCACAAGCCACTTCACAAATACGGTCGATTGAGAGACTACATATATCTTTTCTATCTTTATATTTTAAATTATTTTTGAACAAAATCATACAACCACCACCAACTGTAATTGTTCTATTAAATACACTGGCAACCGAAAAATGGGGTACATCAAATAGCATCTTATTTGGTTTAAGCCATGTTTCTGTAAAACATAATATATCTAGTCTCTCTCTATTTAATAATAAGTCTATGTCTAATATCTTGCCGGAGAAGCGATTAATATTTTGGTAGTATAATGTGATATTACACTGCTCCTTTGTCTTATCTACTAGTTTAAAAATTTAATTGCAGTATCATTAGATAAACTAGTTGATACTGCTGAGTGACTTAACCTATTTATATTATAAGCTATCAATGTAGCTATGTCACGTTTATTCTTTTTGGGAAGGTACATACTTTCCCGCGTTATTGTAAAGTTATTAATATCAAAAAATATAAATTTGTCACTATGACGACATGTCAAATTGTATAAAGAGGTATTTAACATATGAATGTTATTGTTTTTTCTTTCTGTTAGGGAAGTGAATATGGAAAAGCACATAACATGTGCTTCTCACATTCAACTGTAACAGTTTCTCCGATGTCTCATATAAATCAAACTTTTTTATATCAGAACTGCCCCCTACTAATATTACAATATTACATTGGTTGTCTAAGTCTATGTTCAAGATTTTATCAATTATTTGATTATATGTGGCACCAGGCATACAATAATTAACTGACATTTAATTAGCCAACACAATTAATTAGCCAACATAAAACCCATACCTCTACCTATCCTATCACTAAAAACTATAGTTTTTGCAACAACATTGACATCAGCACCCCCATGACTCTGAGTGTTATTACTGATTTTATATTGTTCTAATTTTGGCTGTGAAGCAGAGGTAATAAGTTCTGGAATTAACATTAATCATGGAGGACTCAGTGTGCATGGAATCTAATCCATTGATAAAGTTTGTAGTATCAAATTCAGACTCAGAGTGACCACAAGCAGAAGATACAAAATTGCTGCTGGGTAATTGAGTCATATTTTCAGCAAACGGATTCCATGCAAACATTTGCAGACACCATGTGTTCACATAACCGGTTTTGTGAACAATTGTATGAAGATGAAATAGATTTAATGTTATCTTCTTTTATATGTAAATCAGTCTGTAAGCGCTGTATGTCATTGCTTGTTTTTCAATGAGCTCTGATTTTAAATTTTCAAATTTTTCTCTTAATAACGTCTTTTCACGTGATAATGTTGCTATGGATCTATTATTCTTTCTGGATTTTATATTTTTAGTGCATTTTTTCATTATATTATTTATCCCAATATATTTTTTTAATTTATTATGGCTAGTCATTACAGGATAAGCTGAGTTTGAACCTACACAATTTATATTGATCTTTGTCTGACATTGAAAACATTTTTTTTACATTTATCACACGAATCCCCAAGGGCATACATAAGGGTCGAAAACCAAGGGTAACAAGCACCTGCCATGCCCGTTATGTAACCAAACACCCTTCTTAGGCCGAGCTCACATTGATATAAAAAAGAGAACATTGGAATCAATTAAGTCATATTAGAGCCGATGCCAAAAAATACTATATTAAAAACGCACGTGACTTACCCTTTTAATAAAACATTTATTTAACGCAAGTTTTAAAACCGTCTATGTGAAATAACGACAAACCATTAAATAAAAAAACACGGCTAAGAAGAATATATCAACCTTGAAATAAAATATACACGAGTACACAAACAAACTAAAATACAGATAAATGGATCCTTACAAAGAGATAGCTATGTTTACGGGCACATTGCAAAATATGGAAAAACCGCTAAGACGGTCAACACATCAGTACCCCTGGAATCGCGAGTGCCTATCGAGTTTTTCAGACGAGACAGCAGGGATTAAACATATTTATTAGTAGGAACAATGTACAATAAATATACATACAACAGTGCCTTTGCTCTCAGTGTTACAATTGCTTTAATACTCCAATATTGTATTAATTCCCAGTATGTACTAGTTTAATATTACATACTTGTATTGTACCGTATGCAATCCTTTACACGTGTAACCGTGTAAACCGTCTGCCAAAGCGTATACAAGTCTGTACAATCGAAGTCAGTTATTTTATTTATCTCCAACCTTCTGAAAGTAGAAAAGTGGTAGTAATCTCGTTGCCACTATCGCTAAAAGAAATGTGTGTGTGTACTTATGTACACGCGTTAGAAGTTATACTTCTTTGGCGTAACAAGATGAAAATCTTTTAACAATATTATCTTTCGCCTTATTCCACGTTTGTAGAAAAAACAACACTAACATTAGAAAAAATAAATATCGTGAATACAGTTGTCAGTTTTCACGCAAACATACGTAGATGTCCTTACTTTTACTTTGTTGGTAACTTTTTTGAATAAATTTAGCGATATGTGCTGTGAAAAAACTAAAATGTTGACTACAGCAAACTTCAGGGTGTCGGTTTTTCGTGACGGTGTGCGCGTGCATCGTAAAAATTTACTCTCATCATTTTTCCCTAACGTGCCAAAAGAAGCGTAACTTCAATTAATATCATTAATATAGTTGTCAGTTCTCATGCAAACATACGTAGTACTTTGTTCGTAACAACATACGTAGTACTTTGTTGGTAACTTTTTTTGAATAAATTTAGCGACATCTGTTGTGAAAAAAAAGTGTGTGTGTACTTATGTATACGCGTTAGAAGTTATACTTATTTGGACAACAACATTAAAATCTTTTCAAAAAATTTACCTTTCGCCATATTCTACGTTTGTAGAAAAAACGACATTAACAATAGAAAAAAGGTATTTAATACATACATAATTTTTTGAATAAAATGTTGAATATAGCCAACTTCAGAGTGTTGGTTTTTCGTTACGGTGTGCGCGCGCATCGTAAAAATTTTCTTTCATCATTTTTCCCTAACGCGTCAAAAGATGTGTAACTTAAAAAAACGACACTAACAATAGAAATAAATAAATATCGTGTATACAGTTGTCAGTTCTCACGCAATACGTAGATGTCCTTACTTTTACTTTGTTGGTAACTTTTTAGCATCATTTAGCGACATCTATTGTGAAAAAACTAAAATGTTGACTATAGCTAACTTCAGGGTGTTGGTTTTTCGAGAAAGTGTGCGCGCATCGTAAAAATTTACTCATCATTTTTCCCTAACGCGCCAAAGGAAGTATAACTTCAATAAATAAATACTAATATTAAATTCCTATAATAATATTTTAACTTTTTTTGTATTAAGCTCTTGTCAATATTATGCGCAAGCCCGAACTTGCGGCTATATTCAGAGCGGTCAAAAAGATCGACGAGAACTGTATAGAAATATAATTTAGTGTCATCACTTATGAAATTACAAACGCAGACAAAGTTGGAAGCCGTTACGAGTACGTTAAATTCGTTAACTAGTTGCCATACATCGTTTGCCATTTAACGGCGTTTCGAATGAACTAATCACAACGCGGTATTACATTGTGCGCGTCACTAGAATTTTCGTCATCCGTTTCAAGTAACACACGTATATTTACAACATTAGTTAGATATAGTCTGTGGTAAATGCGGTGCGCAAACGTGTGACGTGGCCTCTCGAGTACAAGATCAGGTAAATGACGAATCATCTATATATATAAAAGAAAGTCGTGTTAGTTACACTGTTTATAACTCAAGAATGGCTGAATCGATTCGGCTCAAAATTGGTGGGGAGGTAGCTTAGAACCAGGAGACGGACATAGGATACTTTTTATCCCATTCGATCGCGTTCCCATGTAAGGTGACATAAACCGTCAAAGAGAATACAAGTCACTATAAAACGTCATATAACAAAAACGCGTCTGACATGGAATAACAAAACGCAAATGGCAAGTAAACGTAATTTTGTCTTTGGTTAATTATGGTTAAAAATTCTGATTATTATACATTTTGACAGAAATCAATAATCAGTAGGTTGTATTCTCTTTGAATCGTTCTCTTTGAATGACGCGACCAAGACGATCGAATCTTTGCCGACAAAGCCGTAATGCAAGAAGGATACGAAACATTGCGAATGAAAGACTGAACAAGAAAAAGACATTGCCAGTGAAGAGCGCCGCTTGAGTATGGCTCGACTTCTAATAAAAAATTGAACTTAATAAAATCCAAAATCTGTATATTTATTGCCTCTAAGGCGGAACAGAGTGCGCCGGGTCAGCTAGTTCGTAATATATATATATATATATATATATATATATTTGTAACACACTTTGGAAAGGGAAAGTCCGCAGCAAGCAGCTTAACCTCAGGTCAGATATATGAACCTAGATTCAATTACCACTTTATAAACAGTAAATAAAATTATATACATAGACGGTTGTTAGTATATCTCAGATACAGTTTTCTATTATAATCCCAGGGAAATAACAACTGGAAACTGAAAAACAAAGTAAATAATGGTAAGTAATTTTTTTATCTTCGTAACTAGTCAAAAAGAGAGAAGCCATGAACATTGTTCCAGCGAATCTAAACAATCACGCATAATTACATTTTATTTTTCCAGATAGGTAATGATCGTGAACAAAAAACCATTCCAAAGCATTATATGTACTATAATAATAACAACCTAGCTAGCTCGATTTATATAATCATATATCGGAGTAATGTGAACGATGGTGATGTCTGGAAATAACACCCTTCTCTGTGCATCCGCTAAAAGCGATTGTAAAAAAAAAAGATAAACCAGATTGAATTACTTGTTGATTAGAAAAACGATGACTAGGTTGTTTCCCGAACGGGTGGTTGTTTTGACGTTCATAAGCACCTTCTTAGGACTTAAATTGTATAGAGTATTTTTGATTTGATTTGACTGTCTCGTACAAATTTTGCCCGTTTTCAATTTAACTGTTTTTAAATACGACATCAGTAGTAATTTCCTGTACCGACGTTTTCAGTACTTCCTTATTTCTATTGGTGACGATATTGTAACATCGAAATACAAGAATTAGTGTTGGAAAACAATGTCCCGGATACTCTCATCTACTCTAGCACTACCATTTGACATAGCCAAATTTTATTATGTAGAAAGTATTTTTGAAAAAAGTATTCTATGGTATTTCGCAGTCTGTAAAGACACGTCTACTAAATACATAAAAAATAACACGAGAAACATAGCAATAGAAATGACATTGAAAATCGTGAATTCCGCGAGTCGTCACCACAGCGGCACTGCACGGCTTGCTTCCGCGCTGGCAAGGTCGAATTCAAACGGATGATAACTAACAGTGCTTTTAAACAACTGTCCATGTGACACCACCGCGCCGCATTCGTAGGGGAAATGATCACGTCTATTGCCGATCGTGTATTTTTAAAACAACGACTAGACGAATTGCCATAAGATTAACATTATTTTCATTTTGACGATGATGAATCGATAAAGTAAATAAATACAATTGTATCGTGCTCAAATACTACACAAAAGGATATTATAGTCTTTAACCCAACAATGAACCAAAGTATACTATGAAGTAGTGTTGCCCAAAATCGGTCTTGGTCTTGTAGTTTTGCAAGACCAAGACCAATACCAAGACTGCAAAATTTTTGCAAGACTACGATAAAGACCGACAATTGCAAAACTTGAGCAAGACAAAACTAAGCCTACAACACTCTTGCCGTCTTGCACTTAAGTCAGGCTAGGTGTTAAACATTATTGAGTATTTGATTTTAAAACTAATACTGATAGACATTCTTCAATGTCGGTATACGAATCACTATTTTTTCCATCTAATGACAAACTATTTTAACTAATAAACTTATACAAACACACGTATTTATGTCTCAAAGAGTACTTTGTTGATTATTGTTTATTTAACAAAGTTTAAAACTAATACAATTAGATCCTGTATAGTAACGATTTGCGTTACGCGATATTTTGATTCACAATCGGTCGGTCGGCAATTATAATTGTTTATTTAATAATTTAATGACAAAGATGCCGCTATATGGAAATAAGGTATAACAAATGAATTACAGCATTTTGATTATGTTGTTTGATAGCCGTTATATCAAAGTTTGTCGACGTTTTAAAGAATCAAATAAGTTTCTAGCTGCTCAGAACGGATACGAATACAGATTATGTTATCCTCACAAGGAATATTGTAGTTTCAATAATCTCAATATTTTAAATGCGAATGTAAAACTCTAAAAATGTATTATTGTTGAGTAATAGGTTAAATCTTTTTTTTTTTTTTAATGTGGTAAGAAATCCTTCATTGGACACCCACAGCCCTGGGGAGCTGTGGGGTGTCAGACTCTTACTGACTAAAAAAACCCACAAGATACCGTCTGCCGCGCTATGGAGTGGCCATGCCACCCCGGCGACAAGGCCCAGCGCGAACGCCTTGACCGCGACGACAGCCCGGTCAACCTACCTACCCGTCTACCGAACCAATGTGCAATGGAAAGTCAGGTCCCCAGCCCCTTCTCGCCTAGGTCCGGATTGGCAGTCAAAGGGTCACCTCCTCCAACCACCACCACCACCTGTAACTTTTTTACGTGGTTTTCTACCACGGTGACTTTTTAACGAGGTTTTCTCCCTCTCCCTCCGCCCGAAGGCCACCCCTCTGTCACTTTTTAATGTGGTTTCCTCCCACAGGAACTTTTTAATGAGGTTTTTCTCCCTCTTCCTCCGCCCGAAGGCCTCCCCTCTGTCACTTTTTAACGTGGTTTCCTCCCACGGTAACTTTTTCTTGAGGTTTTCTCCCTCTCCCTCCGCCCAAAGGCCTCCCGTCTGTTTTTTAACGAGGTTGTCTCCTCAACACCCGTAACTTTTTAACGTGGTTTTCTCCCACGGTGACTTTTTACCGAGATTTCCTTCCTCCCACCGTCCGAAGGCACACCCGTCTGTAACTTTTTAATATGGTTTTCTCCCACGGTGAGTAATAGGTTAAACCTACATTAACACAAGCAAAGCTGCGAGCAAAAGCTATTAATAATACATAATATTACTATACATTTATATTGAACTGTACAAATATTTACTATGTATCAACTTCTATCATAGTCTATGTAGCTAGTAGGTGCATTAAATACAGAAGGCAACGTACCTACGTAAATTTAATATAAAATTATTATAGATTAATGATATCAACAGACGAACGTAATGCACACTCTAATTACTTTTTATTGTTAGAAAAGTAAGTACAGAATAGTGGACGAGACTTCTGTTTTTTAATCTTCCGAAGAATCATTAGATTTATCAAAGAATACTCAACTTTCTTTATCCATCTTCCGATGCGTGTGTGTTTGTGTGTGTGTGTGTGTTTTGTGCGTGCGGGTACGGGCGTGCGTGTATAATTACAGGTTTCATAAACATATTTCATTTATACCCATACTTCGCGCCAAGTCTAGAAAATAATAATAATTGTTCTCTGATCAACAATTTGACATAAGTGAAGACTCAAATAGTTTTAATCTAAGTAATAGTGACAGTTGTAGAATCTGATCCAAACACACTAAGATCTTAAAGTCAATCAAAATCAAAAATACTTTATTCAGTTTAGGCCCTGAGAAGGCGCTTATGAACGTCAAAGTTACCACCGGTTCAGAAAACAACCCAGTCATCGAGAAGAACCGGCAAGAAACTCGATCTGGTTTATCTTTTCATTAACATGTTAAAACTCATATTTTTCAAACATAGTTATAAATAATTACATTCGGTTTTGGTGGATGCACAGAGAGGGCGTCATTTACAGACGTCACCGTCTTTCACATATTGATCCACCCTGTAATAACCTTTAAACATTAAAACCGGCTTGACATGTGTTTGAAATTAATCTCCGGCAAATCTGTAACGTGTTTTGGAATTTTATTATAAAACCTAACACTGTTACCGAAAAAACTGTTACCGGTCCTAGTGAGCCTAAAACATGGAATGACCAATTTGTAATTATTTCTTGTATTTAGATTATGTCGGTCCTTTACGAAATCTAGCTTATCTAAGTTTTTGCGGACGTACATTAGATTTTCAAGTATGTATTGGGAGGGTAGAGTTAGGATACCGAACTCCTGGAACTTATCTTTAATGATTCGCGAGGCCCCATATCATAAATTGCTCGAACTGCTCGTTTTTGTAGTAAAAATATAGTGTCTACCTCAGCTGCTGTCCCCCACAGCAAAATACCATAAGACATTAAGCTATGAAAGTAAGCGAAGTAGACCAACCTAGCAGTGGCAATATCTGTTAGTTGGCGAATCTTTCGAACTGCAAATGCAGCAGAACTTAATCTTCCTGCGAATTTTTCAATATGAGGACCCCATTGTAATTTAGAATCAATTGTGATACCCAAGAACACGGTATTGTCTACCAACCCAACTAGATTTCCTTCGATCTCTATTCTAGTATCAATACATGAAACATTAGGTAAGGTAAACCTTATGCATTTTGTTTTGTCTGCATTTAGCAATAAAGTATTTAATGCAAACCAATTTGAAATTTTATTCAAGGTATTATGTATTCTATTCTTTTTACTTTCAATATAAGCGAAGTGTCATCCGCGAAAAGAACCATGTCTGCACAGTTATCAACCACTAGCGGCAGATCATTTATATATACCAAGAACAGAAACGGCCCTAAAATGGAACCCTGTGGAACGCCAATTTGAGTCGACGATCCCGCAGACGTTACCTCGTTTATACTAACTTTGAGACAGCGATCTTTTAAATAGGAGACCAGAAGGTCGAGAGAAGCTCCACAAACACCATAGTGTTTTAATTTCAAAATAAGTGTACTATGGTCAACGCAATCAAAGGCCTTAGACAGATCACAAAACACACCAATTGCACTCTGCAATCCCTCCCAGGCCTGTAATATATGACTCAATAGCGTTGCACCAGCGTCAGTAGCTGATTTTAATTTTGTGAAACCATACTGTCGACCATCTAGAATCTCTCGCGTTTTAAAATATTCTAACAATTGCTTAAGCATAATCTTCTCAAAAATCTTGCTTAAAGACGGAAGTACAGAAATTGGTCTATAGTTTCGAAGACTACTCCTACAACCTAATTTAAATAAAGGAACCACTTTACTTATTTTCATTAAATTGGGGAAGGTTCCTTTTGCTATACACTGGTTAAATATGTTTGCCAAATATGGTGAAATATTAATAATTAAGGATTGAACTACCATTACCGACATTCCCCATATGTTTTCGGTATGTTTCAAATTTAATAGTTTATAAGTCCTTATTATTTCACCTACACTAATAGATGTGACATTCAATTTTGAATTTACAGGTGCACAATGATTTTTAAAAAATGATATATTACATCATCAATGTAATATTTTTTGTTACCTGTAAAGGTATGTTTGTGAAATAGACTTGGAAAACAGTAGCTACCTCTGAGCTATTTGAAATATGTTTTGATGAGGTTTTCGAAATAATTTCTGCGTTTCGAATTATTATTGATAAATTGTGCCAACACAAAAAAATTAAAATCGAAGCACTTCATGCTTAAGGAAGCATCTACTGTATTTCCGCGAGAAGGAATCACAAATATTTATTCTTGTAAATATTCCTTTAAATTCTTGTAAATTCCTGTTCATGATGAATTTAATTAATTTTATTGGACTTAACTATGCCCATGTAAATATAATTTCAAAATGCATTTATCTGTTGCATTGTTCTAAGTTGTAACCTAACGAGTTTAATAAATAACAATAGGGTAATATGTAATTGCAAGACCTGCTGCTAAACCAAGACTGAGAGCGCCATACCAAGACCAAGACAAGGTGTATTGACGCAAGACCAATACCAAGACTAAGCCAAGACTCGTTTTGGTCTTGCATTTGGGCAACACTACTATGAAGAAGAACATAGTGACTATGATAGTACGATATATAGCTTTACATGATCAGAGGACGCCAACAACCGTTGAGTTTCACCACATAGTTGTCATCATTATTCTTGGTATTATACTGTAAAAATAAAGTGGAATACCATATTTTACTATGAATAGATTTAAAAAATCAATTTGAAAATCCGTCACCGAAAACGTACCGCGGTTTAGCAAATATAACTGAAAACAATTTGAGCACAGCGTTATTTACCATGTCATCATAAGATTTAAGCAATAGAATATAAACTGAAGACTAGGACATATAAAACTTTAATATAAATTACCAACGCGGCTCAAAACACTCTGAGCAAACATAATACTGGATAGTCGTTTCCAACTTAATATAACGGTATAAAAGCGTAACGCGTCAATCCATCTGACATACTAGAAGCGAGCGGTTTTTGAATAACTTCAATCATTTTACTGAGCCATTACCTATCATTTGAATATGGTTGAAATAAATTCTTGATTACCTCGAGAGATTTTTTATTAGTCTGTTGTGTCAATAAAATTGCTCGCCCTTAACCTAATTAGATTTTTACTAGTAACCGATCGCGACTTCGTCTACGTTTATAGATTATAAATGATAACACCACACATTATCTTTATGTAATTAACACTTTAAGTAGCAATGTGTTATTCTGATTTAGTAATATACTTTAACATTACTATAAAATTTCATCAATAAACATAATAATAGAATATAATTAATAATACAGATACAGAAATACAAATACAGAATCTATCACTTATATAAAGATATTAAATTGCAATACAGTTATGTAAAGAAACAAAATAAGTTATTAGTAATCCAAACACATTCGACTGATCAAAATGTCGAATACGTAGGGTGCGTTAAGCCAGTCACAAAATGACCTCCAATGATGAAACCGTTTGTGACCTTGGCACGTTTTGTCCGCAGGATGGTGTAACCTTGAAGACGACCGTTGGTCCAGGCAAGGCCCTTTTCATCGTAGAAACGTTGACAAAGCCCTATTGTATTCCAGTTACGAATCAAAAAGAGTGATTTGAGATATAATTAAATGCGTGATAAAAATTGAATTTATAGTTTTAACCATATCATAGACCTTACCATAGTGTAGTGTAGTAATAATTAGTATATAGTAGTACATATTTGTTGAGTATTTTTATAAGATACAAAATTAATTGTATTAAGCATATAGCCATTAAACCAATTCACGACCATGCGGACATTTTCACATAAAAAAGTTACTAATTTTAGGATCGAATAAACTGCACTGTTCGATTTCCACAAACTACAATGAACGCCTTCTGGCACATATAAAATATTGAAATATTTAGTTAAGCGTCAGATTTGATTCGAAAAAAAGTACAGTGCGATGTAATGAACCTGTGACAATATTTGTAGAAAAAATAGTGTGATATCACATTTTAAAAGGCCCCTTGAAATTTACTAATTATTTACGAATTTTTATTTGTAAAACTTTGTTGGTAAAGTAGTTTAACGTTTTTAACATTACCTAAACTCAACAACGTGGTCGCAATCTTGTTTTTAAATGACGCTTATGTAACATTGTTTTTATTATTCGTTCACGATTGAGCATTTCTGGCGTGCTGTATATATGAATAGGCAAAGATAAAATAGTTCAGTACCTTTTCCTCATCTGTGTGTGAATGTTTTTTTTATATTTTTTTTTGTGTTACTAGCTATTGATAAACTATGGTATTATCTATGTTTCTAAAGTTATTTTTTTTCCTTACCTTTGACAAGTCGGAGCGTTTGTTTATAAGTCTCTATCCGTCATACATGGAGCTTCTTACGTCTACAATCTATAATATTTATGTGTAGAATACGCAATAAAAATGATAACATTTAGAAAAATAAAAACAAATATAAATAATAATATATATATATATATACACACGTGAAGTAAAAATTGTGTACTCTTTATTATGGTCGAATTTTGAACGCTATACGACCACTAGTCTCAATAAAATGTTTTCATTGTTTCACATGCAGAACTCGGTCATGAAATTGTTGATATTATGAAAAATGTAGCAAAATTACATTGAATTAAAACAAAAAATTCAATGTCTTGCTTCGTTCATGACTAATCTAGCTGGAAAAACCTTCAAGTGCCTTGGACTAAATGAACTCCTGAAGTATGTCAGAAAATGAATAATTTATAGAGATCGATAATAATTCATTCATATTATTTTATTATAAATAGAAAGAATTACATGAAATGCTCGGAACCGAGGGCAAGAACCGATATCATTTATAAACTATTGTCTCAATACTTCATTAACCGGCCTTCAATTCAACAGGTCGTTATCTGAGGTCGACAAGGATCACGTCAGTTGTTTTCCCTTACGAGACTAGGGTTGTCCACCGTTATTCTATCATGAAATAGATAATACAAATGAAAGATAAAGCTTATTATGGCAGTATCTTACACATTTATGGCTTTGTAATAAGCCATATTTTGGCTTCCAAATGTTACGTCAGTTATTATTTTTCAGATAAATAAGTCATTATTTTTTTGCCTGATAATAAAATTCGAAAGTAATCAGGCAGAGAAATAAACTTATTACTGTAACAAACAAAACAAAGTAGCAAACAAAAAATCAGTTTCTTTTATCCTTACAGCTACAAGTAGTAGAATTTAGAAAAACTGTTGAAAGTTTGTTAGTAGGGAGGCTAACTAACGACTCACACGCCACCTATCGCTGTTCGCCTCTGTTACAATTCGAAACGCAGGATATTATGTTTATAGGGAAAGTGTTGACAGCCCTATTTACAGTCAACATTGCGTATTTACTTCCGGATACGGTGGCTCATTACCGCTTGCACTAACGTTTGCCGTGTATATGTATAAATATGTCGACATACATTTCTTATTACTTATTGTTTTTTTATTTATTATAAAATTCGTGGAGGTATCAATTGAAAAATATTACTAGATATATAGATAATGGAATACCGATTTATATTACTACCAACGCGCTGGAATTAGATTATAACAAGTTGAATACGATATTTTTAAGAAAGACAAAAAATTAGTTGAAAGTTTGAATAAACTCCAAAAAACATCACAATATCAAAATTATTACGATTTCTAATATAACCACTGATAGGTAGCTGCATATTTTGGAGTCATCTTGTAGGATTGAGAAACACCAACGTAATATTGTATCAAACGGGTTCTGGGCAGGTGTGCTCACCACAGTGAGTTGTACATATTTTTTGGATCACATATTAAAACATATTTTCTTGTTTATACAATATCTCTGTTAGGGTGTTATTACACATGACCAAAATAGTGTATTTTTTAATCTTCTTAATATTTTAAATAAATTCTTACCTATATATGAGTGAATCACCAATAATATAGAGATTTTTTCGGCATGGCAACGGTGACTATTTGACCATAAGTATAGAAAGGTTAAAAAATTAATCGAGCACGTTAAATAAGACGAGTCACTTTGAGTGTAATTCTTAGCCATTAGCAGGCGCACTAAAATCTTTTCTGAGACATTTAACGATGAGTATTATTATTGAATAGAACATAAGACTAAGAGATGCATATCAATGATTTACTATTTATTTTCGCTTCATCAATATGTCGTCACCACACTCGCGATCGCATCCGCCTTATATCAGTGTTATCACTCATCAGTCACAAACTCAACACATTAAAGCGCGCATCAAACACAGGTAAAACAAAATTACATGCTGGTTACTAAATAATCAATTTACTTATTAAAATTACAATACAAATGTCACTTTAATTTGTTTGAAAACATAGTCAATGAATTTTTTCTAATATTCTCTCTAATTTCTATAATAGAATGACAGCTATTAAAGGAATTACTCCCAATTCATATAAAAATATATTGGCATTCAATATTATAAATTTAATTACATCTACTGTGTAAAAATGTTATATGGGTAAATTGTAAGATTTACTTGTGTAGATATCATTAATTGCTATCATAAACACGAATAAAAGTGCATAATATTAATAAAATAGTTATATGCTCCGAATGCGCAAAATACAGTGGCAATCCTTGGAATAAGCCTACATATTTGAAAGTAACCAAGGCAACATTACATTAAACTCTTTAACTTACATGAAACACAGATATTACTTGACCATATCTCTTTAGCAACATACATTATTATTTTCAACATAGAATTCATTGTAAATCTAAGAATCTCACATACAGCTATTTATAACACATAACTATAGAATAAAGAAGTTAATTTTGATCATAAATTATACTACATAATATAATTTAAACTTTATTAGTAAACAATGCAATATACACATTCTTATGCCTATATGCTATGGGTTGTGAGACATGGCCATATTAACCCCTTGGCTGAATTTTTGAAGACCCAGATCTCAAAATGGCGAAATATGTTTTTAATTTCACAATATTGTATATTGTAAATTTTATAGTTTAGTAAAAGAAAGTTCGTACTAATGAAAAAATAGTTTAAAAATACATTTCACATAGAAATTATAATTTTGCAATACATCATTGGTTTTTTTTTCAAAGTCTTGTAATAAATCAGATATTTTTTTAAACTTATGTTGCCAACAGTCTATTGTACTTCATGAGGTATACATTAGTTTGTATGGAACTTAAACTTTTATGGTTTTGGATTGTCCAGAGGTTCATAGCATTTTAGCATTTAGTATATAATAACACTAGTGGACCTGGCAGGGGGACATTGTCTTGATATAGATTTAAGAAGATATTTTAAAATGATTGAGAGGTGCTGGAAGACTGAAAATGTAGGAATATTTTTATTAACATAGGAAATCCAACAAATATGTACATAAAACATTTAGATCATGACAAAAACTTCACCTATTAGGTAAAACTATAACTTAGAACCATTCCTATAAGATCAAAAAAAAATTATCAAGAGTGAGGAGCAGTTTATCAGGACAATAATTTCATACACATGCACACTACAATTTTATATACATAGAGACATGATAAGCACTTAATAGAAAACAAAAGTGTTACCTTACTTTTCAGTTATAAGTGAATATCTCAAACTTTAAGTTTGAAGTGACATTAATGTTTGAAGAAAAACATTTAAGGTTTAAATAAACCTTAAAACCATCTTACAATAGATATGCAATAGTTTTAAAGAATTAACATTATATTATTTCAAGAAGACAACAAATTAAACATATATGTTTAAACTTTTAATAAATTGAGATATTTAAATCATTTGCTTTATTTACAACTTAATAATGCTAAAACCTATGATGATGTGTATGTTGAACAGTAATTGCTTAGACTGGGAAATAAAAATAGGCATATTGACAAAGTGGTAAATAGAATAAATTGAGAAGGTACAATTAAACCCCTACTAGGTTTAGGCTAGCATTTCTGGACCTACACTAGAAATGAATCTAATTATTCATTAGAATGTATACTTATGAATTGATAACATATGTGTAAACAACATGTGTAAAAGTAATTAATTGTTGTTGTTGCAATTGTTTGTTTATATATACATATGAATATATATATTTATATATATTTTTTTAGCTAGGTGTACATAGAGAAATATATAATAAATTACAATGCAGTTGGCACTTCCTTTAAAAAAAATTTAATTATATGGTAAAAAGTTTTTGAAAATCAATGTGAAAGTTAGCTTACTACATCAGTTTACTAATCATTCTACAATTTTATCGAAAATAAGAAATCTAAGTAATATATAATATACAACAAAAAAATCTAATAATCAAAAAAAAAATTATAAAATTTGAAAACGACATGATAAACAGAATGCTCCGGTGAATTAGGAAGTAAACAGTTACTAGTCACGGATCGCATACAAGTAACGAACCTTTTCGTTTATAGGATTTGAATCTCAAGTAAAGAAGCGCAAATACGATACATAAATGAAATTAAGCCCCAATGATACACGTTGCACACACTCAATTAGACAAAATTGTCAAAATACACTGAATGGTAAACTTACCAATAGTAATTTTCTCACGAAACTTGCATAAATTCGAGCCAAACAACAATTTGACACCACTGTCTAGATATCACAAACGAGTTTACACAAAACTACCACTGTCGTGTGTAAACAGGAAGAGTTTATTCCGATAGGAACAAAATTAAAAATGGAACACGAATATTATAAACGAAAATTGTGCTACAAATACACTCTGTCGGCCATTACTCCACTCACAAATCGACAAATGACAGAAGTCAGAAATGTGTCGATTGTGTGTTTTAGGCTGTGTTGCTCGTATTAATAAATAAACTACCGAAATATTAAAAAAAATTAGGACCCTGTGAGTACCCTGATGTACTATTTGCTATTGTAATATTTGCTATTATTCATCTAATAGCTATACTAATGATTAATGTAAATAGTTTAAAATTGAGGAAATTGTTCAAGAGCAAGTACTATAATACCAAAGACAAGTTTACCGGAATGCTATGCTTTAACATTTTAAATACCTACTTTCACATAGAAATATAAATCCACCAAAATCTACGGATGGTAGAGCTACACGCCATACGATACATATAAGGTTCATTTATATGATTTATCATATAAATTTTATTAACAGTATAGAAAAATATCTTTAATTCCTAATAAAATCTTTAATTCCTAATTCCAATCGCATTTTTATTATCGTAATTGTTATTTTATTCTATTTTTTAAATATTTACGGTACATACAACATATTTTTTCTCCACAATACCGCTTACTATTTAAAAAAGCCTTGAAGTATTTATTGATGCAAATGATATTTTGTAAAATTAGAACTTTACCTTTTTCTATAATTCATCATATCATTGACCGTATAATTTCCAATAAAAAAGACCATGTCATATTCGTGCAATTATAGGTAAAAAAGCGGGAAATCGAATTGAGAGTTTTGATAACAATGATTTTGTTAACAATGACATTAATGACAATTCAAGATTTCTCAAATTCTCTCTACGCTACGATCATACTCTTTGGCACAATCATATGTAGTATCTCCGCTAGGAGTAATATTATTCTGTGCGTAGTATCCTCTTAGTAGTTTGTGGTACAATCACAAAAGCAAAAGTGTTGATGTTTACGATTTATCTAATTGAAATTTGATTGTAACATGGTTAAGTTTCGTAATGCAGCTTCTGCTTTTAAAACATTGAACGGACTGATATGTGTGTATAAACCACCATGTGTTCCGGTTAGACAAGTGCAACATACAATAATAACAAATCTTTGCAGAGGTTAAAGAGAGTTTTCACTATAAATAGGAAGTAGTGAAAATTGAGTGTTTGGCGGGATCTTGGTCTATCGTGTAGTGGCTTTTAGCTTATATTTTATTTATAATCTTGTGTTATTTGACTATATTTATAATTTCGGTGGCATTTTACGTAATATAGTTTGTTTATTGTTTATAAGTAAAGTAAGTGGAAAATAAACGGAGCTTGAATTCTGAGATGCCACAGAAATTTCCTCGCATGTTCTAACAAATGGGACCAATGTTACATCATTGAAATTATCACAAGACACATAATATTATTACCTATTCGACAACAGCAATATTAGTCTAGATTGGTTGCTAAAAATAAAATAAAAAAGTAATTCTTTACAAAACCTGGAATAGTCTTTCTTTCTCTAGTTCCAATTAATAATGAAAATGGAGAAGATTCTAATAAATAACTGATAAATATAGTAAAATATACCTATTAAATTTGCTTAACTTGACCAGAAATATAGTAACTTAAATACCCATAATTAGTAGGAAGTAACTTGATATAGTAATAATACTTAATCATAATTCTCCAGTAAAAAGATGATAAGAAAAAAATATAAAAACATGATTTTATATTTCAGATTTAAATGCTTTACCAGATAGACCACAAGAAAACAGAGTAGAAATTGTGGGAGCAACAAATGAACCAATGTTAGTGAGAGTAGTATCAAATCATGCAGACAACACTCTTGTCTGTGGACCAAGGTACATATATGAGGACTTTAGGTGCAGTTGGGCAACACACTTAGGCTTGTTTAGTAGTGGAGTGCTATGTAAGTGTTTAACATTTATTGATTGTGTTAGATTGTCTATTATACCAACAGTAACTTTTACAGTCATTTTGCCATTTTCGCACTTCACCATCTGTGCGAAAAATACAGACGTGTACATAAAAACTTGCATATGGTGTTTGTTGATCTGGAAAAGGCATATGATCGAGTACCTCGGGATGTTCTGTGGTGGGCGCTGAAAGAGAAAAGAGTGCCTGGGAAGTACTTACAACTTGTTGGTTGTATGTATAATCAAGCTCAAACACATGTTAGGTCCGAGGCTGGAATTACCGACAATTTCCATGTGGCTGTAGGTTTGCATTAGAGATCAGCTTTAAGTCCTTATCTATTCCTTCTTGTCATGGATGCAATAACATCAGACATACAGGAGGAAGCACCTTGGTGTATGCTATTCGCTGATGATATTGTTCTTGTTGGTGAAAATGCTGCCGAGGTCCAGAGTAGGCTGGAGAAATGTCTACAGAAACTGGAGAATTTTGGTTTAAAGAAAACGGAACATTTGTGCTGTGACTTCGGAGGTCCATCCAGTTTTTGTCATATTACCTTAAACGGTGTATTCTTACCAGTCTGCTCCAATTTTCGGTACCTGGGCTCATTAATCCAAAATGACGGTGGAATAGACAAGGACGTGAGGAATAGGATAAATGCAGGGTGGATGAATTGGCGAAAGGTGTCTAGGGTGGGTTGTGACCCACGAATGCCGTTGAAACTCAAGGGGAAGGTGTATAAAACTATAATAAGACCAGCCATGTTATATGGATCCGAGTGCTGGGCTACGAAAGAGACGAATGAGAAAAGATTACATGTGGCAGAAATGCGAATGTTAAGATGTGGTGTAACAAGGATGGATAAGATTAAGAATGAGTATATCAGAGGAAGTTTGAAAATAGCACCAGTAACAGAGAAGTTGAGGAGTAGTAGGTTAGCATGGTACGGGCATATTGTGAAAAGAGATGAAAGTCATGTAACAAGAAAAGTTTTGAGTTTGAAAGTGGACGGATATAGGAGTAGAGGAAGACCGAAAAAGGTGTGGATGGATTGTGTGAAAAACGATACGTGTATAAAAAGTGTGAATACTGAGATGACATCTCTGTCAGAGGAGAGTGGAAAAGTAAAACATGTTGTGCCGACCCTACTTAGGTGGGATAAGGGTAAGATGATGATGATGAGTAACTTTTACAGTCACATTAAAATAACTTTCATGAAAGCCCTCAAATTGTGGAACTGAAAGGTGAGACTAAGAAAACCTTTATTATTTCCATATTTATTGTCATTCATTTCATCTGTGATTTATCTTTAATATATGTGTTATATCACGTCTATAAAATGTTATAAAACTACATATTTATTCAAGTATTGGGGATCAATGATGGTACAAAGCTTACTTATCACATAAATGTATCCCGACCTACAAGAGCATATAAACTGCAAGGCCAACTGGGCAAGGCTACAGACACATATTTCTGGAATGGCAAGACCATAGAGAGATCTACATACAAACATGTGACAAGGGAGTACATAGACCGTGTGGTAGCTCATATGCAGTCTGCACACCAAAAAGCAATGTTTCAGTTAGTACTTGATTTAGACAGTGATGTATGTATAATGTAATGCATAAGTTTTCAAACCTATATATTAATGCCATTTTTCAGATTGTCAGGTGTCCACATGGATTCCCAAACAATGTATGAGCTGGCATCACAAGGGCCTATCCGTCCAACAAACAATAAGATACCAGTCTTGTATGGGATTAAATGTGTTCACTTTCAATTACCAAACTTTACTTTAGGTAAATTATAACTATTGTCAAAATAAAAAAATATATTGATACTTTTCTTAAAGCAAAGTTACTACTAATTTTTGTGTCTTCAAGTTTTGTTATACGAGTACAGCAACATTAAATTTGTAAAATCTTTATCTATAATACCTTTTATTTGGTTGGTACAATTGGAATAAAATAATTTTGAAAA
This sequence comes from Antheraea assamensis, assembly GCA_035772565.1. NCBI lineage: Eukaryota > Metazoa > Arthropoda > Insecta > Lepidoptera > Saturniidae > Antheraea > Antheraea assamensis. The sequence goes on from JAQQSE010000067.1 coordinate 259,377, forward strand.
ATTTTTACCAGTGAATCACTGAAATTCAATATGCAAATGTACTGTGTACTGATAGCCACCTTATCAGAACATAGTACATTTCAAAAGTAATCCTGTTGTATATTGTGTTACCAGTTTATTTATGACTTTTTCTAAAATAGAAGAAATGAAAATTTGAAATATTTACATAATATACATACATGGAGTATGTTAGAGTAATTCATTTCTATTCAGACTTATTGCAATTTTTAATCTTCAGCAAAGAAGTTTAAAAAAAAAATCCAATTACTTTGTACACAATATATTTAATGATTTATTAGTGTTATCTTATCAGTAAATTCTGATTTTATTTTAGTCAGAGTAGGGTACAATAGGATATATTTGAGTGAATAGAAGTCTCTCAAAAACATTGACAATATAAATGATCCATATAACTCCACTCTTATTTAAGTAGTTACTAATATGAAAAATGACTTTGATATGTACTATTTCTACATAGCTAACCTCTTTACAGAGATCCAAGCAGTAAATGAGAATGAAAAATATCTCTGGACTCTTGTACATGATTTAGGTGTGCAATTGAAGACCTCTGCTCATTGTACTGGAGTACAGTGTATTAGGCAAAGCAAGTTTGATATTGATGTAGCATTGCTTAGAAAACATTGGCAGTTGGAACACATTGTGGAAAATATGGACAAATGTAGACAGATATTAGAAGAAAATGAGAGAATACTCAAACCTCAGTCAGCTGTGTTGAGTGTGTAAATTATTTAATAAAAGTTGGTACAGCTTTTAAATTGATATTTTATTGTGATCATATTTCTAAAGTGTATTTTACAATAAATTATTAGATCCTGAGGCAGTTTACATGTATGCAATGTAATTGAACAAAATCACAGTTAAATTAGAGAATTAAAAACAAATAACATTTTTTATTTTGGTACACCTCTGATTTTATTTTTTTTAAATATTAAATTCCAAACCAATTTCCAGTGGTAATGGAATAATCAATTTCTGCCTTTTCTCATTGCTTATACTTTACTTAGTTTCTCATTCCCTCTGTAATGGAATAGCTACAGTTTTTGCTTTAATTTCAACTAAAATATGTGTGAAATTAGCTTGTATCATAATGATATTTATAGTTCGATTTTTCTTGAATAATGAGTAAACTGTAAATATTGTATTAATTAGATTAATTTCTATAATAATAATAACCATATTAATTTATACTATAAAAATGGTTTCATATAGCCACTTCACCATCCTTGTAATTACTACAGAAAAACATAGACATGTTAAGTTGCATTGGATGATGGTGTGGAAGCCTGCTTCTCCATTTGTTCTATCCTCTTATGTCGGAAAATGTTTGACAAAATTCCGTCAAACGAAGTGGTTTTTTTCTTAGCAGAACCTCTTAAGGTGTCCTCCCCTTCTCTGCGCACTCGCAGTCGTAAAGAGCTTACTTCATCCATAAAGTCGAAATCGGATTTCTCTTCTCTAATCGGAGACTGTGGTAATTCAGGTTGGTTTTCTTTACTCACTTGTACAGGCGACGGTTGCCGTCTCCCTGGACATTTCCATTCCAAACTCAAAGTTCCGTTTTTATCAATGGTTTTATACAGTACCTCTAGTTCAGCGGGATCAGGCATCCAGTTCTTCCCTATAAATATGCCGTTTTTAGATAACTCGTCATCTGAGCAAGGCAAATCCCAATCTTCACCTTGAAGTTCAGTAGCCATAATTTCTGTGAGTAGAAAAATACTAACGTAAACAAAACCGATCAAAGAATAAGAACAGAGTATGTGACAATCACAGATTCGGTCTGTATTATTGTGGTCTTTGCACAGACTGATGTCAAGTAGGTTTAGTACCCACAATAACTATAACATTTTCATTTGTATGTATGTGTGTAACAGTAATTAGAGGTAACCAAACCTTCCAATAATTTTATACTTCTAGATATTTGAAATAATCAAATTTTACAAATAGGAAAAAATTGTTATGGACACATAAGAATTATTTATTTACTTACATTAATATGTCGTAATAGGACTGAGTTAATAATATTTCTCTAATAAGGAAACTACAAATAGATAACGATTTTTGAATTGAAAACTTTTTTACCCCGATGTGATATAAAATTTCGATGAAATAAAGAGCGACATTAAAAAGAGACAAACATATACATATGTAGGATTTAACGAGCGAGAAAATAAGATATTAAAAAGATAAAAGACCAGGACTCCAATTGTGTAGACTCTGATTGAGCTATCAATTGAGGATATCTCCAATGACCTTAAGTCATCCAATTATCCTGTCCGAGAGGTACATCGTATGTACCACCCTCGCACGAAGGCCCCCTACAACCTGGTGTTGGTCATTTTGGACCGTTCCAGGGAAGGCAAAGCCATTTCCACCCTGTCCTCCCTGTGCGGCCTCACTGGCGTCACAGTCGAGCCCCCGCGCAAACAGTTCGTTCCCTCACAGTGTCACAACTGTCAGGTGTACGGTCACTCCGCACGAAACTGCCACCTGCGTCCCAGGTGTGTAAAGTGCCTCGGCGATCACTCCACTAGGGAGTGTTCTCGCACTCTATCCTCACCCGAGCCTCCTAGCTGTGTTTTGTGCGGCGCATCGGGTCATCCCGCGAATTATCGCGGCTGTCCCCGAGCACCACGCACAAAGCGCCCCCGATTCCGTAGACAGGTTTCCCCATCCAGGGCGCCCGCCACCTCCTCCCGCCCTCCACCTCCGCTTCTGATGTCTACACAGGCCTTCCCGAGCCTGCCGGGCGCTTCTTGTGCACCGGCAGCGCCCGCACCTGCACCTTACGTGCCCCCCCGGCCTGCTCGGCCCCCCCAGACCCCTTGGGCTCCCAAACCCATGTCCCAGTTCCCGAAACCACCCGCTCCTGTGCCTTATGCGCCGCCCCGGCCCTCACGGGCCGCTCAGGCCCCGTGGGCATCCAAGCCCTTGTCCTACTCCGAGCCCCGACCACAGCAGGGTAAGCCCACTCAGGCGAACCTTGTTTCCTTTTCCCTAGCCGGTATAGACTGGATCGCCCAACTCCTTATTGTCCATGAAATCGATGAAATCATCGCTTTCAACGCGATGGTTAACAGCAGTCAGAACCTCGGTTTGCTTAACGCTATCTCGAGCTTTCCTGGCGTCGCGGCCACTCTTCAGCGCCTCGCGCGCGAGTCAGTTAAATAAATTTTATTTTAGATACAGATGGAATAAATCCGCGCATTTATGTCTATCTCTCCCTAATAAACCGAACCATTAGGAGCAATCCGGATGATTGCATAGTTAAATTACGGTGCCGTCGCCGTCTTGATTCATAGTATCGATCACCTCTTATTTTTGCGTGTTTGCGCCCACGCCCGCGACTCTCTCTGCTCACACCGCCGTGAGCGGGGGTTGAAGATTCGATCCCGCACACATGTCGCGTCTCTCTCGTAGCATCTCTAGCCTAGGTCGTCCCCCGCGGTGGAGCCCTCGAGGTGTTATTTGCGCGATACAGTTACACACATTAGTTTTTACACTTACACATATCACCCCACACACGTGCACACATAGGCACACATGGTGGTGGGCTGTTTTTTTTGCCCTTTTCGGACTGAATTAGGTCACACACTTAGAGTAGTCAGACACAAAATATACATATGCGTTCGTGAAACATGCATGGTTACACATGCATTTTTCACGAATTCATATCGTATGAGATAGCATAGCTTAGCTAGCTTAGTTAGATCGGGACATTCGGCGACAGCCCAAGCCGAGGTGCACCGTATGCCCTTGCGCTAGTTGCCTGAAATAAATCGGGTGAGTGCCTTAAGCGCTCCCCTTAGTAGTCCGGTAAATCTGTAGCGGCCTCCGGGTCAACAGTGTAGGTCAGTTCGAAAAAAAAAAAAAAAAATGTGTAGACTGTAAACGCTTTGACAGCTAGTTTACGAATCTCCTCTATTAAGCCGAGCAAGCATGTTTCTATGATATAAAAACAGAGCATGTATTGTTTCTTGCAAGTAGTTTCGAAAGCTTTTACTATATAAAATATTTTTAAGGGTTTTGTTAGAAAATCAAAATGAAAAAATATTACATTTTTAATTGGAGCGTCTTATGAAATTATTAATATAGTTATACCGTAAGAACACCACGGAATAAATGTTCTGATAAATAAAATAGACGGTAATATGCTACAAAGATAACGTACTATTTCGTTAGGAACATTATTTATTCTGTGCAACGTAGATTGCTCGAGGAGAATCGCACGTATATTTGACACATTTCAACAACGCCATCGTGGAATAGGATCATAAGTGTCATATAAATAAATAAAAAATAAATTGTACGTAGGTACATAGTTAGTGATTTCATTGAGTATTCAGATATTCAATTAATTTGCTTGAACTATAAACATTAAAGTATATTTGGTAAAAATGTCCTCATCAGAAAGTGAAACGTCTGATAATGAAAATGAATTATCAAGGTATGTTTTTATATACAATATTATTACTGGATATATTTGAATACGCATTTTTATTTTACATAGAAATTGTGTTTTTACTTACATAGAAGTTGTGTTTTTATTAAAATATTTTAATGTGTTCGTTATGAAATTTATTATATTTAACATACACAAACCTGTATGAAATATTGTTTTAGATTAGGTGCTTGTGAAGTTTGTGGTTCAAATAAAGCAATTTACTCATGTCCAAAATGTGAAGTGAAAACTTGTTCATTGAATTGCGTAACGATACATAAAAAGGAATTGGAATGTGATGGTGTTCGAGACCGCACTAAGTTCATCAGGATGAAAGATTTCACAGATACTGACCTGCTTAGCGACTATAGATTATTGGAGGAATGCTGCTCGCTTTGTTTGGGGAGTCAAAAGAGACGAAAAGAAAAAATTTACTAGGATTGACAAGGATTTACCTATTGTAAGCTTTTTTCATATATAATTTAATCGGTTGCTAGAGGTGGTTGAGTTGGCTTGGCTGTCTTTACCGTTATTCCGATCCTTTTTCTTAACAACTAATCTGGTTAATTTTGGGTGGTGGTTTTGTGTTCATTAATACAGGGTAAGTGTTTTTTTTTGTTTTGTTGGTTTATTAACTGTCCATGGTTAGTGGCACTTGGCTTACCAATTTGTAATTATGCTGTTGGACCTAGCTCTCAAACGAACTAATGCTGACAGTAAAAAGGGCCTGTGGGCGACGGGACGAGTGATGAGAGGCCGACACTTGCTGGGGATGCAGAAGTAGTGCCTATGGCAGTTCCTGCTCCACGGCCCAATAGGTGTGTGAGGCACCATGGGGTTTTTAGGCTGTGGCAATCGGACATAACCTACCCCCCGCTGCCCAACAGTATCCGTTATGGATTTTCCCCATGTAAAAAAATAAAGGAATTCCGGTCTGGAGATGTAAAAAAAATAAATTTTGTTGGGTACAATTTCTATCGTTTATGGTTCTATTCACTTGACATTGGCGAAATTGTGTGTGCACACATGTTGCCATTTTAAAAGAAGAAGAAAGTTTAATCATTTATAGTTTCCTCAAATAGGTAGAGGAGTTAATTGATTTTATTAGGTGAATGTAGTGGTATATATACACACAGTATATATCTATGTAGTGTATTTATATACACAGTATTATTTATGTAGTGCTTGGATTAAAATCTGAGTTATCAATATGTAGAAAGGAAGTGATCTTGTAATATTTATCTTTCTCTACTAACACCAAAATCTATTATAATAATATATGATATAATATTATAATTATTTATAATTTTTTAGCATTTATTCAAATTAAAAATGGCAGCTAGAAAAAGAGGTACTGTGTTACAATTCTTAGCACAAAACTTTGCAAGACACAAACTTAATACCACAAGATATAATTACAAAACAAATATCATAAGCTGGAGAGTGGAGTGGGTGTTTCCCAATGTTGACTCTGAACCATTGAAGTTTGTTGATGAGAAATGTCCAGAAAGAGTACCATTATCAGAACTGTTGGACAAATATATAAATCCAGATGCTATGGATTTTGATAAAGCAAAAGCATTGACTTTTTACAAATCAGCTGGATATAGTGGAGTTAAAATCTTACTAAAGGGTAATTCATATATATATTTTTGTAAACTTAAAAAATAAAATAAAAAAGTTGTAATCTAAAAAATAGAAGTGGTTGATATTTTAATGATTATTTTTTTACAGCTGAAAAAGTTAAGAGCTCTGCAAGAAAATTTTTTGAACTAGATGCAACAGAATCCCTAGCGGAAAATCTTTCCGGGAAATGTATTGTTGAGTTTCCTATCGTATTTATTGTTCTCAAAGATCATGCATATAATTTTGAAATTATAACTTCAGGTAAAATTAGTATGGTTATTCTTTTACAAAATATAATTATGTAGTCTATTTTTTCAAAGTATATTTATTTTGTAGAAGATGAATTTGAAGAAGAACCAGAAAATACTCAAAATCAAACTAAATGTTATGATAATAAACCAGCAATAAATGGATGTGAATCAACTGAGCAAAATTTAAAGCAAATAGATTATCAAAACAATCATCGGAAGAGACCCAGAATTCTACTGACTGAAAAGATAGCTAGAGAAAAAAAAATTGCACTGGAAAAAGAATTAAAAGAAGAAAGAAAGAAAAAACCAAAGAATCTTCTATTCACAACAGGCTATTCTTCTGAAGAAAGTTTAGATGATAATGATAGTGACAAAGATGAAAATTAGAATGTGAAAATAAAAACTACAATATTATTTTTTATATAACTTTTTAAAGTATTTTAATAGCAATGAGTGAGCAATCAGTCAAAATGAACAAGAATTCATTTGTGGCATTTACTCCTAAGACTTCTCCATACTTGTCAATGTTGAAAACATGTTGCTGGCCAACTTTAATGTTCTTCATAACACCTGAAGTTCTTTTCCTTAGCTGACAATCTTGGTTACTAACACTCTGATATATGAAAATGTGCCTTGATGATTCACACACCACACTATAAGAAAAGTTAGGTGGACAAGTGACAAATTTACGATTCTGTTTTGATGACTGTATATATCCAAATGCCATAAGAGTGCCTTGATGTTTTACAGGCCATGTATCTGAATTAATGAGTTGTGCGTAAGGTTGCCAAATGCATGCATCAACATCATGACGTAGTGCTAGAGCTGGTACTTCTTGAGTTTCCATTTTAATACTACATAAAAACTGGTGAATACTTAGTGGAATTCTGTGGGTGACTTGGTGGGTTATGACATCAATCCGTACTGTAAATATAAAACATATTGAATTAGATAATAATTCCAAAACATTAAAATTATGTAATTTCCACTAACATTTTTGTAACATTTATAAAGTTTACCTAAAACAGTATCCTCTTCAGAAACAGTGTCACAATCTTCCAATTCTTGTGTCGATAAACCAGGAACAGATTGATCTGAAGATACTTCAGTCTCTGAACACAGATGTGCTAATCTTCTATGAGTTTCCTCAACTAAACTTGGATCCATTATCTGTTCCCCATTGGGATCACCCCCTTCCAATAGTTCATCCCAAAGTATGCTGTCCAATTTTGTTATTAAAATATCAATTTGACCATTTTCTTGTACATTCCATGTTGTTAATTCACTGTCAACTTTGTACCTAAGGGATCCTTCAACAAAAGCTTTTTCTGCATACCTAACCTTCAATACATTTGGTGTTACAATAATATTTAAATTCTTCTTATCAAAATTCTCTTCTAGTTTTAAGGTAACAGTTACATCATCTGAGGTTTGCAACCATGTATATATTATTTTCTTGAAATCTTCTGATGAAGGTTCTTTTATTTCTCTTTCTGAATCCATTGTAAACTTGAAAATATTATCTGAAGCAATATACAAAGCTGTACAATTTGTTTCTATTGCAGCATAATGTATTGTGCCTTTACCTTGGATTTGTCTAAAACTTGTCTGTTTCCAGGATCCATCAAAGTCGAATGACACCCAGCTCAGGACTGAATTAAAATGTTTCTCGTTTTGTTCAACTGACTGGAGAAGACAGTGTAAAGTTTTTTTACCATTATTCTCATGTAATCTTGCATCAACGATTATAAAATATTTGTTTTCACCTAGAATAAGGCTAGACTGTAGAGTATTCCACATTTGGTTTAAATCAGTTGGTCTATTCCGTTGTCCAGTATCAACAATGTGCAAGTATCCCGTTCCATCGCTGACTACTGCTAGATTGCAGGAAGGGAATGTAAGGCAAAGATTGAAATGTCCAGATTTCCTCTCCACATGAGCCGGTATATCGTAAACAATATTGTTTTGAAAAGTATGATTTACGTTTTCGAATGTAATACGCCTTATTTGTTGATTATTATCAACATAATAGAAACTGAAAGAATGATCCCAGTAATCCAGTATTAAATGATTATGGAGTGCAAATATTTTAGCGTGAACGAAAGAGTAATATGCATCATCTGGAAGCATTCGGTCTACAGGATTTGCGAGTTCCAGTGAGTAGTGCGGTAAAGCCTGCAGGTTTAGTTTATAACCTTCAAACTCGTAATCCAGTAATCGCCGGTTTGGACGTAATTCTACGAGAGATGACGACATTCCTTTCTTACTTTTATATTACTCGCTCAAAAAAAATAATTTAAACTGTTATCTATTTGATATTTTTGTTGCACTCAAGTTTAATCTAAGTTTGGTTATTGACGTATTCAACAGACCAGAGTAGGGGTGTTCGATATATATCGATTCTCATAAAATATCGATATTGGTTATTCTATCAAATTTGTCCTATACACCGGACCATTTAATGTCGTTATAAATATTGATGTATTTTACTCGATATATTGAATATCGGACGTTTACTCAACGATATCGCCATAGACTTGCTTTATTACATGCAGAAACAAAGCAGTCGATCAGAGTTGAGAAAATTGAAACCTATGATTACAATTTTGTATACCAAATTAATTCGAATAGGTCTTTTTATTTATACTTTGGTGTTGGAACTGATCAACACAAGTTGTTTCAGTGAGCAAAACAAATAATGATAACCAACGCGGGTTTTAGTAATTAAAACCCGTACAAAGAGACAAATAGTCGCCTCTTAGTATTATTTTAACCCCTGGACTGTTCAAACTAAGTTAACGAAAGTGAATCAGATATAATTAGAAATACAGTCTCTAAAGTTGTAAAAGGTTATTTACAAATATTTAAAATGATACTGGTCGTAGTCATTTCAACAGTATTTTTAAACTAGCAAATTATAGATTAAAAGTCAATGAAGTACATACATGGATATATATAGAGTACTAGCTGACCCCGGCGAATTTCGTAACGCCTAACAGTCGATTTTTTAATACTTATTCTGCTATTCGGGACCATCGTATAAATATTGACATTCATATTTTTACGATACGTCACTCAATTGTTTTGCTTTCCCGGAACCTCTCCACTAACACTTAAACTTTATAGTATGGTATTAAAGTTCAAATTGACTTTTAAGTATTATTACGAATCATTTGTATGGGAGTATAGAAAAGTGTCGTTTTAAGACTTTTCCAGGTAATTTTTTTAATTTTTCTCTCCGTAAGATCCATCCTCGTACTTCAAGGAATATTTTAAAAAAAGAATTAGCGAAATCGGTTCAGCTGTTCTCGAGTTTTGCGCTTAGCAACACATTTAGCGATTCATTTTTATATTATAGATCAGGGCTGTCCAAACTACATGGGACCCAGGGCCAACAAAAATGACTCAATACATTGGGGGGCCGCAAAATATTTATAAAATTAAAATACAAGTATAATAAGTATCATTATTTTATTATCTACTTTTCTCTTTTACAATTCTGTCAACATCAATCAATAGTGTTGTGTGCGGCATAATCGAATACATATCCAAAACATTTGAATTTCGTCGCAAGAAAAATAATTTACTCATTTAATGTATTTAAATAAAGAAGATAAAAAAGATGCTGCGGGCCGCAACAATTCATGCCGCGGGCCGCATGCGGCCCGCGGGCCGTGGTTTGGACAGGCCTGTTATAGATAATAAAGAGGAGGCAAATAAATATGAAAACAGATTTATTTGTACAATATAAGCTTTTAACATTTGTCAAAAAAATTGTGTAGGGTAGTAGTTTGGTTTTTCTCAATATCAAGAAGTTTCGTAAAAAAATCATAAAATAATATTTTTGAATAAAAAAAATTATACTTAGCTAAATGAAACCAAATTAGAGGCTGTTATAGAATGTTGGCCTGCGATGCTTACGACTGGCGCAAAAAATATTATAAAAAAAGGGTCCCTGCCCTAGCTCACATCGTATGCGACATTCCTGCCCCGGTTATGATTTTGATGCGTTATAAGGTAAGTGAATTTTGATGCAACTAAATATATTGAAGTGTGCTGTGTATCACTGTTTCCACTGGGGTTGGTCACGACTCCGATTTGTATTTATTGAAGGGCCCAGCAGTAATTCGGTTACGTGGTTGTGATTTTCTCAATATGCAAAAGGCATCACCATCTGCTCTAAAATTTCTGTTACGTATCTGGTAGCAGTCAGGGTTCAGTTTTCTACTATGTGTAGCTCCGTACGTGCTTCTTACCACCACCCCATACCTTTACTGACCTTAAACATAAGGCTCTCTTGCAACAATGTTACACTTGGCGTATCTTTATTCGGATCGTCTGTATACTTTGACTCTTCAATCATCTGACTTAAGACAGAATCTGGACTCATAAGTAAATAGTACTTTTCCCCAAGTGTCACCATTCCAATTTCAGGTCGAATTAGCAAAGTTGGACTAAGCTACTCGATGACATGTGGAGAGCAAAAACCTCTGGCGGGCAAGTACACCTCTACACCGGCTATCTTTTTAGTATTCTTGTAATCTTTATAGTGCTAACTTACTTGTTGAACTTTCTGCAGCTTGTTTCGTAACTCAAAAACAGTGGAAGTGTAGTTTTTTAAGGACACTGCTTACAATAAATCTGTCGTTCCTCTTTTGCGACGTCATCCTTTACGTTTTGTATAGTCTACAGTCTGCCGGTGTTGTTTGACATTGCCAAAAATCACAGAATTGGATTTTCGCAATGAGTTTTTTTTTTTTTTTTTTTTTCTTTCGAATTGACCACACTGTCGACCTGGCAAGGCCTCCACAGTTTTACCGGACTTCCAAGGGGAGCGCTTATGGCACTCACCCGATATTATATGGGCAACCAGCACAAGGGCGCACGGCGCGCCTCGGCTTGGGCTGTCACCGAATATCCCGAGTCTAACTAAGCTTGGGCTAACTACTATTTCATACATATATAAATTCGTGAAACATACACGTGTACCAAGCATGTATATTTCACGAACTCATACATGTATCTTGAATCTGACTACTAAGTTAATCTAAGTTAACTTCGTTCGAAAAAGGGATAAAAAAATTAATAAATAAACTGAAACACTACTGTGTACCTACATGTATGTATGTGCACGTGTGTGGGGTGATCGGTGTTGTGTTGTAAAAACTAATGTTTGAAAATTAATTCAGTGTCACTGTAGTCGCGCAAGCAACGTGCTCGAGGGCTCCATTCCGGAGGATCGAACCTCGGCTTGAGCCGTTGCCGAGGGGGGCCTAGACGAGTGTGCTGGAGCAAAATTCACAGTCAAGCCGCGGCGGCGTGATCTGTGATTACGCGGGCGTGGGCGCGCACACGCTCTGTTTCGAGGGACGGAAGGGTACTGAAAGTTAGCTGCCGTTATTTTGTCGGGAGGATCTGTAAAAATATATCGCGGACGTCTTTTGTAACGCGGCGCGTCGGGTACGGTGTTGTAATTCGCGGCGGGTACCACTAACGGACTAGGATGATTCACTGCTTTCTCAAAATAGCTACTAGTGAGTGTCCTAACGTACTCCCAGATAGACGGCATGTCCAGGTCCCTGTAGAGGTCGACTCTCCGGATGTACCAAGGGGCACCTACTGCCCTACGAAGAAACCGATTCTGTAGTTTTTGTAACTTTTCGAAGTTATAACTTGACATATGCGCAAAAACGGGACAACTATATGTCAGGATAGGACGGATACACATCTTATACAGAGTAAGCTTATGTCTGAAGGACATTTTACTTTTCGAACAAACTAATGGGTGCAAGCGACCCAAGACCATAGCGGCCTTGTTTCGAACTCTATCAGTATGCGCTTTGAAAGTGAGGCGCCTATCTAATGTAACTCCTAGGTATTTGACCTCACGTACCCAAGGAATCTCGGTTTCGTACAGCCTGAGGGGCTTTAGATACTTAGGTTGCGGACGATTTACGGGGTCGAAAAATATCGCGGCGCTTTTTTCGGGATTAACCTCTATTCGCCATTGACGATACCATTCACCGAGTGTGACGATGGCTTTATTGATGCGATTTCTAAGAAAGTCCGGCCGCCAACCGGAGGCGTAGATAACTGTATCGTCAGCATAGCAACCTACCTCGATCCCCGGGGACCGAGGTAAGTCACTGATGAACAGGTTGAAGAGAGAGGGCGCAAGAATAGACCCTTGCTGCACACCTGAGCGTATCGGGTGGGACGGGGACAGCTCACCTTCCACTCTATAGCGGCTTCGCAATGAGTGAGCCACTATGTTGTAAGTGTAACCATTTTCATTTACTTTGCAACTTTAGACGCCTGAGCAACGATGAGATCAGGTATTATCACTCAAACTTATCAAATAACAAATAAAAATAAATAACATAACAAATAATTTTCAATTTGTTACATAAAAAAACAACTTGCAGAATTTCATGCACTATGTATCATGGAAATTAAAAGATATTCAAAAATAATAAATGAAAGTAAAATTCTATTCTAAATCTCCTTTTTCAAATTAGTTTATACTGGTATACAGGGTTATTTGTAATTAGACGTATTCCCGTTAGAAGGTGATAGGGTGATTATTTGCTATAATTTTAACCCCTATATGCATTATGTAAAAGTGAACCATTTTTGTGTTGTATGTTTTTTACCTTTTTCCAAAATAAGTCAAATGCAACATCAAAAATGTATTAAAACAAAATATCAACTTAAATATCACTTTTTCTTCTCATTCGTAAAAACGATTAAACATTTGTTAATTATCAATATTAAAAGAACAATTATCGGTCCAAATTTAAAAATGCGAGACGATACTTTTTTAAATAATTTTTATATGTTGTATTTTTAACTTATATTGAAAAAAGCTAAAAAATGGTTCACTTTTGCATAATGCACATGGGGTTAAAATTATCACAAATAGTCACCCCTATCCTATAACCTCCTAACGGGAATACGTCGAATTACCAATAACCCTGTATATTTCTTTATGTGTCAGCGAACTTCCCCTAAAAGCCTGAACAGATTTTGATAGAAAAAATTGTGCTCAGTCAGGTGGATATAAGAATGGTTTAGATTTAGAATTGGAACCGGTGGGTGGCGCTGCGGTCGGATTCTATTTTTTTGTTATTATCAGGGCAGGAACACATCTGGCGGGTCTGCTAGTCGCTATGAGTAATATTATTCTATGCTGCTAGTAGTAGTATAGTGTAATATCACGACACCAATAAAAAAGAGAATGTCAACCACAAACAAAATATCACCTCCCACAAGGGGCATTATAAATGACAACATTTACATTTGTCAAAAAATTTATGTAGGGCAGGTAGTAGTTTGTGGTTTTCCTCAATATCAACAAGTTTCGTAAAACAATCTTAGTTGTAATGCCATATGTCAAAAATAATACATATCGTGATATGCCCTTTAGCAAACAAACACCGTATGTGAGTTATCTTGCTAGAAATGTTTATAAATAGAGAGTTTTAGTAGAATACGATTTTCGGATTATATATTCATAGATTTGTATTTAAAAGTGATTTAAATATTTCAGAATGACTTCTACATTTACTACAATCCCCGGGACTTGAAGTTGACATCTCTAGAAAGTGGAAATGAAGTTATAAGGTGTCGATCTGTTGGTATATTACAGAGTATTAATGGAAAATTCTTCCTAACTGATGTAAGTAGGACACAATATAACATCTATGGTTTTATTCTATGGAATCATAATCACAAGATACAAGATAAACCTGTTCTGGTCACTCTAAATAACGGATACATAGCACAATTTGTACTCAATTGTTGATGTTCCTCAAATCTTAGCAGTTGTCATTTTTCTGAATATACCCCCAATACTAGCTAGTATTCAATAAAAAGTATGAAAGAATAAGACTTTTGTAGATTAAAGGGTTTGTTACATATTTCAGTTGGATGCTCCACTTGGTGAATCTGCACCTCTGGTTAGAATTTCAATAATTTTCTTGAAATCTTCGGTACAAGTCAACATGTTATTCCCTACCCTGTCCAAATCTTTGGTACTTTACAGTGGAAGAACAGACCAGTGATTTATGCTAATATACTACAGGTAATTGCAATGCATTATTGTGTTAACTTTAAAGTGTATAAACCAAAAAGATGTATCGACTATATAGGTGAAATCCCTAAAACAGATTGATTACCTTATATTTAGTTTTATTTTCAAAGAGTCTTTTTTTAGATATATAGATTGTTGTCAATTATCTAGCTTTCCATACTAGATTTACAAAGATTTACTAGTATTTGTTCATATATTAGGGATATAAATAAGAAATGTCATCATGAATAGGATATTTGTATGAAAACTGTTCTACATTCAAGTTCAATACTTTAACAGTCTAACAACAAAAGGAAGAAACATGATAGATAAGGGGGACACTTGGTGTGGGATTGTAGAGTTGTGAAAGGCTTTGAAATAATATAGCTTTTAAGAAGTGGAAAAGTATAATGATAGGGTTAGAATCACTAAAGAAAATAAGGGAATGATTATATAGGATGTAGGAGAAATGCAAAAAAGGTTATGGCTAGTGCTAGAGTTAAGGTATAATATAATTTGTACTAAAATAGATCTATATTGATTAGCATATGTGAGAGAAAAGAATGAAATGCAACACACATTAAATATGAAAGAGCAAAAATTGAGCTTGGAACTTGCATATGCTGTTTGTTGATCTTGTGAGTTTTGTGCACTTAAATGATGTAACAAATACCACTACATACAAAACACTACCGACAAAAAGATAACGTAATGTAATACATGGCTTATACTATGGCTATATTTATTACATTATCATTATAAAATATTTTTTTGGTTGTTTCAGAGCGTATTCCCTCATTACCAGAACTTAACTGTTTTTTTATTCTTATGTAATTATTGTAATCTTTAATGGTTGTGTCTTGTTCATTTAAAAGTCAGCATAAGGAGTCAATTATAAATAAAATTAAATATATAATAAAATTTATTTGCCTGTTAGTAAATTCAGGTTGAGCTCTGTTACAACTTAAATCTTATAGTATATAGAAAACAGCATTTGGGACTGAATATTCTGTAGACCAAATGTAATATTGATTTAGTAAACTGTGACATCCAATATCTTTTAATATAATCATCATTTAATTGATAAATTAACTAGTTTTATTATTTGCAGGTATTGAACATAGCAATAGCACTACGTATAAGAGATGCTCTATATTCTGTCATCACAACTCACAAGGCTAATAATCTACATGATTCTGACGAAGATCTCACATGAGTTGTAAACACCAATATCTACATAAATGTTTATAGTGGAGTTTTGTAACAATGGTATAGTTAGGGAGAAGAGCCGACTATGATGCAACTAATTCTGGATAGTGACTGATTAAAAACAAAACCATTGCAACATCAATGTAACAAATATTTGCCAACCTCGGAGGTCTCAGATATTAGTGAATGGGTAAATGGTTAGTAGTGAAAACACAAAAAAATGTTAACCTCCTGGAAGGCCAAAACATATTGTACTTTTTCTTGTCTATGGAACCCCCAAAATCGCAATTTGTCGATCCCGAGCCATCCATGTTAGCTACACTACTCTCTCTAATATAATTCAGGTTGTCACAATATTTTTCACAGATATCTATGATTATATTTTGTATCAATTTGTAGTAATTTCCCATCAAACTATTGATTTATCAGTAATGTGAGTTAGGTTTTTGATTTTTTGTATAATATAATTTTTTAAGTTCTACACAAAATTCCAGTCCCTGGAAAAACCTCAATTTATGTGGTATATACAGCAGTTTTGGAAACTCCTTACAAATTGGCAATACTCTAATACACAAACCTAATCATTGCTAAAAGCCAAAATTTCGTTCGGTCATTAGTTATAATAAATTTAACAAATAAAACATACAAATGAAAAGAGGTCCATACTTATTATTTTCATTTTAAAATAAATACATTAATAATATAAATGTGATTTTATTTGTAATGTTCCATCACCAAGGCAAGGCATATTCAAAATATATCTGTAATTAATAAATAAACACGCGACTCTTCATGAGTGATAAACCCATCTCAATATTAGTAACACAATTTAGACAATAAATATAATCTATAGCTTTTTAAATTTAGAATAATAATGCTTTTTGAAGTTTATTTTATATGCCACGACATTCAAACATGAAGCATTCATAATGTCATAATTTTAGATAAAAACTAAGAGGCATGGATTTATAGCATTCCTATATATAGATTAAAGTCCTACACATTCTTACAAAATCATTTTTTTGCCACCACCCAGTCCAGCATCACTACAATTCAAGAAAGTTTTGTCCAACTCCACACCTTTGTATGTAATTGTTTTGTCTTCAAATATTTTACAAAGCAATGGAATGATTAATGTATATTATTATAAGTTTTACAATATCGATGATTACCATTAAAATTTTAAAACTCATCTTCTATTCACCAAAGATTAAATTACATATAACTAATATTAAAAGAAATAATTTTCAAAGCGTTAAGATATGACTTTATCTTTTAATAAGATTATTTGCTGTCCTTAGGTAGTAATGAAGGCCAGGGTGATACGAAAATACTTTCATTTTGATTTCATTTATTATCAAATAACCACCAGGGCAAAAAAAATGGTTTAAAATATGACATTTATATACACTATTCACATAATTAAGTTTTCGTAAACGATTTATTGAAACTTTAACATGTACAGAGATTTGATGATTCTTTATATAAATGAAATATTGTGTTACTGATCCAAAATTCGAATAGCTGTCTATATAAACAAATAAATTATATTTAACATCTGAATATACATTGTTTCTATTTACTATCTTTTTAAAGCCAGATTTTTCACAAAAGAACCGAAAAATTAAATTAAAATATAACTTTTGGTAAATAACATGTTGAAACAATCAAATTACAATAAAATAGCTTAAATCTTAAAGTACCCAGAAGTAGAGAACAAAAACGAGCAATATAACGGCCCCTGCTGTCGCCTTCACCAGCATCGACTTCGTATTTAGGTATGTGGCATCCTTTTTATACTTTTGCGACATCATAGATAAGTTTTGTGTCTTTGTGTCCAGTTCTGTAAGTTAAATAAGAAAAAATTTTGGCTATAAGTTGTATAACTAAAGCCGGCAATGTGCCAACACAAGCACAATATTACTCTTAAATAGTGTCTAGGAATAAACGCACAACATGACGCCGCACTGCATACGCAACATAAATAATCACTCTGTCTCTTTCGCACATGACCAAGCGTGTTAACGTGACAAAATTCTGATATTGTTGTGTTTACAAAATGCTAGCCTGTCTTTTGCATTTGTTTAATCAGGGCACAAACTGAGAAGGAAACTAAAAGCATTGACCCTGTGCTGTGTCAGCATGAATTCTTTTTACACAAATAAATAAATATACATTGTTTTAATTTATAAGTCAAGGCTTTAGTTCATAAGTCAATAGAGGTTTGTTCTGTTTCCAGAAAGTTTGTGCATCCCTGTTTTAAAACTTTCATTTACTCCATTAACATTGAGCATGCCAGCTTTTGTTAACCTGCCTATAATACTATATTTAAGGTATCAGTTTAAATTATACATTGAAAATTATCAAAATAAAACAGTTCTCTGTTACCACTAATATACAATATGCTATACACTGTGTGTCCTACAATTCACTATTGCTTAGACACTTATTGTTTTCTTTATTAATTAATTATTAGTCCTTTATCAATGAGACCTTGAGGATGTAGGTAACATTTATAAATTTTTGCTTACATACATCAGGGTACCTATAGTTTCGAGGTCCCATATCATCATAGGTTGATACTGCTATAGCAACACCCTTGCAAACAATATTTCTATATTCTCATCACTAAATAAATTTAAATATATATTTTTTTTCTAGTTTTGTTGGTTATGTTTCTGTACTCTTTAATCTTAATAGATTATTATAAACCATAGTTTATTAAATTATATACAGTATACTGGGTTTATAGAATAGTATAATTATGAAAGATTATAAAAAACCTGATAGTATAGCCCCTCGTTGCAGTACATCATCAATATTTTGCATCATGATGCGTTGGACATCACCAAGTTGCCCGCCCAACTGTGAGGCGGCGCCCGCGCGTCTCGCACGGGCTCCACCCTCCGCGTACTGGCGCCGCGTGCGCTGCATCCACGTGTCGAATTCTATGAATGTGTACGGACGCGTTACTGTGTTCACCTAAAAAGGATACAAAACCAATTATTTGAACTGTATTCAAATGGTATATTACTGGCTATTCATAACATCAATATGAAGAAATTTTTACTATTTATCATTAAAAAATGGAAAACTTTATAAATCTATAGTTAATATTTTTTGTCTTATAGGTATAAATTAGTTGTCAGCCATTGTAGTTGAATACACACTCAAGCTAGTTATCTAAAGTCCAGTGAAGGTATACAGGCCCGTCAGACTAATACAGTAACAGTTATTTGGAGAAAAAAAAAATCCTAATATATATGTACATAGACTTGGAATTTCTTTGAACATTAAGTATCTTATAGCTTAAAATATTTATTTTTTATTAATGAAATATACAAACCCTTTTTCCGTACTGCTGATAGAATTCTTGAGCAATTTCTTCTAAATAACTGAATGCAAGTCTCTTACTGTAGTTTCTTTCACACAGTACTAAATAGCAGATTTCATTTTCAATTAAATAACTGGAAATATGCAAAAGGGCCAATTACTTGATACCATAGTATGACTGGCATAATGTCGTGTTGTTTATCTAGATGAAAATTATATTTTGAGAGTAGTTTATAAAATATTAAATAAATAAATGATAAATATTAGGTTACAAAGTAAGTATAGCCATTTAATTCCAATCTAAACATAGCTTGTACAACTAGGAGCTAAATAGCTGGTATACCATACATTAATAACCTGACAATTGTGTCAATTGTGTGACAGGTGAATAATTGTATTCAGGGATTACACCCCCTCAACAATTTATATCAAAAGCAGGGTTTAGCATTATCAAAACTCTTTGTTATAAATATATATGACATATTAAGTAAATTAAAGTATATTTAAACTTCATAAAATCCACAACTTTTGGTGAAAAAAATATCCAGATAAAATAACAACATCATGTGCAATATCGTCTATTATCTTCATTCCACAGTTCAATCATGCACTGCAATCAACATTTCATAATAACTCACATAATCACACAATATATGATGTAAAAATGGAAACATATTGCATCATAAAATAAAAATTAACTAAAAATAAGAAGCTTTGGGACTCACTGGAAGAGATATGGTCCTGTTTCTATGGAACAGCGCATCGGAGACTGGGGACCTAGTTTTCTAAACAGCATTTTAGCCTGATTTTGATACTCCAAAACATTGCAGCCGCTCTGCAAACGACCATGGCAAATCATATTATAAACTCAAACATAATCATAACAAAGTAATCAAATAAAATCTGTGAAAAATGAGTTTAAATTTTTTCAGACAGCAATCATAAAGGACAAAAGTGCGATCACAATAGGCGTAATGTTTATATTATTGGTTTCGATTTTTGTCAAGAATTTCATCAATACCTGCTCGTCTTCCTGCATGGTTGCAGCCAAAGGCAGGCCGTCGACGACCCTCGCAATCATAGTCATTAGAACCATTTTAAATAATTTATTTGTGTGTCTAACAATATAATATATAAAAACGTATGAGCTAATATGAGTTCCTACTAAACATTCACTGTTTTTTCCTTCTCATTATAAGCAAATTGGAAAACAGTGGTAAACTGACAGTAGACGATACACGTCAAAGCAATTGACATGACAACAGGACAACATACGATATCGAAATTTTGTTTATAGTATGCCATAGAGAAAGAGTAAAATGTGTTCGGTTAGTGTAAGATAGCAATGTTATGTTGACATACAATTATTTAATTTTCTTGGGCTAGGCAAACCTATATGATTTATCTGTATTTATAAAATAATAACTGACTGACATCAATGGACAGTTCAAACTGCTGGGCTTTGGCTGTGAAAATTTGCAAGAGGAGGTTCCTTTTATATCGAAAGTGAGCATTAAAGAAGGATTTTTGGAAATTGAACCCTTAAGGCAGTGACAGATTTATGTTTCATGTCGCCCTAGGCCTTATAAGATATGCCGCGCTTTTTCCTCGGTGAGTGTAGTGTACTGGTGTAAAAAGCATATTACTATTTTATTATTTTTAAATATTACTCTATGATTGGAAATCTTCTTGAAGTCGGCTATCAACAGTCTTGTCACATGTATTCGTTAGTTTGAATTATTTTAATAAAGTTTGCTGCATTCGTATATATTATATTATTTTAAATATTGTACCAAAGCCTGGTACACACCAAATGGCGACGAGGATAATTGGACAGTAAATTGGTAGCATTTAAACAATTTATAAAGGAAAAAACAAGCGGCGACGCATCATAGCGGTGATTCACATATACCTCAAAGCCTTTACAGAGGGCGAGGATATTGATTGTTTTCTCGAGAGAGTGGAACAGTATTTCACAGCTAATGATATACCAGATACGAAGCAGGTAGCAATACTTTTAACTATGGTTGACGAGAAGGTGTATAAAACTTTGAAATCCATGGTACATCCACAGTTACCAAAGGAAGAAACATACTTACAATTAGAAGATAACCTTGAGACTACGTTTCAAGGCAAGAGTTTCATATTTTATAAAACGGACAATTTTCGATTATTTATGTCAAAATGAAAATGAACCAATCTCAAATTAGGTATACGAGGGTTAGAGAACATGCAGCCGAATGCAACTTTGGAATAAATATTCATGAAAGGATAAAGGACAAATTTGTGGCTGGAATGAGAACAGCCCCAAGGATGAGAGATAGTGTGAAGAATCTATTAATAAAGATATGTCAACGCTATTAGAAATCGCTCTTCAAAAAGTATCGGCACTGACGCAAGAAAAACCAACGGTCTACAAAATTGCGAAAATAAACGACAATCTTAAAAATCTTGCTACAAAAAGTGATAAGGACAAAACTTTGAAGTGC
Source organism: Antheraea assamensis (assembly GCA_035772565.1). NCBI lineage: Eukaryota > Metazoa > Arthropoda > Insecta > Lepidoptera > Saturniidae > Antheraea > Antheraea assamensis. The sequence continues at coordinate 280,818 of JAQQSE010000067.1, forward strand.
TATCATTGCGGTAAGGCAATCATAATTTTTTGAAGTGCAAGTATAAAACCTATAAATGTAAAAAGTGTAAGCGAGTAGGACATTTAGCTGAAATTTGTAAAAGCAAAAATACTCATAATATGGAAATTCAAAACTGTCAACCTATAGACAAGCAAATGTCAGTAGATATTTTTGCAACTTCGATAGACAATAGTATTAATTATATTTCACCATGTATAATTGAATGTGAGGCCAATAATAAAACATTTCAAATGGAGCTTGATACTGGAGCAGCCGTATCATGCATACCTAGGTCTCAATATGATAAAAAAATTTCAAAATCTGTGGTATTACAACCATCAAATTTAGAATTAAAAACCTATAGCGGTGAAATAATAAAACCGGAAGCGGTAATTAATATTATGTTAAAAATTAAAGACAAGAAAATTAATTGCTCTTTACTAAGAAAGTAAGTAAGTAAGCTTAGAAAGTAATGGCTCCCTTATTCTCGATATCCTGGTCGTCTTTTGTATGTGATTTCTAAATATTCAGTACGTCAACTTTACAATCTATAAGAAATTTAGACAAATATTCACACTTAGATTTACATATTCCTTCTACATTAATCTGACAGATTCCTACAGATTATCTCTAGTATTGTGGCTTTTACGAAAGTCGTCTGAGATATTATTACAAAACGTGTTTGATTTTTTATTTAACACAATCCTTAATTAATTTATTACTCTAATTGTTGCTTCGAGGTTCCATTTATATGGAACAGTGCAGCGGACAATAATTCGTTACTGTTTAGCACCACCCAAAAAGCACGTGCAGGTGCATTCACCTACCTATCATTATAGGTATACTTCCTGAGGACGGAGGTAAAATAAAAATGATTTATTTATTGCAGCATAAAATGCATTAGAACATTAAAAGTTTGTGTGTTGGACCAAACCTCCCAACGTTTTGCAGGTATTTTCACCGACTTCAAAAAAGAAGGAGGTTCTATGTTCTGTTGTATGTATTATAAAAAAGTATAGGGCTCTTACAAACCAGAAAAAAATTGACTGCTTCAGATACAGACAGATTGGGATTCACAAGCGCATATCAAATTTACAGAATTGACAGCGAAAGAAATGTAATCTGCTAAATAATTAATTGTTTTTATTTGTGTTTGAAGTCCTGAATATATACCTGATACTTGCATTATCGTAACATTGTTCCACGGACAGTTCATAATGATCAAACTATTTTTTTTAATGAGTTTAATACAGCATTTTCGACATTCTCCGCTTTATGACTAGTATTTGGTATAAATTGTAAAAATCTTTTAACGATTTGACTATTTACATGTACATATCTAATAATTATAGTAAGCTGATCGACATGAGCAATACCAGAAGTAGAATCTCCAATGATACCAAAGCACTTAGTTAATTGTACCTCGGTAAAATGTGTCTTAATAATTCGAATTCATATCAAGGCAGCTCAGATCTTTTGAAGGCCTTGAGGTCATTACCACACTTATAAACAATTGCAGGTCCTATTCGAAGTATTATAGAATAAGGCAGCCAAGTGTGAAATCCATGCAATGAGGTACACTCAAAAAGAGTCGAATGTGTATATGATAAGAAATGCGATACTTAGGAACTTTTAAAGCTAATCTTTAACATTATAAAATGAAAACCGAAAACCTTATTTTAAAATAAAACGTAAATAAATGAAAAACCATACGCAATAGACGAAATTTAATTAATTAAATATTTTTGTGTAAGTTAATTTAGGGTTTGAAAAAATAAATAGTTTTATTCATATTAGAGTTTTCGCCTCCTTCAATGCGTGCTTATGAGTTTTATGCAGTTAGAAAATCTTTCGTGGGAGAATATAATTGTTTCACTGCTTCCACCATATAGTATACGAAAAGTAAATTATTCTGACATTTTACAGATTATAAATTTTTGTCATTTTGAAAATTTTTCCGAACCTAAAATCATTCCGCCTTAGGCCCGGGCCTCCTGTGAAAAAGAGGACGAAAGTTTGTATGAAGTTTAGTGAGTTAGTTATTCTTTTATATATGTAATAAAATAATCAGTCAATAATAATTTCTACATAGAAGCGATTGCTACATTTTTATACATTAACAGCTTGTTATGTTAATGATCCTAGAATAGTTATGATGGTATTTGATCGTTGTTATTATGGTGATGAGTGTTATTGAGTCCTATTTTCAGTGTTAACTGTTGTGCTGTTAAATACTGTTTAACCGTTATAAAATAGAGTTTTAAAATGTTGTAATGATCAGGCCATTGTTCCTGTTCCTGTTTTTTAATTAGGTTGTCGGTATTTCGTTGATTTATTAAAACAACGAATGAATTGTTAAACTATAGACGTTTTGTAAAGACAAAAAGTCAAATAAATAAATGATAGCACCAAAATATTAATATCCTAATTTGATGTTGCTTTTACGTGATTAGTCACATGATTTAACAATAGTTATAATGCCCGTTCCTCGGTTTTATGGTCAGTTGGTTTGTAGTTGCCTATAGGCAGATATTGCTTGAAATCTTAGTTTAATGCTCATTGAAAAAATACGAAACATTTTGTTAAAAATAGTAATGTTGTAACTTTACCATATATGTTAATGATGATTTATCCCCAAAACTCTGAATTATCCAATTATAATAAAATTATCTACTATGACCTACTTTCATAGACATTGTTAATGGTTAAAGGTAATGGAAACAAAGGTATTTAAGTAGAAACAAGAAGTTTGTATTTTATTGTGGATATTTTATTAACATTATCATCATGCATCAAATTTATGTGCTAACTCATTTACACTTATAACTAACTATACATAGAAAAATAACTTAACTAGGGGGCAGAAAATACAGTATTTTTTGTAATATTAAACGACTAAAAATTACAACTAAAAATATCGACTTTAAACTGAATAAAACTAAATCAATTATAACACAACAATCATTGTAGCGCACTAACTCTCAGAATAATTAATTAAAAAAACTATGTCAATTTACTTCATAATTTGTTTAGTGTTATAATTATAAGAAAAACAGAATTGATACTCTATTACACACCATGCACCCGGAATGAATTATATACTTATTCAATTAACGGACATCAATTATCAACGAACATGAAGACGTAGATAAGATTGATACAGTAATAAACGACAAAATATTTGTATCCAGTACTGCCACGCGGTAACCGCAACTACCTCCCCCTTTCTATTACCAAATTCACTAACCTTCTCATTGCTTCCATGCAAAATATTCGCATAATTCTCTTATCTAGCGACACCAATTACTTATTCGTACATGGGTCGTGAGGGTGTGCGTTTGGATTATTAATTACCATGTACGTATTTACAACACTTTTTAGGTACAATATGGCGGCCGAGTGACCGCATAAAGACGCGCCTTTTACCAATCTAGCGTTCGTTTTATAAATAGAAAAAACAAACAAACCAAAATTATGATACTAAGACTAGGTTCAATAGTTTTAATTTAAAATAATTTCTTTTAACAATAATATTCTCAAGGTGCCGTTAAAATTTACATTGAAAAATTTAAGTACATTATTAATTAGAAACTTTTTTTTCAACAACATCAATTCGACTAAAATTATTTTATAACTCCGAGCATTATTTTAAATGCTTGCTCAAACATTTCGCTTTTAAATCGGTAACTAACGTCTCATTAGCGATTAGAATCACACACGCACATACACTGCCGAATTTTATAATTCTGAGAGCTTCCTCACCTGCCGTGGTCCATTCATTACCTACTAGTTTAAAATTTATCAATAAAGACAATTTTACAATAAAATTTATAACCTACAGAACGAAATTCCCTAAAAAGGAAAATAATTGAGTTATAAGGCTGCGTTCACGCTGCATTAGTTTACCGAATGCGAAAACATGAAAACAGCGATAACTCGTCACAAATAAATAAGTTACAATCTAAAGTTATATTTACAAAAGAATAAGAAATTGTGCCGAAATGAAATTTGAGAATTCCAATTAGCTATTATATCATATAAATACAATAATTATAATTTCCACATTTTTTCTTTTACTATTTAAAATATATAAAAATCACATGAAACGGGCACTGGTTCATAGAAATTTGGACACTGAGATCTTTACTTACAAAGTTTAATAGTAAACGCACTGGATGGTTGTAATTGAACTGTTTATCAGTGTAACTGTTACATATATAATATATATTTGTATTAACGATTGGAATAACCTGTCAGACGGTCCCAAATCTTAGCACCCATTTACGCATCGACTTATGCAAGGCTTCACTAACCCTTATACTTCGTTACTTCGAAAAACGCAATCCAAATTCATTAATAACACATCATTCAGTATTTAAATATTCTTACACACTAATCATATGATATAATTCAATTTGGGAATATAAAAAATATTGCGCAATTTATTTTGCAATGTAAATTATTTTTGTTTGTGCCTATTTTGGACTGCGCTTTTCGTTGTCGTCAAATATTTAACACGCATCTTAAAACGACATAACTTGACATACATTACTAACCGACAATCTAAACGCTATTGTATATATTCAGGGTTAATTTCCATTGTATTGAATGTGAAAAATATATAAGGGAAGCGTCGCAACGTTCGCGGTTTTCGCGGCCGCGGCATATCCCCAATCAGCTACAAACTATCTAGTTAAAATTATGATTCGTTAACATTGGACCACGTATCGTAAATTTTATATTAATTAATAGTTTATTCAGGTAACAAAAAATATGAGGGCGACGCGCTCGTTTCAAACGAAAATTTACTATTATAACAATAATATATTTTATTGGTTTTCTGATATGCAGATAAAATAACTTGTGTATGAAATATATATTATGTAGATATTAGTAAATAATTTATGTATTTTGATATGTCAAATGCACGGCAGAACGGTGCGCCGCGCGCCGTCCTCTGCCAACATTATCACTTAAATATTATATTTCATAAATTTTTAAATAAAACGAAATAATCTAGAACATGTCCACTTAAATATGATCACGTATTAGTAAAACGTTTATTCTTAACAAACACAAATAACTCACGAAATCATCACTTAACAAGCTACGTACATCATTTATCATCATCAGTTTTATTATAATTTCTTTTTTCTAACAGAAAACTTGGCAGTAGACATATCAGTACGCGAGCAGAATGCAAAATTCCACAATTCCAAAATAATTATAATAATCAATAAACAAAATAGGTTCAGGAAAGACGTTGGAAATTGACAGACGCTAGATAGACTATGCGACAATAAGGAATAGATTATTTCTAGGTACACATATAATATGTTTTATATACATATAAATAATTATATAGAATCAACAGTAAATGAGGTTGTTTCAGTTTGTAACAATTATTAAATATGAAAATGGCCATAAAAAGCACCAAACAAGTCATTCATCTGAGGATAATAATTATAAGATATTATGATATTTCTTCATCATTTATAAACATTATTTTTTTTCTAGTAAATATTTTTTTTTATAATAAACTCTTATTTCACTATTAATATTACACTTATTGGATATTGTATATAGTGTTTTCGAATAAATTGTATAATATTTGTATGTTTTGCGTAGTTTTGAGGTAGGAAGTTATGTTTGTCTAGTAGAGTCGACCGAGGAAGCGACGCCGGGGCGCAAGTATTGTACATAATTATTATATCGTTACAAACATTTAAAAATTCGTTTCAACATTATACAAAAATCTTTCCTTTCCCAAATAACATATAGCAAATTTAGTTTTCCTCTTCCGAAATACCCCTAAATATAGGTACCTATATAAACATTTGAGCAATCAATTTCATCTCCCCTATTTTTGTATATAAATATTATTATAATCAATGATAAGATAAAGTTAGTTTGATTTCAGAGTAATATTTTAGTAACATTATGTAAAAGCGATTCCGAGAAAATAATGCATGATGATTTTTTTTTAATTACTATTTATATTTTGAAAAATAGACGAATTTTTACTAACAATGAAAAAATGTAAGAGCGAAATGAATACGCGATTCTATAAGTAGTTACGTATGACAGAAAGTCCCGTCTCAGTCCCGCACTGGAGATTCGAACCGCATTCGTTTGAGTGCGAACGGAATGGCCTCGCAGGGCCACGTCACCTAGCAGCACGCACTCCACCGCCACTTTAGATCTACGCTAGCGAACAATCTATCTCTACGATGTCCTTGGGCACGTCCACGAATTGGTAGACCAGACGTTGCCCGTCGACCTTGGCGAGGATGCCACGCTGGTAGTAGTAGCGGAGCGCGCGACCCATCGTCTCATAGTTCATGTCCGGCTTATTCTTGTGCAGGCCCCACAGCCGTGACACCGCCTTCGAGTCCACTAGCTTGAAGACGCCCTTCTCGCGATTCGTCCACTTGATGAAGCGCGGGCAGTACTCGCGGTCTTGCAGGAGTTTCAGCAAGAACTCCCATAGGTACGTAGTGGAACCCTCTCGGCTTTTGCGTTTGACACCGGGCGTTGGAGGTCCGTCTGCTCGTGGCCTCTTTTTCGGTTTGAGTTTGTTCAGGTGGTGGTGTCGTTGGTAGTCACCGAAGTCGAACACCGAGTAAGGGATATCGTCGTGCGGGAGGGGCGGAGGCGCTGGGGCTGCGAAGTGGTGCCCGCCGCCGCCCCCGCCACTATACCCATACCCGTAGGCGTCACGTTCGCTCACCGCACCCACTGGAAAATAATGAAAGGAAAATTTTTAGTAAACATATCGCAATTGCTGTATCAATGAAGTTTTGAAATGATAAGAGAAAGAATTCTATACATGCGCTTGGATTTTAATAAAAAATAGAAGAAGAATAGATTGGTGGTAAGGTATATCCTGCATTATGTTTGGCTACTTCAATCCACAAGCAGTAAATATCGATCTAAAGCCCCATGTATCAGTCCATGTTGCTTATCTAAGTTTGAGATTCGATGAAGCGGGATAGATCGTATTTATATATATGAGTTTGACAATTGTTAATAAATGAAATAATTTGTCGTTGCGTTAAACATCACATATGATACAGTCGACTTTGTATGTTCGTAAAACGTTTTACAATTAAAAAGCAATATAAATAGCAATATGTGTCTCGTTTGAAAATGTCTAAATAGTCGTAGATATTTATTACGTTAATAATACTTTAATCAGAGAAAATAGCTGAACTGGTAAGTTCTTTGGTTTAATACTTTAAATTTAAATTACAACTTTTGTTTTCAAACTTTTGTTATTTAATAATAATTTGATTAACTAACAAAGTATGAATGTAATAAACAATTGTTGGGAAGATCTTGTTGATCACTCGCGACTAGTTCCTGTATGTTTATATAAGTACGGTGTATGTTTTAAAACTAAATATTATATAAAGTAAAAATGTTACATATATTTATGTTATAATACACAAGAGTTGTTAAATTCCAATTTCAAGTAATTCGATAATATAATTATTTGAGAAAAATTAAATGAAGATTAAATGTGCTTATTTTAGTTTTAGGTTATTGTAATGTAAAAAAAAAACTTCAATTAGATTTGTTTTTTCATATCTTATAATTAACTAAAACCGTACCACCATTGAGTAACAGTTATTTGACAAATCTAACATTGCTAGGTGATAAGAATCCGCTGCGTAGATAAAGCTACGTTGCGTAAACTAAAGTGTTTAGTGGGTACCGCGCGGCGATGACGCCTTGACCCCAATATTTGCTATAGCGAGCCAATGGCCCGTCACTACGAAAAAAACACATGAAAAATTATCGAGTTACACATTTAATTTCATGAATGTGTTGTAACATAACATCCTCTGTGGATTGCTTAACTTATCGTCGAAGGAGGAACTTGTTTCATAATTATTAAAATTTAAATGTAGTCTAAATGTAATATTTATGTACTCGGAATGTGTAGCCTCCACTGGTGCAGTTGGAGTGCAGAGTTTATTTTATGTACGACTAACATTTGAGCATAATTACATCCGATGTTAAGTGTGACCACAATCAATCAACCTATAACATCTACCTAAATACATCGGTAGCTGTTAGAGACGTCAGATCTTAAATTTCAATATGGTAACTGAATGTGTAAAATTTCAAACGTAATCTTTTATTAATAATGATTAACAAAAGTATAATATTATTATAGTATTAATAGTAAGCATTACTTGTCTACATCCAACATATTACCATATCCTGGTGAATAATTGTTTTAATCATGAATATCGACCCGGTATAGTTCACGCGAACTCTTATCGTTACGTATTTATGAGGAGGAAAACAGAAACGTTTTCCGAATAATTTTATTGCGTTATATTTTGTTCGTCGCCTCCTTGTTTTTGATAACAGAATCTGGTATTCGAAGTAACTGGGATGGAATGAGTGTTAGTTTCGCGGGGGGTCGACAATTAGAATTTGTATGTGTTATTTATAACATCAAATATGTTTGTTATTTGTTTAATAATAAAGGTATAAACGTCTACAAATAGTTTTTCACATATCTGTAGAAGTTTTCAGAAGATGAAAGTTATGGAATTTTTCTTAAGGAATGTTTATATTTAATGTCTTATATAACTCGTTTATAGAAACAATAATGTTATTTATTTTATTTCCTAACTATAAACAAACCGAATACCTATTTACAATATAACGAGGATATAATACGCTGAGTCAAAATGGTGGAAAATAATTTAACCCCGGCGAGGATGCTCAGGTACTTTTCTGTATTCGAGTTATAGTACTACCAGATTGTTTTATTGACCTAAATCTAGATTTTTTTCTAGTTTCCTCAGTGAAGTTTTCTGGAGCGCGCGGCCAACTGTTTTATTCGTTTCTTAGGAATCTTTTAATTGGCTCCGAATGTTTTCCGGGAAATCAAAGGAGGAAACCCAGATAGTTAATTAGATATTTGTATAACACCACTTTTCACTGTATTGGTTGTATCTAATAGTAGTGTTTATTTTTGTAATAACAAGTTCTAAATAAACAATATGGCATAATGAATTGATAATAAATTTATTTTGTTCATAAAAAGAATGATCTTCAAGTTTTTACTAGATCATTTAAAATATTTATTTTATCCAGAATTTGCTATCAGCTGCTGCTTCAGAATTATTTTCGTTAAAATGTATACTAGAAATAAGATCACTTAATAAGTTAATTTATAAAAATCCAATCGATAATTAACATTAAAATTAGTGATACAAAACATAAATTGATTAATAAAATACGGATACATGAATTTATTTCGTTTGATTAATGTATGAGTGAGCGCGCGAATCTCTACTGGCTGCGTATCGTCCGCCATTTTCTTTCTAATATTATCATTGAAACGGAGCGTATTTTCGCGCAGTTTATCACATGGGTCGTTGACCCCGCGACACGTGTACCTAACGCTGGACGTCCCGTATGGAAGGCGCGCGCCGCGGCCGTGTTTGGGCCGCTTATGGGCCTCACGGCTTATTGTTGTTCCTTCATTCGCCAAGTTGCTTTGTTAACCATTGTTCCGTAAACATTGTTAATCTGTTGCTAGCAGTAATCAATATCTTTCGACACCTAGCGATTCATCGCTCTTACCAGTTTTTCTTTTTTTTATAGAATAGGCATTGTATTGTCCATTTTATTAGCAGCATATAATCACATTATATACTATAGTATAACTACGGAATATACCGCTTTGATATATTATGATATGTTGTACAAAAACATGCAATAACGCACCGTAATACGTTTACAAATACAACGAAGTTATATACTATTTTTGGCTGTTTAATCAAGGATTTTAGATATCATAAAGTAAATATTGAATAGGATTATATTTCCAAACTAAGGAAATGTACGAAATATTTGTTGATGAATATGACTCGTTATTTTGTTTCAGACGTTAATACAACATGAAGTTGTATTATTTTTTTAAAGTTATTTTATTTTAACTATGTTTTAAAACACTATTATATGTGTAGAAATAGGAATATGTTTGTTTTGAGACAATTTTTGCGCAGGATACAAACATTTCTCAAAAAATTGGTTATCTCAATAATGTGAGTTACGGCACACAAAATAAATTCGTTTGAATTTAAATCACAAAATTTCATGAAGCTGTGTGTGTCTTTTTGCTTGTAAGCCTATATGTTTAACTCAAAAACAGCTACATCAAAGTTTATAAAATTTTATAGATAGGAATTGTATGTAATTGTGATATTGCTAAGCTATAAAATAGCCTAATAGAATTACAGAGCTCAAACATATTTTTTTTATTATTAATTTAATATGACGTGACAAAGACATTTTTTTTTTTTCGAAATGACTACACTGTTGACTTGGCAAAGCCTCCACAGTTTCACCGGACTACCAAGGGGAGCGCTTAAGGCACTCACCCGATTTTATATGGGCAACCAGCACAAGGGCGCACGGCGCGCCTCGGCTTGGACTGTCACCAAACATCCCGAGTCTAACTAAGCTAAGTTGAACTAAGCTAACTATTATTTCATACATATATAAATTCGTGAAACATATACGTGTACCAAGCATGTATGTTTCACGAACTCATACATGTATCTTGAATCTGACTACTAAGTTAATCTAAGTTAACTCCGTTCCAAAAAGGGATAAAAAAAATAATAAATAAACTGAAACACTATGTGTACCTACATGTATGTATGTGCATGTGTGTGGGGTGATCGGTGTTGTGTTGTAAAAACTAGTGTTTGAAAATTAATTCAGTGCCACTGTAGTCGCGCAAGCAACGTGCTCGAAGGCTCCATTCCGGAGGATCGGACCTCAACGTGACAAAGACACTTAAATCATTCCTAATACTTTTTTTCTACGAGTGATTTTGTGTTTATATATAATTATAACCATAAATATAATAAACTAGATCTCATCAGATTATATTATTTCATAATCATATGTACTTATCGTAAGTTTAATTAAAGTGATTCCCCTTTGTCTAAATCAGTGATTCCCTAAGTGGTCCAGGTGCACCCCCAGGGGTTCACGAGAGGCTCGATGGGGGTGTACGTTGGCGTGACAAAGAAATGGGGGTGCATAATTAGTAAGCAGGGGTCTATGAAAACTGGTCTATTCGATAGTGTGAAGAACTAACTATGTTGGCTCGACTTCATATGGTAGTATTAAACCCGCTGGAGGGTCTACCGGAACTAGTAAAATTTTGAAAGGGGTCTATGAGAAAAAAAAGTTTGGGAACCTCTGGTCTAAATAATATAATTTTGATTATAATAAACACGTGCTGAAGAATGGACGTATCTAGTGGTTGCTTAACTATATATTTTTGCAGCAACCTCTCCAGTAAATTATATATGTCATATTTTTTTATAACATTTTCTTTCTTCCTCGAGTTATGTTTAAATAACTCTCTATTTATATAAAACTGTGCAGTAGTGAGCAAAAAACAGGACAGATATTGATTGTATATTTCATAACTCAAGTTATTTACTGCGAACTAAGAGGATTTTATCTATTGTTAATTTATAAGCTTTAAACCTTCATATTTACTACAAAAACTGCATACGTATCTAAAAATCTTAATTACGAAATACGAAACATTACCTTATCTGTTAGTACGCGATAACTGTTGGCTGGAGAAGAAAGTATCGAGTGCCGCCTCTTTTGTTTCTTCTCATTTCAAATTACTTATCCGTTTTAGGGTTCTGTTCCTAGGAAAGGAACTGTATTGCTGAGACTATGTTGTCTGAACTGTTTTTAAACAGCTGTATTTTTTTAATAACAATGAGCAACTAGTTGAAATTTTCACGATTTTTTTTTCTTTTTTTATATTTTACAGGTTATCGTTTGGCCACTGACCACATTCTCATGTGATGTTAAATGATGATGTAGTCTAAGATGATAGTCACGCTAAGCCTAGAGGGACACTGGCTCTCAAGTGTAGCTGCTGGAACACACCAAACAGGTGCTTGACGACAGATTTTCAATTTGAGGGACCACCCTAGCCAACTATCAAGCTAGCCTGGTAGACTTAGAAAAAGCCTGACCACTATGCTATGGTTTCATCACGATGATTTCCTTCACAAAAAGCTCCGCCTCAGTTGTTAGGATTCGAACCTACGTCCTTCGGTGTTGTGTTCCGAAACGCTAACAACAAAGCTATCATTGTGGTTATAATCTTTAAAACATATATTAATTTTAAAAGTAAAACAACAGATATTACAAATTGTCCAAATAGGTTACGCTAAGGATACCGAAAATTTTGTTTGACACGAAACAAACATATTACGCCGGAACTAAATTCGTATTTGGACGATTTTTTATAATAAAAATATAATTCAATAGTTAACCATTTTCAAAAGTACATTGACTTTAGTTTCCTGTAAAAATCTATTTTTATTTAACAGGAAACATTATAATGCTTTTCTTGACATTGACACGTTATCGAGGCGTATCTTCACCTCAAATTATGATGGAAAGGGATTACTTTGATACTGTATCGCAAACGGTCCTATGATATCTATAATTCATATAGATAAACGTCAAAAATGTAATGCAAGGAAACGTGAGTGATGATAATATCCTTTGTTTATGGAAGACATCTAAAGGCGCGGGTAGGGGTAAAATCTCTTGTACATATTATTACGATTTATTTTAACGCCATCTATGTCCTAATTCGTACTATATTTTTAACTTTACATATTTTAAATGTCTCATATTTTTATGTAATCAATGAATTTCTTTTAAAGTCACCTATATTCGTATTCTTTAAAATTTTTAAATTCCTTTTTGTTAATATTCTGTCTAAAGCAAATAATTTAAAATATTTGGAGTATTTAATATTTTACTTGAAAAACTATTGACTTAAGTTACCTTGTTTATCTAAGTTACTGTTAAGTTAAACTCCATATTAGTAGGCATCGGTGTATCCAACTAACCTTATGGTACATATAAATAAAAAGCTAACATTATTATTCGCATAGACAAAACATTACCTTAATAGTAAAGAAGAACTGACGCTTTCGAGCCTGGGAAGCTAACGAGGCAAAAACTGGCATTTAAACGCTATTTTTAGCTCATGCGCCGGACGCATCCTACTGGCCGTACAAGATCAAGGTTGCACTTGCACTCTAAGTCTTGTTTAGTTTTAAATAATAACAGCATTACAAATTGCACTTTATTCCGTCCGAATTATATACGTATTCGGATGCGTGGGGGGTTCGCTTCACAGTGGCGGATCCTGCGTACGCGCGCAGTGTATGCAGGCGGGGTATGGCTGGGGCGGAGGGGTTTGTAACCGGTTGTGCTCCCGCGCGTCCCGCTCGATAAATGGGTTACCCCACAAACCTCTTGCGATAGAGAGCGCGCATCGTGTTCAACTGTCCTTGACTTTGTGCCATTCTAAACAATGCTGATTTGATTGATCCTTGACTATACAGTTATATTTAAGTAGATATAAGTATATAGATAGATACTCGGAGAGCGCGGCGTGTATTTATCAACTTATTATGTCATTTTATCATTTAGTTCCCGAACAAACACTGCAGTCATATTTTGTCGAGACATTAAATCACGTCAATCTTCGTCCTCTTTGTTGACAACATAAATTATATGCAATTATGCACATTTCCAAGTACATATAGGTATAATACAGTGACCCGTTATAATTAATGTATTTCGCCGTATTTTTATGCAAAGCATTGATGAATAACAATGAAATTATATTAATTGGAATTGTTATTATAATTACTTAAAGTGTTAATCGTAATTATATGCCATATATTTAGTAAGTAATTATGACAAAACGACATAATTTATGTTAGTAATTTGATAATTACACAGATGAATTTCTAAATGAACGTATAACGTTACATTTAAAAAGTAAACGAGTGACCTAGCTTGTATTATAATAATTGAATAACACGTATATAATTGACAACAGTAACAGTGATTTGAAAACTCTCTATCGTAAGTTTAATTTAAACAAAGACTAAACAAGTTCGATATAAAGCAACAAACACCCAGGACGATTTATCAACTTTGCAAAAATATTTCTTATCGTGCGTTTTTGCAAATGATAACGTGGTATTAGATAACCTATCACGTTTCCTTAAAGCAACTACAACATTACGTGTATATATTACGTTATCTCCTTTGTTTTACGCGGAAGTAATATTTTTCATACTTATGTATTATACTGTGTACATTTTTATTGCGTTTGACGGTTAAAATTGCTTATTTAAATTATATTAATGTTTTACCATAAAAAGATACATAATAATGCACGTTAGTTACATTTTTTTATTACGCCAATCAGTTGCAAGAAGTGGGAAAAAACGGAACTGGAGAAAAACAACGCTCTTGAACATTCGGGCGTAGCATAAACGAGTCCTATCCCTAACTATAGGTACATCGAATGAAAGCCTGCATTTCGTACATACTTGTATGCTATTTATAACCCAGTAAAATTCCATTAAACTCATTAAGGATTTAATTAACGTTTATACAGCATAGCATAATATTTATTATACATGGTGTGGTATTGGAAGCCTAAGTATTTGCGCATACCCTAGCTTTGTGGCATAAAAATATAACGCATAAAAATTGTTTGCGAGTTTTTAACCATTCCGCCTTTGTGAATACAATGCTTATGAATATGTCTGTGACGAGATATTTATTCAAATTAACATCCTACTCGGTCGACAATAGACGCTTTTTCCTGCGCGGCCGGAAAGCGAGCTGTCCGTAAGATTGCGATGCGCCGACGCAGCCGCGGATGCACAGCCAATGACCAGGAAATGACGCCGCCAGTTGACCTTCATGTATACACGCACACACGCGTACCCTGGACCCTCCCCCACATCCTCCGCGGTACCCCTCTCGATACCCCCTGGCGCTACGCGATTTCGCTATCAAGCGCCACTAACATCGGGAGATCCTTAGTTAATAGGTAATAATGTTGATAATTAAAACATTTTAATGCAAGATTATACCGTTTCGTGATTTTATTGATTACTCGACAAAATAATATGTTACCATCGTTAATAAATGTAAAAATTGCTAACGTCTGTGCAACCCTTACCGGGTTTATTAACGAATCCTGTCGAGGATAGCGATGTTTTCTGAAACGGTGGTATTACTGTTATGGAGGTGGAGGTGGAGAAGAATAATCAAGGATTGCATCCACTATCCTTAAAACAGATTTGGCGAGGGGTGGTCACACTGGGTTGACGTGTAACGTAGTAAGACTGGAATCTGAAGCCATTTAACCGTTTTAATGGACATACAATTAGACGATACCAATCTCGGAGCACAATATACATGGCGTTATGGCGTTTTGATTGTCCATAAAGAATTACTTAACCCTTAAAGTTCAACATTGTATTCTAATATATAATTATTTCTATATAACAATTAAACACGCTTAAGATAGTCACTTCTGACATTCATTTATCGTTAAAATTTGTATATTAAACGCATTGACAGCGCTTACTTATTTCATACTATTTAATTTATACGTTTTGGACGATTCTAATAGTTAAGTATTTATTTGCTCATTTAGTTTAGCCATAGTTGTGAAATTTAGTTAATTTTTTAATCAGGGAATAATGTCACACACGACCATTCTGCGACTCCTAACTGAAAATAATCTTTGTATCTGTGATTTAGTCATTGGTACAAACATAAGTTTTTATTAATCACCCAGATTGAGAAATATTAGTCAGTTC
The DNA here is from genome assembly GCA_035772565.1 of Antheraea assamensis. NCBI lineage: Eukaryota > Metazoa > Arthropoda > Insecta > Lepidoptera > Saturniidae > Antheraea > Antheraea assamensis. Next base: position 296,543 of record JAQQSE010000067.1, read on the forward strand.
AACAGTACAAAGTTGCCACTGCGCTACGCGACCCCTTGTTTGTTAATATACCGATCAGATATATTTATATCTAGTACTTCGAAATTCGCGACGCTGGCAACCCGAACGCTAAAGAATTAACTTACTTGAAAATAATGACATGGTAAATGTTATAATGAAATGTTAACGTTATAATGATATGTTGATAGATACGCCCATGTCGGTGATCGAACCCGGAAAACAAAGCGCGTACCGAATGCAACGCATACAAATATACAAGGAAACAAATCAAGTATTACCTACACAGTATATAACCGTGCAGAAATTCGTTCGTTTACTGATAATTTACTGATACGTTTTTATGCATTTTCATTATCAAGGTGACATTGGTATCTCGCACCGAATATAAATAAGATAAAAACTGTTGTAAAATGGTATCTTACGTTATGCAATTTTAATGTAAATCAAATTAGTTGTATATTTTGCGTCTGTGATTCAGTAGGTATTTGGGAATCGCACTTGCTGATTTTTTGGAAGGCACGAGTCCATAATCTCATCTTGCATTATTAAATTACACCGTACCATAAGATGGCAACATGCTTTAGCTAGAAGAGGATTGATTTTCAAGTGCAAGTGCCGAGACCAACTTTCAGGCTGATTGGTGACAAATTTTAAAGTTGATGGTTGTAACTAGCCAGGATTGACATTAAATAACAAGTTATTATATACGTATTCTACATTTTTATTACAAGCAAGGATATGGTCACAATCTTGAATCACATTAAGTTGTGATAATGTCAGAAATGGTGTCAAGCTACGTAATATGTGGCTGGTAATGCATAGAGGAATTCTGAAGAGTTGTTCATCCTAATTCTCTCTCCTTCTAAGCTCCGTTTGTGCATGAACCAAAATGTTCACGATGTTATCTCTGACGTAGGTACCGTAAAACTGTGGAACAGTCTCACGGTTGACGCGTTCCTTTCGTCTCATGATGATCTGATCATTTACACGTAACCTGAAGAAATGTTTACGCAGGCCGGTATGATACCAGTGGCTCTAGAGGTGGATTCCCGATCTGTGTTTACGATCAGGCACAGTATTATGATTTTTCCGTGCTACTGTTGGCTGGCTGGTAATCCTTATACCCTAAAACCTAGCAAAAGTACTACAACACTCAAGGTTTTCAAGAACCTTTTAGATGAGTACAATCGAGTACGTAAAATGGGTTATCTAGTATGGTTTTCCTCCAGGTCCATTATATAGACTTAGTCGACGACGGAATCAAAAGGCGCTTTTCAAAGCTGGCAACATAATACTCCAAGTGTTGCAGGCGTTGCTAGGCGTCGGTAGCCATTTACAATCAGATAAACTTTCAATCTATTTGCTGCCTTTATGCATAAATAATACGAAGTGAAGAAAAGATTTAGTTTTGTTACTGAATTGAAATTGCTGTTTATTGCATTGCTTACAGTATAATTATTTCAGATTCGGGAAAGCGAACGTATAGTAAGTCCTCAGATAAACATGTTATATGTCATTCATTAATATTATTTTTTGGGATGTTACATTTTTCTTTATTTTTAAATTGAATAATTGCATAATTACAGCCACGTAATTTAAATGTCTAGAAGATAAAATTTTTATTAGGGATTTAAATGGCTATTATAGAGCGGATCAATACTGTGAACGATGGCAACGTCTGGAAATGACGCCTCTCTCTGTGCATCCACCAAAAAGGAATGTAACTATCTATGTTTGTATTAATATGTATGACTGAAAAGATAATACAGATCCAGTTTCTTGCCGATTCTTTATTATTTATTTATTTACATAGTTTAACAGGTACACCTATAGCTATGTAAATCACATGTTTTAAACATACAATAAAAAAAAGAAAGTTAATTATATATAAACATATGATGACTAAAACAAAAAAAACTAATAATAACACTAAATATTACTAAACAATCAGACTCTACAGTCATTCCAGCTTCTCACAAGATTTTCTAAAAGTGGTACACAATTCTTTATAACTCCAGCAAGATGTCGTTAAGATGTCGAAGTATTCGAATGAAGGGCGAGTTGAGATATGCTACTGTACGACATGCCGGTATACTAAGTAATTCGTGCCGACGTGCAGCTACATAATTCTTCGGTAGATAAAGTCGAACTAATCTAGACACAAGTTCTATGGAATCAGTGTTACCTCTTATGATCATGGCACCTCTGATTATACTCTCATAATTACGCCTGCAAACAAGAGAGTTGAATTCTAACATACCAAGCAAAAACTTAGTTGGGTATAGGAACGGAGAGTACCCGTATTTTTTCTTATAAAGAAAGCGTAAGAAGGCCTTTTGTATTTTTTCCAATAGAAGGCAGTACAGCTTCTCGTGCGGATTCCAAATAATTGATGATGTTTCTAATTTACTACGAACGAGAGCTGTATATAATAACTGCAAAGTTTCTTCTCAATGTCTGGGGTGTTTTCCGAACGTGTCGTAGTTTTTGGATGTTCAAAAGCGCCCCCTTCCTCCCTATGGTGTTGCTTACTTAATTTATGGATAGTCCTCTTACCGGTGTTGTTAGTATCAGATATAACTCATTATGATATATTGATGTAATGTGGTAGTGAAACAATATAAAAAATGTACATCGTAGAGTTGAGGAGCGGGAATTCCGCCTAGATCAACGCGGCGTTGCTACCGCATACTATATCTTTTCACTTTGTCTTACAAAATCATTACTGGCTTGAAATTATTAGCTTAATGTTATAGTTAATACTTTCATACGTATATAATATATCTTTACATTGCCTCATAATATGCCAAAAATACTATCTGAAATAGGTAACGTATTTATCTAACTCGTAACGGAATTATAGAGAGAACAGATAAATGCAACTACGTAGAATTTGCCAGGTGACTGCGCATGCGTCGCACTAGGAGTGCGTTAAGTAAGGTCAGCATTGCGCCGGGGCACGTCACGTTGCGAGTTACGTAACCATCGCGATAATACGACCAGAGGGCGCCAGCGACGCAGAGGTCGCGCGGGGGCGGAGCGCAATAGCCCTTGTTAGGGCTTTAACTTTTATTTACACAAGATGTCTAGCACACGGCTAGATTTACAAACTGATTATTTACTTTGCATTAATGTATCTTTATGTTTATTACTTATTCTAATAGTTTGCTGAAGTTGAAGTAGAAATGCACAAGTCGAATAACAAATTCTAATAATACAAGAGAAAAATTGTGAGAACGGATGGGTATTTGTCACTCTCACGCGAATACTACTTAACGGAGTTTAATGAAGCTTTACAGTATTATAGTTCACACATCAAAATAACGTATGAGCTATAATTTCTAAAAATTGACAAGTAAGTTGGGAAAATCCTAACATCTACATTTTTTTCGAATGCGTTGCATAAACCATAAACATATAGAAATTGAAGAAGTCGCGAGCGGTCCGCTAGTCTGTAATAGAACTCGCAACAGAAATTGGATATAATCAAAGAGTTTACTTTACTATCGCACCAGAATGGGAATATAGATTTGTATATGATTGTAATAAACAATAAATATAATATGTGACGAGGTACAGACAGAGCCGCGCCGCGGCGACTTGTATGAACATCTCGTCGCATTTTCCGTGTTGTTCACCATGGACGTTTTATGTGTTTATTTTTAGAAATATTACGACCGCTTTCATCAGTGATAATATCATAACACTATACAATTGTTATATTCGTTAGATCTTATTAGAATACCCGAAAACGAATTTTATATTAAAATACTTTTCCGGTATCGAAATCTTATCATTCCTCTCTTCGGGGTAAATATGTAGTTATTTCTTTATATTACCTAAATTATGTACATATTTCTAGTACTACTGATAACACTTAACTTAAATATTAAGTTGGCTAAATAACCAACAAAAAGGCTGATAAAAAAAAACGCACTTGCCTATTTTTAACAGATGGACATAGTATAAGCAATAACATTTTATTTAAAAAAATTGAATCTCTCCCAGGTCAGAAGTCGCGGTCATATGATAAAAATGTCACTAACGTCACTGCCTACACACTTAGAGGTGAGTCGCGGAGAAATGTTTTACACGAGTCTGTTCCCAGTTCATTATCATCAGTGTATAAGGTTAAACATGTAGGCTTGATTGCGAAACAGTCTTCGTCTGCTGCCGACGAGTAAACACAACAGTATTTGACCAACTGTATTCGCGTGACGTTCATACCTATGTAGTATTTAAATTATATTCCAAAGTATGTGAATTATTATATTATGCAAAATCGCGAAAAACTTCTAGTAAGACGAGAACAATGACAGAAGTGTTGTTTTAATTGAAGGACTTAAAATAACTATCCAATTCATTAGCTTTGTACACATAATCCTTATAGGTTTTGGGTACAATCTCACTTCATGATGCCTACTAGCTATGTGGTCTAAGATGGTAGTATACTAAAGTTAAAGGAGAAAAGGCTCTCAGATACAGCTGCCCGAACACACTTATAGATCCGTAGCCATAGTTTTTCAATTTATGGATGGTAGTAATCAGGCGAGCTTTCACAAAGCCCTATCATCATGCTATGGTTTCATCACAATCTTTTACGTCACCGAAAGCTCTGGCTCAGCGATTGTAATCGACGTCAATTGACACAGAGTATGTGTTTAATATCACTGATCCAACCAACTCTTACCTTTGGACTGACATTACAAAGTGAGAAATTGTTTTGTATATGTATCAGTGTACGTTTGATTATACCTCACTAAAACCGTCGATTGCCTTATTAACGTCACTACATAAAGTAGCATATCGTCAAACACTTAACATTGTGCTTCCTTATAAAATTATAAATGCGTAAAGTATAAAGCAGGATATTTTTACTTGGCGAATTGATACTAAGAAGCTTCTCGTTGTCAAAGCCATTACTGCCGTTTTCAGAAGGTTCAATTCAGGTTTAATTACCGTATGTAGAGTTACCAGCTACCCCATAACTACTACGTTTGAATGGTCCATCCTTTAGAACCTCAATTGTCGCAGTCGTACGTATAACAGGACGCTTTTGCTTTAGTGTTGCCATCTATTTCGTCACAATTTTCGAGGCTTTGTTTTGGTAACGAAAAGGTTCAGGATGAGACATAAAGTTTCATAAAATATAGATATTAAAAATAATCAAAATATTATTTACAATAGGCTGGCTAAATTTATTACCATGGCTTTATAATATTCGTTCCATGTAATCATTATTTCTTAATAATTTATTCTTATCAATTGGTTACGTACAACTCTCGCATGCTAACAAAATAAATTGTAAATGCAGCTGTAATTTGCACAGTTGTATTATGAATAATGTTGCCCACATTTAGTTTCGTTATACATATAATAAATTTTCCGTATTTGCTGACGATACTGAACGGATTCGTGAATTCGTATTTGTACATTTCCGCGTATTTTATAAACGATATTTCAGCTATAGGAGTCACCTTGGAATTTTGAGACAGGCGTTTTGTATTTAAATGTACGATAGAGATAGAAAGTGTTTGCGTCATAAAGTAATCGTTAATTATGTAAGAGTAATTTACTAGTTATTTGTTCTGTTATATAAACTTAGTTTTAAGTGTATTTTTTTTAATGATAAGTCTGTTATTGTCTACCAAAATGACGATTCGAAGAAAGTAATATTTTTTTCTAAAAAGAAGGCAAAGGTTTACGAATCATACAGACTATTAATTAGTATTATTTGTATTTCTTCTATCTATAAACACTTTATCAAGTATATTATAATCACGATGAGAGAAAGTGTAATAATTTATTATGTCCAACACACGATATATCATCAAGCGACCAAAAATTAATTGTCTTATTACACCACCAGAGTCTATGGTTTGCCTTCAAAATCATTGCATTAGTTGATTGTCTATGAATTAATAGAAGCTACTAATTTTTTAAATAATTTTTGCAAAAATTATGTATTTATTTTCTATAATGACATACACTCATTTACAAAAAAGTCGATAGGAGTTTTCCTGGTAACAGCAGTCGGTGTGCGTCAGATTCGGGCATTAGATCACAAACTATCACGCGTGTCTAACTGGTTATCTAAATGGGAAGTTCCCATTTATCTGGCGGGCATTTTTGTCTCCTACGCACACGGTCCAAGACTGTGATGGTGCCGAGGACGTTATACGTTTATTTTTATGAAACTTGTACGAGGAAGCAAAAGTAATTTCCGTCTCTTTTAATTAGTTGGCAAAGACGAAATGTCAGCTGATTTACATCTGTACATACAAAATCTTTAATTTATTTTAGTTGTTTGTAGTTTTAATAGTGTAGTATTTTTTCGTTTATTCACGTCGTATCTCAGATACTTTATTGTATCACGGTAAAATGACGGCGCTACCCTTCATGATAATTACAATATTATTATTATTACCGGTGGGCATTCTCGAATACTCATCTTTACCACCTCGAGAGTTTTAAGTTTACATCACTCCCACGATAAAAATACAAATGAGATTATCATAGTAAAAGTGGCCTATTCCACACTAGTTATCGACGTAAGAGTGACCTATTCCACACTGGTTATAAATCAACAAATATTATTGGATATCATGAAATCAATAATAAATATAAAAATAATTTATACGAATATATTTAACAAGAATCTGTCAAGTTACGCAATAATTCAAAACAGGTTAGGTTTTGTGCTGATAACTTTAAATATGGCTGACAACTATGAATCTGGTTTTAAAACATCAATAACGTAGAAAATAGAAGATGTAGAAGTATATCATACCTAAAATAATACAACGGCAATATGAAGTACGCTTCGTGGCCATAACTGGCAAAACCGAATGTGCTAAAAAGAAAATTTCCTGTGAAATATTTTTCCACATTAAATGTTACGTGCTGTTAGGAAATCTCGCTTTTGCGTTTTGACATACGAATACATACATCATATACAACAAGCATTTCGATGCGTCCATTTAATACTGTTATCGTTTAAATATATTTATACGCGTGATTTGTTGTAACAATAACAATTATTATATATAATTACGATCTACTTGTAAGAAGAAATGATACAAGGAGTATAGGTGTTTAAAAAAATTCGATAGCCTCCGAGATACGTTATCAGAGAGACGCGGACGACCGGATGCGGTTATCGCTTACTGCATACGATACTGCACGTCGCGTCCCCGAACTGTTTATTTTGGCCGGGTAATGCTTCTACTATATTGTGTTAGGTCGTGTTTTAATAGACTTATAGTATGTTGTAGTCGAATTGTCGTAGGCTATAGTGTTATTGCAATTTAAGGTTAGTTGAGCGCACTCGGTACGTGTGTATTTCTTATGAGATTGTAAATGGTATAAGTAATGGTATATAAATTAAAGTAACGTTCTGGAATATAGCATAATCGTCAAGAAGAACCGGCGAAAAATGCGTAATTTTATTATGTGCAAAAGGACTACAAGAGATGTATCTTCTTTATAGTCTTTAAGGAAATTTTATCAAGAAATCACAATATCATAACCGTTTTGGCTCATAAACGAGTTAATAAATTATCACTAATTTTAATAGATTAATTTTAATTTAGACTTTTTCTAAAATAAGAGTATTTTATAAATTCCCAATTATTTATAAATCATCTAACAATAAATCAGAATGAATCAACCGCCATTGGCACAAAACATGTAGCGAAGAAACTTAACAATGGCGGCCTATTTGTACTTTTGACATTATCGACATTACCGCGCAAATGAACTGAAGCCATTTTATAGCACGAAAGTCATCGTTCATCTTGTTTGTTGTATTATCGATAACTATTATTGCCGATATGACCTTAAGTTGTAGTTTGGGACGCGTCGAAGGTGATCCGCCGTCGAGTTCATATACCCCGCGCTTACATAAACATATGCAACTGTAAAAACATTTTTGTTTATAATATTGACATAATGTAAGGGCGCGTTCCATTTCACATATTTTGAGAATCGATTATAATTTTAATCGAATGACTTAAAAATACACAACTTTGTCATGATAAAAGAGAATTATCAAAATATCTTGCAAAGTGAAGAAAACAGACGTTACCTAAGTAAATTAAACATCATTTTGGTAGAGTAAGGGGAAGTTTAGATATTAAAACAGGTAATTTGTAGATAGTAAAACTAATAAAGGTTTATCTCACGTGACATGAATTGTTATCTTAACAGTTACGTAAATATCATGTCTTTGTATAATTATATTTTTTTATATATAATTAATATATTTGTTGAACTTACAACGCATATGATTTTTTGTTACCTATTCGAGGTAGGTATTACGTATTTGAAATCCAAAAAAAAATATCTTTTACGTTAAGGCGTAATTCCAAATATTGAAATACGCACATAAATTAAAAAATAATGTCACCGAATTTATACGAAAAGGTAAACTCTTTCGATTACAATAGGTTTTATTGATATTTGTTGAATAATTCATGTGTGTTTATTTTTCGTAAAAGTTTATAAAGGGGTCAACGTACTGCTGTGGTATTGATACGTGTCACATTGAGGAAACGAAATGCTGGTCGATTTTACAGTCAATTCTTTTACACGTTATCAAGTTAACCTGAATTAAACAGAATTTTAATTACGACGATATGTAGTTAGTTCGCATCAGTGACACAATTTTATCGTTAACAGAGAACTCGTTGCTGAAAGGAAGTTGCAAAGATATGTTTTTAATACAATACCACATAAATAATTTCGTTGTATATTTACATAGGTAGATTGGCTACTTTTATCTTTATAATAATAATTCTTCACGCTTTTCGTTTGAAAACATGGCTGCTTTTCTAAATGCAAACGACTGAACATTGTAAAACTTTGCAGCTCGCTCAGTGGTGGGGGAGAGGGGGTGATCGGTACGATAGCGAGGGGGGCCGGTAGAGGGAGCCGGGCGCGCGGGCGTGAGGTAGCTGCAACTGTTTGCGCGCAGCGCAGCGTGGTCAATGACACGGCGACATTGCATCAACGCGCGAAGGTCACCCCTCCCCGCGCACTGCGGCCGCCTTCCGCCGCCCCGTCCCTCTGTACGCCCTCTAACGCGTCTCGCAAATTCCTACACTTCCTTGCAACAGGCCGCCATTTTAGATCAATCACTCTTTGATGGTATATAATAATTATAATAAGAATATTATCTCGTATAAGAAAATGTAAAGTAGACTTCCCTCAAATAACAATATTTTTAAATAATTTCGTATTGTAATTTATTTCCTTTCAATGTATACGGACACAGCCATGATTTTTTATTTAACCGACTGATATTCACAGATAACATAAATGCTTTTTTTATTCTAGACAATAGGTGGCAAAGGCGTCGCAACAAGGAAACAAGCGAAATTTCCTTCCTGTTGTACAGTAATTAGCTGTAATAATTGTTGTTTAATGTAACATGTATCTTGCGGTTAAACTATTACGGTAATACTTGTATTATTTATATTTTTTACTATAAATAAACATATTTCACTAGTCTTAAAATAATTGCAATGAATTAATTTTACAGCCTACAATTACAATAACATATTTTCCTGTGTACCGAGTACTAATTAAAAATATATATATAGAGTGGAAAAGACGAAAAGGATGTGGATATGTACAAATTATTAAATTTCCTGATATTCTTTAATTGTAAGATACAATGTCCAGCCGAAAAATTTAACATTTATCATGAACTCTTTCTATGGGTAGATTAAGATAGTAAATGTCTGTTTTTTGCACATTTACTTGGTTTGATTCCCAATTAAGGTAAGCTTTATATAGTATGTGTTAATACATATTCTTAATCTTAAAAACAAAGGAATGTTTCCTTTAACTACTGTTTGTTGTCTTCAATATTTAACGTCCTTTTCGTCCTTTCTCACCTTATCGAATCAAATCGAATAGTAGAAACATTTACACAAACTATTGATTATCAAATTAAAAGCAAAATTCTGATTAATTAATAACAATAACTTTTATTTTTGATCTGACTATCCGCTGTTGGCCTAATAGGCCTTTACAACTTTTTCGGATTACTAAGTCGAGCGCTTAAAGCAGTCAGCCGATTGACCACTAGCTCAGAGACCTATGGGTAGCATCGGCTTAAGCTGTTGCCTTGATTGCAACAAAGGCGCATCGTGCTATACTAACCAAGCTAGCTAAACTAATTCTGCATGAATAATAACTTTAACCATTACAAAAGTGATTTTTGTAATGAGAACAGAACAGATAAAGAATTCATTTGATATTGCCTGTTTATAACATTACTTCAAACTTTACTATATTCTGAGGACCACCCATAAAGGAGTTAGTTTCACATTTCCTCATGTTCAGTTTGTTGCATTACTTCAATTAATCGTTCTAGAGTACAAAACTAAATATTAATGATCCAGTAAAATTAATAACTTGATTAATATGTACACATACTAATGACATCATATATATTAATTTATTTATCACTAGTAACATAATTGAAGAAAAAGAAGGGTCACTAATATTTATACCTAAATAAAAAAAACACAAGTACAAAACAAGGTTATGGTCCAAGTTAATTGCTAACGAGTGGTTATATCTTTCTATTTTTATTTTATTTTATAGGTTAGCGCTTGATCACAATCTCATAATAAATGATGATGTGGTTTAAGATGGTAGTCACGCTAAACCTAGAGGGTGACTGGCTCTTAAATGCAGCTGCCGTAACACACCAACAGGTTCTTGGCGACAGATTTTCAACTTGAGGGTGGTAGCTAGCTAGGCAGACTTAGAAGAAACCCTACCACCATGCTATGGATTCATCACGATGTTATCCTTCACCGAAAGCTCCCACTCAGTTGCTAGGATTCGAACCTACGTCCTTCAACGCAGTGTCCGAATACACTACCAACTGAACAGGTTCGTTTTGTTCCCTGCTTCGTCGGTATAAACTACCGTATGCACAACTTGCAGGGCATTGCCGATGTTCATTACCCTTGACGGTTTTTTTTTCATTTCTTTTATTCGCATCTATTATTTCTGGATTTTTCATTTTAGTAACCACTTGATATACCTTTTGTTTACGAAGATGACAATAGTAAAATAAAAGCATTTATTGTCATGCTGACTGACCCCTTAAGGTGTCACGTATGACCGAAAATTATATCTCTTTTATTTCTTATTTCAGTATTTCGATTAATATATTATGATAAATAACAAAAAATGTTTTATAGATTATTTTTATATGACATCGAGGGCTTTGATTCGGCGTCTATTAAAAAACAATACAAAGTTATCTTTGCACACGATCTAATTACCTTTATTAGATAATCGTAATACGCATTAATAGCTACGTGTTTCGAAACAAATAATTACAATTGTTATGTAGGAGAATATAACGTGACTCCTCGAAAGTTACTTAAATTGACGAGAAGTAAAGATTGTAAGTAGTAATAGTTAGAAAAAAAAAGAATATTTTTAGTTCGACGAATATACAACATATTAACAAACATACTTTTATAAAGAGATACAAGGAATAACGAGTCACATGAGTCAAATAGGTGTCAATACGGCTGAATGCCCACTTACTTAAGAACAGTAGGAGTAATACATATCGGACAATGCTTGTATGAATAATCTCCCCGGTGGATTAACACTATAAATATTAAATTTAAGTAATACTCCAAAGTGTCTGTTGTGTATCCGAGCGAATGCACTGAAAAGACCGAGTTGATTTTAATGGAAATATTACTAAATGTTGATCCTTATATCACGCTATAGCGTATAACCGTATTCTGATGGAATATCATAGAGAAAAGAATTATGCCATGGATTACAAGCATAGAATAATTTCTTACTTTACATCGTCCAACAGTTTCGGTTTAAAACTTATTATATCAATTAGGAAAATGCAATATTTAAAAAAAGGATAATAAAATAATAATAATAGCTGTAACTAGTTAAATATGTAATAAAAATTATATAATAATAATAATAACCTATGTCTTGCTCACTTTATTATTTGTATTCGATTTAAAACGATTGTTGTTCAAAAGTAATAAACAAATGAAACCAGAAAAAAGATGCAAACCAAGAGTATTCAGAGAAATTGTTTTTAATTTAAAAAAAAAGTTCTCAGTACGATATAAATAAGGTCCCAAAAAGAATTTACTGAACTACATAGCGGTGTTTCAAAAATACGCGTCGCGCCGCTTCGTTTGAGCCGCGAATTCGATGCCTATCGTTAAATCTCATAACCATTCCCAGTTACGATACATCCGTTGTCTGCGGCCCAATTAAAAATTATAATTTTAACCCAAAGAATTATATATAACTCGAAGCGCACTAAAATGTGTGTTTTGGTCTTCAAATAATCATGATAATATCCAGCACATTTATGAGGTTAGATAGATGTTTGTTACTTTGTCTCACAAAAACTGCTGAACGGATTTTGATGAAAGTTTACAATAATATAATTCATACATTGGAATAACACATAGGCTGTTATTTATAAAGGTATTATACAATATAGGTAGTAATGCTCCTTGTGTAATGTCGTGTACATAGCGATAAAACTGAAAGAGTGATTATTGATTATTGTTTTTTTTTTTGAGGAAGGCTCCCAGCAGAACATTTCAAGTGAGCTTTATTATTTTAGTAAAATTTGTGAAGGAAGAAAAAACTAGAAAGTATCACAGTCGAAGATATTTAACTATACAGAGTTCTTATTTTAATAACATTTAATTAAAAAAGAATAATTAAATAATTAAAAAATAATACCCTACGTAGCAAAAAAAATTTTACTCTCTCCATAAATTATTTCTTCTACCTAAGACATAACAATACCTAAAAAACGTCAGTTTTATAGTGTCTGCTCTCTATCAGTTGGTGAGAAAAATGCAATGCAATAAAAGTGGCCACCATCTAGAGATTTACAATACTTCAGTAATCGTCATTGCCGGGTCGACCTCCGAGCCTCTTGGCAGCTAAAACGTGACTAATGAAAAGAAAGTAACTTAAACGGGTTTAGCACCATGTGTGTGGTAGTCGCGATCCTTACAGATTCCTACCACCCCGCTAGTTAGTAAGCGTGGCCATTATTGCGGGTGTTACATACCATACATTTAGATAGGTACCATGTTTTTTCTAATTGAATTCACGTAGACCGGAAACCGATAACCGATAAAGAGGCAGCCTGATGAGAATCGCTTCCGTCACAAATAAATAGGCAATTATGAAATATGATAAACAGGTTGTCAAACATAGTGCCGTTTAGGCCGTGCCGTAAAAACTCGGGTTGAAGGGCGTTCGCGTCGGTCAAGGTTCCGATTTCCATGTCCGTTGCCCAATCCGACCCTGAACGACACCAATCAGGTCGGAACGAGTTTTTTCACTTAATTGTCTGTTTGAATTGTCAAGCATTTGTTCGATCGAGTTAGGTCGTATTAGGTAAGGTTTTGCTTACGTCGACTTACGTATAAAATGCTCGTTGCATTTGAAACTGTTCTGGAAACTTCTTAAGAATTAACTGCAGTGTGTTTTGTAAACTGTTTGTTATTTACCGTTTGGTACTTTTTCTTCTTATGTTTTAGGTTTTCCTGATTATGGTTTACGATATAGAAAAGATAAGAATATCTCCGACGGCCGTCATCGCTTTCGTATTGTGCTTTATTTAAAGTGAACTACGGCAGATTAGTACAGATGTATTAATGTTACGTATGCATTTAGAGAAGATAAACATCGGACAATCCATGTTCAGCCTATGATATCGAATTATAATGCCTGAATACCATCGTATCTCAACCTGACATTCGCGTCCCATACGAAGGTCGCATTCAGTGTCATGGAGAGTCGCAGTTTGTCCAAAAAATAATCGTTGTATAAATTATATTTCCCTTTATTGAAGTTTTGATATATTTAAATCAAACACTAGAATTAGAAAAACTGTTCTAAAACAAAGAAATAGCTAAAGACAATTAGGTCCGTTGTTTTTGTTATAATACACGCTCCTAAGCGTTTATAAGCCATTTAACCCCTTTTCTTAAATGGTGATATTAAAGATTGGTATTGGATTTTATAATGTTAAGTGATCACTGCAACCTATATTTGCTATAACCAATGTCATCAGGACCGCAGACGCAGAGGCCAGTTGTAATAGGTTCACTCTTGAGGACAAAGCTGGGACCATTCAGGTGCTAGTGTATGGACATCGCAGCGTGAGCACTAAGCGATGGCAGTGGTACTTTGCGATGTGCCACATTAACATTGTTGTGAGAGGGTCGCAACCTCTATTACTTTAAATTTCGCGTATTTACCTAGGTGTGTTACTAGAAGGTTGAGGAACGATGCATTATAATATAGTACAAACGATCATTTAGTTATTTTATAAGCACTTTTAATGTACTAAAACTATCTAACGCTATGAATTTATATGAGCGCCGGAAATGATAAACATATCATTAGATATAATGTATTATTTCGAAATAGATTATAACCGCACGTCTTCGTGTGCCGCCGTATCAAACATATATATGCGATGAGTTTTGTGAGTAGGTGAGGCAATTTACCGCGTCGCGTCGCGTTATGTGGAAACATGATCGGCGTGTGTTAACTGATTTGACATTCAAAAGACCCTTGGTAGGGTCTAAACGGAGGTTTGGTGTTATTCTAGAACTGTACGCATGCATGATATCAATTATTATCAACGCATTAGCGTTCATTTTTTATTTGTTTATCGTGGACCGGAGCCGGCACGCCGCGTTGCGCAACCTTCGTTCTAATGCCACTCTGAGCGACAAAAACAGACTTTACGTGATGTTTCGATAAATGTGCGGTTATTCCATGTTCGATATTCCCACGGCTAATTCGCCAACAATGAAAACAGAGAGTATTAGGAGTAGAAGGTTTTGCAACGAGTGCGGCGCTGTTCCGTGGAATTCTCGCGTTTGGCAGAGATGAACGGGCTGCGAGTAAACACGTTGCGAAATCCGGCTATATCGCGCTGAGTGCGGTTCTACGCCGTAGTGTAGTATAGTTGCGGACGAGTTGAGTATCTATTTGTGCTGCAGTATGCGACCTAGCACTGACCTGGTTAGAACGACGCGTAAACACAAGGATGTCGAGCCGCCGCGCCGCTCCGAGCGCCATATCTATCGCCAACCGATCGACCCGGTCAGGAGACGCTATTTACAGTGATAGGGGTGTTCGCTGGCCGTGAAGGGCGCTCCGCTCGGCCGATAGATAATTTTAAAATACACAGGAAACCATCGGAGCGCGCCTGCCTGGGTAGCGAGCCGACCAGTCGCCTCACTGCGATCCCTTCTATTGTAAGCCGTGCGAAGTTTCCGGGCAAGTGGAGCGCTCAGATTCCGCAGTGGAATTGGGTCGCGTGCGATGGTATTTCGGAAGCGGTTGCGCCACGAACGCTCGGAGATGTGTTGCGAAACGCGCAGGAAACTGGGAACAGGGCGACGCACGACGCGGCGGTCACATCTCGCTGACAACTCCAGACCAAAACACATGACTCAGTATCTATCAGTTGCGGTTTCATTGAAAATTAACTACAAACACGATTGATAGGTCACGTACGCACGTCTCACGTAACGGGTACGTTAAATTCCGGGATCTCGGCCCTTTCGCTTTCGGCGGCGCGTGCGCGTGCGCAGCGCAACGCTCAAGGTCGCGAGCGTCGGGCCGTTCAACTCGGATGCGACCGAGGTATTGCGACACCGAAATATGTAATTGTAGAGGACTCGAGGCGCGTTTGGCAGCGGTCACCGCGCGCAACTGGGTCGTCGGTTGCGCAACAACTTTTCATAAGACAGATGGCGCACCGAACGTCTTCCTTAAGCGAACATGTTCAACGAGGACCTTTAAAACAAGCCAGCTTCAAAAACCCTAAACTCTTAAAATTATACGTAGTTAAAACAATAAATAAATTGAATGAAACAAATACTTTTTCTACTACAATTGATATAATAATCATAAATTGTATAATTGTCGCATAATAAAGTCTGTTATTTAGTTCCACCCGAGCGTCAGAATGCGTGAGCGATCTCTGAGAATTTATTAGCGTGGTGACGTCAGCGCATTGGTGAAACCACGATTGGAAGAATTGAGGCTAATTAGAATCCAATTGGGTTAGATATACATGCATTAAATTAGATACCCATATTTCTATTGGCTAATGTTACACTTTTATACATGTACGCAACGATGATCATGTATGTAATTTCTTTATTACTAGTAGGTACTTTATTCTTTATTACTGCCTTCGAGTTCACTTATGAAAAGAGCGTCCTTGATTGAATTCAGACACAGTCCGTACAACGCCTTAGATGGCACAAATTTGAGTAGATTTTTAAATAAGTTAACAGTATTTCCTATAAAATAAGCGATAAACATCAGAATTAATGTATCAAAAAACGAGATAACCATATAAGTCAATAAAATAAACACACGTGAATTTCAATATAACGAAGAAACAACGAATAAAAAAAATTGCCTTGATCCTCAAGTCCGTTTCTAATAAACTACTCTACAATAATCTATTCATACAAATAACATTGAAGTGCATTTGTCTGCGTTAACTCTACTAAACGGCTGAATAGGTTTTAAGTGAGACTTTTACAGACTGATAGACTTATTAGAGTGTTATGTTAGCCTACTTAACATTACGCTTTTTCATAAGGTCTAAGCAGTAATAATAAAATTGACCGTAGGTAATTTAAAATCGGTAAAACGGTTCTAGGCGGTGAGAAGTCATACCAGAATTATAATTTTAGATATAAAAGACAATTCACAATTAATGCGCATAAAATATATAGTCCCTATGGAATAATAAAACCATTATCATGCGAACGCAGCCGCGGGCACGAACCAGTATAGCCAGTGTAGTAACCTTACTAAATTATAGCAGAGCGAAGTCTAAAATGTTAGATAAGATAGTTTCGTAACAGTCGAATAATTTGTAGATAATTTTCATTAAAAGTGATAAAATATTTCTTATCTCATACTATATTTAGCTTCTAAACCAAACGAGATCGAAAATATAATCCTCGAATCGGTATATTTCTTAGAGATATCGCGATGTAAATAATTTGATACTTGCCGTTACATACAGTTTTATTTAGAAACTATATATAAGAGCGTCAATTATTTATATAGAGTTAGTTACAGGTATGACTAAAAAAATCTGTTAAAATTTCTATGCAATTATTATTAATAGATTAGAGTTATTATTGATTTTGGTAACTGCCGTTGTTTTAAACAAATTTATAGTTATTTTTATAACGAATATACTGTATTCCTATACTATGGGCGCGTATGCAGAATATCATTTGGAGATACGAAGGTCGAACCAATACGATTCTACAGTTCTAACCAGAAAACGAATACCAAACATTATAGTATAGTAAACAACTGTAAGTATAAACTGGTATATAAAATCATCATTTTATTGTATCGTTCTATGTCATATTAAAAGTGTAAACAAAATTAGTTGTTAATATAGAATGTATGGTACAGTGTTTTGCCACTGTACTGTTCGAATGCCGAATGTGTTAAGAGAGCGTAAGGTGTGAAGATCCATTTGGAAGTTTGCGAATGTCAATAATAACGTTCCGGTCCCCCGGCGCGGCGTGGCGGTCGGGGAGGCGAAAATAGTCGCCAACTATTAATACGAGGCGAGCGCTAGCGCTGCAGTGCCCTTGAAACGGGACGATCACCTCTGCGCGCACTCC
This sequence comes from Antheraea assamensis, assembly GCA_035772565.1. Lineage (NCBI taxonomy): Eukaryota > Metazoa > Arthropoda > Insecta > Lepidoptera > Saturniidae > Antheraea > Antheraea assamensis. Next base: position 314,272 of record JAQQSE010000067.1, read on the forward strand.
CGCGCACCCCCTCGCACCTTCCACAACATTAGACGCGCAGCCGCACACACGCGCACGGCTTATCGCGATGCAGCGCTGCAGAATAGACACACTGATAATTTTAATTTCCATTTCATTTGCGAATGTCACATTGACATCTATATGTTTACGCCTCGACGTGCCCTGAATGTTTAAGTGGCTGTCAATAGGCAAATCGTTGCTCTTGGTTACATACCATTTAATGAGGATAGTTTCAATTTAATTCGTTTCCGCTAATTATCTGTCGAAAGCTGTTTTTAAATTCATCTCTCCGACAAGACTGTCATTTGAATAATGAATTGTATCATGAATACAAAACATTGAAAGGTGTATTACGATATATCTTCATCTTTTTAATTTCAATCGTCTGCACAATGATTGTAATTGTGAATATTTTTTCAAGATTGACAAAAAAGATCATAACGTCCTACAGACCTCAACCGTGTTCATTATGAGTTGTTTGACGGGTACAGTTCGATGACGTACATGTGCGTGCGTTGTACGCAACCGAACCCGCATAATCTGATGCAATTCTCGAAGTCGGATCACATTCAAAAACTAACTTTGCCTTAAGCTTACGCGCAATGTTCGCACGCGCAGAAATCATGTTTCGCGCTACCTAAATCTACAGTAATCTACACAGTTTGGCAATTGGCAACATCTATTCAAGGTTTCCTTTGTTTTAATTAACCCGTTCATATCAAAGTTTAGATGAGACATAGATACTGATACATTTTCCTAATGATTCGCTATAAATGATTTACACATAATTTTATTTCATTATTTTCTAATAAAAAACGTTATTGAAAAATTAATTTGATATTTTAATAATATAAATATAACTTTAAAAAATTATATCAATTTGTGTCTATAAAATGTCATATCAAAAGGTAAACAGTATCATAGAAACCGGTTCGATGCAATGAAAAAGAAGCCAAACGTTCATACAATCAGGCACGAACTGCCCAATCTGAGTAGGAAGGTCATGTTAGTTTCGCCAGAGCCTGACAATGGCGCCGGTACCACCGCTCTTGCCCAATATTCGTGTTTGCAACACAGAAATTTCGTGTGTGCCGCATTACAGCAATGGCCGATTTACGCGTCACAAGTTAACTTTGATATTTTCTATACCTTGTTACTTTTAACCGAATATTTAAGCAATAGTTTCATTAGAATATTAAAATATCTTAAATATCGAAGCAATGTTTTGAAAAAACAAAATTATATTCTTATATCACCATAGATATTTCTAAATACTCTATACAATAATAATATAACATTTATACACATTCAAAGTAATGATATATCAAAGGTTTTTTGTGGAATAAATTAGTGAAAATGCAATGAGTGCCTATTCTTTTATAAAATAAAGTAAAATAATGTTATAAATTGAGAATTTATAGAACTAAAACGTTATATATTTTCGCCATACTTCTATCTGGACTTCTAACTTTCACGTTGGCATTTATGGGTAATGACAATTAGTTGCTTTACTAGAATTCCAATCTAATTAGAATTTACCACAGTGTTTCGCATGTCCGTCGGAAACAAAGGGATCTAGGCAGGGTGTATTATCGTACCTACATAACATTAAAATGCGCCACAATCGAAAGTGGTCGCTTTGCATGCGACGCCGATCGTCGCGGGAGACGCTTCATGCATACAGTGTTTATGGCTCATCACTAGATTTTTGCATCTTTATATTAGGAGCACTGACCTTGCGCAATGTCAAATAGCTGAGGACAGGCGTGTTGCGCCAAGTGCGTTTAAATGTCCGATGCAACGCCATGCCAACTGGTTCCGTTCGTTCGTCCGTCGCATTTTTTGTTTTTGTGTCACGGAAACGTATGTATGTGTGAGTCGATGTACACGTTGACACGACTGAAAATAACTAAGGGAAATAGATTTCTAGTTTTCTATATTATGTATAATGGTTTCGTTAGGCGTATGCGTACTTGCCGTATACGTCGTAACAATCTGACGAGTAAATTGTAGTGTCCGTTATTATTGAATTTTACGTTTACCATAATTAAATATGATGTACGTAAAGCGATACTTTTTATCACGTAATTATATTTTATATCCAAAGCATAATAGAGTAGATATTTCTATTTATTACTTATGACTTAAAACTCCTTGTGGAAATAATTTTCAAATAATTATTTATTTATTGCCTTCTCTATATTCACTACATTATTACATATTACAAATTATTTCAACAGAGTGCATTGGATGAGGACTATGAATAAATACCATTTGTTATAGTAACAACAATTCTGACAATCACAGATATTTAAATTCCGAATGTGTATATTTTCAGCGGTCACCCGAAATGTCCCCGATTAATTGTTTTATTTTTGAAAGATAAAAGAAGATAAACGCTGTGAAATATTCGTCGAGATTTCTTTTAATGCGAAAACAAATGCAAGTGTGAAATATTGGCCTCCCAGTAATATAATGTGTGCATTTAATGATCCGTTTTGAAGTTCGTAAAGAAGGCCAATTGGCCGACTTCCAGAGTGCAATAAACACGCCCCCGGAAGCGTACTGATAATACTGCATAAATATATATGATATTGTCCGGCGGTAGAGATGACAATATAGACTCACATAATCATATATTATGTCTCATGTATACACTCCTTAAACGATACGTGTTACATACATATAAACATCTGACTACAACCATATTTTGTTGTTAGTGATTGTGGTAATTTGTTCACAATATGTTATCAGCGTATTGATCAAAACAATTGTTGTAATACTATTCTTTTTATATATTTGTTTGTCTATCTTTTATAGTTTAAATTCACGGTAAATTAGCCACGTCGTTGATGAATGGAAGGCTTGCCATGTTCGAATAATTTGCATTTCACCTTGACTGGAGTAGTGTTTTTGTACTGTAAAATATCATAAGGCTTGAACGAGGTAAATGCGGAGAGATATATACTGACATTTGTTTATGTGTGTATCTGAAAATATTTTTTCATTTATTTTAAAGTGCTAAAGTAAGTCGTATTAACAGTTTAGTTCTAGTATCAAAATTTGCCGGTCGTAGTTCAACCCGAAATCCCTGCGCGTACGCAACTGTTAAGGTCACCTTCCGGGTGGGGCCGTTCACCGGGTCACCTCGACATCCTCAACCGTCTCGCCTCCACAATGCAGCACTATTCGCCTATTTTTAATTTTGTCTCGCTTCTCTCGCTTTAGTTTAGGTAGTATGTCTGTGTCGTTGTTGTCGTATTTTTGCTTGTTCTGACCCCGGGTTTACTTTTGACTTAGCCACGACCGTGTTTGTATAACGAATTAAGTTTATAAAATTTCTGCGCAATATGTTAAGTATTTTTTTAATATTATTTTACCTGAATAGTGTGAGACATTGAAAAGATTATATGTTGTTTTATTAACACGGTGAAGGAGTTCAGTCAATTGTTGAAAATCGCGTAAATTAAATTAAGAGTTCATTTAATTATTATAACCGTTGGTTAAGGTATGGTTTCTTCCTGCATAAATCTCTACATATATCGCCATTTAATGGGGAAACAAAAATGTGGATTTCTCGGTTTCTCAGGTCGTTAATCCCTCATGTGTTAGTACGATGATTCGTGGTTTTCTACACAACCATAATTTTACTCATTACTGTACTATATAGAACTTATGTCTAAAATAATACCAATCGCCCGCGATTTCGCATCAAGCTACAATACAAAAAAATAAATAAAATATAGCATAGCGCCACCTAGCTGCGACTTATTGTAAAGTGGATAGTATAAAAACCTTCTTCATGAAAAACATTTAGTTTTGTCGATTTTTGGTGTGATCTGTTAAACGGTGTCGAAATTTATCAATCTCGTACATATATACTGACATCTATTTTTGAACATAAAAAAGGTTTTGTTATTGCCTTTCTTTCCAGTTGTGATTGATTGGTAGTAGAAATAGCAGAGGGTACTTACTGGGTGGTCGCGGATGCGCAGCCGCATGGTGTTGCAGCGTGCTCGCTATCTGGTGGTGCTGGTAGAAGGGCAGAAAGGGCGCGTGGAAGGGCGCGGGGGGCGGTGGCTGGAGTCGTGACTTCAACTCCTCAGCGGAACCAGCTCCCGATGACGACGATTCCACGTCTGACACGCCACTATCCGCTGGCGAAGGTGGGAGAGATCCTGCAACAATGAGAAAAGTAGTTTTTTTTTTGTCACAGTATAATAGCCAACCAGCATAATGCCCCGCTTGGAATTACTTCGTTTCCTGGCCAAAGGTCTTTGTCAGGGAGAAGGCATGATTTTATAATCATGGTAAGTCAAGTTGTAGTGGCAATAGAAAACGCAGAGAATTCGATAGTGTACTTTTCTTCAAGATGTTTCCTTCGTCGTTAGGTGATAACGTCACTAATTAAATTAAATTTAGTAAGTAAATCTATGTGAATGCCGAAACAATCGTTGCAAAATACCAAAAATTAAGTTATATATCCGTAACAACAATTAGTATTAGTATGTATTTATTTATTTTACATTTGTTGTGTGTATTTATATTATCTTTATCATTGTTATATATTTGTATCAATGTAAGTATCTATGTATATAAGTATGTCTATGTGTGTATGTATATGAGTAGATTTATGTCACTATATATGCATTCATTTTATCTATTCAGTACACTGTTTATGTATTTTTATAATAACTTTTATTCTTGTTAACAATACCGCTGGTTAGCTAGAAGAAAATGCCTTGTGCCATTAAGCTCACCAGTGTACCAACTAAAACGGGCAACAATAAACGACAATAATATTCATTCATTCATTATAAACTTCAAGCGGCTATTTTTTTAATTGAGGTATTTTCACCAATTATTAATCACAAAAGGTAAAATATTTTTACACTTTAAATATAGTACATCTATTACGGAAATATATATTATACAACATCACGCTATGACTTTCTGGAACGGTGCAATTACCTTATTAACTGTACGTTAGAAAGTACATTTAGCAAATACGTAGTAATGTTGCGGGCGGGTCGTGTGTTGCGGCGCGGGTATCAGTAACTGAGTATTGGAAAATCGCGATGCACAGGCAATTTCATTATATTCGATTTCCAGAATTATTATATCTTATTTCATTTCAACTTCTGTGTAGAAAATTTAACTTTCTCGTTGAACAAATCCGTTACAAATTTTATAAATTAGATGGGAGATGCCATTGTCATATGTAACGGTCACCTATGCATATTTGCATGCAACCCTGCAAATGCATTAATTATATACGCCGTCCATTCCATCCAACGGTCATCTGATGCATGGGAGAATGTAAAAAAAATGTTTAGAAACGCAAATTTCACCAGATGCACAAGTGTATTCAACCTGTTTGGATACTGTGAGAACGGATTCGAAATGACCGACGCGGGGTTGTTTATTATAATGTAAAAAAAAAAACAATTTATGCATAATATATACAGTGTTAGGTTAATTTACGATTGTTAGTTGAATAACGGCTCGGATAGGCCCAGGTTGAGGTTTATGTTTCGCGTCGGAGATTATATTTGGCTAACTTCTATTAAAATGGGTACACGTTACCGCTGCATTTAATATAAAGCTTGTGTAATAATAACATTATAATGGCTATAAATAAATTTAAAATGATGTACAAAGAAAGTTTAAAAAAAATGTTTAATTATATCATCGAAGTTTTAATTATGCATGCTTTTACTCTTTCATGCAAAGACCACTGAACACCAGAATGACATATATGCTATAAGTTATAAAGATACTACTAGCGGCGACATCTTCTGTATCTTTATAAAGAACCAAGTATATCCGATATTTATTTAACTCGAAAAAACTATTAAACCCATTTTTTTGACTGTTCTAACCGAATTGCTTAATATAAATTTTCATAGATCAAGTTCAAAAACGAGGAAATAAAAAAAAATCATGCAGTTTTTCATTACCACAGGGGTTGAATTTACAAAAACCCTTCCTTAGTGCTCATCTATACTGTAAAAGGAATCTGCATATAAATTTTCCTAGCCCCAGGAGATTGGGCTGTGCGGTAATATAGTTAGACAATCAGTCAGTTATTCTTATATCATATATATATATATATATATATATTCAATTTCTACGTCGTGCTATAATCCCGAAAAAGGATAGTTTTGTGAGAGAATATTTCTAAAGCGTTCAGACTTATATCTTTACCGTCACTCTATAGATACCAATTAAATTGATAATATTTAAGAAGCCAATATAATCGACTTTATTTATTTTTATATCTGAGTTATCAGAACCAGTGGATTATTCATAACTTTCTCATGTCACGTCGCCCCAAAAATAAAAATCTTTGACGTATAACGGTTACACGATATTCAAATAATGTAATCAACATTTTTTTTATATACATATTACTAAGTAGAAAGCGTATTCATACATTTCCTAGTGACCATTTGACCGGTGCTTAATACGCGCTGTCCACACCCTTTTGTTGGTTTTGTTAACCCTTCAATGGACATAATGCATGGGAACCGGGAAGCGCCGTCGGACACCCGTTCTTTGGTCATTTCGACTATTGAAATCAAGAATGAAATGGTGTCGCTTTTTAATACTTTTTTTTTATTTAAAGGGAGATTCTGAAACGGCGGTAAACGAAGACTCGAACAAATCTAAATAGCAAGAGAAATTTTAATGTACGCGCAGATGTTATTCTTAATTATTTACAATTTATTCAAAATTAAATCGTTAATAAAAAATACCCATATTTAAGATTTGAGTGTCATTATATCATATTTTTGTCACTATAGAAATAAGCAGAGACAAAGCAGTTAAGTACCGTGTTTTTTTGCTCTGTAGATATTAAAGAACTTATCAATAAAAATTTAGAAAAAACCCTTTTTTTTTCTTAATGATAAATAACGAATTAAGGTCACAATTTAACTACTGGACAATCACTATTAAAAAAAAATGTATGTTTGTAGGTAATAATACAATGTCTACCTAAAATCGATAAACCGTTTGACGGATCATTATGGAAGTTGGTACACGCAAGTGTATTTTTTTTGACAGAGACGGGTTTTATGCTACCCGTTTTACTATGACCCGCTACTAGGTGGCGCTAGGGGTACATCAATTCTTATACACTACAAGTGAACGTCAATAAAATTGGTAGGCGGCAGTATTTGAACACGGAATTTTTACACAATATCCATTTCCATGTATCTCAACTATTTAGTACAATAAATAACGACAAACCCGTGCAAAGTCGTGGGCACAGCTAGTGACAGCATAAAAATGAAAGATAATAAAATATAGACTATAGCACTCGGGTATAATACATAGTTTTCTAATGTTATACTGTTTTATAGAGAAAAATGATTCCGTTTTTCTTTTAATGAAAAAACTCATAAAATACTTACGTATACTTACGTATAAAATACTAATTGTATCACCTATAGAAAACTTGATAATCAGTTAATAACATGGGCTGTATTGTATTTTCAAAATCTACATAAAACGCAAGCGAATCCGCAGGCTAAATTTAGTAGTTAAATAATATCTGAATAATTCGTATTAAGTCATAGATATATCAATTTGGGCGTGAAGATAAATGTCATTTCATTGTTACAGAAATGTATGTTGTGATAAAACGGTACAACTATAAATAAAACGAAATAAATTCAACAGCTGACATAATAATATGAAAATACTACGTATGAATAAACATTTAAGAGATATGTAATTGTACAAATTATATGGTTTTGAAATAAATTAAATAATATTTTATACCTTTTCAGGATTCAATTATAAGTATACATTTGTATATAAAACCTATATGTAGGTATACGATTGGAAACATATCAATAAATAAACTTAATAAAATGCGAGTACAGAAATATAATCTTCTACGTACTGATGTAAATTCTTATTAGACAATTATTCTTACACTTTGTGGAAGAGTGGAACGGAGAGTGCACCTTACTTCATAGATTAACTACAAAAACAGACAGGACATAATATATATATATTTAATTTTCTTTAATCGGAAATACATATAAAATATATTATGTAAGGCACGGTATTGTTCCTATCACTTGTATTATAAAATTAATAAAACCTAAAAATATAAATTTGTAATATTACCTTTAATATATATGTGGGAATTAGCAAAAACTGAATTAAAAAAAAAAACATTTCGCACCCCAAACGGGTCAGTTGACATATCAAAAGTCCACACGTTTGACCAACGGTCAGGAACACGGAATACCGGGGCCATTGTGCGAACCCTTTCATCCCGCGTATCAAAATAATAATAAATTAAGTATAAATAATGTGATGGGCATCTGAAACCGAGGGTTCCGTACTGGTCTACCGGTCGGCAAGGAATGCGGTCCCATTAGTAAAATATCACAATATAAGGGGGCCTTTCTTAATCGGGCCATCTTTATGGAGTGACCGCTCTCTATACCCTTTTGTGATGGAACGGCGTTAGACCATAATCTCCGGGATGGTTTGTGATTTTTTTAATAACTTTTTGCATATGAATATATTGTGTCTTAAAATATGTATTGAACGGATTCTTACATATTTGCACTAGCTTGTGCTCATCAGTTCACTTGCGAGTAATCTTATTTTTACGTTGGTGCGACAAAAAATTACGCAGAAAAGTTAAATTTGGGTGGTAAATCTTCTTTAGGACATAGGGATGTATTGAGGGCTTATTTATTTGGAATTACATTTTGAATAAGTTACAGGATAAAATTTAGTTTACAATTTCGTAAATGTTGAAGTTTAAAATTGAATATTTATTTTATTGTTTACATTTAACCCCTGTAGGGGTTTAAAGGGTTAAAAGTTTGTATATGTTAGTAGTTTTTGCAATTCGTTAAACGGCACTATTAATTTCATAGAGATAGAGTTGCAGGCACAAACTAGTTTAATTTACTATATTGCACTATTGAAAGTTACTAAATAATTTATAAATTTATTTTTATTATGTTTAATTTTAAAGTAAATTTGCAAGTGTTAATACTGTATAGTTTATTATATCTATCTGCATTCTGTACGTTCATGAGTTATGACAACCTGTTGATGTGTTATTCCTGAGTATCACCTATATATATTCTTGAAAACAAATCATAAATTATACTGAAGATTATCTAACGTGACTCAACTCTTATTGTTTGAGGTATTGACATAAAACATCTCCTTTATTATATACATATTCAATAGAATAGCTTCTCTGTCATATTAAAATATTATATTTAATATAAATTGAAAACTTAATCGACTTTAAGGTTGATTGTCAATCGTTGTGTGTATTTAACGAAAATATTAAGATCACAAAAAATGCGCTGACTTTGTGAACAAACCCTTGACAAAGATAAAGAGAAAAGAAAAAGAAAAAGAAAAGTACATAAAATCTAACCCGATATTTGCATTTTTTTATCACGATAAATATCTTCAAGTTTTATGGTAATATTAAAAACAAGTTATTAATATAAACTATACATGTCTATTGTTACTATAAAGTTTATGTGTTTGTTAGAAGTAATTTCTGAAACTGCTAACTGAAGTTTTTTATTGTAATTAACCGAGTACAAATTTGCGAGCGAACGTTTGTATATATAAATATTTATGACATTGTTTCCCCGTTTCAAATAGTACACATATATATATTATGTTTTTTAGAATTTCCTTCCTCATTAGTATATAACATAATAGGTTATAAATGTAATTTTACCTATTTTTCTCATTAGTTAATTTGATGAAACATTTAATACAAAGTCGGTTCATTTAATTCTCTTAACATAAAAGAAGAAGTTTAAGCTACATTTTCTATAAAGGTTTATCAACGTTGGTAAAAAACATGCTACAACAGGGACAGGCTTTTGGAGTATATGTTATCATAGAGTTAAGTCGACATACACTGTTCACATGTAAGAAGTTCAATAGTTGAATTTAAAGCATATTATAAGTTTTTTCATGTACATTTCTTAAACAAATATAGCTAAACTATCAGAGATAAACTAAATAAGAATTCCCAAACGTACCGTCCCCCCGAGGTCCAACAAAAGTAAAGAATTAAAAGTATCTCTTCTGCAAGGTCTTTGTGTGAAACCCCTTGTCGCGTTACGTCTTTAACATGGTAATTTTACTTAGAATTAACTTACAATAACATTGTGCCACTAAGATCTCGTCGCTTCACAATGTATTAAGTTATATAAATTAAATGTGTGCTCTATATATACCTAATTCCAAATATATATATATATATATATATATTACTTTATGGGAATTACAATATATATTATCAAGTTTTAATGCATTCTAATCGTATAAATTGAAGAAACCAAAATAATATTCGTATATGTTTTATTGTATTAAGGTTTTAACACGATATTATTCATAAATACAACTAATTATTTAATATTTGAGGTATCACTAATTTCGAAACAATATCGTGCAATTCAGCCAGACATTTTACTAGCAACGTTCGATGTGAAAACAATTTTAGTTTCACTAATCTTATATCATCGGATTTAACTACATTTTTAAAGGAGTATTAGATAGACTAGAGACTTGAATACTACCGTTGCTTAAAAAAAAATTACAGATCTAGTGAATCGATTATCTTGGATTGACATGGTAATCCCGTATTGTCAATCGCAAATCTCTTTGTCTAGAATTAGAAACAGGACAGAGTTGGAAATTTACAGGCTCGTATATTTAAATCAGAATACGGTTTTAAGCTTCGACGTGTTTCTCGATTTTTCTGAGAATGAACGAAAATCATAATTATTTCAAGAGCAATCATTCAACAAGAAAATGAATAAATATTGTAGGAGATCTAAGACACTAATGTTCTAGTTGCTCCATTACTAAAGGCAAACATGATCAAGAGACCAGTCATTATGTTTGTGTGCATTGTGGTTTTTTATTTTATGAGACAAGTTACCATAATAGTTGCGGTCTAGAATGTTTATTTTAATACTCAGTTTCGTAAGAAATTGCAGAGCTTCAGGAAAAACTGAATCGCACAAAGGTACCTACTAAAAACTACGCCTGTTTTGTCTGCTTGTATTGGAATTATATGTTTTTTTTATTCCCATTCAATGATGAATAGTTAGCTTTAATGTTGTATTTGCTTTTGTAATAATGTAGGGTAATCGTTATTTTAACGACCACGTAGTAGGACAATCGCCCGAGAGCCGAACGGGGCGAAATTTCAAGTCTCATAGATCAACTAAACAGAAAGTATTTTTTTCTTATTTTTGAATTACTCTCGGCGGAGTATAATGTGTGTTATATAAGTATAAAAGTGTGATCTTGTATCTGATGCTTGTACATTAACTCGATCTTATATTATTACGTAACGAAGCGATAATATGAAATTGTTTGTAATATATTTGTTTAATGTCAACCCTTACGCTACCAGTTACTGTCAGAGAAACCCTTACTCAATTTCCAACAATGGATTATAAGTTCGGGCACCCACGCATGACGTACCATTATTGAATTGTGAATAATGATAAAGAGACGGGGGATATAAGAGCGAGATAGATTAGCTAGCTATTGTCACATATGATAATGCAATTTCGTAGCGCAAGGTGCTGTAACCCATTTTTGCATAAAAACTAAATATTTCCGATCGCAATGTGCGCAACCATCTGCGCTTTCCCATTGTTTGTTTAGGACGTTGCGTATTTGGTTAGATTTGGTTCTCGCTGACCCGATGTTGGCATTGTAAGGGTTAGCTTTGATTTTACCGGCCGCTTTTGCTTGTTTTCGTTAATGCTACCGCCCGTGTAGGAAAAGGGTTTTGTAATTTTATAAAAGAATACTATATTTAGGCTACCAATATGTTAACACTATAAACTGGTAAGGGTATTATTCGTATGTAGTATCTATTGATATGTACTCGAATTGTACAGTGAAGCTTATAATTTTAGTAAAGGAAAATGTTATCAAATGATATCCTGCTTGAGAATTTTCTAATGTTGTTCTAGTTAGCTACCATCTTGAAGTTGATAGTTTAAGGCAAATATCGACGTGTACCGTTAACCGTACTTAAATTATATGCAGCTACATTGCTATATTTACTGTGTAGTATGCTGATACTGCCCTAAATTCTGTAAACGTCTATAAATGTGTTCCTGTAGCTGAATTTGAGAGTCAGCCCTTCCCATTGTATTTAGCGTGTTACTGTCTTAGACTGCACTATCATTGAATATCAAGTGGGATGGTGATTAAAATATAGTTCATAGCCTGTAAATAAAAATAAATTGGCGGAACTGCAATTACAGTTACAATGTCATGACAAAACATAATAACTTAGGTACCAATAATTTTATTTGATACTGATGGTTTAATGTAAAAACAATGTTGTTCACTAACGGAAAGGAAACCTCAAAATAACAAATTAGATATAAAACCGCTACAAATACCATAATTAGTAATTATATTACAAATGAGAAAACCACTGGTATATTATGGTATAATCGGTTTGTTAAATATAAACCGTACTATGTTTTGTTGAATGACATAATCAATCAATTTCACAGAATAATATGGAATCGGAATCCTTTACTTGTTCTAAACAATAAAATATTGTGCAAATATCTGGGGTTTGCACCCACAAATGCATCGTAATACATGTTTCGTGTTGACAGAATTCGCATCCAATAATATCCCTTACGATGTTTTGGACATCTGCGCAAACTGCATTAAAGGGTACGGCCGAGTGAAAGTTTTGTTACATCTCAATTGAATAATAACGTATTCGCATGAGTTATTATCTGTTTATAAACGTTCAAATGTACTATTATTAAATCGCACAGATGGATAGAAATGATATGTCTAAAATGAGCCATACTACAATATTATTACACTGTGGGTATAATTTTTATGGATAATGAAATAAAGATGTATGCGTCGCTAAAATCAAAGAATTGTTTGATGAAGAATTGGTTTTAACATTTGACTACAATCTCTCTTGATATTACGTGAAGATCTACAGGAGGACTGGCGTTCAAGTACAGATGCTGAAACACACACATACGTGCTTGGCGACAGATTTTCAATTTGAATATAACCAGAAGGATTTAAAAAAAAAAAGCTATACTACCATTGTATAATGTCATAACGACGTTTTCCTTCACCGAAAGTTCTGACTCAATGCAAGCTTCTAATCTACGAAGAATCACGCTAAAATCTCGTATAGCGATTAATTCTGATGTACCTTGTAAAAAGATAAGTTAGGTTATTCGGTTGGCTGATACTCTTTGTCCGTGATTCTTGACTACAGGTTAGAAGCGGAATAATACCACACCGTAATACTTTAAGAACTATTCGTTTCTCTTTATTTCAATAAGAACAGAGAGAAGAAGAAATCTTAAGTTTTAGTTATTGTAACAAAACTGATGTTTACCAATACACCATACAAGTGTTTAATTTTAGAATTGTTTATGTGTTAAGTTTATATATTATTAAAATAAATTATATACAGAAATTCGAGGTCAACTCATATATATTACAGAGACCTAGTTCCAGACGATCCCTAGAGCTTGTTCGGTACCCGTCGACTTTTCAAGGGTTACCATCTAAATTATTAAGAAAGGGAAACAACGTCTCGTATCGTCTCCGCAGGCCAAATAGTTATAATAGTATTTTAGTGAAATTATTATATACATTTTGACCTAAACAGTATAACTTTACCTAATGCTTGCAGTAACAATTATGAATTAACGTCAAACTAGTCCGTTGAAGTTATTTAGTTATACCATTTATCCCTCATCGAGCTAGGTTAAAAAGGCTACCTACGATAACGTAAAAATATAAATTTATCCATACCCATAAATTTTAAAACTATTAAATATTTAAAAACATTATTTCAGTAACTAGCGTACAAGTACAATCGACAGGAAACGTCGTCACAGTCTTTATTTCTCGATACACCAGATCGTCATACCATTTTCTGCAAACTAACTTTAACCGTAACAACAGTGCGACTCTGGAATTCGATTTCAGGCTTCATTCAATTCTATCAAGCGTATGCTTTGTAGATTCTAATTATTAAGCATTATGCACAAACTGTAACCTTTCTTGTGTCCCTTTCTGAGATTGGTAGAGATTGATCAGTTTTTAGCATTATGTCCTCCAATTGTATAACATGTCTGTGAATGAAGTTTCTCCTAAGAATAGGAAAGCTTTTGTAAGGTTCGTCGATACATTTATTTCTACTAGAAAGCGGTAGTGCACAAATGCTGTGAAAAATAACGCATTCTAACTTAGTTTTCAAGTGTAGTTAACTTACATTATTATGGCTGGCTTTGGAATTGCGATCCTATTGAATTTGCTGATAGATAATTGTAGGCTGCAGTTACCCCATAACTTTAAGTGGTATGCATACATATTTGATAATTCTTAAAATTAAAAAAAGGATTAATTTAATAAATATAAGGAATATAAATGAGTCTGAACAGTGTACACAATATGACATATTAAGTTAGATAAATCGAAGTAAGTTTTTCACCGACCCACTCTAGTACCAGAGCGGCGTAAATGCGCGGGCGTGTACCAAAATCTAATAAAGTACACATCAACACATTAAAATTCACTGGTTTTAATGATTGACTCGTAGACAGCCCTTTGATCCGTCGTGTCTGGGTTATGTTAGGCGCCGTGCGTGAATGTGTGCGTGCGCCCGACCCGGCCGGGGTGTGAGGCGAAGCGAGGCTGGGCGGCGCGGTGTAGGGCGGCCGCCCGGCGCGGTCGTGACATTGGGCCGATCAGCTGACGGCGTATCGATTGCCCGGCCCGACACTTCCTTACTTTTTTTTATGAATTTCTCATGTCGACCGAGTAAAACGGGAACGCGGCTTGTTTTGATGGTTAGAGATGAGAGATTATGGTGAATCTGTTTCATTATGTTGGATGTTTTTTAAGTAACATTAATGAGTTAGTGTTGTGTTTTTATGAGAAAAAAAATGGTATAAGGTGTTGTAGTTTGATAAAAAAACTGTGTGAAGAGTGAAATTGTAAGGAAATAAATGCACATAGGTTAAGTTTTCTGTCTACGACCTAAGTAACAAATAGCATAAAAATGACTCTAGTGAACTCGATTATTCAACATTCATCTTAAGTTTTTGTGTATTCTGTAATTTTTCAGTAGACCGTGGTAGTAATATATGCAATAACTTGTCATGTACTTGTAATACTTTAAATATTATAAAGTTACACATCGCTTGGATTCTGCGCGTTTTAATTCTAAATTTAATCGACATGTACGAGTATTTATTTAAGGAAATACCATAGCGTAGAATACGTAGCGCAGATTTTCAATACGTATTCGATTGTCATGTTTATATGTTTGGACGAGATTACTCGCGAGAGCGATCGGTTTTCCCGTATCGTAAACACTGGGTATTTCTTAGACATTTAAATGAACTTTATAACATTTTTTTATTTTAGGAATACTATTGGCTAGTATAGGTATATATCGTTGGTATTTATAGAAACTAAGGTTAGATGATTCACTTCAAAAAAAAGAAATTGTCTCAAATGAAACAACTTAATAATGACATTAATGTTTTGTAGGAATATATTTAACTATTTTTCCATTATAAAATGAATCTATATTCTGTTACAAAGGTAGAAATGTTCATAGTTCACGGGCTATTGTTGAAAAGTAGTAATAAGGTTAATACGCATTTGATTGGTTAAATTATGAGAGCCAAAACATTCACAGGTCGCTTCCCGCACGCCATCAGTACTGATCTGCCATCTGATTTCGTTCTAGACAGCTAATCCAATATATTCTTGAATATATAACTAAATTGAATACATAACCTACATAGTAATCAAAATTATTTTATAATTATTTGAGTGCAAGGTCAAATGAAATATTCTCATACGTCGGAAATTCTGTACCGCGGCAGCCACACGATCGCTATTGCCGAGCGGAAATTACCCCCGAGTTGAGCGGTACAATACGGAGTATCTATATAAATATAACGTTAAAATATATTATAACGAAGTACAGTCAGATAACAATTTACACGACGATGAAAAAGGGTTTTTTTTTGTAACACTAAATACAACAATAACAACTATTAACAATAACAATATTGTCAATAATTGCAATAATTTACTATTGCTCATGAATGTTTAGGCAAACGCAATCGACAGCCAGGTTATTCGAATCTGATATTTTTATTATATACACTGACTGTATCCAGCGGTTTCACTTGCGTCTATTTTCTATCGCCCTCGAGCCCTGATGCCCCACGGAGTGCATTACGGCCCGCCTGCTCTGTTACTTGGTTGTCGCTTAGCATACTGACTGATCTACAATTTTTAAGGTAATTTTTCAGCTTCGAAAAGCTATTACATGATGTTAGATAGCTTCTAACATTTCTCAGCAAATAAACAATATATTGCAAAAAAAAAACTAAAATAAAGATATCCCTCAAACCTTATAATGTTACTATAGATATGTCTATAAAGTAACATAAGTAATGTCTATAATAGTAAGTAATGTCTCACAAAAAATTGCCTCTAGCGCGTTCTACTACAAATTTCAGCCAACACCGATGAAGACGGTACAGTAAGCAGGTAATTTTACGAGGTCAGCCTTCATATAATATTTACATGTAACAGATATGTTGTACCTGTGTTAGGTGCGGTGTACAGTGGATGATGCCTCACTGCTGGTGTGAGTAGTCCATTCAGCAGAGCTCGCGCACCTAGCGGAAGCCCGGCTGGTTCTGCGTTCACTAAAACAAATAAATTTGATATATTACTTATATACATTTAAAAAAAATTTCACGTGAGCATTGAGCAATGTCAGTTTATATAATTTGATTTCATTTGTTGCCTGGTAAACAATTAATTTTGTAGTAATTTTGTAGTGCGAATGCAGTAATGTTTACTTTACTTTACACTACAAATATCAATATACATTTTTATATCAAACCCTAGACATGACATACATTTTGAAGATAAGCTTCAAACAAGAATAAACTAATTTTTTAATACTGCTAAAAGCAAAGGGCCTTGAGTATTACAAATTAATTATCTATGTGTCGAAATTCTAGACAGATTTAAACTTTAAAGGATTTAAGTTTGTGGAAATGTTTGGTAACTTATTCCGTAGGCATTAATCAAGTTAAAGTCAGGTAAGATTAAAACATGAACAGCGGCAAAGATCAAACTATTGTAGATAGACTGTATTGTAAAATCATAAAGAACTGCTATTGTGCCAGTATGACTAACTTTTTAAAGATATGCTGTTTGTTTAACGTATTAATTTAAATTTCTAGTCTAATAATTAATTCTAGTCTATATATTACTAGGGATAGACAAAAGAATTAAGTACATCTTTCTCCTCTGTTTCTCAAACGAACTTCTTTATTTATTTGTTGTTGAGTAAATGTTGACGAGGTTTAGTGTTTTCACTCGTTGTTTTTTGAAAAAAGTTCTATTTTATTCTGTACTATTGAAAATTTAATGAATTATTGCCGAACATTGATTACTAAGCGATTATCTACTAGTAATATTTAAAACACAGTTTAATAATAACAATAAAGTAAATATTAAAGCGTCTAAAATGAATGAAAAATGGTCCATTAGTAAATTTAACGTAAACACAGTTGCAATCCGCTGTCGTTGTTGTGATGACGGACTGCGAGTCTCACTAAAGTTGAATATATATCAGCTGTTTCCGAAATGAAACACGCCAAAGAATGATACTGTACCGTGTTACACTTAGTGAATGATAGACTCGAACACAATTACTATGTGTTTCCACCAGAAAAAGAGTTGTAAAATTATTTATACTAGTCCTTTATACTAGTCTTGTTACGGCATTATCGCTGCATATTCAAATGTTACAGAAGCGTGTAGACGGTGAGTAGGCATTTATTCAGATGGATAATGTATTGCAGAGTTTTCTCTTTCCCGCACCGTTACTCTGTTGATTTAGCCTACCCTCTATTATTTATTTATGTATAATAAATGCTGAGCATCCGTGTCGGAATGACTGTTGTAAAATCTCGCGGAAAA
This sequence comes from Antheraea assamensis, assembly GCA_035772565.1. Lineage (NCBI taxonomy): Eukaryota > Metazoa > Arthropoda > Insecta > Lepidoptera > Saturniidae > Antheraea > Antheraea assamensis. Next base: position 332,335 of record JAQQSE010000067.1, read on the forward strand.
GTGTTACCTCATTTCGCTCTCGAACGCAAGCAATTCCGTTAGAGGTTTCAATATCATATGTAATATTTAAACAATGTAAATACTTGTAAATTGTGTTTCGAAGTATTCCTTAGTTTGATGTACGCTATTACACAAGAAATGTTTATAATTAATATAATATTAATTATATATTTAATAGTTATTGAAATTTATTACGTATGTTTGTTTCAGCTATTATTACTTGTTGAATTTTGATTGTTTTAATATCTTCGGTTATATTTATCATCTGGTTATAATTTATTAATCTTTGACTAATCACAACCTGTGACTCCGACTGTGGATTAGAATTTATTACATAATATTATAAAAAATATTATAAGCATGGCACATTCAACGAAGAACTTATAGAAAAATGAACAAAATTGTGAGGATAACCCAAACATACGTAAAATCCAATGATTAAAATGTTTAGTAGTAAAATAAAATGGATAGACAATAGGTATGTGAACTATGGCTTTTTAGGAGACATAGGAAGAATATTACCCAAATCCAAATTCTGTATCAAGTCATACGTTTTTTTAGGGTTATAATCTTAAGTAGACGATAAGGCAATGTGATATTAATTCTAACTCCGTATACATACAGCGAATTGCTGAAAAGTAGCCTTTGCTATACGTAAATCGTTCACATTAAAACTCACCGAAATGAACTGCCATTTGCTGTTGGTAAAGTGGAGTGGTAATTGCGGAGAGACGAGTCTCGTTCTATAGGCATTGCATTACCATCATCCCGGCCTTTCAATTTATTAGATAGAAAGCTGGCATCACATCAGCTGATCAACAAAACATTTTTCATCGTATGTGTGGTCTACATACATACATACGACAGGAGTGCCTTTTAATGAAGATTAAATCTTTTGCTTGGTAAGCGCGTACCGTCATCATTCAATTTTAATGACACAGGAGAAAAGTGTGACTCATGCCAAAGTTTGTCGCTTAAAGGAAATTCGCGTGCCTAAAGGAAATTACAGTAAAATCGATAGCTTAATATATTATAATCTTGATAGATCCTCGCCAGACGCTTCCGTGCGCCGACCTTGGGCTGCCCACCCAACGACAACCCCCGAAACCTACCCACCTGTTGTCTAGGGGGCGGCACTGCGCATGTTTGGCGCATTGACAGAGACGGGAACACTTTCTCTCTCGTCAGGTCGAAATGTCTAGACGGAATGTGAACTTTTTACTGCCCCGGACATATGTGATAGGAGGTATCAGATCTCATGCAAATTCTGTGGATTTTTTTTCCAGTTCGAATCACGCTATGGTTGCATTTCGTAATGTAATGAATATTTTTTGATATTTAGCATTATTCAGCATGAGGATCGTTTCAATTACTTATTACTTATTAAACACATTCTCTTAAAACTCTGTTTATAATATTCCCCAAATGACCTTCTTATTAATGTTTCATTTAATAATGTGAAAAATAGTTATATAAATGAACATATAACTATAATATTTTATTAAAGCGAGGTGAGACATTTGTTACGAACTGGTGGTTGAATTTGATTTTCACGACTACTTTATAGGGTATAGTTACGCAAAAGATAATATTTCATATTGTTTTTGGACGTAGGAGTGTATCAAGGGACGATTTTTGGCAATCAATCATTGAAGGGATGAAAGAGCGCGATGACAGATTTGGATTGGTGTTTGTCCTGCCACAGATACTTGAAGACATAGATATATAAATGTAGGTTTTTGATTACAAATAAATAATTAATCGTTACGGGATGAAAAATCCTATTAATGTTTATATGTACATTTTGATATATTTTTTAATAAATTATAGATATAAGGTGTTTTTCACAATCTCATCTGGTATTAAATGACGATGTGTTTTAAGATGGTAACATAATAAACCTAGAGGAAGAAGGCTGATAAGACGCAATTGTCGGACATTATACAAAAAACAGAAACACTAATTTGATCAAAGCTATGTCACTGGCAAAGTCTACTTTTTAAAGTAGTCGATTAAAGTCTATTTTCAGTTAAATATATTCCCTTACACTTGTGTTCTTTAGAAAACCCACTTGATGAAATCCAATGCATGGGTGTTAACAGTGGCTGACGTAAGTTTCAACTTAGCGAGATTAGCTGAGAGTAATGGGGGCAAGCAGCTTAGTGGATTAGATGCGGGTTGTGTTGCTGGGCGGGCGGACCACTGCGTACGCTAAGGATGTCTCTCCATAAATGTTCAACGCGTATAGAAACGGCACTGTATTTGCCAACTTTATGTATTTAGTAGCGGCTACCCAAGAAGTCTTTTCTGTGTTTGTAACTTTATAAATACTATTAGATAGTAATAATAGACTAGATTTTGCTCGCGGCTACGTTTCTGTTAATGTAGATTTTGAAAATAAAATAGTCCATATTACTCGCTGATATCGTAGCTTTCTATAGGTGATTTTTATAAATCATATGTAAAATATAAAAATTATAAGAATTTCTAAAATCGTTTAAAAATATTTTGAGTTTATCTCATAAGAATCAAAAATAAAATCTTATCTCTTCCTAATTGTAGTTGTGTAGAAACTAATATTCATGTGTATACTTCAATCAGAGATTCAACTTCCCAGAAGAATTTAAATATAACATTTAAAATAAAGTAAAATAAAATTTGTTTTTTAAAGAAAAACGTGCATTTTAAAAGCTAGCGTGTTACTCGCCAGTGGATCGATACTTTAAGCGGATGCGATGCGGACACGATCTTGCATTATTCAGCGATATCTAGGAAGGCGATGCATGCAAACTCTTTTGCTAAAGCTTTTAAAGGTTCACTGCACCGTATTCGCTTTGTTTCGTTCCCTCGAGATCCCGAGATTGTATTGCAAATGTTTGTAAATTAAAATACTTTTTACTTAATTATATTCATTTAAATTCTGATATAATAAATGTAAATACTATATAGATCTATACTATGTAAAATATGGATATTGTAAATATAATAAAATTCATGAAATAACATTGATATTTAGAAATAATGATTGATAACAAATGATTCTATTTTCAAACGAATGTTTTTTAAACGCAAGTTTGATTGAATTAAACCTAGCGAGTGTTTTTGCATAGCGAATAAGGACAACAATTTTGTACTCAATTTATAGATAAATCCGAAGTCTATTATAAACGAATAATTATCAATTATGAATAGGGACTCAGGCATGTCCCTATTTAAGATATTTATTGTCATTTTGCTGTTTTAACTTATAGGTTATAAGTTCAAATTATGTATTAAGGCCAATATAAACATTGCGAAAAACACTAATTACTTTAAACTTATTTTAATAAGAAAATGGTAACACACTTAAGAAAATAATTCTTGATAGTAATTGAATTACGTTTATGTAGATCACGTTTATTAGCATCATTTAATAAAAGTGTTCCAATTTTTCTTTCACTCGATCAAAGCTACGAAAACAATGTTGATTCAGTTAGTACCAATTCAAAATGTTAAATGATTCAAGAAGCATTCTGTTATATTTACAGTCGGGAAGAATAAAATAAAACATTAATTGAATTACATAGAACAACAACGACAGCTTGGCACGCAATCACCGGCGGGTCGTTTACTTGAAAATAGGATTTTAAATCTACCCACAATATATTTTAACTATCCCATACACAATTATTACGTTTACGTCTGATATATGATAAATGGATTCCAAAACCAACAGTAGCTATTAAAATACGAATTTCCACTAAAATTGACTGTCGCCGAAACACAACGCTATTTTTCTGGATTTTTACTCTGTATAAGAGATCCCAACGCCCACCTCCCTATTAAAGGTATTTATTTTAAGTATGGTATATCGCTAACAAATTAAATTGTTCATCACTAATTTTCGTAAAAAGTAATGAATTTGACTATCTCAAAAGTCCACCGTAATGATAGATTTCTAATTATCCTATTAATATTTTACACAAGAAAAGAACAATTTTATAAACATGGATGTTCGTTGCTCTTTCACTTAAAAACTACTGAACCGATTTTGATGAGACTTTACAGTAATGTAGCTTATACATCAGGATGATGCATAGGCTTAACGTATAAAGACATTGGTTAAATTAGCAAAAATATAATGATTAGCGTCAAGTAAGTTGGAATTAAAAAACCTTCGTGCGCTATATATACCGTTAGAGCTACACGAAGATAATGTATGGGTATCTATAAAGATATAAACGTTGACGATGTCGCGGCTAGCTGCTAGTTATACATAATCCAAGTAAATTAGACATTCCTTCTAAACAGTGACGTTATTCATAAAGTGGAAAGCTTGGAACGGTAAACTTTTGCTTTCGTTCCATCCTGCAATGTTTAAACTTGCATAACCACCGCCGGCCATACGGGAGCCACGGGAGGAGGGGCGGTCGGGTGGCGGGATAGGTGAATGCACTCGGCACACCCTCATCAACCCCCTTATTTCAGTGCAACTCTATTATTTCGTACAACAGAGAGACCCGGTGTGTCGTAAACGGGTTATTGTACGTTTTATGTAGCTTATTTGTAGGAAGTGGGTGTATCTGACCTCAGCCGGCGAGGAGGCGAGGTGGTCTCGCGAACGTATTTCGTTTAATACCGATTGCTACGACGTAGCTCTGTATTTCATATTCGTTGTCGCATATCAATTTTTGTTAAGGAAAAATATACAAATCTATAAAAAAACCTGGAAGTTTTCGATAAATATACATTCGATCTTCACTTATACGGGTAAGAAAAAAAAGTGAAATTTGGATTATTTATTATGATTTTGTATACAAATAACAAGCGAGAAGATATTCGTGTTTGTACAAAATTTCATGTTCTGCGTCTGACATCCAATTTACGTATGACTCGTGTCAACCCTGACATATAACAAAAAACAATACACATATATTTTAAGTAGGTACATATTTAATATACAAAGTGGACAGCTTGTACGCGATGGCGTCACACTTTGCCTGCATCAATTACTCCCGACGTTATTTTTAAACACAAAGAGATGTCATTTGAACCAGAAATAATAAGTGATTTGATGGGTGTACTACAAAAAAATGTTCTGCGGGAAATAATTAAAAAAAATGGTGGCATAAATTTCGCTTTATCTCTGCAAATTAATGTTTTTATAATCAGAATTATTATGTCTTGTTTACTGTTTTCAATGGTTTTGTATCATTGTCTATTTGGTTTATTTATTAATGAAAATTACCAAAGTTATTTTTATTATTTTTTGATTTCACACCTCATCATATAATTTTAAACTAAGCATAACAATACAAAAGTGCGTTTGTAAATTATCTTTGATTTTTAACGACAGACGACAAAAAAGTGTACACTATTATAAACAATAACTGTAGGTTTATTATTTTATAAAACTATATGTTAAATAAATTTTAACTTCGTCTTAACTTTTATTGTAAATGTTATTAATTATTATGTAAGATTTACAACCACATTATTAGCTGTAGTCCGGTGAAACTGTAGACTGTTGTTAGGTCAACAGTGTAGTCAATTCGAAAAAAATAACACATTATTATCAATATAGTTTACTGAATACTCCTCGTCGGGTTTTACCCTATAATTTCCAGTATGCTGATATTTTATTTAGTGGAGTATTGCAAACATTAAATCAATAATAATCTTTTTTTTTCTGTCATACTGATGTCTTACTTGAAATGTCGACGCAATTTGTGCCAGTATCATTGTTTATTACGCTAAAGTTGGATAGATGCTAACATACTGGAAACCACTTAACTGTTTATACTAGAAACAGTCGAAGGACCGTAGGGTTTATAGAATTCTACACACCAGATGGGGTCGAGGCGTGATGATCATTTGTATCAGACGTAGCAGACAAGGGAAGTGACCGAACGTCTCGTTCGTTATAAAAGGTACGCGTTACTGTCCAGTGACGTCATTGTATGTTATTTCACAGAGGGTTTATGCGAAGAGCGGCGGCGGAATTCGTAATACCTTCGAAAATAACGTTTACGTGAGAAGTCATTTCAACTTATAAGTATAAAATATGTATAAAGTACTACACTCTGGTAAACTTGTCGTCGCCAAATAGTCGAAATTCGACCATGAAAGCGGTACAAAGTAGGGATGATCGATATTCATCGATGGTGAATAAACATTGATGTTTTGATTTCGATAACATCGTCACATTGATGATATGAGAATAAAATATCGAAATGTAAATATATCCTTAAGGGCCGGGCCATCTAGTGTTGGATGTGCTAGCTAAGGACTGGAAAACTATCATGTTTCACTATTTTACATTAGATGACACTGATCAACGTAATCGAAGTAAGCCGTACTAATACTATTACTTTGCAATTCCTAGGGGATTAAAAAAAACTGTCAACTTCAACGCTCGCGTGATTCTTATAAGTGTGTATTGTGAGCAAACTTGTGAAGCGGAAGCATATTTAATTTGCTATTGATATTGATAATAATGTAACTTTGGCAATTAAATAACAGGTATGGTAAATCTTGATTCTGTAATCAGTCTTTAGGTATCATGAATTTGCTCACTGTATTACTTCGTATTTTTTAGGTTATTGTGTTTATTGTATTTTCAATAACAATAAACACATTTAATAAATAGAAAACATACTTTTATTTGCTACCGAAAACATTGATGTTTTTAGACATATAGATGTTTTTCGCATATCGATACTTTGAAATCGATATTTTTATAAAATCGATCATCCCTAGTACAAAGTCTTTTCTGCACATGTTAGTGTATATTTAAGACTACACGATTATTATTACCTGTATTTCTTCCTATTTAAATGGTAAAAATTGGACTTTTACCTTTATATCATATATATTTTTATTTAAAAAAGTATTATATTAACAATTGTTATAACGGATGTGCAGAAAGGGATTTTATTTTCAGACATCACTATCGTTCACATATTAATCCAATCCTTATAATATAGACTTTTGGCATAAAAACCTGAACGTCATAGTTTTTGAACTTACTATCCGGCAAATCTGTGTAATATGCTTTGGGGCTTCGTTGTATAGAGAGTAAAAAAGCAATTTGTTTATTTACGATTCTAAGAGATTTAACAAAATAATTAATATTCATGCAAAGTACTTTATTATTTTCCTAAAATTCAAATGAAAGTTAATTAAAACTTATAAATTACACCGCATCCTATATCGATAAGTTGTTGAGGAAAACCACATACAAATATGTTAAAATTTAAATGCTGCATGTTATTTAAATGTTTCTTTATATTTTCGTGTTTGTTTTGTTTATTCCTTCAAATTTCTCATACTAAATTCACCAGAAAGTCCGATAACTGTTCAAAGTATTGAACGATACTAGGTTAACAACCTCGAAATGACAGACAATGAATGTAGTGGTTTTATTTATTACATATATTGTGTCTTTATGCCAGCGTATTACGATTCGACATTAGCGGTGACTCCCGAGATATGAAGATGTATGGAGAGTCACTACCAGTCGTACGATTCTTTACAACGAACACTGTTTGATCCGGAGGCACGCAGGAGTAAGACAAGACTGTGATTGTATTCTTACTGTTCCATCATGCCATCCCGCTAACGTTGACTCATTCAATTCATTCATTCATTCAATACCATTCAAGCTGTTGTTAAGAATGAGTCATTTACTTAATGTTGAGTAGTTAAGACATAAAAGCGTAACAAACAAATAAATAAACACACTTTTGCCTTGTAATATTAGTAAGGATAAAGATAGCTCACAACATTAGCTTTTAATGTTATTTGTATTATCTCCTTACTATATAACTACTTCCATAGTGGTAAGTATTATTTAAAGATATTAATTACTTAAGAAATATATTAGAATAGAGAACTGAGAAACTGCAAAGCGACCTTCTTTTGTTTTCTTTGTTTTTTGTCACACTCATCATAATGTTCTTGATCGAAGAACTCTAGTGTTTATATGAGATATGGTAATTAGAAAATGCCTTAAATAATAATAGAACAAATAGGATTACTAATAAAGAAAAAGAAAACTTTCACTTTTTATTTGCTGACGTAATACCTAAATGTTATAATTACATCACTCCCATAATGACGACGAATACAATGACATTTCAGATGTTAAACTTCATTTGTCGTTTCAATTACAGAGTATGTTACTAAATCTACATTCGAAAAACCTTACCGTCTCGCTGTGCGGGCATGTAAAAACATAGTCCTGTTCTCGTTTACGGGGGTTAACCGACAAGGTCAATTAGAAACAGCGTCTCTAGTCAATCTTAGTTTTAAATGTATATATTAACACTTAACACATCTGATATAAATATATGACTCATTTCAATATTAGCTATAGGGCACTAAAATATATATTATATATGAATTGATTGTGTAGCGCCCAAAGGATTTAGATCTCTCAAACATTGGTCATAAAGGTAATTTGACAATGACCGGGTCGTTTCGGCAAATCTGCCGTGATACGTGACGTCAGAGCGACATCCGGGAAGCCAGGCTATTTCCAACACGATGGACTCGTCCACTCGAGTGGCCCTCGGCTGACACGGAGGTGTATACAACTGAGAGGTCTACATTCACCGGACATCGGTTATCTATATAATGAGTTAGTCAATGGTTTCCTTGTGTGCATATGCTAAAATAAAGCAATATAATGATACATAATATTGTATATGTGTTATATAACAAACATAAATATTATTATATATAATCGATAATTTAGTATTCATATATACATCAAAAGCTTCGTAATAAATGCGCGTGTTTTCAACGAGAAACAAAAACAATCAAAGCTAGCTTTTTATTGTTATTAAATAGCAACTAGGTATGTAGTACATTTAATGTTAAGTGGTCACTGCAGTGTATACATAACGAACCATAATAGGTCAGCAATATAAGACTAATATTTGTAACATGTTTCTAAGTAGACAAAAATCTATAGCAGAAATAAAAAAATAAAAAAATTCAAAAATTGCGCATACGTTCCTTTCTTTATAAATCACAATATATTTTTTAAATTAATGTCTCAAAAAAGAAATAGTAACAAATGATGCTGCGACACTGTGACATGAGTTGATAGTATACTAAATCTTTATATATAATAATTCTGTGTACGTGTGTTCGTACTTCATCTTTCCTTAAACGGTTTGGCCGATTACGACGACTTGTTTTTTGCACTTATGGGGCACACGTAAGTGGCGTTGTTGTCGAGGCTTATAAATATATTTTTTTATTTTCCGACAAAAAAATCCTCTATATAATTTTAATTCAATATTTATTTTATATTCATTACTAACTAAGTTAGTCTATATAATAAATACACAGTTAGATGTTTAGAGACCAGTTATTAACAAATAGAATGAAAAATGTGTGATAGATTTGAACACGTATACCATGAAAGACATTCCAACAGCTTCATCGTTGAGTCATTCCTGTTTTCCAGACTGTCCGCATCGTCGACCACATCCCTATTTATTATCAAGTGCTACTGTGGTAAAACGCAAACAAACAGTTTAAATCGTTACTCTTCTAAGAATCTTAAACTGGCGTGGACATTTTTTAACAAAAGCAGAATCACACAGAAAACCACGTTTATAAAATTAACCTCGGCCACTGGTTTGTATCGTCACAAATTGCATGTGCAGTGAGTGTAGATATGTGAGACTGGTATAGATAGCTAATGGTTATTATCCGATTTTTGTTGAATGTTGTTTTGTTGTTGTGTTGAATGTTCCTCTGAGCATATAATGTCGTTGTAATATATATATGACGTATTTAAAAAATTACATTTTTATTTTTTATTTATAAATAGAGGGTAAGTATAATTTCGAGGAATTTCTTTTAATACAAATTTTAGGCAGAAATATTATTATTATGTTACACTTTACTTTTCTGAGTTTGACTACGGTCTGGGCTGATGTTAAATGTGATGACGATGCGGCCTAAGAGTGTACCATACTAATCCTAAAGGGTGTCTGGCTCTCAAGTGTAGTAGTGTACACACTTATACATGTTTTGCGAATGATTTTCAACTTGAAGGTGGTTGTTACGCCAGGCATGCTTATAAAAAGTACTACTAATAAACAATTATTGCTATTCCTACTTTTTTCCATAAATTTTATCAATTGTATGTAGGTATACTAGATGTGGGATTTTAAGATTACGAAATAATAGAACAGGGTATTGTGTTGTAGAGAGATGTTGATTAAATACGAAACCTCATATATAGTATAACAAACACATAACAATTATTAATAATCTATAAAGACACACGTTTATTTTAAAAAATAATTCTATTTCAAAGAAATTTCTTCATAATAAGGCTGAGTTGCACCAAAATCGTGGTTATTGTAATTGTTAAAGTTAACTTTAACAATGACAAGACTTGCTAACAGTTACATTTGCCAAAACGAGTTGCACCATCAAATATTTTGTAATTGTTAAAGTTATTAGGGTTGCTACTTCAATAAGCCAATTAGTCCCTAAAATCGAAAAGGGTAATATATTTTACTTGGCAGGACTTTGTTATAAGTGTCACCAAGTGTCACTATTGTTATTCTGTGACTGTCAACAGATTTTTGATGACAGATTTCAGATGTCAACGACAAAACGTTAGCGTTTGTCGTCCTGTGGACATTTTCCAATTCTAGGAAATTAAACTTTTTTCTTTCTAAGACGCAAATTATCTTCAAATATATTGATTTCGTCATCGGAAGAACTATTTTCAGTTTCCCACAGGATTTCTCTTAGCAACGACATGATATTATAAAGTTTTTTCTAGTGAACATGACAACGGATTCAAAAATTGACATTAACAATAACGGTAACCGGCCAACATGGAGCGGTAATAGTTAACGTTAAATCGTGACGTCATTTTAACCATTGTCAATTGGTGCAACCTATTTTTTGCCTAACAATAACTTTAACCGAATTTTTAACTTTAACATTAACTGGTGCAACCGAGCCTAAGACGTTTAAATTAAAAACATAAACAATATAGATCCTTGTGCATCGAGTTTCTGGTCACGAAAGACGCGCGCGCACTACCGCGCATAATGATATGATATTTGGTATCGATAAACTGAGGTATTTAAATCGATTGTTTTAAAGGAGAACCTCTTTGCATACATAGGTACTATGAGCTGATAGTATGTTTAAATAGGCGATTTCTTCGTCACCCAAGTTCCGGAATGATTCCTATATCGTTTAAACGATTAATTTAATTAATAATCGTTTTAATTTTGTTTATTTGTAATTAAATATACATAATCTAATATCTCTTAGTAATACCTACGTGGTGTTGATCGAAACACAGCCTTAGTCAAAGACAATATAAGACTATATAATGTCAAAAGATTAACTAACAATAGTCACAAATGAGTCATTATTACGCGAATGTCAAACGTGTGGACACAGATGGGGAGTGACTGCGTTGTAGAGTCACATTGCAGGATAACTGATAGATAAAAAAATATACAAACAAGGTATAAACAGTAAAGATACTGTAATAGCGATTTTCGACTTACTGTGTTTATAGACCCGTGACCCATTGGTTTTCTATATATATATATATATATACATATATACAGAAACTGAATGTATTTCAATGATTTTTTCCTCAGTGACCTATAATGGAAGTCATATATGTATTTAATTCGTATACAGTCAGAATATTCTAATAAAAATAATACTTAAACTTACCAGTACATTTTAAACAGAATTAAAAATAATATAATAGAAAGAGTGTAACAAAGGGGGAGCGCGGGACCCAACGCGTTGCCAAGATGGCGCCGGAAAAGCGAGCGATCACTTTCCCCGCACGCGGGAAACGCGGCCCGTGGATGAAAGTGGCCGAGTCGCGATTCGAAATGGAAACTGTTGATATTATGTCCCGATAACGTGTTCTTCTAGCCGATATTAATAACCGACTGCATGGCTTAGTTAAAACTAAGAAATTACACAGACGCTCTTAACGGTGACTTTCTACTGATCTTGAAGTGAACATGCATTATGTTAGACTTGTTGCTTGGAGCAGAAACTCGTATCTATATTCTAAAAGCTTCAAACTAGTGTAGCTCGTAGGGTTGTGGATATCAAACTATAGAGTAGACTACCCTACTCGCAATAATACAATTCTAATCAAGAGTAAATAAGATTGCTATACTAAGATAATTTCATACTTGCGAATGATTATTATTATTTTTATATGAGTATTCAAAAGTTACCCAACGCATAAATAATATAAAAGAACTAATGAAACTAAATAGGTTGAGAGGTCTCGTTGTGTACGTATAAACGACTGTTGCGAAGTTAAGATAATTGTCTGTTACTTGGTGACCATTTTAATTATTGGTGTGTATACTTTTGGATGATTTCGTTTCAAAACACGTATATGTTTTTATTTTAATAGAATAATTATAAAAATAAATAAATTGTAAGTTCCAAACTACATCTAATCGTACTTAATTAACCGTTTTAGTAAATATTAAATATATAGTATAGAAATTAATGTAGAAAAAAATATTAACTAGCCAAGCAATTAGAAGCATAGGCCTGTTTCAGAGTGCAGGCGGGTGAGAGTGCTCGCGTGAGATTGCGTTGTTGCGCTATGGTGGTGTTTCAGTAGGTACGCGGAATAAAAGATCATGTTCTACACTTATTATGTAAATATTATGAAACATATCTACAGTTATCTATATCTGTGTTGCTGATATGTGGTAATTTTGTCCTACTAGATCGAGACCACCACACGTCAGGTGTAAAATCTGCAAAAGTGGCATGCTTGAAATTAGCTGATTTATATTAAGTATACAAACGGGAGGATAGGATTGTCTTCCGGTCAGAATCGCGACTGCCAAGTTTAAATAAACACAGTGACTTTCTTTTAATTTGTCGTTTTTCAGGAGCAACCAGTGTTTATACTTGAGGCGGGATGTTTGCAGGCCTACATCACAACGAGAACTTTTTTTATCGAACTGTCTACACTGTTGACCTGACAAGGCCTATACAGTTTCACCGGACTATGAGACACAACGAGGACTTCAGATGGGTTGTAAGTATATAGTTATATATAGTAGCAGTTATTGGTTTGAACTGTACTTACCATAAAGCCCAGTGACGTCACTTTGACGGACTATAATAATAAGCGCATTGCCTTTAAAAGCTATCGTGATTCATATAACATCCCCAGCTGAACTTGTGGTTAAACGGTAGCCTGTGGGACAATAAACCCAAGCAATTATACTAAAATACATATTATCCTTAATATTACTAAAGGTTTTTAACAATTTAACAAAAATGCAAAAATGTAATCAGAGGTTTTATAGACCGCAATGTTTCAGGAAAATCGTACAACTCGTCCTCAATCACTGTGCTTTGTTTCAAATACTACGCGATACTACAAAAGTGGTAACATGCGTTATGTAACTGTCCGGTAAAGTATACATTTGTATAATTATGTATTTAAAATGATAATCAAAGTTTAATGACGTGCGGGAACTAAGGCCGTGTCGTGATTGGTCCGTTCGTAGTAGGAGCGAAACAATAAATAATATCTACGGACGTGCAACGTTAATTACTATTGAATTTATATTTTGAAATACATAAGAGTGTAATACAATATATAAATAGAATATATGCAAGGTCCTACCGTATAACAAGAGTGCTTGCGTCGATGGTCCCACGTTAATAATACCGCCTGCCACAGATTTCGTTCAAACGCAGTTCTTAGCGACGATAAATTACCACTTAATGTATTTAAAACTCTGATCCTGTTCCATTTTTAATACAATCAGACGTGAACTATAGTGATCATTTAACATCAAGATTGTTACTGAGATTTCCCGTAATTCTCTATATGTAAATCAAATTGTAAATATTTCGTGTATGACCACGTATCGCTTGCAACTAGTGAACAAGTTTGAACGGAGTTTTCCCGATTAACATTGTGCCGACATCAGAAAATGGCCTAGACTACTTCTTATTATGTGTTTATCTGTGGCTAAGCATAATAATTATAAAATTACAAAAAAAAAACAATAATAGGTCTCATTTAAACTAGACAAACGATATGGCGGTTGCCATACCTGGCATTTCAATAAAATGAATATGTAAATTGAATATTTGAAACATCATAACATGAAAATGATCTGTTTGCGCTCGTGTATGTAGGTCAACGAATGCGAAGGGCGCGATGCGCGTGCGCATCCTACGCCATCACGCCGTGTTGAACTGTGTTTTTGTGATGTGACAAATTTATGATAATCTATTTCCAAGATTAAACTGTATGCTATAAACCAATATACTTTCTATTGCACATAAAATGTACCAATATAATTAATTATATTTTTATTTCAATTTAACTTAACTACTGAGGGCAGTTATAATAAGTAGGACATTTTCTACTTTTCATCTGTTTAGCTATTAGTTTCAAGTTAAAATCGATCGTCGAGCATCTATCAGTAACAGTAACCGATTTCCGGTAGCAACATTCAAGAACCCTTTCTGGGTTAACGTCTTATATATAATCTTCGGGTAAAGTAAGAGTTCATTGTGGTGAAAAACTAAAATGGGAATTAAGTTTGTGTAAGGTAAAGGATGTAAATATTTTCATTTCGTCTCAAATTCCTTAGAAGATATAAGAAAGTAATTATTGAACTTGTTGGATCGTTTTCCAATATTTGTTTTATGTAGTTTGAAAATATCGGCATCTGCAGTCAGCAATAGACAGAGAGCTGTAGTTGGTGACCGTAGCTTAATAGATAACAGAGTTAGGCTTTAATTATTGTTGGTGTGTATTTCTTGCTGGTCACGCAGATTTTCTTGTTTTGACCTTTTTTTGAACCAGTGTAAAAGATATTGTAATATGTTGATGTAATTACGATGTAATATTAAATCTCGAATTATATCCTAAATTATGATAGAACTAATCTAGTATTATTGTTTGAAATATTCTGTTCATTGAAATTACAATTATTTTTACAGGAAATAATTAATTAGCTGGATCACGAAAATTCTACAACTAAATTTAAATTAATTACTTTTTGGGAATTTTCATAGGGTAAATTAACAATTATATAGAACAAAAGAAGGTATAAAACCACGATTCATATAAGGCATGAAGCGTCCATAATTGTTCATATGGCAGATATTATATACAAATTTTAGGTTACCTAGTGGAGGAAAACCGACGAATCTACCTAAATCGTTCAGTTGTACATTTCTGAACGAGCGATTTCCTTTCAAACGCATATTTTTATTGTAAATTGGACACTTACAACAATTTATTATTATTTATATTTAAAATTATATCGTTTGTGTTCAATTACATTGTGAATAGTAATAAAATTTAACAATTATTCGTTATTATGAAAACAATCTTTCAATAGTTCCATCATGTTAAGCTATTTTATCAGACATATCTAATTATTTTGTTATTTCTATAACGTGAAGAAGAGTGTGAAAAAGATTTATTTCTTTCAACTTTTTAATTACAGTGATTTTAGCGACAGTCGTTTAATTTACCTATTTATTTGCAAGTATTAAATATACTTTCTATTTTTCCCCTCAAACTCTTAGACATTGAAATATAAGTATTATTCTCACGCATTTGCATATTCAACAAGTCTATTAGGAATCGGTTTGAGTTTACTGCCAAATGAAGATTTCTTGATCAATATTAGAAGGACTGAATCATTCTACAGGAACAAGGAAATTAATCTATACAAATTAATGGAAAATGTTACCAGATGAAGATCCTAAACATATATTAAATGGTCACGTTTTTACAAATTAGAAGATATTCGACAAATTAATATTTCGGAAGTTTATATTATTCTTTATTGAAAGTATTATCAAACTGACAAAACATTACTAATAAGTTAAGATGTCAGCCGTCAGTCAGCCTGCGATTTGCACTTAAATAGGTAAGCGTTAACATAGGTAGCAGATCTATGAAACATAATGAACAGGAGCGCGTCAATATCCTAGGGTTTTTTGATTCTGTGTGTTGTGGTCAGGAAAGAATGAATTATGAAATCGGTAATTTCGTAAAACGCATAATATATTAGTCATGTTTTACAATGCAGAGTCACATATTACAATTGCGATAGATTTTTTCGGGTCAACCTTGTTCCGAACAACAGTCTGATGCCTACGTGCAGCCTCGGCCACACGTTAATTCAATTCACGGTCGGTTCTAAACGTAAACACGCCTTTACAATTTGTTTTCTTCATCTGTACTATCGTAAACAGGTAGTCGGAATATTTTTATTGTGCTTCTGGCTGCGACATCGCGTAGTAAAATGCGTCCGCTTGCTGCCGGGTTGAAACTTTACGTCGGACAAAATTCTTATAAACTTCTTTCACAATGTAATTGATTGTGTAATGGTTCTTGTTTATTGGATTTAAGAAAAAGTGTAATACGAGTTTTTGGAATCCTATTAGATCTAAGTAGTAGATTTTCGCAAGCGTTACTAGTATAGATTTGTAAATTGAGTAACCCTTTCCTTTAGCACACAAAAATTCTAATTTACGTGTCTCACGATTAAAACAAGAATCGATAATTGACTGACCCATGAGTAGGATCAGCTAATAATACTAATGAAGATGTAGAGCTACTGTACTACTGACAAATATAAATTAGATTTAGACACACATTAAGAATAAATAAATTATTATTAATTTAACGCGATAATTGGGATATAAATAAAATCGTAATAATTTTGTCGCCTTATCACATATGGACTCGTATTGCATTAATTCTTGTTGATAAGATGCCACTACGGACTGATAACTGACTGGTATCTCGATTACGTTGCCGCACTCCACGTAGGAAATTAGAAATAGGGACAAGGATATCGTCGTTTAGATATAAGTTTGTTTGTCTCATCAATTACACGTGGAATATTGTTGCAACATTCCATATTCGTGGCCTTATTAAACGGATACCTTTATGTAAAAAAAAACAAGGTAAACGCAATTGATATTGTTTTTTTGGTCTTTGTATGTTCCGTTGATGTGTGTAGATCTTTTTTACGCTGACAAAACGCCCACTTGCATATTAATGTGATTGCTGTATGAAGGTGGAAACATTGCTGAGACGTAGACGAATCTGAGGTTAAAAGTTACGTGCAAACATTTTTTACGTGCGAATGTAATTAACGAAAGAGTCTTTAGTGATTTTAGATCTTCAATTTTATTGTTTTTTTCTTTAAGACATACAGTCATTAAACTCCAGCTTTATACGATTATTGTTGTAATTTACGTCGAGACATATCCAGCGTTATTATTGAAAGTTTAAATTGTAGCGAGCAGTAGCATAGGGTTTTCAAGGTAGCTAAAAGTAATAACTAACTAAATCTGGTAGATGTTGTACATTCTTTGGGCGAGAACCTTTAGGTGAAGTATCGTATTAATAAGAAGTAAAAATTTTAAATAGTGACTTATCAGTATCAATTGCACGAAGACTTTATGTAAGCTCTTCCTAGTGCATCTTGCGATGAAAATATGTCAACGAGAACGAAACCGCGCGTCATTACCGCCGCCATGTTTGGTTTTGCAGCGCGCGAAAGTGAGATTTAGCGTGAACGGTGCATCGTGGCTCCCTTGACCCCGTTCCGAGACGCCCGCGCCTCCTCCCCCTCAGCCCCGCCGCCGGCCCGCTCTACTACACCGAACGACAAATACGGTTCGTCTAGGCGAGAATAAAATTGCATTATCTACGCGCTAGTGCGTTCCGGCAAACACAATCGACTATTTTTAATTTTATGTATTGGAAATGTTTACATTTTAGGGACGCTGTTATATTTTTTTTAATTATGTTAACGTTATGTAATTTTTTTTCTTTAATCTTCAATTATTTATCTTCAATTGGATGCTAAATGAGGTGTGCAATGGAAAATGAATGCTATAGTGAATATAACACTGAACCCGAGGAAGAATCTAGACTGCATATCTTTATGTTTTTCTACAGAGGATAAGCAATAATGCTAAAATTATAATAATAAATAAATGAGACACAGTTTCCATGGAACAATAGAAGCATTTTCATGTGAAGATTATAATCAATAATGCCTGAATTAAGCAGTTACATATAGTATTGAATCAATATAATATAAGTTCACAGTGTTTTCAGAGGACGTGCCCTTTGCCGTCGGGTCATCACCCGATTATCAAGGCAACTAGCTGAATATGTAATAGAGAACACTATTCCTACAGCGTGTTTGTGGGGCGCGAGATAATCAATAAAAACATGCACCGTGGGAACAAGTTATAAAGTACATAAAAGTAACTACACATTAAGTACTTAGCTGTTATTTGAAATTGTTGTGTAATTAATATAAAATCCGGTATCGATGACATAATTTTTTAAGATCTTGCAACGTGTTAGTACAAGCGAACCGGTAAAGATTTGTAGCCGGAAATATTTACCAATCCACGTCTCTCAGAGCCGCGGGTGGGCGTTTGGAAGCCGTACCTATTCAATCACCGCGTAATAGTTGCGACACCGAACGAGTCGCTTCAGGGGATTCGCTGTTTTATTTTCTAATTTAACGTAATAAACACTAGGTGCTTCATTATGTAATAATGGGTAGGCGACTTCGTACGCGCCCTTAGATTGGGTTTTGATGTAGTGTTTATACACTTCATTTTATATTTTATAGAAGTTTTGTATAATCTAGTACGATCAAAGCTATGAGAACATAGATTAATTTGTGTATCGATACTTAGAAATACACCAACGCGGTAAAATTGTAAATCAGAACAAAAATTATACACCACATCTATTCATTTTCCAGTTTCGTTTTAGCACGTATTTTTAACCACGTGACGTAATTATATTCGTTTAAATAACATTAAAAATATGCAATTCCCTAAAATTTGTAGCAGCTGGTGATATATGTAATTAATGAAGTGGTATTACTCAAGGTTTAACGTGATTATTGGTTTAAGTAATTGAATCGTTTTGATTAATTTAGTTCCGTTGAAAGTGATTCCGGAACTATACGTAAATGGAACAAAGCGATTGTTCCGAATTTTCATTCTAGTACTTCATTCGTTGAATATCACTTTTCTCTATTTTAATAGTAACCAATTTGCATGTATTCAACGTAAATAATAAATTAGTAGGCAGATATTATATATATAGATTAACAGCAATAATGATGACGATATACATATACATAAATATTATTATAACTATAGACACGCAATGAAACGTTGTCCGGAAACCGTGAAATACCGCCATTGCGCACGCGCCGGCGACAAACAAACAAACAAACACACACACAGATAACGCAAACACAAGTCCGGGTACATTATTGAACGTTATTCTGCATTTCCTTTGCCTGTTTTCATACGACACATCTTTGCGTTTGTCAATAAATATTAAATTAACCTTTATTTCCATCAGCTTACAAGACATTTTTGATCTTCTAAAGTTTAATCACGTAAATAAGCATCACTTATATCCTTACTTATATGAATAAAAATCGTTAGTAAATATAAGCACAGAAAAATACATCTAAGAACAGTTCACATTTATTTAAAGATTATAGGCAAGTTTAAATAAACGGATTTGAAAACAAAATTTCATTTGGCCACCCTTGACCCTGATAAAGTACAAAACTCGTACTGAGGCCCCGAATAGTCGACTGTGATTTATTCTGCGCAAAAGATATTTTACGTCATTCGAGTGTATGATATACATTTTATAAGGAATACACACCACTTCAATTTCGCTGATCACCTAATTTCTCGAATTTCAGTCTCAAACCAAATATAACTAGTTGCATTGATGTGTAGAATAACAGTATTTGTGTATATTAATTTATCTATATACCATCACACCATGTATCTACAAGGATAAGCGAATAAGTTTGCCAGTCACTTTTTCTTGAAATTACAAATTTTAATAAAACGTACACGCATACTAGTAATTTTCAAATATTGTTTTTCTACGTAGGTTTAGTCTAATGAAGAAGGGGTTTAAAACACATTGTATTTTAATACTTGTTAAAGTGTTGAAGCAAAACATTATTTTATATTTTGTAAATCTCTCGCATGACTCGCACCATAGTGCATAGTAACCGCGGGTAAGTTGAGCAAGGATGTACGATGAGATGGATACGGCGCGGTGAAGTGGCGCGAGCGCGGCTGCGATGTGTTGCGCAATACGTCGCGCCACGCCACGTCGCCCGCGCCCCTACAGCAATGCGCAGTTGCAGCCGACCTACACGCGATGTAAACAGGAAAACGCGAGGTTCAATGCTGTCCCACGAAATTGTTTTTTTTTTAAGTTTCACGCTTATTATATTGTATTTTATGCAATTCATAATGTTTATTAGTGTAAACAATATAGCATAGCATAATGTAAATAACATTGTTGTATATGTTGGTATCGACAGAGAGTGTTATCATTGTTATTCTTATTTGTATTACCACTTTAAACACCTTGTTTGATTCTTTCAGCTTGTATTTCGTTACGTTTATAAAATATTAATAGTAATATTTTAATAAAATTACTGTGCCATGTAATCATAATTTTATGAGGAAATAATTTGTACCTAATACTATTATATTCATACCTCTTAAACATTTTGAGTAATCTCTAGTATCTAATCACTTAATTTATCCTGGTGTTATCAACTTTGTGTTTGGGAATTTTGTAATGCTCTTGTGGTTAACAACTGTTCATAAGTTGCCAATCTGTTTCTAAGCAACTATCTATTTACATTGACGGTCTGTTTTCCTTCCTTGCACTTGATTGCATCATCTGTGGTCAAACCATTGTTGCCAGATAAGCAGGATTCCCTTTAAAGTTTAGGGGTTTTTAAGGGAAATATAGGCAAGGGGAGCAAAATGTTTAGAGGGTTTAAAATATATAAACCACGAGAATTCCGTAGATTTTAGTAGGAGATAGGTAGCTACGAATTAAGATTGGTTATATTTTGTATGGAAATAAAAAATAGTGTCCATCTAGTAATCGGACGCATAAGATTTGCTTTTGCAGTCTCAGTGAGATAAAAATACTCACACTTATAACATTAGTAAATGTCAGGGGTTTTGTTCCTAATACCCGAATTTTGCTAACGGCGACTGGCAAATATACAGTAGTCGGGCGTCCCTTACGCCGGCTGTCAAACTGTCGGCACTTCTCGAGCGGACCGGTCCGAAACGCGTCGCAAACGGCCGACATTGACACACTTACAGTGTCGTAACACCGATGTCGTGCTTGTAACGATTGTCTAGATTTTTCGTGGAATTATTTGCCGGTGCTACGCTATGTGAATCTAAATATCTAGTGATGGAATTCGGTTTTAAGTATCATTAAACGACTAGTTTGAGTTAGAAGGAATTTATAAAGGTTTTTTGTTGATCTACAATTTTTTCCCCAATCCTTACAAATTTATTTAACACGTAATCATATATCTTACATTCCTCCTTTTTAAACACTTTAGTTATATTATAATAGCACTCAATCTCCATATTTCACCGAAAAGTTAAAGGATCAAGTTATTCCTTTTGAAAGTTCGCAATAGGTACGTACCTACGTAAAACTATTAAATATTAAGTAAAACTTCTAATGTAAGTATCGTTTATAAATATATTATTTACATGTACTGTATATCTGTCTATATTTATAGAGCATTCATGACAGAGTTTTCACTTCATTAATTTGGATTTCAAAAGAGTATTATTAAATTCAGTTGAAACAACTCGCTATGGTTTATATTTTTATTCCCATAAAGTATATAAGAGTTACAAAATGAAACAAATGAATAAATTCTGTACATATTGGAAAATATTAAGAAATATATCTTTGTTGTATATATTTATAGCTTATATTTCCAAGGAAAATGACAATATAAACATTACAAATCGTTTTCTAAAATATACTTTTTTTTAACAAATCATATAATTTGACTAATTGTTTAAATCTCTTGGTACAATGCATAAAATAATACTAGACTATAGACTATAAGAGGATGCGGTAGAAAGTAAACTGTCTACAAAAAATATTTAGAAATGTTTCTGTGGGTGTCCGTCAGACTTACAGCCGGTGGCACAGTGCCGTGCGTTGGTCATATTGCATAACATTCGGATATTGGGCAACTTTGCGGTATGTTGTAAAGAAGCTAACAAGCTAAATAAGTTGCTGCTAAACGTCTTAATAACTTAGTATACGTTCAATTCAATTATAAGTATTTGTAACGGCAAAATGTATGATAGGTGACAGATATACTATATTATGTTAATGTCAATGTAAATTGGAAATATTAGCTAATATGTGAAGAAATAGAAATATATAATTACTATGACCGTAAAAACAGTTAAAATCGGGTTATATTCAAACTACCAAGGCAATATTTCTACAGCATAATGGTACATTACTATCTAGAAAGAAAAATCTCAAAATGGACGACACTCGGGTAAAAATGTTCAAGAGACCGCGGCACGAGTAATTAGAGGATTTGGTTGTTACCATTAAACTATTTTCAACTTTATAATTATGCGTGTTAGAATCCGTAGACATATAAATATGTAGTGATCAATAAATTAGTAACATTCTAGCAATGAACACTACACAATCGTAATAATTCAATTTCCTGTTTATAATGCCGAACAGATAATATTGCAATATCCGCTCTCAGCTCTTAAATGCGAATAAAAAAATGCTGTGCGCGATACTACTTCGAACGAGACGGTGTTCCTTACATATTAGTGTTACTTAATATTTGCATACAAATTATATATCTATTGTTATGATAATAAAAAAGAAAATCAGAGATTAGTTTACTTATAAAAATATTCCGCGTAGAGAATATCAATAACGATTTCCTGTTATTATTATAAAATAATAAGTCGTGTCCCTTGGTTTCGTCACACGGCCCGCCCGACACTTTTACTTTGTTCTCGCTTTTATATGGTATTATTCTGCTCCTAAGGCTCGTAGCGTGATATTACATAGCCTATAACGGTCCTTAATAAATAGAGTATAAAATTATATTTAGCACCAAAATGTCTAGAGGTTTACAAATTACAATACTAGCATAGATTTATGTTTGATTATTTAACGACATTTCGTTATATTATAATTCGATATGTTGTTTTCATATGTATACTGGAATGTGTGGCTACAGTTTGTCATCACGGAGTTTGCTTTCGAGACATGATAAAATAATATTCATATTTCTTCGTATAAAATATGTAAAATAGATGCCGTACGAGATTGACCTATGGAGGTCAAACGAAAGATCACGGACTCCTCACAAACGAATCTTACAAGTTTATGTAAATATAACATAAAGTGAGAAATATTCTACGAACCAGTTTAGCACCATTCACATAAATAAATACTATGTTTTGAAGTTTTAATATCAAATGATATGTTGATGTATATCAATGTATATGTGGAACCCTAATAATGTGTTAACTAAGACAAGATTTCCTCACAATGCGGACGCGCTCAAGGGCGTTTGTTGCGGACTGCAGTTTGTAACACGCCAGATTTTACGTATCATACACTAAATATATTGGCTCTTTACCGCCACTATATTATTTGGTTATGAGATATGATGAGCAGGAAGCGGCGTCAGCAATTAATCCGCTTGTTTGTTTAGTTTGGAAATATTTGTATATATTACTTAGTTCTTTGGCAATGGAACTGTTACTTAAAATTAATAGGAAGGTAGAACTTAAGCTAAGTTATGGACGAAATCACCATTTTATAGTGTTTTAATCAACAATATAAAAATAGAGGATTGTCGATTCACACTCCAATATTTAAATTACTTGAAATTCGCGTTAATGGTATTTAGAAATTCGTGTGAAAAATGCATTTTTCAGAAATATGGTAGATATCTACTGTACAAACAGACATAAATATAGCAGTGGTTTACTTCTAAAATGAAAATTCCAAGTTACGCCAACAAAGTATTGAATGGAAAATCGAAAGCGATCATTTCCTCGTTCAGTCATTACCCTATCGATAACGTACAGGAAGCGAATATTCACTGATAATGACGGTTCGTCAGGTATCCGCGATTGGCGAAAATTGGCGAGTTTATCTAATCAACGTTATTCCATTGAGCAAATTGTCATACAGTCTTGATATTATGTTATGTAACGCCTTCGAATATAATTACGAAAGATACACTTTGTGTGTTTGGATGTGGTATCAGGAATTACCGGACCGAATAAAAAATTCTCTCACCATTAAGAAGAAACACTATCCCTGATTGCTACTAAGTTTTATACTGTAATTAACGAGTACCTAGCCCCTGTAGTCCGGTGAAACTGTAGCGGCCTTAACAAGCCAACAGTGTAGTCAGTTCGAAAAAAAAAAGTACCGAGCCCCTGATGTTTTTTTTTATATATACCTACATATAATTGATACAAAACATGGCATTTATTTATCAATGGATTTTCCGCGAATTGATAGCTGTTTCGATTATATGCTGATGCATTCCTTTCCATATTCTATATAAAATTGATTAATTCGATTCAATGTTAATCCTTGTGGCTTGATAAGAGCAATTAGTTCTGCCACTTCTCGTCACTGCTTGATGCAAAACGTGTAATGATAAATTTATATGATTATTGTTTATGACTATTATATAACCTGCTTATATTAAACATAACTGAAGTTCGAAATACATAAAGCGCTGTAGACAAAGTAGATTGATCGATTCCCCACCGGCCAGAGCCCTTGTTACGAGCCAGTATCTAAAACCCGGCCTATAAGACTCGACTCCAATTAGCTAGCGATAATATGGACGCTATGTTAAGCGATATTTCACCTAGTCACGAATATAAATTTCACCTATATATAAAACTGGTAATCAATCCTTTTTGCCAATTAAACTATAATGTATATTAATATAAGTTTTAATAAAAAAAAATCTAAGATGCGTATTAAAGTTTTCGCTACATAGGTATATAGGAAGTTTAACTATAACACATTATTTAACACGCAAGGTGGGAACTCTGAATGGGACACATTAAAAATCTTCAATATAAAATGAATACAGCAAGCATTAAATGAACTACCAAGTGTGGATATGTGAGTACTTTGGGAATTTCCAAAACCAAATTAACTTTTTGGACAAGCTATTTCCATTTTAAAATATGTCTTAGAGATCCGCGAGACTTAAGGACAGATGAAGAATACAGAAGAATGCATGATATCGCAATAGTTTAAACGGCCACGGACGGGTTGCCGTTCTCGCTGTATTAAGTGTTGTGGATTGTGTGTAAGCGGACAATTATTAATGGGACCCACGAATTTGGTTGTCTCGAGTTTGGGTGTACTTTTTGACCGTCAAGTGTTCTGTTTCTAAAATGTCTAAGTCTGATATTTAAAGTGGGAGCTGTTTAAAAAAGGCAAATTGGTTCAGTTTCTAGTATTATAAATTTGAAAACATTAATAAAATCGCGTTGAAACACGCAGATACATTAAACTTATATTTTAATGTAATTTTAAATAGTACCTTACTTTTAGTTAAATCTTTATATACAATATTTAAGGTAAATAACAATAGCGTAGCATCGCATCGCACTATGTGTCACGTCCCTAAAGGATCTGTAGGCAAACCTAGCACAAACATTATTCCATTCGTCTAGTTTCCACTGAAAGAACTTATTACATTAGTCTGTTGTGTCCCACGGCTGGGTCGACCACCCCTGCTAGCGACCCACACTCACACCAGCAGGGGATGGATAAAAAATAACGTTTACCTAAAAAGCGTAGGTCCCCTAGGCTACATGTTCTAGACTAGACATGTAATTGGTATTTATAAGTTGTCGAGAATTTTGTTAAAGCGACTGACTGGGAGCGTATCAGTACAATTTCTGGTTCGAGCGTTTGTTAGTAAAGTTTTTTGTTTGACATACTAGGTGATATACGAGTAGATATATGTATTTATATGTGAATTAAATGGAATAATGTAGTATACACGATTGAATACTGTATGTGTGGTTGTTGTATACTTCTTTTTAAATTACAGCATATACTGAAATAAAAAATTATATCCTTCAGGAAAAGAATGTAACTTTAACATCTTGAATAAAATCCAAATCAATGTGTCCAATGAATTACCTACATTTCTCCGGAAACATTTGGCAATGTAACCAGATAATTTTGTGTACGAATTGTTTAAAAATAGAGGGTTAAGATGTTTTTAAACAAGAGAAACACGAAAACAAAGGTCGACGAAAATATTTTTGTTAAAAGGAAGTTGTCGAGACGTTTGCGAATAAAGGCGCTTGTTGATATTTGCAATAAAAAACATCTGCAACACAACTATAGACAATACGAGTACCGTTGTGAAACATTGAACGCGTTCATAAATTCACGAATACAAAAAAAAAACCTTTTTTTCCCATCTTGCAACACAAAAAAAACCGCGAAAAAATGCCGCCGGTACAATAAACGCGAGCTTTAAAAATGAAACGGTACTGCGAGCTTTTTTCTACGTTTTTTTTTATTCTTTACGTAATAGTCGAGGGCGTACTCCCGCTACCGGCAGGTAGGCACTTTAGAAATGCACATTAAAAAATTGGGTTAAATACTTCTTTTTTTTGTGTACGACAGATGAAGCGGGCAAGGTGAACGGTGTACTGTTACGGAAACCGGTGGTTTTTTTACGGATAAAGCCCTATTAACTTTTTTTTTATTCACCCATAATCAGTTCACATGTTTTTCAGTAAAAACTCGAGTAAGTCGATCAGTAGGGAACTTTTTTTGGAGCTTATTTAAATTTAAAGCTGTTCCGTCGGCGTTTTAAGATATTTCTGTGCACTGCATAATATTAGATTATATATTGTTTTTTAAGTACTGCACAATACCTGATGTTAATTACGTTATCCACTAAACCTCCGGGGACTAATAAAGTGAGCGGCTCCGAGACCACATCTATTAACGTTTGGCGATAGATTTTCATAGATGATGATACAAATACTCTTTGATTTATTTTTATAGAGTATATCGTGTTAACTACAGCAAAATCAAATTGTTGGTATACATTGATAGCTTAGTCGTACCGAGTACGACTTGGTGTACATGGAATTAATCTGAAGGAAACCATGATTAAACCGTAGTGATTGGGCTTTTTCTAATGTCCGCCTGGCAAGCTACTTGAAAATCTTACGCTAAGTAAACTGTAGATAAGTAAGTGTGTTTCGGCAGCAGCATTTTAGAGCCAATTTTCTTCGGCATTAGGTGTTACCATCTTAGTCCACATCGTCATTTAAC
This sequence comes from Antheraea assamensis, assembly GCA_035772565.1. Taxonomy (NCBI): domain Eukaryota; kingdom Metazoa; phylum Arthropoda; class Insecta; order Lepidoptera; family Saturniidae; genus Antheraea; species Antheraea assamensis. Next base: position 359,603 of record JAQQSE010000067.1, read on the forward strand.
GTCAGTTGTGATTGTGGTCAAACCTTAAAATCTATAAATATTCAAATGGTAAAAAAATAATAAAAAATACATTTTGGTAAGAAAAAAACGTATAAATATATAAAAAAAAACACTTTTACATTATAAGATTTTTACTTGTAAATTTTACAGTCCCAATGACGTGTTTCTAATTTTTTTTTGTCTGGCATTATTATAGTTAGGAAAATAAATATTACGTGATCGTTTCGGTGTATGTTTGTTTGTGCAGGTGTACTTATGTGCGTTATGGATAAATGTTTGTTTTCTTATAATAACACATTCAAATATTAATCGAAATTTTGACCCGACGAAGTAACTTATAGAACTTATAGGCTTAGGTTTGCAATAAATAATTTAATCAGTGTTGTTAACTAGTCAAAAATTATGACATAAATACATAGTTTTTTTAATCTATCCTTTTTACAAAAATACAGATTCTATATAAGTATACATATGTATATAGATACATATATATAAATTGATGTTGTATACCTAAGATAGATAAATAAATGTCATCATAACTCACCACCAGAAGGCACTAGGACCTATTTTATTATTATCTAGTTTATATGGTAATTTAAAGCGGACGAAGTCGCGGGCGTTTGTTAGTGTGCTATATAATAGATAAATAAAATCAAACGTACCAATTTCAATAAAACATACAAGTTATTCGAATTCGTTCAATGGGGCCTCTAAAGTAACAGCAGCAGTGTAGGTCGGCTGACTGTCTGTCTGTGTGTTGTGAAACTCAATAGCCTTGCATTGCAGTTGAAGGCCGGCCAAAAATCGCGCGCGCGGCCCCACGCGGCCAGATGTCCCGAATCAAAGATCATTGCACGCCAGTAAATACATAACAGATAAGATTAAAAATCTACTTCACCAAAAAAATTATGCCAACATTTTTTTTTAATGACGACAGTTCAACTGTGCGTATATAGTTAAAAAAAAGTGTTATACGACGCGTCAATTTTGTGTTTGTAAAATTACCTCTAAAATGTTAAGGAAGTTGTTAAACCATTTATAGTTTATCAATAGGACGTCCTGGTTATTTCAACGACATGTTTATTTATTTTTGGAATCCTAAAAACGGACGCGTTCACGTCATTTGAATACTAAAACTGCATTTCCAAAAAAATCGGTCGCGTCCATATTTAGTATTATTAGCGTTATCCCTTTCGTACTTTGTCGTAAAACTATCGCGTGACAGAGATGAATTGATTGCAGGAAGCTGTTCGAAAAAAGAACAACCCTTCCTCACCCTTTCGAGGCATTCTGTTGTTTACATAAATACGAAAAGCCATATTAATTTATGTATAAACAATCAACTTTATACTCAAATTGGTATGTAATAAAGCTTACATTCAAACGACATGTTTGTCAATTTAAAACAAATTTAAACGAAGAAAGAATTAATATAATTCAAAGTCGTTCTGTTTTTTTCTGTTCGAAATTTAAATTTCTTGAGACAGGTAGCATGCCAGTGTTTTGTTAGAGGCGTACATCTTTTGATGTGACGATATTCGACGGAATCAAAGTCGAATTAATCGATTAAATAGTGAATAGTGAGGGCGTTAGGTATTTTATTTAGCACTGGCAACTCGTTATGTCTGCGTCAATAAGAATTAAGTATATTTTATGTGTAATGTATGCAAATATTTGTAAGAACACTGACCTTTTTGATGGTCCCGTGAATTTTCGCGATAATCGCGCTCCAGTGAGAAGAATGTTTTTAATATTAAATTGAAATGGTATTAAATTATAATGTTGTGTAGTATGTACATACATAAATATATGACTTATATTTTTTGAACGATTTAACCGTAACAAAATTTAATAGATTTTTCCTATAACGGTTAATTTGATTTGGATTATTGGTTTTTACTCTCGTTCCAACTACTGACCATCTTTTAAATATACTATTTGATACGGTAAGTTACTAATGACATAATAAATACATAAAAATAATAAACAAAGAATTATATATACTTTTCTGTGACAACTCTAAATGATTGAAATAATAATTAAGTTTAAATTTTTTGCCATTTTTGAACGTTTGATGATTGGCGGCTTATTTCTCAAAGTTTCTTTTCGAAGCAAAGCAAAAATTGAAAGTTCTATTATATTTATTGGATATTTCATTCAAAGTAAAGTTTCCATACGAAGGGTACTACACATGATACATATGAGAGTATCTAAAATAAATTGACAAACACTTAATATGGCTATTAAAAAATCCAGCATCCAACCCGATCACGTCGTGGTATTGTTTACGGCGCGAGCGCTTCCGGCGCCTGATCGTCATATAAACATGATTTTTTATGCACCTTTCACTTCCGACCTACGTACACGCATCACAGGTATCATTTCACCGAAGGCCCTTGATTACGAATATTATTTGGCAGATGCACTATTTCCTGTACACATTTTACACCGATGAGAAAATAGTGATGTCTGTGACTTGAGAGATTAATTCTGTCTCAAACTCAGCCACATTCATAGTAAAATAGTATACAAATTATGATTTATACTTGTTATTCATTGAATTCCCGTAATTATTTATTTTGGCAATCATATTCGCCTTGATTGGTGATTACATCTGTCATGATCAAGCTTTATAAAATGATAATTCCATCAATTATGTGGAACTCAAATCCAAGATTCCTTTGTTTCACTTGTGTTTATTGGATCAACTGTTTCAAATGAGACATCATCAAATTAAAGCAAAATAAAATTTGACAGAAACTTTGTAATGATTTTTGTTACTTTCATTTTATTCACTATAAAATATTACACTCTCCCCACGACTATAATTAATTCTAGAGTTTACAAAGTGTTTACACCAAAAATAATGTCGTCATTTAGTTATTTTCTCCATAGTTTTCTATACAAGAAATTATATATAAAAATACTGTAATATTAAGGAGTGTAACATATGGGAAGGAAAACACAAGATTCACTCATGGCTTCAAAATTTAATTTATCATAAGACAGAAGAGTTCTTAAAATAAATTATATAAGACAAATATATACTCGCATAACCATATACAAACAGACACACAACCATAAACAGAAACACACACGAGCGCTGTTAAAACGCTGTTAACCGGGTACACAAACCTCTCTGAAATAGAAATCCACAAGACAGGCCACGAGCCTAGTGTGGAGATCAACGTAAAATCTATAATATAGTTAGAGAAGTGTTGTTATCTTATCCATGTACATAAATAAGTTGATTGGTAATAAATATTTATTATTATTAGTAGGTAAGTATACATTTTTGAAATTAACGCTTAAAGTTGGCATCCCCTACGAAATTATGTATTTTTATTTATTAGAAATTAACTCTATCGTCGGTCTATTTTTCTAGTGACGTAAGAGAAAAAAGATAGAACACTTTTCTATTTCCTTGAAAACCTTTCTTACTTCATTACCTTAATAAGAATAGTCTACTTTACATCTACTAGCGATAGGTTTATCACTGTGTGTAGGAATTCACGGCCCATTTCAACACAGACTGTGATAATGACAGAAATAACCTGAAGTACCTGGATTTTTGATTTGACACGTCGGAGAGGAGACAGAGATAGTCGGCTAAGCTCAGATTAGTGTAGAGCTATTTTTTTTATAGCAGTCATCGCGCTGTGCGATCTCGGCCTAGATGTTTCACTCTTCCCTCCGATGTGCTAAATCAAATGCCGGTTACTGTACATTGAAATGGAATATGATTGCCAATGTGAATAATTATCACAATAATTAAATTAAAAAACTAGTTCTTTTGCACAAGTTTTATATTTTCTGATCAGATGTGAAAAAACGTATAAATGATACATTACAATATTCATGAATCGTCCAATGGATGACTCATTGGAATTAATAACATTCATTGGCAAATTGTTAATGCGATTGCAAATACAAAAAAGGAATATATAATTTGCAAATTTTTCATTTCAAACGTTTTAAAGCTTAAAAAAAGCTGCGAGTGTTTTTACTCCGCATTACACTTATTTATAAGCAATTCTTGCGACATATGCATTTCGTGTACTCATTTTAATACGATAATCTGAACGAGAATTTAGACCACAATAAAATCAAGTTAGCATAATAAACAATTAATGACGCTGACGGTATATTGTACCTGTTTTGTCAGCGAAACATCACGTATTGCTAAATCATCAGGCCAGTTCGAGGTAACAGAGTTCGATGCCCGGGTCACTTCCGAGTATGGTCTGCGTATTTTACGGGTTGCTGATTGGACGCGTTGAAAATTTTGTTTTGTGTTATAAAGTAACAAATAGGCATGAAGTCCACATGATGACAGGTGGTCATTGCAATCTATACCTTTGTATATAACTGAATTAATATGCCTCAAGTAATTTTTGTACAGTAGACACGTCATTAAAAATACTTCGAATAAATCACACAAATAGCTTTACAACTACGACAAATTGTATTGCACCGATTTTAGGTATTAAATCTTTATTATACAAACATCCCTTTGTTTTAGTTGTAAATAGAGATGCAGAATAATTCAAATATATTATTAGATAGACTACCCCGTGGAAGTGGTTTTAATGTGTCATGAGAACTGTACGATTTTTTAAAATTAATTGTTTATCAATTTCTAATTATAACTTTGTTATTTATGCATAACCGGTAAAGCCAGTTTAAATAAGTTACCTCAGTTACATTTTATCATGACAGCTTATCAACGTGGAAAAGCGTAACGATATGCAATAGATATGCATGTTAGTATGTCTGTCTCGTTTACTCTTTACCAAAAATCATGTTATTGTGAGTAGTGTCATAAATTTCAATAATGAAAACGGAATCGTTCGCATTCGTGACATACTTTATTCGAAACTGTTCTTCTTAAGATATCTTTACTTATTATGAAAGGCGACGTCCCGCGATCTGTTTGCCTGTCTTTGTGCTTATAACTTGAATACCACTGAATCTAATTACAGTTATTTTAAGATAACTCCTAAGTGTGTTCTCTGGTCAAGTTGTAGTGTATTTTGTTGTTTTAGGTAATTTAGGGAACATGTTATTTTACTGAGAATATCAAATATTATATTGGATAATTATGCAATGCTTTATCATTTACGAAATAAATACTTCCAATAAACCGGCAGTATCATATAGCTAACTTTTGTATTCAAATAACAGTGATCGCTTTTGGACTGGATTAAAACAAACTAAAAATATTAAATGCCACTTCCAAGAAAAATATCTCGAAAATTGCCATACAATAAATATATAAATACAAAAGAAATTGTATAATATTTACAAAGCTTCATCAAAAAACGCCTTAAAAAATAAATTTGTAGTTCTCGCGAGCGGAATCACAGGCACAGATTAGTCGTAGTATATATAAATGGTAAATTGTTATGCAGTGTTAGCAGTATGCATCGCTGTAATCTAGGTATGTTATTGAGTGCATTTTCCGTCTCAGTGTCGTTGACCCAACAACGCTCCACTTTATGTCATGTTATTTATTTATTTTGCAGCATACAATAATATGTTTTGCCACTGTCGCTAAGTACGCTTCCTTACAATGTGTATTCATGAAAAAATGATTTCACTATGCGTGAAGGGATAATTTTACACACGGTCATTCATTTGTGATTTATAATCATAGCCTCCACAAAATATATTATTATGATATTTGAAAGAGAATGTTTCTGACGATGGATGGACGTTTGTTACTCATTTACATAAAAATAACAGATTTTGATGAACTTTTACAGTAATATACTTTATACATCAGATTAATACTTAGGCTATATTTTATAGAAATATTGTTTCAATTGGACCATACATAACGATAAGCTTTAAGTATCTTCGAAAAATTCTGTCATTGCATCGGAGAATTATATCGGTGTGCGATGCATAAATCCTTTGAATTACACGGACATAATTTACGGCGTCACCATTTATAAAGATGAAAACGCAGATGGAGTCGCGGGCGGCTGCTAGTTATTTATACACTTATATTAATCTCTATGAGTCCAAACACATGTAGATTCAAATATTGTATGTTGTCAACCCTTCGCTGTAAGCGTTAAGACACAATATTATAATAAACATAATTGCTTGTATCATTTGTTGAGTAATATGTGTCATATTGTTTGACATAAAAATTACATAAACTTTGTAATATCGTTGTATAGGTACATATAGATATATGGGAAATGTAATAATTCCAGCTAAGTTATTAATCTGAACTGGGTTAAACCGGATTTTTGCGTCTATCGGGAAAATTTGCACTGCTTGGTTATCCTATTGTGACTATGGGGATAAAATCATTTTACGGTGGCTTAGGAATAAGAGAAGTATGGGGTTGGGTGGTATATAGCAAGGTTATTACGCGACGAGACTTGACATCGATTTGCGAGTCATGCCTATTGACAGGATAACATTCTTAACAAAACACCGAATAATTTAAGTAATCGAATCTTCACAATCGCATCGGTTGCATATATTTTGATGGTAGCTGAAGTCCAAATAATTTTGTTACGAATAAGGTATTTTCTACAATTATTGAAGTAGTACTAAATGCCCACTTTTGATACGATTGTGGAACTGATTATATGTTGTTGGCCTGATGGGCCTTCACAGCTTCACCGGACTAATTCCGAGATGATACCGTATAGACTTTTTATAGTTTCGCTTTCAGCTATAATCTCAACCTATGTTAATGATGACATGGCTGTAATAGAGGACTATATTAATTAATAATTAAATAAACACACCTATGAACTGGTTGGCAACGAATTTTTTATCTGAGCTTTACTAATTGTTCTACCATTATGCTATGGTTTCTTACCAAGCCATCTTTGGTACGGGCAAAATTACCACGCCAGCCCAGAACGGTGTTACAACAGAAACGTTTCTCACATTCATGTTTCCTCATCAGGATTTCCTTCATCGTCAACCGATAGTGTTACCAACTCAAATTAATAATACGCGAAATTTGAAAAAAATAATCGGTAAGCGTCGGAGTTCGAAGGTCCGGTGTCAAATCGATACTCCTTAAGCCAAGCTATTAGGCCACTACGAAAGGCTAGCGATAAGGCTCGTTACAACTGTCTAAACACACTATTACTAACAAGTTGTTTACGGAAAGTCAGTATTACCATTTAAAATGATAAATTTTCGGTAAATAACTCTCATTCGAATCATATTATTTGTGAATGAGGTTCGGTTAGTAATGTATTCAGCTCACATTGCGGTGGGACGCGGTGCGGGGCGGCGGGCGGCCATGAGTCTCACAACTTGTGTTAGGTCACGGCGGAAGTTACAATTATATTTCATAATTACCGCTTTACGTTTTACCTGTCACGAATTTACATTTGGGAAATGTTTTTTTACGCGGTAATTGGGAATGCCGAGTTGTGGAGGTAGCTCCCTTTATCGCATCTGAAGTCCCACAAAAATCACACCGGATAGTATAAATGTTAGAATCAAAACAAAAAACAATAATGCACGGGAGTCGTGATGAATTTCATCACCGAGATTGCTAATTTACCGGTGACTAAATGCTGAAAAGGAGAACGTAGAAATCGAGTAATTCTATAAAAAAATAACATCTAAGATATCGTAATCTCTTTATAAAAACCGTCTTATAAGAATAGTAGAAACAATGTGGGTCAATTTTTAATTGTATGTTATTTTTTGCACGTCTTTTCGTGCAAATTCACGAACACCGACTACAGTCATTTGATGCTAAGTAGTGTCCGAAGTTAACAGTGATCATTACGAAACGGGACGAAAGTTTTTCAAATCTCAATCATAAAAAGAAAGATTTGTATGAAGTGACTTCCGGAACTACTAAGTCTATTTTGAAAATACAAAGCTACAATATCCTTGACTACTGCAGGCTATTCTATTATTATTAACACATTTTATATTAAACTAGCAGAACTGGCGGACATTGCCCTGCCGCGATAATAAAAAAATATATACTTATGTGCATGAGACGCTTTGACTTTTTCGATTTTTTCAACAATTATTATTATATTTCAATCAATTTATAAAAACCTTCCCCGTGAATTACTCTATCTATTGGTGAAGATCGCATTTCATCCGCTCAGTAGTTTTTTGAGTTTATCGCGAACATCCAGACAGACAGACAGACGTGGCGGACGACTTTGTTTTATAATAATTAATATGTATTGATAAACGGGAATGAACTCGCGGTCAGTTTATAGTTTGATAATAACATTAAAACAATATAAATAGACTAGGTATTCCATTAATAAAAAATGTATTCTTCGCTTATTTATATATAAATAGATTTATCAACTTGTTTTTTTTTGTTTAGTAAAAAAATTAGAAATAGTTTACTATCGACGAGCTGAAGCTTTCAATTATAAGTCTCAATATGTCAAACTTCACGACCCTTACGTCTACTAATTTAGAATATATATACCATTTGACAAAAAACCTCAGTAATATTGACACTTAAAATTAACGAATTATACTCAAATTTCACCACGTAACCACTAGTGTTATAAACCATTCCAACGCTTAGAGTTCTATATATACTCTGGTAGAACATGGACTCTCTCAGAAACATAATAAGAGGTAAGTTTTATTTGATATGTATATCAATGAACCTGCGACAGATAGCAACTTGAACAAGACGATATATGAGGAGGCTCACAATCTTTTTAGCAGTTTCCTTACTTACGTGACTTTTCATCGGGATATGTATTTCTAAACTTTTGCACGGATAACGCTGTACTTTATGGAATGTTATGGACACGATTGCCACGTAGTACTATATATCATGTAATTTATATGATTACCGAGTATACTTTGTGTCCATCAATCGCATATTTTAAGTACGAAGCTTGATAATGCCGGGGTTGTCTTTCCAATAAGTTTTCTAACGACGAGGGAAACTAACTAGTTAATATTATAAATAGGAAAGTTTGTAAAGACGAATTTAATTTTCACTTTTGTTACAAATTTATATGCGCCACTAGCAATTGTAAATCAAATATTAATAATATTGTAGGCTACTATGTTTCAGACACTACCTAGTTTTTGGCCTTAGTTAAGGCTAATCTCTTGTAATGGATTTTTTTTTGAAATAATGAAGTTTGTATTATTTGAGTAAACCAATAGTTACACGAAGTCAGTATATGGTGTCATTATTTATAAAGTTGCAAACGTAGACGAAGTCGCTAGTGGCTGCTAGTTTTTTACAAATCTCGATAATACATCATCCGAGCTCACACACCTTGACAATTCGTAATCGATGACCTGAGGGACCTTGACGATATTGATAATTAACTATACATTCTCATACTCTAACGCTTTTCCGCAAAGCTACTGAACTCTACAGATGTAATGTGTAATTACAACAATATATTTCTAAGTTATTATTAATTGTCACCATCCAATTATTGTTAGGTTATTTAACAAAACTTAACATGAACTGAAGGATATTTCTTTATAAATGTATAACGTACGTAATAATTCAAATTAGGACATTTAATTGCAATTAAATAATATTAAGAACAGCGATTTCCGCCAAACGACACGGCAACCGGTGTGTCATCGCCGCTGTGTGAGTTAAAACCACGGACCGCTTTAATTAAACGTGAATATAGATTTTAAAACGATTCATTGAAAAAGCAAATAATATTGATATGGAATTTATAATAAAAAAATATATTTGTCGAATCATTAACAAACGAAAAATATGCTAAAGATTAAAATTATTCATAAAAAACGATTTTAATTATGCAAGGTTCTTAATACGCATTTTATATAAAATACTGATGAGAGATTTATCGTCACCATATTGGTATTAACCGAAAATCTTTTTTCAAAGATCAGAACGATTGTCACACAGTATCAGAAAAGGTTGCCTGAAAAATAATTTCCTACATATTTTTAGTTTAATAAACAACTTGACATTTTTTCTATTTTATGACATGCGTTTCAGTTTACAGCCAATTTTGGCTTAATAAAATACGAGTCAAAATACATGGCATAACGATTTTTCTTGCGTACGATTCAAATATCGATATTTTTATAACGCATCCCTAATCCCATGTGTCAAAGGTGAATGTGATGATCAAACAAAGACAAGCTTTCGATCCGTGCGTATAATCTATAACCTCGGTTTTTAATAATAAGACGTTCCATCCATGCCCAGTTAAGGCTGCTTAAAAATATTTTCGACAACGGGAAACGTACTTGCAACCCTTTAGAGTTACTATGGTAACATAGGAGTAATTTTGTATATCAAAGCAAGATATACTTATAATCCAAAAAAACCACGTTTCTTTACTCTGTTGAGTCAACATTGTTTCTTTCAACTTTTAATCTTACTAACATACCGGCATTTAAAGTTTCATATTAAGAAATAATAAAAACACATAAATTATATTAACACTAATGTTATCAAAATTTCGTAATAAGCAGAAATATATTTCTTGTAATTTCAAAGTTGTGATATTGATTTTTTTTTTGTAATTGGTTTGTAAATTGTGGTACAATTTAACGAGTAACAAGGGCTTACAAATAAAGATCTAATATACATAGGGCTGGTTCAATTTTTAAATAAATTGATGAATGTTATTTTATATATAAAGAGTTCGTATCAGGAGACATGATTTCTCGAGAGAAATATTTCAATTTAAATAAGGGTGGCGTAAAATTGAAATATCCAAACAACGTAGCTAAAAAGCCCCGACGATGTCGCGCCGTAGCGAACTCGTCTACGGCGTAGATCTCGTAGACCGTACCTACGAATGCTTTCTTTGACTGAATTTTATTCTCTTCATTTTACGACTAGGAAATTTTTAACTGAATTTGACACTACGAATGATATCTTGATGTTATCGCTTATTGAAAATGTTTGTACTAAACACACTAAATACAATTCCATATTTATAAATAATAAACAAGTGTTGGCAACCGCACGATAAATATCGTAGAAATATATCATAATTTTAAATCACAATATTAACTGATGTTTTGAGTATAGGTAATTATGCATTTATGCTATGGGAGTTGAAGTTTATTTATTGATCATTTTTCAGATATAATTTTTTTTCAGTTGATCAAATAATTCTCAAAAATAAGGTATTTTTTAACTTTTTATCGAAGCGTTTTCGCTTATCAGACCGGTATGATACATGATGGCCTATGATCGTTTTTTCTTGGGAGTTTCCTTTACTTACTGGCAGATGGTTAGGTAAAGAAATTTGTTTATAGTTTACGAGCTTGCCAACACTGCAGTAAACAGTTGTATGACTTACTGTATCTCTTCATAAGTGACTTTTTGTATGCTTTTCCCGAGAGGGGCTCATCGCCGGGGCTGAACCGGCCCGCTGAATCGTCGGACTCGGTGCCGGAGTCCCGGCCGGTGGCCAGGTAATCCTGGGACTGACGGAGGATAATCTGCCTCCGCACATAATCCGCCGGGTCGGTGAACGAGTGCCGCGCGAAATCGCATACTGTTATCTCTTTACGAACGGTCAAGTCCAAGGGCTCGTCCTCGTCGGGGTCCGGTTTCGTAGCTACGGCTTCGGGTTCCGCGATCTCCTCAGGGTACGCCTTCCTGGCGGCCAGCGTGCGGGGCTCATCCGCACTGAGCGCTCGACGGTCGCACGGAGGCGATTTCCGCGCCACAGGGCCGGAGCTCGCCGGACGCGCTTCCACGGCCATCATATTTAATTATTTTCACCGATCACCATAATAGCACTAAGAGTTAGCAGTTATGTCATACGGCGTAAACGTCGGCTGTAGCAGTGACACGTCGCGTCCGCCAGCGTTCGCGTCGCGTTGCGGACTGATGTCCCAGTTTCGACGGTGAGTTCCACTGACTCGGTGAGCTCGGTTCGGTAGCGCTCGGCGCCGCTCGGACACTTTCGTTTTCGTACCGGGCGTGAGTGTGCGCGCGGTGCTCTGTGCCAGTGCGGCGAATGTCTCTGTGTGCGTGTGGTATCCGCGTGTGCACTTTTTGCGTTTGTTTGCGTCGCGTTTTATCCTCTTGTGTCGCGAGCTTTCCTTCATTTCCCGCGTTAATTAACAGGTGCTTAATTTTTGATCACCCTCAAAATACTTTAAAACCACTATATACTATTAAACAACTAGTAAATGCGTTTCTGTATAGATAGAATCGACGGTTTTCCTGTTACTGACCTATGCGAGGATCAATATGACGGTCGAGTTTACATCTCGCGTCAGCAGAATCACATTATAATGTTTAAATAAATAAACGTCACGTAAGTTAATATAATGTTTAACTTTATTCAATTGAAACCGGAACGCGAGAGACAATCAGTAATAATAACGTTTTGCGTAACACAGCGCGTAAACAAATTGTGTTTTTTTTTATCTAACGCTCGGGGCATTGACCGACTTTACAAATAAGTTGCGCGCGCGCGCGTACCACGTGACACAGTAACTCGGCCAACAAAGCTTGAGACGTGTCTCTCCTCGCTGGTCCTACGTAATCAGACGGATTAGGAGAACAACACTGGACGGACGCAGATCAACATAATCTGGATGTAATAGATAGGGTGCCATGAATTTGAAGCCAATGTCATCGGGCGGTTTGGCCTAAACAGATAATTATGGAACTGTGACAACATGGAAATGACATCGTATTTTTACTTAAAAGACAAAAATAGATTTCAGTAGTTCTTAAATACTTTCAATATATATTTTAGAATACACATAGGCTTTAGATAACTGTCTTATTTGTGCCTGTGACAATTCCAAGGTGGAAAAGATTTTAAAGAGGTAAAAACACAAATAAAAAATATAAATATGTATCTAACATGATTATATTAATTTATTATAATATCTGTGACCGCGCCTTCGCCAAAATGACCACACTTCACCTAATATTAGGTAGAGTCAGGGAACGGTCATGACTACAGCAAGATAAGGATCTATCGGCAGTAACTACCACTCCGCGAGTTTGTAACATGCTATAACGATATTCGGTGAATCTGAATACATATTATTTGATCATGAAACGTGAAATTATTTTATGCAAAGCAAAGCAACGTCTCCCCGTCTGTCTGTTCGTATGCATATAATTCTAGAATCATTGAACCGATTCCCATGGATTATATTCATTTACAATCATAGATGTACTTTCTGGGCAGATTTGAACATATATTGTGTTGTAATATACGAGTATGGAACAACTTATATGATTGAGCATAAATTAAGTCGAAACCAAAGGACTAAGTAGTACGGCCCTGTTCATTTTTTTTAGCTGAAGAATTCCATATCAACCAATACAATACAATTGTTTAGAATAAAAACTACCAAAAAAATCAATAGTACAATAAATCTAATTTGAATTTATATATCAATGATCGTTTATAGATGATGAATCGTACTAATAATGTTAAAAGTGACATTTCAATATATTAATCTATATCTAATTAAATGGGTTTGTCATAATAATTAAATATATTAATTAATATTTTATGGTATCAATTTTACTCTAATTCTTTAGGTGCATAATACATAATGTGTCCAAAAAGACCACACAATATCGATTTAGACAAAAAAAAACATTTAATGTTTACGATAATTTTATGGTCCACGCGAGTGGAGCCGTGAACGGTACTAGTAATTTTATATATGTACTTCGATTATAACATATCTCGTCTTACGATATAATATATGATAATATAATTACGAAATGGCAATGTCAAGTTTGAGCTGGCGGCCAATGGCAGGGGTCAGGAAATAGCGTTATCTCTGGAAAGTTATACGGCTGTTGTTAAAACGAAATGTTATATTCGACGATAACGATAGACGTGTTTCAAAAATATGTTTGTTTTTTTTTTTAATTATTTATATGTTATCTGTGTTTGTGTATTGCGCAACGAAAAGTTTCTTACTCCAGTGGCATATAAATTTGTAGTAATAGGTATGTACCAAATTTCTACAAGAGTTACTTTTTGTATGATAATAAACGAAATCCTATAACAAGGAGGGTTTATTGCATAAGTATTATTCTAGTTTTATTATGGACCAGTATTTGGCTGGAGCTTCCCACGTGTTTTTATGCAGTATTAGTTTAGATTCATTTTACTATGTGTATATTTTAAAAATGTATCTATCAAAAATCAGTTAAGATAAAATAAAAACTATAATTTTTCAAAAGGTTTTTTTTTTTTTTTATTATTACCCTCTTCAACAAACTCTATGAAGATCGACTTGAGATATATTAGAATGGAAATTTTATAAACATATTTTATTAAGGTACCTACTTCAAAATTATTTTAGATAATATTTTAAGCATGTCAATTTCGGAACTATGTGTACTATCAGTTTTAGAAATTATATCAATAATAACAAAATCACTTGTTATTAATATTTAATTTAATTTTTTTCTTCACTATTTCCAAAAGTAATGTGAATATTCTTATGTCTAGTCAATATTGTGATGGTATATACTTTTCGTGTACAACATTTCACCAAAATCGGTTGAGAATGAAATACATTTTTTTTGGGTATCACGCAATAAATTTTCAAGTGATATGTTTTTACGTCCTTATTTCTCGAAACATCATAAATAAATTACCCTTTTTATATGATAATAATTGGATTTACAATTATTCAAAAATACAAAATATTGTTTTCGGATAACAGACTACTCTTACTCTACTTTAGTCGTTCGAAGTAGCGATGTATTTTGAATTACTAATTATAATACCTTATTTTTATAAGTAGCCTACATGTGAAATAAAACGAATAAATATTACTATTTACTACAAATAGTTGCCTGAAGAAAACAGAGTAGAAAATCCATGGTATAAACGTTTAATTAAATTCCGTCTAAAACACTTCTCAAAGCCTTCCCTAGTTTCGGATCTGTGGTATGCGAATAATATCTTCTCACTACCTTTTGTCTCCACGCAGACTTAGCCAATGGCTCTATTCGACCTCTCTTAAAATTTGGAGGACGTTAGTGTTTTTCACATAAGACACGCGGTCGCGCCGGTTTTCGCTCAAGTCCACGTCCAATGTCCAGCGTCGGCTCTATGCGCGCTGAATGACGTCGGCTGTATAAGTTTGCTTGTTGACGAATGAAGCGCCACGATGAAATTTGTTTTAGCACGTGCCTGCTGCGGTGTAATCGCCGACGCCGTTCCTTGTAAATTTGCCTGGTCGACATGGACCCCAATGTTTTTCTATATCATTGGGGCAAAATGAATTTTTTCGAAACTATATATTTAAATCGATTTTAATGAGCATTAATATAAAATAAGAAAACAACGATTAGAGTCTGTCACTCGTAAACTAATTTTGTAGAGTTCTAAAACGCGCCGCGACACGTGTCCGCCGGATAAAGTGAAAAACCACACACGAACCGAATAATAATTGTAAATTTACATCACGTACGTACATATGTCTGTCTTTTAACGCCCTCTAAATGACCTAGATACGAATAAAAAGGATGAGAATTTAGTCAGAAACTTCGAGCTTGATCCACCTTTTATAAATACAAAATGTAATTTACTTCTAAATAAAAACTTACATCTGAACGAGATATAACGGAGTGGATGTGGAAACTTGTAAATTTTACTTGAGAAGTCGAAAATGATGAGAAACTTTATTTTATATAATTCTAATATACCCGTTTATTTGCTACTGAAAAAGACTAGTGAGGGAATGTATGAGGGTAATCATAATATTGACTCTTTAATTACGTATTTTGTAAAAGCGAAACGATAGCAAAAATGGAAAATTGATATTATATACCAACTATAACAGTGTTGCCTTTGTATTCCTAATACCAAAATCTTCTTAAGAGTAGATATAGAGAAGAGTCTGACATTTTGTCTGATAAAACATCATCAAGTAGTCTTTGTGTGAAAAAGTAGTAAAGATCTATTCGTCCTTACAATCTATCTCGTTTACAATATTTATAGGTTAATCGATTCTCATGTAGTTAAGGTGACAGTTCTCACCAGACTCATGACGGAAATTTAATTAATTGACAAAGTTTATTTTGTATATATATTCGTGAACATATACAAAAATGTTAAAGTATATATACATGTTAAATAATGATTAAAACTGACACATTACTTATATAAGATGGCGTCTATTAGGGTTCGTTGGCCGACCGATCTTTTGATATTTGATAACGTCGCACCGTGACCCGCGCTGTGACCCCGACTGATAACTGACCCACTGTTTAGATTATACTATATCTTAGATTCACATTAGCTAATAATAATTTTATACTTATAAATAAATTGAAATGAAAACACTTAATAATTTAAATAAGAACAAAATTAACTTTGGAGAGATTACAGTACACGGAATGTAATATAAAATACTAGTTTTAGTTCACGGTTTCGGTCTCTGTAATGTAGATTTAATTTATCCCTTGTGATCGGTACATTATTCTAAATAATTTCGATGCCCTTTTATATACCCTTGACAACGTGTATGCAAAATTTCGTAATGATTCGTCGAGTAGTTAATTCGTGAAAACGTAATAAGCAAATAATCAAACCAAGTCGCATTCGCATTTTTAATATTACGTAGGATTGCTAAAATACAAGACTTTGTGTCTCAGTGGTTCAGAGCATCGAGAAAGTCCCGCTCGAAATGTGTGACCAGCCGACGTCCAGTTAGGAAGTTATCGATAAAAAGGTCTTCTACTCTCTACACGGGAACTAAATATACTTTGTACTACATTAGTCCGGTGAAGCTGTGAAGGTCCATCAGGCGAACAGCATATAGTGAGTGCGAAAAAAACAACTTAGTCCTGCATAACAATCAACTCAATAAGCAAGTAAAGTTATTGGTTCTTGTCCACAGCTCAATCTGAGTAATATTATCCATATATTAAAAAAGCAAGTAGGAAGCAAGAAATAAAAAACAAACACACTTAAATTGCGGAATAAATAATTTTGCAATTGAGAGTAATTCTAAATAATTTATTTACTATGCGACTGTAATTCGTAAAACTGGTGTTTATTCGCGAATGAAGTCCTGTTGTTTTCAGATTAAAGCGACACTTGCACCGCCTATCGTACGGTGGTGGTACTAATTCAGCAACTTTAACGGGTGTGCATATAAGGACTCGCCAGGATTTCATCGGATGATTAATACAGAATCGAATACAGGACAAACTAATGATTTTTTTGATATATATATATAATGAAAAATTGTATTGTTTATACATTGACGTCGTAAAACCAGCGCGTAATTGTTAATATATTTAACAAATCATCGCCTAAATATATATATCGATTTAAAAAACGTCATGATTCGATTTTCTTATTGGCTTAGTTATGTTATACGTTACACACGTAATAAACTATCAATTTTCGTAATATTAAATGACAATTCCGATTCTATAGTTAAATTAGTATCTAAATCAACGCTACAATTTTAATATTTTTAACGAAATCTTCTAAATTAAAGAAACTTTACATTCGTTTTTACACAAGTATTAACTAGATTTTATATGTACCGTGTGCCATTAAAGGTATAAGGTTGATGTTAGATGAGACGAAAAAGAATCAGAATAACTCCACGATCTAAAAAACAAGAAGAGTTGAAAAGGAATCGCACCGAGTTGCCCATCGATCTCTTGAGTACATCATCAATCTTTCCGCGCTTCCTGCGGCGCCAATTATCCTAGTAGTGGAGCGAGATAGATATATTCGGTGATCGGTGCGACTAACAGAGATGTGTAGGAGGAACGGCATGTTAGCAAGGAGGTGTTGCGATATACCACGCTCCGAAATATATTGGAACGATATATATTTAGCAGCATATCGTAGCAACGGCCACTGAATCGTTGCGCTGTTCCTGTAGTCATTAAAATATTCTCCTTATCCGCAAGAACTGAAAATTTTCAGGAAAGACTTCTGAAAAGTATTCTCTGGGTGTAGTGTATGCGTAAAGCATACAAAAAATGTCGACATGTAGGGTTAGACAAAAATGAAGTTAACTCTTCTATGCACACTACTTTCGTATCCATACGTATTTTATGGAACATTAAAACTCTGCGTAATATATGTTTGTACACTTTTGTTAATAGGTAGGATATAACAACGGTATTCGAATGAATCGTAATCACTATACAACAGGTATAAGCATCATTCATAGCGGCACGCTTAGGCGTAAGGCGGCACGCTTAAGACGAGTGGCGTGTAGGCAGGCATGACTACCAATAATTTGTAAATCACTCAATGTGCCGTGCTGCTATAAAAATATAACGAATGTCAAACTGGTTTGAAACGTTGCTATACGGAATAAAAATTTACACTTGAGAAAATTACAATATCATAAGTGCATTAGAGAGTCGAATGCGTTTCGGAGCGAGCTCTCTGCCACAAGTGCAGTCGTTGCACTGTCTCAAGGTCTGCGCGGTTGCGCGTGCGCACCCACAAGCACACATGCATACCAAATAACCGTACATTTATGTGTTACCAACGAACAAATTGATTTTATGTAATATATATGAGACATCTATCGCGATGAGGATATTGTGACATATTTTAATAAGAAGTTTGTTGATATATTAAGTTGTAACCTTACTGTGGTATCGAGTATGATGTAGTTTAAAATTATTATGGAATCTCCTGTCTTTATGGTCATTAAAAATATATATTTTTTACTTATAATTGTATGTAATTCATTAGACAAGTATTGGTTAATTTAGCTACATTAAATTATTACTTAAAGGCGCAATCACTTCTACATTAGGGATGACAAAAGTTATTCGTAGTTATTTCTTTGTTAGTTCTACGCTTAACAAGTGGAAACGCTTGGATGATGCAAGTTCTAACCCTATGTTAGCGTTACGGCATTGAAGCAATTGAATGCGGTTAACCGTACATCATTTATGGCGCCTCAATAAACGAATGCCCTAGTGTTATCATTGTAACCACATTTATTCGGAACATTTGAATAAGTATAGTTTAAAAGTGACTTTTAAAAAATATTGGACCGTAATTATTATTGGAAATTCCCGAAATAAATGAATTAGATAATTAAGCATTAAAAAAATATATTTGAATCTTCAATGCATGCAATTTATATGTAAAACTTATCTATTGGGGATTTCGCAACAAACAATTTTAACAATAACATGAATTGTAATAGTTTTGTAATTTGTGGACAACTAAAGAATAGGGAAAAAGACTGTTTTCATTTTTTTTACTTTGAAAAGTTAAACTCATCAATTGCTTCAAAACAAAAGAAGTCAAGAAAAACCGTTAACAAACAGAGGAAAAAGGTAGGTTGTAGATTCGCCGATGTGTAGGTAGACTTAAAGTAATTAATAAATGCATACATACTTGCGGATATACAAGCGAGCTACAACTGTGGATTTTCATCACATATACGGTAGTAGTGTCCGAGATGGGCGCAATTGCTTTATCAACTCGCGAGGAGGCGTGCAAACAGACAGTTAAGTTATAACAATAATAGAAACCGTAAAGTAAACAGTGTTAAGTGTTTACTCGTAGCCTTGGATCTGATAAACACTTCAGGGCGCGATCACCGCTGTAATATCTTTGTCGGTTTATTATTACTTTATTTTTTCTTTGAATGCGAATAGGAAGAGTTTTTAGGAAACTATAGATTTGTTTGTAAAAATTGCATGTCACCATTCCCCAAAGCACGCCTACAGAATGCTCAGTAATAGATAATAAAGCACTGGTGCAAAAATGGACGGAAAAACTAATCTCACGCCATCACTAGTTCCACCTCTCTCTCAGTGAAGCGGGAACGGCAAGAATTTTCTCTCGCAAGCGTACGTTCAATAGAGAGTGAAAATTGTCAACAAATTGTTTTCCAGGCACGTAAGGCCAACAAAAAATTTAGTTATAAAAGAACTAAATTATCATATGAGTTTACTATTTCTTTAATACTCTTTATGGGTTTGACATATGTTCAAATTATACATATAACATTTAAAAAGATAAAATTAAATTATGAGGTCAAAAGTACTTTTTGGTAAAGTGCTCGACTGAACTGAAAAATGCGAACTTGAATATACCTACATTAGTACTGGCCTACTCGATAACCGGACGTTGCCTTTCCACGTTGTATTAAAAAACATTGAAAGTTGGATTTGTTGATAATCCAAATCAATTACAAGAGAAATAAAATATATATACCAATAAATAGACTCAGAATAGAAATAAAAGATAGATTTCAACAACAGTAACGTCAGTAACACTTACCAAGTATTAAAATACCTAAGAAACTTTCATGAAAAAATCAAAGTCGGTTAAGCCCTTTAGGAGGACAAACGTTATGAAAAGAAGATTATTGAACGAAAGAGATCGTTTGAATGCGTTTGTGCCTGGAACTACGAATGAGATTTCAATGTCTTTTTACATTTTATAGGCTATGTGTTGAAGAATTACTATCTAACATAACGTTATGACTTTCAGGTGTGAAGTGGTTACACACAGTGTAGCTCATACAATACTATAAGCGAGAACGAGAAATAATAGTGCGGGCAGGTTGTATGACTGAGAGTGGAGAAAATTAAATGCGAGCGAAATCGCGGAGTACAGCTAGTTCTACAATCACTCATAAGCATTCAATGAAGTCCAATATCGCAGTTAATTGAGTTAATCCATAGTATGTTGTTAGAGTTTTTTCTAGTATTTTCCTGACTTGTTAATTCTTTTAAAGTTACAAATTTGTCTCCAAGTTGATATCAGTAAATCGCTGGAATGATATTCAATAATCAGGCCCATTTCTAAGGACTAACCAGTGTAATCAGAAAAAATGTATGCATAAAAATATAAATATGCACTACTTATATTGCTGACAGTACCGCACGATGATGTTCAGCGCAACGCTATTTTTTGCTAAGCATGCGCCAGCGCAGATGACAGTCCATCAGTGAAATTGAAAGTGGAAACGTGCCACAATTACGACATTGTTCTGTAGAGAAAAATTCTAGCGTGCGAAAACCAGGGAAACTCCACTTGATCTTTTAATTAAGCGTGATTACGTGCGTGCACGCGTGTATTTACTTACCTACTTCACGTTGAGCTACTAAATGGCGTAAAATATACATTATAATTATGTTTTCGATTTGTAAGTTAAATTCCAATAAACTAGGTTCCGGTTCAGCCTTGAAAAGTCCTTAAACCACCGCTGTCAAAGCTATCCATTGCTTCGAAGGGTATCTCTGTAATCTCCGAGAAGAGTTGAAATAAAATTTGACGAGACATGACGTTTCCTTTTGATATAATATTATACTAGCAGCAGCCTGCAACTGCATCTGTGTTTGTATCTTTCTAAATATTGATACCGTATATTATTTTTGTGTAACTCTAATGGTTTTTATACGTCGCACGCAGTGATATCTCACAGATGACAAGATTTATTCAAATTCTAAAGTGACTTTTATGAATTAAAAAAATATCTTTATAAATAATAGCCTATGTTTAATTCTTAGGTATAAGCTGTATTACTGTAAAGTTTCCGCGGTAGCCGTTCAGTAGTTTTTGTGTGAAAATGTAACAAACATGCAACCATTCTAACAATTTTTTGTATATTATGTTATAATAGTATTGTATCAAAATATATACTAAGAACTAACCGGAATATAAACCTATGAACATAAAAAATGAATTATATAAATCAGTTCAGTAATAAATTTTGGATAGACGATTAAGTGTAAGGAAAAATATTATATAAACAAATAAACGGTAGCCCGGTGAAACTGTAACGGCCTGGTGGCTAACAGTGTAGTCAGTTCGAGAAAAAAAAAAAACAAACCGAATAATCCACATATATGTATACACAGTAAACTTTGCTAGCTATACTGACAATTATAAGAATACATTTAGAATCTTTTTTTTCTGATAATACTCCTGGAGTATCATCTTATTGGAATAAGCCAGAAGCGTAGCCAACGCGAACTACTATGCTATAGAAAATTAAGGGACACTCATCTGACTTCTGCAGGATTTAGCCGATTAAACGTAGACATAAATCCATCAATCTAGACGTCTAGATGTTCGTTAGATTTAGCCTCATACTCGTTAATTACTCGATACTTAATGTACCGAATGTGTTTTACGAGAATTGTGCTTAGTTGATTCGTAGACAAAGAGTAGCGCGTGTCACTCCTATATTATATGTGTTTTCAAAACTCAAAAATACTTAATTCATTTTAGGCCCTATGAAGGCATTTATGAATGTCAAAAAACTACCAACGGTTCAGAAAAACAAACCAGTCATTGAGAAAAATCGACAAGAACTGCTATCTGGTTTATCTTTTTAACATATATACATTTAAACAGCTCATTATTAAAGTTACAATCGGTTTTAGTGGATGCTGTTTGTTGTTGGTGATGGATGTTTAAATATTGAAATATATAATTAGGCGTTTAAACCAATCGTTAGTATTCTTTCGTGTTGAGAGTCTCGGGTTTGATTTCTTTGTATTAGGCTGACGAAAACTGTACATGACCAAAAGTCAGTACTAAAAAATAGATGAGTGGTAAAATTTAGGTAAAAGAACATGAATTGAAATGGCTTTGATTTGAAATTGATTCAGCTTTTGATCGAAAGTTCCAATAATGTAATTCATTTCTCAATTCCTTCATTTATTTCTTAATCCAATGTCAGTAAGGTAACAGTCAAAACACTATAATCAAAAATAAACTGCGTAAATTGGACTGTAAAATTGTAATTATATTCCGAGCTTTAAATCTGCGAACATCGGATCGCCATAACACCTGATTAAACCAACTACTAGCCAACTAGTATTTTGGGGAAGGAAAAAAATAATTAGAAATATTATTACCCCCGTTAATATACTTTTGAAAAAGCAATCATAGAATTAAACAAATTGAACCTGTTATAACGTGACCTTACACGATTAATTCAAAAGAGAATAAACAAGAATGTTGTTATCCCAAAAAAAACATTAGACAAAGAGAATTCCTTAGATACATAAGATGTAACAAGGTCTCAAGGCCCCTCCCTCTCTCCCGTCTAGACCAAATTTCGCCTCCGTAGATAACTTATAATTATTAAAACTTACTATTATACAATTTCTCGTCTACGCCCAAAAAATAAATATTTAAAAATGCAAATAATTAGTTAAATGAATGTTGACTAACTTATGTCGATGGTTTCACCTTCATGGAAATAGTATTTATTATTTCATCAGCTTTATTATCTCTGAGGGTTTACCAGAAATCATAATATAGACATTGAAAACTATAACGGCTTAGTTATAACGTGTTCGGACACCGTCTCTATCGATGTAGGATCGGATCCTGTAATAAGCAGGAGCTATCGTTTAAAGAAAACACTGTGATGAAACCATGGCGTGGTGACAGGGCTATCACCATTAAATTAAAAATCGATTGCCAAGCACTTGTAGCTATTTTCGAATAGTTGCAACTGAGAGCAAGTTTAGCGTGTTTATTATCCTAAACATCGCCATACAATAACAGGTGAGATTGTGGTCAAATGTGTACCCCCCACACGGTGGTGGGGTCAAAAATCCGTATTTTTGTTTTTCACTACGTTGTATCTTTCATTTTTTGCTCGGAAACTTTGTAGTCTTTCAGGTATGAACTATCGACATTTAAAGCTTTAGTTTTATAACCATTATCCTTTAACATATAAAGAAATTTTTGTGTAAAAAAATACGGGGATCTTGATTTAAAAATTGTGCGCACGTGATAGATAGGTTATGTTTTTTTGGTGTGAATATAAAAAAAAATATTATTCTACATATTTTAACCGTATTCAACCGAGTCAAGATATTCAATGAAATGGATGGATGGATGGATGAAATTGAATACTAAGAATTAAGTTTCAATAAAGAATATATACAAATATATAATAAAAAATTATATAATATTTCAAAAGAAACTGTTTATCAATTAACTTCATGGTGTGTTACATTGGCATGCATAATTCTACTTCAAGCTAAAGATTCACTCTTAACGATTTAGTATTTGTAACGAAGAATAACTTTAAAAAATCGTAACACACTCTTTAACAGTTGTTGTCATCAAGCCGGTCTATATAATCATTCATATATTACTTATATTGTTGCTTTTTTTATTCGTACAGAATATAAACAACAAGAACAGATAAATTGTATCTATCTAAAGATAAAAAAAGGAATTCTCGAATATTTAATTACGAGGGAATTATTCTATCATATACATTACTTATTAATTATTTTACTTATATTTGTAATTTAGAATATAAATAAAGCTTATTTTATCTCGTATTTATATCTGAGTAAAAATTCTAATGATTTATATTGTCTACTAGTCGATTCCCGCCACTTGGTTCTAGTGAGAATGGTTTTATCTCATGGGAATTACATAGTTTTTCTTGATTAATTACCTATTAATACATATTATAAATGAGAACATTTGTACGGATGGATAGACGTTCGTTAGTCTTTCACGCAAAAAATAATTTAACGGAATTTATAAACTCCTAAACTGTTTGATCGATAACCGTAGTAAAATACGCGTAACATAGATGAGAAAATTGAAATGAAATATTTCTTTGTGTAGAGAGTCCGTACGCGGTCGCGGTGGACGGTTAGCTAGAAAGGGAAAAACACCGAGCGAGAACTGTTTCAAGTTTACTAGTGCAAGTGCAGTGGGCTGTTCCATGCCGCGACCGCGCTTCCGCGATACAGACGGATTGTTACATCGGAACACCACGTTAAAAAGAAACGCGTGAAGAAATTTAACAAGTAGTTCGATGAAGCTCTAAAGTCACCATATGGTGTCATCAGCATCGGTCAGTTAGAAACAAAAAAAAAAATTAACAATAAACTATTGCTGTCGGTCGCGCTTTACTACCGAATCAAGTGCGAGAGATAACTGTAGCTCGAACTGATTATACCTATGTAGAGTAGACAAAAATCAGAATTTCGTATTCCCCAGTTTGCATCTCGAAAACTACGTGTGATTAATTTTTTTTTCAATAATAATTCATCTGAAAATGTTATTAGGTATAAGTGATTTTTTTTTATTTTTTGAATTCTTCTGATTTGTATGCTGCATGTCTAATAAAGAGAGTAACATTGAGCAACTTTCGTAATTTTTAAAGCTTCGTAGTTTCTTCTAATACTTAATCTATTGAATAATTAAAATATAGGAACTTGGTAGTGACAGGATGTGGATGGTATGGCAACAAAACATAAAACACGAATACTTTGTATGGACAAAATAAATTAATAAATTATTTTTGAAATGATTAATTCAATATAACCAACCGAGCGATGATATATTCGAGAACAACCGGTATGTTTGGAAAGAGTTAGTTTGGAAAAAAAATATTAAGATTTGATAGAATTTAATTTATTAAATTAGATATACCAGCGAGCTGTGTGTCCCGTGCAAAGTCTTGGTTACCCTCGCTAGCCGTTCGTGCGGCTAGAATGCACTTTCTTCCTCCGCACACACACACCCATAAAGAGACGTGTTCCAACACGTTGCAGGGTTCTACAGCGCGCAGCGCACTCTTCTGACACACACCACTTCACACACAAACGAAAGTTTGTGAATGAAACTACGTTTTATGGTGTATCTATTCCGTCGCCCTTTCGTATTTCCTACTTTACTTCATGTCTGATATTGTTAAAGGCAGCGTTTACCCGTGACCCATATTTTCAGCTCTCCGTTTACTACATCGTCTCCCGGTTACAATATGTTAAGAGGTTTTGTCTTCCGCGATAGCCCAAGTTTACGTCACAGTATTTGTTGCAATTGGATGGATTCTTTGATTAATCTAACTAAGGATTTCTGTATATCCATGTTGAACATTATAAAAAAAAATTACAATGTAAGAAAATCATATTTAATTGGACTACTGTATTTATATACGTAGTAACAATTCAAATTGACAAGTGTTATGAAGGTTTTGACAGGAACTTAGTCTGTCATGTGGTGTGTTTTTATTTTTACTGGAGATTTACTTGAGTTTCTAAGCTTATGTTGTGCAACGTTGGTGAATTTTGTGTCAAGTAATTTTATTTTTATACACAAGTGTAATAGATTTGACTAATAACATAAAATATTACTAAGTTACCAAAAAACTTCCATAAAAATTTTGTCACGCGTTTTTAGACGTCACGAGGAAAGAATATCTTTTCGAAAATAATTCAGCGCCGCTTATATTGATATTTCCGAATCTTGTAATATATTTTTAATTACGTTACTTACGAGTATACAGATGAGTGATAAACACAGGTGTACCTGAAAATGTAAAATAAAATCTTTATTATACGTTAATAATAATATTATAGTTAAAGTACATCGTCGGATGAAGACTTCGGCTATTGCAGTTCACAGATATTGTATATCTTGATAGAGAGTTGACGTAATTCTGGTTTCATACAAACGACAGATAAACAAAGTTTGGAAAATGCTTCCAATTAAAAAAGTAAAAGACCTAAAACAATGGTAAATAAACGGAAGATTTCGACTGCAACCCCCATCCAGGGCTGCTGCACACATCAAAAAAATTAAAAGAGTAATGATATCAAATGCAACTAAAGCAAAATCATAACTAATCAATTATAATTTTACTAAATCACTGGAAATTATGTTGTACTTGTATTTAAAGTGGGGAAAAAAACGAATAAAACTTTGTCAGCTAGATTAGTTGACTACAATTTGCAGAAATGTAATATCAAATAACAATGAAATTTTATTCTACACAAGTAATGCAAGTAGTTGTCTTGACGGAATGTATGAGGTCTGCTAACATTTGCCAATTGGCAAACTTAACCTAAAGTATGATTTCGGCTTGCAATTCCGTACTATCTACTATATTATTGTTAAAAAGATTAGGTTTGTTTTTTGTTTGCTTGAATGCGCTAATTTATGGAAACACCATATTTGCAAAAAGTACTTTTGCATTTAATAGTTATTATGAAGGATATAGGCTGTCTAATATCACGCTACGACCGTTAGGACGGACGGAATTACCATATAAAACGTAGGCTAGAAAATACGATAAAAGAGAACGATTTGATAGTGCAGGTGGGTAGTGTAGTGAGGCGGGGTCTGAGGGCGGGTTGGTCGCTCGACGATAACCGAGCATTACCGAGCGGAACCGTGAATGCTTATGCCAGTTATTGACAGTTTAAACTACATCAACGCATACACAATATACATGAGCATAACTTTAAGCAGTGATATACAAACGTTACAGGTAATTAATGTAATTATATTTAATAATTTTTTTACAGCACAACTTGCGAGTTAAAAGATACGTGCCTTTGAATTGTATTAATTTTCCTTATAAGCTCTTTAGGTCATTATAACGGTGTTTGAAGGGTCCAGAGTTATTGCAAAAAAATATTGTATCATTTATATGATTTAGGGTTGCCATTTATAATCATGTGATTATATTGAAGTGATAACTTCTTATGGGAAGGTAAGCCGCTTCGTTACGTAATGCGTTACGGCGCCAGTCTGTCTGGCTTCCCGTTCTCTTACGTATACGGCAGCGGTAGGCAGTTTAAGTTATCACTTCTGTCGGGCGTCCAGAGGCGCACGCGTTTTTTTTAAATATTTTTAATGTCAATTTTCATTTCGTTACAAACTGTAAATTATTGTGTCTCATTAATTTATCTTATTTAGAAGGGTAAAAACACATATTTGAATGTATGTAAAGTATATATATGTACACGATATAATTAAAATTTTATTGTGAGAAACGAATGGTTAAATATTCTTAGATAGTCAAATATCTACCATCAAAGGACATGCGCAATACTGGGCGTAAGGACCATAATATTCAAGCGACAACCCTACATCATTGCGACCAATTTACCGAACCACTATCGCGTGACAGACAGTGAAAACAACACATTTCTTTACAAAATGAAACAAATATACAGCCTTATCTCATGTGGGAGTGAGAAGAAATATCATACTAGCATTTTTACGTTTAAAAGCGAATGTTTTTCTCACTAACAACAATTCCGCGCTGTCCAATATAACTCGGCCTTATAATATCGCAATAACCAAACATAATCACGGTTCAAGAAGTAATGGCTGATGGGTAACTGTTATACTTTGTTACTTTTTGCTTATATTGCTAATTACTTCTGATTAAGCTCGCTTAGACTTGTATTTCTGGGTTATTCATTACTTTTTTTGTCCCTTAGGTATAACTTGTTCATTATTTAATGTATTGTTTAATTAAATCCAGGCGTAGATAAGTGACAAAGTAATATTACTCGTCCCTTCTATCTTGCAAATAATTTTAAATACCACGGGCCTTCGGCTTGATGGGGTTTCCAGCCTGAGAGAGTGCGAGTACAGAAGTAACTGCTTCAGTGGTTTTTATAGGTATCAGGTGGCATATATATGCCATTGCTGCTTTCGTTATGTTCTGATCAAATATGTCATAAAAACCCTAGTTATAAATAAGCAGAAAATGTTGTATGTTCACACTAGTAACTTTGGAGGTAACACTTTAACAGGTATGAAACAAGCATCTCTATGAGATAAAGTTTGTATGTTCGTACAACTCTTTCATTGTTAAGAAGCTACAATATCGCTGTGAGAAATGGAGTCATATGTTGTTGTTATACATTCAGTTTTATATTATAATTAATGTGTTATATGTACGAAAATTTGAATGATTTGATACATTCAAAATCGTTTACCAATAATTTTAACAACAAAAAGCTTATTTGAAATCTAATGCGCGTAATTAACATAATCGGATGTGTCTGTGGTTAATTACATATTAATAAATGTAGGACATAAAATACACAATTTTATTGATATATTGTAGAAATCGTTTCACATGAACTTTAAAGTTGCGATACACGTACTAACTAAAAAATCCTCGAATAAGTTTAACACCAGTCCCATTGATCTGGAATGTTTTACGTGATGTGGCAGATAGGTATGTTTTAGTCGGTGGTAGTATCACATGACTGGTATTTAATGACAAATATGATGTCGACTTTAATAATGAGCTATTGATTTACCCCACTTGCAGATGTAAAATATCCTTTGTCAGAAACTTTTAAACAATTACCCGTAACTAAATATATAAGGAAAAATATAAAGTAAATATGACTAAGGAAACAAAAAAGTGTCCAGCAAAATTCCTAAATAACATTAACCTAACTCATAGATGATATCAAGTGTTATGGTTTGAGTTTACGTTGTGTCAGTAATGTGAACTCAGTATAATCAGCAATCAATCCATTATCTTTTAGCCCTTATACCATCGGGCGTTGCTAATATTATGTCATGTCATGCGAGTAGTATAAAAACGATCGTGGCTTTATCGATGGATTTGTTTTAGATTATAAGTGCTTAGAAATTTTGTCGATTGCACTCAAAAAAATCAATCTGCGGCAGCATAGTGTACAAGGGTCCAAATAGCGAGTGCATACTCGTCACTAACTATACAAATACAAACAATGTTATTGGAATAAAAAAATAATAATAATTTGTACAATACAAAAAATGACCGATATCAGCTACATTAGTGAAACTGTGTCGCAACCGATAGTCCCTACCTCCAGAGCAACATATTGCGTTCACAAAAAATAAAAAAGTAAACACCTTTAAATTTCTTTTTTTTTTCATGAAGTGTCATGATCAGAAGTGAAAAAGTATTAAATGGTGGTAGTGTTAGGTGAGTGTTGTGTGTGTGTGTGTGCTGTTTGTTTTTAATATTCAAATTTGACAGGATAATAAAGTTACAATATTTATTAGACACAATGAAAGTCAGTGAATACTATCCAGATGTAATATCTTCTAGCTTGTGACTACTTTTTCAGTTTCCTTATAGTTAAGTTTAAGGAATACAATCAATGCTACAAAACACAGGCGCTTTTCATGTCTGCCGGTGTGTTCCCATACTTCATCTAGACTATGAGACGGATTTTAATACGGTTCTTCACTATCGATTAAAGAATTTCTTTCGAGAGGTTTATATGTATAGTTACATGTATTTTAAATCATTTAAAGTACAAAAAAAACACCCATAGATATCTCAAAACAACGAATTATTTACTATTTCACGACACCGTATATTGTAAATTTTATGGTTTAGTTAAAAAAAAGTTCTTAGAAATGAAAAATTATTTAAAAATACATTTTACATAAATATTACAATTTTACAAAACTTTTTTTTTTAGTACACTGTTTGCCTGGAAAGGCCTCTACAGTTTCAGCGGACTACTAAGGGGAGCGCTTAAGGCACTCACCCGATTACATAATTTGTTATTTTTCAAAGTTTTATAATAAATCAGGTATTTTTTTAATCTTATGCTACCAACAGTCGTCTTTTGACTACATTCGTTTGTATGGAACTAAACCTTTATAGTTTTGGATAGCCCAGGAGTTAAATAAATACTTTATTTATATTGATTATTTAATGTAAATCAAAACTGTCTATGACAGCATATAATTTCAATGGGTATTGAAATTTCAATACGTATAAAAGTAATGTTAAACCCAATATTTATAACTTTTAGACCTAAATAATCTAAATGTGTTCAAACAATAGTTTGAAAGCATAAACTGCCTCAATTATGAAGGTTAAATTTGAATACCATTGTTTTAATTAAAGAGAAAAACAATTCATATACATGTGTACATTAAATTATGTGTCTTATTTTTCACATCAAACGTACGCAAGTTTAAAAAAAATCTGTATTTTATCCAAAACACTACGAAAAGGAAATAGGTTTTTGTGCACTTAAAAATGAAGTCTCAATGACGTGTTAGGATGATGCTGCCGTGCCGACACATTTTGTCAAGCCGCGCATCCTTTGAACTGTCAAACCGTTGCGTTTGAGAAACCGTCGATGGAGCCGCGGGGCGTCGCGTCATCGACTGACATTCGCTGGTGCGAACTGACATCACGGATGTCATCGACAATTTTTTAAGTAACCTTTATTTTTTTGTCGTACATAATTAGACAAAGTTTTCTTTTATTCTCACATCTAACTGTAATAATTTGGGAGGTGGTTTTCTTGGCATAGTCTGTTGTGTAGTAGTTTATTTAGAAACAGTTTTTGTTTTTTTTTTCCCAGTGTAATATAATTACTGAATAACTTACGTAACTGGTTCTTTTTTGTTCGATTTTTTTTATTTCTCGTACAATCCAATAGTTTAAAGTATATATAAACAATATGTCAAATACAAAACAGCTTGTGATTAGTGATTACTACTTACTAAAATTTTTACAATAAACACTTCAAGAAGTTTTACCAATTTATCATATTATAGCGAGATTCAACAAATTTGGGTTATGAATATTTTATGTAATATTTAATGACTGTGCATACGTGAAGTCAATTAAAAATAGCAACGTGGAATGAATTCTGAGATGTCGTATAAGCTTCTTGGAGAGTTTTAAAAAGGCTTTGTTAAAGTACAAACAATTTTCTCACTTAATAACGGCAGTAAGAATATTCAATAAATGAGATTGGTTGTTAAAGTAAGAAATAGTTTAGAAGAATGACTTAGATTTAATGATTATGATACGAAAGTTACAAAATTTACATGATGTTTTTTCTTATTACAAAAAAGCTTCAATAGGAAAAAGAGTATCGGGTCCCAAATAACACTATAGAGAAAAGAGGTCAGTTTCAAAAACAAAAACGTGAAAGAGCCATAAATAGTCTTATAATCAACTAGCGACCCGCTCCGGCTTCGCACGGGTATAAAATATATAGCCTATGTCATTCACTGAAAAAATGATTAAAATTGATCCAGTAGTTTTGATTTATTCATTACTGCCCGTGGCACGCAAATATTTTGATAAATCTCGTAGGGTTCAGCCTGCGTTTGTTGCAATGTAAGCCGAAAAAATGTAATTATTTACGACATCATCATAGAAACCTCAAAAATAACAGTATTTCTACACTATTTAATGGATGTTATTATACATATAAACCTTCCTCTTCAATCACTATCTATTAAAAAAAACCGCATCAAAATCCGTTGCGTAATTTTAAAGATTTAAGCATACATAGGGATATAGGGACAGAGAAAGCGACTTTGTTTTATACTATGTGATGCGACGTAGTATACGTAGGTCGGTATCTATTTCGTTATTCTCGAACTGCCATCAGAAAAATTGAAAAATGTTCGTAGTCTCTATATCAAATAACCGATTCGCTTTAATTCTTCTTTTTTCATTTCTACAATTAGCGTTGCAATAACATTCTACATTGTATTGTTTTAGAACCGTAAATATTATGTTTCTTATGTTTTTAATGTCTTAGCCATTTTGTAACTATATTTGATGATTGGTGGGAATTTATTGGGACTGTCGTGTACTCGTTTTTACTTTTTATTCATAATTATGGTCTTATATTCTGTAACATAGGTAGGATTTTGTGTAATATATTGTGTACATGTGAAATGTCTTAGAGATAATAACATGGAACATGAATTGAGCATGTACATGAACATGGCGGTCACCGTCTTGTTAAAACAACGTCGTCGGAAAAAGACATCTTCTATACAAATAGCTAAAATTTAAGTGCCTGTTTGTAATTTTTTTTGTTCTCTTGTGTATCGCCAATAATCATGCCTAATTATCCATTTAATTATATTATTATATGAAAACGTGACCGAATAAGACATGTAAACTACATTTGTTCGTATTGTTAAGGCAAATTACTTTAAAAATATTGTGTTATACCGATCACAAATATAGCTTGGGTTAAGCTACTTCTGTGCCGACGGCCTCATATGTACAAACGTTCCGTGTGCCATAAATACGTAATAACATGAGTCTAGACATATAATTATTGTTTTAATCTTGAATATCACAGGCACGCTTTCGAAATTATTCATGACTGGCTTTTGAACGGGTGGTACCTTTGAAATGTTGCTATGGCAACGAAATAATAATCGCTCCGCTTCCAATATCTTGGGAATTCCAGATGGCAGAATATACATAATAGTTGTTAATTTAATATCGCTAACGATATTATTTGTTGTGTTAGAATCTTTTTTATGAAAATAACCGAAAACGAAGGCTTGGTGAATTGAATCTGAGGCTCTAAAAAATATGTACGTTGTAGTATGTATTGTGGCCTCTTATACTCGCCTGGCTAAATATCATGCTCTTGTTGAAAATTTGTCCTTAATAAACTGAGTTGTCTCATCAGTTACTTAGCCTTTAGAGTAACACGAATTTTTATCAGTCTTATCGATTATGTTGAATCGAAATTCAAGTAAAATCCATATGGGAATTCTTATTAGAATAACTACATAGGTATATATGAGTGCTTGATATTCAGCTCGGGTTGTTTACTTGAGTTATATCAAATATAAACAGTATGCTACCAGTGTAGGTATGTGGTGAGTATTCATATGGTTTGTCACATAACCTTTGTAAATCGATATAACTGAGATTTTAGATTTATCTAATAGGTTTATATCGTATTTATTCTACACTAGTTGGTAACTGCAACTTTAGGATATATTCATCAGGTTTCATTACTTCAAGACAATTTCAAGCTGTCATTTATCGTTCAATTGTAACATGTTTATTAAAACCTAACATTTACGAGACTTTTGTAGATTTTAAGTTCCCTCTGTTTAAATTTGTCATTATTGTTTACCCCCTGTGGTAAAACGTAGTGATAATACTCTGAAAAGTTCTTTTAGTAAAAGTTTCAGTAAAATCTGTTCACCTGTTTTCAAGAATAGTACGGACAAATAATATATACCTTAATTTTATTTATAAAATATGATACATACATTCAGACAAAATATGTACATATTCTGAGATTGTACTTAACAGGTTTTAGTATTTATAATACGACTGACTAAATGTTGCGCGATGTCCGCTTCAAGCAATATCGGTAGTCGTCAATTCGTGGTCAGTAATATTGTCAATAAAAAAACTGTCATGTTCAACTGATCGTCGCGGCGTACCTTGACAGTTTATACAGTAGCGAACTTTTTGATATATTATACATAGTCTCTTTATTCGGTAACAAATCATAACGTGAGTATAAAAAGGCTGTACGAACAAAAATTTAATGGTGTACAATGAAGAACACAAGTTACGCACACAGAGTTACAATCCGCACATCTGTATGCGCAGACCTGGGGGTTGGGGGTGAGTGAACGCCCTTCCAGAGCGACCTTCAGACTGGGGAGGACCCGTCTAGGAAGCTCCCACGAAGGCGCCCTGTAATTAATATACAATTTTCGGCTACTGATTTGACACGTTACTATTTCGTTGTAGGTTTTCTATTTCGTTTTTATTGCCTACTTGTTGATGCTCGTAACTTTGCTTTGTTGTATGTTTCAGTATACTATTTAGCTACATATTATTAGGGGTGTATGAGCTAAACAGTAATTATAAAATTGAATAGAGCTTATTTATAATTAATAAAAGGTTTCTAGAAGTTAAGTAGTCAATACAAAATTAGAGTATTAATATAAGAAAATACAGCTCGAAATTAATCCACATAACACGTATACTTCCCTCCTGAAACAGTAATAAAACACGGTCGAATTCCAAACAAAAACATTAATTGCTCTAACAACGCATTGCTAGGTACAGGTTCATGTCTAGTTTTAACTATATACCTATATACAAAGGTTAGCTCAAGCCCATTATATACACCATTATGTACGTACATGTATGTACATTTACATAAATTGTTATTCCCAAGGCTAGTTCATCCTTACCGACCAAGGACACGTTAGGAGACCTAAAAGGAGTTATTTGTTAATCATTCAAAAGCATATCTTATTCTCAAATAGTTAACGTATAATTTACTCTGGCGAGGAATGTTTGTTACGTCATTATTCGTATAACTTCCGCAGGTTTGAAAGCGAAATTGGTGTTATTTCACGTTACGGGAGACAAAACTGTATTCCCTGTCATCAAGGTTTGGATTCCAGGCGGCTGAGATAAGAAAAGGATGGATGTGTTATTCGTGCGAGCGGGAACGAGACGGGAATGTCCGTGGTGGTCCGTGACCTATCCTACTGATGAATGTCGAGCCCCGGAACGTATTTTAACAAGTTGTCTAGACGGCTGTCGCTGTGTGAGTATTGCGTTTGTGTGAAACAATGACGTTGTATTTACAGGAGCCGTGTGTATACACAACGTGTTCGTTTGTGTGCATCGTCTTCGTGGAAAAGTTTTTACTTTTTCAAGGGGGTTGTTTGGTTAAAGAAACTTTTTTAGTTTATTACGTGTCATTGTTTACGTAATCAATTGCAAGCATACGTAATAGCTTGTGAAATACAGAATTAAGCATAACTAAATTTTTGTAATAAATCTGTATAATAAAAAAATCCAAAATTTAGATTTTACCATCAACACAAACAATAATTATGAAACGAGACTTTCTTTTCTTTGTCAAGGCGCGATTTGCGTATGTGCCAGTGTCAGTGTTATATTCCCAGTGTTACCATGATTTGATTCTTATACACTTCTATACAGTACATAATATTATCAATTTTGAGTATTTATTAAGTGCCTTACGAACAGTGAATGTATTTATTCATCATGGTCGAATTATGTTATAGTATAGAGGTTCTATTAAATTTATTAAAACATTCGGGGGTTATTTCGTAGCAACTTGAACTTGATATTATTTTTGGACAATAGACAAATTCAATCTGGCAAATTGTCACCAAAGTCCCTAAGTACCTAAGTATTAGGTGAAGTAGTTCTAGTTAATTAATTTCGAATAAAATACCGTGATGTAATACTATACTTTCTTATTGAAAGAAATACTGTACTTATAACAAATCAAGTTACAGTAAGAACATAATGATATATAGGTTTGTATAAAAACTGTATTATTTCGGAAATAATAGAGTAAATAAATGTTTACTTACTTGAGATGTATTTAAAAATTTAAGTTATCATATTAACATATTTCTCTGTTAGATGTTAGTTCAGTAAATTGTGTTAATGGACGTCACATAATGTTTGTACTGCGGTGACCGACAGTGTTGCTGGAATACATAACTAACACAAGATGAAAAAAAAAAGCACGACGGATAGAAAAACTAATTTGGTACATCACACATAATCACTGATATATAAGGGTTAATCTGCATAATCCCTTAATAATTAAATATACAAGGTTTGATATGTGTCATCTTTAATTTGGTTAAAATGAAGGATTTTCACTGTTGATTGAAATTTTCGGTACCTCGGCTCATTAATCCAAAATGACGGTGGAATAGACAAGGACGTGAGGAATAGGATAAATGCAGGGTGGATGAATTGGCGAAAGGTGTCTGGGGTGGTTTGTGACCCACGAATGCCGTTGAAACTCAAGGGGAAGGTGTATAAAACTATAATAAGACCAGCCGTGTTATATGGATCCGAGTGCTGGGCTACGAAAGAGACGGATGAGAAAAGATTACATGTGGCAGAAATGCGAATGTTAAGATGGATGTGTGGTGTAACAAGGATGGATAAGATTAAGAATGAGTATATCAGAGGAAGTTTGAAAATAGCACCAGTGACAGAGAAGTTGAGGAGTAGTAGGTTAGCATGGTACGGACATATTATGAGAAGAGATGAAAGTCATGTAACAAGAAAAGTTTTGAGTTTGAAAGTGGACGGATATAGGAGTAGAGGAAGACCGAAAAAGGTATGGATGGATTGTGTGAAAAACGATATGTGTATAAAAAGTGTGAATACTGAGATGACATCTGACAGAGGAGAGTGGAAAAGGAAAACATGTTGTGCCGACCCTACTTAGGTGGGATAAGGGTAAGATGATGATGATGAAGGATTTTCACTGTGTGTATGGTTGTTGTGACAAACGCAAATTACCCTTGCCATCCTATCAACCCAAACCTCAAAAACATGATCTTTCCTTTCTAATACTTAAAAAAGCTGTAGAGGTAAATGTTGAATGGACTGTGTCATGCAACAAGGAATTTTCTGAAAAAATAAAAAAAATATCTTTCAATGTTGGCCGATTTTAGATAGATTAAAATGTATTTCGAATATATTTTTGTCGAAAAACACTCTTATACCTATATAATAAGGAATAAGTCAAATGATTCTTCGTATAAAATTGTACTTTATTTGTATTATAAATCTCACAATAAACTAAATGATAAAGTTATTATCTCAAAATACATGAAATTAGTTTATATTGTGAATTATTACTATATTATCTAATTATTACTTACAAATTTATTGTAATCAATGATCGAGTTATGTAATGAAATGAACGAAAACAGAGCGTAATGCGTAGTAAACAGCTTCTTCTGACGCGCATCGGAATACCTCCCTTGAAGTTGAAAATTTGTAGCCAAGCATCTATAAGAGTGTTTTAGTATTGAATTTAAGAGTTAGTTTTCTTTTAGGTTTAGTGTTTTACCATTTTAAGTCGCATCGAAATTTAATATGAGGCCAAATTGTGGTAATACGCTAAAACCTATAAAGTACTTAAGCATACCAAAATGAATATTCAAATACCTACCATTTTTTATGGTGATATAATATAAAGAATTTCCCCATGAAACAACAATAAGGTAAGTAAACTCTAATCATAATTAGCCAAACGGTGTTGTGCTTTTCATCCAACAAATATAGCGTTCCGCAAAGATAAGTGAAATCTACATTAACAAGAACGAAACCGCGAGTAAAAGCTGGTGATAAATATATATGCTAATATTTGTATTTTTTTTTGTTAAACAATTTTTTTTCAATGTGTTTTATGTTCGTAAAATTTTGTTATTCCTTTGATTTTATAACCTAACTTAATGTAATGTTGTTTAACTTTTATAACAAAGCATTTAATTTCTCCCAATACATACACGTATTTTATAGTTACATGACAATAATGATGCTCAGTACAATATTGAGATTCGTGAACCGACCCAAATATTGTAAAATGGTTCAAATTAAATGATATGGATAAATGTCTTTAGTAATAAAAATATATAATTAAGCATCATAAACATATATTTTTAATTATTCATAACTTTCCACCACCATGACGAAAAATTCGTTACGAAAATTGTACACGAAAAGAGATATTTTACAAACTTCCAAAATTATCAAGTATATTTTATCGTTTTAATTGAACTGCCTGTCAATTTATATTTACATAATGCCGTCCAATGAAATCCAAGCGGGTAGAACCGTGAGAAAACGTTAGACAAGCAATATAACAAAAGAGATAACGAGCGCTCATTTACGTTTGTAGAGAAAAACATAAGAAATATATTCTTATCTCGAGAGATAGATTAATCAGAAACATCAAACATGCTTTCCCATTCCGAAATATATTTCCTCGTAGTACATAATGATTCTGTAATTTGTTATATGATATGCTTTTGCGAGTTAATAATGAGAACCCGTGTGGTATTTTTTGTTTTATTCATAATTTTATATATTTTATTCTATAATCTGTGTAATTTGGTGGCATTTAACGATATACCTATACGAATGTAAATACCATTCTTCTTCTTTATTTTTTAACTCCGGCACGGTTTGTGCACTAGCCAGCGTCAAGTAACAAGATTTTGCCAAGTAAGTGTCTTGTGATAATTTTAATGTTCTAACAAGATGGTGGCTCCCTTGTTATAACTTTCTATGGAGTTTTGGTAGCATCTCAGAATGCATGCTCCGTGGCATTATTTCCCATCCACTTCACTTGTGCGTAATAATCGAACTATATTACGTTAAACATCACCAATATTACAATATATACAGTTTAATAACACAAGATTATGAATAAAATATAAAAACCACTACATGACAGACTAAGATCCCGCCAAAACTCTCTAAATACCATTCTGTTATAGTGCATTTGTGAAGTGAATTCGTAATGATTCGCACGATATAAAACATCCGAATTCACGTAAATAAATGTATTTTAGAAGATTTTGTTACTTTATTACTAAAATAATAATGAATATAAGGAAAAATTTAGCATTTGGCATGCAATACTACTTATATGGAAACAAATTAATGTTTGACAGTGGCAAATATTTTTACAATGCTCGATAATAATAGTGTCTTTACAATGGACACTGTATAAAATATATCGTATAAGAATTACGAATCTTTTTTAAAAATCATAACATTATTTTTAATTCCTTCATGAGAACGGCCGTGTCACGACATAACGTACTGTTACTCTTTGAGTTGTTCTCATATATTATTTTCTCTCGAATAAATATGGTATAATTTAAATACAAGTAAATGATAGATAACAATCCGTCGGTTCTATAAAAGGAAGCTGAACTACAAATGAGATGTGTCTCAAGGGGAGGCCTACGGGGAACAGAGGCGTCTTTGTAGGTAAATCATTATACATTCAAACATTACCTTCTCGTGGCAAAAACGAGAATGTTTTTATTCCGGTTTATTTTTTTAATTTTCACGCTTAAGATTTAGACCTAAATACAGGTAAAACCTTAAGTTTGAAAATAGAATTTGCAGTTAAATGCAGCTGCCAAAACATAATGAGAGGTGATGTAGATGTTCCATTGTACTTGGCACATTTTTTGGAACTTGTAAATAAAATTTAAGGTGTGTTTTGTTTATGCAAGTTAATCGTCAAACTGATAAACTTATTTTGACGAGACTTTAACTGGTAGAGGACTATTCAAAGTAGTATCTTTTTTATTACAGCTAGGTAATGATGACACAATTACAGCAAAAAAAATAAAAGACGAACATTAAGCTTAATATAGACAAACGTGCTATTCCTATGAAACAATTAAATCATTTTCACGGGAAGGAAGTCGTGGACACCAGTTTATTAAATAATGAACAAAGCCAATCAGTAATATATTCGAATTTGGTACTATCGGCTGACAGTGAAGGAAAACATCATTAGGAAACCTGTGTTTGTATTTGAGAAATACATTTTTTTCTTGTTATTATATTTTAACTTATACCTCGGGAACAGTACATTTTTTGGATGAAAAGTACACTATATTCTTTTATGTATCTCTGGAAACTTGCACGCAGAATTTTTTAATGATCAGCAGAGTAGTTCAGGCGTGAAAGCGTAACAAACAAACAAATAAACTCACATTTACATTTATAATATTAGTAGAAAAACATTTGTCCACAACCTCACCTGATGATATGTTATATAGCCGATGTATGTGGCCAGGACGGTAACACACTTCGCCTAAATACGGGGACTGGCTCTCAAATGGAGCTGCCGGAATAGACCTATCGTGAAGGATGTAGATTGCCAGGGGATATTAGAAAAACAGTATCATGATACTATGGTTTTATCACGATATTTTCTTTCATCATTAATCACTGTAGAATTCGAATGCATTCGAAATCTGACAGTATTTGAAACAGCCAATATGTAGTAAGCTAATATGATAATTAATTCTGTAATTTTGCTGAATAACCGACATTTACCCATCACTGTAACACGCACACACCATTATTATTACGACACCTTTATCACATATAAGATCTATATCGAAATAAAATGATATAAAATTTATCACATCTCTCGCTACGAAAATTTCATAAACGCATACATGAAACCCAAAGTAAATACGAGAGAAAGTCCTGTGTATTCAGATGTAACAGCACACAAAGAAGGCCTATGTGGCTGTGACTTCAGACAGACGTAAGAGAGGGTTACCCTGAGGTTCATCGTACAGAGAAGACGTCCCGGCCTTACGAAGGTTAACTGGAGGATGCACCCCCGGTGGGGTGCTAAAATTTTCACCTACAAGCTTTTTTTCCATAACTCCAATATATATTATTTAATATAAAACGGTACACGATATAATACATGTATTTAAGAGCTAACAATTTGAAGACTTGTGTTAAGATGATTTCTCTTCTTCCTATTTTGATAACCAGTTCATTTATAGCATTTTACAAAGTTTTATTTTATAATGATTTCTGTGTTCAAAAAACATAAGGTACTCCCTCTGTTAGAGCTTTCTAGATAATTTTTGTTTCATCTTAGAACTCGTGTTCCGTGTAATTAAAATATATAAAGTAACCAAGTTATATTATGCAAGATGTCATAATTGTATGAAATATAGTATAAAATTAAAATGAAAAATAAAAAAAAACAACTTTATGACTAAGGCGCCAAAAATCACCGTTCGAATTCTACATTTTCTAGTATTCAGTTGTTCTTATTTCCCTGGCGTTAATGAAACATTTCTTTTTGTAAATGATATGTATTTTTATTATTCATAGAAGTATTTTGTCATTGGAATTTGGTTTAATTTTATTCTCTTATTTTTTCTAAGTGTAATAAGCCATTGTATGAATTTTAAATTAACTGAAAAATGCCATCTTTTCTATGAAAACTTCCTAAATGAATTTTAAGAGTCACATTTCTTATGCACTATAATCTCACTACATCATGGAAAATGACATCAAATAACGTACACTGAGACGAACAAATACTACACAAGCAAAAAAGTTTCCGCAAACATTCGCTTATCTAGTTGTGCATTGAAACACTCGTAAGTTAAAACCTTTACCATGCAAGCTATCTATAAATTCAAATAGTGACAATGTCACTATTACCTTTTTTCATGCTTACATTAAACGCTAAACTTATAATATAGGTAAAGAAACTGGCAAGGAACGACTCTTAATTGATATTAGCTTACACCCGTAGGTGCAAAATGTGATGGTCACCGATGAACAGTTCCGAATTATTATGGGTTTTTTCAGGTCACATCAGATTCGTCTTTATGCCAACATTACGTTATTTATTGAGGGGATTAAGAAATTTAAAATACGATATAGAAATATTTTAAAAATGTCCGCGCTGAATACTTACGGTACGGAAGTATGTGGTTAAAAATATCTCCGGATTGAATATAAAATTGAGGCCATATTATAAAATAATATAGACATATAAATATTGTAGTTAGATGAGACACACCCTTGTGCAAGCAGCCACCCGAAGTTCAACGCACTGAAAGGCTCGGGACGTCCGCTATTATCAAAGGTGATCCCTGAATGCTCCATTATCCTCACGGTTGCTTTGTTACAAAATTTCGTGAGCAGAGAATTGAATAATACTGTGTATAATTCTGTACAAAATTATTATAATAAATTTATTTCTTAATTTTCCAACATATAAGGTTTACATTTTATTGTATATAAGCTTTAGGGTTTGATCTCAATCTCACCTTATACTAAATGACGATGTAGTCTAAGTAAGTAAACACGTTACTCCTAGAGGCAAATGGCTCTTGAGTGCAGATGCCGTAACACACCTATATATTAACTTGAATGTGGTAGCTCAACAAGTGGTCATTAGAAAAACCATCCCAGCATGGTTCAATCACGTAGACGTTACCGATAGTATAAATTCGTTGTAGGGATTCGAAGTTACAGGACACGATATCCGAACTCGCTACCGCTGAACCATAATTGCTTAAGAACAGATTAGAGTGTAGTTATACGTTAACTTATAATACAGTTAAACCAAATTTGGAAAAAAAGTTCGAAAAAAATAAAGAAAAATCACCTAATTCGAGAAGAAACAGTTCTTATATTATTTAATGGAACGAGAGATGTTATGACCCTTATGCAATAAGATGTCAGAGGGTGAACGCACTGAGGCCCGGGACGTCCGCGCCGCTTGAAGGTGAGAACTTGAACTCTGAGAGCCTTCTAACTTTCACAAGTTTACCGAAATAATTATACTACACGATATATTTTATATTCAGCTAGGTATTGTATATATTTTTGGTAAAATCCACGTCACTTCAGTAGATGAAAGTTGAAGTTTGACGATAGACTTACTGCTATTGATATATTGTTTGTGATGTACAGTGACATGTTTATAGCTCGCAAATCCAGACGGGTACAAGTGCCTCAACTTCTGCAGGTTTCTTTGCGGCAAGATGAATGTTTGAAGGTTGGTGGAACCATTCCAAATTTTGCCGCAAAGCAACTGGTACAATGGGCGTTGAAATAATATACCTTCACGAATAGCAACCTATAATGATTCGCTTTAAAAATGCAGTCCTCTTAAAGTTGGTTATACGTAGACATACGTTGCAGTACCAACTCAACATAGGTCGACTGTACACTTATTTGCTATTCCTCTACATAAAAAAAACGGTGGGCACGTGCAACTGTGTTTATTGACAGTTGTTTTAGTAGTTATATCAACTTTATCATGGTTGAGTATAGAAGTGTACATTTTTATTAAGTTTGCGTCATAGTAAACAAGAGAAGTAGTATAGATAAAAATCACATAATCCAAGTAGCGGCATTATTCGGTCGCGTCCGATGCTGAGGTCGTAGGACGCGTAGAAGCGTAGAGGTCGTACCGCTACGAGCCTTTTCACCCGTTTGGAAGGTGACTGAGGACAAAGTTCAAAGCTCCCACTCAACGCTCGGGGAAGAGAATTGAGCTTACAATATACATTACTAGAATCATCGGAAATAATTCACATAATTTCGAGAATATGTTAAGACAATTTTGTAATTTCAGTCAATGCCCATTACTTTCTTTTGCTTATATAATATTCATAATGTTCCATACAAAATACGTTTTAGACTACCTACATTTAGAACGTAGATTTTTAGGGAATTTTTGTAACAAAAAAAAATAAAGCACAATGACACATACT
Source organism: Antheraea assamensis (assembly GCA_035772565.1). Lineage (NCBI taxonomy): Eukaryota > Metazoa > Arthropoda > Insecta > Lepidoptera > Saturniidae > Antheraea > Antheraea assamensis. The sequence continues at coordinate 403,204 of JAQQSE010000067.1, forward strand.
AAATAAATAAGTAATTATTAGAATGGCTTAGTTCACTCAATAGGGCGGGCGGATCGTCCTTCCTAAGGCGGGCATCAACCCCCAACGCAGTGACGTGATGTGGCATATCACGTCGCGTCATCTTGTAGTAACTTAGTCAAGTAAAAACCATGTGTCTATAAAAGGAAATTCATCAGTTATCTTGATACAGTATCATATACGTTGAGATTTTAAATACGTAATATTAAAAGATATACGCTCACTGTAATTTCTAAAAAGTTTTAAACATTCGAAGCCTTCGTCCAACTTCTTTGTCATTGCAGCGTTGAATATTTATGCAACAAGTACATTTAAACCTAGTACACAAGGATTAGGCCGTGAAGATGTATAACAATTACTATAAACAACATAAACATATGTAAATATACTATACTATGATATAATATATATGTATAATATAAAAGCATAATGACCACCGAAATTATGACTGGACTGAAAAATAATAATTTTCTTATACAAATAATCCCATTTTTTTTTTTCGAACTGATTACACTGTTGACCGGGCAAGGCATTTACAGTTTCACCGGACTACACAAATCATATCACATAATTTATGTTTTGAAGTTAAACTTTTTCATTTATATCATATAATAGTAAAATATAATAATAGTAAAAACGTGAAGTTGAGTTGACGAGGTGGGATTGATGCTTGTTACTTTTTCACGAAAAAGTACTGTACTGGTTTTCGTGAAACTTTACAGTGATATATAACCCTTCTACATCAACTGCGTAAACTAAGTCAAAATATAACGATGTGTCAGGTAAGTTTTAAAAATTCCTGCCATGTTACCCCGGTGTACGCTATATAAACGTTTAGAGCTACACAAAGATAATGTTTGATGTAAATACTGATATAGATATAAAAGCAGAAAAAGTTACGGGAGGCTGGTAGTGGATAATATTAACCTCAGTTGAAATCCAATTAAATTGATAAACACGTAGGTAACTCACTTAAGATTTGTAACATGCGGCCGTGGGGCGAGTGAAAGGCTCGTAGGGCGGACGGAACGTCCTTCCTAAGGCGGGCGTCAACCTTTAAATAAATACTCGACTGTGAAAATCGAACTTCACTTAAACTACCTTAAAGCAGAAGTTTATTGGAAGAAAAACACGAAGTTTTACACTAACGAGTGTTAACATCTAAGCCCAAAAGAGAACTAACAGGTATTTAGATAGGATATTACATATACGAGCATATTTTAATTGTTTTTATATTTTAACTAAACATAAAAATTTTGTTACAACTATATAATATAATCAAGAGTAATTTCCAGAAATTACTATAACTCTAATTATAATCCATTCTACATAGCCTTTTGACAGTGAAACCCGTTTACAACTCCAAAGTTGTCTAACGTTGGTAATATCCTTTAGGGGATGTAAAAGGCAGTCTGGGCACAAAGGACGTCTTTCTTAAAGCGGCCGTCGACACTACGTCATTCTGCTGAATTCTGCAGTATATAAAATTTCACTTTTTTTGCTTTAATAGTGACGATATTCCTGCGGATTTTTATGTCCCAAAATGAGTGCAATTCATAACTTACAGGATGGTGCACGTCACCAATAAAATAAAATTGAATCTCTCAATAATTGTTCAGACTATTTGCATTGCGCAAGATTGTCTACATGTAAAAATGTTTGACATGTCTCACACAGACTCTTAAAGTCAAAATTTTGAAAGAAATGTTTTCGAATGACATTTACATCTACATAAATGAAGGCAAAACTTGTACGTTTTAAACGTGAACACACTACGAACATAACAATGTAAAGAATGATGTATTTTTTATTTTAATAAAAAAGAATAATAATAACAATAAAAAAACTTCCTTAAAAATAAATAGGCAAAGTTATAATCACATCATATGTTATTCGAAATGCAGTAACAATATTGCGAATGTCGATTGAGGGTGAGGCGGGCGGGCGGCGCGTCCTTCCTAGGGCGGACGTCAACCTCGTATAAAGGCTTTCATTTTTTTACATAATCAAAATACAGACACAACTTTAGAACATTGCTTTTATTGCAATCACAATTCTTTATATAGTGAAGAATAAATGATACGTATAACTATGGTGTTACGTTTAATGTCATTAATGTGTTGATTTTTATTTCCCCTGTAGATATTTAATTAATTATTTTTCCTCACCTTTTTATAGGTTCTATATTTTATAGATTTTAAGCGTTTCATCACAATCTTGCCTAATATTAAATGACGTTGTGGTCTAATATGGTAATAAGCTGAACCTAGTGTTAAGCGTAGTTGCGGGAAAGTGCTTAGTTACATAATATCGAGTGCACTTGATATGAAAAATCCCTTTTCTTCATTGAAAACTCAGTCTTATTCTTATTACGATATGCTACCACTAAGCAACCATCACTTTAGATAAATATGAACAAACAAAACAATTACTTATTTCACGAAAAAAAGTGGATGTGTACTTATAAACACACGATAGAAGTGAAAATTCTGATTTGAACGGTGCACTCATTGTCAGACTGTAAACGTGGTTGTCGGCGATTTGGGACACACTTTCCTTAACTGTTTAACACTACTAAAACTGTGTAACACCTATAGAAGTTTTCATTTTAAAATCTTCATTATTGTTCACTATTGATTGTACTCATAATCATGTGTCGCTGAATATTTAAAACAAATAATAGAAGGTAATTGATCAGATTCAGCAAGGTAACAGATTTGTGAAAAACTCTAAGGGCGGGCGGCACGTCCTTCCTAGGGGGCGGGCATCAACCCGAACTCGACCTGGACGGAACGATGTCACTAAAATCGGTCACACGATGTTCAATTCACTTAAATGATCCATATTATAAATATAGTCAGTGTGCTTAGTGTGAGTTGTTTTTCGTAATCGAACGCGTAAATATTTTCTATCATTTGTATGGGATTTTAAAAGCGCCACCTAGTCGCTCACTTGTAAGACATCATTTGTGAGTGCGAGTTTTGATTGTTTACTTTATTGGTATCGAATTTCGAAAAGCGAGGTCGTCGACGCGCGTAAGTGCTTTATTGCGAGTGATTGCGAGTGCGAGTTACAAATAAATATCATTTTGACAGTTCGAACCGAAACATATTCACATTTTCACTAGTATATGTTTCACTTTAATTTTAGAAGTGAAACGTTCGGCTTTGTGGTGTAAAATATGTGATAAAAGTATTTTTATAACATAAACGTTATGGCAGTATGTCTTTTTTGGGTTGTAAGAGTTCAAAACAGCAAGAACACAAAATATACGAAATAATATGGTCATTGTTCATATAAAAGTTCGCGATAGCAGTGATCTATTAGATGATCTCACGGAGACCAAATTTATGAAGAGGTATCGTTTCACAAAGAAAGCATATACGTTTTTGTACAAAGAAGTAAGACGACAAACTAGTCTAAAGTCTTCACAACGAGTTACATTGGAAATAAAGGTAAATATTCTTGATTTTAATAAGTGAACTTGAAATAAGTGTCCTTCTATAAAAGACTAGTGCAGATGCGACTGGATCCTACCGAAAGCCAATAGTAAAGAGACTCTCACAAAAATGTGCAGTAAAATATATTAAGTACTTATACTGCAATCAATTTAGTATAATCAATCATGCATTACAAGGAATATGTATATTTTAAATTAAACATATAGCACATAAAATCCATAGAAGTTTGTGTGTATTTATATATGTAACCATTTATGTACATATAGTATACTTACTGTAATAAAGAAATCTCAATACAATGTTACAACTTATTATCTTTCAAGACACTTAAGAGAAAAATGAGACAATTTCTACTAAATACTATAACTATTTAAATAAACAAGATTATGTATCTATAATTGATGTTGACTATGCATAAACATACATTTCAATATATATATATATTTTTCAGATTTCATAGTAAAAATAAAATTCCAGGAGTGATTGATGTATATATTAATATGAGTAACAGCTATATTGATTGTTGTCATTTTATTGTATTTGGACCTCCTAAAAAAGATGAACATCTTTATTGTTGTTATAAACACTACCAATCACTATACATGGTAAATATTATGTTAATTCTTCTGAAGAAAATTGTATGTATTAGATTGACATAAATAACATAGAAATTATTTTTTCAGGTATAATTAGCATAATGAAGACCATAATATTAAGGTGAAATTTGGTGGTGGTATGACTCACTTATATGGAAAACAACACTGTCAACCGTTACATGAAATTGTTGCATGGGCATGGAGAAAGAATGTGGCTTTTACCCAAAATACATACATGGATATATACATATTATCACATCCTTATACCTATAATAATACAAAGAATGTATTCTAAGAATGTAAGTATATTCATAATGACAAATTGCTAGCTCATTACTTACAATAAATAAATAAACCAAAAAACATAGTTGTTCTCTCACCACAAACATGGTTATTAAAATAATAAATTTAATTAAAGTCATTGCATATATCAATATTTTTTTTTATTTGCTGGAATTTAATGCAAGGACAAAATGTATGTAGAAAAATATTTTATAATTGTTGTTTTGATTTATGAAGTAAATCAATCTATTATTTCACAGTAATAATATTGGTTATTTTTTTAGGAGATTAACTACCCACTACACCCTTGGCTGATGATTCGAATTTTACACACTACGCCTGGCACAGGAGACGCTAATTATAAAGAAAAGGATACAAAGGCTGGAGTAGTTATCAAAAATGCTTTTAGAAGGTTAAAGAACCAATAACAATGTTTGAAAAGTACAGAGCTTCTCATTGCGAGCAGTTAAAATGGGCCTGCATTGCTGTATACTACATAACATGCTAGATATATTGGGCATTACAGTAACATAGGATGATGGATGGGACTGTGATCATGGAACTATTTCTACTCCTATAGAGTTTGTTTCCACTTCACATTTAGTCGGCGAAAGATTAAGAGATCAATTATTAAAGTAGAACAATAATACAATGTCATTATAAGAAATTACTACATGTATTATAATGTTGTAAATAAAATAAAACTAGTTTTTATTTATAATTTCTATAATATTGGTCTATCCACATTTCCATATAATCCTGACTTCATTGCATTAAAGTCTATCAACTGCTCTTTCCATTTTGATCGTTTTCCAAATTTTTTATATATTTTGTGTTCCTTCTCCCTTAAGTTCCATTCGAGAAGATATAAAGTATAGTTTCTGGGTCTTAATGAGATTTCTGTGTCTAAAATATATAAATGTCAATACTATGACCACGCGAATTCAATAAAGAACTAAATTTGACGCCAACTGTAAAAAGATTTTATATATTTACTGTTTCATGTAAATAATCATAAGTTCAATTGTTGATTAGTTTTAATTTTTATATAACGAAATTACCAATTTGGCGTAAATAAAAGTAATACATTTTATCTAAAAAGTATAGTTTAAAAGTAATTATAAAAATATATAACTTTCACGCATCTAACAAGTAAATAAACAAATCCTGCGTTACACTAGGTAACCCGTCTAAATTGACACGTAGCTTATTTTGTTGAAGAAAATATAGTTTATAGAAACTTCTAAATTTGATCGGGTTATCATGTGGTGTTTAGCATTGCCAACATAATCTAAAGAATCTAACCATTTTTTCTGTGAGCAAACGTCAATCGAATTGACAACCCAAATGTAACTCACACTCGCATGTACTCAGGTCTCGTTACGTTCTTTGTATACTCGATAACGTCGTGGTAAGGTTATTCGATATGTTTTTGTAAACTCGCACTAGGCACACAGCTTTCCCTTTTATTTTAAGCAATCTATACGTATATTTATGTAATCTAGTTTCCCTTTGCCTGTGATGTCTAGACATAAAGTAAATATGAGCCTGAATATTATTAATAATGGACCTTTGACATCGAACTGCGTCTGAACCTAAAGAAATATTTATTAAAATTTAAATACACCTGCCGAGTACAGACCAATTTTTTTTATTCCAGCTCCTTCAAAAGAGCAGTGGCGACACATAAGGAGGAGCGTCTTACGGTTGCCGCCGTCATACGAACCTATGCGTTTAATCTATCGCAAACAGGATGGCTAAACTGGCTGACCGCATAACGGAATGCACCAGATCGAGTCACTGTGGCTAGTTCCTATCGTATAGGTTTTAACTGTTTACACATGCAGGACCTCAAGTACAACTATGTTTTTTTTATAAAAAATGAGTTGGGGTATACAGTTCACCTGATATTGAATGACCACACGGCAGTCGTTAGTTATCTATAACCAATGACCGATCAATAAACATGGTTATCACACTGTCCAATGATAGTTAAGAACCAGTAATTTCGTAATTTCTTCAGTACCACTAAAGTTATAAGATTTCATTAAAAAAATGTGAACCAGTAATTTGCATCTTATTCTGGTATTAGGATTTTTTAAGAAATGAGTGGGACTTCTTCTAATGCCTGTCTTGCTACGTGCAGCCTTCCAGTAGAATTTTCTATCACTCAGGACCTATTGGTTGGTTTCGGCAGCTGCACTCGAAAACCAATCTACTCTCTAGGTTTAGTATGTTGAGCCTCTTGACAACATCGCCATTTAAAATCATGGAAGATTGTGGTCAAACGATAAAAGTTTAACACCTTTTAATGTTTAAATGTAGCAATGAACACGTAGTCGTACAATGATAAAAATAGTAGATAAATAGTAATGGGCCGCGGTTTCTCTTACGTTGAATTATGGCATAAAACTTAATAACAAAATATATAGTTTAGCCCCACCTAGTGGCGAGTTATAGTGAAAAGGATAAAATATAAAATTTCTCCATAAAAAAAACCTAATTATAAGTGTCCCAATTTTCATGGCGACAAATAAATAAACGACTTTTCTATGCTTTTTGCTGTGATCCAAAATCTATTCATTTCGTTTAATCTGGTCGTTGATGTAGTAAAATTATTAAAAAAATCTTTTCTTTACACTATTTGAATTTTAATAATAAAGAAGGACTAGATACCAGGATAGATTAAAGTCAAATTCCTTAACGAATCCTCGTAGAGGACTAAATAATAACAATACAAAAACGACAATCCATTTTTAATCCAGACAACGTTAAAATAAATTTCAATTGAACAATGTCGCTGCTAAATAAAATAAAAGTATGGAGAATTGTTCCAAGCGAATAGCCACATTAAATACATAAACATCCTAGATAAAAGCATTGTTATTATTCAATCGTCTTATATCGAGAAGTGTCACCTACATATTTCTGAAAATACGTCGACCTGCCGCAACATGCCCACATGCGGTGGCCATCGACACTGTAGTCTGGAGGTCGCGAGGTCGCCGGTGACCTCCAGCCAGAACACGCCCGCCTTGGGAAAGGTTGGGGAATGCCTACTTGTTTTATTACATCGAAGGATGAGCTCGCAAAACCTATGGATTTTTCGTGTCGCGTGGTTGATTACATAATCCTAACAAATATATTTATGTACAGAAATAAATATTATTTATTTGCTTTACAAGTATCGTTCGCATTACCTTATGATAGATTCAACTTTTTGCTTATTTGCTCAGAAAGTTCTGAATAAATGCAAATTTTTTGAGCGTAATCAGTAGCAACAGTTCACTGTTTGATGGATTTCAACATATTAGGTGTAGTTAGATTTGTTTTACTCGTGTGAGTGATATAAGCTATAAAATATTAATTAATATATGTCTGTCTGTCAATATATAAAGGTGGATTTTGTAGCCAGGATTCCTTTTGGTTTCCTTTTTTAATAAGGCTACATGTTTAAAGTTAGTTTTAATAAGCTAATCTAATGTTAAATGGTCAAAGGGTTATGATCCATTATATCTTATAATTAAAAGGATCTGCGACAGTGGTCACGTGGTTAATCGCTGGTGGGTTGCTGCTCGGCTTGAAAGCTGAGTTGGAACCAATGCATTTAGTGAACGATATATTTCAGTTGTACTTCTGCAGTCGCACCTTACGCATAATCTGCGATAATCATAATTGTCGATGTGGTCAAGGTATTGGTCAGGTTACTGTATTTAAAGTTCAATGGGGTAATACTTTTGAAAGTGTTTGGTTTTTAATTGGTTTATGCAGATTTTAGAGGTCGCTATATAGCTCTCTGTTTATTATTATTATTATTAAACTCTACATGGACGATATTTCTTAAATGTCCAGGTTTTTTGTTTTTTTTTTTTCTTTTAGGTTTACGCGTTTAATCACAATCTCACCTTAAGTTAAATAACCATATGGTCATAGAAAACCAAGAGGAGGATTAGCCCTCAAGTGCAGCTGCCGGAATATACCTAGGTGCTTGGCGACAGATTTTCGCTAGCTTAGAAAACACATTAAAACCATGATATGGTTTCATCACGATCTTTTCCTTCATCGAAAGCTTCAGTTCATTGCAGGAATTCGAACCTACGTTAATTAAAGTAGAGTCTGAGCAAATACTGATAATCTTGATCGATTAAAATTGATACGTTATTTTTTTTATTAAAACACGACAAAGTGACCTCAAAGTATCTGATAGTAAGCAAAATGTTGTCCAAAACGACAATGGCCACGATTGGGAGATCTACAATGCGTCGACTGTCGTCGCTGTCATGTCGACTGATCCCGAAAAGCAACAAACTAAAAGAAATCACTGTAATATGTTTATGACTATGTGTATTGTGGTCGTGATTCCTATGGCCCTTTTTTAATTACAGAATATACACCGAAACAGGACATCTAAGCATGTTATTATGGCGGCTGTTAGAGCCGCAATCGAATCGAATATTATCATCATTCCACTGTTCTAATCAACCGATTGATGTGAACTCTCGTATATACATATATCCATAGAATTAACATTAAACACAAACACTACCGTAATACGGAGTAGACGTCATCAGAAAAACAGATTCAAAGCGAAGACTTACAAGCGACGGAGAGTCGGTTATTATCTATGCGGCCGACCTCACTCGGGTGTCGAACTCGCGACAACTGGGTCAATGCAGCACGCGATGTCCTACGAACCGCCGTCGACTTGGCGACGAGGAACTAATAAAATTAGACGTGGTATTTCATTATCATTTAAATGTGTTATATATATGACATCGCTATTTTGTAGTTGCAACTTCGTTTGTTTTTTTGAATATAAAAATAAAATTGGTATGAATACATGTTGTCTGTACGTTTGAGTTATATCTGGACATTTCAGAGAGGTATCTACGCTATATCATCACGTTTTTGCATAGGAGTTAAGCAGTAATGACAAAATTTCAATAAAAAAAGTGTGTGTGTACTTATGAAAACGCGTTAGAAGTTATACTTCTTTGGCGTAACAAAATAAAAATCTTTTCAAAATTTTATCTTTGCCTTATTCTACGTTTGTAGAAAAAACGACACTAACAATAGAAAAAAGGTATTTAATACATACATACTTTTTTTGAATAAAATGTTGACTATAGATAACTTCACTCATCATTTTTGCCTAACCTAAAGAGGTATAACTTCAAAAATGTATATTAAATGCCGATAAAATACATACATTCCCGTGAAATAACATAACCATCTTCACGAGAACAAAGTCGCTCGCACAAATTAGTATTTAATAGACATAATATATTATACCAGCGCCTACTAACGACTTCGTCTGGATCTTTATAAATGAGTACACAATACATTATCATCGTATAACTGAAACGATTTATGCAACTCACGCTGTGATAACTCTCAGATTGCAGGATATTTTCAAACACACTTGACGCTTTTGGTTATATATTGGTCAATTTCAATAATACCTTTATAAATTAAAGTCTACGTATTATTATAATACATGAAGTATATTACTGCAAAGTTTAATTAAAATCCATTCAATAGTTTTAACGCGAAAGAGTGAAATACACGTCAATCCGTCTATATAAAGGTTCTCGTCTGTACAATTAATAGGATAAAATAATATAGTTTTATGGGTGTAATAAAAAAATGAAAAATGCTTGCTCTTATTTATCTTCAAAAACTTGATATCTAAGGATTTTTGTGTAACATTTCATTTTATAAAATTCTATCCAAAATAATTTTGCTACAAATCTCAAATCGACATATTACTTGAGATTGAAGAACATTAAACTATTTCTGCAAATTACATGATAAATTATAGAAAAAAAAACCTTAATTCTTTTAGTTTTTGAGGTAATCAAGGTCGTAAAACCTGATAGACTGCGATCAGCCTTCCTTTCATACTATGGTTTTGAGAGTTATAATTTGAATGTGGACAGTATGAATCTATATATTTTTCTAATGTATTAACTATATACTAATAATTGTATAAAACTGGCACTTAATGTAACTCAGTGGTGTTCTACGGGTAAGGTTAGCAGAGCAATGCTCGCGTCAATATGTTGCGGTCCGAATGGTGTAGTTAACCACAGGAGAGGATTTCACTCTGTTCTTAAGAGTAGCAATTTATTACTAACCGTCAACTATAGGGTGCAGTAATCATTTTAAATCAGGTGTATTACGTGCGTTTTTACTGCTTCTTAATATAAAAAAAACGAAGTAACCCGAAAAGCACATATAATATATACGATAAAATGTTACACACAAACCACTCCTTTCTACACGTTACATCAAAACGGTAGTCGATATACGAGCTATCTTCGTTTTATCAACAATGTAAATATATTTTTCGACACATTAACCTATATTTCATGTTTTTCCCACCTCGCTATCATCAATTTGCGATATTGATCTGTTTATAATCGCGATAACGGTATATGCAGGAAGCGTTTCCATTATTTATGTTTTTAACCGAGCTGGGTCAAATGATTTCACTTTATCCGATGGTAAGTACCGTCCAAGAATGAGGAGGCAGTGCTATCAAAGATTAAACATTTCTCGATAATCGTCTTAAGCACGCGAGCCGTCAAGTCATGAAATTAGCTGGATATACTTTGAATAGAATTGCACTGCGACATAAACGATTGCACTCTTTTTAAATCTGTCTGTCGTTGATCATGATTTAATCAACTCTGGTTAAGGTATAGCTTGAGTTTCTCAAAATATACTAAGCAGCCTTTTTACGAAAAAGTTTCTCAAATTTCCACTTTCCTCATGACACTTCGCCTTCAGTGAAAAATAGTACTCATTGACGTCAGTAAAATTTCTTGTTACAAGTAACAGGTCTTTATTAAATTAAATAGTCTATAGTCACTCGACTAAATTTGAACTTCGAAATTCGACTTGATTTTTTCTTTTATGTTTCAGCGAAAAGAGGTCGCAACCAGTAATGTTTCAGAGAAGATTACGACCTACGAACCTGCGAACTACTACGCACGCTCTGGTGATGGTACGATTTTATATTACAAACGTCCAAATGCAGACTGTACTTTTACTTATTTTTATGGTAGTACATAAAAGAACCAGAACTTGAGTGCAGTAAGTCCATTTTGGGAGAAGCTACTACTACTAACTAAATTTGTTAAAGTAGCACAAGTAACGATAATATATAACATATAATAGCCATATGTATGCTAAACTTTGCATTATTCTAAGACTTACTCGTAGGTAGATTTTGTTAGTTTTTGTTCACAGGAAAAAACATTTATTGCTTTGATTTATTGGTTTGATTGTGACTAGTATATGATCTAAAACCATTTCTGTTAGAAGAAAAAAAAAGGAAAATTATATGCCGCATCCAACCATTATTGATTCCCGCCTTTCCGCTTTTATCTTGTCGAGGAAAATATCATAGCTAATTTGATAATCTAACACACATAACTAAAACATTAATAAACACAAGTGTACGGGACATTGTCGCTATAGTATTTACATATTGACCCGATTAATATTACTACTTTTACTGAGAAAATGATTGGATCCGCAGATTGTCTATCTAATGTATAAAAATCTTTTTTCATAGAATTTATATATATCAAATTAAACAAAACCGTAGGCAAATCTGGATAATGAGAAACACAAAATAGAACTTTATGACTGCTATACATGTGCTAATATTAAAATATACATTCTTTAGGTGAAAGGTATAGAAGCCTGTTTCGTTTGCACAAACATATTTAAGCATTATCATTTTATAGAATTGTTTCAAAATTTCAATCTCCATTTTTAGTATCTGATTTCAACGTCACTTGAAGGAAATTGAAAAGTGTTAAGTACTAATTGCTTTTGGATTATTGTTTTTTTAAATATATATTGCTGATTATATTCTTATTGGTCGTACAATATAGGTAAATACACCTTATAATAGTTATTGTTGTTATCATAAAAAGATATATCTTTTCTGTCTGTGTATCCGTTACTTTGCTTATAAAATAACTTAATCGATTTACATAATTATTTTACTATCCGAATAGCTTTTAGTGTATGTTTTGTATGTTTGTGTTTAGAATGGTTTTGTTAAGCTATGAGTTCAAAAAATGAAATAAATCAACACAAAATTACTACCAATTCAATCTGTTTCAATATTCGATCTAAACCATTTAAATAATAACCAATATAACAAAGTACACAACTGTTTCTGCTTTACTGTTTGATGTTTAGAATGAATATGTTTAAAAAACGGGTGTGTGATCATGACCACACGATAGACGTGACAACTTATAATAAATACATGCACATTAAAGTTCACACAGACTTCTCAATGTTTATATGTAAATATATAATAGACTTTACATACTACGCTGATTATTACTAAATTATAAAAATTATATATACTTAATATTATTTTATTATCTATTATTATAATAATTATTGGTATGATACACTGCTTGTGAAACAATAACCATGATTGATGAAAACTGAAGCCGAGTCAGCGTCACCGAAATGAGCGTGACAGATCATTTACTGTTCAAAGCATTTAAATAAGTTTTCGTTTTAAAAATCGGCAGTACAATAAATTCCACTTTTGTATTTAATTTACGCGATTATAGCTAGTACCCAATAAATTGTTTTTGATTTAATCCAGTCATATTTAAATATATTTCGATTTAAAACATTAACTTGAATTTCATGATTATTAACAAAAAATAAATCATTACTTATTACATGACAATAATAACTCTTAGAAAATAGATTCCATAAATATGTTTTTGTTTTCTATTGTTTTCATCCTAGGGAAAAGACAAAGGTATCTAGACTATGCAGCCAATCACCCTATATATGAATTATATGTGCTTTAGACAAATATGATAACTATATTGAACTGAACACTAAGCATATACGTCGTATGGACAATATCAATCAATCAATTGTTCTATTTTATAAGCTCTACCGTTTCACCACAATTTTACTTAACGTTAAGTCCCAATATATCCACATACAGGCCATGGTAAATAGGCTGCGACTAGAAAAACTGGTATTCAAATGCCCCAGCCGGAACGCAACTGTACGTGCTTAGCGATAAATTTTCAACTAGAGTGTGGTAACTAAGCAGATGGGCATTACAAAATGTCCAAAGGCCACAAGACTTGAATCTATCTCGATCGCCGCGGTTTCGAAGCACTCAGGCAAATATAAAGTATATAATTTATATTACACTAGTTTTTGCACGCGGCTGCACTTGCATTAGTGTTGATTTTATTTAATAACGATCGGTTTAGCATCTGAGATATGAAAGCATAACAAACAAATAAACAAACTCATATTCACCATTATAATATTAGTTATGATGTACCAATAATACTATATATATTTCATCATCTTGCTTTACTCATTATGAGAGAGCGTGATTATAACCTAGTTTAAACTCAAAGGGAGTAATCAAAAGCCAGAACTAGTAATTATTAACGCTCGTGAATTGTCCTGATTTTCTAGTCTAGCCAACTGTGGAGCTGGGACCTCCCGTTGCCGCGGCAACGAGACGTGCGTCCCCCGGGACCCACCCCAGAACTATCGAATTTTATAACGACTAGGAGATCACTATTTACTACATCACACTAATAAGCTAACTGAGTTAATACAGCGGATTAGAATACAAATACATCTTTCATTTTTGATTTCGTGAAGTTTCGCCAAAATCAGTTCAGTAGTTTTTGCATGAAAGAGAAGCAAACATTCACGTTTACGATATGTATTGGACATTAGTTATGTACCGCAGTCTCGCACGCGTTTGTTATTAGTCGTTGTATAATCAAACTATAAAAAAGTGGATATTTTGTAAATATCCTGGGTGTTCAGATATCTATGATTTATATGAATATAAATGAATTTTCATAACGATCTTCAACTGTTCAGTAGGTACTTGAATTGCCGCAGTGATATCTGGCAGTGAGTTATAGCAACTCGATTGAGAATTGTAATTCGTTTCATGTGTACTATTGTTTTAAGTACTCTGTATATTATTGTTGTGAACTTTATAGATCCTGAGCAAATGAATTGCATTGCTCAGAATTAAACTTATCGTAAAACTATTACACCTTCGAAAATGTAACATAGTGTTTAAGTTTAAAGTATCAAGATTTCTCTTGCGCACGGTCATTATCGTCAGTTGCCATCAAGTTTGTTTTATTAGAGACTATGAGTTTAGAAAAATTATAAAATTCAATCTCTTATTTTGATTCATTGAAAATCGACTCTACAAAAGCTTTTAACATGGACACATTCTCTTAGATCTAAGCATTATTATGCGAATAGATTATCACAGATGGTATAGACGGTAATGAATAAATTAGGCTAATTCTTGTTATCAGATTGCTGTTGGTTAATTTGTCGTCTTGTATTGTATAACATTTTGTTACAATAACACTATAATGTAATAAATATTCACAGTACGTGCCGTGACTTGACAAAGTCGCACGTGAAGTACTCTTCCTTTGACACCTATTAGTTGTTGCCTTTATAATGCTTGCTTTATCGTACGTTGCGATAACGTTGTCAATAACAGTACCTAACGCAGCAGCAGCAGAATAATGATTTATTTGATGATTGATATTGATATGATTCGTTATACATCGCGTAGGAATAATGCGCTTAGTTATAGAAATAATAATCACATCAAAAAATAGATCAGCGTCTCAATACAATCGATCTCGATTTCAAGATACGGTGCAGTTAAAGATGGTAATACACTAAACTTAGATTGAATTCTGACATTCTGATAAAGCTCTTGAAACACACTGAGAGATGCTTAGTTACAGGTTTTAAAGCCGAGAACAGTTATAATCCAATTTACCTAATTATCCCGAATATTCATTAATAATTAAAAGCCACTTCAAATAACAATAGTATTCAAATAACAGACCGAATTTAAATAGAGGCGTACTCCTTAATAAGTAACAAGTTATTACTGGATCCAGCGCTTTCCAGGAAACATGGGCCTGTGGCGTCGCCCGTCTGGGTTACAGTCTGCCTGCGAGATCGATCATTCCGTGTGGCCAGAAATACATTAAAAATTACAAAGGATTACAAATAAAATTCTAATTGGTAGGAAAACATTAACGAGTTCAAAGGCGGAGCCACAACGAATATTTTATTTTCTGTCACAGAGTAAATATCGGTTTCAAATTCATGAAAAAACAGACAGTCGGATGATCGATTAAAGTGGTTTTATGAGGGCGGAACTCCTGGCCCATCATCATGAAATGTATTCTTAAATAACCCTAATTTTGAGAACTTGATCGACTAATTTGAAGAAAGTTATAATTATTTAGTAACTGTAGCTCAAACAAAAGTTGATTCGTTACAAAGCTTTCTTGAATAACATAATAGTCCATAACATATTCGCAGTTAAGTTATTCGGACAACAGATATGTTTTAGCCCAACAATATTTTTGGTAATCAATTATGGGGTAATGATGATGTAAGCATTATAATGAATGATTCCAAAAATTACATATATTCCGTAGTCAGAATTAAAGTTGGCAACATTAGTCCTTTATACCGCCTATGTAATAGTCATTATTGATTATAATGGGTGGATTCCAAGAATTTCCTCAAACCATGCTTTCAACTGGTTGTGTAGCAATGTATATAATGGTTACACATACAATTGTACTAGTACAATAAATTCCCCTTATTCGTGGGGTATAGATTCCATAATTGAGCCGCGAATACCGAATGGTGTTTCGTATAGAAATATAAAGAGTGCGTATAAAGCTTAGAAAATAAAATGAAAATATATCAAAATGAATTATTGAAAATAAAATTATGTTTATTTAGGTAATGTGACGATTTCTAAAATTTAGTGATTGTTTATTGTCTTGCGACTTTAATAGGTTGTTTAATTTTGGGTTGCATAACTTCAAAACTCACGAAGAGTGACCGGGGGCATAGTCTAAAACTAGAACAGCATTACAGTCTATTTTATATTTCCTTGTCCAGCTTCAGGACCAAAACAATTTCGAAGCCAGGTAATTGAATTCATATGAGATAGAGTTCATTATAGGGGTCCATGTACATACCATCGCGATTAAATCAATAGCCCTAGCGACACGTGATATTTTTCGCAGTGACTTTTTATTACGAAACATTATGCTTAGAGACAATAAACTTTGACTATTTATAAATATTTTAACGCTGATTTTATTATTACTTTTACTTGTTATAAAAAAACATTAGGTTCACACTGCTAATTTTGGATCTGCGAATAATTATATTTTCGGCTGCGAATACGGAAAACAGCCACAATTTTTTTACCCGCGAATAAGGTGACTTTAATATATAGATGTATCATGTTTTTTTTTTATTTATTTACTTGCCATATAGTCAGATTTTTTAATTACCTAAATTTTTTATAATATACAAAATAAGTTCAATTCGTTATCAGTTATCCTTGGCTTTATACTATAAGTACCTTAGTACAAGATAGTTTTTTTTATTTTCATATCTATAGATAACGGTTCTCCCAATCTCTTTTATAAGTATATTCTAGTAGTTCCTCCTCCTTTTTTCATAAGGTTTGTGTTGGACATCTGCCAGTGCTAAAGTAAGAATTTCAATATACCACTGATCGTTTTTATTGTATCTTACAGTAATATAAAGTCACGTTTTAAAATCGCATTCGTTTGATTTTTACAATCAGTAATGGCGCCTAACTATTCCTACATACCGTGTAATTGTGTAATGAATATTTATAATGAATTGTCTTTTGTCACGTTTTAGAAAATCTATGGTTACGTTATTAAGACTTCTTTGGGAGGTTATGAGGTAACACGCAATTCGTGTTATATTACACTATATGAAATTTATTTTACTATATTTACCTATTTATACTATATTATCTGTACTATATTCAATATCACTGACTCATTATCGTTTCGCATAATGGTAATGATAGTTTTATCGCAACGTATGAACAAACAAGCGTTATGCAACAACTAATGAGTTTGAAAGGGAACGCACTACGTGGCCCACAATCAAAGTGATGATATAAATAAAAATATTTATTTAATTGTCATGCCATTGTTAGAACAGCGAATTGGCGAACAGCAGAATAATTAATAATGGTTTTATATATAGTAACACCACAGCGTAAATTATTATCTATACGAGTATATAGCCCTTTTTGTCATTTATAGTAATTATATAATACGAAATCGGCTCCCAGTGCGCGATATGTATGGTTAATGTCTTTACTTTGGCCTTAACGAATTTGGTATGGAAAATAAAGCCACGGCGAAGTGTGTTTCAGCTGACTAAACAGTCGTTGTCCGGTCTAACCTCGACTAACAATTAAGGCGAAGGATGCAATCCATTTAAGGTGGTATCCAAATGCCGCTAACTCTTGGCGCCTCCGAGAACTATTCATTAGTTTCTTGAATGGAATTAATAAGCTTTGGTCCATCAATGAATGAATAAATTAATGGTTAAATTTGAATGAAACTTTGTTTCGCACGATACAATGTTTAAACCACGATTAGGAGTTTTCGATGGTGAGTATGATGTGCAGTTTAGACAGTAATTCTCGATATGAAGTTTTAATCGTTTTATCAAACATTGCCTGACCCACAAACGCGATACGTAGATGTGAGTCATAATAAACGAGATTTTTATTTTTTCTCATGCGTATAATATTTGTCATTAAATGACATACAAGTATTTTAGAATCATCTGTCGCTCTTAAACACACCTTTAGTATTGTCATCAATGACGTTCATTTCTTTTAATACACTTATAGATAGAAACAATACCTTCACGTACATGCGGTACCCATACTAATATTGTGTTACATAGGAGAAAGCGAGATAGACATACTAAGCTGTCTCCATAGCAACACCACGTTCATTTACAATATTGTATTAAAAAAAAACAATTAATATTTAGTAATGAAATACGAGATATATAAGTTAATTACCCAGAATATAGATAAACTGTGGTGGTCAGTTTTGTTTCTTTTTTGCCCTTTCGAACTGTAATAGTTTAGGATATAGTAGTCAGATACAAAATACACGTACGGGATCGTGAAACATACATGCTTGGTAACCATGTATATTTCACGAACTCATATATGTATAAAACGGATAGGCTTAGCTTAGACTAGTTAGATCAGGTATTCGACGACAGCCCAAGCCGAGGCGTGCCGTGCGCCCTTGTGCCAGTCGTCTATATAAAATCGGGTGAGTGCCTTAAGCGCTCCCCTTAGTAATCCGGTGAAACTGTAGTGGCCATACCAGGCTAACAGTTTAGGTCAGTTCGAAAAAAAATTAGATAAATCTTGCAAATAAAACGTACATTTTTTTTATATCGGATTGAAGCGAATGTGTAGTATTTTTTTTGCAGGACTAACATTTCTTTAATATAAAGGGCCTTTCTTTCTTTGATCATTGAAATTGAATAGTAATTGTGCGTCATAAAATCAAAATAATAATACAATAAAAAATAAATAATGCTCATTCAAAACATGATTCCTAAAAACATCGTCAAATAAAAACGAACAATCAGAATTTATTAGGACATAAATGAAGACAAAATATTATTATTAAACTGTAATTATTATACAATTATATAATTGAATCAGGTAAGAAATAGAAACGTTTGAATGTCGCGAATCACTTTTTTTTTATTTCTGCAAATGATTTTACTAAAAAGGTTTGCGATCGTGTCACAGTCGTCGGTCGATCGCGGTTCGTGAGGCAACTGCGTTTATACGAATGTGTCAAGCGAAAATCACTTCTATCCCTTACGTGTAGAGCGTCCATTGATTGCACATTATAAACGGTCACACAAAGTTACTCATGCAGCCGGGTAATCGCATACCAGT
Organism: Antheraea assamensis; assembly: GCA_035772565.1. Lineage (NCBI taxonomy): Eukaryota > Metazoa > Arthropoda > Insecta > Lepidoptera > Saturniidae > Antheraea > Antheraea assamensis. The sequence continues at coordinate 422,436 of JAQQSE010000067.1, forward strand.
AGTTAGCACTAAAGGATTAGATGAGAGTTGAACTGCAAACGAGCTTGGTGCTTATCGTAACTAGGGCGGACGCCTTGAGAGCCGCATTTACATGAGATGGCCTCGCGAGGTCGCTGCTCTTTCGGCCTTAGTTTGCAGCATTGCACGCCAACTGCAGTTTCCTTCCTCGCCACTATCTGTGTTCCCAGTTCTTTTTATAACATCGTTATATTTAACTAATTAATTTTACTATAATTATTATGCATATTAACTACAGTGGATTAATGCAGTGCTATAAAAATAGTGTATTTTTAAACAGAGATAGTTGTTGGTACTCTCAGCAATGTTAAGTATACGTATAGTAATTAGCATTAAAAAAACAGTAACGAATAGTACCATTTAATTTATAGATCGTGGATCTATATACTTTATTAACCCATATTTTTATATTATCGGAAAAAGTCAAGCCGCCTGGGAGCTTTCGTCGAAAACGCTGCCTAATCCCTTTGAGATATAACAAAACAATGCATACTGAGGTATTCCTCTTTTATAGATCAACAAAAAAGTCTGCGATGGCATATACTTATATTTTTAGGATAGCTTACTATACCCATTTATCTTCTAAAAATGGTCACATATAATAAGTTAATTGGAAGGCTATTTATTATAATATTAATCCTTATCAGATTAAATATAATAGTTACCTTAAGCATTTCATGCACATAAGTATATATTTTTTATTATCAGGGCAGCACGAACGTCCGCCAGGCCTGCCAGTCTAATACAATTTTGAATACTAACTGTCCGACAATTATCATCAATTACACACAGGAATTGCTTATAATTATAATAGTTGAGTATTTAAAAAAAAAATAAATTATCGCCTGGTAGGGTTAATTAGGGGTTTTAAAATAGAGGGTTCTAAAATTTCGCCAATCTTATACAAACAACAAATTTTATTTAATATCAAATATCCAAGTGGCTCTGCACGCGTTGATTAAACAATTATAATCTGTACATTCTATAAGTAAAATCAAAGGGTCTGTTTTTTGTCCGGCTTAATTTTCGAAGCGGTTGAACTGATTTTGACGAGATTTTTACCGGTAGATTTTGACTTATCAGACTATAATATAGACGACATATTCTTACGGTTATCAATAAGGGTTAAGTAGTAGCTTATTAATATACAAACGCGACACTAAAATACGTTTCAGAGAAACATCTAAAATGTCAAATAAGTTTAAATAATGACTACTGAAAGCCGCTGCCTGTTTGGCGTCAATAGATACCTTGACCCACTCACAGCAAGCAAAAAAAAAAACCCTGCGGGCGACTAACATTCGTTGTCACGGACGCTTAATTTCCAATTAACAAATCCCAAGTAGAAAAATTATTCCACAATGATGATTCAACATATGACTCTGCTATGATTCTACAATTAAAATGTGAGTTTGGTGTTCGTCCGGATTATGCCTCTTACAAAATAATTATTACGAGACCTTTACTGGTGGACATTTGTTTTATTCTCTACTCTCTATATCATTACGTTTTTCTGGACAGGCTAAGAAGCAATGTAACTTTTTAAACAAGTATATCTTCTGCAATATATAGCTCAAAATGTGACAACTTAGTACCTACATCTTATTCAGGATGTATTAATGAAGCTTTAAAATATTAATCCATAAGGGTCAAACATAAAGATAATTGGTTTATATGAACTCCTCTTTGGTTTTTTCCTATAATTGATTAATAATAGTATGTTGCATTTATTGGGATCTTGAATTAAGGATAAAACGAAATGGAGATATGGTATTTCGGTCGTTCTGGTCCCTCCTCTTTTGAAGCCTATGTAGTAATTATTGATTATTCAAAACATTGTTAACATGAGAACCGTGACCCAATGAGAATCTTCCGGAAACGTATATAGAATCAAAACTTGGCTCAGAGTATCGACGCATAAACCCCCACGGTCAACTTGTTACATTTTAGTTTCAGATCAACTATCTTGCGTTTGAGGTTTCACTTGCATTCTATTTTAGACTTTTTAATAATAACATTAGCAACATTTATATTGCGGGACGGCAGATTTTTTAATCCATTTCTTCATACAAATTTTGTCCTGATAATTTATTGCACAACAAATAAGAATTGGCCAAATAAGCACAGCTGTTGTGAAGTGATATGTTTACATACCTACATTTAGTGATTAATTTTAATTTATTGTATATATACTAGCTGCTCGGTCCGGCTTTGCACGGTCGTCAATCCAGTCAACGAATTACCTTATAGCACCATCTGTTAGAATTTTATCGAACTAACAGGGATAATCATAACTCTTTGTTAATAAATAAATAATTTGCAATAAAATATTATTGCGATATTAAATTCAGATGATATAAAGATCGGATAGCAATCTTTCACAGTGTATATTTTTTAAATTAAAATCAGTTAACTAATGTTTAGGAGTCCATTGCGGACAAACAACATGACACGTAATGTATATATATATAGGTTTAAGGACTGACCACAATCATACCTTAACTGGCAATATGGTTTAAAATGGCAAAAATTTAAGCTTTGAAAAGGATTGATCCTCAAAGCTTCGGAAAGATACCCATTAATACTTGGTAACAACAGATTTTTCATTTCACTAGAGAATGTTCTATTACCATTTCAACACGATGTTTATCTTTAACGAACGATCAGACTCATTGTCGAATTAGAACCTATACTGAGTGATGCGGTATTCAAGCACGCTATCATTTAGCTATTATTGCAGGGTTGCAATGTTGGATGAAACTTATACACCGCATTCACCTCACGACCACGTTATTGATGACGTCAAGCATTGGGAAATATATAGTTTTGTATTTCCGAACTGGATAGTCTCATCACATAAAAAAGATGTGCGGCCATAGGACCCCCGTCAGGGACGAAGCTTCTTCTGCTTTTTTTTTTTCAACGTCGAATGTAATTTGTTATGGAAATTTAGTTCATTTATTCTACATTAAGGTGAGCGAAGTCGCGAGCAAAGGTCAGTATTTGTATATTCTCATCACGCAAGGAAAAAGCGTTATGCAGGCTAGCAACGCGCGATATTTTTTTTATTCGAACTGACTACACTGTTGGCCAAATAGGCCTTAAAGCTTCACCGGACTACTAAGGCGAGCGCTTAAGGCACTCACCCGATTTCCGCTCGCGATGTTTTTCTACTCCTAAATCTATGCTCCCACACAGGCACATTTATATATATTAGAAAGAGCGAGAGAGAAAAAGTAGCATGGAGGAAACATAACGCTCTTTCCTTACGTTACCATTTCAACTTGTCAATTGCTACCTTAAGCCCTGTGTTAAGAAAATTTGTACCAATGTTTCTCAAACGTGAAGCTTCTTCACGATGGTTCCTTTCACCGTTACTAATTAATATAGTTGGTACTATATAATTACAGCATTGCAACTGATGGTACGCACAGCCCAATCCATACACCTGGACTGAGCTGGATTAAACTTGGTATAGGATGGTTGCAATCCTGTCGACTGGACATCGGATCGTTGTTCCATTCGGTTTTTGGTATCTATTTCGAAGTAATTGTTTTTTTTTCTTTGTTATAGCGTATATCACTAGATGGCGCTGTTATGAAATTTTGGATCCATGTTATTTTTAGCTGACAACATTTTAGCGGTTAAACGTAAAAAGTTTATTTTAAATTAGTTTGTATATACGTCTATAGCTCGCAGGTGTAGTTCTGACTCGTAACACTGATTCGAAAAATCGAGTGATACCTCTATTTCTATAACATACTCAACGGTGCCATTCGACTACCTCGTCAGAATTTTACTTTAAACACGTAATTATTAATATCGCCATATTGTTTATCCTGTGATTATTTAGCAATCCGGAAAAACGCCAACGAGTTCCGTTACTCATTTAAGTAACAATTGCTTTTTAAAACCGGTTCAAGTACCGGTTTATCGAGTACAATTAAAATATTTATAGATATGTACGGGTAACTAAACTACGTTGTAGCTTTGAAAGACTATTCAAATTCTTATAATGAAACAAACGACACCAACTTGAATTTATAATTTGAAAAAAGGGTTAAAATATTGTATCTCTTCCTAGTTACATTAATCGATTTTTCTTTTTGCAAAATACCTTTTTTATATAATTTACAGGTTTCAGCGCTTAACCACAATATTGCACGCACCACCTTATGTTAAATGACGATGTGGTCTAAGATGATAATGACGCTTAACCTATGGAGTAGAGGAACTGATTGTCAAATCAGTTAAACGTAGCTGCCGGAAAACACTCATAAGTGCTTGACGAGAGATTTTCAACTTAAGGGTAGTTGTAAAAAAGGAAGACATAGAAAAAGCCTACTGTATCTGGTTTACAGGCGTCGTCCTAACTAACATTATAAATATGTGTGATCTTGTTTGTTTGTGTGTTACACTTTCACGCCCAAACTATTCAACCGATAGTCATGACATTTTGATACACGATGTCAAGGGTACAGAAAAGAAAAAGAGTAAGTACCTTTCATTAAAAAAATTAAAATGGGGTGTTCCTAAAAGAGACATCAAATCTATATTAACGCGAAGGAATCCGCGGGCAAAAGTTAGTCCTTTATATATATCAATTTATTGAGATACTGTACATTAAAATCCGTATAATCATTTAGCTTAACAAATACATAACTTTATCTAAATAAACTTCTGTGCCGGTCATATTCATACGTCTCGTTCCGTTACGTTGTTAAACTGCATGCGTTAGAAAGAAACAGCACGACATAATGTTTTCCCTCGCGAATGGTCATTGTCTTGATATGTTATGTCCCTGACAAAGTGTATTCCGATACAGATGGATATCATAAAGTTTTAAAGTCATATTATTTCGTTTAGATACCAAATTTGCTTGGAAGAAAAATCCTATTAATATTATGAGCGAGAAAGTTTGTGGGGACGAATGAACATTTGTTGCTCTTTCACGCTAAAAGTACTGAACGGATTTTGATCAAACTTCACAGTAGCATAGCTTATAGATTCAAATAAGGCCTATAAATATAAGTGACAATTAAGTCGGAAAAAAACCTGCCATCAAAGAGATTTCCCGGAGTGCGCTGCGTAAGCCGTTAGAATTATAAGTGTCATCATATAAAAAAATACAAATGTAGACTACATCGCGCGCGATCACTAGTTATCTAATAAATTATTCAAATCAAATCATTAACATATAAGTAACCTTGTATTTATGGATTGACGTAGTTGTAGGTTAATTATATTACAAATTGAAGGGCCTTTATACCGAAGATTGCGTGTTCATTTTCAGAAGTTAAACTTTTTTTTTTTCTTTTATATATTATAGGGGGCAAACGGACAAGTGGGTCACCTGATGGTAATTGATCACCGCCGTCCATAGACACTAGCAACACCAGGGGAGTCGCAAGTGTGTTGCCGGCCTTTTAAATATGTGGACCTCCGGCGCTCTCACTGGCCGAACGAAACGCAACAGTGCAACCACTGTTACTTCACGTCGGTTTTCTGTCAGAGGGTGGTACTACCCGGGCGAGCCGACCCATTCATGCTGAAACCAGTAATAGCTTCAGCGTAGCTCTACCACCTACAACTGCCTAGCTCTACTACCTACATAATATTGGGGAAGTAGAAAACATTTCCTTAAGTTAAATTATTAAGTTTGAATTAAAAAAATTAAAAGTGATATGCGAGTGATCTAATTGCATTATTAGATTAAGCCCATCATTCACGAGTCGTTTAAAACATACTGTAGAAGATATTTACTTATTTATTTCAGAGAAACTTATAGTTGTATATTCTTGGATGTAAAAACACAAAAAAAAAATTAATTCTCCAATTATGATTACAAGACAAATCTATATATATATATAAAAGAAAGTCGTGTTAGTTACACTGTTTATAACTCAAGAATGGCTGAATCGATTCGGCTCAAAATTGGTGGGGAGGTAGCTTAGAACCAGGAGACGGACATAGGATACTTTTTATCCCATTCGATCGCGTTCCCATGTAAGGTGACATAAACCGTCAAAGAGAATACAAGTCACTATAAAACGTCATATAACAAAAACGCGTCTGACATGGAATAACAAAACGCAAATGGCAAGTAAACGTAATTTTGTCTTTGGTTAATTATGGTTAAAAATTCTGATAATTATAAATTTTGACAGAAATCAATAATCAGTAGGTTGTATTCTCTTTAAATTGTTCTCTTTGAATGACGCGACCAAGACGATCGAATCTTTGCCGACAAAGCCGTAATGCAAGAAGGATACGAAACATTGCGAATGAAAGACTGAACAAGAAAAAGACATTGCCAGTGAAGAGCGCCGCTTGAGTATGGCTCGACTTCTAATAAAAAATTGAACTTAATAAAATCCAAAATCTGTATATTTATTGCCTCTAAGGCGGAACAGAGTGCGCCGGGTCAGCTAGTATATTATAAAAATATTGTGTAGCTAACTCAAACTTTCGTTTGTTTTAATTACCTTTAGCTGTTTGACAACTGTTTTTTGTGACAGTAGACAAATAATTCTAAGCGAAAATGCGAAGTAATGTCCACCCTCATTTTTAATGATAGATTTCCGCAAAGTAATGGCTTCATCAATAAAACACTACCAATAACCATAGTAATACATAATAAACATATTCATGTCGTAAACCTATTAATGTTGTAACAATAACAAATGAAAATTATAGTGTGTGTGCCTGCGTATATGTTTATGCATGTGTGTGGAGTGAATGTGTGTCTAACTCTTATGAGTCTGCATTTAGTATATGGTTAATAACACATTTTATCACTTTCCTCTTAGAAAACATCTATGCCTGATACTTTTTTGTTGCCTGAGTGAGTGCATCTTATCATTAGACACAAAATTAGTGTTAATGTTTAGGCTCATAAAATAGCTGCGATTTAAGAATGTATGAAGTAACACCCGGCCCTAAAGGCCTCATCAGTCTTAGTCAATCTGTTATCATTACGGTTTACATTCAACTATAAATGGTTCGATGTATGGCATGACGTTTCCTGCTTTCTACACTTTTACCATAAACCATAGAAGCTGTGTTCTAAAAATTACCCAACTACAACCTTATGTTCCTCCAACCTGCAGTTCACATATCCTTAGCACCTCTGAACAACTGTGCTCAAAGACATTTACCATAATTTCTCAACTCCATTCTAAAATACTACGATATCGCAGTCTAATACTAGGTTAGGCATTTTGTCCTAGATTTAAAGGTGATCTATAATTGACCTGGTTGCCTGATTAAGTCTACATCTTCGTACTACTAAACCACTTTATGTACGATGTTAGGACGCTAACAACTTGATCTATTAGACACTGAATAGCCTGTCTAATTGATCAATAAATTTACTAAATAGTTCTTTTATCATTTTTATACGTCCGTCAATATGTGGGATATGTTTGGAGTGTGGAAGGTAAACAAGCAAATTCGCAAAATCTGTTATACATCCTGAGGGTTAGAAAGTAGACGGATATATAGGGGTAGAGGAAGACCGAAAAAGGTGTACAATGGATTGTGTAAAAATTATATGTATATAAAAGGTGTGAAAACTGAGATGACTTCTGACTGGGGAGAGTGGAATAGGAAAACATGTTGTGCCGACCCTACTTAGGTGGGATAAGGGGAGATGATGATGATGGTATTCTAAGGGTTCGTATAAATTTGTCATCACGGGTCCCGCAGTCGCAATAATACGATTGTATAAAAATTGTCGGTATTATTCGGTTTATACTAATGAAGAGCAAGCAAGATAGATTATCTAAGAAGTCGGTGCAATTTTGTTTACGAATATTATTTTGTAATGAAACATAGCATACATTAATTATTAATAAGACAAAACTGTGTTTGTTCATTTTCATAGAGCTAGTCCATTATGCTATAAAAAGAATTTATTGGAATTTGTTGACAATTTCATTGTTGTAAAATATACGGTATCTAAAGTATTCTGATATTTTAGTTATTAATGCATAATTTATAACAGAGTCGTTTTTCGGAAACACGGATTACAACATTAAAGTCAGTTCACTGGTATTTCCTGTTGTGAGAAGGACGTATTATGAAATGTCTTATTTTAAAATTTATTAAAAAATTTCAATGTTTCGACTTTTATAATAATGATTAAGTAAATTATGTTATAAATTAAATATTTCTACAGTAATGTCGTTTAATAAAACAAGAAATAATGAAATTGTAGAATTAAACGCGTTGATAAAATGTTTTCTGTTGCAATAAAATAATATAGTAGTTGATTTTTTACGAAAAATTTCATTCCGTTCGAGTGGTAAGTAATTAATCGAATGGTGTTTATGCAATATTCGATAGTTGTCTGTTCGTGTGTTGCGAAACGCACCGGTAAAGACCTTGGCAGCGTGCTGCGGCCTGGCGCTCGCGCATATGTGATCGTAACAGACTATAGATCTATTTATGCCGAGAAATACCAACTTTCTTGTAAGATACACAGACACACAAGACCGACAGTATGTCATTAGCCTTCTCTTGTCTAACAGCCTGATTAATGCCTTTTTATAAGCATGTAAATTATATCTCAATGAATATTATGAGAACATCATGAAGTAAATTTTTGTGACTTTTATATCACGAACAATAGCTTACAAGACAATATTGATATGTAACAATTAACAATAACATATACATGCGATTTTCAATATAATGCAAGTGAAATAATTTCCTTCTTTCCAAAAGTTATTTAAAGGTTTCGCTTTATTGTTTCATGCCTTCTCCACACGTACGTTTGTTGTCGGGTGATGAAATTCTGCTAAACGTGTTTGTTACATTTACTCACGTGAATAAAAATAATAGGTACTGAGCTATTTCAACTCATGTAACCGTGGCACGTGATTAATCTTATCACTCGTTAATGCTTAATAAGCAGCGACATGTGAAATATTCCATAATTATTCACCAAGCTATATTTGAATAACGCGGTGCTATAAGGAGCGTACACTGGCTAGGAGACAGCCCCGTAACTCATTAAACAAAAATAAACATGAAATCGTCAATAAAAAAACACATTAAATTGCCAGATCTGGTTACGTTTAGTTCTGTGGCACTCGCATAATGTACCGCAAACCGAGTGGCCTTCTGAACCCTTATGTGGTGGTTTTAGAGTGAACTAACAGAATTCCTTAAAAACGAACCAACAACCGTTTTACACGTGAATATGTATGTATGTATTTTCTGATATTTAATGTACATATTCAACCATCCACATATGACTTAAATTTTTTATCGGGTCATGAAACTGTGGACGGGAGTTACTCGATTGACGTAGGCATCCGCTAAGAGAGGATTTTTAGGAGTTCTACCTCTAGGATTGGTGACAAATTTTTGTACAGATATGTTCAACATATTCATACTAATCTATACATATAAATAATATAGAAATGTTTGTTATTTGCTGCGTCTAATTTTTGAAATATCTCAACCGATTTTGACGACCATTTTACTGACAGATAGAATAATTTTTCTAGACTACATATTTTTACGCTATTCCAGCTAGTTAATAATGATAAATTTTAATAGAGGGAATTTAAAAACAGCAAAACGGCTTAGAGTGATTACGCGGTATTGCGAAAAATAAAAATAGCAGACAGCTTATAATAAAACATGTAGTTCCCACGAAACAAGAAGACCATATACACGAGAACGTAGTTGTGTGCATCGGTTAGTAATATAAATATGAAAGTATTTCCGTCTGTTTGTTACCTTTTCACGTTTCAACCTTTGAACCGATCGCATTGAAATTTGGTATATAAATAGCCGGCGACATGGAGATTGACATAGGTTTATAACGATATAGAAAACAAAATATGTTCACCAAAAGCTTGTTGATCTAAAACCTAAAATGATAGGTATGGTAATCTTTCAACAAAATTTTTAGAATAAGGTAACGGTGACATCTGAGAGATGAGCATTCATGAATGATGATGATACATAAGGCTCATGAGGCACAAAAACAACAACTCATGATGGCTCATGGACTCATGGGCTCATGGCTCATTTGGACACTGTGTCGATTCTATTATGTCCGAATCCTTTCGAAAGAGCAGGGGCTTTCGGTGAAGGAAATCATCGTGATGTATATGGATATATGGTGATAAAACTTTTTTAACCCCGCCTGGCTAGCTACCACCCTCAAGCTGCAAATCTGTCGCCAAGCACCTGCTGGTGTATTCCGGAAGCTGCACTTGAGAAGCAGTCTCCTTATACGTTTAACGTGTTTATCATTTTAGACCGCATCGTCATTTAACATCAGGAGAGATTGTGGCTAGTAGTCCTAAAACATAATATGGCTATATACTATACTTTGGCTGAACCCGAAAGATAAAGTTAGGTTCTCTGTATATATAGATATCGCTTGTTGCGTAGAGCTGAGAAAGTGAAATAAGTACAAATAGTGTGCAAAGAAGTGTAGTGTTTGTGTTTTTATGTAGGTGGTAGAGCTACGCTGAAGCTATTACTGGTTTCAGCATGAATGGGTCGGCTCGCCCGGGGTAGTACCACCCTCTCACAGAAAACCGACGTGAAGTAACTGTGGTTGCACTGTTGCGTTTCGTTCGGTCAGTGAGAGCGCCGGAGGCCCACATATTTAAAAGGCCGGCAACGCACTTGCGACTCCCTAGATCGTGAAACATACATGCTTGGTAACCATGTATATTTCACGAACCCATACAGGTATGATACGGATAGGCTTAGCTTAGTTTAGCTTAGCTAGTTAGATTCGGGTTTTCGACGACAGCCCAAGCCGAGGCGTGCCGTGCGCCCTTGTGCTAGTCGTCTATATAAAATCGGGTTAGTGCCTTAAGCGCTCCCCTTAGTAGTCCGGTGGAACTGTAGCAGCCTTGCCAGGCTAACAGTGTAGGTCAGTTCGAAAAAAAAAAAAAACTTGCGACTCCCCTGGTGTTGCTAGTGTCTATGGACGGCAGTGATCACTTACCATCAGGTGACCCACCTGTTCGTTTGCCTCCTATTATATAAAAAAAAAGAAAAATAACTTAAGGGGGTACCACACATATATGCAAACTAGAAGTTTTATACTTTATAGGTAAACGTTTTGACCACAATCTCATCTGATATTAAATGATGATGTGGTCTAAGATGGTAAGTCACGCTTAACCTAGAAGGAGACTGGCTCTCAAGTGCAGCTGCCGGAACACACTAACAGGTGCTTGGCGACAGATTTTTAACTTGGGGGTGATAGCTAGCCAGACGCACTTAGAAAAAGCCCTACCACTATGCTATCGTTTCATCACGATGTTTTCCTTCACCGAAAGCTCCGACTCAGTTGCTTGGATTCGAACCTACGTCCTTCGACGCTGTGTCCGAAGACACTACCAACTGAGCCATCATCAGCTTCAAAATGTATATATGATTTCATAAAACTATGTTAAATTACTGTAAAATTATGTTTTCCATACATGTATGTCGGTGACTACAATCGACATTATTATTAACAGCACAATATAAATCTAAGCGAACTGAATGTAATAAAAAGGAGAGAACAACAACAATGTTTTAGAGCTCCTCAGTTATTTTCCTAATGGTATAAAACTTGTCAGTTGCAATACAGATTTGTATTGTCTAAGTTACTATCTAATTAGTTTAGTACATTACTAGCGACTTCTTTATCTTAATTTGTAAAATGAATGTTGAATTATGAAACCCATACATTACCTTCGTGTAACGGGTAATACAATGCACGCCGAGATAGCTTTCAGATAGCAGTTTTTTTTCAAACCTACGATAATTTGAGTTATATTTTGGTTAATTTAAATAATCACTACATAGTATAAAACAAAGTACGCTTTCTCTGTCCCTATATCCCTATGTATGCTTAAATCTTCAAAACTACGCAACGGATTTTGATGCGGTTTTTTTTAAATAGATAGAGTGATTGAAGAGGAAGGTTTATATGTATAATAACATAAATTTAAATAGTGGAGAAATACTGTTATTTTTGAGATTTACTCCAAATTTAACGCCTGCGGGCCACGGGCAGTAATGAATAAATCAAAACTACTGGATCGATTTTAATTATTTTTTAAGTGAATGACATAGGCTATATATTTCATACCCGTGCGAAGCCGGAGCGGGCCGCTAGTATTTCTATATAGTAAATTAACTAGTGAATCTCTATAAATCGGTTTTTGCGTGAAAGAATCAAAATCAAAAATAACTTTATTCAATCTAGGCCCTGAGAAGGCGCCTTAAGAACAACAAAATTACCACCGGTTCGGAAAACAACCCAGTCATCGAGAAGAACCGGCAAGAAATTCGATCGGGTTTATCTTTTTAACATATATCTTTAGATGTATATTTAAAATACATTTCATCATACAATCATTTTTAATGGATGCGCAGAGAGGAGTAATATATATTATAATATTAATGGGACTATCTACAGTTTTCTATATTCATTATTTGACTACAATTCTTTAAACATAATTTATGCTATCCATAAATTTACTAAGTTTGAAGTAATTTCAAATCAATACATGAGTTAGTTTGCAACCCGTTTAGACATTTCCGATTATTTTATCCGACATGATTCACTGCGGTAACGTTCATCTTTTATGAGAAGACCTTCACAACAGTAGAAGTCAAATTAAAATATATATAGAAATCTAGATTCGCAGTATCACATATCGCATAAGCCCGACATAACCTACCGGTTAACCTCAACAAACTAGGACAGGATACGGAGAGCGTTGCGCTTGCGCATGTCGGCGTGCGCGTGTGTTATGTAACGCGAACTGTGTGTACAAGTGTGTGGTACATATGCGTTTACTGAAATCGATCAGAAAGGTACTAAGGCAATAAATCGACGCCGATTTCTAACTCACTAAGGTTTTGTCTCAATGTTTTTCATCAAAAGGTCCGGGTTTGACTGCAATTAAAAGAAACTTTTGCGTAGACAACAATATTTATAAATGAACTAGTGGATTTGATAATCAGGCATTATTGTGCCACATGCTGAAGAACGGAGGGATTATGTGTTTTTAATGAGAGAAATTCAAAAAGATATATTTAAAACAATAATATTTAAAAACAACATCTCGACAACAGCTTGATGTCAAATTATAGCTAAGAATCATCTAGGATCATCTCAGATGTGGAAAAAATAAACAATGTAACTTGTCTTCATCTGATAGTCTATTTACTTTACAGTTTAGAATACAGACAGATCTATTAACAGTATAATCACCATAAAGTGACTCTACCGTATTTGGTGGGAGTCACTAAATCGTAGAAACGGATGAAATTACTTTTACTGTCTATTCATCATAATGGCGGCCAAAATATTTAGGTATATCTGCTTCATCACCTCGCTTTTTAAATTTCCACCTTTATAGAAGGACTCATAAAAACATCTCGTTGATCCTATAATCAAGGTAGGTCCATATGTTGAAGTGTAACTAAATTGTAAATACCACTACAATGAGAGTTGTGTTTTTTATCTATATGACGTCAATACGTTCGCGAGAGTCGAGTGGAAGCGTTGCACTTGTTATAATATGTATAAACTCAACTCGGTCAGGGCCGATGGCACTACTCGGAAAATCTGCGCGCAGTAAACAGTAAAAACGTTTGCCTAAAGCTACGTATTTGAGAACTCGCGACCCAGACTCTCAGCAGATGCATGCGATCGAAAGAACATATCAAAACGCTTTAAACCAGGGGTGCTCAAATGGTCGATTATTTAATCGGGTGAGTGCTTTAAGAGCTCCCCTTAGTAGTCTGGTGAAACTGAGAAGGCCTTGCCAGCCTAACAGTGTAGGTTAGTTAGAAAAAAAATTGGTGGATTATTTACAGATTTTGTTTTAGTAGATAGGAACTAAAATAAATTATAATAATTAAACGACGATGGCTCAGTTGACAGTGTTTTGGGACACAGCGTCGAGGACGTAGCTTCGAATCCTAGCAACTGAGTCGCAACTTTCGGTGAACGATAACATCGTGATGAAACCATAGCATGGTGGTAGCGCTTCTTCTAAGTCCGACTGGGTATAACTACCACTTTCAAGTTAAAAATTTGTCGCCAAGCATCTGTTAGTGTGTTCCAGCAGCTGCACTTGGGAGCCAGTCTCCCTCTAGGTTTAACGTGACTACCATCTTAGGACAAATCATCATTTAACATCAGATAAGATTGTGGTCAGAGACCATCCTATAAAGTATAAAACAACTAAAATTAATCCACCTTTAGACCGGAATAACTCCCTCATCACTTATCTCTTATCGTTTTTAGCGAGAGTTATTTATACCTACCTAGTCTACAGTTTCAATCCTGCATCACAGATCCTTCCAGCCTTTCAGAGTCGATCGACCGAGTCGATTGATTAATAGTAGTCTAACAATATTGATTTGATCGCCAGCAGTTCTAGTTTGAGCACCACTGCTTTAAACAAAACAGAAATAGGAAATGGTATTTGATCTGTATATTACGCGGTACGAGACAATATGAAATTAGCACACTATTTTTAAATTCACATGATGAAATGAATTAATTAACAATTACAATATTCATGTGTTTATTTAGTAATCTAAAATGAGTTTTGGCACATGAAACAAGATATTGCAAAGATTTAGTATCGTGCGTAAACTCTTATTAATTCCAGATTTGACATATTCCATATTTTCTGAATATTAAAATTGTTCGAGTAGCCCAATTTTGAAGAAAATAAGTCACTGGCAGCAAGTTTTTATGATGCTTTTCTTTAGAAGTTATCGGACTTTGGTAATTGTGAAAGACGACATAACTTTACATGTGATTAGAGAATCAATTAGAAAAATCTTGTAATAAAATAAACCTTAACACTGAAAAAAAGGAAATATTACTAACATTCGTTGTCTAGTGTAATGGTTGCAACAACAGAACTGCTAAAACTGACTAATTTTGGTTATAGCATGATACAAAGAAGCCACTTTAGAATTTAAAGTATATTTACATCTCGCTGAGACCTTTCAGTATAATCATAGGTACATTAAGTACACAGTTGAGTACTTCAGTCATTCAGGTGATGTCATTTCACATACATGTCGTTTGTCTCTGTCGCGTGTACCTGAATCCTAGCTTAACTTGACGTTTAAATTTTGTCTCGTGCCTAAAATGAAACACGTCGTTAAAACTGGTATTTTATGGTCTGATCCCATCTAATACAATTTACGTTAACGAAAACATGTTAATGTGACATTTATAATGTAGGTTTTGTTATCTTTTAATTATTATGAACTATTTGAATTAATTTGATTTTTTGTACGTCCCCATTTCTCTGATATTACGTAAATTTTTAATTAGGAACGTCATATATAAATAGTTATTGGATTGAGACCTCGAAATAGGTTGATGTTCCATCATAGAGTTTTAATAACAAATGCGGTGAAGTCTTATATAATGTAGGGTTATCATTCTAAAATTTTTAAAACGGAATTTAAAGATGGATATACTAAAACACTGCAGCTTAATAAATTGCAATTTTAGAGCAATAGTTTATGGTTATACACAATGGCAATTGGGTATGTAAACATTAAATTGATACAAATAAAGAAATTTTTTTAGAAAATATATTTTACGAAGATTACGAGATTCACCAATCAACTATAAGATTGATAGCTAACAATTTGACAATAAAAATACAATTTGACGATGTAAAAAACATGACAAGCCTTATCTAAGCAAAACGATTAACAATCTTAATACAATACTAATATCGCTTTAAGTTGTTTGAAGTTGTCATCGATTCGTATTTTATTAATATTTAAAATTGTTAAGTAAAAGAGACTTAAACAATTTTATCTTAAGTAACGTTGCTAGTTTATTTTTTTTTAGCAATCAATCTTCTAAAGTATTACTGCTATTGTCGAGTAGGTAATAATATTACAAGTGTCTTGTGATCATTTCAATCTTCTAACAAGATGGTGGCCCTCTTGTTAATACTTTCCAAGGAGGTTTTGTGGCATTCCAGAATTCATGCTCTGTGGTATTATTTCCCATCTACTTACGCACAATAACCAAACTATGTTACGTAAAATGCCACCGATATCATAAAGTATAGAGTCAAATTACACAAGATTACGAATAACATATAAAAGCCACTACACGACAGATTAAGTCCCGCCAAAATCTCTGTCTGTGGACTTCAGCGCCTTTGTTATTAGATCTTTAATAAATTATTCAGCCATTTATAGACAGCTAGCGGAGACTTAGTGACCTATAAGATTTTTATTTATGTTTTAGAATTAATATATGTATATAGAAAATAAAGCTGAAGTGTCACTAGTTTGTCCGAAATAGTATCCGAATCGGGTGAAACCATTTATTTCAACGTGACTGGCAGATAGCGAACTTTTCAGACTATAATCCATGTTACATATCGTTACACGTTTTCACAGGGGCTAGACAGTAATGATCAAATTTTACAAAGGTTATTTAAAATCAGTAACAGAGTTGTAGGGGTCTGGCAGTGAGTACAAAATGACAATGAAAAAAATATATTAGATACGAGTATATAACATTTTTATGGAAGCAACGTTACGTGCGCTGACTAGTGCAATATAAAGCATCCCAGAAACTATGAATAACATATCCACACAGACAGCAAATTAAAATGTGAGTTTTCTTTAAGAACATATGACTAACAACTGTGTATATCTGCCATCCGATAGTATTAAATCAGCCAACAACACTAGATTTAGAAGCGTGAACATATGTAAATATCACTACATATTATAAAACAGAGTCGTCCGCCACGTCTTTCTGTCTGTCTGTTTGTTAGCAATAAACTCAAAAACGACATAATGGATGGTGATAGATAGAATAATACATGAGGAAGGCTCAGGTATATAATTTGTCATGGTTTTGTGTAAACGCTGTCTAATGCTTTTGAGATATAAGAAAATAATGCATAGTGAGATATTTGTCTTTTATATATCCACAAAAAAGTCTGTGATGGCATATACCTATCTTTTAAGGATAGCTTTCTATACCCATTTATCTTCTAAAAAATAGTCGCATAAAATGAGGTGATGGAAGGCTATTTAGACGGATACCATATTAATCCTTATTAAATAAAATACATTAGTTACCTGAGGCATTTCATGCACATAAGTATATATTTTTTATTATCAAGGCAGGACAACGACGGCCGGGCCGGCTAGTATTGTATATAACAGAGTATATTACAAAGTTTTTATTCACGAATGTTATATAATACGTAATATTGCGTGAGAAAAGGCGATATCTCAAAACATACACAACCACATTCCGACCCGAAAATGTTCAGGTACTACTACATATTATAGTAAAATAATGTTAAGGATTTCAACTTACTCAATTATAAGGAAATTCCGTTGATTCTTTACTTACCTGAAACAAAACACAATAATAATATTAGTATACAATATGATTATTAAAATATAACATAATTAATTATATTTAAAGACTGTGAAAAACTACGGATAATCAGTAATCATTTTAAATATTATGAAACAAAGTAATTAGCTTTTGACATCTGCATTCCCTTAATTCTTCTGAAATACGCAACGGATTTTGATTCGGTTATCATTATTGTTTTGAGAATCTCTTGAGGAAATATTATATATATATATATAGTACATTTATATAAAGCAGAGAAAATCGATGTATATTAAAAAACCGGTCAAAAAATATTTTTGAACGCACAAATTTTGTGTGAAAAATATTGCATTCCGAATGAACGCACACATTGGTAAAAATGTTCTCAGAAGGCCGAGCTGCCGGACGCTCGAGCACTTCAACAACAGACGAAAAAATTAATGAAGTGGAGAAAATGTATTGGCCAATCGTCGAATCACCGTTAGAGAAGTCGCTGAGGACCTAAACATATCGAATTCGATTTTATCAAAATAATCGCCGCGAAATTCATCGTTGCTTGTGCGCGACTACGGAATCATACTTTTTCTTGTATCTTAAAATAAAGACGGCATCGCAGGAGGAGCTGAACAAGATATGATTTTTGAAGTGCTTCGAAGATAAAAACCGTTGGCACAAGTGTATAATATCTCATGGGGATTATTTGAAGGGGACAAAATAGATATTCATGAATAAATAAATAAATTTTTGAAAAAACACAAAATTCGAACTTTTGAACACACGACGTATAGTACATTTATATAAAGCAGAGAAAATCGACATTTGTATCTATGAAATAAAATAATTAACTACGGAATCATATATCTTAAAATATCTATAAATATCGTTTTAAAAAGAAATAGGGTCCATTTGTATCTATGACATATTACTAAAAAATAAGGGCTCATATACAAAGTTATTTTGAACCAATATGCTATCATTCCTTGTCTAATTAAATATGTTAGTTACTTTAGTGATTCGATGTAGATCAAGATTGCTGTTTACCGCATACAATTTCAATGAATATACTTACAAGATATCATATATTTAATACTACGCGCAACAAAGAAAAATTGTTTGTCTAAAGAGTTTTATGAACCTTCTTTGACTTTGAAAGGACTGAATGGTACGTATACGTGTACTTATAAATAAATCACTTGGGCACTTATGCATTCATACATTGCACTCGTTTACTTTTTGTAATTTCAGATGAATGAGAAAAAGAGTGATTTTTTAAGCCTTCCTTCTAAAGCTTAGGCATCGAGTGTGACTGCCGCCGAATGCTAAGACCTATTGCTAAATCTACACTACCAACAATTATAGGGCTGATGTATCTTTTGTACTGTATTATGTGATAACAATGGATGTTTTAACTAAGAATATAAATATTAAAAAAGAAAACGTAACGTAGAGGACGTACAAAAACTTCCACGTTTGGTTTTCTGTAATGATGGTAATAGATACAGCCATTAAACTTGGTATAATTATAGTATATACTACGTATAATTGTAAATGTATCAAGCTTGTATCGTGCTTACGCTATGATTTCCAAAATATACATATTCAAAACAAAAATATTTTGTAGGCGAAAGAAACCCAGTTTTTAATTACACGTTAAAAAAATCATTTCAGCGGTACATTCAATAATTCTGTTACTTTAAATTGATTAATAGACTTTCTGTACATTTTAATTCCTTAGCGTTTACGACTCAGTAGGCAAAGCATTTTCTAAGATACTAAAATCTGAACGCTTTCAAATACCTTCGACGTAATGCAGCGGTTAAGAAAAAGATATAACTTCCGTATGGGAAGAGAAGTTTTCATTTGTAAAAATATAAAGGTATTATAATGGAAGCCTGTTTAAACATCCTGAAAACGGAAATCATTACTTGTCTTCTTGCAGCGGCTCCTTTAATCTTCTTTTCAGTTTTAATGTACTACCATTTCTTAGACATTAGCCTAGACTAGAGTTGTCATCCCTAAATTTTTGAAAAGAAACAGGAATTGAAAAGGGAATTACTAGCACATTCCACTTGAGAAATAGGATGCAGTATGAGAGTAGAAGTTAATATTAAGCAATTAAAGTTAGGTGTATAGATTGGTACTAATAGTGATTACATTTTTTTATGAAATGCAGTGAGTCCACTGATGTAACGTAATGAACTTAGTTTTGACGCGCGAATACTACCTCAACACGTTGAAAATCCATTCAGGATGCAAAAGCAGCCTGGGTCCTAAGAAAACACTTTTTTTTTTTTTTTTTCGAACTGACCTACACTGCCAGCATTATGCCTTCACAGTTTCACCGGACTACTAAGGGGAGCGCTTAGGGCACTCACCCGATTTGTTTTAGGCGTACATCTCAAGGGCACTCGGTGCACCTCGGCTTGAGCTCCTAAGAAACACGACAATTGGCAATTCTAGGTAGACTAGACTAATTTGGAAAAAATAACATTTTTATTGACTTAACAGGAATCGAACTCGTTAACCGTAATGAAGTATCAACAAAAATGAATTTTGCAAAAACTTTATTGTATGTTGGCATGCACGGAATTCATCGTAATTCGTTAGCGTGAAATGAATATTGATTTTGACACCCACTAACTGCGAACGCGGCTAATAGACCGTAAACTTTGGTTTTTCGAGAAAAAACATGCGCCAGCGACGAGACGCGATGCAGCGATAACACTTGTGAAATTTTGTCAGATTTACCTATAATTTTATAGTGGGTTCAGTATATAAAGATTTATTTAGTTAGTTATTACGAGTTGAAAAAATATTTCAAGACCCGCAGTATAGGTTTAAAATTGAAAACATTTTATTTATTATTATTATCAAAACCAAAATCCTGACTACACGCCATCAATATTTTTTTTTTATGTTATTGGGGGCATACGAACAGGTGGGTCACCTGATGGTAAGTGATCACCGCCGTCCATAGACACTAGCAACACCAGGGGAGTCGCAAGTGCATTGCCGGCCTTTTAAGTAAGTGTACTCTCGTTTCTTAAAGGTTTGTAACTTGTAATGGTTTGGAAACACCGCCGCTGGAAGTCGATTCCACAAGGTCGAAGTTCGAGGCAAAAATGATCTTGAGAACCTCACCGTAGAAGACCTCCACTCATCAAGGTGGTATGAATGAAATTTCAGTTTCAGGCGGGTTGTACGATAGTGGAATGTAGTGGCGGGTATCAGTCCAAACAACTCCTCGGAACACTCACCATGGTAGATGCGATAAAAAACGCAAAGAGACGCGATGTCCCGACGCAATGCCAATGAGTCGAGCCGATCAGATATCACTTCGTCGCCGACGATTCGAACCGCTCTACGCTGGATGCGGTCAAAAGGAAGCAGCTGATATTGAGGCGCTCCAGCCCAAAGGTGAGAACAGTATTCCACGTGTGGGCGGACTTGCGTTTTATAAAGTAACAAACGATGTTCTGGTGTGAAATACTGTCTTGCCTTATTAAGGACACCTAGTTTTTTGGAGGCTAATTTTGCTTTGCTTACCAAATGGCCGCCGAACTGAATGCCATTCGATATATCGACGCCGAGGATACCAATACTGGGCTTGGCGACTAAGGGACTCCCTGAAAGCTAGGCATTGCGTCAAATTTTGTCTTTTTTGCGGTAAAGGCGCAAGCTTGCGTCTTAGTGGGATTAAAAAGGACCATGTTCTGTCTACCCCAATGTGAAACGAGCTCGAGTGAGGTCTCCACTTCAGACACAAGCTGGTTCCGGCACTCAACGACGCGTTCCCGGGAAATATTAGCACGACCAATGTATAGAGCATCCCCAGTACTATCGTCCGCATAGCAATGAATGTTGCTTACTTGCTTCATATCATTGATATGCAGAAGAAAGAGAGTAGGGGATAGAACACAGCCTTGTGGGACGCCAGCATTAACGGGCTTCAAATCAGAGCATGCACCGTCGACTAAGACTTTTATGCTACGTCCTGTCAGGAAGCTGGACAACCAATTGCATAAGTTTCCGGGAAGTCCAAAGGAAGTAAGCTTCGAAAGAAGTGCCTTGTGCCAAACCCGATCAAAAGCCTTCGCTACGTCTAAACTTACGGCTATGGCCTCCCCCTTGCTTTCTACTGCCTCCGCCCATTGATGTGTCGGGAAGGCTAGAAGGTCCACCAGCTGAGCGACATTGGCGAAAGCCATATTGGCGGTCGCTAATAAGCTGGTTCTCCTCTAGGTACTTCAAGAGCTGGCAGTTAATAATGGACTCCATTATTTTGGAAAGCAAGGAAGTGATGGCTATTGGTCGATAGTTCGACGGCTCTGAGCGGTCACCTTTTTTGGGGATCGGGTGCACATAAGCAGACTTCCAAGATACTGGCACAACGCCTGTGGAATAGGAGTGCCGAAAAAGACGTGCAAGAACTGGGGTCAGTTCCGGAGCACATGTCCTTAGCACGATTGCGGGAATCCCGTTGGGTCCACTCGACTTGTTGATGTTTAAGGAGAAGAGCTTTTTACGTATATGTTTTTGTAAAAACTGCACATTAGGCATACAGCTTTTGCAACGCGCTAAATGTCGGCGGTGATTTCTCCTTGTCATCTAGAGTCGAGTTCGACGCAAAAAGGCAGCCCAGAAGTTCGGCTTTATCTTTAGCGTCGTAGGCCAACGAGTCGTCTTCCTTCCGCAGTGGTGGGAACGATGGCTGACTGAAGTTTCCTAAGGCAGCTTTGGCGAGAGACCAGAATGCCCGAGTTCCAGAAGGTAGACGAATCAGTCTCTCACCAATTCTACCAACGAAGGTGAACTTTGCTGAGGCTATTGCTCTTTTGTAAAACCTAGAGGCAATGTTATACTCCTTTTTGAGAGCACTGGTATTTACATCCTTAGACGCCAACGCGTCAACCCACGCTTGGTAGCATTTTTGCTTCCGGCGTTTGGCCATTCTGCAGGAGTGACCAAACCAAGGTTGAGTTTTGCCTCCGACGGGCACCACAGAATTAGGGATAAATAAGTCCATCCCCTGTAGTATGGCGTCGGTTACGGCATTGGCGACAGCGTCAGGATCGTCCAGTGAGAAGCAAATTTACCCCCAGGGGAAGGATGCGAAGAAAGATCGCATACTATCCCAATCAGCCGACCTATAGTGCCAAACTCGGCGGCTGCCCGCTGACTGTGGGCGCAACGGGCGCGAGAGAGACACACTACTCCGGATCAAGCAGTGATCCGAAGAGCCTAAAGGGGCATCAACGGTAACCAAATAACTATATATATACACAGGCATCTTATTTTGATAAAAAATTGTTTCAAAACAAAACCAGAGAATTCTTTATATTTGTGACAAAATTACAATGGTTTTGACTAAAGTGTGACGGACCTCTGAAACAGTATGGATAAACCTTGTTTAAGGTTCACCACACTTAATGACACGTCTTGTTATATTCATTAACGATGGTTATTAATGACGTCACGTTTATGAACTGTACCCGGCGCCATTTACGACAAAAAATGAATGATCCATGTCTTGAAAGCGTTTTTTAGAAAACCATATCACGTTACATAATTAATTTTACTATTTTTATACTTATATTTTTACGCCACCTCTATGCCAAATATCATTAAAATATGTCTAGATTAGATAAAATAAAAATCTTTCTCTATGGGCACTACGAACCAATTTAAATGATACCCGTCTCGTTTATTCGTATGGTGAAACAGCATGTTAAAAAGAAACACCATGAAACTACTTTAGGTGGTCCTGATTTGCTAATTTACCACTTGTACATATATATGCACTACGATGAAATATTACTCTTGTTAAAGCGTATCAACTAGTTAAATTAAACAATCGATTCTAGCTCGTACACCGCGCTCTGTGCCCACTCATTGTACAATAGGGATCGCATCACGTGGATTTGTCGAGGACAAATCTTTCAATAGAAGCAATCATAGTCCGTCTATAACTAGACGCGATTACTCAAATATAAAATTTAATACATATATGTCAATATCATAAAGCTCACGTGTTAGCTTGTTTCAATGCATTAAACCTTTGGCAATGCCATTTGAGAAATTGTTTTTGAATTTTATAGTACACTTATTGAGAAACGTTATAAGTTGTCCAAGGTCACGCTACGACCCTTAGAAATAGGTCAACTACCATACTAAATATGCCAAGTAAAAATTAAGCAAGAGCGCATAGGCGCGAAACATCGCGAAACAACTGCGGTTACCGCAGGGCACAGGTAGAACTTTTATATGGAATCCAACTTAATTTACTTCACCATATTGTAGTTCCTTGTTAATTAAGCAATATTGTGATGAAATATTAACATAGTCATATGTTAAAGCTCACAGATATAATAATTTTGTGCCGGTGGTTGCGTTTGAGATAGAGCTCGTTCAATTTCTAGGCCTGCTTGATACCAACTGAGATTGTTTCCTATCAAGCTACTTACTTATCACTTGGTATTAAAATATTACATGTCAGTCACGGTAATAGTAAGCAGATATTATTTTGTTTGCATTGCATCATATAAGCAGATAAAATGAAAATATAGTTGACGGTCCTGAAAGTTGTAGAATGGTATATTACGTAGGTTATATCCCTTCACAATAAGTGAGCTATAAAATGGAAACAAATAAATAAATCTGAATAATTATTCAAGAAAAAGAGAGAGGGAGAGAACGCGTTGTATCGGAAAAAACAAACAATATATGTATAATTTAATGTAGTTATACATATAATTTTTTTATGTTAGCAATGGTATATGAAACATTTTAAACACCCTTTGAGGATAAAGTTTCTAATGCGCTTTCTTAGAACTCATCAAGGTACAGTCCTTGTCCATGTTTTTCGCCGCTCTGAATATAGCCGTAAGCTTGGGCTTGCGTGTAATATAGTCACAAATTTAATACAAAAGAAAATTAAAATGTAATTATAAGAATCTAAAACTGGCATTTAAATATCCTTAAGTTATCTCGATGTTATGCATTAATACGTATTTATACCTAAATTTCTGTTCTCCACATCTATATTCAAAACGGTCAGAAAGCATGGCGCGAACTGACCTGAACTTAAGGAATTTATGGGCATGACACTGTTTGAGGGGTTTCCATCATTCACTTTTAAGATTATTGTTAATGAAATAATCAGTAACAAACAGTAAGCGAAAACAGTAAAAGAAAACGATCCGATTTCTATCTTCAAATGGATATAGTTTAATCCAAGAAAACATGCACATAATCTAACGGAATTGCAGGACGTGCGCCTGTTATCAGGCCGTACGCACGTGTGAGAGCGTCGCCCGGCCGTGTGTGAGTGCGATCGGTTGTCATTGACACGGATAAGGTTGTCGTACCGACTCAAGGAGTGTGTTGCGTGTGTACTATCGTCCAGATAAGCATTACAGATCAATTATTATAAGTCCGGTAGTCCGACAAACCGGAGATCGCGAACGAGGATGGCCGACGGTTGAAAATATGGCGGAAAGTGGCACGGTCGCTTTAATTTAATTTATAACGATTCTACGAGTATATTTTTTATGTTTTTATAATTGATATAAAAAATACAATGAATCGATATTTCAATGGATTTTATCATCAAATTCAATAACAAAAGTTAATAAATATGTTTGATCTTAAGCATATTATAGACATAAAGTGTGTTTCATGTTTTTACCTAACTACACTACTAGCAGCTGCACACGAGTTCGTTTTTTCTTTTTTTTAATACCACGATGATGGCAAACACGCGTGCAGTCTGCATGACAGTAAGCTGTCATCGTAGCCTGTGGACACTTGCAATACCGAAGGTACGACATACACGTTGCCGACCCTATTATATCTATCCGTGTTTATTCTTTTATAAATTATTATCGTAGATTTCTTGCAATTTACTTGACAACTGTTGTTACATTTTGTGCAAGTTAAACAACAGTTTCATGTTTATATATTATTCTGATGTAGAAGCTGTATTACTGTAAAGTTTCAGCAAAATCCGTTAAGCAGTTTTGCTTTAAAGAGTAACAACGAACATCCATCCAACCGTTCTCACAAACTATCTTCGTTTATAATATTAACAGGATTGTATTTAATGCTAACAATTATTAAAAGAATAGTAACGAACACTGTGAGTGACTGTACGCTGCGACATACGATTGAGGTAATATAGTTAAACGCGTCTTGTTTCCGTCCAGCGGTAGCAGCGGCGCGCCCGCGCCCTCTCACGCCTTTACCTGATCAACACACACTACCATTCGTTTGCGTTCCACTTTTTATTGAAATAAACGTTATTATCGCAATATAGTCTGTTATACTATTTAAGAGTTTGTATATCTTGTTAGATTAACGCATATATAAACGAACTACCTGAATCCGCGATGCCGGTACCAAGAACTTAATATGTTTTTTATAATATGTTTTTTAGTAAAACTTATATCAAAAAACAGTCTGGAAATACGCTTAGAATACAAAATAGAACCATGTTAATTTATTTAGTGGTGTTTGACTTGTAAGTACCGTAACTTACAGAGAGACGTTTTTTCATTATATACTAATTTGATAGAGGTCTGTCTGTAATTGTGCGCACATCACTCAAAAAACTACTCCTTAGATTCAATCATTTTTATTTATTTTATTTTTTGGACTGTTGGTCCTTATTCAGAAACAAGAGAATCACGATAGTTTCATTTAATACAATCTTATATAAAAAAAGGTTTTTTATAAAGACTACGCGTCCAGAGATGTGTGTTTACTTATCGTACACATGTGGCAAGCAGTGTGGTGCTCATGTTATTTTCTCTGTACTTAAAATATATTCTTGAGATAATAAACGACCCAGACCAAGTTGCCGGTATCAGCTAGTTATAAATGAGAATGTGAGTTTGTTTGTACGTTCGTTTTATAGACTTTTAGGTCTTAACTACAGAACCGATAATCATGAAATGCTGCATACACGTTGTCAGGGGTACAGAAAAACACATACGGTTCTTTTTATCTGGAAAAAAGGTACTGCGCCCGGGGAATAGAACACGAGCGAAGCCGCGAGAAAAAGCTAGAATCATATAGATATAATTGGCCTTTGTTGTTTGTACGAAACTTTAAATGGTAGCAGCCAAAGCACACCTTATAGTATAATCTAAGTTGCATATTATTACACGTTTCCATAAGGGTTAGGCAATAACGATAAAAATGTTTATAATCTTTAGAAGGGTTAGAGTTAAGTAGTAAGGATCAAATTACAATGAATCCAGATGAAACAGTAGTTTCAATTAAATTATAATTTTTAAGGGCAAATAAATGGTACATGTTTTTCGAGACAAAAGTGACTTTGCATCACATGCAATCATCCGCTTGAGTTTTTGTTTAATGTTAAGAGATGGCGCCATTGACGAGATAGCTTGGGCTTTTATTTGACCACTGTTTTTAAATGACGTGCGGTTGTTGGTCGGACGTAGATGTAATTCGCCAGGTATCTTAAATAATCAGAGCAGGGAAGTCATAAAGGCCACTTCGGTCAACAACGTTAGCCAGTTCGAAGAAAAAGAAAATCATAATCAATTAATTGTAGTCTCGTTCGCTCGTTGTCATTCCATTGTCTTGGTTCGTGCTAATAATACAAGAAAAAAACAAGACACACGATCAAAGTGAAACATTTTTATTACAGCGACACATTTTCATTTAAAAAATACAAATAAAAAGCCAATGGGACGCGGGGTTCCTAGGCGGTCCGCCGGTCACCCATACAAGTACTGACCGCGCCCAACGTTGCTAATTTCGGTGATCGGACGAGAACCGGTGTTTTCAACACTCTACCAGCACAGTGCTTACTCCTATCACTGTTCGTGGTATAAAAAGTTTGCCGAACAAAATTTCAAAGCTTTTCCATAAGCAGTTTCACATAAACAAGTGTTTTTCGTGCCAAAAAAATTTCCTTATACACACGTTTATTGGTTTTCTTCTAGAAATTAAAGCCATAAGCCGGAGAAATTGATAAATTGAAAATGGAGATCGAAGTAATATTTTAATATACAGTACTTAGGTATACAAATACCTATATAGATTACAGATTCGATTCCAGTTAACACAAAATGAGAAATCTGAGAAGTAAATTACATTGAACTAGTTCACATCGAGTTGGAAATGCAGGTTAAAGAACGATTCTCCAGAGTTGTACAGAAAGAGATAACGTGTTACTTAATACATTTTTAACGCATTTACATGCTTGTTAAGTACAAGCAAATAGTATGTAACAATTGTAGAGTGATACATTGTATTTAATCACGGGTGACAATTACGTAATTTGCTGACAAATTACTTAAACTGTGTTTATCACATAATTATATAATATCATATATCTTCTATCGCACTACCTTATGCTTTCAAAATCCGAATAATATATAATTCAGTAAAGTAAAACCAGATGGCAGTATTATGGTGACTATTTAACAAGGGCGGTTTTTTATTATTTTAAGTTGTTAATTTGTTATCTGTACGACTGTACTTAATGCGTAAAACCTTATTATAGATTTTATCTTAGAATCTGTTTTATGCTGTTAGTACTGCTTAGTTTCTATGGAAAATTGTAATGATTTGTAACCTAAATCATCATCTTTTCACTTTTACCCCACCTAAGTGGGATGAGTACAACATGTTTCTGTCTTCCACTGTCCTCTCTCAGCTGTCTTCTCAATATTCACATACTTTATACACGTACTACTCTTCACATAACCAATTCATACCTCCTTTGGTATTCCTCGATTCCTATATTCGTTCACCTTCGTAATGAACACTTTTTTAGCTACATGACTTTCGCCTCTCCTTATGACATGCACATATCATGCTAATCTTCTCCTGAACTTCTTTGTCACTGGTACTACTTTCAAACTTTCTTACTAATGTAAGCTTGTAAACTTAAAGTACTGCTTTCACCGGTCGAGGATACCCAGCTTTTTAACTGCCAATTTGGCCTTGCTTTCCAGATGAGATCGAAATTGCACATCGCTGGAAGTGTTGACACCAAGGATCCCGATATCGCTAAAAATATTCAGAGAAGTGCCCAGACATTTAGGTGCTATGACAAATGGAGTTTTTTTCGTCGAAAACGCACAGATTTGTGTTTTTGAGGGATTGAATTGGACAAGGTTTGCCTCTCCCCAATCGCAGGCCCTGTCCAACGACATTTCAATTTCAGACACAAGTTTGGTTCGGTTTTGCTCCACGAGTACCCGAGACATATTTGCATTGTCCGAATATACCGCATCACCCGTACTGTCGTCCGCATAGCAATGACCATTAGGGATATCCAAAAGTTCATTGATATGTAGAAGGAATAGTGTAGATGATAGCGCAGAGCCTTGTGGGACATCGGCATTACCTGATTACCATGGCATCAGAGGTACAGCCATCGACTACAACTTTTATGCTCCGCCCGGACAAAAAGCTCGATACTCACATGCAAAGATCGATGTTCGATCATCCGTTTTGTTTCGTAAATATCTATATTGCTTAAGCTACACTATACGATAAGTCTTATAATAGTTTTATATCCCTGTATATGGCCTAGATTATTATCGAATAGATCTTCTAAAAGCCAATAAGAGTCTCTTCAAAATCGGTTCAGCTATATCGGAGATCAATGTGAACAAACAAGAAATACTACAATTTTTAAAGTGTGTAACTAATTACTCGTGGTATGTATGAATTTGATATAATGGTCATCTTTGAAAAGGTTATCAACGAGTTGACAATGACATGACATGTTATTTTTTTGCACTTTTTTTCCTATTATATTTTTAATATTTCATATATTTTTAATGGTTTATTGTATCAATTATTCGACAATAAATACTTCGAAAGATACCAACGTTATTAATCCAACTTAATATAGACCGATTTCCGTGGCACGAAATTCTGGAGCAACGCAGGCGAATTATGTTATAACAGTCACCAACGTTGAACAAAAACCATGGTACTACGAAATAAACCCAAGGAGAGTCGATATCAGGTGGCGGCCGATCGTAGAAATTAAGCCAAATAGTACATCACAACATGACGAACATGTTGTGCCTACTCTACTTAGGTGGGATAAGGGTAAGAAGAAGAAAGTCATCTTTAAAAAGGATCTGTTTCAATTTTACATAAACAGCAAATAAGGAAGGCTCTGTGCCTTTTTAATTTTGATGACATGGAGGACGGATATGATGGGTTCTGAATGCCGATTATTATTATTATTATTAATGGCTTATATACGTCTACGAAAGACGATTTACACAGCGTTAAGACATTTTCTTTCATGGCTATATAACCCAATTCGGGAGCGACAGCGTCGTCCACAGGATCGGCAAATCAATGTCGAGTCTGGGGCCGATTGGTCATTTCGTGATGACAAGTGACGTTTTGTACGTTTATTTCGTAGTATATTGAACCAGGTTTTATCATGGGTCGCGACACCTTCCTGAATGCAACGCTTGGACTTGTTTCTATCCTTAGCGAGTTCCTGCCAGCCTTCACAGTCAATGCCAAAAGAGGTCATATCTCGTTGACGCAATCTTTAAAACGTAGCAATGGCCTTCCAATTCCTTTTTGCATATGCTATAGCATCCAGTAAGTTACGCCTTGGCATACGGGTTACATCCATGAGGTATGCATGTCCTAACCAGCGAAGACGCCTATGTTTCAGACAATTGAGCAATCTCCGAAACTTTCTCGTTTGTATCTTGTCCACCCAGGTTATCCCCAGAATTTTGCGAATACATCGCATATGGAAAGCGTTTAGCTGGCGTTCTTGTTTTGCACGTGTTGTCCAGCTTTCTCCTCCGTACAAGAGTATGCTTAAGACGCATGTTTGATAAACAATCATTTTGGTTTTGTTAGTAAGGTGGCTATTATTCCACACTCTTGTTTTCAGCTTTCCAAACATGGTTGCATCTTTACCAATGCGAGCTTTGATTTCACTTTTCCAAAGATAAGTTGCTAGTCACAGTGGATCCTCAGTAGCAAAGCTGTCAACTACTTCTAAAGGTCTGCTGTCTAACAAGATTGTAGGATTTTCTGTACACCCTTGCACCATTATAACTGTTTTTTTGCTGTTGATTGACATAGAAAGTAAAGAGAAAGCACGAGAAGAGCAATTAATCATGCTTTGAATTCATCATAAAACACCTCTACTGATGGCGTTTTGTGCTCTCTGCACTTCTCTTGTAATTAACGAAGCGTAAAAATTAAACCTATTGTTGAACGTTGCGTGCGGTAACCACATTGGGACTCAGGATAAATATGCTCAGCCAATTTCTGAAGTTTGCTCAATATCACCCATCCAAACAACTTACCTATTGTACTCAAAAGCGATATACCACTGTAACAATTACAATCACCCCGATCACCTTTTCGTTTGTACTGGTTATAATGTTGGCATTTCGCATATCTTGAATAACATACTCCTCTTCACAGCATTTATCCAGCAAATTGTGTAATATTGGAGCCAGGCATTCGACCTTAAGTATTTCGTTATAGATGCCATCATCACCGGCACTCTTTCCACTTCTCAACTGATTTACAACTCTATGGTATTCTTCTATTGTGGGTTTGTCATCTAAATCACTCCAGACTGTTAGGCATGGTATGTTATTAACGACTTCAGACTGTATATTCACTGGGATTGAATAGAGATTCTTATAATGTTCCACCCACCGAACTAACTTACGCTCATTATCACTTATTATAGTTCCATTTGCTTCTTTTAATAGAGCCGTCTTTTTTGGTACTGGACCAATCACCTGCCTAATACTTGAATTAAAAACCGCGGAATTTACCGGTATCTGCATAAGATTGGATGCTACGACATATCTGCAGCCAGTACTGATTAGCATAATCACGTGCATTACGCTGTAAAGCTGACTTTGCACTACTAAGGTCCTTGCGTGTTATTGGGTTTGGGTTAAGTTGAAATCTCAGAGCAGCCTGTCGCTTAAGGTCAAGCAAAGGTTTTAAGTGTTCCAAGTTCGCGGCAAACAAGTCCTTAGTTATACACTTCGTGTATCCGAAAGCTTGACCTGCTGTGTCGGTTAGTAGCGTTTTAATATTGTTCCATGCTTCCTCAAGAGACACATTTATGTCCCAGGTATTCCAGGTAGTCCAGTTACGTACAAGTATATTAAATTATTCAAGAGACCTTTTGTCCCTGATATTCAGAAAATTTATCTTTTGCCTACCAGGAGGCTTTGATGAATGGATTCTTTTCTGGGTGAGAATAACTCGAGAGATAACAAGTAAGTTATCAGTATCACATTTAGCTCTCTGGAAAGACCTTGTAAGCAGATTTTCACGTAACCTATACCTTCTAGTTAGTATATAGTCCAATTTATGTCAGTGACCGGAGCGGGGATGTTTCCAAGATACTTTATGGGTTAGTTTTCCCTTAAAAAATGTGTTGGTAACGTACTCGTATAGCATGTAGCTGGGAGCAAAACTCAAGCAATCGCTGTCCATTTTCATTTATTTTGCCAATGCCATGTTTAGCAAGACAATCAGGCCAAGCAGAGTTATCTTGTCCAACCCTAGCATTAAAGTCACCAAGGATATAGAGACGGTCATTGGAAGATACATTTCGTACAGTGTCCGCAAGCTGATCATAGAACCGATCTTTGTCATCACTACCAGAAGGTAACGTTCGCGCATATGCTGAAACTAGAGTAACATATCCACATTTACTGTTTAAACGCAAAAACATAATTCGCTCGGAAATACCACGAGGAGTTTCTATAGCAGATAGAAGCTCGTTACGTACCGCAGAGCCGACACTATGTACTCCATTATTAGAAACCTCTTCCTTTCCATAAAAATTTATTTCACAAATACAACCCTCATCAGGAAGTTGAGTTTTTTGGAGAGCTGCGATACTGACATGGAGTCTATTTAATCGTATATCTAAAACAGCTTTTTTCCGCAGGTCTTTTGTCCAATTTAAGTCTCCACTGATGTCTGGGAGGCCTGTCCTCATTGTGCGGACATTCCATGTTCCCAAATGCATGGTAAAAGGTAAAGTTTTATTGTTTTTTCCAGATTTTCTTAAATGATATTGTGCAGGTGTAATGAGAACGGCATCAATCGTCTAATTATTACCAGTGTTCCCCACACCCCAGAGGAACAGACCAATGCCGAGGTGGACCAGTACTTAATTGACCGGGGGCTGCCCAGCTAGAGCGGGCGGTAACTGGTCAGTGGACCTAAGATGGGTCCTCCCACTGTCGAGAGTGGCCCGTGGCGCTCACACTTTCGCCTATTCGCGCAAACTTATAATCGGTGATTGTCACTCCCCGTGTTGGTTTCCACGCAGTTGACCTGACGTGGGTGAAGTGTCCTTTTCACAGACGCTGCATCACCTGGGACGCAATTAAGGAAACGTTACCCTCTCAGCCTTATCGGTGAGAATCCACAGGAACGACAAGTCCATACGTGTGGAACTGATTCGGTTGCAGGAATTTGTCACATATTTCAAGTTAAACTCTACTTACGTCTAACGGGGACTCCACCTCCGAGTTTTATTTCAGTATTTTCCTTTTCTTAGACGATAGCAAACCAATGCTAACGGAGCTCGTCTCTCCGATATTTGCAACTCGGTGTTTGGGTCGCTGATGGAATTAGACACCTTTTACGACACCCGTCTAGGGATTGTGCTATTCGTCATCGGCACACCGATTATGTCATCAATATTTACTTGAAAAAAAGTCTGTTCCGTTTTCAAATTTAATAGCCCCAAAGGTCTTTATATTTTTATCATTATCATTAGTATAAGAGAAGAATTTGAGAATTGATAGTGGCTTGATGATTGTCACGTTGGACAGCTGCACGTCCAATAACATAGTTATAAAATCATACTAGAACTGTAAATGCAGATAACAATAAAGGCTATTGGTTAATTACGTATTATTTCTGAACAGCAATTGTAATAAGCTGTTGTCAATTATACTGCTTACATAATATAAGCTTACGTTTTTGTGTTATAATTTGTAATAAAAACAGGGTAGAGAAATTAATAATAATGTTTTCAAAAAGTAAAGCAAAACATCGAATTAATTACTACTACAATATGTTCTATTAATTGTTAAAATACATATAGACATCATACTTATTATAAAAATAGAACTGGACTAAGTGACGTACGCTTATGTAAACGTCAATTTGCAAGTTTCGTTGTCCTTATTGTGGTTTTGATTATGAGCAACTTGATGTGTTCTCTCTATCATACGTATTAGTTGTTGTTAATGCTTGTTGTTAATGCTTGCTTATTTAAACGTTACGATAACACCGGCCGACAATTTTAATTATCCGTAATAATATCGAATGAGGGACAATCGACAGCAAAATACTATAAATTTTAATTAATTTGTTATACATTGCGTATGAATAATACATTACATTATTGATTGTTGTAGTAACTACTACATAATATGGTGGGTTAGTTATTT
Organism: Antheraea assamensis; assembly: GCA_035772565.1. Classification (NCBI taxonomy): domain Eukaryota; kingdom Metazoa; phylum Arthropoda; class Insecta; order Lepidoptera; family Saturniidae; genus Antheraea; species Antheraea assamensis. The sequence goes on from JAQQSE010000067.1 coordinate 456,324, forward strand.
TTAATGTTCGTATATCTAGCTATCAAAAAATAAAAAATATTGCCAACCACTTATTCATATGTTCCGGTAGCTGCATTAAAATTCAGCGTTTTTTTTTCTAAAAATATGTATGAAAAAATGTTTTCCTCATCCTTGTAAACAACTCTTTAGGTACATGGTGTTTATTTGCGTTTTGTAGGTCACGGCTGGACGGAAAAGCGGCACGTAACCGGCGGCGCTACACTGTGATATTCAGTTCCCGGAACATTTCTAACCTAGTTATTTTTAAGCCGAATACCGGTTTCGTTGTAATAAAATATTGTCATTATTATTTTATTACGTCACTTTTGTCACGATCATGGCGAATGTTGCAGGTTTTTTAGAATTACAATTTTCCTATAGTCCCTTTAGTAACCCACTTATAATTACATTCATCCTCTCTTTTTTTCCATATAAATTTTAGATTTCCGATATTCTGCCATAAAAAACTAGTTCATCTCACCATTGTTTCTTAGGTCTTATAAATTTTGCCTGCGGTTTTATAGAATTCATTGACATCTTAACTTAGAATTCATTAAAATCTTAACTGTGCCTTGCTCTAAGGGTGCATACAAGAAATAAAAAATGCGGAAACTCACTTCAGTTTTATACATATTCTGTCTACATAAGTTATACGAACGCAGCTCAATTAATAATTATATCGTTTAAATTTACGGGTACTGCGTGTCATAGCTCACTGGTAAAACTTGGGTCTGGATGTATGCACTTTGTACGCAAACGAGTGTGAAAAGTTCCAGGAAAAAATGTTATCAAAGTATTTGCGATGGGTTCCAACCAAATAATACGTGCAAAATCGCGTTTCGACTTCAATTCTTTTACGCGTTCGTTTAACATTTTATGCATATCTAAATCATTTGGTAATTTAAATGGAATTAGTCTTTTTTATACCTCGTCGGTGGTAAACGAGTGTGCGGTTCTTGGTGTTAGCCGGTCACCGCAGCCTGTGGGCACTTGCACAAGAAGCATGGTATACATGTTTCTGACCCTTGAGAAATCTCTTAAAAACCATATACTATAGTTCCTTAGCAAAATGTTAGCAAGGAGTTTATTCCATAGCTGAATTTTTCGAAAACTCCACTGAAACCGGAATGTTCATGGCCATTTTGATTTTAAGGTGTGCGGATAAACTCCTTTACCGGTGACGAACGTAATGATAGTTGAAAATACCCACTGGCATTATATCAAACTATTCCTCGGAACATAATGCTTTTTTTTTTTTTTTCGAACTGACCTTCACTGCCAGCCATTGTGGCCTTCACAGTTTCACCGGACTAAGGGGAGCGCTCAGGGCACTCACCCGAAGGAACATAATGCACTATACAAATGATAGAACATATACAAGGAAGCGAAATCTCTACTTACAGTTAGAGGTTCGATTCCGATCGTTTATTTGGGATTGTCAGCGATTCTTACAACTGGGCTTTGAGCATAGTCGCTGACCTACTTTAGTATTCAAGTGCTTTTACTTAGGGATGACATAATATCCTATATGGAGTTGAACTTGCTTTTTATCCAACAAGAATATTTGCCCAGGCTTGAAGTACTGCTTCGATCTGTTCAACCCAAATGGGATTTGTCTATGCAGCTTCCATTGTTATGCACTGGGTTAATAGATTAGTCCATATCTCTCTTCTATTATAGAACTGTGTATTTCAACGTTTCAAGTAGCAAGTATGTCGTAGGTTGGTTTGACTTAGCTTAATTTCCTTCCAGATAGATAATTTAATTATTGTATCATTTACATTCTAAGCATAAGATGCAAGATTATGATCTGAATTCACTGACGAGCATCACATATGGGGAAACTTACAGGCACATGTAAACCGTGGTCGACGAACTCGTAGATATCTATAAGGAAATGAGGATATTAGTGCTCCACTTATTTCAATCTAAACTCAAAAAACTGATTACTCTTTAGTCGATTTCGAGTTGTATACAAGTGAAGTATAGTGACTATCGTGAGATGAAAATCTAGTGACTAACGACGTAAATCATTATATAGCTGGATATATAGTATTTACTATTGATTAATTACGAATAGTGACGTACCGAAGCAGGTTAAGCAGATATTTTGTTATGTACAATGTATGGGTAAGTGTCCGTTCCTCTCTCCATATATCCGATTATGTATATTCTACCTCATGTATCATGTACAATTGAGAGTGTTCACCATCAACTCTCCAAACTAGCACCTTCCGTGACTGCCTGTTAGTTCATTTCCTCACCTTTAAAATCTGACACAATAGTGAAAAATTCGAGTCTATCTAGAACATTCCTATTGCGTACAGTAGGGCTGTAGAATAGGTTACCCAACAGAGTTTTCCCCAGAGCTATGAAATGGGGATCTATAAAAAGTGTTTAAATTACACCTTTCAAAGTCAAAAATAACACAGTAATAAAGTGATACAGCAGTATATACGTGTGTGAAAGTTAACAGTGGTTTGATACCCTTTGGAATAGCAAAATCGCAATAAGTTGTAATCTACTCCTACATCGTTGAATTCATTGGCATGAAACGCGTCCAGGACCACAGGCGCAGCTAGTATATTATGAGAAGAACAGTTATTAGCTCAGTGCGTACGCATAGGTACGTTGACAAATCACAAGGAGAAGCGACCAGCAAATACGAGCGACATTTGTTGTGTAACCGCGTATAAACGGAAAGCGGCTCTATTCATTTATTAAATATTATAATCTATAAGCGATCACAAGCCGGATCGTAGTTCTATATGACAGTAGTCACTAACTGGAACGATCTTTGCGTAATGCTCACCTACCAATATATGGTACCTGCTTCACATCGGAACATAGAAGTGGCTGCAATGTTTTTATTGGAACTGACTATGGCGGTTGGCCTGACCGGTATTCAGATGAAACGTAGCACTAAGCCTAATCGTGCCCAATTGCTTTGTGAAAGATATTTATATGATGGTAGTGCTTCGACAATCGAGATATATAGGTAATAAAAATTCGTACTTCTCGGCGTCTTTAATTATTTCAATACAAAAATTACAACATAATTCAAATACATTTTTAATAGTTCTATCGCTTACTGAATTTTTTAGATTACTCAACATTCTTGAATTAATGCTACATGTAAATCGAAAAACTTAATTAATATGCATTAGAAACTAATGTAAATAAGTAATAGTTATTTCGTTTATCTGTAATTTAAATATCTTTCATTGATGCTTGTCTCCATTTTTTTTAATTAATATTCTTGTTTATTGAAATGTAATTACATTGTGTAAAGGACATACATGTATATTTTTAGGTCATAGATTATATGATGCATTATTAGGTCTGACAGTTCTAAATAGTAAACTAAATCCTAATAATATTATAGAGTAGGAAGTTTGTGAGGATGGTTGGAAGTTTGTTAACATTTTGCGCAAAAATAACTGATTGGATTTTGATGAAACTTCACCATAATATAGCTTATACACCAAAATAACACAAAGGCTATATAGTACATAAAGGTTTTTAAATTGGGTAAAATATAACGGTAAGTGGGTAATGTGGAAAAAATCTCTCATTTGAGCGCCATATTGATGCGTACATAAACCATTAGAGTTACATTCAACTAATCTACGGTCTCTTCATTTATAAATACAAACGCAGGCGGACTCGCGGACGACTGTTAGTTTACTATAATTTATATTCAAATGATTAGTAGAGCAACATCAGGACCGACGCTGTCGCACGCATCGCACGCTCTCGTGACATAACACAAGCGAGCCGCTGCACACAGTTGCACACTTGCGCGTGCGCAGTGAAAACCGGGTCATGGTTGTACGCACACTCGCGTGTTATCGTTGTGACGCGACGCGCGGTGCAACTCGGATTGCGGATGCAATCTTTATCATAGAGCCTTAAACCGTTTGGCTAAGGCAGAACATGTCAACTCTCTGATATTGTGTTACAAATTGTGCCCAAGACATTTTAAGAAAATCAGAAAGCTACATCATATTGGTCGATTTCATTAACTTTTAGTAGATAATATTCTCTGTATCTATAAGATTTAAATCAATAAAGTTACATTTTTGTGAAATAGTAACAAATATACTGTATAAGTAAATTAGCAGTTGGTAAACTGAACCTGAAGTACTTTGCCTGATGAGCCTTCACTGCTTCACCGGATTAAGAAATCAGTGACCAGTCGGCTTAATAGAAGGGCTTACTATCACTTGACGTGTGATGCAAATCAGGTCTTGACGTATAGTATAGAATAATATGAAGCTATCCGGAATCCAAGACGGTGTGAATGTAAAGCAGTAAGTGATTTTGAAAGATAGTCAAATAATTTGTTACACTGTTTTTTATTAATACATCGATAATGTAAATTAGAACATTCAGCACAACCGACATAAATTCATATAATATACATACGCCTAAACCAGTGGCTGTCAACCTTTTTACTTTATGACGTACTAACATACTCTTTACGTATTTGCGACATCTTTACACACTTACATGCAAAGGTTTTGATAACACAAAGTGAACGAAAATGAGAATTTGTAAATCTTGCGACACACTTAACAGGTTGTTGAGATACAACAATGTTGAGACAAACTATATACGGTGATTGAGAACCGCTGGTCTAGACAACCGTTTGGTAATAAAATCTACACGGTTTAATAAATCTGAAGTGTCTTTCGTTTGTTATTCGAGCTAATCTTTGAAACGACTGAACTGATTTAGAATAACTTTTACTGAAGGATAGAGAACTTATCAGAGTATTGTATAGGTCACACATCATTACGCTTTTCCATGAGAGTTTAGCGGTAATTATACAATTTCATAGAGTTAAATTAAAATCTCTAAAAATCTTGTGGAGATTAGGTATTTATGTTAAAATTTAATTAAGAAACACTACCAACAATTAATATTGATAAAGCGCGTACGAATAAAGTTGCGGGTACCAGCTAGTTCTCTCATATTTCTAGGAGTCACAAAAGTCGAGTGAAGTTAGGGTTGCACGTAATATAACATGGTATTAATTGGATTAATACTACTCACACGAATCTATTTTCAGTACAGAGTAAATGTGAGAGAGATATACATTCGCTTAAATACCATTATCCCATGCATAACGTCTGCACATTTTTTTTTTTTTTCGAACTGACTACACTGTTGACCTGGCAAGGCCTCCACAGTTTTACCGGACTACCAAGGGGAGCGCTTAAGGCACTCACCCGATTTTATATGGGCAACCAGCACAAGGGCGCACGGCGCGCCTCGGCTTGGACTGTCACCAAACATCCCGAGTCTTTTTTTATTAACGTGGGGAAATCCCTTATGGATACCCATCCCTGCGGGGAAGAGAATATGTCCGACTCGCACAGACTAAAACGCCACGGTGTACCGGCCCCCACTTTAAGTTGGGACGGCATGGAACCGTGCTGAGCTATCACCATGCCGCCCCCACTGGTCAGCCCGGCGAAAGATGGCCGCCGGGCTCCGTCCTTATAGGGAAGTACACTAGGTACACGACCAGCTACCTCCCCTCATCCGCTGAACCTGTGCAATGAGGAGATGGCGCGAGATGCGAATGCGAGATTACATCCTCGCAGAAAGAGGCCATCGCCCTCCAGGCGTCTTCGCTGCCGAGCATGGCCGCAACCACGCTCGGCAGCGACAGATTTCCTCCCACCGCCACAGCCAGAGTGCGGCGCTGAACCTCTCACGCAGCACACTCAGCCAGTGTGTGCTGCGCGGTGTCCTCCTCAACGCCGCACTCGTGGCATGCGGCGGTCGGCTCCCTGCGAGCGATCTGGTGCAGGTACCAACCAAAACAGCCATGGCCAGTCAGCACCTGCACCAGTTGGTATGTCAGGGAGCCCCACTCCCTATCAAACCACTGCGGCAGGACCGGGCGGTCGGCGTCCACCGTATATCGCCCATACCGCGCGTCCGCCAGATCCTGCCGCCACCGCTCTATAGCGGCCTCCCTCTCTTCCCTACGCCTTCCCTCTACCTCTCTGGGGGCCGGAGGCTCCCCTAAACGTTTTCCTGCCGCCGTAAATTCGTACATGGCGGCAAGAACCCCCGCCTCCAGCTCCCAGGGCAGGGAGCCGGCGAGCGTGAAGGCCGCCGCCGAGGATACGGTGCGGTATCCCCGAATCACCCTCAGCGCCACAATGCGCTGCGCAGCACGCAGCGCGCGCACGTTGGTGGCACCGAGGGCATCGGACCACACCGGGGCCCGTAGACGGCCATCGCCCGCACGACTCCCATGTAGAGTCGGCGGCACCCGGCACTCGGCCCCCCAATGTTGGGGAGCAACCGGCCGAGCGCCGCCGCCACCCCTGTTATCCGCGGTCCGAGCCCCGCAAAATGGGGCTCGAACCGCCAACGCCCGTCCAGGGTGAGGCCCAGGTATTTCATCTGGGTCTCCACCCTGATACGGGCGCCATCCACCAATAGGTGGGCCCCTGGAGGTGGCCCTCGCCGAGGCCCATGGAATAATATAGCCTCGGTCTTATCGAGGGCCACCCCGAGGCCCAATCGCCGGATGTGCTTGACCACGACGGTTGTGGCCGCCATGACCAGACGCACCAAGTCCCTCCAATCTCCCCCTCCCTGGGCTACGACTAGGGTGTCCGCGTGACATATGAGGCGCGCTCCAGATGGGAGTGCGCCGCGGAGCACCCAGTCGTAGCCCATGTTCCACAAGAGTGGACCCAAAGCCGACTCCTGTGGAATCCCCCGCCTGGTCTTCCGCCGAACCATCCTTCCGTCGCCGTCGACATAGGCGATCTCCCTGTCCTTCAGGTACGCCTCCAACAGCCGCCGCAGGTACGGTGGCACCCTAAAATATCGGAGTGCCTCCCGTATGACTTCATGTGGCAGGCTGTTGAAGGCGTTGGCGATGTCCAGGGACACCGCCACAACCCTCTCCCCACGGGAGATCGCCTCAGTCGACAGCGACTTTAGGAGACACAGGGCATCCACAGTGGAACGCCCTGTCCGGAAGCCGTACTGCGCGTCCATGATGTTTGGCTCTACTTCCTCCAGGTGCTGGACGACCCGGGAAGCAATGATCCTCTCTAACGCCTTCCCGGCGTCGCCTAACAACAACAGAGGCTGATACGCGGACACGCAGTCCGGAGGGCGGCCCTGCTTCCGCAACAGGTAGAGCCGCCCCTGCTTCCAGGGCTTCGGGAACTGTCCGACCAGCAGACACTGGTCAAACAGCCCCCGAAGCCACTCCCCGAGATGATCCAGCGCCAGGCTGAGCACCCGACCCGGGACCCCGTCTGGGCCGGGCGCTCTCCGTTTGTTGCGGAGGCGCTGTGCAACCCTTTCCATCTCCTCCTCCGTGATTGGAGGGGGAGGGCCGACGAGCTCCTTCGGAACTGCCACCTGAAGTGGAGGCATGGGAGGAGACGATATACTCGGAGGGTCGGGGAACAACGCTCCTACGGCCCTCTCTACTATCTCCGGCTCGAGAGTTTCCGTGGTAGGAGGCACCCGTCCACAGCAATTTCGCCCTCATCATGTGGTACGGGCGCCTCTATGGGTCCCTCTCCAGCGACTGCAGCATCTCCTCCCATGCCCCCTCCTTCGCCCGACTGATGGCGACTTGCAGGACCTTCTTCTTTGTCCTGTAGTCGCCATACAGCCTGGCCTTCTCCTCAGGGTCTCGATGACTCCTCCGGCAGCTGCGCCCGAACAGCCGGCCGGCAGGCCCGAACGGGCCGTTGCCGCTTTCGGGTTACGGTTGTGAAACCATCGTTCGTGATTGCGGGGGTCGCGCCGGTATCGAGCTCCATGTCGGATTCAGAGCTAGAACTTGGGATGGGAGCTTCGAGTACTCCTCTATCTTCTGGAATTTTCTGAGATGACGCCAATGACGCGAAAGAATTCGCGGTTGCCACACGGGGCACTAATATAGTATTCTCTGAAGACGCGGTAGGGGCATTGTTGACGAATTCCGTGAATAACGATGGGGCGCGAGTAGCGACAAGATGTCGCAGCCTATCGAACTCTTCCTTTATTGATGCCATTCCGTGGCTTGCCGGCAAGGTGCGATACAAAATAACCTCCCTGCCTGAGGGGCAGGGGGGTGCACGAAAACAAATTATCGGAACACTCCCCTCGCTTGTTGTCACTATTAACTTTAACACGTGGGCCGCACTAAAAAGTGCGGATTACGATCACAATAACAATCGCACAAAACGAAAACAAAAACACTTCACACAGGTGCGTTTCTCGGAAGTAATCGAAGTTCAATAGTAAATATAATAGAGCGATGAATCACTCGACAGTACTGCGCACCTGAACAACAATTAAATAGTTCGCGGAACAACATCTGGCGCGCAGCGGACACGACCGTACGCGACGGCTGCTGGATCGGAACTCCAGGTCTGCACATAAAAATGTTACCATAATACTTTATGTATAAAACCTTCCCATACAGATGCGGATTAGTACAATAAACGAGTAATAAAATCGGTCGTATAGTTTCTAAGGAAATTGCGTACAAACAAACATGTTAGAGAAACACGAGTCCATCATTTTTTCAATGCCGGTACAATTATTATATGGTTTTACTCGAAACGTAAATATTACTTTGGAAGAAAATATTAAAACAGGTAGTTTTCTTCTATGTATATAATTAAATGAAACTGTAGAGTTGTAGTGTTTAGTTGCGAGAGCTGTAAAGAGTGTAACAGAATGAAGTAAGTCTATTTTTTAGAACTTTGTCGTCTATTTTTATGTTTGAACATGTTAATATCTTAAACTACTTTATGAAAATTCATGCAGTCTTCACAGAAGTCTTGTGCATAGCGTCAAGCATCGATATCGATTCACGGAAAAAATGCATTTTAGTTTTAAGTTTAATAAGTTAGTTCAAAAGTCAAAAGATGGCACTCTATTAGTTAATTTTACAGACGATTTCACAGGAGTGAACCTTACGTGTCATTTCACGTAACTAGCTCTTGCTCACAGTACTGAAACAAACAAGCTTTTTCTCCTTGAATCCGGACATATTAATCCAAATATTTTATACAAAGAAGCTTCATAATTCAAAATTTAATTTCAAGCATACAATACCACGGGAAAGCTGTCTGTCCCATACTAAAAAAATTGTAAGTTTAATTTGTGTATAGGACTTCAACTTAATTTAAAGGGATGACGTTTTATTCTTTGAATTGTATTTCGTAATGGCAATCATAAAGAATCTTTTTTATCTCATACGTGCGAGTAACTGATTGAGGTTAAAACAATTGATGCATCCATTTTTTGATTTGGAATAATCTACATGGAACACTAAATTCTTATATATTATGGAGTATGTATTATGTATCATCCATACTAATAAAGCTCAAGAGACTGATTGAACACGCTTATTTTATAAAACCACTAGTTAAATTTATGACATTCTGTTTCCATTTTATAATATTCTTAGTCATAAACTATCTTACACAATGCTATGACCTCCGGAAGCTGATCACTTACTATGCAAAGTGTAGGTTAAAAAGTATACTAAATGGAGACAAAGAAATAGCGCGGGCGGGGACTATGATGCACCCCGGGATATCAGGATCCAGAGAGCATTATTGTGAAGCCGAACTGTAAATGTCTATGTCAGTGAAATACAATGTACCGTGGATCAGACGCATGATCAGCTACCTATGCGACAGTCGTGTTTAAACGACTTTAATGTAAGCTTACCTCACTGTATTGACAGTAATTCAAAATTAGGAGAGATTAAACGTCATTAAAAATTTAAAGCGAGTTCTCTACAAACCAGGTTGTTATAAAAACTCAATGCACACTAATAATAAAGCCTAATAACAGATTTTTTACATACACTCTGTACAATCGATAATGTGAGCCATCATACTTCTTGTATAGTTCATAGACGTCACTAACTATTTACCATAAGTTGGACCGTCGGACTTGTGTAGAAAACGCGGCAATGTATCAAATAAACAGGAAACCTGTCGACAAACATGTCCCAAATGACGTCACGGCGCGTCAATGGAGCCCCTTGACCTCGTAACCTTGACCCAGAGCCCTGAATACGCTTCTACTAAACATAGTCTAAGAGGAAAACTATTGTTTTCAGATGATTGGCTTTGTATTAAGTTCATTTTGGACCATAACAGCACCATTTTTAGCCTTATATTAGAGTCCAACTAAGCTTCATAATTACCAGATAACAGATTCGAAGATCAGATAAATAGAGTTTCACAGTCATGATAATTTTTTAATGTATAGTTTATGTCTACAGAAATCCTATTAAAATTATATACGTAAAATTATGTGAAGATGGATGTAATTTGTTACTTTTCCACGCAAAAGCTAATGGACTAATTTTAATGAAACTTTACAGTAGTAAAGCTAATACATCAGTATAACACATAGGGTATAATTTATTGTTTGGAAAAAAAAATGCTACCAGAGAGCGACCTCGGTGCGCTTTGTATAAGCCGTTACAGTTCCGCGGAGATAATGTATGATGTCACCAATTATAAGGATATAATCACAGACTAAGTCGCAAGTGTATGTTACTATTTTAAAAATCATCTGTAATCTTTCCCTACGGTCAATTTATACATATAAGAAACATACTGGCCGCGTTAATAACATATCACGTCTCTTCCTTAAGTAAATATTTGTCTAAGAATGTATATATTACTTACAGCTTTTGCGCTATACAGTTTTTTTAAACTTTGTAACTTAAGAAGAATGTCAATCGAGTCGAGCTTTCAATGAAGGAAAACATCGTGATGAAACCGTTGCATGGTGATGGCGCTTTTTCTAACACTCTCTTTTCTGACTATCACTCTCAAGTTAAAAACCTGTTGTCAAGGCCCTACATATGTGTCCTGTCAGCTGCACTTGACAATTAATTTCCTTCTAAGTGTAGGTTGTAGCGAGTTATCATCATAGGCCACGCCGTCATTTAACATTAGAGGAGATTGTAGTCAAATGCTGTACCTAAAAAGTATAATTCAAAAATAAGATGTTACCCCGCTTCCTTTAGATCATCGTCTATTACTACTACACAATCTTTGCGCAATATATCTTATATGCATTAATAAATATAATCAATACCGTTGGAATATCACTTTTGTAAACAACGTAGTGGGGAAAGTATTTACCTATTTCACGTTAACAGACACTTTCGCTTCAAGTCGCAACAAGGTTACCACACTATACTATCATTTTATAAATGATACTTTAAGAAATATATATGTACGCTTGTTTAAACATTCGTTGATTAACCATATTTTATTACGTCCGCCAATATCCATCTTTATTCTTTTTCTATAAGATTAAATCTTTGTTGCTTACAAAACAATGGTTCCGTTTTCAAAAATAACATTTAAATATTATAATATTTATTTTTTATAAAACTTCGTAGTCCGGTGAAACTGTAGAGACATTGCCGGGTCAACAGTGTATTCACTTCGAAAAAAAATATTATAAAACTTCATGTACTACACTGAGGTATTTTAACATAGAAAATCAATCAAAACATTGGAAAGTAATTGTAGGTAAATTTATAAAACATGACGATTATGCTGTAGTTTACGTCACCGAACATAGATGTCGTAGTTAGGACTATTTAAATTTGATCACATAGCATAAGCTCATAATGACTTATAGATAAAATGAGAAGTGTTGAAAAATATAATCATTTATAATTTTATTCGTTTTGAGGGTTACAGTATGCGATGTTAATAATTATTCACGAAAACTAAGACGAAATGCTATATAAATGAATGTAATGTTAATTGTATTGCATCCATGTGATATCAAAAGATTTTAAGATTGAATAAACAAATATGTCTTAAAAATATTATAAATAATATGAGAATTAAAAGAAAAAATATTAAAGTATTTTTCGGTATCAGAAATGTATAAAAACGTAGGCTCTATTACTAAATAAGCACGTGTTAGATTTAATTGCCATAAAAAATGTTTAATCATTCATTATATTTAAAAAAATCTGCAACAACAAATATTCTTATCCTAAACACAAAATTTAATGACAACAAAATAGTGTGCTCTCATTCAATAAATGCAAACTAAATTATACTCAATATTGAAATAGTGTAAAAATATGTTTGAAATGTATCTATCTATACAAGTAATTCTATTATCTTAGGAATGCAATAATACAATATTCCAGCTATTAAACTTTCTCATAGCTAGTAGAACTCAATTGACTAGGTAAAAGTTAGTAAAATGCGAAAGGAAAATCGCTACAACTTCCTCGACCGGAAATCGAAAGTAGATTGTGATCCGAGGAGAAAACTGCATAGACGAGCTCTTTCCAACAAGATTGAAATAAAAACACAATAATGTGTTATTAATGACATCTATTGTTACATACAAGACTCAATTCTTGTCAATTTAATTTTAAAGCGACACCTATTGTTCACTGGTAGTATAACATATTTAAATTACTTCAAGCGCGACATCTATTGGCAAATAGGTAGTACAATTTGCAATCATCATTTAGTCCTAAGAAACGCTAACTTGATTTGGGAGGTCATTCCAGATGTCGCTAGTCAATATATGCTTATAGACAATTTTAAAATCGTTGCTGAAAATTTACTTACCTTTACCTCCACCAGCGTCGTGCACCTGCGGCTTTCCGCTCGGCACCCGCTGCAGTGGCGATGCGTTCCCATAGTTCATACTAGTTCCATTGTAATCTGAGCTGATCGGTTCTTGCTTTATGCCGATAGGTGTCGCTGATAACTTTTCAGCTAACAACGGATTTGCAGAAGCGATATTGTATCGCCCGTTTGTTATATTGCTATTAACAGCATTACTGATGGCGCTGGTGCCAGATCTCAATAGTTGTTGAAGACGTTGTTGCCCGTTGTTGGGTAGTTGTAATTGACTTGGTGTATAATATTGAATTTGACTACTCGAGGACGGTGATGATATGTTATTGTTCTCTTCTTGCTGAAATGATACAGATCTTATTTAAAAAACTAATTAATCTGTGTAACGTTTATATTGGTATAATATCATGTAATATAACCGTAGTACTCCTAATCCTAAAGCTTTGTTTATGGACATTATTATACTGTTTTATTACTTCTTACCGCTAGATGGCGTTGAACTATAGTTTATTGTTATTAAAATTTATAACATATTTTAGCGCGGAAGAAGTCGCCGGAGGTTGCTCATAATTTTTACAATTTCAATAGAGGAGAATACTACAATCTTTACTTTATTATGACCAAAATTAAGAATCCCTATATTTTTAGCGAAGAAAAAACTTTGAAAAATATATGTCATGGGTGACATTATATGTTTATCATAATTCAACAAAGAAAGGTATGTATCGATTACCTTTATTTCAATAGGTTGTACTGCAGACGCAGTGGCATTCGTCAGATCCGTAAAAAAAGTGTCGAAGTTATCAAAGGCGGTTTCGCCTAGCTGTTTAAGTATATCGTCGGGGTCTGCGGCCTCCGAGCCGTCTGCCTCGAGAGTCAGCCCGCCAACAATATTCGAGAGTTCGGCTTGCGACAGTTCACCGAGGGATGACGCCATTTGCTGGAGCTGTGCGGCCGCCTGGCCGCCGGCAGCTACTACTGCGTCCTGAAACTGTTCCTATAGTTGAATACAGTTAACAAATTCATTTTATGAATGCTCATTTTAAAACTTATGTTCTATTCTCACAGGTTATACATCATTATTTACAAAAAAACATATACTATAAGACAAGCCCGGTCAGAAACGAAGTTCCTTGACGCAAATGAAGGAACCGAATCAAAAAGTTTCATTTAATAGTCTATTGATGTTAAAAATTACATAAAAAAATATTTATTAAAAATTATACGATATATTACACATAAAATAGTTCATTATAAATTGTACAAAGCAATGTAAAATAAAAGTACATTTTAATTAAATTTCCACGCATTCAGTATTGAAGTTAAACAACCAGCAACGCTTGTTCTACGGTCTACTACTGGAATTTCGATACATGTACGCACAAATACACTTGTCTACTATACAAAAAGAGAAACCTAGGTATGGAACGTAATGCTTTGTTCTTACGCGATGATTCTATCAGTCAACTCTTACTGCAAGCTGCGTTAAGGATCTTCGTTACAGAAAAATATGGGACAACATGACAACAGATGGAGCTTACATGTTTAAGATCCACCTATCGTCGAATTTTCACCTACATAAAATATACCATAAGTGTTATATTTTTATTTCCAAATAAAGTACAGCTTGAGTATTCCTATCTAAACAATTAATATAGAACAATACTATTTATTTTCTCTTTATTTTCTTTTTTATAGACGCAACACATGTACAGGGAATTGTTATATTGGATAACACAAATGATGATAATATGGGATTGGAACCCAGAAAACAAAGCGCGACAGCCGTGGCGGGCGACGTGACCGTCTAAACCTCGAGAACAATAAACAGAATTGAATATTTAAATATTCATCACAGAAAAATCAATCTAGAATTTGACAAAAATATAGGGACCTCTCGGCTCAATAATCGGAGTGCTATACTGTCACTGAACCAGAAAGCTTGTACATGTATATTTAAAAATAAATGTACAAAGTAAATGTATATTTAAAAAGTGATTATTATAATGCCAAGATATGAACTATAAAAATAGCTTATAGTAAGTGTAATTAAAATTAAGTCACATAACTTATTCTACATTATAACAAACATGTCACAACACTTTCACAAGATAAGGTAAAAGACGCTTTAATAGTTCCTGACTAATACTGATGTTAATATTTTTTAAATATATTTAACAATAAGGTTCTCAACTACTTTTTTATAAACTCATAGATAAGATGTCAGTGCATCTAACCTGTAGGCAATTCGAGAGATCAACCATCCTGCCCTCATTCTCGGCAGACCACCATTCGTCTTCAATAAATGGCATCGCCAGCGCCGATCCCGACGGCGCATGTGTCCCCTCCAGGTTGTCACGTCTACTGAACGCCAGAGGGCGCTTTTACACAACACTAAACACTCGCGTTCACACACTATTCAAAAAGTCATAAAGTCTTAAACTAATTATTATAAATTCGTTCGAAATGTTTGGCAGCGTCATGGACGGATCATACATAATTCGTTGTGTATATAATTACGTGTATAGGTACTTAGTTACGAGGGAACACATGTTGGTGCAGTTTGGCTGTTGATTATTTGTTTCTTCCGTCTCCTTCGGCCAGGTTACCTCACTCCCAACCTACTCCTCTTCAGCAGTGACCTGGGGAGATAGAAAGCGCAGGCTCTCACGTCCAACAGAGTTAAGGCGGACGCAAGTATTGTAGATCATACGTATATTATTAAAATTATTTTACTCATTTTGTACAAAAGTTTTTTTTGTATCAAACTATCTAAGTCCCTTTTACATTTGAGTCTATTTTTAAATTCTTAACGGGATACTAAACTGTATATTATTAATATATCATTTAGTATTATATATCATGCTCTCAAAAGAGTATAACAAAATAAATTATCTAAGAAACAATAAACGTATACTTTATGTTACATGTAACCCAACTTTATGTAACCCATAAACATTTAATTTTATATTATTCATGCTGTCTATTTATCAACTGATGTCTAAAGACAAAGTTAACATTTTCATTCATATCTGATTAATGATTTTAAGGAATAAGTATATATATACTCGTATTACTTCATTCCAAATTTCGTCCCTATGTTATATGTTGTATTCACAATGATCGTAACGTATTGCGTTTTTAGTATATAAACTACGAAAAAAAAAACAAGCAAAAAATAATACAAGTGACAGAGATATAGTAAAGTTATTTAGAAATATGTATATAGGCTTATATTAATGAAAGATTTTTCAGTAATTAAAAATTAATAGTATAGTTCTTCAGTTATTATTAATTGGTATATATTAAAAATAAGAAAAATTTAGTCGTCGATTCAATAACTTTCCCTATCTTTGTATTTGTGTACAGAGAGTACCACTCAGATCAGATATAGCGTGAACGATGATAATGGTACTCGAGATATCAAGGCAAGCTGATTTCAATGATGATTACATGGAGTATTAAGAAACTAATATTCCATATTCAAGAGTAATATTATGTAACTACTTTTTTAAGACAAAAAGCTTAGTATCCTATGTTTGGTAAATATTTTTACAGGTAACTTTTGCGAATTTTATGAATACAAATGTGACAACTGTCCGCGCCTAAAGGTGTGGGCGTGACGGTACAAGAGGGCAATACGCTGAGTTCACCTGGCGACGTCCCGGTGTATGTCGAACCTGCGTCGATACAGCATAGAGGCAGTGCCGCGGAATACTAACCGCGTACACGCCGTTCTGAAAAGACATAAATAATATTATATTAGTGTATCTGTTTGATTTACACATATATTAAATTAAATGATATTGTTGTGTTTATAAATACTGGTTCTATATAGCCATAAAAATAAAGTGTTTGTCTCTGCTGTATTTGACATGTACTGAAAAATGTATTTTATATACAACCTACAATATTACGAATAATGCCCTCTGTTATCCAATAGGAGTACCACTGACGCTTACATCTTAAGCTTGTTTCAGGGTCTTACGCTCACATCCAAGTTCGTATAATGTAAATATTAAAATTGAATTTGTAATTACTTGCTTACTTACACGTAATCGAGAAAACACGAATACATAACAAACGTAATCATTATGCGAGTCTCATCAAGAATCACAATGCACGGAAGAGTGAATACGAACGAAAGCAGCCCGCGATCGGCAAAAAACACACATTAACAATTGCTAACTCGTATCTCCCATTGTTAATAAAGAAGCGTAAAAAGTCAACTTTTGTTTTCTAAACCTCTTCCTAGTGCATAAACTTTCTTCGTTAATCGCTATACGTTTAATTTGCAATCTATTTTCTACAGAAACAATTCATATTGTAAAATCTCAAACTATTATTTTTATGGTTATTTAGGGGCCATTCAACTATTACGTAAACAGAATGTTTTGCAGTTTTTGACCACGTCCTCCCCTGGTCAGCAAAAGTAAGCAATGCAATTACCCCCTCTCCTCTTTGATGCTTACGTAAACATTTATATAAGTATTTTTTAAACTGTTCTGGTTTCTTTACTGATTCATGGGCAGCAGTTAAAACTAAAAAAAAAGGAATTTATGGTCTATAGAGGAATTAACTTATAGTGGTTCGCTACAAGGGCATGGCTCCTTATAACTAGTGTGGCCATAAATACTGTTACATAAAAACTTTTCTTTTTTTCAACTTATTTATTATTTTGAATTTGGAACACGTATATTATTTTAAAAACTTCTTTCGATTTTGCGCCATTTCACATATTTTTTCGTGTTCATTATCAAATTACAATATGGAATGGGGTGTTAAAGAAAATAGGATTGCAATGATCGCTTTGCACAAAGTGGGTATGGAACCGTCGGTCATGTTCCAGACACTTCGAAAGTTTGGTATCAGCTGTATGTTTGTATATCGTAATATCAACAGATACAAAACACTTTCTCTATCGAAGAACAGAAAAGATCGGGGCGACCGCGTGCTGTTAGAACTACAAAGGCTATTAATGCTGTTAAAGCTAGAATTCGTCGAAGCCCCATTAGGAAGCAAAAAATCTTATTGCGAGAAATGAAGATTCCTGCTAGGACTCTGTCACGTATTATAAAACCAGACCTGAAGCTCGATGCTTACTGTCGATATACAAGATATGCCCTAAATCAATCTTTACAATTAAAGAGAGTAGATCGATCAAAACGCCTTTTGTCGCGATACGCAGGTGAAAGGCACAGAAATATCCACTATAACGATGAAAAATTTTCACGATTGAAGAACATTATAATAAGCAAAATGATAAAGTGTACGCTCACAGGCTAATGTAAGCTGTTCAAGTGGTCGAAAAGGTACGTGGTTATCATCCTGCGTCAGTGATGATTTGGCGGAGCGTGTCTTATCACAACTACGTTTTTGTGAAAAAGGAGTGAAAACTTCAGCCAAAGTGTATCAAGATACAATCTTGGATCATGTTGTAAAATCTCTCAGCAATACACTTTTTAAAAATATACCGTAGACTTTCCAGCAGGACTCTGCACCTGGTCACAAGGCACGAACTACCCAAGCCTGGCTTGAAACCAACGTTCCGGAATTTATAAGAGCTGAAGACTGGCCCTTATTTAGTCCAGACCTCAACCCTTTAAACTTCAAATTATGGTCAGTTTTAGAGGACATCGCCTGCTTTAAACGACACGGCGACATTGAGTTTCTAAAAAAATCTTTGAAGTAAGCAGTGGCGAAATTTCCCTTGGAAACAGTGCGTAAACCCATAGATTCGTGGCCAAACAGATTAAAGGCTTGTATTTTTATACAATGTATTTTTACACTTTTGCCAAAGGTACCCATTTCGAACAGAATATTATATTTTATTCTTTGCTGAGACTAATAAATATGTAGGTATAAATTTTAATAATATTACATTACTTCATTAAAAAAAATGCATGTTCATTTGTGACAGAACTTGTGGCCGGACTAGGTATATAGCGGTTTATAGAAAACTATCTCTACAATCAAATTATAATACTTTAAATATCCAATAGTTTATTATTACTTAAAACTTGGTTAACATACTGTTGGTTTTCATAAATTCAATGTCATTATTTAATACCGTAGTTGAATAATTATGTTAATATACACGTGATGTGTTTATTTTCCCAACATTTTTTATTTATAATTGTCTCTTATTTTGTATGTAATGAATAACAATATTCCAATTATTTTTTATTAAAACCAGTGCCTCTTAAATATTTATTTTGTTTAATATTTACTGTGAAACATTACTGTTTTAAAACAAAAGATTTTATGTATGTACACGTTATAAGATGAATGAAATTGTAGAGTGCGTTTAGTTTATTTGAAACTAGATGGTGCTAATGACTTAATGCTTGTGAAAATAGGTTTCTTGTTTACGGAAACTACTTCCATCATTCATTTAAATTGACGATGGACTACCTTTTATATTGTCTATTGTAATCTTATCACTTCTAATTAACCCGTATAACTTTTCGAAAATCTAATTGGCCTTGGTTAAGTTTTATAATGATACTCAGCTTTCGTAGAAAAGTGTAATCGTATTCAGCATAAATAATAGGCTTAAGAGTATTTTATCTGTCAGTCAGTGAAAGTCTCGCCAATATTCCATCTATCTCCAGCCAATATCTCCATTTCGGAGATTATACAAAATTGTAGCGTCTTAATTTGTTATACATGCCATATTGTAGTTTGTAATTTAGTCAGTAGATGATGAAGACTATCATTTTTCATACCATAAGTTATTAAATTTAAACATATGTCTAAAAAATGGTGCAAATTAAATATAATTAAAATGCATATGTTAATGAAAGTTATGTCAAAACTTTAGTGGATTATATTTACACTTATATAGAAATCGATAACAAATATAAGTAATGGCATGCAAAATAATGGACAAAATAAAATATTAAATACTAAGTTTTTTTATAAATTTGACACATTCCTTTTCCCATTGGTATTAAGTCAGGTACATATCTAGACCAAAAAATTATGTTTTTTGAAGGAAAAATAACAATAATCTCGATAACGATTTAATTATTGAGCTACATTTTTTACAAGGATTAGATATTAAACTACGCCATTTTATCGTTTATAATATATTTTATGCTCCGTAAACAACACATAAAGTATAAAAATCATATCAAACAAATAATATACATTCAGCTCAAATTTTTAATTATAAATGATTATTTGTAACATTTATACAAAAAATACACGAATTATAACTAGGAAGACGCAGTAGAGCCATCTATAGACTTTAACACTATATTCTCTATGACAATCAGATTACTGACTCCCTCCTGAGAATGTATTGATGATAGATATTTCTTCAAATTCGCAACAGAGGTCAGCGCCGCTGCAGCCGTCTGATTTGACGCGACATCCCTGACCTTTTTACCTTCAACTTGAGCATTTTCATCACCATCGGACCTATCGTTTGAATCAGTCGCATTGGCATCGCCGCTGTCTTGGGTACGACAAGTACTAATATCATAATCGACGTACAAATAATCATGATACTTCATAGAAATCTCCGCTTTGTATTCGTCGTCATCATCATCTATGTCGTAGTAATCACCGAAACCAGATTTATGGAAACAATTTTGTATTATCCCTGCTTTGACAGCTTGCCAGGAATCACAGATATACTGTAACGCTCCGGATACACTTAAATTATCTTTAAGTGTTGAAATGTTTTCGATATCCTGCGAGATTTCGATCAGCCTCGTTCTGTAATTCTGTTTTATCGTTTTTATGATTCCTTGGGTCATTGGCATTTCGTATTCAGAATCTGGTGGTAAGAGGACCAAATTTATATTGTTTAATACTATCTCTTTTGGATGTACTAAGCTGTTGTCCACAAAGAGGACGACTAACCTTCCCTGTATCTCAAAATAGTCGTCCAAAACTTTAAGCCAGTTGACGAAAATTTCTCTTGTCATCCAGGAACTATTTTCCACTTCGTACTGGCAAGGAAGGTTTGTCGATAGCACGTCAATGTTGCCTACGACTAGTAAGGGAAGTTTTTCCGTTGCGTTCGAATTGACGCAAGCTAATATCGTGAGACGTTCGGAAGCCAAAGATCCATTTTCACATTTTTTGTCTGCTTTGTTGAAATCTTCGTTGGGCATCAGCCTATAGAATAACCCGAATTCATCAGCGTTGAATATATCGCAAGCTTGATAATCCTTTATAACTTCCTGGAACGTGTCGAGAGATGAGATTGATCCATCTTCTCCGTCAGACTCGACGTCCTCAGTATGTTTGAGAGAAATTTGATGACGTTTCTTAAAACGATCTAACCATCCACTCGACGCCGTGAAATCGGATATATCCAAATCGTTGGCGATCTCCAAAGCGCGTTTCCTGATCATTGGCCCGCTCGTTTGTATGTTCTGACTGTTCATACTATACATCCAGTCGAGTAGAACGTTTTCGAGTTCGTTAAATTTTCCCGTTTTGTTTTTCTTTCTTCTCAATACTTGACTGCTGAGGTTTTTGCATTTCTCTTCTGTGTCTCTCCTATTTTTTAAAATTGTACTTAATGTTGACATCGGGATGTCGAGTTCCTCGGCTATTTGTGTCTTTTTGTAGTTTTCAGATTTCTTATCAAAATATTTTATGATTTTCATTTTATCGTGCAGCGAAAGCGCTCTGCGTTTCACACGTAGCGCCATTTTGAAAGCCCTCTTAATAGAGTATTCGTTGAGTCCACAGTTACACTCGTTTTGTAATGTAATTCAATGTATCATATACAATCCGTGTTAGCCTAGATAAGTGAAATACTTTATTGAATAAATAAAGTAGAATTCAAGTTTGATTACGTATTGAAGGCGAGTGACGTGCACCCATCGCGACGTAATAAACGGAACTGAGGAGGGGGCGTATTAAACGGGTCGCATACGGTTTCGTAGAGCGGGGTTCTATCGAGTTTACATAATTTATTTTACTTTGAAGTGATGATAGTTTAGAGATTTACCGCTAGAATGCTAAGTCGCATTGATAGATCTATATATAGTGAAATTCTGCATCGAGTTACTTAACACTTATTCTTGTACGAATCTTTACATAGTTTACTTTAAGCATAAATCCCTTTTCTAAGTTTAGGATCACCTAAGATAGTAGAAGAGAGTTCAAACACTACAATACATGAAACAATTTAAACGCTCATAAACTTAACGTAATTTTATGTAGGTTTAACGAATATTATAATCACATTCATTTTATAACGATTAATAGTAATAATAACAAACAATTAAAGATTTGTATTTCATGCGGAATTACATTACAATTTACTCATAGAACTAATATTTTATTTCTTTTATGGTTAATAATTTTTAACTTGAAGTATAAATTGCCTATTGATATATTTTAGTAGGAGTGTGCGAATAATGCTCGAATCGAATAATAATGTTCAATTCGAATTTCGAATTGCATATTCAAATATTTTAAAATAAATACGTATTATTGAACTAATAATTATAGGAAAACATTTTCCACTATTTTAATCATTCAAATTAAAAAAAAATCTTAACGTAAAAACAACTACATTATTTAAAAATCAAAATTTAAATGCACTAATTATAATAAATAATTTACTATGTAATTTAATTCTGTAATAATAAATTCTTATTAGTGAAAGTATTTACTAAAACTATATTTTTTCCATTAAATCGAAATAATTTTATAGTATTTCAATTTTATCAAAATTTTAATAGGAATAACCGAATGATTTAATTTCAGAGAAATTTCAATATTTTTGTATAATTTCATATTTTAACAGGTTTCTGAATTGTGGGCTTTTAATTTTTATCAACATAATAATAAATTTTAGCGCTCAAAATTCGTTAGCATCTAGTAACGTACAAACTTTTACTCTATTTGAATATTTTGTACGACCATTTATAAAATAAAAAATCGACTATAGTTTAAAAAATACATGTATTCTTGAACTCGTAATTTATCTTTTTCCCGGCACTTTGTTGTTAGAAATAAAGATATAGTATTTTTGAATGCACCCAATGGCTGATGGCAAACTAAAATAGACTCAAAATCTGAGCAAAATGGACGAAATTCCACTGTGGTTTTGGATTTCGATAAAGAAGTACCACAATATTTGTATTTGCCAAGGATTAGCCAGTGGAAAAATCCACTTCAATGGTGGCAAAAGGAAACTAAGAAATTTCCTTGTCTGTCATCAGTAGCAAGACTTTACTTGCCAATACCGTGTATCTCCGTAAAGAACAAACGTTTGTTTTCTTCAGCTGGGGGTATCATTACAGAAAGAAGAACATCCTTCTCACCAGAAACCGTTTCCTAATTAATTTTATTTCATAAAAACTTAAATTAAATAATTTTACAATACAAACAGTGAACTTTCTTAATTATTATAAAATTTTCAAACTAGGTTAATTAAAATTCCTTTGATTAATAATAGACGAACTAATTTTGTATATTCATAATTTTTTAGTATTTGATTTTTTAGTATTTGATAAATATCTAATTAGTTAAAATCATTAAAATAGTTTGAATTATTCGTATAATTGATTATTCGAATAGTTCGAAATATTCCAATAGTTCGAATGTTGGTTTCGAATTTCGAATCGAACTATTGCATTTGATTGCCTGCCTATCGAATAATTCGAATATTCGCATATCTCTACTTTATAGGCATCGTTACTACATCAACATTTCATATTTACTTCTTAATGCATATTGCTTTGAAGACTTTGCATTAGTTCTAACATCCCGCTATAATGAATATTGTACTTAACATTATTTTCATAAAATGGCAAATATTTTACTAAGCGAGAGTTATTAAAAATATATGCCCGTTCCAAGTCACGTACAGTCATTATTTAGCAATAGTAGAAATAAATAACAACCTATTTAGTAGTCGGAAGAACCTTCAGCACAATATTAATAGAATATAAAAATTAAAAGCATGCAATTATATAATTAATTTTGGACCAAAATATTTTAAACGGTTGTTACTTAACGTATTGTTTCCGTACCTAAGGTCACGTTTCCATACTATAATATTTTTTTTGGTTATATACTAGTATGTATCTTTTTAATTAGATGCGGAAAGGTACATAAATTTATATGTCTAATTAGTTAAAAAATCTCGATTCTGATTCACGCAATTATAGATATAATTTATATTATAGAGAAATTGATAAGAAAAGAATATTGCAAATATCGAAACGGAACGCATGTATTCTGACATAAATATTTGTTATCTATGGGTTGCGAAATGTCAGTTCTCAAGTTATGTCAATGTGATTGTTTGTTTTGATCAACAGTAGTAAATTATTTGCAATGTCTGGTGGAAACAGTACTGATTCCTCAACGTCGGAATCAGAAATCAGTGCTTGTAGTTCAAAGTATAATCCACTGAAAGTTTTGTATTCTAAACAAGCAAAGGCACCAATACAAAATGCGCCTCTATTTGAGAATATCGACCAGTACGAAGCGGCACTCAAATATAATCATATCTTCCCAGTGGGAGAATCAGATGCAGTGAGAAAGAGAGAAGAAGAAAAGAAAAGGAAGAAACGCGAGGAGGAACAGCGGATTGAAGAGAGAAACAAAGCTCGTTTCGCTCAATACCAAGGTAATTATTTTGAGGTTATGTTTTTATATCGATGACAAAAAAATCCAGTGAATTTACTTTTATGCTAAAACTGAAACACCCTTTTTTAAAAAGTGTGATGTATCAAATTTTTTTAATATAAAACGATCAATATTTGTATAAAGTTGTTTAGAAAATATTTGTAATAAGAAATGATTTTGTAATTTATCATATTTATTCACCACCTCGTTCGAACTGGTTTCTACATTATATAGAGAGTTTTCTTCTAGGGGTTAATCTCTAGTTGGAGATGAAGACTATTCTCGTACTCTGTCTTCTTTGGTCATTTTTAACAGAATAGTTAATGTTCAAACATATATGATTATAAAAGTATCAAAACATTTTAATTGTCATATTTCATAATAGAAACTAATTTATGGTGCTTTAACATGTGCAGTGCTACCGACGGTACAAGTTAAGCTTTATCTTCACGGCCGTGTGGCATAGAACATGTTAACTGCTATATATTTGTCATATAACATGAAGATTAGTTCCTGGCACACATTTCATTTTTTTAATGTGATTGACTAGCTGTTAATGTAATGAAAAATAATTTCCTACATTAATTATAAATCTGAATATGAAGAACCATTAAAGTAGAGCAAAGAGCTTTGTATATACATGTTAATGAGCTTAAAATGAATATCTGCGGTGTGTGCATTTATCACAGCATATGAGTAGAACCAACTTACAGGACTGACATTTATCTAAAATGATAAAAATTCCTAAATTAAAAATTAACTAAAATTGTATGTATAAGGTCATTTTACTTATCAAAGTATTACAACCAATTTTTAATTACAACTCTGCTGTTAAGAAATATTTTTAAGTAACTTTGTGTATTTACTTTATATACTTATGTTGTTAAGGCTAAGTTTCAGAAATACAGTATATTAACTCTGTTTTTCTTTAACATTCTGGATAATTTAAACAATGCCTGTGAAAACATAGAAAAGCTACATTTAGTTAAAGGCCGACATGATGTTAATAGCAGAAACAACCACAAACTGGACTTCGCATGTTTCAGACTTAATTATACCTATAATAGTTTTTTTCGCAATAGTGTCAGTTTCTACAACAAACTCCCAAAGCATAGAACAAATTTACTGGATGGTAAGATCAAGTACCATATCAAGCAGGTTTTTATGTTAAAAGGCTATTACAGGGTGAATCAATATGTGAAAGATGGTGATGTTTGAAATACCCATGTCTGTGCATCTGTTAAGAATGATTACAACTATAATGTATTGTTATAACATATGTAGAATAAAAAATAAATGAGATTGGATTTCTTGCCAGTTCTTCTTGATAACTGAGTCTAAATCAGTGGTAGTTTTTACACTCATAAGTGCATTTTTAAGGCCTAAACTGAATAAACTATTTTGTAACTCAGTTTTGTTAAAGTTATAAACAAGGTTGATATGAAAATTAATAATCTCAGTAAGGTGTATTTGGACACACATATTATTGAAATTTAAAATTGAGATCATGTATACTCAAATCACAACATTTGTATTTACTAAGATACAATATAATATTGATTTATATTATTGAAGAATGTTATTATACTCAATAACTATCATTATGTCACAATATAAATTTGTCACCATAGTTATATGTTACCTCTCTAGTTGTCTATGTATACTTAAATTGAAGTAATATAGTTCACAAGCTGTTCTGTACAAGCTGAGAATACTCAACAATTCTAATAAAATTATTTTTTGCAATTACCTTTTATAACATTTTGTATTTAATATTTTACACTATTTTCATTATAAGTTTATAAATAAATTGAAGCATTACTGCTATATAGTAATACTTATTAAGTAGAGCTTATATAGAGGCACTTGTTTTACTCACAAGAAAGATGGGGGTCTGTTTTCACATTACTTAGATGGCATTACTACAATTCTTTCTCAAGCATTCATTTCTTTTCACAATTCTGACTGCACTGTTTACATTATGATTTAAGACATTGCATTACTGCTGCAACAGTGCTGAGCATTGTCACTTAGAATTCTACACATGACTATTATTTGTATGGATCCAAATATTTGTATTAAGTCTGTGGACTTCATTCCTTCTATTATACTGGAATTGTATTTCAAATTGTATTTTCACCATTACCAATAGATGTCACTAAAACATAAATAAATTTTTGTGTAGTCAGAAAAATGTAATTGTTTTTCAATCAGTTTCGAATGCAGGGATATTTGGTCCACATCCCAGTCATCACTCACTATTTGATCACCATGTTAGAAATAAATAATTATGTTTTGTTTGTGAACATAGACACAATAAGTCACATTTACAAAAACAAAATATACATGATATATGTTTGTATAATTATATAATATGCAGTCTCTTATTACAAATGAGGTATATAGCTGTATCTTTGTGCCTGTATATTAATGATCTATCCTTTGCTATAAATAGTAAATTACCTAAGGAAGATAATAAATCAAATGCTGGAAAAGATACTGGTACACTCGTGAATTATGTATGGTGTATGAGCAACTTATCTGTTCCATTGTAGTGAAATCTATGTGACCACATGATTTGTTTTTTAATCTTAGATATTTTCGTATTGTAGATATTATTTATTTTTATTTACAAGCAGGTTCTAGCAAAGTAGAACTGTCGACATTATAATGCAGTCTAACTAGAAACGGCAGGTAAAATATAAGATAGTTCCTTCGACGTTTGAAATCTGTAAGTCTTATAAGGTGAATTAGAATAGTGTTGACTGATTATTCAGAGAATATTATAATCATTTTACATATAAACCTAGCAATCAGTGTATGTCTAGCTCCTTTATAGAATATTTATATGAAATAATTTAATGATAAATAATTGATGTGATGTGATGTGATGAACCTGTTTATTCATTATGCTTTTAAAATGGATGGAAATAATTAAAAAATTGAGACAGTTATATTTGTGTCCTTGATCTTGGACTGTTTAAATTAAATTGTTTTAATGATAATTTGGTCCTTGCGGTCTAAGTTCATGAAATAGCCTGTTGTGGCAGTCAATCAAGCATAAATTACTCTGATCCCTCCTGTCCGACGAGTGGGGTCACGCACACGAGGTCAGTCTAGGCCGAGCGTTGAACGCGCGACTGTGTGTCACGGAGGTCGTTGACACGTTCCCGCTCTATTGCCTAGCTACTAGCTCAATCCTAGTATGACCAGGTGGTCCATTCGCGGCTCGTATTAACTTTATAGACTTACTTCGCTGTGACTTAGCTCTATGTTATGACTCATTATTAAATCAAAAATGTTAGATACAAATATTTATGTATAAATTGACTAACTTTATACGACGACTTCTTCGCACACTTTGAACCGATGGTCCCTCGGAATGTCAAATTTTATAAGCCTGAAAATTTAATAATGGAAAAAATCCATAATAAGAAGGTGTCTTGACAGCCACTGCGGAAAGTGAGCTTCCTTTGTGCTTCTCTTTTCGGAATGTATTGTCAGTTATCATCTGGTAGGCAGTATGTGGTTACCTCAATGTGGGATACCTCTTCACCAATATTACCATGTTAACACATACTTTACACACTGTTTACGGCAGTTTTTGGTGGGATCTTGATCTCTTGTGTGTTGTTTCGTATTACCCGACTATCCATGGAACCCAGAAGGAGAGGGTAAATGGATATGTGTGTATGGAGAGGGTTGATAGTTTTAAAATATAGGGTGTCGTAAATTGTGATTCTTCTTTAAAACTGATATAACTAGTTAAAATAGAGTTTACAGGAATTTGTAAAGGTGCTCCATTGTTGTTAATGTATAAAGTATTGTACAATATTATTGGTCATATTGACAAACAGACTTCGTTAAATGTTCAACAGATGGCGGTGTTGCATAATTCGTAATATTTATAAAATAAAAAAATTCTAAAATAATAATAAGTAAAACATTTAGATCTTCGCTACTTATTAATTTTCACTTAACCGTATAAAAATAGTTGAATTTTAAAAATCCTTCCTATTTTTCTAGGCATATAGTTCAATTTTATTTAGAAAACAATTTATAAATTGTGTGTCATAAGAAAATTAAGGAGGTACCAAAATAAATTGTTATTATTTCCTTTTAGAACTGACTAACGTTGTTGGCCGGACGGGCTTCTGCAGCTTCACTGGGCCTGTAAAATAATTTGTTGAACAAGAAAAAATGCAATTCAAGCAGGCATTGTCGCTGATGTTGCCATATGTTAATTTTCAATTTCCCCGTTCGTACTAATTTTATATTATAGGTTGATTACTTAATGTTCATTTATTTAGAAAGATGAAAAATACATTAATTTATTTTTATAACATATTTTTAACTTGTGATCAATATTGTAAGCGAACGAATCGCTTAAACCAGGAAAATTGTCGATAGTTTTTGTTCACCTTTGTTTCAATATCGTCCATTTGCTTAGTATGCATATCATTTACGTTGGTTTACTAGTCGCCTACTCCTCTCTTATGTCATTTGCTAAGGAAAATAAAGTTCATGTAGCCAGCGTAATAGATCGAAAGATCGTGAGAGGTTCAATAGAAGTAGTTAAAAAATGTACTCGTAAATAAAACGTAGAACTACTAAAATAGATACTACGTCATTAAAAGTTATGGTGGTGATTAATGGATTTTCCAATCGGAAGCGGTTTATAGCATTTATGTCCGAGTTTTACAATAAATAATGGCATCTTAAATAATTATTGGCATTACTGGGCTCGGTATTATTTTGTAAATGGATTTCTCTTGCGTACTGCGTGAAGTTATTAAAGTAATATTAATCGCCATTATCGTCCTTGTTTAAATCGTGAAAATTCTTTCATTCGATTACTTGGGATTTTGGTCTTTTGAAACAAAAAAGTCGTTGAAATACGTCGTAATATATGTAATCAAAAGTATATTACGATTTGTTGTCCTCTACTTCGTTCCGGGAAAATAATTCTTTTGTAGCCTAAAGTATCTTTGTAATTTTTTCATTAATTTTTTTACGGTTTTAAGTTACATCAGTTACGTTTTAACATTCCTGTTTAGCCTATATGGAAAAGCCTAACTATATGTATCCTAGATAGTACTTCTAAAACTTCTCTATCAGCCTCTAAAAGTCTCGTGGAAATCGATTCAGCCGTTTCGGAGAGTACTCTGGACAAGTACAGACACTTCAAATTTGTTTATACGTAAAGATTATGGTGGTGTATATTTATCCTATGTCCAAATTCTGACAGAATCACAATATAAATATGTTGTATAAATGACTAGCTGACTCTTATGGTTTCACTTGCTTTAAATTACTGCTTCATAAAGTAAAGGAGTGTCACAGTTGAGTCATTGAATTGTTATGAATTGTTATAAATAAATAAATATTACTACTGCGTGAAGAAATACCTCTACTATGTTTTAAGCACACTCCGCGCACGGAGATGCATTATATTTTCCATAGTTCAAGTCCATATGGAGAAGGAATGCAGAAAGATACCAATTATGTATTATATGTGTTACAAATACATTAAATTATTTGATTATATACATATATACATGATATTATATTGCCAGGACACGTAAATAAAATATAACATTCTTATTTGGGTTCATATACTGTAAAATATTAGGGGAGTAAATTCGAAGTGGGCCTGAAGTGAATGCAGAGTGGATATTTTTAATTCATTTACTACCCCCGTAGTGGGGTACACATCAAGAGGAAGCCTATTAAGATAGTAAAAAAAAACTCCGGTAAGTGAAATACAGATTGAAGATGATTATTAAATCTGTCGATATCAAACATAGGTGCGACTATATCGCACAGATTAAATTCATATACTTCTTGATATTAGAGCTTCAGTAATGTTCCTATTAAAAAAAACCACGAATTGCGCTCGATATTTCCACCACTGGACCATCACTAATAATAACCATTACAAATATTTATTTATTTCACACGATGCAGTCATATCTACAAATAAATTCGTTATTAGCAATTAAATTGTTGATAGTGTTTTAGAAACTGATGTTAGATCTTGATGTATTAAAAAAACGTATGGTCTGCTATCGGTTGTCGCATCGACTCATTTGCATGGCGTCCGTGACCCGCTGCCCCGTCTACGGCCTTGCTTACATAATCAGCCTGGATTTTTTTTTGTCTTTACACTGTTTACGGGCCAGTAGAGCGACTTTTTGTCTTAGATTTAAAACATCATTATGTCATCGTATGATTTGATTTCTTACTATAAAGGATTGAAGTAAATTTTGAAGTCTTTATTTACTATGTTACTCTTTGAAAAAATATTGGTTATGGTGATGTTTATAATTCACAGTCGCATATTTCATTAAAACTGCCAGAAAGCTATAACAAATAACACATTGCACCAAAATAAAGAATGTTTTAATAAACAATGGAGGCTGAAGAGAAAGTAGGTTCTGTCTTTTTTTAAATTTAAACACTAGTTGATACCCGGCTTCGTCTGCGTTGTATATAAAATACCAATAATATTTTATAACAATATAAAACACAAGCAACACACTTCTCCACAGCAAGAAAACACACATCACAGAACTTGTAGTGCTTCTGAATATTGTAGTTTTTTTAAACTTATGACAATATTGAATGAAGCTATCGTGATATTATTTTTAGATAAGATGATATAATAATAAGTAAAATAATCGAAATCTATCCTGTACTTTTTGTGTGATGCGCGCACAACGGCAGACCTCTTTCATCTTATTTAAATTCTTCTCATTCTAATTCAAAATGCAATGTATGTATGTATGCAACTTTTTTGGATTTTTTGTTTTTGTCCTTAAGTAAACTGTAATTTACAAAATCAAACTACACAAGTGATGTACTTTATTCTGATATAGTAGCTATAGATTATAATTGCCCGACAAATATTTATAGTAAATTACGAATGGTAACCTTAATTCCACTAGTCAAAATATTCGATAGCCCAGACCGATATAGGTTACTGTCTATTACAGTTTTAAAATCATAGTAATATTATTACAAATGAGAAAGTCTGTGATGACGGTGATGTTTGTTATTCTTACACGCAAAAAGTAGCGAACAAATTTGGATAAAACCTTACAGTAATGTAGCTTGTACATGAGGCCATAATAACGATAAGTATCACGTAAGTTTGAAGGAATCCTGTCGCCTGAGAGTAGTGTTGGCATGCACTGCATAAACCCTTACAGTTTACGAAGGTTGTCTTTCTTAAACAGTTGTAAAATAAATCCACGATAGCATATATCTAAATTATATGGAGAATCTATTATTACCAAAACAGGCACACTTTATATTACTAAATTAATTCTTATCAAAATCTATACAATAACTAATTGATTATCCCAATATGATAGCAGAATAGGTTGTCGTTATGTATAAAGAAATGCAGAGGAAGTTACTGGCGGCGGTTAGTATTTCTCTATATCGTTTATTTGGGACAATGATATTTGTATGAGCAGATTTGAGTTCAGTAAAATTATTGAAGATTTATTTTCTTTAAAAACGGTACAGAACTCATACTTCGAAACTAATAAAGTAAACAATTTTAAAATGGAGAATGACAATATCAATAACATCATTATTTTACTCAAATTGTATCCTTTTTGAGTTATGTTAACGTCGTCATAAAGTATCGATAATAGTAAATTAGGAAAATGATAATATACAGTTTATTCGTTTTTTTTGCTATCAAATTCATTCAAACTGTATCGTTTCATAAATTATTTTATTACTAAAATTAATAAAATCAGCTTACAAATTCATTAAAGCGTGAACACCTCTTCCCGAGGTAAAGCGGGGTTATTAATCACATCATCTCTCTATGTGTTTCCGGTCTTTTATTAATGACTTTGTTAAAAATATAATTTTATGTGATTCCTGCAGATCCTATAAAACAATATTATTTCTTCTTATGTCCCGTTTTTAAATTTAACAATTAGCAATTTAAATTCTAAAGGCAAAAGCTATATAGTAAAAAAACGCTTATTATTTCATTTGTTGTCATTAAAAAGTTTAATTTATAACCTGATTACAATTTATGATCACGTGTTACTTTAGTTGATATGTAGTTTATTTTATTAATTAACATAACAAGCGAGGAGGGAACGGACATGCGATCGCGTGACAAATTAGTTCAATAACATTCCCGCCAAAATTGATAAAGCGAAATGGCATCGAAAGTTATCGGTAACACATGTAATCACAAACTAAATACGCAGCTGGCTCATAAATTCCTATTTTGCAAGTATCGTTGGTTTCTTTTGGGCAAAGGAACATGATTTAAACAGACCAGTTAGATTCTATGTTAGTATAATTAACGCTACATTGTTTTGCAATCGGAAATGGTTGTGCGTTGTTGGATCTAATGAGATTATCTTAGAAAGTGCCTCTGTGGTATTGTAAATTAATATTGTAACATATGTAGGTAGATATAGATTTAATAACATTTTAGAGTAAGTAGTTATAAGCGGCCATTTGTCATTCTCTTTGGTAATAGACGTCTTGCAGTACAGTTGAGTTTTATTGAGCTCCGTAAAATATAACCCTTTGGACATATATCTATAATATAAAAATGAATCGCTGAATGTGTTGCTAAGCGCAAATCTCGACACCAGCTGAACCGATTTCGCTAATTCTTTTTTTAGAATATTCCTTGAAGGACGAGGATGGTTCTAACGGAGAGGAAATTTTAAAAAATTGCCTGAATAAGTCCAAAAACAACACTTTTCTATATTCTCATACAAACGATTCGTAATAATACTTAAAAGTCAATTTGAACTTTAATACCATATTATAAAGTTTAAATGTTAGTGGAGAGTTCTCGGAAAGGCAAAACAATTGAGTGACGTTAGTATCGTATAAATATTAATGTTAACATTTGTCAATATTTACACGATGGTAACATTTAACAATATATAGCGTCCCGAATAGGAGAATAAGTATGAAAAAAAAAATTAAAGAATCGACTGTTACGCGGTACGAAGTTCGCTGGGTCAGCTAGTATCAAATATATATAAAAAAGCAACAGAATGTAAGATCTGTTTCAATAGCAATATGATTTTGTTTAGATGTCTATTTATTGCAACATTTTAATTTTGTTTTATTTTTACCTTATAATGTTTTCTATTTCAAATATTCAGTGTTTCGATTTTGACGTCTCCTTCATCCTTTACAGAAATGTATGAAAATATAAGGCGGAAATGTATTGGTATGGAAGAATTTGAAAATATTTCTTGAAAATAATATAAAAAGGCATATATTTTATCGTTTGTGTTTATTATTATTTGTTGTAATTACTGCAGCGCCATTTCGTGGCAAGTTATTGTAAATTACATAAAAACCTGATTACATCAATGCTAAACAGTGTTATAGTTTATCGATGTTAGATATAGTAACGTTCATTTTTGTTTTTACATTCGACCAATTTTCTAGCCCTGGCATAAGAGAATATCAATAATTTTAATAATCGTACAGATTCATTAATTTAAAAAGAATATATTATCTTTTATAGGTATTAATAAGAAAAAGAAAATGTATCTCATTACAACTGTGGTAAAAGTTATGAAAACGCAAGAAGTTTCTAAATATGGTCACCATGTTATCGCACAAGTCCACGCGTCATCTAGACTGTGCGATCTCGCATGTTATACACAAGTAGGCTTTCGCATAACAGCTTTCCACATGAGCGGACTGTGCCTCGTGGTGTTCGCGTCGTCTCGCTCACACTCTGGAGGCGTGGCCGCGGTCGTTGACTCATCCAGAAGTTCGTTCAGAAATGTCACTTGAGTTGTTAAATTAAGAATAATATCTACTTTTGAACGTCACTCGGATGAAAGTGGTATTGTAATCTTTGGATTTTATTCCCCGACTGTTAGAAGAATCTGACGTTTCAGTTATTTTTATGCAGACTTGAGTATCATTCTCGTAGTGTATATTTTCAGAAGACGAGCTCTAACTCGTCTATTCTAAAACTTTTAAATTAAAGTTTGTAAGATTACAATCAGGCAGACTATATATTTTTAAATTTATAAACATGAGATGACAAGTACTGGGTTTGCTCTCACGAAATTCATCGATAAAATTGTACAGGGTTGTCAGGTAAACTCTTTTTTTTTTCACGATGTTGGCCTTCACCATCAGTCTGTTTCTAGTAAAGTAGATAACAATAAAGAATATGATAAAATCAAAGTACGCTGCTGTATCTGAACACAACCTTTGTACATGTGTGTTTAAACGGTCGACCTCTTGATTTTATCATACCATTTTTTATCAATCTAGACTGATGCTATATTATAAAAAGCTACAATTTTTTAAAGTTCTATGTAGAAGTATATCTATAGAATCTGTAGGCGAGGACAAAGCCGCTGGGTGACTGGGGGTAATTAGTCTATGTAATCCTCAGAAGGAGTACATTGGTCCCGTCTTTCATTAATTAAAAGAAATGAACAAATAACAAGCTGATCCATATTTTATTATATGCAAAGAGTAATAAGCAACAGAAATTCAGTTTTACCAGACAAAATAAAAGTAAAGAACATAGCTGCTTCCTTGGAGTTGTTCAGAATGTAAGAGATTGAAAAATAAAGAAATGGACCGTTTCATGAATGAATTCATGAATTATTTCTATAATATTTTATTTTGATTAATCTAAATTAGATGTACTTACTTTTGGAACAACTTTCGATAAATTAGTTTGATATTTCTTATTCTTCGGAAGCCGCATGTAATAGCGCTAAGTTAATAAGTTTCGGGAATAATTCTCATTGAAATATATTTTTCCATGTATATGAAAGGTCTCAGTCGGTTTTGATTACACATCAAAGTTTTCTGCGCTGTGTATAAATATTTATACGAACACAGCTAATACATACACGAGTACTTCCATTGAAATGCATTTTGAATATAGAAATGTTCGTAATTTTAATTTTTAAAAGTGTCATATAATATAGTTTTTTTTTACAACATATTGTTTAAAGTGTTATCTAGACACAGACGAGGTATGTATGTTTTGAAATTATGATAGACATCACCGCAATGAATATTTTATTATTGGTACTGTATATATGTAAAGGTGGGATTTTCGTTTAGTGTAACGTTATAATGGACAGCATAAACGTTTGTCGTCTAACTATATTTATAATACTGGATATTAATTTAAAAGCGAATTGAAAAGATGGGGAAGCAAAATATAAGAATTTAGTTCGAAGTAGGAGATAATATATTAAACAAAATATTAAATACCTAAAAAAAATCTCTTTACTTGCCTGCGACTTATTACGACAGTAAAACAGATATAGATCTTTGAAAAGTTACGCTCTATATGCTACATATGATGTAAAATTATTATTGAACATAAAGATGGCTGATTTAAAGTATATATTCACTAAAGTTAAATATGTTTTACACGTATGTCACACAAAACAATCACACCGCCTTGACGTTCTGTTTACCACGAAATTAAAAAAAGAGATAACATTGTACATCGTACACTGTTATCGCAAGGTTTAATTCGCCCAGACATGCGCGTGCGCACCCGTCCGTTTTCTCAATACTATCGCTTTGTCACCTTATTGTTTTAATTATTGTTCCTTCATTATTTAAAAATAATAATAACGTTTAAGTGTCCAATAAACTATTAGACATAAAAATATTATAAGAAATGACTTGCAAAAGGTAGAGGAACGTGCAAATACTCTGATACAGTACAAGGACTCTGATATAATGATAATACCCAATGGGTATAATTATAAATCTGAGTAAAGGCAGTTATCACATAACGGATGAGCGATTACGTAACTGTATAATTGTGTTAAACGCATATTACTAAATCGGAACGGTATTGGCGGAACGCGTGGAACGGAACGTAAACGGAAGTGATGCAACGGAACGCATTTCGGCGCGCATCTGTGTAAACATGGCGCGCGTTTTCTTGAATGGCGCGGTGCGATGGCGGACGGCGTTTCCCGCGCTCGCCGGGCGACGACCCCGCGCATGGCGGTCAGCGCCCAGGGATAGTCGAGTGAAAGTAATTCGCGATCGGCGACCGCTCGCGAGCCATGCCGCCCTGGTACCTTCACACACATCCGTGTGCAGATTTGTTATATGCATTTTTTCTTTTTAATGAAAATAATTAAATATCCACCTTTCAAATATATTTGTAATAAATAGTAACGAACTTTACATTAACGGCATCTTTTATATCTATTAATTGTATTAAAATGTAGAAATACTATGTTAGTAAATAAATATAACATAGATAGTATTCGAAATTAATTGTACTCGCGTCGTTAGAACTAAAATCATGTGAAACTGTAAGAAAACTCTATGAAAGCATAATACATACAAAAAGCTGAAATATTTTAAAATTAAATGCGAGGAATTAGGTATTAACGAAAGTAAGTTGCTTGTTACTTATTTGTTATTATTATCTCACAGGCATCCATTATGACCGAGTATTCATTATTCATAATACCTCAGGAATCAGCTCGGGCAATGGAATTTACAGATGTATTTAATTAAACGAGTGATATTTTTACATGTGGTGTATTATTTGGCTTTTTTGCAACTGATTGTTTATTTGGTATTTAGGAATCCAATTTTCATAATTGTTAGTTGCAGAAAAGGTCTATTTGTTTCTCCAAACTATAGTTTAATCGTCTGGTAGAACAATGCTTTAGTAAAAGGTAATTAATTAGACAAATAAAAGTAATTAATGAAAAACAAAAAAAAAAAACAATAGGGAATAGAAGGTTAATACATAAACGTTTTTTATTTTATATGTATGATTTGGTCAAGGTATGCATATGAAATGAGAATAATAAATAAGACAGGCTTATATTTGTGGTAGATGATTGGAACTCATTTCATGTTTCATAGTAATTTCAATTCAGACTTTTTTATCACAGCTCCGACATTTATTTGTATTAACCTTATGTTCTTAGTTTAACAGGTTAT
The DNA here is from genome assembly GCA_035772565.1 of Antheraea assamensis. NCBI lineage: Eukaryota > Metazoa > Arthropoda > Insecta > Lepidoptera > Saturniidae > Antheraea > Antheraea assamensis. The sequence continues at coordinate 493,544 of JAQQSE010000067.1, forward strand.
ATTATGTTGCGTTGAACTATTTATACAGAATAACAAGAGAAAATACGAGTTCGTCAAATATAATCGACATAATTATGACATCATACATGACTGCGAAGCAACAATGAATTTCTTACTTCATTATGAGTAGTTATCCATGTATGGGTTTCTGGAAAATCGGTAATAAATGGCGGGTAATGTGTTAATAAAAGAGGCTGAAATTATTTCCAATAAAACCTCATATGCTATTTAGAAAATGTAATGTAATGTTTGCAACTGAATTTAATACAATTTCTCATCGACAACAATTAGGAGTTCATTTTGTAAAGATCTTTAAGTAATGAGTTTCCAAAAACTTTTTCTTACTGCGCACCTAATTCATCAATGAAAACATCTTCAAAATGGTATTAAGTGATCACATAACGTGCTCGATGTAAAAATAAAACAAATGTAGACAATAAATACGTTTGATAGATTAAAATTATTAATCGTTTGCAAGCTGTATCGATAGATTAATTGTCGACATAAATCTATTGGCATATTCATCCACTGATGAGTAACCAGTTATATGATGCTGTATGCTAATATTGATCTATCTTTAGATTTATTGTGCGCAGTAATACAAGGTAACTTTACGTTTTGGACCTGTTCTAATCGTCAACTAGTTTTTCTTTGCATACCTATGATTAAACAAATGCAAATAGTTCATAATTTTTATTAAATACATCCATTTATGTAATTTAAATGGTAATTTAATCATATTTGTTATTTACGTGGATTAATCGTTGGTGAATTATGTAAAGAGTCTAAGTCTTTAAGTATATTATAATAGTTTTCAAGTATGGTAAAGCGCTCGGGTTTTTTTTACTATATTCACTAAAAGCGTACCTATAGGAAACGCTATAGTACCAAGCTTTACATAAGTCTTTTAGGGAACGATCACCATTTAGCGGACTACATAACGCAACGCTAGATTTTATGCGTTGCGGGCATAAGGTCTTTTACAAGTTTTGTTACCTGGCGAAGAATGCGCTTTGCGTTATTTCTAAGAATGCGATGAAGTTAAAAATTACTTTCGTTTAAGTGATCTATATCCGAAACAAACAGAAAGAGAAAATATAATAGGGCTTCTTGGTTTCAATATGTTGAAGCAGAGTGCCTTCGTGCGCTATTGACAGAACCTGATAGTGTTCAGTAAACAAATTAGTTCCTAGCTATTTTGAATAAAATATGTGGGAATAAGTAGGCCGAAGGAAATACCTGAAGTCAAAAATACCGAAAAAGAAACACCAAAAATGTAAGCGATTTTATGTGAGACAATAAGTTAATCGACTTTTTTTCAATTATACAGGTTAAAAAAAGACCAAGATAAAAAAGCGAACGATGGAGTTAAGTGAAAGTACTTTGCAGTACTAATAAATGTAATAGTTAGTGCTAACAGTAGAATTTTCCAAAGATTACTCAAATAAGGTTTCAATTTTGTTTTGTTTAACAGTGATTAATGAAAGATCCGATATCTCACTGCAGATTGGTCAATAATCTTTTCTTTCATATTCACCAAATTATTGTCATAATAATGTTAGAAATAGTTCATAAATTATTTATTTCTTACATGCTAGTTGATGCTACGTTTCACGTAAAAATGTTTTAGAACTTAAACTACTATGACTCCTATACTAATTTTAAATTATACGAGTATGTGTTAAATTATATGATTACTGCTTAGATCCTATAGAAAAGTGTAATGATTATAATACTCTGAAAAGTCCGCTATCTGGCAGTGAAAGGGCAGTCAAAATTAGTTCAGCCATTTCGGAGTTTAACATGTACAAACATCTTCAATTTTATTTATAACGTGTACACCTTGATCGCAGTTGTATCCCGTAATTACGGCGAAGCTATGAGTTTAAGGCATACTAGTCGTAGCCGACAAATTTGATGTCTATTCTGAAACTACATTGCTCTTAGAAATATTTATAGTTTGTACAGTACTAAAGTGGAAATTTAGAAAGCCGTGTATTTCACCAGAGTTTATTTACCAAGGCATACTCGATATTATTCACTTAGAAGCCGGAGGAGGAATTCCGAACCGCATTTGGCTTTCGGGATAAAAACAAAACTGAAGGCACTTAACTGAAGAATAAAAAACTGATGACGACAAAACGGAGGCTTGCCTGTGATCGTCACGCGTAAAGCACGCGGGGTCATCGGCGGGCTAATAATTGTCTAATGACGCAAGCGCAGTAGCAGATATTTTAACAGGTGCTGTATCTATGTCAGATTGATAACGCGGGGGCGGAGGACATTGACTTGCGCTTCGGTCGCTGTTATCTGATGCACCGAATAATAGATTAGTTTTGTGTATTTTTAGAATGGAAAAGCGTCTTCAAATATAAAGTATTAATTTAGAATTATCTCTGTTAGAGTATGGTAAGAAGATACAAACTATACTGGGAAAGGAAAGTATAACCATAACTGCAAAGTTGTAAGAGAAATGTGATAAATTTTTAAATTGTGTGTGTGTGTGAAATTCTATTTTGAAAATTAAGGCTTCAAAATTAATTGTGCATAGAATTTTCTTGTAAATGAAACAAGTCAATCTATTCAAAAGAGTGCATCTAAGATAAGCGCTATAAATTCGACGTTGTGCCCTATTTTTCGTTAAATTATTAGACCAATCGATAGTACAACTATACTAAAGCCTCCAAATATTCACGGACACTTCAGTAACATATTGTATCAGATTTAACATAGAATTAGGAGCCAAAATGAAAATTTACTCTTTTGTGAAAATAATTTGCATCTCTAAACAGAATAAAGTGTATGTGCATTTCATCGGAGTGTTTATTTATTAACTCTCTCGCGTTTCTGACGTAGTCTTGAACTTGAGAAGTCTTTTGACAACTGAGTTCGTTATCACGGCCGTTGATCTGCTGCAGTCTTGTGACCTCGCAGACCGGGAGCATCGTTTTCAAGCGATCCTGGGTCGGCGTCCTCAGCGTGCGTATTTTTTTCATTCGCGTACTCCAAATCGTCTGAGGGAGTCGGCTGGTAATACGAGGTTGAAGTACCTCCGGTTTTTGAACTTAAAAGTTTTGAATAGATTTGCAATACGGTTTAATAGAAGAAACACATTTAGAAATATGAAAGTTATTACTATATTAAGAAATCTCCTAAATACAAATATCTTACAGAACATTAACTTAGAAACAATTAAGTGAGAGTTTAAACTAAAAATTGAAGTTTTTGTCATTTGTCCAGTATAATTTCCAAAACGGTTGCAACGATTTTGATGAGATTTATGAAGAGAAGACAGACGAACTTTTAGAGTATTTTACATATATATTTTAGCATAGCAATAATGATCAACTTAAGTTTGGTAAAAGATACATGGCGATTGGGTAGTGACACAAGCACAAAAAAGCCTACAAAACTGATCCAGATAAAACTAGTAGCTCTCTATAACCATTTTACGAGTAAGAAATCGCGGGTAACAGCTGCTATTTAAATAAAAAGAATATAATTACCGGGGTGCAATAAAACTGCAAGAAGAGTAAAATATCAAAAAAATCTTTAGGAGAGAAGTTACAAAGGTACTTTACAGATAAAGAAAAAGGTTTTGTTAATATCGTAAAGTTCCACAATTGGTATATCGTCGTAATTAAGATGATAAACTAGCATGGCGTTCACTATACTTGTACTTTGATCATGAATATTTATGCAATAGATTGTCGTTTTTGTTGTCCATTTCATATACACAAAAGGAATTTGTTTAGTTATTAAATCTCAAAAGTCTAATCTAAATTATCACTTTTTATTATCAGTATTATTAACTTATTTATTGGTCTCGAGAGATGTTTTCAGACGATCTTTCGTCTATTCCTATAATTTTGGGTAGTATATAAGTAGAATTTATAGGGTTTAGACATCAAGTAAACAAGTATTTTTGAAGTCTTAAAACCATTTAATTTAAAAATTGTAATATTCCCTAGTTGCACTATGTAGATTTTATTGATTGTTGAAATATTTATATTTGTTTTAGATGTAATGCCGACAAGGACACCGAGGAATGTGAGAAATGTTCTCACACGAATAGATGCTATGAGTGGTCCTCTTGCCACTCTAAAAGACTGTGTAGACCACAGACTGAGAATAAAGGTTTGTCATTTAGCTTTAAAAATAAATAGAATTTTGCATGTTTCAGCTACCTTTTGTTTCTGTATCCCTATACACCTAACTAATCTGGTCAAGGTATCTGCTTTAAAACTTGGGAGGTCGATACGTTAATTAACCTAGATCAGGAATGGCGAGCCGTTTCTCAATTACGTGCTGAAATTTCTTAAAATATTGTTTATTATGGCCGTGAATTAGAAAATAATATATATATATATATAACTTCATTTAAATATTTTTTACGTTAAATATTAACATACATCAAGTTGATCCATGTGATAATAGTTGTAATATTAAGGGGCAATGAAAAGAGTAATTCTTGTTGTTGTAATTATATGCCAATTAATTTAATAATAGTTTAACACTTTGTTACATTTAGCAGAATGTAAATTGCTAATTTCGTGCCAGCTACTCACTTAAGAATCGCAAAGGCGTAAGGCAAATCTGACTAGCCCTGATTTACGCCCGTGCGTTATTTAATGAAGAGGCACTTGTTTGAAAGGTTAATCCAATAATTTTGTGATCCCTGACCTAGGGCATGTGTTATTTAGAGTTTAATGATGACGATAAGTTTGGAAAATGATGTAACATCGCAGCTTTCTCGTTCTTTGAAATCAAAATCAAGACTGCAAAATCTTTTTTTAAGGACACAAAACTAACACGTGAATATATTCTAACACTCTCCAAATTTATTTTATTTAGTCAAGTATGTGTAATATGATATTAAAAGTTAATGATGAGAAATAAAAATAAAACCGACGTTAAAATTTCGTTTCTGGATGGAGAAATATGCGTGTTGCGTGTTTTTACTATCTCCTACGCGGAATAAATCATTTCGACGTAAATTCGTCCGTTTACGAGTTTTAACAGCGGCCAGTTGTGTTGGCCTATCTAGTACGGGGCATAAACCGTACCGTCCTAAAACGGTAACACCACAGTTGAGTAAGGAACTGGTTGAATAGTGAATTCAAGATAAGATGACAACGTGTTAGGAACCATTTGTGTACTCGATTGTAGAGAAGGCATTAGTTGCTACACTAAATATTTTTGCAACAAAATGGAATTTTAAAGGAACAAATAGTATTGCTAATAATGTGGTTTTTAAATTGATCTCTAATTTAATAGGGTAGTTGGAAAGGGAGGAATCATCTAATTGTGTCAAATGACTACTGATTAATTAGTATATTGCAATATTCACGGACTCATAATTAAAGCCATATTTCATATAGATACTATATAGATATTTGGTTTACATTAAGTGTGAGATATTCTCAAATTGTGTTATATGTGGGGATATCTGGGATTTAATATTAAGTTTCTGTTTAAAGTAAAGTGTAAACAATATAAACGGTACCATTAGTTCAACAGTAGGAATTAAAGGCCCATAAAAGGTTAAAGAATTCTATCCTCTCATCTGTATACTGTAACTGAATCGCCGCGAAGTTCTAATTTATTTCCAGTCGTATCATCCTGAAAAATCGATTTGAAACCAAAAACTATGCAGTCCATCTATTTTTATCAAGTTACTTTCGTGTATTTGAGAAAATGTAATTAACTTCCAACACATTATTAAAGTGCGAATGCTTCATCTGCACTTAAAAAATACTACAGACATTGTCAGGCTTTGCTCAGATAAATTCGACTTCTATTAGAAAACTATATATATATAGAACCAAATGAGTTGCAGTTTCATTAGAATCGTCAGACTTTCACATTTCTACAGATATTCTCCATAGTAAACCAGTTGATTGATTATATAGATGATGTCATCCATGATGACTTCTTACCTTGATTGTACCAATTGCACACACTGCATCTTATATCATGATTCATAATTTATTTCATTGTGACATTTTAGGCCTCTTCATCTAGGAAGCATAAGGATTAACTCAGAACCAAATAATTTTAATTGACGCCTCTAATTATTGTCTTGCGTATTTTCTTGTTTATTTCTATCAAATAAGCCTTCTTTCTTTCTTTTGTCGCGTTATAGTGAAGACACTGAGAAGCTAATTTACTAGGCATTCCGTGTTTAGATTTGGGTGTCATAACTTCGACCGGAGCCCTTTAATGCAATCCTTTGTGCAACGTTGGAACAGAGCCAATACGGAAACTGCGCTCGGCGGTGCGATGACTGATGGTCGGGCTATTGCCGAATTAATGCGGACGAGGCCTTTTCTTGATAATTACTCTCGGCTAAAGAAAATTATACGCATTAGCATCTTTAAGTTACTTTATACTTGTCGTGGAATCGTTTTGTTTTGAACATAAATACAATTGTTTTCGATGTACTTCTAGGGTCGTGGAGTTTTTTTTTGTGATGAATTTATAACGTCTTCATCTTGAAAGTGCATAATTTCTGATCAGGCTCGATTGCTTGTTTTTGTACTTATTTGGTGAGATCGCTGAAGGTATTAATTACTTTATCTTTTTAATAGTGAAAGGTGAAATTTGATATCAAAAATCGATGTATGAGGTGGCTAATGCCACTATTATAGAATAGTAGGAATTCAGTATTTTGGTAGAGAACTAAAGAACTTCCTATGATTTAGATGTATTAAATACAGCTTAAGAGACTGTAATTTATTCCAACTTATACGAGCACCATGTAGCTATTAAACCTGCGCTGTAGGCATACTCTGACATTATCAGCTAGCTCCACTGTTTGTTTCCTGTATCTTTCAACTATAATTATTATCATTACAATATATTTTTCTTTCATATCGTCATAGTATTTGTTTTTGTATTTTAATATTAATAGTTTCACACTTAAGTCTTAGTTTTGTTTATTTACAACCTTTCCAAGGTGAACTTGCTCAGAAAATACCCAGAACAAAAACATCAGCTTATTCATTTTACGTTGAAACTCCGACAAAGTACCTACTGCTTATTGTTAGCGTAACGTCTTGACAGGCCTCTACAGTTTCACCGGACTACTACGGTCCGACTACCGCCTTTGAATACAGAATTTATTGATTACTAACCTATTGCACTTTGTACTACACTTAACGTATCAAATTAAGTTCTGTATATAAAATGGGATGGTAGGACAGAATGATTATTTCCAACTCGACGCTCTTTTACTTAGTGCTTACTAAAAAGTATAGTTTAGTTACTTATTTTGTATTGCTTGGATAAAAAAATACACTAGAGTGAGCTATTAATAGTCAAGTAGGTGGTTGTGTGAAGTGAACTAGCTTTTATATCTTTATTACACTGGTATGTTTCTTCAGTAATTCTGTATAAAGGGGAATATAAATTATTATGTAAACCTATTAATACTGTCTACAACGTTAATGTATATTTATTTCCTCATTCGTTTATCACTGTAAGAGTAGTTGCAAATGGTAGTACACGGTTAGGAAAACCAATCCGTGCAACGCTGTTTCTATTAAAATTTAATATACAAAAATGATGGTGATAGGTAGATGAAGTGCTCAATTGCTATCCAAATCATCAATAAACATACTTTAAAAAAAATTAATACGCATAATAGAATTTAGATATAGTAAAATGATATACGACACTTATTATGAGAGAATTACAAATCGAAGTATTTTTGCGGATTCGTAACCATTTCGAATTTTAAAGCGATGATGATTAAATCTTACTGTTTTCTAACTACTACGTCAATCGATGGATCTTCGAATACGTGCAATGAACCGTAGCTTTCGGTGAAGCCAATCTGGCTAGCTACCGCCATCAAATTGAAAATCTGCTGCCAACCACTTATGTGTGTGTTCCGGCAGCTACACTTGAGATCCAGTCACCCTCTAGGCTTAGCATTTACACCATTTTAGACCACTTTGTCATTTAACATCAGATGCAATTGTGATCCTGCGCTAAAACCTATAAAGTATAAAACATAATATTGTCTCGGTTAGCTAGTAGCTGCCATCTTTAACTTGAAATTATTTCACCAAAAACTGGTATCGTGGTGCTTCGGCAGCTGCATTTGAGAGTCCGTCCCTATCGAGATTTAACGTGTTTATCATCTTAGGACACAATGCGATTTCACAACAATTCAGACTATTGCTAGACGCTAAAACGAACAAAGATTTAAGAAAAAGTCGACGATGAGCCGAAATACATGTTATATCAAACGGTAATTCGTGTATTCAAAGTGTGGACCGTGCGCAATCGTCGATTACCGCCTTTACGTGGAAATTCGTTCACAACCGGTTTATTACATTAAGCCGTTTTAAATTTGTTACCTTGAATTTTAAATGAATTATTTTATTGTCCTTTGTACACAGTGATGCGTAGTGCCCTTAGTTGTACACAGGAAAATTTTAATTATATCCTACGTTGATTTTGATTCAGCCGTAAAAATAACTTTATCCTTCTCAGGTCGTAGACTTGCCGTTAAAACTTTAGTAAAGGCGGGGCACGTGCGTTGATATAAAAGGACATATCGTGATAAAACTTGCACTTATACAAATTTCGTGGAAAAATGATAAATATTTGGGCATGTGTTGCAAGTTTTTAAAAAGCTTCATGGCGAACTAAGACACCAAAAGTGTTCTGTCAAAAACGAAACTAAAATGTATGTGCTTGTTATTACATTTGATATTGAAGCAAAAATGTCCGTACACAATATTCTCCTTTAAAATAATTATTATATTCATTCGATTTCTATTGAAACGAAATAGTAAATTATGGCAAAGGCCGCGAAATAGGCAATTGTAGGTCTAGTATGAGTTTGAAGGCTGAGCCGTAGGCGAGGACTTCACTAATACAAGACAGGCAATTGCCATTTCGGCCGAAGCATATATATATATAATATATATCAAAAGAATACAAGGAAATAAAACATACTTTTTATATTATACATTTACTTTGTCGCTAAATGTATATCAAATGGGAGCTTCAATTAAAAATTGCTTTATATTTCGCGAGTAAAAAATTACGATTTGCTTTTGAATCCGGTCGAAGCATATATATATATATTTATATATATATATATCAAAAGAATACAAGGAAATGAAACATACTTTTTATATTATATATTTACTTTGTCGCTAAATGTACGAGTATATCAAATGGGAGCTTCAATTAAAAATTACTTTATGTTTTCGCTAGTAAAAAATTACGATTTGCTTTTGAATCCGGTCGATTGTCGTTTAAGAAAAGTAGTTATATTCCCATAATTTTTCAAGTTAATGTCGTTTTTAACATGAACTATACATTTCAGCAAGGAATAAGTTGCCCATAATATAGATGGCTTTTCAGTTTTAGCAATCTCATTAAAATACGCCAAATATACTGTCGACAAATACGACAAATTACTGGTGTATTTCTCGTTTTCCCAACTCATAAAATTTTCATATACTTTCATGTATTTTTCTTTTGACTTTGCTGGAATCAGGTTTTTCAGTGCCAATTTCGCTTCTGATCTTAAATCTAATGGAGTACAAACAATCTCCATTTCACTCTCTGAATCGTTGCAACTCATTTTAATTATTAAATTTGAATTTATTAAGTCTGTAAATAACATAATAAAACGAATTTTGCAGCTTTGCCGCCAATTTTTTATTTATGATCTGTGCCGAAAGCCAAACACATTTATGGCTATACAGTCACGTGAACGCAATTGTACTAGCAAAGAGACTATGTATGCCAAGAATTATAAAAGAAATCCACTCAAAGAGTATTTAATAACCCCAGCACTCCGTTTCATACAACATTGCTGGAGCATTGTAATTAGTGTTGCCCAAATGCAAGACCAAGACAAGACTTGGCTTGGTCTTGGTATTGCGTCAATACACCTGGTCTTGGTCTTGGTATTGCGCTTTCTGTCTTGGTCTTGGTCTTGCTACAAGAGTTTTGCAAGTCTTGCCTATTAGGCTATTAGCCTATTGCTTAAATACCAGCTTTAATAAATTAAATACTTTAGGTTAAACACTAGAACAATGCTACAGACAGCTAATATACATATACAGATAGACAGATGCACTTTGAGCTTGTATTGACATAACCATATATACATAGTAAAGTACAACCAAACTAATTAATTCATAAGTAACATAAAAAATAAACTGTGTAGAGAAAGGACGCTTGCAAAATGACAAGGGCTCGGATCATGTCTGAGGAACAAAGGGACAAAAAAAAAAAAAAAAAACTAATTAATTTGATTATGATTGGAAGAGTTGCAAAATAAACACAATCTATTAAACTTATTAATCTGAGCACTATTCTAAAACTAAAGCTCTATTGGAAATAAATATGTTATTATATAGATATAACATGCGGGCATACCGTCAATTTAATTAAGTATTTTCGACCATACAAAAAGTAAATGTTTTTCTGTTCCGCATGAAATTATATTGTGAAACTCTTAAAGTAATACGTTTATGAGTTATTATCTTGTTAGAAAGAACTTTTCTAACTTTAAAATTACTATAAATTGTAAACAATGAGTTGATAATTATTTTGCTAATTAAAAATACAGAAAGAGTTGAAGTTTTAAAATTTTGCATTACTATAAATAAATAACATAAAACTCTTTATGTATCTGTAAGCAGTTTTTAATATTTAACGAAATAGTGCTCATTCAACTTGACGCAATATTCTTATACCTTGCTATAGTTACTAAGTTATGTAGACGCGAGCATGATAAGTAAAAAAAATGACCGCCAAATTAACCAAAAATACAATATATTTCAAATTACACAATATACAAATGTTAATTTTATGAATTCTTGGAGCTAAGTACAGCGCACGGCTTACGCACATGATTACAATTGACAATATATTTTAGGTAAATTTCACGTGGATTTAGTCACGGATAACACCTAATATAAAAAGAAATAGCTTAAGTTACCCATTATAAGATCAGCTATGTGCCTGTAAAAATCCCGTAAAAATCAGTTAAACTGTTTTGGAGATTCCATGGATTATTCCATTCTACTGCGAGCAGTCGCAGGTAATCGTTAGTCTAAACGACTATTGCTAGCTTAGTTATTAGCTTATTTCACTCCATATAATTAGTTTTCAATAAAATTCCCGGCAAAATCGATCCACTCGGTTTGGTGATTACCCGGAATAGACAGACCGACAAATATTTTAAAGATTGAATTTTTGCTATAAGTAGCGTATAACACTTTCATATCTAAAAGTTGTTATTTTGATATTACATACATAATTTTAGCTGGGCTAAATGGAGTACAATAGAAATTAATACATTTATGTAGATTTGACCTATCCCTTGAGAATAGTACTTTTTGCTTTGTGAAAGATAACCTGTGTCCTTTGTGTATTCCTGCTAACGTATATACAACATTTCATAATGATAAGTTAAATAGTTAAGGCGTGAAAGCATAACACACAAAGATAATTATATTTGCATTTAGAAATTAGGATTCGCGCAATAAATTACTATATCTACCTATCCTTACAACTGCAATATTCCTTGTGAGGACAATATAATATGTATTCGTTGCGTGACCAGCTAGAAACTTATTTTATTCTTTGCAAAGTTACTATGAAGAAATTAGACCCGAGAATGGCGCGATCAAACAACATAATCAATAGTGACATACTTGTAGCACAGTCTTTCTATAAAACGGCGTCTTTGTCTGTAAATTATCAAATAAGCAAACATTATCGCCGACAAACCGATTGTGAATCAGAATATCGCGTAACATAAATTATTCCTTTACTGGACCTATTATTTTAAACTTTTATAAACAAACTATCCTCATTGAAACATAAGTGTACATTTGTTTATACACATCTTAATTTTGATACCGACGCTAGATAAAGTTTATAAATATTGTTATGGTAACCAGATACTGTCCAAATCTCAGTATAATTTAATTTGCAAGATCGCAAGATTCTTGCAGGTCCAGTCTCGTCTTGCAAAAGTCTTGCAGGAGTTGGTCTTGGTCTTACTGAAATTTGACGGTCTTGGTCTTGGTATTGGTCTTGCAAAAATGCAAGAATAAGACCAAGACTGCAAGACCAAGACCGATTTTGGGCAATACTAGTTGTAATGTTCCAAATTCAAAAACGCTCCTGCAATGGATTTGATTTTCTTGTCCGTAAATTCGATACTTCGCGTATTCTTTTGTCGAAAATAATGTCAATATTTCCATGCATGTTTGAGAAAACATATTTATCGTGTGCATAAAAAAACAACATATGGCATTAACAGAGAGAGTTAACTAGTTCAACTAAATGCAAGTCATGTAAAAGTGCCTCGTGTGGGCAAAGCGTGGGGCCAATGATAAAAGTATTCAGACGAAGGTACATGAAGGCCGGTGGCTGTCGGAGACAAACGTTGTCATTACAGTGTATTGCGCGGCATGCGTGATGCACGTGGGCGTACGGACAGCATCGCTGTCCGATTTGTTTTTTTTTTTGTTTTCGTCCAAGTAACACTTTAGCATGAATAATGAGTGTATGCAATTACAGATAAGTACGTCTGTGTATAAACGCCGGTGAAACTAACAACGCATGTATACTTAAGGCTTTGGCAACAAAATCTTCTTGTTTTTATTATATTTATCTACTTTGTTATTCTAGAGGTTAGTGTTAACAAGTTACTTTATATAGCGAAGATTTTTCATGTTTAGCATATATGTAGATGTAATCTTGGTTTTTACTATTATTTGCGAAGTTATTGAAGATTGACAATTCTTTGCCACTTTGCGACTTGAAATTCAATGAAACGAAAAAGCAACATTAGAAAGGGACAAACAAAAGAGACGCAACAAAATCTATAGCATTTAACGTGTCAGAGAATGAGACAACATATTACGCAATGTTTCTTATATTCACTGTCTTCTCATTGTTTTTTTTTTTGAACTAACCTACACTGTTGGCTTCGTCAGGCCTCTACAGTTTCACCGGACTACATTCTCATTGTATATTGTACTACATAAAACTTACTCTGGTCCATGAATGATTACATAATTACGTATATAATGCAAAATTTTATAAAATATAGATTATTTCTATAACACTGGTGACTGAATAGTTAGGTTCAACATAACAGTCACCTAATATCATTTGCTTAAGAAAAATCCTTGTATTTTGTAGCTAAGTATCATTTTCACCAACTGAATGTAATTTACAAACTCGTTTTATTTTCTGGCTAACCAATACGTGAAATTTATTTTATAAATATTATATAGCTGTTAACAAATTAATTCCATGGATAATATAATATTATGCTGCATTGTTCAAGTTCTTTTCAGGTTTTACCGCACTTGTTAAAAAGATAAAGATGTAAATATCAAAAGTAAAAGCTACACGTACAATGGCTCGGCCTTTAAGTTTATCGTTATAACGAAATTTTCTCTTTGAGATACTTCAGTTTAAAGTTTTACTTTAAGCACCAAACCGTTTAATGTAGCAATTAATATTCATGTAAAATTTACGCTTATAATATGAGGTACACGTAGTTATTAATGTTAAAAGATTACTGAAAAAAAAACATAATGAGTAATGTGTATTTTTTGTGATAAAAAATAACCCCCATTATAACAACGTAATTATTATTTTTATATTATTTATTTCAGGTAACACTTTTTACGCTGTCCCTACGTATGGGACCTTGTTGCGATGTTAGTTATCTCATGGCCGTTTTCTTTCACATGTGTTGCTCAGACTGATGCGTGTGTGTGTATGCAAGGGCTCGCTAGGACGAATCGGACACGACACTTCCTAGTGTATTTAATCGGTTTATCTATCGTTTTCGGTTTGCCGCTCACCTTGACGCTGCGGCCGGTCCGAAACGCACTACAGATGTGATTGATCGCCTGTAGGTGTTGCCATGAAAGGCGCAGAATAAACGACGTGCGTGTACTATAATTATGTTATACATTCATTTATTAAAAATCATGGTAGATTAAACTGAATACCATGTAAGTGTTAGTTCATTATGTAAGTGTGAGAAATCGAAATATAATTTGCGAAGATGATTGTGTAATGAGCACTAACATGCCTTAATTTTTTTTTTGTTTTTCCATTTTAATTCAAACTTTCCAATGCAATTTGATACTGTGATGTAAATATTCTCTTTTTATCATGCATAATAGAGTTGTTAGATATTTGTTACCAATATTTTGGAGCTCCGGATTTGTATTCCCTGGCATTTTCAATTCTTTTCTAGTGTTCCTTCGACATGAGTTTTAGGATTACATATTTGTTTCTATTCTATCCACGCTTCTATATTCCTCGTCTATTCTTAAAGTTAGATGACATATAAGTTTTCAGCAGGATAGTTCTTTTGTAATCATCATCTTCTAACCCGTATTCCACCTAAGTAGGGTCGGCACAACATGTTGGTCATATTATGATGTAAGATTTGGCTTAACTTTTACAATCGGCCAACCTCTCTTGGGATTATTTTGTAGTACTACTATATGCGGGGAAAATATGTAATTGTTAATTTCTCTTCATTTATTGCAATGATGTGGGCTGAGCAGGTAGATGGTTATGTTGTTGATCCCTCCAAGCAGAACACTTTTGCCTAGCAGTGGTACACATGCAGGTTGACACTATGTAATATTTCTATATAGAGTTATGAAGGTATTTCATTTCATTTTGTAGTATATTATATCAAATATATTTCGCAACTTATCACATTCGCAGTATATTGTCACATTTTTGCATACAGGTTGTCAGTTGTACAGAAAAGGACATAGGGTACCTTTCATGTAGAAAAGAAGTACTGGATCAGCCTTACAAATAAATATAATGACTGCGCTCCAGATAATGAGATGTATTTCTGGCCTGCATCTCATTGATCGACGACGCTTTTCTAATATAACACTGTCATTTCGACATGAGAAAAGAAGAAATATTCAAAATATATGTCATTATTATAAAATTATTGTCACCGCAAATACCTACTGTTTATATATTTTCGCTTTGTACATTGCACGTATTTAACGGAGAAAATTGGACTCCAAAGAACCGCAACAATATTATATATTAGGCATAAGGCATTGCAAACCAAATTACTGTTTTTTTTGCCGCTAGTAGTGAGGATACTGAGAAGCCGTTTCTCCGTAAGAGGTGCTGAGTTTGCAGGTCAGTTCACGCCTTTTATTTGAGGTCTTTGGACCACCTACCGCCCCATGCTCTGTATCCCTTTCATGCATTTTTTATACATTTTTATTTTCGCCGCATCCATCCTGGTGAACCGATTTACACGGTCCCACCAGCCCCTTCAAGTACTGTTACTTTTCCCGAGGCATAGGTTAAATCTGCATTAATGCGAGCGAAGTCGCGGGAGAAAGCTACTTTACTATATTGCAATCATCATCATCAGCCTATAAGAGACCCACCGCAGACCCATAGACTTCTTCCCGAAATAAAGTATGGGCATAATCACCACGCCCACCCACTACGTATTGGCGATTTCAATCTCTGGAAAATCCATAGTTCTATATCTTCCCACTTACGGTGGTATTACAAGAACATTTATCAGGTTCAGGTTTCCTCACGATGTTTTCCTTCACCGTTAGCCGATAGTGTTATCAATTTAAAATAGTAAATGCACACGAATTCCGTAAAATTCGTTGGTTGTCAGTCTTGTCAGGGTTTGAACCTGCAGATATCCGACTCATATTCCATGGGTCAAAGCCCTAGAAAACCGCGAATATTTTATTTACAAAAAATTATATCACGTAAAACTGTTTTATTTAAGTTACCTCTCTCTTTTATTCATTTTGTAGTGTAAATTATGTACAAAATAAATAAAAATAGTGATCAATCTCAAAGCAACAATGTCATAAAACCGGTAGGTGTCGTATGTTATTGATATCCAATATTTTCTTCTTGGTTATTCCAGTAAAGACATGGCGTAATTATAGATATATATGTTATTAATCTAGTTATGCAATTGCGTAAAGTAAATAAATATTATACGGTTTATGTAATGTGATTTCGATAAAACACATGATTACCTATATAATTTCTCATATCAGTCTTATCAAGGTAACACGTACAAGGAAATTGTTTGTATTGTTATAACAGGACAATGTGCCAAGTGGTTTTATCTACGTACTAGTGTACTAATAATAGTTAGATATTATGAGTAACGTGTTACTGTTTAGTAAGTCTTGCGTCCGGCTTTTCGATTATAATGTATCCGGATATTCGATGTAGCAAATAGTTTTTTTTTTTACAACCACTCCCATAATATATTAGTGTTTTTCATTATAACGTATATTTTCTTTCCAAGAGATTTATGGCATCATCGCTTTATCAATATTTTTTCCATCAATTAAATAAGTTAATATTGATTGGCTAAAAATAGTTCACTCACCATTTTATTTAGTAATTGAACATATTATATATACAATATTTTTCTATGTTTGTACCAGAGCATATGGGTATCGCGTATACAAGTACGTATTTGTTTATATATTCAAAGTATCTAGGTATGGCTTTATTTAACCGACTATAAACGTAGTTGTCGAAAAGCCGGTTGGTATACAATATTTTTCATGATATTATATCTAAAACGACTGTTTGATTAAGAACTAATTGAGTTTTATCAATAACTCTTCAGTTTTCAATTATTAAGATTAAATATTAAATAAATAATAGGACTTGAAGCGATGATGGGGAAGTTGTAATCTGTCCGGATAACGATTGTTCGAATCTCACAATAAACTTAGCCTTAAGCTTGCGTGCAAATTATAATGTATGATAGCTATTACTCGCTCACTTCGCTGTGCATTAGGTACATTTTTATTTTAAAAAAATGGCACAGGTTCAATAAGATCCAAAAAATAAGAATCCTAAAGTACAGGACCTATACCAATACGTTGATTTTTTCACGTGAGTGAGCTTTAAAGGATTCATTATATATACGAATGTCATGTAATCGTCCATAAATTTATAAAATACAAATATCAAAACTAGGAAGCGTTGCTAACGACTGGAACACATGACTGACAGAAATGGCTGGCTGCTGTTACTCAATAGTACAGTAGTCAGGCAAGTCTAAGCCACCTTAATCTAAAATATAGTAGGTAATTAAATAGACCTTAATTTCAATAATGAATTTTGTATTTAAAACAAAATAAAAATATTTTTAAATACACTGTTTTTGTAGTCAGCAGTACGTACAATTTTGACAAGTAGCGCGTGTAGTTCGCTGTGAGGCAATTATCTTCTCATTTGAAGCGCTTATAAAATATTAGCAACTGCACATCTTAATATCGGAAAATGTAACCCTGGGTGTTGGCGTATTACAGAAATTGCATTGTGGTGGTTAGTTATTCAAATCTTAATCAGTTTCTACTACATATTTTGTTTAATTGAGCATTTGTATTGTAGCTTACTAGGTAATTAGTGTTTGAGTACGAATGACTAGAAACAGTGCATGTTTTTGTTTGTTTTGCCTACCTTATGTACAAAGTTAATGTGGCGTGTCCACTACACGAGCGGTTCACCCCGAATAGTGAGCGACAAGGTCGTCAACATTCAAATGTACGGTTAAAAAAACGCCTCGACGCCCGACTCCCAGTGCCGCGCGGCGCTATGCCGCCGTGCTGCCTGATATTAAGATTCGATATGATTCTTATATTGCATGTTAGTGATATTACCATCACTCGGGCCCCAGGAATTATTCTATCTATTTGCTTTTTGTCAACTAATACAATGCTATACAGTTTTCCTTTAACTTTATTTTCTGTTTAATGTCTTTTTTTGTATGCTTTCCTTATGTTCTATGTATTGTACTGGAACTATGTTCAGAATTTAAAATTATTATAATTAACGTCTACAGGATCTCCAGTGAAGTTAAATTTGTCCAATATATCAACTATAGTAATGCACGGCAAAACAAGCTAACTTAATATATTATATTAACAGTTTCTTATCACGTTTCTATCATCATTTATCAATCTTCTAACATGGCTCAAAGTCCTACGATAGGCTAGAGTCGTCGTTCTTAAACTGTAAAGGAATTGAGTACTTACATCTAACCAACAGCTGGCCCACTTTCATACAAACGGCACGATCATTTATATCGCGCCATACCTGAAAACAAGTGTAACAACATCAGAATTCGTAACAAAATAATATTAATTATCATATAATTAACGAGCGGTTATGCTTCGGTAAATAATTAAAATCAACCTTATTCATTTACGCTATTTAAATCTAAATGGAATTCAGTAGTCGAAACGGACCTTAATAATTCAAATCATTACCATACCATTATCTTCATGGTTCTAATTCAAGAAGAAATTAATACCCTGACAATATATTTACAATTTCATTTAATTTTCAAGTACGTAGGCAGGCAAAGGTATGATGCATTCGGCCTCGCGAGTAAACAGACGCTAGATAGCGCTAGACAAAGACGGTGCGAGGTCATGAGCGTAGCCTTGCGCGGGTGCGCGAGCGCACGCTTCCGCCTGTCGACGGCCGACTCGCACGCAAAGCGCAGTCGCTGCCTGTACGCCGCGTGAAACCGACGCATGGTCATCATGTTATCAGTCAATATTAGTTAAATTAAACTAAAAAGGATAAATCCAATCCAATAAGTTATTAGATATGTCTACAACAAGGCCATCATTGTAACCAACTGTCAGTTATGATTAAAATTTAAGCAATAAAGTTTATGAAGAACAAACTAGATCGTCAACATAATTATTAACAGCCGCATAGGGAAATAATGGCGCCTGTAATATACGTGTTTCCTTGTAAATAAAAGCTATTATGTCGTTGGTTGAACGAGCTTACAAATGGTTCATACATAATCATTTCTTATGTCTCATCTGCCTACGCTATGCGCATCTGATTCACTTGCCACACAACGACAAATATATGCGAACGGAATCATGGCGTAGTACAAGATCTAAATATGATCGTAACTAACTACGTAGGTTTTTGTAATTATAAAAATACATCTATAACAGACAGCAATTTTTGAACATAATATATAAATATCGCATTAAAATTTACATTTGTCTTGATAATGTTGATAATAAATGTAATTTTTGAAAGATCTAGATTAAAATACATTATTTGTTGATTTTTTTTAGTGAACCATTTAATTTACTTCCTAAAAGCTATAAGGAAGTTAGTGGCTCTAGGATTAAATTACCAGAAAAGTCTTTATTACGCAATGAAAATAAAAAAGGAATTGTTATGGATGTAATTCATTTTCATTAACACTTACAATTCCTTTGATTTTTATTGTGTATGAAACTATTAGTTGGTTAGATCAAGGTAATCGTTTTTGTAGTTAAGGAGAACTTAAATGTAAGGCCACCTAATATGGGTCTTTACTACGATATGGGCTGACTGCT
This sequence comes from Antheraea assamensis, assembly GCA_035772565.1. Lineage (NCBI taxonomy): Eukaryota > Metazoa > Arthropoda > Insecta > Lepidoptera > Saturniidae > Antheraea > Antheraea assamensis. Next base: position 512,977 of record JAQQSE010000067.1, read on the forward strand.
GTATCATCTATATAGAGGTTACATTTATAGGTTGTTGTGACTATTGCAAAGATGAGAGTAGGCAGAGTTGATTCTTAAACATACTGATTTGAACACTTTGTCCTGTTGTCTAAAACTAGGATAAAAGAATTTGCAATCTTTAGAGAATACCGAGTGATTCACAAGGCCATGATGTGTAGCCAATCATGTGCCAAGCATCAAACTGGAGCTTATTTGTGGAATACAATGTTGCATTTTTGCTTCCGTAACTTGCTGAATAAGAGGGTCTATATATTCATTTACTTCGAAGGTACGCAGTTGCTGAATAAATTTTATGAGCCCACACAAAATGTGTTGGTTTTTCTTTGTTTACATGATATTTTAGTGAAACGGAATGCTTTTCTGTTGTTAATCCTGTGAGACATACTAAAACTTTTCTTAAGTGCTTAGTTTATATCGTTAGGCCTTGTTTATAGCTTTAATTTTAAGAGGTATTATTCCACTGTAACCTTGGTATAACAACGTACGATGTAATGCAGAGATGACTCGATACAACCACTAATATGTTTTCCTCTTCGCACTAATTAACAGTTCGATCGCATTCAACATTGTGTTAATTTATATACAAGGTGTTAAACATTTTACTTGTTTTAATTGATAATGGCAATTAAATAAAAAAAATCTTTTCCATGTAACTTATGTTGCAACATAATCGTATGCAGTATTACGTTCGGTCGTGCGGCTTGAGACATTTACTTTCTTCATCTTTCCATTTCGAATGTAACTTGTCACAGCTCAAAATAACTGCTAAAGATATGTTAAACTTTCCTTAGGCGAGTTTGATCAATTCACGTAAACCGGTGAGTCGATTGTGACAACATAAATTAGAGAACATACCAATAATATAATTCATCAAAGTGTTCAGTGTTGTACGACTGTTAAATTTTAATAGAAATTTTATTCTTGTTAATCTTTAGAAACTTGTCATAACAATGGTTGTGGTATTCGGTATTTTATTTCATGGTCTTTATCAATAATTTTGCTTGCCGACCGAATGATGTTACTTGAACATTTAATCTGTCGTTTTTTTTTGCAAATTGTGGTCACACTTGTCCGTGGAGTGGCTCAAGTTTTCTCTATGCTTTCTGTAAATTTCTTATCTGAAAACATTTGCGTTGCCTTGTATGTCTCTTATAGTGTAATTTGTGATATTAATAAAGGCCAAAAGTAAAATCTGATTTGACCTATGATGTTTTGTGGTAAGTTCTTTTGTATTTATAAAGATTTTCTGCTTATACTCTTATCGTGGTGTAGAAGAATTAAGGAGAGATTATGTTTAAAAACTACTCGTTAGTACAATAAAATAGATATTCCTTTAAATTACGACGACTGCCCCTAGTTCATATCGTCATGCGGTCGGCCTCGCTCATAACGCGACCATCTCACCGTCATCCACTTATTTGTATTGCAATGGACTGCGAAGTGGACTGCGTTATGCAACGCTGTTGAATTTTTATTGCGCGTATTTTCCGGTCTAGTCTAAATTTTGTATTATACTCGTAAATACGTTGTATTACGTTTTCGTCGACACTGTAACTTTTATGTTCAGATATATATATAGCTCAGTGTCGAATTTAATACTGTTCCTTTTTCCGAATTCGAGATTACAATTATAAATTTAATACCTGTCATTTTTATTTTCCAAAAAATATATCTTTTGGTAACGTTAAGTGTAAAATAATTTCTAATATATAGAGGTGAAGCAAAAAGCGATTATGGCTCATTGGTAGTGTGTTCGAATGCCAAGTCGATTAGTAGGTTCGAATGCTGCGATGAACACTAACATGGTAATCAAAGAATAATAGTATAGCTTTATGTAATGCCTGCGTAACTAGCTAGTACCTTCAAGTTGAAAGCCTATAGCCAAGCATTAATATATGTGTTGTTGTGAATGTACTTGAGAGTAAGTTCTAATTTAGGTTAATCGTATAACTACCATTTTAGGCCATATTGTCATTTAAAAAATTAGTTGAAATTGTGTTCGAAGACTGAAAACCTATGAGTATTAAAAAGATGCAATATTTTAAAGTAAGAAAATAATTATATTGTAACATTTTTGTCAAATCAAAATTCGTTAGCCACACACAGAGTAAGTATGAATCTGTTCGGTTGGTAATATTATATGATTAACAAATATCTTAATACAGTGAGATTAAACAAAGGTTTTTATCTAAATACCTTTGTCTATGAGGAAATGAACAGTTAAAATATCGTGACAATTAAAGTGGATGAAAGTTGTTAAAGATTCGTGTTGCATCCGAAGTGTTCCTATGTGCTGAATCATTTAGTTTGCCAATTTACATGCACTGCCTCTCCATCGCGGCACCGCTTCTAATGCACCGTGACAACTCTGTGAAAGTTTAGATGTTTATAATGATGCGGTTACGTTTGAAGATGACTTGTCAGTCATTCGAATGATGAATGTAAACTATAGTGTTACTTAATTCAGTTTTACTTTTATTTTTATTGTATGAACTTATATGGGGGCTTCACAAGGCATTATGTGCTTTCGAAAATGTAATATTGATATGTTTTTTTGCTGAAGTTAGTACTTATAAAATGAACATTTATTGTCATTCAGATGGTCTGTTGCATATAGAAATTAACTTATATAATACATATGATCTGAGTGTATGATTCAATCGTGATGGATGTCTCTATTCATTATACATTTTTTTTAGATTAGGGGTAATAATCACAATATTTGAATTTGAGAAACCATACTAATTAGTATACATTGGCTTTTCTCGCCTTTATTTACGTTTTAATGCAAATAAAAGAATTCCATCACATAAAGAATAACCAATTATTAATCATCTAGCACAACAAATTTCGGTCCATGATTTATAATTATAATTTCAAGTATATTTTTAGTACTAGCAACAGCTTGCAGTTTCACATACATTTTTGTGCATTACTTATTTTCCATTAATTTTATTAAAATCTGAATATATATCATAATTTCTGATAGTATTACTATTTTTTTCAATCAATTTTTAAATGGCATGTACTAGTGTAAAACATTTAAAATCGGTTGAAAATTAAATGAAATTTTAACTTACGAGTATTATAAATAGTTTTTTAAGAAATATGCTAAAATTCTTAATACTTTTTAATGTTTTTATCTCCATGTATCAAAAGTATATACTCCCCTTATAGAAAATTTCATTAAAATTGTTGGATAAGTATATAAGTGTTTTTAACAATTCTTGTACTCTATTCATTGGGAAATTATATAAGATTGTCGTGTAGAAAAACGGGTTCACTGTGATTTAAAGAACTCTCAATCCGTTTTTGAGTTAAATTCGGTTGTACGAACAGACACAGATAGTTAAAAAAATTTAAGGTCTTATTCGTGATCAGTGGCTCCTTATATAGTGGTTACTTATTAAATAAAATATGAATTATTGAAATATATCTTTAGTCGCATATTAACTATCACTAAGGTGTAAAAGCAAAAATCTGTCATGATGAATTTAGTTTAAATGGCGCGTTGTTGCCTCTCGCGGCCCGCGTAGTACGACCTCGTCGCGGCCTGTCATGGCCGGCGCCCGCGCACTGCTTCCTGCTTCATGCACTTTTCGCAACAAAACATAGATAATAATGTTTTGATTGCGATAATTATGTCGATGCGATTTTGTGCACATCTTTCGAGATCTATTAACAAATGACAAATTTAGTTTATGTTAAGTGTTGTACATTTGTGATTTTGAACCGAATATCGGATAATACAACATCAACTGGTAATGGATCATTATATGAATAAATTCATCTTTGTTTATGTAATTGAAATAAACGATGGTGTACGTTCCACCTGATTTTATTATTGCAGCACATGCTCATTGTAATTCTATTTTTTTTGAGATGTCACAGGTTAGCCTGAGCCTTTTATGCCTCAACTAGGTGTTCATCCGCGTTCTTGAAATGGGGCCAGAGTATAATCATTTGTAGTAAATATTTGGGAATTTTTATTTACTGTCTTACATACCTAATATAGATAGATACATTCGGGATTTTACCGTGGTACGTTTAGGCCCGCATAACAACGGCGTCTGTTCCCAGATCCTCGTATCTCAAAGTCCTCTGAATTCTTCCATTACACTTGCCAACAGAACAGAATGAATCGGCTCCTTGCGCGTAGAAAAATGATGTAAAAAACAATATGTACAATATTTTATGATAATACTGCATCTACTAAGATTTTTCTATACACGCTGATCAAATGTATTTACTAGGAAAAAACAAGTTTACCTTAAGACATGTCCTTTATAATCAACCTCTATAAAATTCTAGCGTCAAATTCATCACTGATTTCACGGTCTCCTTCAACGCTGTTGATTTGTTTGCAAAAGATTGCCTTAATATCTTATGCCACATCGACATTCGTATTGTATTTATTTGTATAATGAGTATGTTTCAACACATTTTAATCTATCCTTACACACTGTAAATGCAACGTTTTACTGTTTGTTTGAGTGTTTATTAGTGTGCTTGTAACTGGAAAACCACTTGCAAAGTAAACAGCGGACCCGGTAGATAAATATCTTCTTAATAAGCCACGAATATAAAAAAGACAGATTGTTTTAACAATTATTGAGAGGTGTTAGGTCGAAAATTTTAAATGAAATGTTTTATTGTGTGGGAATATATTATAAAATTTGTAGGATAATTAAATTATAGAGTTTACATTTTCTCAACAGTGCCACCTATCGGGTTCGATTATAGCTAAGGTTCCCAAGTGAACCCAATAATTAGAAAACAAAAACAAAATCGATGAAAGAATTACGAACATATGCACGCCAGATTTTTATATGTAAAGATATATGTAAGAACTTGTAAGGGTAAAAATAAATTATGTAAGAACTAAATGGCCTTTCTTCCATTCTGTCAGTATATCTTAATAAAATATCAAACAATATAATGCCGTAACATATGATTGTTTGGAATAGGAATAATTAAAAAAATATTCAGGTGACAGATATGGTGCATAAAACGTCTTCCAATAGATATTTAGATACAAAATAAGTAATTTCACCAATAAAAGTTTTATAAATAACAGTGTGAATTTTATAATTAATGCAAGAGGAGTCACGGATGTAGCTAGTTCTAATATTCTAAATGGGAAAGTAAATATGATCGTTTATGTGTTATGCTTTCGGGCCTTAACGACTTATTACATTTTTCATACACATTGTCAGTGGCACAGTAAACGATATAAGTCACATTAACGCGAGTGAAGCCGCGAGCAAAAGCTAGTTGAGTATATTCCTACATCATTAATTACTTATATTTATGGAAAATATAACATGCAACAATTAAGACGATAAATTAATACCTAACAAAAAGTACACACTAGTCACTACATAGTATAAAACAAAGTCGCTTTCTCTGTCCCTATATCCCTGTATGCCTAAATCTTTAAAACTACGCAACGGATTTTGATGCGGTTTTTTTAATAGATAGAGTGATTAAAGAGAAAGGTTTATATGTATAAAAACATAAACTAAATAGTGGAGAAATACTGTTATTTTTGAGGTTATTCCAAATTTAACGCGTGCGGGCCACGGCCAGTAATGAATAAATCAAAACTACTGGATCAATTTTAATCATTTTTTCAGTGAATGACATAGGCTATATATTTTATACCCGTGCAAAGCCGGAGCGGGCCGCTAGTTGGTAATAAACTATTGATAATTTTATTTTAAATATTGGTTTGCAAATACGTACACTACCCGGCCTTTGATTTGGCATGTCGGGAAGAAAAGCGAGATGCAATCACTGCACTGTGCGATAAAGAGAACGCAAAAAACTGTCGCAAGCCGATCGTAGCCGGACGTCTGACTCTTATCCTCGACGTGCCAAATCAAATATCGGGAACTGTATTTCGTTCAAAAGATAATGCTTAATATAAAATCTATATATATTGTCTTAAATATGTGTAGAAAATCTGAAAATATGTAATTAAAATTTGATTTCCTCAATGACCGTACAAGATTTAACAGAATATAAAGTTAAACGTTTTCGTGAGAAAAATTAACGTAAACGTTGTTCAGTGTTCGTGCTTTCAGCAAGGACGGCCGGATGTTGACGGTTTTATTGCATCTGCGTGCAAATTTTACCCGATTTACATTCATTTTGTATTTAATTATGTTTAAGTGCTGAAATTACAATTAAATCTGATATCATTTTCAAAAAGTTCATTTGCCAATAATAAAAAATCTTTACCATAAAAGAATTTTCATCCTACTGCTCCATAATATAAGTATTAAGAAGTCTAAGTTTGAAGTTAAATTATGGAGATTCGTAAATTTAGTTACATTTACTTTAGTTACATTTTTACATTAGTTACATTTTTTTAAATAACGAAAACCAAAGTATATGTAGGATTCCGTGTTTATTGAAGTTTCATTGAAATCATAAAGTGTAACAAACTAACAAACCATTTGTAGCAAAATAATCAAACATCAGGTTATACGAACACGTTAAATACTTGAAATGTATCTCGAGATTTTATTTATTTTTATAAAATACACACCAGGAAGAGAACAGGTGTACCAAAGCGATGATAGAATTGTGGCGAACGAAGGGCTTGATAGCTTAATGAAGCTACGTAATGGAAAACGTTAAGAGAGTAAGCAAAGATTGCGTTTGCCTGTTAAAATTTACTGCCGAATCAAGGTCTTTACTACAATTTAATATGTTTTTAGTTATAACCTTGTTCTATAATTGGAAATGTGTTAAACGTATTTTTTGCTAAGGTAAAGAACAATTCGTATTTATAACGTAGTTTTTATTATTGTCACCTATCAGGCCCAAAATTTACTCACAGTCGATAGTGTATCACTTGTAGATGATGTTAGATTAATGACTCACAACATATACTCTTAAAGCTTTAGGTTAATTAAAATAAAATCAAATCAAATTTAGATTCAGCTTTTGAAATCACATTAGCTACATTAAAAATTCAAACAATCTCATTGACAGATATCCGGAAGTACTTTATGAAGATAGAAAATTTATTGCCTGTCGAAATGGAAATGATGTATTTGAAATATACATTATTAAAGCTACTAAATCGGTTGATTACAAACATCTTGCATAATGACCGTCAAATTATTATCAATGTTACAACCAAAAGTAGTGTTCACGGAAAAAAAATACAAAGGCTATCGCGCATTGGCTAAATAAAAACCAAATAAACCACCTCGACCTTTACCCAGTAAGTTAGGACCGAGACCTTGCGATTGTTAAATTATCACGTTATCGAGTTGTTTGCTCGTTTTTTTATCGTCCGATAAAGGGCTTGCCCTTGTCGGCGATCAATGGAAGGCCGAAATTCAATTCCGGGTTGTTTTTCGATCGATGATCTTTATGCACCGTTGAAAGTTCCGGCTGCGGCAAACCCTGCTTCTTCCTTATCCGTCTCAGTTGCACTGTTCAATTTTTTGCAAGGTTTTCTGTACCATTTTTTGCTATTATTGTTTGCTAAGTGCGAAATTATTCGTATTGTATTTTTACAAACTTTTGGAAATTACAAAAATTCGTGTATAATAATTAATGTCTATTGTTTTTAGTCAATGTCATTACCAAAGTTTGATACACGAAGCTAATGTTTATGACAAAGCGTCAAATGCTACTTTATCTATGTTTAGTTGCGCTTTAATGAGACTTAAATAACATGTTACATCATAAGTCATCGATATACTATTGGTACATTTGTATTGTAATTGGTCAAATGTTATTTTATGTGTTCTAGAGAACATAAGTTTGAAGGTGTATCTAAAATTAAAATATGTTAATTCTTTGTTTATTAAAAGGACCCAAATTAAGTTGGGTTTTGAGCGAAACTTCTAACTATTTATTTATTTATTTAATAGGTTTACAATCATTGTTACATCGGCTTAATCTAAACAAACATAATTTCTTTAATCATTGACTACGATGTACAATTTCTTAAGTAAACACAACTTGCATAATACATTTATTTTATCTTATAGAAAAAATATATTTATGATGAAGTATTCATTTAAATATTTTCTAATTAAGATGAACTTTAATTTTTTTTAAAAATTATTTACGCGTTAATTAAATATTAATTCTCTGTTCGTGACTTGTCTGAGCACGTCACGTTGTGTTGTACTGGATGGATGCACAAAATCTTTGCTTTTTCGCCGAAGGTCACCGCCCGAAGAAAAAAGTGCGGAAGTCACGGCCTTAATGTAGGTGAAATCATATATTTTTTGGTAGTGTGAGTCAAACTTCGTGAGGGAACGGAATATTACGTATTTTTACATAATTACAAATACAACATATGACGTAAGTTATTTTTATAAATTGATATACAAAAGCCAAAATTGTTTGTAACCTACAGTATCATTAGAAATAAAAATATACGTGCACACATTAATTCAGTAATTATGAACATGAAAATAAAAGTAAAGTAAATCTTAAAAACTGTCGTAGATCATTTCAATGCATAAAAACAGGTGGAGTGAATCGCTGACACCAGTGAAAAAAATGGTGCAACCAATCACAAGTAAGTAGTCGCGTGAGATGTCCATGACCGTGGCAGCGTTGTACTGAAATCGAGAGTAGGTACCCAATTTAGAGCACAGTTGCAAACCGCTAACCAAATGCCTCCGTAGGCATCCGAATGGACACCTACACTTTGTTACGGACACTAATGTAAGCGTGACATGATTTGCTTGGCATAATAGTAAACCTCAGTAAGACATGTAAAGAGTTAAGTTAAATATATATTTTTCAAAGTCTGTGGAAATGCGACTCAATCGGTCGCAAGTTTAATTTATTTTATTGTTCCCAAGAAATGTATGGTATTAAATGGTTGTTTTATCGTGATTTCAATTTAAACAAATAATACCCATTTTTATCGGAAATTTCAATAATGAATAAATAAAATCTAAATATTTGGCGCTTATTTTGAAGTCAGATATTTGGATTACTACGGAATCATTATCAATAAAGAAGCTTTATCCACATTTTTAATTGCCGGTGCTATATAGTTGTCATTTACCCAACTGGTAATAACCTATATTTATGACATGTTTATAAATTGTTTAATTATACGCAAAATATATTTGGCAAGTTCTAAATAAATTTCTTTTTAATGTCATATGTAGGTGTTATTACGTTTTTGTTAACTTGATCTGTAGTCAGAGATAGATTACAATCTGCAAATAATGCTTCTGTTTGGCGAGGTGTTCTATTACCAAGTGTTACTTCTAACAGCGAATGCCGGTAAACACTAACAACATTATCATACCTTCACCTTAACTACTGTCGTATGCTTCCGCGTGCCGCACGTCACCGTTCACTTTCACTGTTCCGTGCCGCGACGTGGTGTGTGGACTGCCTGCCTCAACAGTAATAGACACAAAAACAAGACTTACTCATCGAATCTACTCTTTACAAGCGACGAGGTAAGGCTCAAATTTGAATTTCACAGTGCATAATTTTTTCCAATAACTCACAACATAAACTGAACTTAATTTGATGTCACGTAGAGTTGAGTGTTGGTCGTTGATGATCGGTAAACGGCCTCGTCAAGGCCGCACGTTCATCGCATACACTGTTTACTTTCTCTAGTGGTCAATGGTCATGAGAGAGGAGGGGCTTTATCAAGGGACTTTTTTTTACATTAACCAAGGTCATGACGGAAATGACGTCGACTTCAGGTCGCTCCAGATAGTTCCGAGTCGGTCGTTTTCGAAAGGTTTGAGTTTTAAATTTAAAACCATTTTTTTCATTGACTTTCAAATCCTGACAGTTTCAACGTCGAAACTTGGTTGCACTTTCGAATTGAATATTGAATGTTCTGTCTTATATAGACGTTGGTTTTATAAACTGAAAAATGTTGTTTATTTATTATTTTTACTGGTATAATTTTATTAAAACTGTCTCGACATACACAGTCTTTCATAAATTGAACAGACGTTTCCGCTTTCGATATTTCCTTATATAGCGATATCAATAACCATTATCTAAGTATTAACAAGGCAAACAAAGTGGAAAACCTCTCTGTTCTGTCCTTATAGAGACCAATATATATAGCTGTCTTTATTAATGAAATAAATTCAATACAGACCTTTTTTACTGCAGTATATAAATGCAAAAGATTATTTTACTAATCTGCGTCATTGAACTTCAAGACGACATCAAAAATTATGTCTGGCCTTAGAGATATCAATACACGTCAAGGATTACTTGTAATTTTAATACTAACAAGGTCACGTAGAAAAAACCCAATGTTGATATTATAAAAACAGAATGGCGCCTCGCGAATGTGAGGTATCAAGAAACTCGAACAAAAAATGGGATCATGAGTGAAGGTACGAGCCATTGCTATTTTAATAGCTCCTTGATTATTCAGTATTTATATGGCTTATATGATATTCATTAAACGAAATAGAGCTAATATAGTTAATTTTGCTGATTTTGTATCTAATATTGATAGTTTTATCATTGGTATTGATTCAATGAAAACTGAAATGAAGGCAGAATATGGTTCATAATTCAATTTTCTGTATTTCTTTGAATCCTTGTATGTACACAACTCACTTAATTTCTGCCTACTGCATCAAAGGAACTTTGTTACCAGATAATCTTATATCGATTTAAATATCATTTCCTTGTATATATCTGGAAGAAAACACTAATCAAACGATAGTCAGTAAAGAGGTAATGGTTCAACTAAATTTTCACGTATCTCGTAAGTTATTTATTTTATCTTTATGTAATTCTTTATAAACCTTGTTATTGCAATTAGCTTTGGTATACGGATAATCTCCATCACTTATGTACTACATATTTATAACAAAATTGCATAATTATGCAATTATTTCACAATTTAGGAAATGTTTATCTCGTGCGGGAATCTTGAAGTGTTTCACCTCGCTCGCTCTATTCAGAGGATACCTTCGGTCGTCTTGCGAAACACACGGTTTTTCCTTCCGTTCAAGATGCAATTATTATGCTTCGTCTATTATAATATAATGTAATCAGGAAAACTGAAACGCCATGATCTGTAATGCAACGTTAGGTGCAAATCCTTCAGTGGTAACTTTGAATTGCCAATTGATGCGATTTAAAGCACTCTATTTCTTCAATGGTTATTTAATGTATTTTCTCGTGCCATAGCAAATACAGCAAAGATTGGTTCCCAATTATTTTATATAAGCTAATTTTTTTTCGCGTATAAGCACATTTCGTTAATTTGAAATTATCCTTTCCCACGACAGTAAAATAATGCAGGCAATTTGTATTTAAGGCTTTCCAGTTTGGAGCCTTTAACGTATCAAAATTTAACAAAAACAAATATATATTTTATATAATATAGTTAAATAAGCATTACTGCTTTACAGCTTTTAACTTGCGACAGTTTAAATTCCCACCTGCAAATCCTAAAAGTATTTCGATAGGCATTCAAGTATGCAAGAGAAAAATAGAAATGTTTAATAACGTTTCATTTAAACTTTGAGATTTAATTGAAACCAGACACAATATTTAATGACCAGTGAATACAAAAAGAGACATTGCCCACAATTACAGTTTAATACGACCATCGATGACCTCTAATGTATAAAGCCCATACAGAGTTACAATACGCCATTAAATATTTACGCAACGCGCTATGACTCCCAGCAGACACGTAACGATAGAAACGTAACCGCCAAGCGACGAGTGAAAGTGAAATGTTAGCGATGCGCCGCTTCTAACACAGCACTCTCATTTCTCCGCACTTTCGTATTATTATCAAATCAAAATCACATAAATTTAGTCCTCGAGAAGGTAAAATAAATTATGCCAATAAAAAAAATGATGTCTATGAAATAAAAGTCTTGTGTGGAATAATTTCGTTATCAGAAGATTACGTTTGCTCTTTGTCTGCAAGTTTAAACAAAGGGGAATCTTAAAATACGTTGTTATAATTTAACCAGAGATTAGATAAACCTACTAATTAATCTTAATGATCAGAATAAAATGGAGCTTTGTACACTATAGCACTATTTTCATTTTGATTTGGATCGGTATTTGACCTTATAGAAAGGTGAGATTAAACTATTTTCGAAACCACTTAAACTTTAGCTTACATCACATATACAATTATTGAACTAGAATTTAGAAACGTATAATGTAAACAAACGAAAGAGACGTGTGATGAGAAGACTTTGGAATGGTGGCAATCAATTTTTTATCATTCAAGCTAATAAGAGAAGATCGGTTGATAGTCATTTTTAATACATTTGAAAATGTGCTACACCAATAACCAAAGAATTAATAGTGAATTCACTAGTAGTAGAATAGACAAATTTGTAAATCTATGCCATCTACGGCACGTCCCGTGATGAACTTGGGTGCAATTGACGCTTCCCTACGGGCTTCAATTGTTTCAATGCTCTTCCTTGTTATATAGCAATGTGTATTTATTAAACCTTCACTTTATAAACGATTTGATTAGTTTCGTTATGTGTATGTGAAAATAGACATAATCACAAAACGCGCATGTTTTAAGATTATATTTACCTAGGACTATATCACTTATGAGTCGTTTTAGGGCGTATATTTTATTTAAAATTTGTATGTATTTTTTGAGATATGACCGTGGCACCGATAAACGCAGTGCAGTTCAAATAATGAACACGGAGGCACCTACACTAAATCCTGTCGTCGCTATCATATCGGCATACTAGTTTCTCGGCAGCTGGATATACCTTGGCATGTAATGTGACAAACCAAAAGAAGATCATTTTAGACGATTTAACATTATAATAAGAGCGGTCTAATTTTCAGATACCATCCTGTCCCTATTTAGATACTTGTTGATCCTCAAACGGTACATGGCTAAATTTGATTACTATCAGTAATGCAGAGTATGGCGAGTTTAAGGTATCTGCTACAGTATAATGGCTGAAAACAGCTAATTGTTAAAAAAGAGTTCTAGAATTCAAGTAACATAGTTGTTTATTAAATTCCCTTGGCGTCACGTTCTAATTCGATATGATCCAGAACGCTGGCACGAGTATTCGGAAGTGGCAACATGGATACTATCTTCATGGCACTAAAATGTGCACGATCGCCAACAATATCGCAGATTGGAGCCGAAAATAGAACATTGCGTAATCTAACGTAACTATGGCCCAGCGCCCTTCGCCTTCGCTAAATACGTACCGTGTCTATGGGATGGGATTTATTTATTTATTCAATAGCAATAGATCTATATCATTTAGGTATTGAAGGCAAGATTTGGGGATTATTTCACTTTAGCCTATAAGCGTTTATGCATTCGACCCATTTTGCTATCGAGATCTAGTTGTACCAATGTGTTAAATGCCATCTTTTAAAGTTATATGTACCTATCTCATGTGACTACTTATTTATATTGTAAAAGATAGAAGTTTATGTTCCTTTACATATAATGTGGGTGCTATGTTTAAAAAATGATATCTTGATTATTATAGATATCTTGTTTAACCATCTTCTTTTAACTATATAAATTCTTGGCCTTTGACTATAATCTCACCTAAATAAGTATAGAAGATGGTATGTAATTTGCTGGCTTTTAAGTGCAAATGTCGGATTACGTATAGATGCTTGACGACAGATTTTCAACTTGAGGGGTCTAGCCACCGAGGCATCAAAAATGGTTTATCACCTTCCTTTATTTTTATAGGGAACATTTTTAACGCACGCTCGCATTCCCCGTTTGGTGATCCTCTGTCAAGCACTACTACCTATTACTTTATGCCATAATTAAAAATGGGTATCTTAATATGTTTCCATCTTAGTAAAGTAGCATTTATGTTTAAAAAAAATAGGATAACGAATGTGTTTTGTTTAAAAATAGGTTTTAAGTAAAGTTGACCGGAATATTAAAGTGACGTAAGCATCAAGTTGATCGGATCAGTGCCCCCTGACGCAGCGCAACCTTGATATCAAAGCAACTTTCAACCAGGAAGGGACCGAAGCCGTTGTCACTAGCAACTCGAGAAAAAAATTACTCCGGCCTTACTCAGTATCTTGATATGGCAGTTTATTCGCTTAACATTTTGGAGCAATGAAAGCCGAAATTGATTCATAAATAATTACACTCTTTTAATGTCGCGGTACTGAGCCTCGGTGTGTACTTTGTGATATGGGTATTTAGATATTAAAAAATCGCTTCAAGATAAAAGTATTAGAATATGTTTTATGAATTTATTCGACGACTCTGCCATACATCCCAATTACTTGTTTCAAAATTCTTGTTTGTTTACAAGGATTATATAAACATTACATTCTCTATAACCTCTCCAAATGTATGTAAGTTATTTTTTTATTGCTTATAGTTGTAACCATTAAAAAAAGTAGGCCCTCGTCATCTGTAGACGAACCATGTATGACAAAGTTTTACCACCACATATAATATTCTGAAATTATTTTGTAATATGCCCGATGGTTTCAAATAAAATGTATTATTGTTATCATTATTTGCTTACATATATGTTTCACTAGTACACAAGTACTAGTACTGTGACCAAGATTTCCTTTGGCGTTCCAGCGAAGTACAATTAAACCGAAATGAAAAAATAATCGCAAGAGGTACGTAACAAAGAAGGAAAATTGGAAATGTTCCTCGGAGCTGTTTGTGCGTTTAAATGCGGTCCGGAGACCTTGGCGAGACACTTACGAATTGAGTTGGCCCCGACCGAGGTCACTCGACCTTCCGACATGATAAGCGCACCGTTAGGGTCGACACACATGTACTTACTTTACTACTAAATATTCCTGTCTAATTTGTTAACACATTAAAACCAGCTCACATTCGAGTTACAGCGTTTCAGAATCGGTTATAAATGTCTAATTGTACATACTCTTTCCTTTTCTTAACCTATTTTAAATAATCGTGCAGAGGTTTCGTAGCATAATAAAGTTAAAAAATATGATAATATATGTGTGGAGATTTTTTACGTGAGTTCCGTATCCAACAAATTTTAAAGTTGTTTTTTTTTATTGTTGTGGCTGGTTTACGTATTCCAGATCTACTACACCTTATAAATCTATACATATAATAAGAATGTAAATCCAACGGGTCTCTACTTTTTTGATTTTTGAGAAAAAAAATATTGCAGGTAACTAGGAATAAGTAATAGAATCCATTTCGACCATTTTTAGAAATGTCTGTCTGTCTGTCTGTTTGTTTGAACAGACATCACTATTAAAGTACTAGGATTCTGATAAAACACCAGCAAGAAAATAATCAAGCATATTCCAGAGCAACATAATTTTTTTGTTTCATTAAAATCGGTTAACTCTATCAAAAGTTATTGTAATTTTAATGACGACCGGAGTTAAGTACGAGAGAAAAATAGATAAGTAAATGGACTTTAGCCTCATCTAAAAACCAGGGTGTTTTGTAACATAAATAAACATTGCCACAGTATTACATTACTAAGACATACAACGAAAGAAAAATGGTTAATATTTTTTTCACATAAATAAATATTAACACCCTAAGATGTTCAGTAATTCATTAATATGCATTATTGCTAATAGATGGCGTTCAACCGCCATTTCCTAAATCTATTACATATTTCTATAAATTGAATAACTTACTTTGTACGTTGCATAAGTAAAATATGATTTTTATTTTTCGATCGCATAAGGCTTATGATTAAATTTGTAAATTTCTAATTAATATTGTGTTGTAAATATTACAAATGATTAAATCAATCACTTTCTAGGACAATTTTTTATTATAATAAAAAAATAAAGAGACTAAAATTGTTCATTGAAGAACATAAATGTAGGAAAAAATCGTCTTTAGAAGCAATAACAGACTACATTTTTGACGACAACAGATGGACGCTAAACTTATAATTTTATTGGTTTACTGTCGTAAGAATATTATTGCAAGGAAGAGTACAGATAACAGTGAGATTTGTGTTTGTTAGGTTTATTTCGAATTATAATTTTCATAAATTTACCTTGATTCTAATGTTCTTAATTACGCTTTGAATTAATGAATCCTTTTTGGTTTATGCATTAGGGAGCTTGCATTTTCTTCCAGCAGGTACCGTGCAGAAAAAAGACTGCAGACAGTGCAAATAAAAGAAAGGATAACATAAAAATAATAATAAGAATGAAGCTATGTGAAGTATATATGAATGAATATTATAAGCCCTCGGCTGTTTTTTTAAGACTCAGATCTCAAAATGGCAGATTATGTTTCAATTATTATTTAATTTCACTACATAGTATATTGTAAATTTCATGGTTTAGTAAAAAAGTTCGTACAAATATGTAAAAATAATGTAATAATACATTTTACATGAAAATTATTATTTTACAATTCATCATTTGTTATTTTTCAAAGTTTTGTAATAAATCAGGTATTTTTTAAGCGTATGCTGCCAACAGTCTATTGACCTATGCCTCATGAGGTCTACATTCGTTTGTATACAACTTAAATATTTATGGTTTTGGATAGTCCAGGCGTTAATATTGTTTTTACAATTGATAAATTAGAATATTAGTGTTATGTTACTCCTATACCTGCGTGTATCGTCACGAAGTTTTGTCCATGTTCGCAATAACTTTAGGTGTGGGCAAACATTACAGTCGTGTGTTACGAACTATCTGACTGTATGACGATAGATGCAGCTCAATAGCATGGCCCACGATTTTTACACACATCAAAGTAACTTGGAAGCCCTAATTTTGAGTTATTATTGAAGTGACAAAGGGTGTGACCATTATTAGTTTTTAGCCTGACACTTTACATTACAAATATACAGATGTAAATTCAGATTGTTAATTAATCACTGTGTTTTGTATTCCGTTCCACGCGGACGAAGTCGCGGGCACAGCTAGTAATGAATATTTGTTTTTATTAAAATCTATTTTCACTATATTTCATTGCGACCCGGGGGTTTGATAAATGTAAAATCGCTTTCATTCGTAACTTGTGACTTAATTTTTGATGTAGATGCTTTGTCGTACTTCGGTTGGAGAGTTGTTGTATTTGCATATAAATAAAATAAAAAGTTAGACGGTGCCGCGATAAAAAAAAATCAATAACCGCGTGTGCATCGACCCTAAATCTTGTTTGTGTACATGTTTGCGAACGTTCGCGCATGTAACTGATTGAATTATTTATTATTTAGGTTTCGTCTTGTTTACAGTACCTCGCCCTTCTAAAGTTATATAGTCTGTGTTAATTGTAGGAAATACTTATTGTGAACATTTCGATAAACTACTGTGATAATATTGTCAATGTCTTATGCAATTACATATTTTTTATTATCAATTACGGTACTTTTTACAGCCTTATTTTGAAGTGATGATGGTTCATGTGGGCTTAGAAATATCACTGGGTCTGAGATTTGTCTAAAGAAAAATATCCTGATGAAACACTAGTACAATAATAGGCGAATTTCTAATGCTCCACTTTTTGACACAGGTTTGATTTTAGAAATGAAAGTGTTAATTGATGAGCTGTTGCAATTGAGACACTTAACGTGGTCATCGTTTTTTTTTATTGTCTTACTTACCAGTATGAGAGTACATTTATTTGCACGTCTGAAGACAGGGCTTCGTATGAATACATTAGCCGAGAGATAGTACATCCGTCAGACACTGCACTTTTTTCATTCTGTAACAAAGAAAAAATATATGATTTGTGTCTCTTTCGTCTTGAGGCTTTACTTTATCTGTGATTCGAGAACTCGGCTCAGGGATGTGGAACTTAATCTATTTGGGCGTTTTATTATTTTTGACTCTATAATTTCCATTTACCGGATAAAAAAATCTCAACATTTTGGAGTAAATGCTGCTCGTAGGAGGTGAGGACGCCGTAATGTGAAATTGTTATTGGCCACTGCTCACACTCAGCACGGTTCTATTAAAAATAATCAAGCTGTATCTATATACTAAGATATACATATCTCTGTGTATCTTGATTTATTGTACATAATTGAACAGATGATATCAAGCTATTCTAGATTCAGTGTCCTCTAACTTCCAATCTTCAGTAGTAATATAAATTATCATTCTCTTTATGCAAAAAAAAATACGTTCTGTTTTTTTTTTCATACTAGCTTCGGACTGGTCTACTAACGATAAAAACTAGACCAATATTCCCTTTATAGTACGACCATGTAATTAAATATAATGTCAACTAAACAACTGTATGTCAAACGGTCAAATTTCTTTTACTATCCTCTTACTGTCTTCTGGCTCACTCAGTGACTACTTTTATATATGGGCATTTAATAACCAACATTTTTAATTTTTCCGTAAGATTATTCAAACATTTTCCTAGATACAAACCTTGTCCTGACAGTTAAAAATACGATAAAAAACAATTAGTCAAATAGGGGCGCAGCTATAATGCACTCACATACATTTATTTGGCGAAAAATTTTCAACATGGGATTGGTAACTAATGAAACGTTAGGAAAAAGACAACCGTCATGCTATGGTATTAGAACAAAGTTCAAAACTATGTGAATCTATATCTTTGGATATACAATATAATTAGGATATCTGTTTCAGGTGATCACCCGTAACGATAAAGGAATAAGAGGGGTACTCCACGCGACCCTTGTGGCCTTTGATAAACAATGGAATCTGGCGCTCAGCGATGTTCTCGAAATTTGGAAACGCAAAGGAGTCAAGAAGCGGAAAATTCCACCAGCGCTCGGTAAGAATGAAACTTGTGACCTCCGTTATACGCGGAATTATTTTTAAAGTTAAATACGTTTTTGTTCGTGGTTAAGATGATTGCTGGGTTGGTTGGATAAATAGGAATGATGGAAGAATCGTTTACATTTTTGCGCTCAAATTTGCTTCTTTTTCTTTAATTAGCGACACAAGAATATGTGCCGGTAATGTTATATTATATTTACGAAAATATGAATTCGATCTTATGCTGTACTTTTTTATTAGGGTTCTTTGTGTATATGTAATTATGTGGAAGTATGGATTTGAAATGGCCATATCACGTTATAGTAAATTGCTTATTCTATTTAAACATTATAAAGATATTTTAAATCTGCTTTGAATTTAAGTTCTGTTCTATTATTCTGCAAAATATACAAGTAAAATATCATCAAAGACGTATATTAAAATAAAATAACAAAGTAATACACCTTCCAAGTATCTTTTCACCTGAAAATACAAAGTTTATTACTTTTTAAATTTTTTGATAACTCTGAAATGCGATTACTAAATGTGTTTGAATAACTGTTTCTTAGGTGAATTTGGACTGACTCTAGAATTCATTTTGCCGCCAGGTATACCCGTACAGCAAGGTACAGCTGCAAATATATCCCGTGTGCCCGTGGTCACAGAGACTCCTATTGGAGGGGGTGTATGGGAATGCGCCAGGCACATACCACAGTTGATGATGCGGGGCGAGCATGTGGTACTTATTAATGTTGTCGAACGATGAACTTTAACGTTTTATGGTAGCCTGGTAGCGACTTCTGTTAGAATCTGTATTTTGGCACTGAAACTGGTTAACAAATACAAGTTTAAACTGATATTTAAATTAGTGATATTATTATATTTAAAAATACGTCTTCTTCTTCATGATTTTAAAGTATATTTTAGACATCTACAGAATTAATTTGTTTATTATTTTTCTGTGTAATATATATGTAAAAAAAGTATAAATTTACTAAGGAGGGTGGATCTTAGTATGTGTTTTTGAGGTGTTTGTTACAATTTATTAAGATAATTAAGTCATTGGAACGCGCTATTTATTGGTTGAAATATATATAGCAGTGGTTTCTTAGAAGGTTTAGTGTTACAGTGGATGTTCTTGTTTGTAATCATCATCAGCAGGCAAGAAACCCATTGCAGGGTCACGGGCCTCTTCACAAAGGAAGTTATGCGTTTGTTTCAAACAATCTTCAAGCAATCCACAGTTTTTTATTTTTCTCATATGCGGTGGTACTACAAAAACACTTCTCAAATTCAGGTTTTCTCACAATGTTTTCATCCACCGTCAGCCGATAGTGTTACCAATTGAAATTAATAACGAAAAAATCGTAGGTACACGTCGCGGTTGGAACCTACAGATATTGGATCAATATTCCACCGGTCAAACAACTAGACTATTGTATTGTACATTGAAATAAAATTTCATATCTAATATATTAAATAGTTACATAAAATTTAAGTGTATTTGTTGACAATTGGAAAAAAAATGTGATGCTCGTCGATATTTTAAAGTACACCTAATAAAATATAGTATTTAAACGTGTCATTTCTTGTGACTTGGTATTTCATACTCGATAAATATATACAAAATATGTAATCATATTATTTATTTTTTTTATGTAAATCCAAATATATTTTGCAAATGTACAGATTTATAACATGTGGAAATTAAATATAGACAGTCCTATTTGTAATTTTAAACTGCTGTTAAAATGTTTTCTCGTTGATATCGAAGACTTGCATACACCTCACTGTTCAAACAATGTACGCCGCAACATTTTGGATCTTCATTAATGTATGTGTCTATTTAACAGTTTTGGACGAATATGTTAGTCAGTAATTTTAAGTGCTTCTCAACAATGATACGTATTCACTAACCACTAGGTATTAATACGATTTAGTAATGAACTATAAACGTAACGTAACGTAATTTTATTTTTATTTTATTTGCATAGTAGCATCGCCGTCTAACTAACGCTTTATGTCCCTTTCTATCGCATCGCCAAACACTACGAGTTAGAAAAATACGATACGAGATATTAGTTACTCGTACGTATCATTTAATATTTACATTTAAATTGATGTTTCTCACATGTATTCGCGGATTATTTTATATAGCATTTATAGAGTCTAGTTGTATTTACTTGATATTCTTGTATTTCATAATTAATTAATAAAAACATCAAACATATTTAGTACAGAGTTTCATTTATCGAGCCTCTTTTTTGTAATACCTGTCAATATATTACATTGGTATATATATATTACTAATAAAATCAGTATTAGTCACAACCAAGTAAGCCTTATATTACGCATTGGTTACTTTTTTGATCTCAAATCAACGTTATGATCATCTCAAATTAATGTTGAGAAATAAATATATATTTACTAAAATGTTTACAGTATGTCAATACAGACGTCATCATTATCTACCTTAGAACTGTACTAGGTGTGCAAATTAAAGCTATTTCAATTTAATTATATAGCAGTCTTTTTTTATTATTGCTATTTAACAGGTGATACTCGTATATTGAAACTAGTAATATTTAAAAGAGAAAACACTCTTACCTAAGCGACCTTTTCTAGCTCCTCGATTTACAACTATACAACACATACCATATTAACCTATGAAATAACGAATCCATGATACGATATGAAAAATAACAGTGATTTATGAGATTCTAAAACTCGTATTGTATTTAATTTTTGACCTCTGTGTTCCCAACAATCAATTTCACTGAGCGGTTTCACACCATTGTGCAATTTAAGTAATATAATTTTAAACAACGTACATGTACTTGACGCCCGCCGTACATTTGATGGAAAACATGAGAAATTATTTGCTATTCAAATTAAATACACAATAGTATATCACATGTCCCACGGTACTCTAACTTTTTAATAACTAAAAATAATTGTATCTAAATATAATAATTACTTTCCTTTCATATTTATATATGCATTGGAGTCTCATGAAAACTAAATATACAATTCAGCTAATATCACGTGAAATCATTATTAGTACTGGTTAAATAATGGTGAGAAACAATGTTTTTCTGAGACATGTTTCGTTATTTCTACGAAATTGCATAGTCAATTTTAAGTTTTATTTCTACTTTATTATGATTTTATTTATCGTGACATTTTTAGCTCGTGTGTCACGTCGCTCTGATTACCTTGTAATATTTTTTTTCTTAACTAATTTTTAAACAGCATTAGAAAATATTTAACTAGCAAAATAGACACGAAGCCAAATAAGTTTCAAAAACTATGACTTAAACAATTTGTCATTTTAACACAAAACCCTGTTGTGAGTTACCAAATAAAAAAAATGTTTACAATATTTGTAGATGTTAAGTTTTATAGGGAACCAGGAACACGGTAATTTCACTCCAGACTAAGCAAAGTTCGTAATATGATTCCCAAAAACTTGATATGCACTCATATGTAGAGAAAAAAATAGTCAGAAATAAAAATCGAACATGTGACCTCTGCTCATTATTCGTATATTCCTTACAGACCCATGAAAAGATTAACCATTAAATATTTGTAAGGAGGTACGGGTGCGACACATACATATGTAGTTTATAATTTCAATTGCTATTTTATTTTCACTTTTACCTGTCACCAAGCATAAATACAGTAAATACGTTATATATATACACATTTATCTAGGTTTTATTCACTTATGAATAATTGTATAATATCTCTCGCGTCACCAAAATATTTGTAACTCTATTCGTTTAAAATGATACAGAACTTTCATGTCTTTGTATTTCGTGATAATAATGGTTCAATCCTATTTTGCCATTAAGGTATGTGGGAAATAATGTAATGCGTAGTAAATTTATACGGTAATATAGTAGTGCAGCGTGTGTGAAAGCTCGCGAAAAGCAACGCGTTAGGGTCGATGGTCGGTGGCGGCGGCGGTCATGCGCAGGCGCAGGCCGACGCCCGCGGGACCGCGCTGCGCCGTGGAAATGGAAAAACAATCGGTTACAATGCGTATGCGGCACTTCCGCTTCGAAGAACGAGCTGTTACACAATTTTTTATGTACTTTGTTGACATAATCACTTGGGAGTGTATGTATTTACTCGTATATTCTCAAGTAGAACAAAAATTACCCATGGAAAATTCAAAAGTCTATCAACTACAATAGTTTGTTACACATTGTTTTCAGAAATAAATAATAGATATGAGATTTTTAATGTAAATTTATTATGAAATATCATAGTAACTATAGTATGGTATTATATGAAATTTTGATTTAAGCTAAATCCAAATATTTTCTCATCAAAGCTGGTTTTACGTGCGAAGGAAGTAATATAATTATTGTTTTCTACCCTCACGCGTGGGCGTCACTGGCGTGCCGCCAGGGGGCGTCGCACCCGCCCGGCCATTGTCTCGTGATCGATTGTGCGAAAATAGTAAATGCATCATCCTACAATAGAAAAGTATTATATTTAACATGGCAACTGTTGTACTGAAAAGTATAATATCTTTATACAGTATAATTATTATAAAAAATAAAAACATACGACAGTAAAATCTTAAGTGCAACGTTATTTCTGGTGAACGCAATAAAAAAGTTGATATTATCAATACTAATATTATAAATGCGAAAGTGAGTTTGTTTGTTTGTTACACTTTCACATCTAAACTACTTAACCGATCGTCAAGTAATTTTTCATATACGTTTTCAGGCATACCGCTTATTTGCAATGTAATGATCAGATATAATAGACCACCTAAGACATATAAATAGTCAAATTTTATATTCGATTTATTTAGTTTCATAGCATTTACATTATGTTCATCAAATACAACAGTATACTTTCGCAAAAGACGTAAATCCTTCACGCTTGTCAAAGATTATAAAAATTGATGAAGTAGCATCATTCGAACCTATAAATTACCGTCTCTGAATTTAACGGAATAGTCCAACTGTATCATTTTATTTCATAATCTTACATTAATATATATTAAAAAACACTGTTGAAACTAACGTAATCCGTGAATAAGACCTTCGGTGGTGTTATATATATGAAAACACGGAAGACACTACAGTTCTTGAACTTTACCGACAATATCTTTTTGTTTACTGTATTATTTATTAACAAGCAAGGACGATAATTACATAATTTATTAATAATAGATGAGATACTAGCGTTATGTATTTATTATCAATAATCTAATCTTTTAACCTTGTTATTTGTTGTGCTCGATTTGATACAGGGTTACAGTTATATCTACTGTGTTGTTAAAATACAGCGCCTATGTTAAGCTTAGTTTCGACAATGACAAGACGGACATTTTGTATGTAAAACTGTCTACAATTGAATGTACTTTTGCTTAAAAATAGTAGCTTTTCTATAAAACATAAGAAATAATTATTAAACGAAATATACTAGATGTGCTGATATTCACTAAATAATATTTGTTATATTTATTATTTTTGAATCATAAAACTCGGTCCTGTGACCCTACGTATTTCGCTAGAGCAAAGAAAACAGAAATAGAAACATGGTTATTGACAAAATTACGTGAAATGATATGCGCATTCCTGAATATAAAATTCGTAGGAAGATTTTGGTATTACGTATATAACCGTAATTTTGTCGTTATTATACTGAAGATTATGAATGGTGAATAATGAAATTTTTATCGTGTATATTTAACGCTTTTTATTATCCTTTTGCTCTTGCGAAATATCTATTTACGCCGTTGTATCGTGCTGCTAAGAAATGTAATGCTCAAAAAAAATGAATACATTAGACCTAAACGCTTAGTAAACATCGATAAAATCACGTCATACCTCTTAATAATGAAACGACTGCCATGCCTACCGTGCAATAGTAATACTAAATCAGAAACTGTAGTGAACTCCTAAAAAAAACTCGCCGAAGTTTTATAGCAACGGGTTTCAATGGTATAGAAAAGTACAGTAGAGGATATGCAAAGAAATATTCATTTTTATATACTTAAACATTTTATATAACATTAACCTATGAGATATAAGTCTGAAAAAAAAAATACTGGGAGCTGAGAGTTTACGCTCTATGTAGAGAAGCTCGGTTCTACCTAGTATGCATTGTATCTCTTTCCCATTGATGTATATATTAAAAACAAGAGTCCGAAGCTATGCATTAGTCCAGAGGGTGGGCATAAATAGTGTACCGTTACGTAACCGCGGACGATGCACCGACACGAGGTTTGTTCGCACCGTCGCTTCTTAACTGGACTTTAACTCTAGTTAACACAGTGATCTATACAATGTTTTTTACATATTCCATGGGAAAACCATGGCACAAGTTCTTATAGTGTAACAAATGCGATTTACCTGCAAATATTACGATTATATCAACTAAATGACGGGTGACTTCGAATCAAATGGCCATCGTGAGATTTGTCTTATTCCTCAATATATATAATTATTTACTAGTCTAATTACGTCCTCTAAGATATAATATACACGTATGATTCATACCATAAATACTGTATCATAGTTTTAAAGATAAAGCTTAGGTATATTACCGTAAATTCAGATAATATTGTTATAGAATTGTAAATCTGTTACCCAAAATGTATAGGTGTTTTCTCATAGATGCCCTTTAGATAAATGCATGCATCTATATTTGAGGTTTGCTATCTGCATATCTTGTACTACATTATTATTTACTATCAAATTTAATTGCGATTAAATACTACAACAAACATACATACATACAATTAATATACATACAGACGATTAAATAACAATAATATACAATCGTACGTAGCGAACATAGAACAAATACGGTACCCCAAAAATTTTAAATCAAAGTCACGATTTATGCAAAGCATTAGGTAAACACAATTTTCTTAAGATCAAATATTGTCGATACAGTAGTAGCTTGTTACTTGCTACACTGACACTCAACCTACTTTAAACAGACCTTTTTAATTAAAACTGAAAATGTAAGATATAATTAATTCTATTGTAAAATATTGTGTACAATTTGAATGGTCATGTTCCTTAGGCGCGAATGTTTTTAAAAATAAATATCATTGCATATAATAATACATCGATGAAAGACACTATCCTCGTATAAAAGTAGATTGTAAAAATGATTGTTCTTAATTTTAAAAATTTGGATCACGTATAAAAATATTGGTCAGTGGAAAAGTAATTATATATATGATGAACAGAAAAAAACAGAGTAAAATGCAAATAGATCTACAAGTCTAGATACAAAGACCTAATTTCTGCGTTATCCTTTAATAATATGACAGATCATTAAGAAATTGATACTTGAAAAAAGTGTGTACTTGATATATTTGAAACCTATCTAAACAAGACAAAGGAAGTATGTAGCTAAATTTCTAAACAGCTATAAAAACTAATAACATGACGTTTGTATTTATTTACTCTTAAAACTTAAACGATATATTCCAATTGAGCACAAACCAAGTCATTTGCAATTGGATACATAGTTAAGCCACACCACGTTAAGTAATCGCTGTTAAAGTTAAATAAACTAACGGTTTTTTTGCTAAATAACATTGACAATCGTATAAATAACACGTATAACGACATAATATAGCATGTCGGCATTACGTATAAGGCTAACTGGTTAAGACAAGGCGACACTTCCGCGTGTACTACACATACTATGTTTAAATTATGTATATATGTGCGCGAACCAATGTCGACCACTGTCCTTTTCCCGACCTTGATCGTCTGAAATCATATGCGTGTTTGCATCGTATTAAATAATGATGAAGTCTTGCAGAAATGAAACCATACCGAAATCAAATAAACTTTATTTAACTCCGAGATCGACACTTATCGCTTTTAATATTCATTGTTGTAATCATCCCATTGTTGAACATAGAACATTTAATTATTTTTTGTAATCATTATATTTTTTTATTAATGAAATATCTTAACATATATGCCCGTATTGCGGTGTTTGAAGTGTTCTTGAAACAACATACAATATATGATTAAATTAAACGTATTAATTCAGGATAACGTATAGATGACAAATATACGACTTCGAATCGTGTAAATTATAACAATGTCGAACAGGATGAGTCCATAAATCTTGAAACGTATGAGAGGCAACATAAATCTCAAAGAGTTTAACAGTTAGTGTAAACATCGGTTATCGGATGGTTAAATCAAGAGATTCGCGCGGTGTTACCCAACCCATCTCGCTTTACTCTTTTTGTATTCGTTCTTGCAGCTAACTTGGGAGCGGCTTGACCCATTTACTGCAAATAGACGCAGCCCGAAGTCGAACCCGGTGGCCCGCGCGCACGTGCTGGCCAGCGCCGCTCTTATGCCATACGTGCTTCCACTGGATTCTTTGGCGATTACTAACGCATTCATAGACTGTTTCCTTTAATGAAATAAAGTGGTATATTTTTTTGATAAAATCAAATACTATAGAGGTAAGTCAAAAACTACAAGTACTGGAATTAATATATAATAATATTAATTTCTATTCCACTGTTTGGGTGAAGGCCTCTTCCTTGCAACACAAAGTGATCAATTTCAAAAGTAAAAAAATTCCATTCTTACATATTTCCATTGCAAAATGGTATTATAGAAAAAAAAATCGAGTACTCAGAATTCCGCACATTTTTCTAAGGACCTTTTGCTTCGTCGTATTTTTAATATTCTTAACGTTTGGGATCAATCTCACATGATCATAGGTGACGATATAGCCAAAAATGGTAAGTTGAATTGCTGGTTTTCAAGAGCAGCTGAGGGAAAAGGCAATAAGATAACCCGGTGGCATTTAAAATAGTACATTTTAAGAATATTAATTTTTTATTAAATATTTAGATTTTGTTACCAACGATTTTATGATTATTTTTGTAGACAATTGAATGATTAAAAAAAGTCCTTTACTATTATTTGATTACTGTGAAACTTTTTTAAGGGTATAATTTAAAAAAATGATATTTTTGTGATTATTTTCTTTAATAGACCATTACAGTTTATTTAAAATTAGAATAGTTTCGACACCCATAACACTAATATAATTTTCATTACGATTTTATACTTCAAAATTTCCAGTGAAGAAGATTTTTCCACCCAAGAAAAACTCATTCGAAATCAAGGGAAGATGGATAGATATTTGCTAAATGTCCCTACCTTTATTAATGTAATATTTATTAAACGTACTCGAACCTATGAAATTAATGATCTCCACCATTATTTTGTATGAAAATCAAGTTTGCCAACTCATCCAGAATTCGGAGACATTGTGATATCATTCATTGAATTTTAAAAGTGTTCTAAAATATTCTAGTTTCTGTGATTCGTGTAAATTTATGCCGAATATATTAATTAATCATAACCTTTTAATAGACAGTGCTTAGGCGAACACTCGTTTATAAATGTATATTTGATGTCCACAAAATACTGTCAACTATAGATACTTTGTTATAGTTTTTCGTAAATATTTAATATAAAAAAGGAACAATATGAATGTTTTATTCTCGTCTAAGTGTGTGTATTTTATTTACATTATTTTAACAAATTATAGTGATTTCTGTTCAATTGTTATTGCTTCGTTCCAAGAATTTTCTATAACTAAGTTGACAACCCTAACGAAACCATATAAAGTCATCTAATAATAATAGCCCAACAACTGACTTCATTAACTTCAAAATTAGGTAAAAGATAGTAATTTTCACTTATTTATATTGAATTTAAAATATATGATATTAGGAACACAAATTTATTTACTTAATATTGAGCGAGATTTGATGGAAACAATGAACTGCTAGGACTTTTAAAGAAACTGTTCTCAGAAAACTAGTATATATAAATAAATTCAGTATTGTAGTACAAAAACGAAAAAGATGTTTGCACAACAGACTCGATAATGAACGAATGAAAAGTGAATGGTGAACCCTGAACGAATTGCCGACAGTGATCATTACGTGCTCCGATACCATAATTTCGCGTGATCAAGTTTTTATTGAATATTAAACATGCAATAATACCAGCGCAGTTGTCTCTGTCACGTTTCCATCCCGATATAATTAATGTAATATAAGAATTATACGCAAAGATTGCACGACTTATTCGCGTTACATAGACATATAACATTTATATATATTCATTATGCTCGATAAAGTTTATTGTATAATATTAAATCCATTAATAATTCAATTAAACAATTTTCATGTTTTTAAATATCACCAAAGGTTTTTTGACAGATTCGTTAACACATTTCGTTTTATGTTATTTGTCTACCAGCAGCGCCCGAAGCGAGCCGCGCAGAACTAAAACTGACAACAGAAACGAAAAGTCTATAAGCTTAATACAAAATTACGAAAGCTAATATAAAACTCGTTTATATTGTGCATTTTACATTATTATAGTTTTAAACGTTTATGTGAAACTACAATTACTGTTTAAAACTTCTATGACTTTCTCCATTATCGGATGGAAAAGTGTAATTTTCAAAAAACTAATAAAACCTATTCTTAGGTTTTTATGATTTTGATTTCTAAAGATTTTTACTGTAATATTTCTAAACCATGAAGTATTTAAGTGCTATAGGATAAATTTTAGCGTTTCCATTAAAAAAAAATTGTTCCAGCTTTTCTTTTCTTTGACAGAGAAGCAAAGATTCTTCAACCATGCCTCCAAGTTGGACGTTACTTCATAATCTGTGTAATATATTTTAGAATATTTTTGACACACTATCAAAACACAATTTCATTCTCGATTACAATACGCAATATTTAAATGATCTTATTATAATGTTTATAGTTTGTACTACTAACATTTAACTTAAAACCTACGGGGGCTCTGGTCAGGCACTACAACATTGTACGGTCAGTTAAAACAAAGCTGGGAACAAACTCTAAGAGTGACGTTACGAAATATTGCGTACTAACGATTCCATATCGTGGCTCGCAGAATCATATCGGCCTGCGTTACGCTATAAATTACACTCGAACTTGTAAAGTTGACAATTACTCGAAAATTTCATTACGGCGATGTTCTACTTAAAGTAAACGTTCATGTTCGTGCAAAATGGTAAACAACATTAGTAAATAATAAATCTTATACTAACATTGTATGGATTTCAATATTTCTGGCATATAAATTAATAATCACAACTTTTACTTCTATACTAGCATTTGTCCGCGGCTTCTCTCGCGTTAATGTAGTTTTGACATTCCTCTCTAAAACAGTACTTTTTATCTAAATGGAAGATGCTCTATATATCTATTCTTTTCTGTATGTCTGAAAGCATGTGTGCAATATATCATGCTGATCGGTTGTGTAGTTAATGCGTAAAAACGTAAAAATCAAACAAACTCACATTCGCATTTATATTACTTAGGGTATAGGGTATAATTAGTAAGTTGGGATTAGATAATGGTAAATGATACATATAGTGTTATGGCAATTATATCCCATCTACCGTACACCAGGTGTAACACTCGTAGTATTAACACGCTTAGGAGTATATTCAGTAATCAAGCGGCTAGGTAGAATATATCTCAATCACCATACATATAGTAAACCCTTTAGAGCGACTCTCTTTTGGGTTGGTTCGTTTATTGATCGACCAGTGTATATGGAGCTGGGGAGCCTGTAGCCTGGTATGACAGCGTCGAAATGTTAATTATTAGGTACGGTGCAGTAATTAAACTTAATTATACTCACATCTAAAAAAATGCTATACTAAAATCTCCACGATAACTTCTTTTCATTATTTTGAATTTTATTTAGTATAAAGTAAATAAAAAAAATCAAATACAATACAAAGAATGGATACCACCTATTTAGCCATCAAAAGGTTTGTAGTATTGTTGTATTAGTTGGCACCTGTTGACATTATCAGACAAAATAAAAATGTACACTAATCTCAATATTGTTCATATGTAGCAACTGTTTGCAAATCCAGGTCTTTATTACCATTTAGTATACAAAAATGACAGAATTGGGTTAATTTAGAAACAACACTAGAATCTATATACATGATTTACCGACTAGGTGCCAAGTGCTACGTTACTGACTATCAGTCTTCTTATCTTTGCCTAAAAGCATATCCCGTTTTAGACTACAGTTGCAACTTAATCAGATATAATATTAGATACAATTTTGGTCAATGGATCGTTGAAAAAGAAAAGTCAACGGCAGATGTCAGTTATATTACGGGTCTGCGCACAGCATAGTCGCATAGCAGCTAGTGTGACAATTGGATCATATATACTGTAGAATGCAAAATGCACCAGACCTAAAGACGAGGCTGCGCGTGCGCATCGTGACTGAAAGGCAGCGCTTTCACCTACACTTCCTACCTTCATTCATAAAAACGATAAGGTTCATAATACACATTTTTAAACATCCAAAACATAACGGGAAATTAAACGAAAATATTATTCCCAAATTTATTCGCTGTTATAAGCACTGCTTATACTATAACATAACAAGATAATAATAATAACAAGATATTTGCTAAAGGGACCTATGACTTGAATAGGAAATTCAACAAAATTTTTACGTAATTCTCGGTTCTTTGTACGTACAGTACGGTTACATATTTCTCGGGTCTTGAAAAATTCTGGTACAATACTGATTTTTTTTAAAAGAGAAACTGTGGCTTAATTTTTTTATTAAATTAAAAAAAAATCCAAACATACTTATATGAGATTTTTTTAGTTTCTGTTTTGAAGGTTTTCCTACGAGGAACTGCTAGTATTTTTCTATGAGAAAAGATAAAGAGTTTTTGAAAAATGAGGTTACATCAATAACAACTGACTAAACTTTATTCTAAAAAGGATTTTATTATCGTAAGTTCTCTTTAATAAGAATCCAGAACTGCTTTCATCCTCATAAGGTATCAATAACATCTTTTCTTCTTAAAACTTTTAGTCATTGTCAGTTTCAGTACTAGTCATCTCTTTATTGTATTTTTTTTAAACATCATAAAACATTTGTCACATTTTTACCTTCCTTTATCATGAAATCCTGTCTTCCTTATGAGGATTTGCAAGAACTGGATTTATTCTCAATGTATTTATAAGAAAAATATTCTACCACACAATCTTAGACCGTTTCCACTGACAAAAGCTGATCGTTTTCTCATAGCTATTTTAATGAGAATTTAGGAAACCTTTTTAATCTGACAACAAATCTGTAACCAATCAGTTTGGCGTGTGACGATGGTAAGAAACCTGATGCTACGACGCGTATGACATGGAAGGTCAAGTTCTGATATGAGATGGCGCTGTATGCTACCTGTATATTTGTACCGTTTGAAGTAAAAATCCCTGGGACCTTAGCGTCCGCTCTTTCAAGTTTTTTCAAGAAACTCGGGAGTCGACTGGAGAGACGTAGCTAGAGGGCTCGGTCAGCGTATAATATAAAAACGTGGTAATGCAGCTCTAGCCTTCTGATTAACTTTCCTTTTTAACTTTTACGATTCCATCAGAACGTCATTGAGATACAGCCTTGTTTCAAATGAGTTGTTTTTAAATTGAAATCATATTATTTTTTTATAATATTTCATTTAATATTATAAACCAAAATCTATATTCGTTAAATTTAGACAATAACCTGGTAACACTTAAAATCGCATTTACCTTTCAGGCTCGGTTTCATGGCAACTGTACAACTAAACGTCAATTTAGTCAATATTTTTGAAAACTTCCCTACTGTATTGTCTGACCCACTCACTCACTTTTTATGTGGATTTTTTTATATTATTATAAATATGATTGAAGTAACCTTAACCTGACTTCATTTTTCATACCTACAATTGTAATATTGTAGAATAATATAGAAACACGATAAAAAAGGTATATTTATAAACTTGCATTATTTTACTTTATATTCTGTAAAATTGGTAGCATTTCAAGTTTTATAAGCATTTCGCTATTGTTTTCGAATGTAGTGAATTCAAAAGCATAACGCGGACTATAATTTCCATTTGTTTCGATTTTGAAAACTTCATGGTGTGGAGGGTGACAACTATTTTATTAAAATATAATTAGGCTACGTCAAACATGGTTGCGTTTTGTATATCTCTTTGATAAATGAATAAGGAGCTAAGAATAACGAAAATCGCGGCTTGCTACACAAAATAAACAAAATTAAAATTTTGACTTCTTAGAAAATTTAACTTAAAACTTCGATCATCTACTACCAGATTTGTTTAAAGGTCCAAAATTATTATTGTTCATTCGGATAAAGCATTGATTACGTGGAACTTGGTTTATAGGTAGATATTAAAAAATAATTAAATTTAGTAGACAAAGCGCTTAATGTAGCTCTTTACACACCTAGCAGATGTGTCGCATTCCTAGATGAATTAGTTGTTAACGTCAAGCCTGCCACGGCATAGTTCACGGGATTGCGACGCGCCAAACGCCATTTCACTATACCCAAAAGCGTTATCGGTGATCTACTGCGCGAAATACCTCTGTGTAGTAAAGCAAACGTGTCGGTCGAGTCTCGCGAACTAACATCACACGACTCGCGTGCGCTGACGCAGTGAAAGTACTTTCGCGAGCTCGTTGGCCCGGTCGTCGAACTGCGCGCGCGAGCGAGAAGATTGCCCAGGGGAGCGAGACAGGCGCAGTTTTCTCGGGATAGATGCGAAAAGTTTAAGGCGAAAGTACTGAAGCCAGAAAATCGGCACGACCGGGGCAAGCCATAAAATCGTTTGGTAAATAATTATTTTTGTTGGTGCCTTTACTGACCATAAATGCTTTACGGCTGACTATTGTTGTGCAAATAAACGCTCTGATGGGCCGAGAGCTTTTCACACCAGCGTATCAATTTTACACTAAATTTTCCAACAAACAAAGAACGTTTAAATAAACAATACGAACAATGGTTTTAAGATTATTTAATATTTTCTAACATTCAATTGTAATACCCTCAAAAATATAAGTTCATTGATTAAAACAATTCTGACTCAAACACGTGACGAACTTATTAATAAAGAGTGTGTCGCGCTTTTAAAAACTGTCTTGAAAATATATTTGCGAAATTCCTCCAACATTTTCTTATTAACAAATGACCTTAAAGCTGAAGGATTGTATGCGACTAAAGTCGGTAATATTTTTATGAGATGGTTAAGGAAAATTAGGGTTGTCATACTCTTTCACCAGTAGTATATATATAAGAATATATTATTTTATGCGTCATAATTATCACGAAACATTTAATAGGGAATCTAATTCGCTAATTGACCTTAATGTTTTGTATATTTGATGTTCACAAAATTTTAATATTTATAAAAATGTCTTGTTGGTAAATAACATATTTTCAGCATTACAAAGTTGATAATAAATAATATAATGATTTTGAGGGATATCAATCACGCTTTATCCTGAATAATTTTTGAAAGCAAATCTTGTATAAGTAACTTTAATAATGAAACTAAAACAATACTGTGTTTTTAAACAATCTAATTATAATAGCAAGAGGCACAATTGCTGTATAAGCCGCAGGCATATCTGCTCTTATTCTTACACAGAATTTCAAATATAAAGCTTACTTTAAGCCATAAGCTGAGCGGAAAATTAAAATATATTGATATTAAATATACCGAAACTAGGTAGAAATTTTAAATAGCATAAAGAAATAGTATGAGCTATGAAAGGAGATAATATACAATTAAACCACTATTTAATTTGTTTACTAATTGGAAACTGCTTTTCGTTAACACACGTTGTACCCGGCTCTCAAGCACAGTATGATAAACACGTCTCATTTACTCATTGTCATGTGTTGGGGTTAATCGGGATATTTCCAGTTGCGAAGGATGCCTATATGACATCGACGACTGCCAATGAATTGACATCTCAGTGATAGTTGTTATTTTTAAATTAAAATGTGCTTATATTGCGATGTCCAGTGCCGTCATTTTGTTGAACTACAATAAAAAAACAATCGCAATTATTACCATATTTTGGTTGAAATTATTTTAAATATCAATCCATGCTATTGTTATGAGAAAGTAAAATTTGTTTGTTTGTAGAAAGTAATATTTGAAACGAATTAATCGATTCTAAAAATTCAATAACAAATCAGAAACTTCGTTCTACCTTAGTTTATTGTTATTTTATTTTATATTATAAAAGAATGGTACCCGTCCGTTTACTGTGAGTTTTTCTTCTTCTGTATAATTATAATAAACATCCTACGTTATTCTTCCGCTTTCAGGCTAACTTTAAGCTAAATTTAATTATAATCAAGCAGAAGTTTATATATGAGAATGTACCAGACATATAGAGTTATTTTATAATACTGAGAGTTTATTATTACAAATAAAGGTGCGGACTATCACTAACGTTTAATAAAGTGATAAGATCCGTTACATCAGTACAATTTAACTTTTACAACTTATATTAAGGTTTTAAAAAAATATTACAACTTAACGAATCGAGTTTAACTTGTACCATTATTATAATACCGACAACTGTTTACGCGTTTTAATTGTTTAACAAACAGTGAAAGTTTTATGGTCTTATTACAAAAATGAACACGCGTTTAACACGAGTTTTACTAAACAGTTTCTAAAATTTTAAACACATGTTTAAAATACTCTATTACAAAAGAATATCTAAGCGGTTTCTAGCTAAGTATACGGTTTTTGTTTTTTATGCAAGCAACTATTAATAGCATTCATTCAATTCAATCTTATCGTTCAAAAACGTTCTAATTTACGAATAATGTTTTTGTTTAGATCTTTATTAAGAATATTTATTTATTTTAAGTGAAATTGGTTATAATTATTGTGACATTTGGTTTAAATAAAATGATGTAATTATTAAAATAAGCAATATATAAATTTAAAATAATACCTCAAATTGCGTAAAATGGAAGAATAGTATAATCTCAAAATAAATACATTGTGAAATGTCAATAATGACATATTGTAGTAGTTGTGGCATACACTTCAAAATTCCCGAATTTATCTACATCTTCCAAATTAATTATACACATAATCTATAATTTAGTACGAAGCGTATTTTCCCGGCAAATAAATTTATAATTAGAAATAAATTAAATCACAACAATAAAATGAGAATTGTGAACTTAGACAAGTGTTATATAATGTTTAAATTTAAATAGTGTCTATTGCTAAATAAAGGTAAGACACTCTTTTGTGATCAAACTTTTTTGAAACAAGTGTTCGACGCGTATTTAACTTTTTTGTAATAACACGACTAGTGTCTAAAGTTAGATTCCTCGTTTTTTTTATTTATTTTTTTAGTTTATTCGCCTACGTTATTATGACACACACACAATACTATACAATTTGCCTTAAATAAATATTTCCCATTCCTTTGAAAATCATAATCAGGAACATTATGATTATATCTTCTATTTGATAAGGGGATTATGTTTGTAAAAATTCCACAGATTTAGATGACTTCCCTGTAGTCAAGAATAGCAAAGTATCGAATAGACATTATCATGTTTTCCTAGTATGTTATCTGATATAATTACACTATGTCTTTAAACACAATACAACTATTTTGCCTGAAATGTTAAAAGACCTATTTGGGAAGGGTTTCGTTATATGATTTTTATATTGTCAATATATTTATTATCATAGCTAAGCCCTTACAAGTATCGGCATAATTTTAGGTAAAATAAACATTACCTTGACACAATGCCACCGGTTCAGTAACTGTCAAGTGATACACAAGTAAACACACACATAAAGCTATTTTAATACGGAATTTAAAACCACTTATTATTTATCATCAAATTATTCCTTCCTACGATTCAGGCTTGAACATTGTATTATGTATATGGTAAATAGATTAATACCTATGGTATACTGTAGTGTAATGAATTGACGAATTACTATTATAATTTTTTTTTTTATATATTATAGGGGGCAAACGAACAGGTGGGTCACCTGATGTTAAGTAACCACCGCCGTCCATATACACTAGCAACACCAGGGGAGTCACAAGTGCGTTGCCGGTCTTTTAAATATGTGGGCCTCCGGCGCTCTCACTGGCCGAACGAAACGCAACAGTGCAACCACTGTTACTTCACGTCGGTTTTTTGTGAGAAGGTGGTACTACCCCGGGCGAGCCGACCCATTCATGCTGAAACCAGTAATAGCTTCAGCGTAGCTCTACCACCTATAAAGATCATCGATTACAAAAAAGAAGATGCGTCGTCCTGTGAAATTTTTGAAGATTATGTTATAAAAAGATATGTTCTTAAACATCATCATAAAATCTAAAATACTTTATACAATTTTTATTTAAAATCAATCTTTATGCGAATATCGACTTAACACTTGAACCAATCGATTATTATTGACTAAGAACTTATCTAAATTGAAAAGGAATCAGATATTTCTATGCTTGATTGTGAGTATATTTTATACAGATGATTATATGTTTGTATTTAATCATGTCAGATATCAACACAATACACAATGTATAAAGTTAACAATATATAAATGAGGTATGGAGTAAGTAATCATTATCGATAGTCGAAAAATATGAATGAGTTGAAACAATATAAAATAAAACAACACTAGCACCACTATAATCCATTAAAATAATATGTAAGTTTATACATGCTATTACAAATACAGTTGATTCATGTTCATTCAATAGTCGTTTTATTTATTTAATAAGACTTTACATATAATAAAATTATAAGTTTATAATGGTTATTGCAATTTGTTTTACTACTATCCAAATTTATGCATGCATAGCAATTAATTATCATCTCTTTTATTTCTCTACATTTAACCCCAAAATTTTCTGTACGATTTTTCTTTTAACTGTAGTATAATTTCCCGCTGATATTCTTACTATAACCTCATCCTGAATTCCGGGGCCGTTACGCATTGGTACGCGTACAACTGGCCTTGGACTCGCCCCCCGCTCCTCAGTTGCGTAGCGGCGTATCGATCCGACGTAGCTACGTACTACGAGCGTTTGTTACTATTTCACTAATATTATTACTCTAGCTGATTTCCACTGAGGTTTATTCTATTACAGCGCTCTTCTCTACGAATAAGTGGAAAAAACTATAAAGAGTGAGTAAAATGATCTTTACACATATTGTGTGCTTATCTTCTATACATATAATAAGAATGTAAATCCAACGTGTCTGTACTTATTGATTTTTGAGAAAAAAAAATGTTGCAGGTGTCTAGAAATAAGTAATAGAATCCATTTCGATCATTTTTAGAAATGTTTGTCTGTCTGTCCGTTTTTTTGAACAGGCATCACTGGTAAAGTACTAAGTTTCTGATAAAACTCCAGCAAATAATCAAGCATATTGCGGGGCAACATTAATTTTTTGTTTCATTAAAATCGGTTCACTCTATCAAAAGTTATTGTAATTTTAATGACGACGGGAGTTAAGTACGAAAGAAAAATAGATAAGTAAATGGACTTTAGCCTCATCCAAAAACCAGGGTATTTCATAAAATAAATATACATTATCACAGAATTACATTAGTAAGACATAGAACGAAAGAAACATAGACAATCTTTTTTTACATAAATAAGTATTAATAACCTAAGAAGTTCAGTAATTAATTAATATGCATTATTGCAAATAAATGGCGCTCAATATTAATATAAATCTATGACTACTATAATATACATTCTACAAATTGGCCAATTACAAATATTACATATTTCTATAAATTGTATAACTTACTTTGTACTTTGTATAAGTAAAATATGATTTTTATTTTTATAAAGCATAAGGTTTATGATTAAATTTGTAAATTTCTAATTAGTTTTGTGTTGTAAATATTACAAGTTATTGCACCTTATCACATTTTAGGATTCTTACATAAATGTAAGAAAAAGCATCTTTAGAAGCAATAACAGACTACATTTTTGATGACAACAGATGCTTTTAGTAGGAACTTATAATTTTATTGGTTTACTGTTGTAAGAATATTATTGCAAGCAAGAGTATAGATAACAATGAGATAATTTCTGTGTTTTTTAGGTTTACTTCCAATTAAAATTTTCATAAATTTACCTTGATTCTAATGTCTTAATTACGCTTTGAATTAATGAATACTTTTTGGTTTATGCATTAGGAGCTTGCATTTTCTTCCAGCAATACCGAGAGAAAAAAGATTGCAGGCAGTGCAAATAAAAGAAAGGATAACATAAAAATAATAATAAGAATGAACTATGTGAAGTATGTATGAATGAATATTATAAGCCCTCCGCTGATTTTTTAAGACTCAGATCTCAAAATGGCAAATTATGTTTTCAATTATTTTTTAATTTTACTACATCGTACATTGTAAATTTCATGGTTTAGTAAAAAAAGTTCGTACAAATGAAAAAATAACTTTATGAACCATTTTACATGAAAATTATTATTTTACAATTGATCATTTGTTATTTTTCAAAGCTTTGTAATAAATCAGGTATTTTTTAAGCGTATGCTGTCAACAGTCTATTGACCTATGCCTCAGGTCTACATTCGTTTGTATAGAACTTAAATATTTATGGTTTTGGACAGTCCAGGGATTAATATTGTTTTTACAGTTGTTAAATTAGAATATTATTGTTATGTTACTCCTATACCTGCGTGTATCGTCACGAAGTTTTGTCCATGTTCGCAATAAATTTAGATGTGGGCACACATTACCATCGTGTGCTACAAACTGACTGTATGACGATAGATGCAGCACTATAGCTAGGCCCACGGCTTTCACACACATCAAAGGAACTTGGAAGCTCTAATTTAGGGTTATTATTGAAGTGACAAAGGGGTGTGATCATTATTAGTTATTAGGCTGACACTTTACATTACAAATATACAAGATATACAGATATAAATTCAAATTGTTTGATTAATTACTGTGTTTTGTATTCCGTTCCACACGGACGAAGTCACGAGCACAGCTAGTAATACTTATAGTTCTTACATAATCATTGTTCCCTATTTTAAATTTGCAATTTAATTTATAATAATTATTTTAATTTATAATTTAGTGTAAACCTTCTAATGTACTGATCACAAATACGAATCTATCGAAGCAACAAACAGTGTAAATGTATTGCGATCCGAAATCAGTCACTACTACCATGCACATGATGATAAAGTCATCACAGTGACTCAATTTTGATTTGTCATATTAGGAAGTAAGTCAATGTATATCGAGCTGCAGAAATACTTGTATACTAGCATAACAACGGTCAAGAATGATGTATATTGGATTTCTTGGTGGTTGTCGTTATTTTTGGATTGCACTGTGGTTCCATCAGGTAGAATGCCATCACTTTGCCATGCTACAATAGAAAAAATCTAAATTTGCCATTTCTAAACCGACATTTATTTAGCCAGTTTACGTTACTTTTTCTTTACAAAACACCAAATTTTAATTTTAGATCATGTTGTAATAAATTTTATTGGTAATCTATAATTAGGTTGTTTGATAAACACATATGTATTATAAAACTGGTTAAATAGTATAAAATAGAGAACGATATGAACCGCATACAATAGATAATTAATGCATTAATATTTCACATAGGTCACTAACAATTTTATTGCTCCGATAATGATAAATTGTTGCGAGAATTTTTTCACGGCTATTGCTCGCGACACATTTTGCTATTATTTACCACGAGCGCCCAACGTGTTTGGTAATTTAACAATTTTTATTCCATCTGAAAAACGTGGTAAACGTAAGATATATTTATTTAAATAACAATTTTCTTTCTAATCTTGTGTGTGTGAAATTTTACAATTCATTTCAAACATTTTGATATAGTATATGAATAAAAAAGTGAAAGACATAAGAAAAACAGTCAACGATAGACTTTACAGTATAATAACAATAATAATAGAACTTAGAAAGCTTCCTCCCGCTACCGCGTATGAACATAACCACCCCCGATCGTACTTCATTGATACACGTGTCGACTCCCCCTCCCTTACCCCAAAAAACCCTCGTCATTTCGTAAGTTACTACGCGACTCATATACAAATAAATGTTATATATACTTTTAGGTCACACGATCTATTTTTATATAAATGTGCACATGTACGGCTTTTTAATATATCTTTAGCTTTGCAGAAAACTCTGCAAAACGTCAATTTGAAGACTTCATTAGGATTGTAGGGAACTATTATAATATTAATCTAGAAGTATATTATGATAAGTAAACAAGATTGATTTCTAGAAGCCTAATTTTATAAACGAGCATCGTTATCTATACGAACATAATATAAAACGGAAGCTATTATTTTTGTTCGTTTAAACACACTGCCTCTGGAATTATCAGTGAAATTTGAAAAACCTCTTTACATATTACTATACTAGTAGCTATGGCCTGTAGCTTCGCTCGCATTAATGTATATTGATGTATCCTTCGGGAACAGTTCATTTATAACTGGATGAAATGTTGCGAAACGTCATGATTATCGGTGAAGTTACGACGTGAAAGTAAGCTTCACAAACAAACAAACATTTTACGTACAAACTCATTTTATAATATCAATAAGGAAATAAGGATTTGTTGAAAAATGTTCCTAGCCTCTCTAATATCACGCTACGACTCTTAGGATCGAATCAATTACCAAACCAAAGTCCTCAGAAAGCACGCTAAGCGAGTTCGAATTCACAGTGAGGGTGTCGTTTGTTGGCAAATATTAAGCGCAAGTAAAAGCGGTACATCTATTTAATGTTAATATTATTTAAAATTAAAAAGATATTATGCAATCCGCGTATGCGAAGAAATTATTTTTGATTTACCAATGAATTGTGTTATTTTTTCATACTTCATGGGTTGACCACAGTCGTACTGGATGTTAAGTGAGCTTTTTAACTACGATTGTAACCACTTCAAATGTAAAGAGGATTCATAAGTCAAGTAATTAGCCAGGTGGACATTAGAGAGCATCCTGTTACCATGTTATGATTTCATCACGAAATTCTCAGGAGAAATTCATTGAGAATATGTAAGTAAGCCTGTCTTAGAGATACCTTTATTTTTTTCATTCAGATATATATATATATATATATATATATATATATATATACTTGTGATATGATATTAAAATTCTTCGAACAGAGAATATCTTTGTGAAAATGAGCATTAATGTACTTTGTACGGTGGCAACAAACCGCGTAGGTAGAAAGGCGGACCTACCTCAGTTGCCTAGTGATAGCGTATTAAACCCATCCCTCCTCCCAAACACCCGGCTACGTATAATAGGTATTTCATTAAGGTTACGTGCTCAAACACTTTCAATAGATAAGATGTTTAATAAAGGGGATGAGGGGCGGAAGGAGGCAGCTAAAATTCAACCCTTGACGTCCCATGAGTGGTATATTTATGGTATACAATATTTTATGATATAAAAAATATATATTTATTTCTTTATTTAAAAGATACTTACTGTCATAATTTGAAAAAAAAGGTCATG
This sequence comes from Antheraea assamensis, assembly GCA_035772565.1. Classification (NCBI taxonomy): domain Eukaryota; kingdom Metazoa; phylum Arthropoda; class Insecta; order Lepidoptera; family Saturniidae; genus Antheraea; species Antheraea assamensis. The sequence goes on from JAQQSE010000067.1 coordinate 555,165, forward strand.
TTAAGCAAACTCAGAGTAGTAATTTGTGGAGCAAATAATTAATTGTGCTATCATTGCAAGTATTTTTTTATAAATACTTTATAGGTTTTAGCGTTTCACAATAATCTTATCTGATGATAAATGACGATGTAGTTTAAGATGCTAAAAAGCCAAACCTAGAGGGGAAACTGGCTAGTGAGTACAGCTGCCGGAACACACCCACAGGTGCTTGGCAATAAATTATCAACTTGACGGTAGTAACTAGACAGGCAGACTTAGAAAACGCCCTATCATCATACTATGGTTGTTTTTCTTTGTTTCATTTAGGGATTTTTATCATTACAGATATGTCAGTCCCATCGTAACTTATATCTACTTACAACTAAAACCCTTAAGTCTAAAAATAAAAAAAACCAATAGACTAAACTGGAAATTTAAATGAACTACACAGCCTTTTCGAAAATTTAAATTTTGCCGATGAAATATGTCCAGACCGTAACCTGTAAGTAGAAATAGGTAAACTTCCGTTGACATTAGCTTCTGTGAACCAAGGTACAGGTGGCGGCTGACACTGTTCAGTACGGTACCAAATCCCTTTCTCTCTTGAAGCTATATTAAAATATTATTTCCGCATGCCATAACACCTTATCTTACATTTATATAAGACTTCGGAATAATACGGAAGAATACTTATTTCTGAACCGTCTACTAAAGATTTTAGATTTGCAATCCCATCTGCTTTCTCGTTTCCTTCTAACTCTATATGAGACGGAACCTATTGCAGTCTCAGACCCATAAAAGAGCTATGGACTTTCAAGATCTCTTGTAGAATTGCATAATGCTATGGTTTCATTACGATGATTTCCTTGACCAAGCGCTCCGATGTAGTTGCAGGGATTCGAACCTACATATCGATTGACGTGTTGTCAGATACGCTATCGACTAAGCCATCATCGCTTCAATGACTATACGTTCCAAATATCTGTATACACCGCGCACATAGTGATGCACAGTGATGCGGCTTACAAACTGACATGACAGTTGACTTAGATGAGCATTCAAGTTAACCGAATGAAGTCGAACAGTTGACGATTGGCAACCTACAATAATTTGAGCACTTTTTTTTTTCGCACTGAGTACACTGTTGGCTTGTTACGGCCGCTACAGTTTCACCCAACTACTAAAAGGATAATAATTTGAGCACGTATGTATTTATACAGTACATTATTCATTACATTACATTTTATGTTTTAAAAGTTTCAATTACAAGACCTTTTTCATGTTTATTTATCAAATGTTTCCAATTGCAAATATCACAATAAAAAAATTACGCTATCAAACGTAACGTTATAATTTACGATAATATTCAAATATATGATTACATAAAAGGTGTCAATATTGCCTAACACTTCACTGACCTTCGCTGTAGAAAGCGAACGTTCAGAATTGAATAAAATTTAAATAAGAAACGGTTAATTTCTATCCGATACGAGGAGAACTTTCGATTTTACGCTTGTTCAGAGATTTTATGCTTTTGTCAATATATTATCTATAGAAGATGCATTACAACGTATTAAGGCTTAGTCCACTGAAACTGGGTAGACTTTGCCACGCTAACAGTGAGGTCAGTTCGAAAAAAAAAATTGAACATACAGTCAAATTAAATACCGTATACATATTTTGTATTATTTTAGTCTGTAGTTACTATAAAAAAAAAATTTAAAGTTTCTTTAAAATTAAGAGTTTATTTCAACATGCCTCTTGAAATAAAATCTTAGAATTTCGAAGATCATAATATCGAATTATGATAGCACTGCTCGCTTAACCGTAATTCTACCAAAGTAAAACTGAGATAGTTAGATATACAAGGCTATCTCTATAGTGACTCCGTAATTTTACATACAATAATAATATTAGAAACACCAAAGTAACTCGTGGTTTGAAGTGAAATTTGCCATAAAAATGGAGAAGTATAGGTTATTTTCCGGTGACGTAGATAATCTTAAAGGGGCTTGATAACAACATTTCTGAGGGGGTTTACTACTGCGAAATTATATCGTTTTTTCTATAGAGTAACGTCAATTAGTATTTTGTTATAATACACTTTAATTCATTAGTATAAAAGTTATAAATTAATGATATAATAATTAACAAAACGTTTTATAATTTCAAATTATAATAAATATTTAAGAAATCGGTATTATCCTAACTCTTATCATAAGTATAACGGAAAGAGAGATTGAGCCACCAATTAGTAAATTTTAATTTTAAAAGTAAAAGATATTGTCTTTCGGAAACCACTAAGACATTAAGATACTATCGCTATTTTCTTTACCTATTAATTCATTACGAGCTCTTTTTATTAACAGGATTGGGAGTTGTGGATAAAATATTATAAATTTTTGCTAACAAAATTTGGAGGCCCTGAAGCTCATTATTAAGACGCCTGGTACAACGGTAATTACGTCTCTGCTATTTTCATCCTAATTATATAGAAAAAGATGCAGACAAAGTAGCGGTAAAAGCTAATATACTAATGTTACAAAGATGGGCGAATTACACTTTTATAAGGAACTACTAGTGTGATTCGGAAAATTCTGTCAGAAAAAATTGATCAGGTTGACGATTATGGGCTATGTTACTATGTAATAAATAAGAACAAATTCGCGGATGTTTGTCAGTATTTAACAGATTACAGAAAATTACTTTTTTTTTCAGTCAGTAAAAGTCTTTTCTGCCAGTGAATTATCAGAATCGGATCAGTAGTTTATATATGTATTTTCATAACTACGACTTTGACATTTCCATAAAACTGTAAACCTATGTTATCTCATACGTGTGCCATGACTAATTCAAGTAAAAACAATTATTACAGTCCTCGGCAAGCTTTTCGACCACTCAGAATATAGGTGCGCATAATACAGATTCACCCACACAGAACACAGGTATAAATACGTGTTATATTATACGCATAACATCGATATAACTAAAGCATAAATAAATATCAATTTTAGATTCCTGTAGTAATATTTTAAGTTTTTTTGTATTAACCTCTAGACTGTATTACACACAATACCGAAATTAAGACTACTTTCAGAGCGGCCAAAAAGATTGGGAAGGACTGTATCTGTAACTCAATATCGAATTTTGCATTAGAGATTTATAATTTTAGCGAGACATTAAATTAATTGAGCACACGGTGCAAGACCTTATGATTATTATTTATGCAAAGAAATTGTTTATTTCATATACATTTCATAAATGTTTATTTGATTTTTAATAATGCGAATAAATATACATAGCTATAAGAGACTTTTAAGAAGTCTATAAACCTTAAATGTTTAAATAGTTTGTAACATTATAATGAACCTTGATTTTTAAAGCGATCTTAATGCACGTTTATTTATTTCTTAACCTTTACAATAATGAGATCAACTTCTTGTGATTGATTTCGTTCGCTTATTAACAAAAATATTAAAACCTTCTAATAAAGTGATAGACGAAATACAGAAGACAAAGTCACACCAATTGTCAACTATGCGGACAACATAATGTTTGCGCCAGCTAAAACGAGATAAATTAATTTTCATACGTGTTTTGTTTTTAGTTACAACCTACATTAAATGAGATGTGAGTGCAAAATTTAAAATTCGGATATATTAAATACTTTTTGTTAAAAAATTTCATTAATGCATAGTTTAATGTATACTTTAACTTATGCTCCTTATCATTGAATCATTATCATTCATTCACTTAAGTGACATTATTATTTATTTAACGTTAAAGGTTACACGCTTTTAACTGTCGAAGTGACGTAATTCATAACTGAATGTCACACTGACAGTGTTTTGACAATGGTAAATGTCATTGTAATTCCCAGATTCGGGTAATTGAAGAGAAAATATATTATAGGATGGTTGTGGATTACGTAATATGGACATTTATTACTTAAACATCTAATTTTAGGAATACGGACGCTTGCGAGTAGTCCATAATCTGTTCTGATTTGACACCTTGATATCTGTGAAAATTGTCTCAGAGATTTCAAAGCGAACGAGATTTTATTCGTTTGAGTTCTCACCATTTGATCTTTGGTTTGGATTTAAAGTGTATACCTTTTATGATTGTCTTCCTTACGTGAGATTAAATATAGTTAAAGATGTTAAATTACAGTAATACATTTTTTTTAATATAAATAACTCGAAATTGTAATGGTGATTGTGAAAATGAACGAAATAGCATAGATCGCCGCCGGTGCGTTTTATTTTTAAACAAGATACGAGTGACCTCAGGAATGTAGTGCCAATGTCGTAGTAACTAGGTCTATGTCAGGCGTCGTCGGTGCGCGCGGCCTTACACAGCTAGTGTGGCTACACGTCGCACGTTTTGTAGCCTTATTTGGCTGTTTCGACTTTCGGCGGGGTCACTGGGCTTTCGGTGATCGCCTTATTCGTATCCGCATTATTTAATAACAACAAAAAAAATATTAGTTTATTTTATGAATGTGAAAACAATTAGTTTTTTCTTTGTGTAACTTCATCTAATTAATTTCTATAATTCTTTTATTATTTTATTAATTACCGTGAGTACCTAACTAGATGGAAATAATTAAATTAGGTCGCTTTACGCTTAATTAATAAATAAGCGTCTATTATGAACGGTAAAAGGTGTGAATAAAAAATTAACCTATTAAATTCCAGTATATAAATTCAAAAATAATAAAATCATAGATTTTTAACGCTCATCACTTTGAAGCTACGAGGAATCAATCTGGGTGTAATTCTTAAATGAATATATATTATTAATTCCAGGATAGACAGAAGTTATAAATCACGTTTAGCTATACATATTCAAAAACAATGATCAAATTATAGTATAAAAAATGAAAATACAACTCACTTTTAATCTGGATAATATTTCCCGTGAAACACTAATAGCGTTTTCACGTAAACGAACCCGCGGGTATTAATTAGTCATAATAATGTGGCAAAGTAGATCTTAAGAGCATCATAGAATTATTGAAGCAAAGGAATTTGTGGTCTTCCCAAATATGTACAACCGTAATCTCCAACCTTGGAATCCTTGTTAATATTTCACTAGCCTTTGCCCGCAGCTTCGCTCGTATTACTGTAAATTTGACCTATACCGTTTTACCTATTACCCGAGTACATTAGATTTTTTTCTGGACGAAAGTTACCCTGTGTCTTTCTTCTGTATCCCTGACATTTGAGTACTTAAGGAGTAAAAGCGTAACAAACAATCAAACGAACTTACGCTCGCATTTGTAATATTAGTAAGGAAGTAAGTAAGCACACCGACTGTGATGAGGCTTTCGACGGCTTATCAATTCCTCTGTTTGTTTATTATGATAAAATTTCCTATACATGTATATTACCACTATAAAAAGACTAGATTTCTTCAGTCTAAACTGAGAGAGAATAACTGAAGGTTAGTACACGAGTACTCTAATGATTTTTCATCTATGGTATATACGCATTGTATTTCCGCCACGTGGCCCGCCAGCTGCGTAAAGATTGATGTATCATGTCAAAGTCATGACAGGTGTTACGCTGATGACAGTGTAAATATTGAAATGAACTCTCTCTTTGAAACAGGCAGTAACATATTATGGAATCTACATATTTTAAGCCTGCTTCAATGGAGCATATGACCTGTGAGCATCAATTTTTAATTTACTAGGTTTTCCAGCGACTTTATTTACGTGTTTTTCAGTATTATAAAAGTGAAAACTAGCCTATCCTTCTCCAGGTCCCACATATACTCAATGTCAAAGAAGAGAAGAGAAGAGAAAGAAAGGTTCAGAGGTTTGGCTCTGAGTTACTTTCGCATTTGAAGTATTATTAAATTCGGACATTTATACGACATTAACGAAATATAAAAGCAGTTACTTACAATTGAAAAAAGTGTATGGAAAAATTGTACAATATGAACCTGCATACGCGCTATACATTTTCTAATTATTATTCAACGTTCACCTTGCCAACTTGTATACATACACATGGTTAGCGTATATGAAACTAGCTGTGTCCGCTTCTCCGTACGTATTTATTAAATAATAATTATATTCCATATGCTTATACAAATTTCACTAAAATCGGTATTGAATAGACAAATTTTTATAGATTTTCATCGCCGCTACATCAATTCCACAGCAAAACACTGACTGCTGTTCTTGTTCGAAATATGTGCTTGGCAATACACAATCTTCTACGAAGCATTCTAGATAGAATCTCGGGAATAATATTATCACTGGCCTCAAAAAACTGCTATACTTTTGAGGTCGGTTATTAGACTTAGCTATAGACAGCAGTAAACACTTAGCATTAGTGCGTGCCTATTTGCTGGCCTAACAATAAAAAAAACAATACGCTGTTATGGTATGTATTGTAGTAAAACTTCAAACTTAAAGATTCCGGAAAAAATAACATTCAGTCACTAAAATAATTTACATTTATGCAGAATGGAAGCATTAAGTTAGCCAAAAATTTATTTCGGTGCAACAGGTCAAGCAATATAAGCGTCTATCCAGATATTGGGTCAAAGGAAACTATACATTTAGTTCTTATTTTTATAAATAGATACAAAACAGTAAGAAAAATTAATGAATCGTTACTTTTATTTTTTTCGTAATTTTATCATCATTCATTTTTTCACACACTAGTTTTTACAAACGTTTGTTATTATTTGGTTTGATTATAAAAGACTGTTGTTTTTTCCGTTTAACTATTTTGTATATTTATGCAATAATATGTTCAGAAAGAAAAAAAATATCTTATACGAAATATATACTATTTTGAAAAACAAATTGATTGTTTAAACATTTTGTCTTTCGAGCAGTTTTTGTTAGCAATTGTCGTTGTTTTATTAGAATGAATTACTTTGCTGGCTCATTACAAAAGAAAAGGAACAAACTTTTCAATATCTACAAATTATTAATTAGAAATACATTATTAAAAAAAAACTTCATACACATAACAACGCACGCACTCGGAATCCGGTAATACGAATGATGACGGTCGATATGGACGAGACGGAGTTACCCAGGACATCATATGATAGAGCAAGATGGAAGCAAGAGTATCCTCACGGCCATACCAGTGCGAACAGCTAGTAAAATCTTAATAATGATATGTTATATTTGAATTATTCTATTCAATTAAAATTCATTTTAATTAAAAATAGATCTTTTACGAAAAGGAAGCAGTAAATAGAAAAATAAGTATCTCGGGCTAGCGGTAATTGTCAACCAATCTGTTCGTATCCCCTTATAACCTCGGATTGATGCTAGCCCTGAACTTTACAGCGCGAGCATTGTTATTTTGCCACTTTTTTAATTATCTATAGCTACTAAATATACGTCTTTTGAGCATAACTTCGAATTATTTTCTAAATATCACTTTTCAAAGTTGTAACAAAATGGTAGTTCCCTTATTAAACTCTACAAGGTGTTGTTTTATGACATATATATATTCATGATCCATGTTATTATTTCTATTTTATTTCTGTTGTGCACAATAAAGAAACCTTAATACGCAAAATTTTAACAATCTTATTACTATTATAAACGACAAAGTTTGTGAGGATGAAAAAACTATTTAATGGATATTGATGAAATTTTACAATAACACAGCATACTTAAGAGTTCAACTTTACATATACACTCCAGTATAACTAACACATATATTATATAATGTATAAATATTGTTTAAAATTATCAAAATATAAGAACGAGTGTCAAGTAAACTTGAAATACTTACTATTTGTGAGCCATCTCGGCATTCGCTGTCTAAACCGTTTGAGTTACACGAAGATAATGTACGATGTCATCATCTAATAAGGTACAAACGTAAGCGAAATCGCTGACAGCTGCCAGTATTACATAACTCCGGAAGGTACGTAACGATAATTATGAGGAACGCGACCCCCATACACCACGTATAACAGGAACAATAGTGGCAGGCTTAGGAGTGCCGCATTGCGGGCTGTGCCGATAAATGCAGTAAACAATCAGTCGTGGTGTGTATCGAGTGCTTTGGCTGGTGGAATATCAACCCGTTATTCGCAGGTTCGTATCCCGACATATACCAACAAAATTTTTAGAATTCGCGTATATTTACCACTTTAAATTGGTAACACTCTCGGCTGACGGTGAAGGAAAACATCGTGAGGAAACCGAAACCTGATAAATGTTCTTGTAGTGCGACCGTATGTTGGAAAATATAGAGCTTGACCGACTTTCTTGATTATTTTTTTTCCTAAGGGGTCATACGAGTATACGTAGTTCTTAACTACCATTGGATCCGGTAGCTGCCACTGTTGTTGAGATCTAGCTCTTCCTTGTAATTTTCAGACAAATTTTATGTTTCCAATCTTTGTTAAATTTCCCATACAAAATAATGAATGCATAATTTTCAGCGTTCTCATGATAGTTTTTATTTATTATTTTTTATATACCTGACTTATTAGGATCGGTGGCAGGATGACGTTAGTCGACTGTTTCCGCTAATAAGAAAACTCCATATAAAGAAGTAAGTGAAACAAAAGACAGTAAGAAGATCTTCAAAAATACTGTCAGTTTGACGTAGAGTTGCTCAGTTGCCATTTTATTTCATGGTCATACTTCGTTACTACACCCGTACGAAGCCGCGGCCGGAGCGAGCGACCGAATCGGAGCTCTCAGTAAAGGTAAACATCATGAAGAAACCATAGCAACATTGTAGCTTTTTCTAAGCCCATGTGTTTTGAACAGCTGTATTTGAGAGCCAGTTGTCTACAGGACTATCTACTAAATCTAATAAGTTAACTGAAATAACAGGACGTTGTGATTGTATTTAATCATGTGCACATTTGAAGTCAGAAATCATTTATTGACTATAGGTCTTGAGAAGGCGCTTATGAACGTCGAAACCACCATCGGTTCGGCATCGAGAAGAAACGGTAAGACAATCTGGTTTATATTTTTTGCGTACATCTCTTTATAAAAATGCATTTGCATAATCGTTTTAGCGGATGTCATTTCCAGATATCACCATTGCTTACAAATATTAGTATACTTTACAATAGCCTTTTCACATTAAAACGTACATGACATAACGAGTGAACTTACTATCCGGCAAAACGATAACGTGATTTAGTATCTTATTGCAGAACCTAATTCTATTACCTACTGAGCTTAAAACGTGGAATGGCTTATTTGTGATTATGTCTAGTATCAAAATCATGCCCGTATTAATCCCCTGTTTCATATGAAGTTCTCGTCAATAGCTCGATGCGCGTTTGATGCAACTCATGGCAACAGCCTAAGCCGAAGCTGCCCATAGGCCGTTGTGTTAGTTGCTCATCGGCTGAGTGCCTTAGTAGTCCGATGAAGTTGTAAAGGACCGAAATACCAACAGTGGATAAGCCAGGTCGAAAAAAAAGGAAAAATAATCGTCAATACCGTGAACGTTTATGAAGCGGAAGTGACTACTATACCGGCATCTCTCTTTCTCGGTCAATATTACATGGAAGTCTTTAAATGAAAGATGAATGAATGTTTATTCGGTAAAGGCGATACATTGTCAGCTTCATCTCAAATTATCATCAGGTGAGGTAACCTTAGCCGAGAAGAACTTTGAACTACTAAATAATTCCTTTGTTAAGCATACAAGTCACCAAAAAGATGATAGAAATTTCTACTTAAATGAACTCGTCAATAAAATAATAATTCACAAAAGTGATTACCTATTTCAACATAATACAATTTTGTATAACATTTTTATTGCTTGCATACACAAAATTTTATTTAGGCCGCCACATTGTGAAATGTGTTTGTGCTGAGTATGCTTCGGCGCACGATTCAGAATGAAACAATATGTGACACGGTTTCACAATGCGCCCTTAATAATTTTATGCACTTGATCATATAATTATAGTTGTTCAATAATGAATGCACGTACACACGTGTATTCTTTATTACAGGCTTAATTTTGTGATTGATGTCATTTATATGTCAACAGGTAATTCCTTACGCTACACTGTGACATATAGAAAATCTTTCGAATCTTAGATGATTTATTATTCTATCTATCATTTTTTAAACATTATATCTCACATTAATAGTTATAATCATCAACATTATCATAAATTTTCCATGGATAAGCTTGGTTTTAGTTCACCTGAGCTGTGGCCCACTATTGCGTTATTCACTTTTGATTATCGTATAAAATCTACGTTTCGTCGCACAGTCATAATTCGGTTCAAAATTCCTGCATTTACATATCAGTTAAAAAAAACTTCATAGTTCATACCGTGCCGAGTGGTCGAGTGCCGAGTGGTAAATCAGTCAAACTATGCATCTAGATTTTACTTTATTTTTTCATTTTCCCGATTTGCTGCAAATAGGTCAATATTGTGGGTATCACCAAGCAATGCCGCTAATTCTTTGGTAGTATTTCAATTCATAAGTAACTTTAGGGACTTCTCTTTCTCGTGGCTCATTTTTCAAGTAGAAGTTTCCGCTGTGTAAGTGGTTAAACCAAAAACGCACGATACATTCGTTCACTTGTATCTTCTTCTCTAAATTACTCTGACTTTGACACATTCTAAAAGCTGAATGTATAAACAATTGAAAGTAGAACTATCAAATGTCACATTTTTTTAAATTAAGGATGTTAGCGTGAAAATTTTCCATTCTGAAATCTGACATAGTACTGATATATTTTTAATTAAAATTGGCCAGAACGTTAAAACGATAATTAATATAATATAAAACCGTTATTATTAAACAAATTACAAAACTTAATATCGATTCCAATATCGAAAATAATTAATTATAAATCTGCTATAATTATTACGTCGTTTAACATAATAACCTTTACAAAATAAATATAAGGACAGATCAACAAACAATAACCGGGAAACACGAAATGCACATTTCACACATGCATACTGGTATTCCCAGACGCTTTTCTTCAACGCAGTCATTTTATTATATCTCATTATAAAATCAAACTCGCTGCTGCCCGCGACATTACTCGTGTTGATGTTGATTACATTTATTCTTCGGGGTACTACAACTTATACTGACAGATAATCCATAACGATCATATCTAATTTTATCTCTGGTAAATATAGACAATTTTCGGGAAGGACCAGTAAAATATCTATTAAACTTATTTTTTGTTATATTTCAAAGGGAAAACAAAATCCGAGACATTATTTGTTAATAAGTTTAATTCAACATTAATGGCATTAGTCAGGGAAATATTTCAATGTTTATCGAATAACATAAAAAATATAATGCGTCCATTTTACACTAGTATAAATAAAAATGACGCTTCACTAAACGGAAAACCTTCGCAAAGACCAAGGTCTTTGTCCGAACCCTAAATTGCTAATAATGGTGGCACAGTAAGGACCTTCACCAGCACGCGCATGCGGCCCTCGTATCAATTTATTTAAACTTAACCCACTGATCATGACATACTTTTAGCGATTACGCACCGAGCGAGGAGGCGCGCGCGCTCACACACGTTTTTCGGTGTTTCTCACGTCTATTTACACGACTCGTGACGTCAACGATACGATACCTTTAACCTCATTAACCACTACCAGGTAAGAAATATAATAATTTATCATAAATGTACATTTCTTACGTTAAGCTCAATAAAGACGCTGACAATAATGATCGGCAAACATCTAACTTTGAACATATTAATTGCATTAATTCATTTTTAAATATAACGACAATTAAATCTTCTAATCTTTACTGTCATTGCTGCAGTATTCATATTCAGAATTGTTAATTCAAATTATCAGATATGTCTTCAACTTCAAAATCGCTACTAAAGTATATATTTAAAAACTTTACAATAAATGAATTAGGCAACACTAGAAGATAATTACTCTGTGGATTCTTAGAAATCGTATCACATTGGATAACTTAGATTTAAAATTGAAAGTAACTTTAAAATTTTGACACGTGCCGTGCGCTCACGTAAGTGGGCAAAAATCTCGACGAAGTGCAGCGGGGACAGAGCATGCCGAACGAAACAAAGTGTCGTGCTGCACCACGCCGCGCCGTGCAGTAACTCCGTGATCGTACACTTTACGTCATATGCGAACAGACCTTTGGTTAAACGCTTTATGGGTCAGTAGTATAGGTCAGAATAAATAGATCCATGACCTTTATGCTTGACAACTAAACGTAGGTGATATTACATAGTTAATGTACCTGTATCTGTCGAATTCAAATAGTAGTTTTGATAAATGAATTCATTTTGAGACCGACTAGTATTATAAAGTTTTGACTGATTTATGGTTGTCAACTATATATTTGTATGTTAATAATAGTTATTAGCGTCAATCAACAGCAACCGTTTGACCATAAACCATTATTTTTAAATGTAATATCTGTTGTATCGATATTAGTTAACTTGAATAAATGAAGAATTTCAACAATAATATCAATGTTACAGATTAGAACGTCTAAGCGCGAATACTAGGGTATTTTTTCGGCGGCAACAGTCCTTGTGTCACTTGCATTGACAGTTCTTCTTCTTTATTTTTAGACTCCGGCACGGTTAGTGCACTAGCCAGCGTCAAGTAACAAGATTTTGCCAAGTAAGTGTCTTGTGATAATTTTAATGTTCTAAAAAGATAGTGGCTTCCTTGTTAGAACTTTCCATAGAGTTTTGGTGGCATCTGTAACAGATCTATATAGGCCCCTTATCGAAAATAAAATAATATTTATACAACCAACTCCATCTAGTTAGAATTATACAGAGTTCTCCATACTTGGGAAATATTGGTGTATCGAAATTTTGACAGACATAACAATGGTACGATAGCGTAGCTAGCGCCAACTTTAGATACTTTTATAATACATGTTAAATAAAAGGAATAAAGGGAAAATACTAATTATAATATATTGGTAAAATTTTGTAGTATGTATTAACAGTTATTGTAAATTAGATTAAAGTAATAACAGGATAAAATCTTTATGTAAATACAGACCTTTATATAATCCTTTATATAATTTATATAATCATAGACAAAAGTGAAGAATTTCTATTGGTTGTACTTTGTTTAAAATAAATGACCAATGGGGAATGAAATCAGGGATCATTGTTAAAGACTATGAATGAAAAGTAGGTCAACAAATACATAACGAAGGGAAACTACAGAAACTTGTTTAATTTGATGCTTGAAACAAAGGATGGACCGAGGGAGATGGCGGAATAAGTACCGCAATTGTAAGAAAGGGAATAAACCGAAAAATATCAGTAATTTCGAGGAATGAAAGGATTGATTGTTTGACTAGATTTTGGGAAAGGGGCAGATGGATAAAAGGGGTTTCAACTAGGGAGTCGGGAGAATCTAGAAGAATAAGAGTGCTTTATCGGTCGTAATGGTAGTTCGAGCATAAAACCAAAGTTAATAATATTTTTCCAAGTTAATATTCGATTTATTAGTATTTAGGGTGTTAATAGTAGTCCTATATAGTGCGCGAGAGTTTCGTTAATAGTTTCAGGGAGATCCCACAGTAATTTCCAGTAAAAGTTTAATAAATATTGTTAGATGTAGTAGAAAACGAAATATCAGTTATTTTCCGTCGTAGAAATATTAAATTATCTAAAAGAAGAGTTATTGTTGTGTTAAGCATTGTAGTCAGTAATTTGTATTTAGAAAATAAATTTATTAGATCTACGAGACTGTAAGTTAAAATTATACATTATAATTATATGTACACTATAACTACTATTTATAGAATCAAACAAAACACATACATACATACATAATACTACTGTACATCAGTCAAGGATTTTGTAGTTCTGATACTATCAGAATGAGCTAAAATTGGCTCTGGTAGATTCGTGACAATATTGTAATTCATTAATACATCATTTCCTAAACTGAGGTGATTCCAGAACACAAGCTTTTACTCATCAGTGTTTTATTATAGAAAGTCCCAGTAGGCGTTGAACTGAGTTGGCACCTAACGCATATATAGTTTGTCGGTTCTTGAATTCTCTTTCTCTGTCAAGTAAAACTAGTTTGCTGGATAGCGAAGAGGTTCATGTGTACCTGAAGAGTAACGGGGTAGTTATCGGTGATACGTTAGCCTTGACCCGGGGAATAGTTTGGTCTTAGAGGCATAGCTCCTATTCACTAAAGTACGAACCGGTAGCCTTTATTGTCCGACATCATCTACCTAGTGGATCTTCTGCCTGGTGTTAGTCAGCCTTAGCCTTGACGCAACTCATTCGTCATCCTCTTGTGCTTGTAATACAAAAGAATGTGTACTGGATTACACTGAAAGTTATAATAAACCTTTTTATGAATATCACAAACCCACACACAACTCTTGTACAGACGTACCGTAAAACATATATATCAAATATCAAATATTTATTAAAGTTTGAATTCTATAAAACTCAGGTAACATTCATATAACTTCAATGAGGAATATATGTAGGCCAAGTTTCATTAAAGTTAATCTAATTTCTGTATTTTAGGATTATATGAGCATACATAGATGACTAAGAAAGGATTTATGCTTAAGTGATTTTAGTGTTAAGTTTTATTTTTCCAATAAAATCATGTAAATATAACCACACCACACTACACTTTTTGTATTGTTGATTTGCTAAAGGGACAAAATAGCCCTTATGCCTATATAGTCAACTACCACATTCATAGCTGAAATGTATATTTAACAGAGTTAACAAAGCATTATTTAATTAATTTATTGTTATATATTAACAACATTGGTAAAATGAATAATATGTGCGGGATTCAGTTAGCACATTATAAAATAATAGTGACTGGAACCAATCAGATGTTCAACTACCAACCTAAATTAATATCTACAATATCATTTTGTAGTATAAATGCTAGTACTGATTTGGTTCTCCACATAATGCTACTAAAACCTATCCACTATCCTTCTAGAACTAGTGTCATTTTAATATTTCATTACTGGTTATGCCTACCATTTAAAAGTCAATAATGTATTTAATCCGATGGGTGTGTTAGCGAAATCTCTATGCAGGCTGCTATAATTCCTTCAAACAATCTCAAAATTTGTTAGGGTGTTTTTTGTTTTCCCTATATCCATATCTGTTGATCCACACTGTGTTAAAAGCCAGACGAGTGGGTTAGAGCTGAGCTATGTCTCCCTCCTGCTTATCCCAGTATTTTGGCTTTCTTTTCTGTGCAGGGAGGTCTGGATTGAAGCAAGTTACTTATTTTCTCCTTGGTTGACTTTGTCACCTTGGTGGAGCTTTCGATACTTCTGTGAGGATCATGGTATGTCACATACTTAACTAGCTATAATCACTTATTAGGTTGAATCATTATATTTCTACATTATACAATTAAAGAGCTGGTTCCAGAATCCTTTTATCCTGCCTTTTACCCTTAATTCCCTAGCAATGCTTGTGGTACTTGATTATTGGGTGTCACTATAAATTTAATAGTGCTTCCAAGAGGCGGGACTTGGGACTGTATTGAGGCCTCTCCCCCTTCAGGGGAAAATTAGGGAATATTTAAACACACCAACATACACATAATTAAGACACAATTATATTTTTATTATGAATATAATTAGGATGTATATTGAAATTAAATGAACATATTATGAATACAGTGTTACATATAAATAATATCTTTAATTTATTTACTTGATTTTGAAATAATTGCATTTATATTGTCATGTGTTTGCTAAAGTTTTATACTAAATTTATACTAAATTTGATCTATGTATTGTTGTTGTAGGAGTCAATTCCAGGCATCACCATTGTTCACATATTGATCCACTCTATAATAGCCCTATGACACCAAAACCCGCTTAACATGGCACTTAAACTTATAGTCTGGCAAATCGATAATATGCTTTGGGACTTTGTTATAAAACCTAACACTATTACCTAAAAAACTGTTACTAGTTTTACTCAGTCTAAAACATGGAACGACCAGTTTGTCACAGTTTCTAGTCTTTAGATCATGCCTGTGTTATACGAACTTCAACTTTTCAAAGTTTTTGCAAACATACATTAAATTATCAAGAATGTATTGGGAAGGCAGAGTTAAGATACCGAATTCTTGAAACTTAGTCTTTAATGATTCGCGAGGTCCCATATTGTACATTGCTCGATCTGGCTGTTTTTGCAATAAAAATATGGTGTCTACCTCAGCTGCTGTCCCCCACAGCAGAATACCATAGGACATTAAGCTATGGAAGTAAGCGAAGTAGACTAATCTTGCTGTAGGAATATCTGTAAGCTGGCGAATCTTACTCGAGCGAATGCAGCAGAACTTAATCTGCCAGCCAATTTTTTTATATGAGGACCCCATTGTAATTTGGAATCAAGTGTGATACCCAAGAATACAGTATTGTTAACTAACCCTACCAAATCCCCTTCAATCTTAATTCTACTATTAACCTGTGGAACATTAGGTAAAGTAAATCTTATACAATTAGTTTTATTTATATTTAGCAACAGGTTATTTAATGCAAACTAATGACAAATTTCATTTAACTTATTATTCAGATGCCTAACCTCTGAATCTATCCTTTTTACTTTAAATATAAGTGAAGTATCGTCTGCAAAAAGCACCATGTCAGCACAGTTATTAACCATTAGCGGTAGATCATTTATATATATCAAGAATAAAAAGGGCCCTAAAATAGAGCCCTGTGGGACGCCAATTCGCGCAAACGTTCTCGCAGAGGTTACCCCATCTATGCAAACCTTTTGACAGCGATCTTTTAAATATGAAACTAGAATGCCGAGAGAACATCCAAAAACACCATAGTGTTTAAGAATATCAAGGGTAAAAAATGTTCGTATATACTAAATAAATATTTTTACCTACCATTCTGAGATACAAAGGGAAAATATTGTTTAAAAAATCGTTTTAATAAATTAAGTAAAATAACAAAAAGAAGAACTTCACAGGTAACTAAAAAAATTGCATTTATTCCAATACGTAGACTTATAGTAAGTAGAAAGCGAAAGTTGTTAAAAGAGAGAGGTAGAATTTTATTCGAGATCTATGTTTCTCAAACCGATGGAGCTTCACGCTTCTGGCGGTTTTAACAGGGCACTACTATAAGTAAATTTATATTCATTTATATCACCTTTTCATTTTCATTACTTACAATGGCTGTCTAATAACTGATCAATGCAGAACCTAAACATGAACTGTGTATTGGAATAATTGGACACTATGTTTCTTTATGACCGAAGACGTGCAAAATAAAATATTGACAATTAATGTTAAAAAAATGAGAATTGCCATGAAAGTTGGTATTAAAATTCAATTGTTTCATACGTATAGGTATAGAAATGTTATCTAAGTTTTTTCCTTGACAAAAGAAAACAAATGTATATGTGATTGTGCTCGTAAAATGAATTCTTAAATAGGTATATAGTAAGTTGTGTCGAGTACCAACATCATTATTTTATAGTCATGGAAACAGGTGCAATATTTTAACTTTCTACAATAAAATGAACTCCTCCTGTATATAGATATATCATAAGTAGATATTAAACCATAAACAATTAATACAAAGAGAATAAAACACTATATTATACTATATTTTTTAGCCTTTATAACTCAATAAAAATATTTATGTTCAAATTGATTCGACAGAGGCGGAAAGAACGCCAGCAACAAGCAAGGCCAGCCATCAAGGTCCCACGAAAAATACACTACCAATTTGAATATAAGCTCTGAATGTATCCGTTTTAGAGCCGTTTTTCGTACGTCGCCTGAGGCTGTGCAAGACAATAAGTTGGGTGTTTTTAATGCAGTATTTTTCAGTAATAGGCAGAGATCAAGGTTATCTGACGGCGCAGTACTTAAGGTCGGTATGTACTGTCTGTAGGTGGTTTAGAAGCCATTGGACAGTTTAACACTGAATGATTTTTTTCTACTTTTAATTAACGGTGGTTACTTTGGACTTAATGTTAGCTTTTGAGCCTAAATTGTAAATATAATAAAGTTTTTTTTTTAATATCCTTTTCATATTATAATTTTTTGTTTAAATATGACGTTGAATTCAGTAAAAAAGTAATTTAATGTTCGACTGCATTGACTCATAACATCTCGATTTGACGTGAGATAAGTATTGAGAAATTCAAACCTTAAATAAGCATTACTAGCTTCTGATCCCAGTTTTGTACACGCTAATGTACATTTGACTGATAAATAAAAATATAATTAAGTATTTATTCTGGATAAAAGTACCTTATGTCCCTTTATGTACCCATAACAACGTGAATGTAAAATTTAATAACGATCGGTTCAGCAGTTAAGGCTCAAAACTGTAACAAACCAACAATCTCAGTACGCATTTATAATATTAGTAAGGACTTTAAGGTTTCAATTCCCTTCTGTACTTTTGTAATAGGAAAACATCTATTCAGTTACTTTCGATGGTTCTCAGAGATCGAATTAAAAAAAAAAAGGGTGATTTAGGAATAGTTTTTTCTAGCACAGTTCACTTTTAACACTTATTGTTTAGACACGTAACAGAACGAGACAGCTAGCTTAGTTATATTTAGATTATTCTAAGAAAAATATTTTTATTGTGTTTAAAATATTAGTGTAACCTTTACATACAAAACACGGTGATCACTCCGAAAATCAATGTCATAAGAAATACGTTAATTTTATTGTTCGTAATTGTTTGCGTGAATCTTAAAGGTCCTATATCGACCTACAGAGGACGCATCATTTTACTTTTTATCTCCCTAGATACAGTTAATAGGAATAAAAGAATATATTCAATCAAAAAGATATGATTAATTGTCTGTGTTACAAAAAAGTTTGAGAACCAGCGCACAATCACTTAAAGCTTCACGTTGGCATTTCAGAAGACAGGTGGCGTTGTTTACAAAAACTTATAAACAATGCTTTAACAAACAAAATTAACTAGTTAAGTGGGCCAAGGATAAAAATAAACGTTATATGGTGAATTAAAATTGCTTTTTATATAATTAGGCGGAATTCGAAAGCACTGTACTCGTATAGGTCCAGATGATATATTAGGTTGTTGTAAGAAGTGCCAAGCCAGCATTCTGCATGCGGCGGTAGGTGCGGACTTGTCGCTGACGAGCGTGGTAAACGCCATGCTCGGCAGCAAGTATGTTTGGAATGTAGTGGCCTCCTTCTGCAAGGAAGTCGTCTCACAGAAGGAGGCGGCGCAGAGGGTGGACGAGGTGGACCATCAGAGTGGCCCTCTCCGTCAACGGAGGGCCGGTGAAAGGAGGGGGCGCTATGCTTGCCTCTTTCCACCTCCTTAGCCGGGCCTGGGAGGATGGGTCGGAGGCCCATTTTCCCATTGCACAGGTCCAGCGGACGGAGGAGACGGGCGGTGTGTACACGGTCGTCTCCTGACAAGGACGGGGCCCGGCGGCGCTGTACGACGCCGGGCCAACCGCTGAGGCGACACGATAAATGCTTTAGAGATCTCGTCTCGCCCCAATCATAGCGGCGGATGTACACCGTGGGGCTTTAGTGAGTAAGAACTTCACAATACCCACGCTCTCCCCCGAGAGGGTGGCGTGTCCATGATGGAATTTCCCACATAAAAAAGGAAGTGCCAAGTATCACAACAAACAAAACATTCTGCAAGAATACAAGGAAGGAGATTAATAACATAATGCACTATCCCAATTTTCTGGAATTATGGTTTACTTGCTGAAGTGAGTTTTGAATGCTTTATACAAAATAACATAACCGATACATTTCGTAGAACTAATGTTTTCATGATAAATATATGTACTACCTTTTTTAGTAAATAGTAGTAACGTAGCTAGGTTTCAAAGGGCCCTGTATCAAGTATCAAAACCTTCTTACTGCCCAATTAATTTGTATTATTCACGACCTGTGATCAAGATGTCACTATCACCTAGGCCTAATTTGAGGTCCCGAATATTTGGTGGCACAAGTTCGGGCCCTTGTAGTTCGAGGCCCCATATCAAGTTACGACATTGGTGAATAGTAATGAGAGATGTCAGTTTTCAATGCAACTTTTTTCTGTAGTTTCCTGTGTACTTCTTTTAAAATATTGATTTTGAGCTAATTACAAGTATAGTGATAGAGTAACGGCGATTACTAAGAGATCCGAATCTATCGACAGTCGCTAGCGTTAGTCACTATGTCAGATTTTTCATTACGCGTGTGGTGTTCTCGGTCCAGTCACCCAACTCACGTCATCTCATTGGGCGTTCCACAACCTCTCACTACATCACAACCAAAGCTATTTATTGTCACAAGGGGCGTTCTTTAAAGTGATTTACTTATGGATTTGATTAATTACTTCGACATACCTCATGATGGTGATAGCAAGTTTTACTATTAAGCCGAGAGATCGTGAGTTCAAGTTATTATTATACAACTCAAAAACCAATGAATGGATTGTAATGCGGTCTTCATTAATCGATAGAGTAATTCACGGGGAAGGTTTAGGTATATAATTTATTAAGATTTTTTTGTAAATTGGTTAAAATATAATGATAATTGTTGAAAGAATCGAAAAAGGTCAAGCACTATTCACTAAACGCTGCCTAATATCTTAGAGATATAACAAAACAATGCATAGTGAGATAATCCTCTTTTATAGATCTACAAAAAAGTCTATGATGGCATATACCTATCCTTTTAGGATAGCTTACTATACTATATAATGAGGTAATTGGAAGGCTATTTAGACGAATACAGTATTAATCCTTATCAAATAAAATACATTAGTTACCTTAACCATTTCATACACATAAGTGTATATTTCTATTATCAGGACAGGACAACGTCCGCCGGGCCCGCCAGTATTACATATTTCACAAAAATAAAACCATAGCGAAAGTAGTTAAACTTCATTGTATTACAATTACGCATACCCTTATTATACCTACACAGAGGTTGCACTGTTGTTGCTATTCTAAGACTTTGTTTTAACAGATAATTATTCTAAATTTGCCGTTTTAGAGCTAATATTTAACGATTTCTGTTGTCGGTTTGCTTTTACGAAATAAGTCAAATTGTTCATTCTAGAGAATGCATGGTTTACGAGTTCTAACACACAGACTGCTATACAATATTAATATTAAGAAAGTATGATAATAATAAAAGTAATAATATTTTCTTCTTCTTCTTCTTAGAACTGAGGTTCACGCTGTGAGCCTGAAAGAACTTTACAGCATCACCTGGATTGGTGGTGTGCGCGAAAGGCAGTCAGTCGAAATCGCGACCAGTACAAGAGTACCACTATATCCGAACATCGACTTGGGCTGTTATCTTGTATGCAAATTCCACGAATTCGTGTCTAACCAATTATTCAAACGAGCTAGTTAACTATACACGTACACCTTAGTTCTTGATAAATGCGTGTACACATACACGTATTTGGGAGGTCTGATTATTCTGTCTAAATATACTAAATTACTAAAAAAAGCCCCTTGCAGAACTTATTTACCTAAATTACATTAATCAACTGTGTTTTGATAAGAAAACGAGCGTAGTGAAATGTCGAATTTCGCGAGTGCTGTCGGTCGGCAAACATCGGCCGTAATCGGCTGTCATTACACACGAAACACTGAGGAGGATCGCCAGATTATCTGGACCCACCCTCCCCGCGACCCCTCCAGTTTTTCCCGAAGAACCGAAGCCGGGTAGTACTATATCGGAGGCCAGGATTTGTCGGTCGCTCTGTAACCTTGTCCCAGTTTGATAATTCTCTAGGCCCTCGCGGCTGCTATATTACAGATAGCTCTGATAAGTTACTTCCTAAATGACATTTTCGTACAATACTACAATAGATTAAGCAATTTTATTGGTGTGTAAGTCAAGGTTTTGTATTGTAATCGACAATTTTATCAAAATTCTCTTGTCGAATTGTACATAAAAATAGTGCCAACGTAAAGGTACCTATCTCTACATTAATGCATTACATTAAGATGTAATTATAGAGCACTTGTTTAAGTAAACGAAATGACTAAATCTATTTATACATACTTATATACTCTCATAATTGCAGGTAAAGTCTAGAAAAACGGCCATGCCCTGTTATGCTCCTTCAACAGTGGCAATACGGTGACACCCAGATCTTATTTACATTATTTATGTTTTTATGTATTTTTGCATTTTTTTTTTCATAAATAAGAACTGTCGTGTTATATGGATATAAGTGCTGGGCTACGAAGGAGATGGATGTGACAAGATTACATGTGGCAGAAATGTGAAAGTTAAGATAGATGTGTGGTGTAACCAGAATGGATAAGATTAAGAATGAGTATATCAGAGGAAGTTTGAAAATAGCACTAGTGAAAAAGAAGTTGAGGAGTAATAGGTTAGCATGGTTCGAGCTAAAAAGTGACAGAGGGACGGCCTTTGGGCGGAGGGAGAGGGAGAAAACCGCAAGAAAAAGTTACCGTGGGAGGAAACCACGTTAAAAAGTGACAGAGGGGAGGCCTTCGGGCGGAGGAAGAGGGAGAAAAACCTCATTAAAAAGTTCCTGTGGGAGGAAACCACATTAAAAAGTGACAGAGGGGAGGCCTTCGGGCGGAGGGAGAGGGAGAAAACCTCGTTACAAAGTCACCGTGGTAGAAAACCACGTAAAAAAGTTACAGGTGGTGGTGGTTGGAGGGGGTGACCCCTTGACTGCCAAACCGGACCAAGGAGGGAAGGGGCTGGGGACTTGACTTTCCATTGCACATTGGTTCGGTAGACGGGTAGGCAGCTTGACCGGGCTGTCGTCGCGGTCAGGGCGTTCGCGCTGGGCCTTGTCGCCGGGGTGGCATGGTGCTTGTTTGTTCGATCCCGTGCCACTCCATAGCGCGGCAGACGGTATCTTGTGGGTTTTTTTAGTCAGTAAGAGTCTGACACCCCACAGCTCCCCAGGGCTGTGGGTGTCCAATGAAGGATTTCTTCCCACATTAAAAAAAAAAAAAAAAGCATGGTTCGAGCATATTATGAGAAGAGATGAAAGTCATGTAACAAGAAAAGTTTTGAGTTTGAACATGGACGGATATAGGAGTAGAGGAAGACCAAAAAAGGTGTGGATCGATTTTGGTGTGAAAAATGATATGTGTATAAAAAGTATGAATACTAAGATGACATCTAACAGGGGAGAGTGACAAAGGAAAGCATGTTGTGCCGACCCTACTTAGGTGGGATAAGGGTAAGATGATGATGATGAGGATGCATTTTTTTTGTTGCATGCATTACTTTCGTTAAAAAAGTCATCATTGTTAAGAAAATCTCCATCATTGTGAATTATCTTGTTGGTACAAATATTTATACCTCACGAATTGTCAATTTTACATCTGTAGTTAAAAACAAAAAATGATGGATTCGAACATTGTTATCCATAACGTCCTTATTTATATTTAAAATAAACAACATGTTTTTGAATTTTGGCGGGATCCTAGTATGTCATGTAATAAATTTGTCTTAGTGTTATTTGACTATATAAGTATTTTGTAATGTTGGCGGAATTTTACGTAATGTAGTTCGGTTATTATGTATATGTGAAGTGGATGGAAAATAATACTACGGAGCATGAATTCTGAGATGCCATAAAACTCCTTGGAAAATTCTAACATGGCCGCCTTATTAAAATATTGAAATTATCACAAGACGCTTGTAACATTTTTATTACCTACTCGACAATATCAGTAATAATCAAGAAGTTTAGTTGCCAAAATTAAAAAAAAAACATGTCTTCGTTTTAACAGATTTGACACCTCAAATTCCCTATGAAGAGACCTTAAAACAAAATTAGAAATTACAAATTTATTTGCTTAAAACTGTATAAAAATATATGAGATTTGTAAAAAAGGTGGGAATTTGAGATTTTTTTTTTTTTTTTTTTATATTATAGGGGGCAAACGAACAGGTGGGTCACCTGATGGTAAGTGATCACCGCCGTCCATGGACACTAGCAACACCAGGGGAGTCGCAAGTGCGTTGCCGGCCTTTTAATATATTTAGGCCTCCGGCGCTCTCACTGACCAAACGAAACGCAACAGTGCAAGCACTGTTACTTCACGTCGGTTTTCTGTGAGAGGGTGGTACTACCCCGGGCAAGCCGACCCATTCATGCTGAAACCAGTAATAGCTTCAGCGTAGCTCTACCACCTACAAAATGAGATGGCAGTTGATGAAGAGGAGTTGAGTAGGAATATATCCCGGTCATAGAGAACGTGCGATATAGCCAACAAGATTAAGATTATGGTTGTCAAATTAGATAAATTACTTGATTCTACAATCACGATTACATTGTGCGTATTACATTTTAATGGAGCTTTAGGAAATTCAATACTAAAACAGTTATTTGAAACTAAAAAAAAAATTTTAGAAAGTTCAAATATTTCTTTATAAAATTGTGTTCGTTTGTTTTTTAATCGTTTTATTGTACGCAAGGGTTGAAGAGCCGCTCCTTTCATATTTATGGCGGTCGTAAAACCCTGGTTATAAATAATTCCTTTATTATTATTTTAAAACAATATTTCGTATTCATTACGTTGTTTTGGGCGTGTTTCATTTTACCAAACACGAAATATTATTTCTTTTTTTTCATAAATATAAAAGTTTGACAAATACTTGTCTCTGAATCGCCGTACTTCGATATATTGGCCACATAAAAAATGGAGAAATCTACGTTTATGTATACTTACTATATAATAAAATAGCTGTACACACAGCTCGGCTCGTGTGAACGATAATATTACAATTAAAGTGTTTGTAATAAAGTTTTTTTTTAAATACGATTTATTTTTTATATCAAAACTTTTCTGCAGAGTCTTTTTTGTACACAACATTTATTATATCTAAGCAGTGTGGGACGTCGAAAAGGACTAACACATTTGATTATGTTGACGATATTATATAACTTGATTAACATAAATATTTTGCAAATCGCATTTTAAGTTTTTAATTCGCTTTGTCACATGAAAATATTAACCACTATCATTTAGACATATATGTTCCTTGAAATACTGCCAATTTCTTTAGAAACGTTTATTGTAAACAATTGTCTACAGCATTAAATTGGATAATATATAATAGCTTAGGTAAACAGGCAACACAATATAATGTTAGTTACTTTGTGTCCAATAAGACCGTTGACCTCATAACTTGTTAAATATTCACTAATGTAACGAAATATATACTAAAACCCGATCAAAGAATAGACTTCACATTAAATAGAATAGTTACGAAAACCGGTTCAGTAATTTTCGGGTTATAAGCACCTACGTACGGATAAACACAGGGGCATTGCTTTTTTACCAATATTCCTCACATATATAGGTTTCTTTCTTCCAGATGCTTGCCCAACAATAAATAATTCCATTAATATTATATTTGAATCAAAAGAGGCAATAATTATCGATGGAGCAGCGTGAAAATATATGTCTCTCGAGATGTGCCTTCAAGGCTGGTCGGAAAATTTGAGCAAGTATAGCGCACGTTTTAACCGAATTGAAGCGTAACCATGGCAACAAGTGAATGCGACCTCGATAGATCTCGTCCCAATTACATTCCACGGAAACTGGCGGGAACCGAGCACATTCGGCGACAATTTATCTTATTATTATTTTAGATATATATAAAAGTATTCGGGGCGGCAGAGGGTCTCATTCGAACGGTACAAGCGGGTCTCAAAATCTAATAAATTTCAATTTAACACTCTGTATTAAAACTAGCAAAAATGGTGGCTTTTCACCAACACCAGGTGTGTAAAACATACCATATATCAATAAGAACAAAGTAGAAACATCCTATTAATATTATAAACGAAAAAGGTTGTGAGGATAGTCTTTCAAGCAAAAACTATTGGATGGATTCTGATGAAAACTTACAACCAGCTTCTATACAGCAGAATACAATCTGTAAATATATCGATTTGACAAATAAGTTTTTGAAAATTTTGCTATCTAAGAACTATCTCGTAGTGTACGCTGCATTACATGAAGTTAAATGATGGTGTCATGTTTTATAAAAACACAAACGCAGACAATCGCTAGTCGTTTATAATCAACTAGCGTTCGCTCGCGATTTCGCCCACGTTAAATTACAATATTAAACTTAATAACAATAAAATAGAATCTAGTGCCACCTAGTCGATTTTTAAGGTAATCACGACAAACTGTATTGGAGTCTGTCCATTCATTTTTATTTGAATATAAACTTTCATAAATCTAAAAACGCAGTAAACTCCTTTTTATGTGCTATTTCTAAAACAATGTGTAATGTTTTTCTAACTTGTGATATTTGAGAAAATAAGCAATATAATAAATAGTGCATTATTTATTTTAGAAAATTTATAGCTTCAATATTATAGAAAAATTAATATAAGTATAATATATGAGATTGATAATACTACGAAATCTTTTCACCTATCACCACGAAAATAAGAACCCCTAAGCGTTTTGTCATGAAGAAGATTTTACGCTGTAACCCAACCATAAAGTGTGCATGACAACCCTAGCCTACACAGTAAGGCTTGTATCAAGAAAAGAATCACACATTCTAGATGGCCCAATCCTAACCATAATAACGAGTAAAGTTTTTAACGCACTTAAGCTTTTCGATTTATTTGCTTTATTCATTAAAGATGTCATGTGTGATTACTTAAAACTGACCTTGCGTAAAAATGTAATTCAATACTTAAACACCGAGCACACTGTAAGTATTAAACAGAATAATAAAACAGAATATACAATAAAGTAGGTACATAACACACAAAACGCAGCAAACGTTTGCCACCAATCAAATTCGCGTGTACTAGAACCATGTAATTTATTTATCATATGAGAATTTCGTTTAGAGTTCCGTACGTAAGGTTACAATATCTTTCAATCGACGTACCGTTTGATTTCTTTCATTTAACGCAAAACAAAGTGACTCCGTTGTACTAAATGGCAAAGACAATCCAATTAAAAAAACATACCTTTGCCAGTTTCCACTATCATGCCGGACTGCAAGATATACATTGGCTAAAGTGTAAACGGGACCAATTAAAAGAGTATCACTGTATCAAGTTTACTAAGACTAGTGTGGTTGTAGTAGCCCAGTCCCGTATAAATACGCTACCTGCAGATCCAGAATTGCGACACTATTCCCAGCATATTGTAGTCGCGTTATATTCGGACACAATTATCCTGACCCGGCTAACCTTGTAAAGATCATACTCAAAAATATATGTTCTTAAACAAGTTAAAGTTGCCTGATTATTAAGGGACCATAGATTAATTACGTAAGGATGGTTTTAGCGATATTTGACACACTGTCCCTCATCTTCTCGCATGTAAGATGGTACATAACTTTCTCGAAACCCTCCTCTCTCTTCGTACGTAAGATTTTATCACGTTTTTCAGAATAATTAAATATTGTTCGAAAAGGATCATGTTACACTAAAATTCATAGTTTGACATAAATCAAAGATTTTTATTTTTAAAAAGATAATTTAGGTTGTACTCTGTTATAACTATTAGATATCGATTATTATTAAACCACTATCTAGTCTGTGGAATATCATCATTACAATTAAAAGTGAGTTTTAAAAGAATATTAAAACTGAGCGAACATAGATGAGCATCCGTACTCTGTACTCCCTCCCCCCAAGATAAGAGTATGTAGAGATTGTTTAACGCCCCTTCCCCACGGTCCCTAACGTAATTAATGAAAGGCCCTTGAACCTTAATCCCTTATCCCTTAATCTGTTGATAGTTGCAAGACATTCCAAGCTTATCGTATCTGATAGTATCGTCTCGTAGTATCAGGTGATTTCGTGGCCACACGCCAGCTAATACAACGGACAATAAAGATAAAACACGTGCTTATTATACCAATTAGGTATCGATAGTCCCACAGAACCCTGAGTAATGTGGCGACTTCACGCTCCACTGTTTATTTTTATCTACGAGCGTTTTTTCGCGCACGGCGGCGGCGCGCATCATACCGATATGTGTGTCAAGGAAACCGGCGTATTAGAGAAAAATTCGCAAACCTTGACTGTGTTGGATTAGAACTAGGACTGTCCGAGTTTATTTATTTCATAACGCACGTGTATGTGTGAGTGTATGTGAATGTGTGCGTAGGCTTTATAAAAAGAAATTTTATTTCTTCATAACAATTCGAAAGAAAAAATAGATGCGAATGATTTTTGTTACAACCAAGGTTACCGCTTCGGTTTTGAGGTTAATATAAATCGTATGGAGCTTTTTAAAAACAATTTTAAAAAAATTGTTTATCTGTATTTACGTTCTCACGTGTATTGCATGCACTTGAGAAGTTCAAATTCTGAGGCGTGAATATATAGGCTTTTAAGACATTTTTGAAATGTGTGAAAACTTTGAATGATAAAATTAAACACTTTGAATAAAAGTTTTAATAAATAACAAACAAAACATAATCATAATACAATATATTTCAATTTCAAGTAACTTCATGGAGTGTTATATCGGAACGCGCAACTTCGGTTTGAAGCTTCAAATTTACTCTTTTACGATTTGTTTGGTTGTTCTTTAGCCTCAATAAAGTCTAAATTGAAAAAAAAAAACATTTTATTTAGATTTACAATTTCATTTAGATGTAGAATGTAAGTAACAAATTTAAATTTCTAAACTCTCGTATATTGTGCATGTTAGTTTCACATATATTAAGTTATAATGGTTACAGCTTCGCTATTTAATACAACCTAACTGTCTATTGCAATCAGTTTTGTGAAATAAATAAAAAAAAATATTAATAGAAACTCATAAAGCGCGAAAAAACAAATACTTCAAACATCTTTCTAATGTACAACATTTTAAATGCACTGAAAAGTAAAAAACAATTTATACATATAAATAAAATTCGTGTGTCTGTTGACTTACCGGGTTTAACCGATATTAATGACACTTTTATTGCCAGATAGCTAGCTCACTTTTCACAATATCATATAAACTATATATCATTACGCTTATCCACGGGGGCTAAGTAGTAATGATAAAATTTATTAGGATTCACTGAAAATCGCTTAAAGCGTAATAAGAGTTAAAGATTATATACCTATCATTCAGCGAGATAAAACAAATATTTCCCGTGAAGAAGAACCATTCATTCAGATGAGAAAAAGTCGCGAGCACCAACTAGTTTAAATAAAAAATCATGAAAAATGTAGAGCATATGAAATAAATGATCACTGACAATTTCATTGCACTACAGATTATAATCAGAGTTTTTTCAATGAGAGGCATAGGCATAACGTAGGCATTCTATGTGTTTAGCTATTTTATAGATTTCTTAGTCACATTTAAAACGTAATCGATCTTATTACAAAAACAAAAATGAACACGCGTTTAACACGTGTTTTACTAAACAGGTTCTAAAATTTTAAACACATGTTTAAATGTTATTACAAAAGTTACATTTATTACAAAAGTGTCTAAGCGGTCTCTTGCTAAATATCCGAATTTTGTTATTTATGCAAGCAACTCTGAATAGCATGCATTCAATTCAATCTCATCATTCAAAAACGTTCCAATATACGAATCATAGTTTTGGTTAGATCTTCATTAAGAATATGTATTTATTTTAAGTGAAATTGGTTATAATTATTGTGATATTTAGTTTAAAGAAAATGATGTCGTTATTAAAATAAGCAATATATAAGTTAAAAATAATACCCCAAATTGCGTAAAGTGGAACAACAGTATAATCTCAGAATAAATACATAGTGAAATGTCAACAATGTCATATTGTAGTAGTAGTCCATTTTCTTGTGAATCTTCAAAATTGTCTAATTTATCTACATCTTCCAAATTAATTATACCCACGAAATCCATAATTTACAACGAAACGTCTTTTGCCGGTAAATAATAAATAAAATAAATCACAACAATAAAATGTGAACTGTGAATTTAGACAAGTGTTATACAATGTTTAAATTTAAATAGTGTCTATTTCTAAACAAAGGTAAGACACTCTTTTGTGATCAAACTTTTTTTAAACAATTGTTCGACGCGTATTTAACTTTTCTTCTAATAACAGGGAATATATTTAAAAGAAAACTTTAATTTAAAAATCACTTTCTCCTCTTCGTCTCAATTCGTCTCAATCTCGTTTGTTTCATTTTTTTAAGCAATTTTAAACATATTGATAAGCTTGTGACGATGACATATAGCGAGCCAGTTTATAATCGCTTATAAAATTTGTAACAAGCAAATAACAAAAAAGCATGTCAAAAAGAACTTCCTAAATAATATACAAAGGGTAAAGATTAAATACAAAGTAATGCGTAGCGTTAAAAAATTTTTTCGTGTACAGGCCTCGTGAAGATATCTGCCAGTGTCAGTGTCTAAATGTCGAGCTGCGCCTCGGTGTCAATTTAAAAAAAACGTAATGTGTGTACTTATGTACGCACGCGGGAAATTATACGTATTTAGCGTAAAAAAAGACATTAAATGCAATTGATAATGGATTCATTAAAAAAATATTTCAATAGGCTTTAAAATTAATTTTCTATATGTGTACTTATGTACGCACGTGAGAAACTTATAACGTATACGTATTTAGCTTAAAAAAAACCATTAAATGCAATTGATAATGGATTAATTAAAAACAAATATTTCAAAAGTCTTTAAAATTAATTTTCTATATGTCTGTATGTAGAATCAAGTAACATAATAAAATAATTATTTATAATGGAAATCAACATATACAACTATTACTTAATGTAAAACAGTTAATCTCAAATCCATAAACCAACTTTAAAAAGTTTATGATATAATAAAGGATCTTTTATCACAAATACTCACAATATATTATTATTCACCACTATTCATAATTTAAAATAACATACACAAATACACATGTATATTTATGTATGAATATACTTTTTATCTCCATTGATATAAAATACGTATTATAGATCCGTATGTATAAATTTCAATAACTTTGGATATCATTATCAGTTCTCACGAAAATTGGACAGACAATTACAAACCAACTCCTTGGCGTCGCTTTTAGTTGTCGGTGAACGCGCGCATCGCAAATATTCACTCTTATCGTTTTTTCCAAACGCCCCAAAAGAAGTATAACTTCAATAATAATAGTATTCCAACTTATTTTCACTTTGGTCAAAGGTGATTGAGTACTTTGGTTCAACAGATTTTTTTTTACATTATTATTAAGCCAGTGTTAATAACTACATCTACGTTTCTCTGATATATACAAGCCAAAGTAGGTGGAAGTATTAATCAAATACGTTGAACGCAGTTTATTCTATTTTTGTTCGAAAATCGTAGGCTTTAACGGATAGTGACATACGACACGGTTCATTGAACAGTAAGGAATTAAATATTAATAATAACTGAATCTCTGCTGTTATACAATTAATAAGTAAGACGTACCTTTTTATTACTTTGAGTAAAACAGCGGTTATTATTTGTTTATATCTAAAGACACTTATAATTTATCATAACGTTTTAAGATATAAAAAAATTAATTTAATTTTACATATTTTAAGAAATATGTTGAAAAAAATTGGGCATCTCTGACTATCCGTGGCGAGTGAACTAGAAAAAGAGCGCGTCAATTCAGTACACATCACAATGAGTAACATCACTAGTAAGTTTGTGACGTAACAAAGTGCATACTTTTGTCGATAACGTTCGGTGTGTTGTTCGTGAAACATACATGCTTGGTACACGTGTATGTTTCACGAAATCATATATGTATGAAATAATAGTTAGCTTAGTTTAGCTTAACTTAATTAGACTCGGGATATTAGGTGACAGTCCAAGCCGAGGCGCGCCGTGCGCCCTTGTGCTGGTTGCCTATATACAATCGGGTGAGTGCCTTAAGTGCTTCCCTTAGTAGTCCGTTGAAACTGTAGAGCCCTTGCCAGGTCAACAGTGTAATCAGTCCGAAAAAAATTGGGTGTATTGTTTTAGAAGTTACATTACCGATCATTGTTAATTAATATGCTAACGTGCATACACTTGTCCTATTACATTAGGTTCATCTATCTCTCTAAGTTTGTAGCTTAGTATTTATTTTTACTCTCTTTGGGCGAGTAATTATTTGCCGTCTTTTTTGTGTAAGAAAATTTCCTTTGAGAATCAATCCTCATTAGTGAAGATTATTGCTGTCATTACCAAATGAGTGCTTAGATACTAGTGTCTGCTGTTGACTTTAGTATTGTAACAAAATGACGGACTTTCTTGGCAGTTTTCGTGACATCTCAGAATTAATGTTCAGTGTTAATATTATTAATCTTTACACTATATAAGTGCAAATAAAGCAGATTTGTGATCACGTGATAGTCTAAAAACCCGCCAAACACACTTAGTACTTTAGATTTCGCGCGTGCATGCTTTTATCTTACTTCATCGTTCTCGTCTGTCTCTCAATTTTTTATATTATAGGGGACAAACGAACATGTAAACAGTAACGAACTGATGGTAAATGATCACCGCCGTCCATAGGCACTAGCAACACCAGGAGAGTCGCAAGTGCGTTGCTGGCCTTTTAAAGAATTTTACGCTCGTTTGTTAAAGGTTTATGAATCGTAATGATTTGGAAACACCGCCGCTGGGAGTCGATTCCACAATTCTCTCAGTCGATAGCGTAGTTTTTTGTTTTTCTATTTATCTTTCTTGTATCTTTCCAAAGACGTTTTGTTTTATACTTTATAGGTTAGCGTTTGACCACAATATCATCTGATGTTAAATGACGATGTGGTCTAAGATTGTAGACACGCTAAACCTAGAGGGAGACTAGCTCTCAAGTGCAGCTGCCGAAACACACCAATAGGTGCTTGGCGACAGATTTTCAACTTGAGGGTGGTAGCTAGCCAGACGGACTTAGAAAAAGCTCTACCACCATGCTATAGTTTCATCTTGATGTTTTCCTTCACCGAAAGCTCCGACTCAGTTGCCAGGATTCGAACCTACGACATACGAACATTCTACTTTCTAACACAACATTTTACGAATATTCGAACACACTACCAACAGAGCTGTCATCGCTTCAACCATTCTATCACACGACTTTTATAGTTTTTTTAGGTTAGTTACATTGTGTTTGTCCTATAACATCATCTGATTAATTTTTATATTACAATGTAATCGTAACTTCATATAGTCAAAGTGATTATCAAGTAACAAACAATTGTCTTAACAGCAACATAGCAAACAAAGTACAAATACGACTCATTTTGTTTATTTCAAAAAATTCATTCTCGTCTGACCATAAACCTCTATTATAATGTATGATTAGGACTTTGTTTATGGTAAAAAGTAACTTATTCTGTGCCTTCTTGCAAATAAATATTTATTGTGAATATGGAGTAATTCTTAGTTAGTTATCTCTCTTACTCTTTAGCACAATTATTGTCGTGCCAGTGGCGCTGTCAAAATTATATTATGACGCCAGCGATTCACGCGCATCGCACCGCAGTATAACCTTTTTAGTCTGTCAGTTTTTTTCTAATAATTAATCGACTAATACCATGGATACCCGTATAGTGTCTTGAAAAGTTAACACTGGTGAGAGGATTGTATTCTGACCATTCTTCGCGTTCCGGAATCAACAAGTCCATTAATGCAGATGCCAAGAGGCTTGTAGACCGGGCATGACAGCGACGACTGCCCATATAAATGTCTCAGTGTCTGCGTTCTTCTTTTATTACATTATGTTCACAATCATTTGGAGTGACGTCACTTTGTCATCTTGCTGAAGTTCAGTTGCAAAAGTCAAACACTTAAATTTGATTTCGAATGTTCTATTAATTTGTTTGTTTAGCTGTCTGAATTATATACACGGGCATGTAGTCCACCGTGCACGGGTTCATTAACCCTTGATAAAATTAAAACTAGTAGTATATTTTTTTACGATACGCCTCATTACGTCACCTTTGACATCTCATGTGTGTAACTTATCGGGCCTCGATAAATTATTGTTTACCTATTTTTTATTATCTTCACGGAACAAATTTCTGAGGACCGCCAGATGTAGTCAAAATCCAAACCTCATTATAGTTATAAAATTGGCAACATTATTACAAAGTATCATGTAATGATTTCAACGTTTCAACAAGATGATGGCTCTTGCCCCTATTAAAACTTTCCAGAGAGTTTTTGTGACACTTCGCTTATGCATTATAATAACTATATAACATACGATGTTACCAATATTAACATCATAGGGTCAAATAAGCCAAGATTATGAATGAAAAATAAGAGCTATCGCATAATAGACTAAGATCGCCCAAAAACTCTTTTTTTTTTTTATTAACGTGGGGAAATCCCTTATGGATACACACCCTCTCGGGGGAGAGAGTGTGTTATGTCCGACTCGCACGGACTAAAACCCCACGGTATACCGACCGCCGCTTTGCTTAGGGCGACATGGGACCGTACAAAGCTATCACCATGTTGCCCCTGCGGTCAGCCCGGCGGAAGTTGGCCGCCGGGCTCCGTCCTTATAGGGAGGTAGACTGGGTATACAACCAGCTACCTCTCCTCGTCAGCCAGACTTGTGCAATGAGGAGATGGGCCGGGGGGCCCATCTCCTCTAGTTCGGCTACGGAGGTGGAAGGAGGCGTGCAAACCGCCGCCTCCTTCCACCGGCTCTTCTTTGGCGGAGAGGGCCGCTAAGAGGATCCAGCTCTCGGGCCCTCTCCGCCGCCTCCTTCTGCGAGATGACGTCCTCGCAGAAGGAGACCATCACTTGCCATGCCTCTTCGCTGCCGAGCATGGCCAAAACCACACTCGGCAACGATAAGTCCGGCCCTACCGCCGCAGCCAGAATGCGTCGTAGCCCAGGGGGGGAACTGGGAGGAGGTGGAGCGCCTGGCCAATACGGCCACAAACCTCGTGGTCAGGCGCATAAGGAGGTTGGGCCTCAGGGTGGCTCTCGAGAAGACCGAGGCCCTCTTGTTTCATGGGCCTCGGCGAGGGCCACCACCTGGGGCCCACATAATGGTGGAGGGTGCCCGTATCAGGGTGGGGACCCAGATGAAATATCTGGGCCTCACCCTGGACGGGCGCTGGCGGTTCGAGCCCCATTTTGCGGGGCTCGGACCGCGAATCACAAGAGCGGCGGGGGCACTCGGCCGGTTGCTCCCCAACATTGGGGGACCGAGTGCCGGGTGCCGCCGACTGTATATGGGAGTCGTGCGGGCGATGGCCGTTTATGGGGCTCCGGTGTGGGCCGACGCCCTCGGTGCCGCTAATGTGCGGGCGCTGCGCGCTGCGCAGCGCATTGTGGCACTGAGGGTGGTCAGAGGGTACCGCACCGTGGCCTCAGCGGCGGCCTTTGCGCTCGCCGGCTCCCTACCCTGGGAGCTGGAGGCAGGTGTTCTTGCGATGTCAGGGGGGATGCGATGTCAGGGACCTCCTCGTGGTGTACCCTGGGCAACGTCGGTCATGTTGACCGGCGGCTGACTCCTGACCGGCTGGAGGGCCGTTAAAAGCTCCTGAGTGTGGCGTGTGAGCAGCGCACTCAGTACCGGGCTAGGGCGGAGGAGGGTTCAGGTTGAACCCCAACGGCCTAGTACCGGGTAGCGGCTGGCGGGACTGGTTGATTCATACCGGTCTCGGCAGGCGTACTGCGAACTGTACAACTTTATTTTGTACGGGTAGGGAAGATGAAAACCGCAAAGTCAAAGAGTACACTACCCCAGGAGGGTACCACTTCCGTCGGAAGTGGAGAATCCCTCCCCGGGCCCTCGGGCTCGGGCTGCCCCACGTTCTCTGGGGGGGGCAAAACTTTGCAAAAAACCAAACCACGGACCAAGGCAGCATCAAGGACAACCGATTCTGCGCAAAAAACGACGACTATGGCAACACGACGACGGATGAAAGATTTGCCCGCTGTAGAAGCGGAGAAACTCCCGCCTCCGGAATTTCCTCCTGAGGGTGGTAAGGAGACCGCGACCACAGACGCTGCGGAAGAGACAGCGAGGGACGATGCGCGAACTGTTGCGCCAGAACAAGCCCCCGAGGGCGAAGCTTCGACGGACGGACAGGAGTCGGAGCCAGAGGCTGGTGTTACCGGGCGCTGCACTCCCTCTGCCAAGAGAGGCCGAGGTGGAGCGACCAGAGGTCGAGGCCGCCCGTGTATCCCTGGCCAATACTCGAAGCTCGCCGAAGCACAGGCGAAGCTTGATCGCCCCAAAAAAGAGCAGCCACAGCAAAAGGCGGAGGAGGATCTGGTGTCGATGGCTGCGCGACTGCGTCGTGAGCGTGCCGAGCGAAGAGCGGCGCTTCCGGAGATCGCCGCTGATCAGCTGATCCCGGAACTCCAAAGGAGGGCGATGGGCGACATCGATATGATTATCAATGTCGCCCGAAAGTCGGGACACCTCCAGGGCAGCTGCATCAGGGCGATCAACGACGCCAGAGCCTCGCTGCTCGAAGTGATGGATGAGTTCTGCAGCCGCACCACGGACGAGGAGTTGGTGAAGCTCCAGGCGGCCTATGCTCGTTTGGAGAGAAGGTACGCGAGGCAGGAGACCGAAATGGAGGAACTTCGGAGGGAGGTTGCAAAGGTGAAGATGGAGCTGGTGAAGGCGCAGACAGCCAGTGTCCTCCCTCTGCAAGCCCCTCCCGCCCAACCATCTGAATGGCCAGCCAGCGACGAGTTTCCGCCGCTCTCGCAGCGGCAGCCCAGACGATCCCGCGGGGAGGTGGTTCTCCAGGACTTCAATCAGAAGATCGAGGAGATGGCGCGATCACTGGCGGCCCAAATGGGAAACATGGTGAGCGCGCGTCTCGAAGCCCTGGAGGACCGACTCCTCCCGGCTAAGCGCCTACGGCCACCGTTGGCAGGCGACGGAGGAGCCGCGCCAGCTCCGATAAGAGCAGCCCGATCTGGCGAAGCGCGGCCTCCTGACGATGTCGTCCCTAGATTGCTCGGGAAACGGAGGAGGAGACGAGGTGCCAAGGCAGCCAAGGCACCGAAATCTGCCTCTGCCAGGGAGGAGCGGCCAACACCCAAAGCCGGAGGCGAATGGGTGCTGGTAGGCAAAAATGGGAGGCCAAAGGCCACCAACCAAAAGAAGAGGAAGGCCTCTGGGAGGGAGAGTGCCCTTTACCTCCGCCCCCCCAAGTCATCTGCAGTCACGCTGACGCTGCAACGGGAGGGGCAGGAGAGGGGGCTCTCCTACCTGGAGGTCCTAAAAAAGATTAAGGCGGAGGTCAGCTTGGCTGATGTCGGCGCTCCTGGCGTGCGGTGGCGTAAGGCCGCCACCGGGGGGTACCTGTTGGAGGTACCCGGAGCCGGCAGCGGGGACAGGGCCGACGCGTTGGCGGCCAGAATTAGGGAGGCTGTACCCGAAGGGGTTAAAGTGTCCAGGCCCATAAAGTGCGCGAATGTACGCGTTTCGGGCCTGGACGAGTCTGTCACCCCAGAAGAGGTGGTGGCGGCCGTCGCCAAAGCAGCAGAGTGCCCACCGGACAAGGTGAAGTCGAACGGAGTCCGCCCCGGATCCAGGGGGCTTTGGACAACTGTCGTCACCTGTCCGGTGGAGGCTGCGAAAAAGCTTGGCGACGGACGCCGACTACTGGTCGGGTGGGTATCAGCGCAGGCTACGGTCCTGCCCCCCCGACCCCCGAGGTGTTTCAGGTGCCTACGCGATGGGCACCTGGGCACAAGATGCAACTCCCAGGTTGACTGTAGCCTCCTGTGCTACAGGTGCAGCCAACCTGGGCATATGGCCGGCGGTTGCAGCGCCGACCCGCATTGCGCGGTGTGTGCGGCTGCGGGAAAACCTGCCGGCCATCGGGTGGGGGGCAGTGCCTGCTTCAAGCCTGGCCCCTCGACCAAAGCTAGGAATAGGAGCGGGAGAGGGAGAGGGCGAAAACGCCGCAAGGCACGTCCCCAACCCTCCACGTCGTCCTCTGCCGCCGAAATGCCAGTGGCATTGGAGGTTGAAGTGGAGTGTCCTTAATGGCGGCACTTCACTTCCTCCAGGGCAATCTCAACCACTGCGCCAGGGCCCAGGATCTTTTGTTCCAGAGTATGGCGCAGTGGTTGATCCACGTCGCTGTGATGGCCGAGCCGTATTTCATCCCGCCCGGGGATAACTGGGTGGGTGACGTCGACGGCTCGGTGGCCTTAGGGTCCCAGGCCGCTGCCGGCTCTCCGTCCCTCGTTAACATCTTGAGGGGTCGGAGATACGTAGCGGCGCATTACAGCGGCGTGGTGGTAGTGGGGGTGTACGCACCCCCAAGCATGAGTCTCGCCGACTTCGAGGCTTTGCTCGGGGACCTGCAAAGTGTCGTCAGTTGCAGCCACCCTCACCCCGTCGTAGTGCTCGGGGACTTCAATGCCAAGTCTACGGCTTGGGGTTCCCCGGCCACGAACGTCAGGGGTAAGGTGCTGGAGGAGTGGGCCATAACATCGGGCCTACTCCTCCTGAACAGGGGGTCCGTTAACACGTGCGTGCGACAGCAGGGCGGGTCGATAGTGGACGTATCGTTCGCTAGCCCTGCTCTAGCACGCCGTGTTCGGGGCTGGAAAGTCCTTGAGGGGGTGGAGACGTTGTCGGACCATCGTTACATACGGTTCGACGTCTCCACCCAGACCTCGGACGGACCAGCCCGTAGGACCCCCGTGGCGGATGGACCGCGTTGGGCGTTGAAGCGCCTCAACAAAGAGGCGCTTCGGGAAGCCGTCGTCGTGCAGGCCTGGGTGACAGGAGAGTTACCGGACAGGCCTGCCGACGTCGACCTGGAGGCGGAGTCACTCCGAGCGGACGTGACGCGGATCTGCGATGCGGCGATGCCCCGGATCAGGGGGCCGATTCCCGCCAAGCGTCAGGTGTACTGGTGGACCGCTGAAATCGCGCAGTTGCGCGTAGCGTGCACGGCGGCCCGTCGCCAGTACACCCGTCAGCGACGCAGGCGGGGCCGCTCGCAGGTCACGTCCGCAGGGGAGGCCGAGCTCTACGAGGGGTACAGAGCAGCCAGATTGGCGCTCCGTAGGGCGATTGAGCAGTCGAAAGCTCTCGCTCGGGAGGAGATGCTCGAGACGCTCAGTCGGGATCCGTGGGGTCGCCCGTACCGTGTGGTACGTGGCAAACTACGCCAGGGTGGCCCCCCGATAACCCAGAGTCTCGAGCCAGATCTCCTCCACGAGATTCTGGCTGCTCTGTTCCCTTCGAGGACAGAGCACACGGCTCCCACGATGGCTCCGCCCACGCCCAACGCGGCTGGCTGCGACAAGGACGACGAGGTCCCCGAGGTGACCCGGGAAGAGTCGAGGGCGGCGGTGAAGCGCCTGCAGGCGAAAAACACCGCCCCAGGACCCGACGGCATACCTGGCCGTGTATGGGTCCTGGCTTACGAGGCCCTCGAGCCCCGACTACGTAGGATTGTCACTGCATCTCTTCAGCAGGGCCGGTTTCCGACCATCTGGAAAACCGGCCGTTTGGTCCTGCTGAAGAAGGAGGGGCGCCCGGCAGACAATCCGTCCGCCTACCGGCCCATAGTGCTGTTGGACGAGGCGGCAAAGCTCTGCGAGCGAATCATCGCAGGCCGCCTCGTCCGGCACTTAACAGAAGTTGGGCCGGACCTGGCGGACAACCAGTTCGGTTTCCGCCAGGGGCGCTCCACCACAGATGCAGTGCTGAGAGTCAAGATGCAGGCGGAGGAAGCATTTGCCCGGGGTGAGGTGGTTTTAGCGGTGTCTCTCGACATCGTCAACGCGTTTAACACCTTGCCCTGGGCCTGTATCGAAGAGGCACTCCGATATCATGGAGTGCCTCGCTACCTCCGCCGCGTAGTCGGGGCGTACCTCTGTGAGAGGTACGTCACCTTCCCGGGTCAGGGAGGGAGGACAAGTCGGCGAGACGTAGTATCCGGTGTTCCACAGGGGTCTGTCCTGGGCCCCCTCTTGTGGAACATCGGATACGATTGGGTGTTGCGCGGTGCGCTCCTCCGGGGCGTCAGCATTGTGTGTTATGCTGACGACACTTTGGTGTTAGCCCGGGGGAAGACGCACCGCGCGGCCGCGATCCTCGCTACTGCAGGAGTCGCTCAAGTCGTCGGTAGGATCCGGCTTCTGGGACTAAAGGTGGCGCTCTCTAAAACCGAGGCCCTGTATTTTCACGGGCCTCGGCGCGCGCCACCCGGAGGGTCCCAGATAGTCGTGGGAGGCGAGTCCATCGGTGTCGGGTCGAGTATGAGGTATCTCGGCCTCCTCCTCGACAGCCGGTGGACGTTCAAGGAACACTTCCGGCAGCTGGCCCCCCGTTTAATGGGCGCAGCGGGCGCGTTAGCTCGTCTGCTTCCCAACCTGGGGGGGCCCAACTCCGTCTGCCGGAAGCTGTACCTGGGGGTCGTGCGGTCGATGGCCCTGTATGGGGCCCCCGCATGGGCGTATGGCCTGACGGCCATCAGCAACGCTCAGCTTCGTAAAACGCAGAGAGTGATGGCCGTCAGAGCCATCCGCGGATAC
This sequence comes from Antheraea assamensis, assembly GCA_035772565.1. Classification (NCBI taxonomy): domain Eukaryota; kingdom Metazoa; phylum Arthropoda; class Insecta; order Lepidoptera; family Saturniidae; genus Antheraea; species Antheraea assamensis. The sequence continues at coordinate 595,608 of JAQQSE010000067.1, forward strand.
CGCACGATCTCCTTCGAGGCGGCCTCCCTTCTAGCCGGATCCCCACCCTGGGACCTGGAAGCGAGAGCCCACGCGTCCCTGTACCAACGACGCGTGGAGGCGCTGGAGCAGGGCCGGAGACTCGCACCTCGGGAAATCGAGGTGCTCCGGTCCCAGCTCCACCAGGTCCTAGTCATTGAAGAATGGGAACGACGACTTGAGCGACCGAGCTCGGGCGTGGCTACCATAGAAGCCGTTCGGCCGGTCATGGCCGAATGGCTCACCAGGCGGCATGGCACCCTGAGCTTCCGGCTGACACAGGTGCTCTCGGGGCATGGTTGCTTCGGGAGTTACCTGTGTCGCATTCGCCGGGAGCCAACGCCAGGGTGCCACCACTGTGGCTGCGCAGCCGATAATGCGCAGCACACACTGGAGGAGTGTCCCGCCTGGGACGAGCCACGTCGCGAGCTCGTCGCGGCCATAGGCCCGGATCTCTCGCTCTCGACCGTCATCGTCAAGATGGTCGAGAGCGAGACCGGGTGGATCTCCGTCGCCTCATACTGCGAAGCAGTCATGCTCGCGAAGGAGGCGGCGGAGAGGGAGAGGGAGCAGACCACCAGGCTCCCCTCCCGCGGTCGACGAACACGGCGGCGACGGGTCGGCGACGACCTCATGCCGCCGTAAAAAGGGCCTGTGGGCGACGGGACGGGCGGGCACGTCCGTCGCCCTGAGCAGTGCTTTCTGCACAGGCCCGCGTGGTGGAGGCGCTTGTGCCGAGCGACTCCCACAGTTCGTCGGGGGGGGTTTAACACCCGCCTCCTCCTGAGGGGTCTACCATCTTGACCCCTCAGACCGCAGACGGGGCCCCTGATGAGGGGCCGACACCTGCCGGGGAGCAGAAGTAATGCCTTAGGCAGTTCCTGCTCCCCGGCCAAATAGGTGTGTGAGGCACCATGGGGTTTTTAGTCCGTGGAAGTCGGACATAACCCACCCCCCGCTGCCCGACGGGGTGGGTATCCGTTATGGATTTTCCCCATGTAAAAAAAAAAAAAAAAAAGGTGTTCTTGCCGCCGTGTACGAGTTCACGGCGGCAAGGAAACGGCTGGGAGAGCCTCCGGCTCCCAGGGAGGTTGAGGCCAAGAGGAGGGAGGGCCGGGAGGTGGCAATGGAGAGGTGGAGGCAGGACCTGGCGGACGCGCGGTTCGGGCGTTACACTATTGACGCCGTCCGTCCGGTCCTGCCGGAATGGCTTAGTAGGGAGTGGGGCTCCCTGACGTTCCGACTGGTGCAGGTACTCACCGGCCATGGCTGTTTTGGCTGGTACCTGCACCAGATCGCTCGCACAGCACACTCTGTCTGAGTGTGTTGCGTGGGAGGGACAGCGCGCAAAAACCCTCTACAACCTAACTCAACTTAAATTTCCTGTATTATCATTATATTTGATGTTAGATGATAACTTAATAAAAAATGACGCGGTAATAAAAAACAACGGGTCTAAATAATCAATAATAGACCGTATTTTCAACATCCGTATGTTTGGAAAATCTCAATAATAAAAAGTAATTAAATAGGCACGCATAGAAATTTTAATACTATAGAATTTATAATATAAAATTATCGATAAGCATCTTCATTATTCCCAATCATACAAAACTATCTCGTACAGTAATCACCTACTTTCCCGTCCCATAGAAATATTCAAGTCAATTCATAAAACCTGTTCTAAAAAACAAAAAAGTGTAAAAATATTAAAAAGTAAACATTGACACTACATGGCATCTACTGGCCGGCTATGTAATAATGACGTTCCATGTTTGAAATTAAACTTTCACTTTCATCCACGAGGCGGCGCGGCGCGCGGGCTGTGATGGCGCGTAGTCGAGTCGCGTGCGCTCGCTGCGACCAATCTATGCGGAAGGCGATTAACGCATTGATTTATCGTTAATGAGTATACGCTATTAAACTAGTAGTTATTAATTAGCGCTTAATTACCAGCGTGTGTCAAAAAATGTTGAGTTTCTTTAGTATTAGGTCTCATATGCTTTTTTGACATAATTTCCATCTTAAGTTTATTCGTTGCTACATTCGTATTTTCGATAGATTAAACAGCTAATGATAATAATAAGAAAGTACTTCAATATGCTATGTTTATAAAACAATCTATGAAGTGTAAAATTATTTATGTTGCTTCATAACAATTAAAAATGACTAAATTCTTAAGAGATTGTTGAAGCGATGATGGCTCTGTGGTTAGCGTATTTAATTCGTTAGTAATTAATTAAAATATTTTTGTATTAAGTATTATCTGATTCACTTAGTACCCAATAATGCAAGTGGTTGTGTGTACTTTGTTGTTTATGTTATGCTATCCTAGCTTTCCCGAAATCCGGGGAAGCAAGAATTCTTTGCAGACTGGTTATGCCTGGTATTAAAAACCGCTAAAATGTGTTATTGTTAATTATGAATGGTATACACTTAATTTTGGCAGTAAACATTTAACATACATGTACATGGGCATAGGCATGGTCAATTTGTGACCAAACCCCAAGCAAATAAATAAAAGAAAAGCTCCGTAACAGAGCGAAATCGATTGTGGTCGTTACACTTTAATAAGCAGTATATTTTAATTAATTTCAACTTTTATATTTTCAGCTACCTATCAACATTGTCAACCGACTACAGATTCAGCCGTCAATCAATGACGCGCTTAATTTCTTTTTTGTTATTTCAGTTACTAATATTTCGCTCTCTCTGTTACCAGTTTCACACGTAACTCTTTCAGATACACAACGCGCAAATAAAATTAGAGTTTTTTGTTGCAGTGAGACGTGGCAGCAGCCAATCAGTTCCTGGCGGAAGGGCAAACTGACGTTCACCCTAATATTTAATGATGGATTTCTTCAAAGTAACGCCTTCATTAATCAAGTAGCTGTCAGTTTTCCAATAAAATATCCAGAGAGCAAACAGGGTGGTCATTACATAATTGGGTCGCGATCGCCACGCTCATTTCACTATCTTTTGGTATGTCACATTTTTTAATCATCCAGTGTATATATACCCAGAAGCCTATAGTGACAGTCATGACCGGCGATGGATCGTCGATTTCTCTATAGTCGCTATTGTCCTTAAACTGTAAGTTAGCCGTGCTGCTAAAACTTTTTCGTGACGAGCATAAGAAAATATTGTATACCATTTCTCTGATTGGGATGAAACTATCCTTAAATATCGTGTACACAAGGACTTTCTATTTGTACAATCATTGTACAATAGGTGGTGCTCAGATCGATTCATTCCAAATGCGTCGGGAACAAAATCACTGGTAAAAGACAGTAAATCAATGAATTGAATGCATCTTAATACAATAAGAAATGCACCAACAACCAGAGAAAGTTATCTCTGTAACAAATTTCTTACATGTGATTTGAACATTTAATAAAACGGCCATCACTAAAATCGAAAGTCCGATATGCTCGTGATATCGATATCGGTAGTCGATTATGCGCCGTAATCGTTTCGGTTTAAGAACGACAGCGGCCTGCGTCTGCTTTATTGTAGTTTAAAACGATTTTATGAGTGTCTAAGTATTGTTTCGGTGACACGCGAACAGTATTGCAAAACAGTACTTTCATTGTTTTTTTTTTTAATATAGTTATTAAAACTTTTTGTCTTCGTTTTTATTAACCTTTGTCTGTTTTACGTGATGTGAGTTATGATTTTTTAAACACTGTGTATCTTAAAAGATTCTTCGTTTTTATTCTTGATTTAAACGCACTATTGAGTGAAGCCGCGAAGCTTGGTTAGTCTACTTAATATAATTCTTAAGACTATATAAATTGTTTGAAATAAATAATACTAACACAACCCTGTAAGCGTCCCAAAGATGGGTCAATAACCTATGTACAAGAGAAGCTATAGATTATCACCAAACTAGCCATACAGGGGTATACATGTTACAGCGTTCGATATCGTTCATTCTAACGACAACACCGACAGGATAGTAGGTGCGTACTGGACATTTTATTTGGCGGGTTCGTCGGGGACAAGAACGGGAGGTCTAGCTAAAATCGGCTTGCTTCGGGTTTGTAAAGGGTTGTCTCTATCGCACAGAGCAATTACTGCGACAGAGAAAGACAACGCTATATGAAACGGAACTTAGACCAAATCTTGGTCTTTTCCCAGACGCGCTAAACCAAAATCCAGGTATTGCAATACAAGTCTAACGCAGATTACCTAGGAGCAAAGAGGCTTTCTATTCAAGATGCTAGCTTAAATTCAAACGCAGATCGCTCGGTAAAATAGCCGTTAACATAAAATAAACTGTATTACATTTTCGAAGTGTCGTAAAACCGTATTTAATTTTATTTGTCACACACACGTTTATTACGTATTATTTTAATATCCTCTCGTTAATTTAACTTAATGATTTTTGAAAGTATTTTTAATAATTTGTATAGATTGCCAATTAAGAAATCAACAATGCTTCGTTTGTGCAAAGTTTATTAAAATATTTTAAGTCGTTTTTGAGTTAAATCTAGATATAAAAACGAATCACATATGTTAACGTCGAATTCAAAATCAGTGGCCTATAAAATCTTTATCCAGCACAAGATTTGAAAGAAAGTGAACATGTACAGACATATATACAGATTTACTGATATAGATAGGGTATATTTGAATGTATTCTATATTAAAAGTTCTATATATGTATTTATATACTTAACGAAAAGTCATTATAAGTTATTAGTGCCCATAAGGACTTATACAAGACCCCAAAGCGACTGGTGTGCTGTCGTTAATAATTAAAAAGTTTTAATGAAAACCCAAGGAAGTTCATAAATTTGTATAAACTACATCGGTGAAATAAACTCGAACTTTAACGTTTAAACTTATTTAGTTAATCAAACAACTTAATAATGACATTGAATACAAACTAAATTACCCCTTTGTGTCGTAGAATTAAATAAAATAAAAATCGCCTACAACAGTAATAACATTGTGTCCTTTAACCGTAATAATGCTAGAAATGATGACGGATTAATGGTAGCGAATTCGGACACCGCATCGATGGATATAGATTCGAATCTAACAATGAGACTAAGTTCTCGGTAAAAACAAACTTCGTGATGAAAATACAGCTTGATGACAGTGTACTCTTAGCTATAACCTCTAAATTAAAAATCTTTCACTAAACACCTATAAATATCTTCCAGACGCTGCATTTAAGAGCAAGTCCCTTTCCTCTTTGCGTGTCATCTTAAGCCTCATCGTCATTAAAATTATTAGATAATACTGTGGTCAAAACATAACCTAGTAAACATATTAAAAAATAATCAACAATATATATCTTTTTAGAACATTTATTTAAAAAAAACTATTAAGATATAATTTAACAATAATACTACATTTTGGACAACCCTGCTTGTTATGACGTCACAACGAACGACGTAACATTGCACTGCGTACTGCTCGATTCTACGCTTCGGTTTTCTCTGTAAGCCCTGAGCAACTCACGTAGCTATTATTAAAACCGCAGACATAATATTGCAAATAGAAATATTTAATAACACACAAAAACTTTGAGTGCCCCTAGGGTCGACTCTTTGTCTATACAAACAAATTTAACGCCCCAAATGCCTCTAGATTAACTATGCCATTAAATAAATATATTATACGGTACGTAATAATTACCTATCTGTTATTAGCATTTTAAAATGCAAACTAGACAGTGTAAAGACAATATAAAAGACATTACCTTCAAAGTATTATTTTCTATAATAACATAGACGACAGTGCATTCATAATTTGTTTTTTTTAGAAAAATATTTTATTTGAAGTTAAGCCGGAACATTGTTGACATGTTCGGATACGACGTCAGTCTACTCTAGTCCTCTAATGAGCTTGAGCATTCGGTGTAGAAAAACATCGCGCTGAAATCATAACATGGTAGCAAATTTTCAAATGTCTCATACATTCCAGATTGAAACTCAACCGCGAATCATCTGCGAATGTGTTTAGGCAGATGTACGTAAGGAACAATTCTGTCTAGGTTTGGCGAGTTACAATCCTGGACCACATAAACATTTTACATCAGATGACATTGCAGTCACTAAAACATATAATCAAATTTCGCATTTGTTTAGTTAATCTATAAGATTTACAATTTGCACCGCTACGATACTTACTTAAAAGATTCAAACATCGAACAATTCATAAAACAGAAAGGACGCGCAAAATAGCAGAACACTAATATAAATGCGTACGTAAACATATGTAAGTACATAATAATTGCGCGTACGATTTGACGGGCACACAGTGCGCGATATAGTATGTGTTTTGTAACCGCAGCTGATAATGCCAAGGCCGAGTACAATTTGCACTGATAGCTGCACTTATCTGGACTCCTTTAGGATGGATCTTTCCGCGATATAATAATTCCATATATACATTGACACATAAATCCTGTCAGGAGACAGAATGTATGAACAATTTTAGATATGTAAATACAAAAGGATTATTAAAGAAAATTAAAAATATTAAAATGACTTTATTGTTTATAGAAATCTAAAATTGCTATTTATTTATCGTTAAGTTGTCTCGATGTTATACATATAATATAATACGTATTTATATCTAAATTTGTATTCTGCGCATCCAAATTCATAGCGGTTAAAAAATTTGGCGAAGGCTGTAACTTTTAACCACTCGCTTTGTTAAGTATAATTAACTTTTTTTGGTAATATAGTTCAACGTGTGTTGCTTTTTTGTTTAACAGATGGCGCTATATTATAAAAATATAAGTGAAGTATGTAAAAGTCATGTCATGTTTTTATTTTTTATTCGTAAAATATGTCCCTGCATCGTGTAATTTTGGTGGCGTCTTGCGTAATATAACTTGACTATTATTAATAAGTGGATTAAAAGTAATAATATGTCACAAATCGGTTTGTAAATTTCTTCTATTTTGTTAGAATACACGAGATATTTCAAGACACTTTCTAATGACTAAAATAATCTTTAATAGTGATAATTTGATCGCCAATATAAAAAAAAGAAGAAAAAAATGCGCGTAATCGAATGCAACGTCAAATGTATCAAAATTTCAAAGCAATTGCTGAAGAACTTTCGGAAATTTTAACAAAGAAACATTTTTATTTACACATATATATTTCGAATATGTAATTCGTGTATCATTTTTTTTTGGTTGTATATATAATGGAACCTCGTATCTCTTGAAACAACCTTCAATAGTTTATTATTATCCGATAATTTGATTGCGGCATATTCTTACGTGAGTTAATATGTCTTAGGTGTAATTTAAATACAAAATATTATTTTAAAACAATCACTCTATTTTATTAATAAATTGTCGTGATTTCTGCTCTCATTTACGTATTTCACAAAAGCAAAACGATAGACAAATGCCAGATTCAAAATGGCAAATTAATGATGGATTTTGATATTGTATATGCATAAGGAACAATGTAATTGCTTTGTTAAGATTTCATTATAACTGGTACGTAATGAAAATTTACCTTTTTAACTGTTTTTTCCAGTTTTGTTATCTCTTACTTCTTGCGAAATATTGCTTAAAATCGGTCCCTCAAATACGTTAGCCATGGGATCGTATTTATATTTGTTGTTAAATAATTCCACAAGAAATTTCTATTTTAAAGGATAAGGTGGCCATAAAATAAAATATATATTTTTAAGTGGTACGTTATTTCAAAAGTTTGTGAACCTATTTATATATGATACATAAATATTGTATTTATTACGCGTTTAATTTTGCTATAAATTCATGGCGCATTTGTTTTTATCCAAATGCGAAAAATAAAGTGCACTGTACTAGATAGTACCCAAGCATAGTGCAGTACAAAAACAATCGCGACCAGCGCTCGCACATTCCAACACAAGTCGTAACTGTTATCAAATTCTGTTACTGTTATCAGACCTACAGATCTTTAGGTTACTGGTTGATCCTGAAACAGGACAATCCAAAAAATCACTGTTACGTATTTGTCATCATCGTATAGTGGTTGTGACCCAGACCAGATCACTGTCAACTCACTCACTTACTGGACAGATACACATTGATACCACAAGCGACACATTACGCCAATATGGCAGGTGTTACACCTGGCGTATGTAAATTATACTTGCCTTATGATTTATCAAAAATCTCTGAACATACAAAACTCAATTTCCGGAATATGAGCCCTTTAAGTTCAGGAAATATTATAATGTAGGTGGTACTTGTAAAGCGAAACCATGTAACGGCCACGAGAGTCACGACAAACCTCTTAACTGACGCCAACGACAATGACCTGTGCCTCATCTATAAAAATGAAAAAAACGATGTCAAGGTGTAAAACGTAATGCGTAAACGGAACGTGATTTACACGGTTCCGGTTATATATATATATATATACATATAAAACAATTTGAATTGTCCTTTATTTATCCGGGCTAATCTACGAAACAGCTGAGCTGACACAATTTTGACGAAACTCATTATCGTACATAGACGATTTTGCAAAGTATTGTATAAGGTAAATATTATTAAGCTCTGCCATGTTACGCAGTAATGATATAGTTTAACAAGGGTAACTAAAATCGATAAAATAGCTATAGAGACAATATATATATATATTATACCGCAATTATAATTTAAACAAAAAAGAATCGACATCAAAAGAGTCTCTTCTAGAAAAATGAACGAGACCAAAACGTCTTTAGGTCAGGACCAAGAAAGACGTCGTTTACAATGCATTTCCTATTCGAGTTTAGAAGTTACTGTATCTTCGACTGGCCGTTGGTCAAGGGTAATGAAGTTAAAAAGGCACACACTTGAAAATATCCCCTTTTCAATAAAAAATACAAATAGATTTATTACTCACGAAGTTCTGGTAACATACATTAGAAAAAACAAAACAGCCGAGTTGAGAACCTTCGTGCTTGTGTTTTATTTCAGTAACCAGCTACGTCAACTCCGCATGATAATAGTTGTCTCCGCCTCTGTAATTCTTTCCTTCATATTTCTGAGTAATATAAAATTACTTGAATTAGTAAATATTACATTAGTAATTGTACTATTAATATTAATGCGCTCACAGAAAATACTTGTTCGCACATTTGAAAAAAATATACATCATTATTTTTGCACATATAATATTAATTTTATACCTAGAAAATGTATGAGGATGGATGGATTACTATTATTCTTTAATACAAAAATTACTGAACATATATCGGTAAATGTTCACAGTAATACAGCTTATGCATCGGAATAAAATATAGGGTATAATTTGTGAGAATATTCTTTAAATTGTTCAAATTAGTTAGAGACAAGTCACAAGTGAGTTTGAAAAACCTACCGTCTGAGAGCTATCTCGGCGTGCACTAGATACATCGTTGGAGTTTCATGAAAATAATGTATGGAGTAATATGAAAAACGCGAAAGAGAGTTTGTCTGTTTGTTTGCCTATTTATTATACTTTCAAGCTTTAAATACTCAACCGATCATTTTGCATACACGCTGTCAGTGGTTACATAAAAGGACATAGGATATCTTCCGTCGACAAAAAAAGTTCTGTTCCTTAGGGATTTATCAAATCTACATTAACGCTAGTGAAGCCGTGGGCAAAAGCTAGTCATTTATAAACATACACATGCAGATGAAGTCGCAGGCGGTTGCTGGTATCTATATATATAATGTAATATAATATCTTAGATCAAAAACTCCGACACACAAATTAATGACTGACAAGGATATTCAGCATTTTGTTGCATTTCAACAAAACTACAATTATGCTTTTTTCATTATTATGTTTTTAAAGTGTGAGAATTTCTATTTTATTATCTACACTAATATAAATAAAGGTCAACCATCCCAATATATTTTATCAATAAAATACTATATTAAGAAAAACTAAAAATATCACATAATCTAGTAGTTTATATCCATAGACGATGTTAATGTATTCCCAGCAAACAAAACTTTAGAAACAGTTTTTTACCGACTACAATTTCGATATAATTTTTTTGGCTGTTACATATTTAGTTTCAAAATTTAAAGGTAATATCAATTTAACTGTCCGTTTCGGGGCGGCCTCTAACACTTGTGCTCGGCTACAGTCACGCGTTGCAACTTCAATAGCACTATCGAGGTCATATCATGATTTATAAAACTACAAGTTAATTTCCCGTTTAAACTGTAATATTTTTATAACTATATCAATATGTGAGCAGATCCAATACTTGTCTAACTCGTCAATAAATCTCAAATATATAAAAAATGGATGTTGGTACCACATATCCGAAATCGCTAAACTTTAAAACCGTTTAACCAATCACAATAAAACTTGGGATATTTAAGTGTCTTTTCATGGAGAATTATTTTTGTTATATATTTTATTATAATCCGCCCACTTTATGATCTACAGTAATTATAATAAAGGCGCCCGGAGCCACAGGACATTGCATATAAATAAAATTGATGTGTTTGTTGTATGTTCGAACTAAATTTCGTAACAGCTTAACACGTTTTTACGAGACTTTTATAAGCAGATAGAATATATTTCAGTGTTATTTAGGCTACAAATCATTATCCTTTTCTATGATCTCACTGCTAATTATAAAATTGTTATAAAATCAAAAGCCTAAAATTGCTGTAAATAAAACACATATTTCCTTGAAATAAAACCATTACAGCACAACGAAATGGCAGGCACCGTCTTTTCATTAAATAAAGTCGTAAACATAGTCATACATAAATTAAAAGGAGGTCATAAAATGAGATTATAAAAAATGTAGAGATTTACTAGTAATTATTCAATACTACAGGTGAAGTAAATGATCCATACCGCCATACTGAAGTCGTTCAAAAAATGTTTACGGTAGTATTTCGACAAAAATTTAATTTATTTCGTCCGGCAAAGGCCATCAGAATAAACAGCCAAATTCTCGTTAAAAAGTCAAACTTGTAACAGTAGTTTTATTCATTTTTTAGTAGTAAGAATAATGTACACGAATTTAAAATATTAAGAAAACTAATAACATAGAATAACAGACTTTGTAATTTAAAATATCAATGACTACAGTATTATTTACTTTTTGTATTCCTACTTGTCAAATCGAAGTTCTGCTGAATATTTTTAAGTTGCAATAATTCCAGCTTTGTTTGTAGCTTGTACATAAAACTAAACAAAATATTATTTATTTTTACGAAATATGTAGTAATCTATATTACATGTTACTATAATTTCATAATTAATCACAATTAATTGTAAAATGTTTTAATTGGTTCAGTGTAGATTATATCTTAGCTAGACAATGGCGTAGCGTCCCGGATTAGATATATTAGGCATGCTCTTATAATCAAGTAATGAAAGTAAACATTATAATGATTGATCTTGTTAAAATATATAAATTTTCGAAAAAAAAACAGTAATATTTTTACTACCAAGAAATAGATGAATATTACTTTGGATTCTTCTATTTAAAAAAATTAGAATTAAAACATTAATAAGTAGTAATACGTATTAAATAATGTCTAATAAAGTCGATAACTTTCAGAATATTTTTGACTGCTTATATCTAGATCTTAATTACCTCTTTAATAAAAAATTAAAACATTTATTACGCTTTTTTATTTAAAATTAAATTTGTTTATTTACATTAAATATCATAAATATTGATTACGCTTTATTTTTATTATAGTAAAGATAACAAATTTGGATAACAATCTGTTTCGAACGCCTCCACGTTTGTATGAAACGTTAACGATCAAGTAAAAATGATGAAAACTCTAAAACACCTAAACGTAAAAAATAAATAACCATGTACATATATATTTATGTAATGTTACTTGTTGTTAAAATTGATCATATGGTTTTATGTTTCTTTGTAATAACAATTTTAAGAGTAAATATTGTAAACAAATCGAGGTAAAAAACGTAATAAACAGACCAATATGTTTATCGTTTCAAAAATAAAAACAAAGTCACTTACCGAGTCCAAAACGCAATCCAAAAGTTCACTGATCCGTCCACATGCACACAAAAATATATATTACAATGTATAATATATATTACATTACAATGATTAAATAATAAGGTTTTATTCCGTTAATAAAAAATATATAGTATGTGAATGTGATCAACACTGGCAACAAACACTCCTGTCACTGTCAGAAATTTTCAAATTGTGAACACAAACACACAAAACAATTCCAATTTCGAACAAAATAATATTAAAATAGTTCGACGCGGAAGGTTGCGCTCGTGGGTTCCGATGAGAAACAGTCGAACGGCGCGCACGTACGTCAATACGAAGCGGCAGCCCACAAGTCACTGAACTAGCGGCACCGCGCCCCCGTCGCCGACCGGTGGATGCTCGCGTGTATTTTTACTGCGACTCGGTAAGACCAAACTGGTGTTATCATTGTCAAAGCCCTGAAATGGTTTTGGAATTAAGAAAATTGGGTCAAGCGGTTAGATGGCGCGCCGGAATGATAGCGCGAGAAAGGTGACTAAAGTACAAATCTTCGGCGAAATTAAAATGAAACGGAATCCTTCAGGGACACATATGCTCTACCAAAACATATTAAGATCCATTTATACTAGACGTCACATAAACTAGCTACGACAAAAAATATAAGCCTGCCTTATATAGGATTTATATTTTCGGGAATTAAAACAATTTTCTGTATAAGTATATTTTTTCGTTATTTTCAATTTTTTTTTTAATATTTCTGTGTAGCGTTCACCCACAATATCACGTGATGCTACATAATGATGTGGCCCAAGATGGTGGTACGTTATGCTTAAAAGGCCTGGTTCTCAATTACAACTGCCGGAACACACCTACAAAATCTTTGCGACAGATTTTCAAATTGAGGGTGATAGCTATTCAGGTGGGCTATTGAGCACACGTTAAAATTATGATATAGTTTCATCACGATGTTTTCCTTCACGGAAAGCTCTTCTGGGATTCGAACCTACGTCGGTCGACGTGGTATCTGAACACGTTACCACAGATATATTATTGCTTGATATACAGATATTCGATAAATTGAAATGAATTCTTGATTCATAGCATTTCAAAGAAAAAAACCGCACATCTCTGTGGAGAAAACTGTATTTAGTAGATTTATTCAGAAATACTATTAAGATTATAATCAAAAATATTTAAAATTTATAATGTTGTTGAAACATTTTAAAATTGGCGAAAATATAACAATGAGTGTCAGGTAAGTTTCTTAGAATTTAATGTGAGAACTATCTCGGCGTATACTGGATAAACCGTAACAGTTACACAAAGACAATGTATAATATCAACACTTATAAAGTCACAAACGCAGACCAATTCGCAGCCGGCCGCTAGTTGTATATAATCTTAGAAATTATAAATATGAAATTACTGTATTCCATAGAAACAGCTGCTCTGGAATAGATGTTTTGTATATTTTTCACTATGATTCGGCATTAAATGCCACTGAAGCAGATATCTACAATATCTATACCCTTCACCTAATGGCCACAAAAATTGGCATGCCTATACCGATTTGCTTTATATTTCAATACGGATACAATTAACACAGTATCAATTTTGTTATAAGTCTACTACTCATTATAAAAATAGTAAATATAATTTAAAAAAATAAAAAAGAGCGTGCATTGCCGCAGGCACAACTTATATAGACAATAATTTTGATATAGTATATAATATAAGGATATATAAGGATTAAGAGTAAGCTAAGAAATCCATCACTTTCAAATATACAGTCAATTACAAACAAGTAATAATCCGACCAAAACTCGTCTCGTATTGTGAGCGCCTTACAATAATAACCTTCTAAACTTTCAGAAAACAACTGAAATCCAAAAGCACATCATTTTTCACAATGGAAATTCTCAAGATTAGACTATAGAAGCAAACGCTTATAAGACTGTACTAAAAGTAGCGTAACGTAAAATTACTAATCGGCTACTACAGGAAATAATTATTAAAACCTCATTGGTTATTGAAATACGTCCAACTCAGTACAGTTATGTCAACTTTTATTCAATGAAACCAAACAAAACCATTCACCATTCTTGTCAGTTATTCTATCATCACGAATGACCGAATAAAACATTTCTTCACGTCCACAAAAATCAACAAACACTTACCCTGTGTATTTACTCAACTATTTATTTCCCTATGTTTTATTTTCTATTATTTATAATTCCACGTGCTTTATATTATACTGTCTTTTTTTATACTACAAACCAAAAACCTAATGTTTGCTGTTAAGCGAATTCTGTAACCCTGTTTATTTTCTTTATCAATATTGAAAATAGTACTTACTCTTAAAATCAGAACATTAAAAAGGTTCGACATAAATGAAATTTTGCTGCCAATTATAACACAATATAGGACGTTCTCCACCAAACGCGGAAATATCTAAATGTTTGACCCCCAACGTCGAGGTTTAAAAATTCGTTCTGACATTTTCTAAAAAAAATTAATCTAATTAATTTGTTTACAAAGCTATTGCGAGATTCGTTTAATTTTTCATAATGTTAAAAACATATAAGATCAACAATAATTTCCTATTCACAATTCATAAATAATCTACAAGTATATTTTAATTCTTTGGTTGAATACCAACTTTACTAAAAAATAGTACGAGATCATAGTTGTTTATTTTACAAATCAAGGTCTAGGAAAAAACCGAAAAATTATCAGATTGCTTACTCTATATAAATAAAAAAACTATTCTAGATCGAATTAAACTGTAGCAACAGATTTGAAGCGAGGACAACCGATCAACACCGAGGTGGCCACGATCGGAGCCGATTATATCCGAACGTTGCCGAGTGGAGCCGAACGTTCGCGGCCGCGAGCGAGGTCGCAGCGCGGGAAGCGCGTCACCTCAAGGTGAATTCTTTTCCCGCCAAACAACGTCACTGTGACTTTGTATTGAAGCATTAGATTTAATGAAAAGTAAAATAATCTAAACATAATAATATCCAGCACGTCTAAAATAGTAATGCAATCTATATATTTACCCGTAGGATCCCTAAACGAATGTAATTTGCATAGCCTTAATTTCGATTTAAAAGAACGTTCTCTTTGGCGACAATTTGCGAAGTGATATATGATGTTCGTAACATTTATCTTGTTTAATAACTTATTATGATCCTGGAGCCTGGAGAGTGTGGAATAAGTACCCTACCGTATAGACATAAATTTTACAAACGCTAAACGTTAGTAATTGTTCCGTATTTTTATTAGGTATATATTAAACAAAACCTTTTCTATATTAGTTTTATTCATCAAATGGAATGTAACTGTCCACTAATCTAATTGAACGCACTTTAAGCCAAAACAAGTGCTGCCCTCTATCAAGAAACGAAGTACGTTTGAATCTCGCAACTGGGAAACTGCTCTGAGCGTAACTGCGTTGAAAAACAATTATAAAATCGGTAAAAATCTCTACACAACCGTAACGAAACCTAGTGCCAGTGTAGACTAGTGCCGTATTAATAAGCTCTGCGACCTAAGCCACAAACTCAGCCGGGCTACCTCGAAGAATAGGATATCCATGTACGGATGAGTGGGTGGGTCGATACATGTCCTCATAATTTCATTTCCTATAGATACATTTGTTTAGTCCTTCGTTCCATATTATCTAAAATTATCAAGGAGTTTGTGGTTGCACCGGCATATTAGGACTTTATAAGGCTAGGCTTAGCGTATTTGTTTACCGACAATACCACTGAGCACTGTTTTTTTTCAAACCGTACTATTTCATTTTCTAATGAATTAATAGGTAAAAATTAAACAAATTTCTTCTATATAATTCATATTTATATTGACACGTGGCTTAATGTCACCCACTGTGTTCGGCGACAAATAAAAACAACTGGTAAAAACCAAAAACAACTGCGACCGCTAATAGATGAAGCTCATGAAGCAATCTATCGTCGGTCTTTGCTATCATGTCGGCCTGCTTAAACGTCTTATCACTACGCACTTGATGAAAGAAGAAAACGCTCTGGTGGGGAGAAGGTTCCTTAATTTCAAGGTAAAGACGAGACATTGCGAACTTTATAATTCTTACCGAGGTAGAGGTTTCCGTAGAACTGTGACTCAGATGCCTAATGCGTTTGGAGAGGAGTGACAATGATTGAACAGGCAAGCAGAACACGCTTAGCGAAGCTAAACTTTATTATAGAAGCAATTTCAGATTACGTCCAGGAGGCAGCACTGTTGTTTTTTTGTTAAGGCTTGGTTATACATGGTATTTGAACTAAATTTGGCGTTTTAAAGCCGATTTTAACCTGTTATATTCTTGAGTAATACGTAAGTGAAGACTTATAGAAAATGATGGCTCGTGAAAATTAACGTAACGGAATGAGCCGGAGTTTTTGATGAAGAAAAATATCGTGAAAAAGCCAAAGTATAGTGGTAGGACCTTTCCACCTTGTTAACTACCACGCACTAAACTCTAACCAAACAACTAGAAGTGTGATCGGGCAGCTGCACTTAAGAGCCCTTCTTGGTTCAGCATGATATCATATTAGGCTCACGTCGTTACTTAACATCATATAAGATTGTAGTCAAACGCTAAAACCTTTTAACCATTTGTTATAACTGTGTGTAAAACCTCATATATGTCGAATCTCTTTGGTATTTTTATATGTGAACGATGGTGATGTCTGAAAAGACGCCTCACTCTGTGCATCCACCAAAAACGAATGTAATTATATATACTCAAAAAAAAATTCATAATATATTGTGAACACATATTGTGTTGTTTTATGTTCAATGAAAGATAAACTAAATCAAATTTCTTGTCGGTTCTCTTCGATGGTTGTTTTCCGAACCGGTGGTAACTTTGACGTTCACAAGCCTCTCCTCAGGGTCTAAACTGAATAAAGTATTTTGAATTTTTATTTTAATAATAAACGTTATAGTGCAATGGAAATTCCATGCTTAAATTTGAAAAAAAAAAGAAAAACATGGAGTTTAGAATGAAGATGAAGTTTTTGGTTTGCAGCACAAAAAACAAAAATTAAAGTAGTGTAATGTAAAACACATTAAATTATAAAATATAAAAGTCACGAACCATAAATAGTTCATATACATCTATATATATAAATATATCCCCTAAAATTAAAGAACGTATTTAAATAAAGGTTTCGAATCGATAAGATATATTCACAATATTCGGATAATGGCGTAATTTCGATTTTTAAAATGTATAATAATGTCAGTAATGAAAAAGTATTGACAAATATATTGATTGTCAAATATTTATGCGTGTATTCAGAAATTTATTTTATGTAAGCTAAGAAAAAAATTAATATTCAAATATTAAAAAAATTAGAATTTCTATCGATCTTCTCTTCTATATATATAAAAAAGACGGTTTAGTTAAACCATTTATAACTCAAGAACGATTGTACCGATATTCATCATCTTTGACTTATTGGATTTGTCTTCAGCCCGAATAGCAAAATAACTACGAAAATATCGAAATATTAATATAAAAAATATATTTAATAAATCTGGTTTCGAACTAAGCCGTATTTTAGAATTGACAACATATTTCAGGCACACCAAAATAGAGAAAAAATTAACTAACCTCATTCTATCGACACGGATATATGTTCTTACAATCAAGGCCTATTTTTTATAATCAATTAGGTTAATAGTTAAGCGACAACATGGGGGATTATTAGCCATGTGCAAAGGTTACCAACTGATTTGTTTGTTTTGTTCGAGTGTGAGCATGAAATCTTATTGTGCAAGTATTATTAACAATACTAAAACCAAGACAATTTAATATTTGCCAACGAATCGGTATGTAATTGCTTCTTCTGAAATAGAACAACTCATTCAGCATTAATATTTCTGTTGAACCTTCAAACTATTAAAAAACCGTCATGTAACGCTTTTCGAGGGCGAAAGTTTTAGTTACATCCAAAATCATCATCTGGGACAAATGCACAATGGTGCATAAAATGTCACTAGAAAGAGTTAACCGAACATCAAAAGATCTGCCCAAAGAATCGAGATGTTTTGAAGGTGCAATGATTCTGTTATCTAAAAACAAATCCAGATATTCCAGGATCGACTGTTGGTGATGAAATAAACGCTTGCCTCAATCATCAAATCTGTGGCGCTACATAAAGAAACTTCAGCTTACAGCAATGAGTAGTAATAAGAATTGTATTACTGAACGATCCATCTGATGGAGATTTTTCCTAGTAATTCCTCACTATCGGTATTGAACTTTTAAACTGTTTGGATGTGTCTGGCATATCAACGATTAATTAACAATTGATGGTTGGCTCAGTAGTCATCATGCTTCAAAATCAGGACCAACCAGAACTATCCAATGGAACACATTTGTTGATATAATACTAATAACTAATAGCGAATGTGATTCATAATACTCAAAAGGAAATTCAAAGGTGAAGAATTTCTCATTCCGAGGATTCCATTGATCCCATGATTAACCCAATTGAGATGATACTCAAGTATAAATTAATTCAATTTTCAATACGTCCTGCATTCCCCGTGACGATTAACAAATCACAAGGTCAATCTTTGAGTATTTGTAATGTAAATTTAGAAAATGAAAGTTTTGTCGTATGGTCAATTGTACACGTATACGTACAATTGACCGTGCGACGCCTGTTCACGTGTTGGCAAACGAACGCCTTTATTTACTCTTGCGTCTGATAACAAAACGAAAAATGTCATATATCACAAGAGATTCACTGAAGACAATTAACCTGACCATAATATACAACATCAACAAAGCATTTTTTTTTTATATTATAGGGGGCAAACGAACAGGTGGGTCACCTGATGGTAAATGATCACCGCCGTCCATAGACACTAGCAACACCAGGGGAGTCGCAAGTGCGTTGCCGGCCTTTTAAATATGTGGGCCTCCGGCGCTCTCACTGACCGAACGAAACGCAACAGTGCAAGCACTGTTACTTCACGTCGGATTTCTGTGAGAGGGTGGTACTACCCCGGGCGAGCCGACCCTTTCATGCTGAAACCAGTAATAGCTTCAGCGTAGCTCTACCACCTACAAAAATATGTCTTGTTGATATGCTATTGAAATACTTGGTTTTGTATCTTTATGCAATTGTTGTTTACTTTATATATATTATCGTAATAAACTATTTAACTTGGTAAACTTTTAGTAATCGTTACAACATTCAACTGTTAGGCCGGGTCAGCTAGTAGAGGATAAATGTTACTGGATTTCCGTCAACATCTAGAATTATTAGTTCATTTGTGGTGGTCAGAATAACTAAAATGATAGTTGAAGAGTTACTGTGTTGCTTCATTAAATAAAAGTTGTGACATATGTGTACTGAGTTGCTTATTTATTTTAATAATAAATCGATATGCATCGTGATGAAACCACAGTATGGTGGTAGGGCTTTTTCTAAGTCCGCCTGGTTAGCTACAACCCTCAAGTTGAAAATCTGTCGCCAAGCACCTGTTGGTGTGTTCCGCAGCTGCACTTGAGAGTCAGTCTCCCTCTAGGTTTAGCGTGACTACCATCAAGTAATCGTCATCCGTCAAGTACAAGCGTGCTTAGACCACATCATAATTTAATAACAGATGAGATTGTGGTAAAACACTAACCTATAAAGTATAAAAAAAAATACTGATCACATAATCATACCATTACATATCGATCCTGTTTGACAAACGCTATATGTTATTATATTCAAGTCAGCAGAAGTCGCTGGCGGTTGCTATGCCGTCAAATTAGAACATTGGCGGTTGCTATGCCGTCAAATCAGAAAATTTTAATATATGGTCGTTTGCATTTAGAGAAATTACATTTTCAAGAGGGAATCTAAGGCTATATTCACACTTGCGTGACCTTCCTCAACCGTCAAGTGCGTAGAGTTGCGAATTGAATTACGAAAGTTTATCGCTCCACGGGCCTTGACAAAGGTCACGCGTGAGGTCACAGGTGAGGTGAGATGAGGTGGGAGTCACTATATTCGAGGTCACTGGTCAGTAAAATCCTGTTTTATTTTATGGTGTTATAGGTAACCGTTTAAACATAATCTCACCTGATATTGATTGATGATGGTCCGATCGTATTTTTAGGATTCCGTTCCCAGAAAAGAAACCCTACGGTATCGCATGACGCGTCGCTCCCCCATTCTTTTTACATTTAAAGGGCTGCACTTTTATACTGTAACATTTAGTTAATTGACAATTCATAAAATCTATATATTAATACTCCTATTTAAACACTGCGCGAACAGGGTTGTGTTAAAATTTGCATTGTTTAAGTTGATATCATTGCATTGTTTAGTGAAAACGAATACATTTAGTATTCTATATCATAGTGTGAAGTTTAAAAAAAAAACAAGTAATAAAAATCGGCCAAGTATATAACGAGCATATTTTGTTACCAAGTTGTAGAATAAAAAATACCCTTTCATATAAATACACGGTATAAACGGCTTTAAATTGGCGTCGCAGTAACATTCACCAGTGTCAATATTCTATTTTTAAGAAATTTGCCTTGACACTGGCAGAATTTGTATTTGCGAGACACCATAAAAAAGATCAAGCTGAAGTTACATGATCACACTTCAACTCAATGCATTTATTTACGTATAATTCTTATTTTCTTTATCAAAGAGCGTTTCAGTAAAATTATTTAAAGGACTAAAGCAAACGGGATTTATATTTAACCCCTGGACTGTCCAAATTCATAAAGGTGTAAGTTCCATACAAACGAATGTAGACCTGATGAGGCACAGGTCGATAGACTGTTGGCAGCATAAACTTACAAAAATTCCTGATTTATTATAAAAAAAAATTAAAATAACAAATGATGTATTGTAAAGTATAAATTTAATTTAAATTATGTTTTCATTTATACGAACTTTTTTTTACTAAACCATAATATTTACAATGTACGATGTAGTAAATTAAAAAAAGAATTAAAGACATAATCCGTCATTTTGAGATCTGGGTCTTAAAAAACAGCCGAGGGTTAAGTGAAAATATATCGCAATCGGGTAAAGATGATGTGAATCGAGCTTAATGTTACCTAGTGTGTTATGTGCTACAATAAATCACATGAGAAGTTTCTTTACGTTACTTGATTAAATCAGCCACAAATTAAAAGGAATTGCAAAAATAAAGTAATGATATACAACATAAGACATGGCCTCAAACACAGCAGTCAATAATATTTTTCAGTTTTTTTTTAATGTTGGTCATATTATCAACATAATACATAAATAATAATAAGATTTATCCCAAAATATTACTTTATAATTCGTTCTATTTTTAGTATATAAATCGTAAACAAAACTTATCGAATATTTGCTAAAATACGCTAGATAATTTGCATGCAATCTAGGTACCCAACGTGGTCTAGACTTTCACTCGGTAAGCGGCCTACAGATCTATCCTTAGATTATGTAACCTGCAGCTGCGCGTTTCAACTCGAGACTCTCTAACATTTCACTACTCACCCCCTTTATTTGTTGGTATGATGATTTATGAACTCATTGTGTCATCTCAATAGTGAAGGGCCGTGAAAGGAGATCTATTTACATTAATGCAATAATATTTTATATACAGTTTTGGATTTATAAGTATTGCTGCATATTAAACTGAAATGTCTGTCAGGGTGGCAATTACTCTACTGACCCATGGGTCAGTCATGCAACAAGCATACCCGAAATGCAATACTCTCTTTTATAACACGTTTAGACGTGTCTCGGTTTGATACTATCAAAAATAGTTCTTGGAATCTATGGCATTGCTTTGTTTTTCTTACATTGAGAAAATAGGAAATGATTCACTAAACTAACGTAACACTAGGGTTGTCAACTTTTTCTTTAATATAAAAATAATGTATCTAATCCTTTAATGTAGAAAATATAAAGAAATTGCAAAAAAAAATCTTACGTATTTAAGTTAATACGTTTTATTATGTTTTTGAACACATTAACAATTTGGTTGTATTTAAAATTTTTATAACTACACTTACAATATAAGTCTAAAAGTTTAGTTTCAAATCAATTAAAAATTCATTTCTTATGAAATATATTGGAAAACATTGAGTCAAAATATAATTCGCAGCCATAGTGAATAAATAAGAAATATTATATGAAGATCCAGAATAAATTATTTTCGCATACTATATTTTCATGCAAAAATATAAAGTATATTTATCAAAATATAAATAGGATACGTTATTATAAAGTTTAGTTGGCAACGCTACAGTCTTCATCGAACTTTTTGATTGCTATGAATATAGCTGCACATAACATAAATATCGGTATAAACACATATTATCTATATATACATAATTGTTCTATACGTGTGTATGTGACTGAACTCCTAACTCCTAAACGGCTGGACCGATTTTGATCATTTTTTTTGTGCTTGTTTTAGCGGGTCTTTAGTTCTATGACTCTAGAACGCAGACTGGCCTAAACGTTTATATTTATTATAAATCGAAAATGTCATTCAAACAATTGAAATATATCTTGAAAAGTATAAATATCATATATGAACTCAAAATGAATACAGCCTATTTTATACACCCTGAGTTTCACTATTATGCTCTCCGAAGTAGCCTAGAATCCTACCGGTCCATGGATGGTTTAGATTCGCAGTTATACTCGGTACTTGACGATGTGATCTGATTCCATGACATTTTTTTCTATTATCATACTAGGACAACGTGTGCTGGGCTTAATAGTATGTTATGTTATGTGTATAACATCGAGCGAACTGAACGATAAATAAATGCTAATTTTAGATTCCTATAACAATATTTTGACTTTGTTTTGTATTAAGCTCTTGACTATAATCAGAACGGACAAAAAGATTGACTAGGAATCTAGCACGATAGATAATTATTTACGTAACGCATTCTTTTACTAAAAACAAAAAAAATCTAAACAGTAAATTTCTTAAATTGAGTTAAAGAAAATAAAATATGTTTGCGGGTAAATTTCTGTTATATCAATCAGCGGTTTGAATCGTTTTGCGAAGGTTAGAAATACTGAATATATTGAGGTCAGTGCAAACTGGAGCATGCTTGAAAATTTTGCATTTCTTTAACGTTCATAAGCGTCTTCTCAGGGCCTAAACTGAATGAAGTATTTTTGCTTTTGATTTGAATATGATTTTTTTATATTGCAGCATGTACGTATGAATGACAACATTGAGCCTGATGGTAAGCCATGTTTATTTGTTCTGCTTTCACGCCGTAACTACTAAGCTGATCATTATAAAATGTTGCAAACAACTGACAATTCAAGGGTACACACATAGTCATAGGTTACTTTTCCTCCAAAAAAAATGTTTCCGAAAGGTAAAAGAAAGATTAATATAAAAAGAGTCACTGTGACATATTCATTTCCAGTTTAAGGTGGTTATGATTGATTACTAGATATACACTTATTCCGGAACACGATGCACCTGAGCTTGTAAATAAGACGAGTAGAAGACTTAATATGTTTGTCGCAACTCAGTCAGCCTATGGTCGTGTTTTTACAGCAACAAAATTTGGGTATTCGATTCTTCTTTAAAAACAGAAGGATACGGGATAAAAGCTAAAAAAAATTAATACGAAGTGCTAATAAATAAACTAAGAGATTGTGGCCTTAGTTCTCGCTCATAGTGTACTTATGTGTGATTTACAAGATTACTATATTTATATCAATTACTATTATTTCAAAACGTTATTGAATTTTAAGGAAGGATTTCTTACTGGTTTCAGTGAAGGAAGGTGCTTAAATTATAATATAATGGTATGGCATTTTCTAATGCTCACCTCACTAATTATAAACTAACACTGAACAATATGTCACAAAATACCGATCAGTGTGTTCTGATAGCTGCAATTCAAAGCTAACGTTAAGCTTATTATTTTAGTATCTTCGGCCATATCATTATTAGACATAAGGAGACTTTGTATTAACCTAAAATATTTAATTATTTTCTCTTTCCACTTCTATATTAAAGCCTTGTTAGTTGCATTTGACCACAATCTAACGTGATGTTAAATGGTTATGTAGTCTAGACTATGTATTCTAGAGGGGCTGGCTCTCAAGTGCAGCTGCCGAAACAGGTCTATAGGTGCTTGGCGACAGATTTTCAACTTGAGTATGGTAGCTAGACAGGTGGGTTTAATACTTCGTTCCATTACAACGATTCGAACCTACGTCAATCATGTAGGGAATCATTCCGTTTTACAGTATTTGCTATTTATTTGGATTTTTTGTGATATCTCTGAATTCACATCATTTGTGAGCGACCGAAGCAATGATGTCTCGGTTGATAGTATGTTCTGACACAGTGTCGATTAACGTAGGTTTGTATCCTTATGACTGCGTCGGAGCTTTCGAAGATGAAAAACTTTATGGTGAAATCATAGCATGTTGGTAGGGCCTTTTCTAAGCCTTTCTAAAATCTGTCGCTAAGCACCCGTTGGTGTGCTCCGGTAGCTGCACCTGAGAACTAGTTCCCTTCTAGGTTTAGCAGGTGTAGCATGTTAGGCCACGCCGTCATTTAACATATTAATCAAAATGTTTCCGATATTATACAGTCCTTTCTAACACATCATATTCCAGCTAAGTAGAATTGGAATAAATGTATTTTGAGTATACACATCTGTTATACACATAATTCTCCACACAATCCCTTCAAATCTTTCTTTGATCTTTCTCTATACCTAAATTTCTCTAACTTTATACTAAACACTCTTCTGGATACATGGCTTTCATTTCTCCTCATGACATGCTATATAATGATTACAGAGTCAAATAACGCAAGAATAGCAAAAAACAAAAGCCACTACTACATGACTAGCTAAGATTCCGCCATATAATAAACCTATAAGCTCTTAAAAGACAGTTCTAAACCGAAAACTTAGCATCCCCCATAGAACAGACTGAAACAAAAATGGTTCCTCACATATGAGCAGTACTGAGGTGTGCTTGTGTGTGCGTCCATTTGCAATAGCGGCTTACATAACACTAAACGAGAGTGCATTCACTCCGCGGTTCCGAGGAGGAGGGAGGTGAGAGGACCCACGAGCCAGAGGGGAGGGGAGGTGAAATGCATCGCTGCACCTCACACACACATCGACGACGGATTAACGTTAATTGTAAGAGATCGTTACTATCAGATTACGTAGATTACATTAATGTTTTGATTGATTTCTATAGTTAATATTTACATCTGACTCTGTGTGTAAACTTCGTACTATATATAGTAATTGGCTTTTCCATATTTAGGCTTTTTAATATTTTTGTAATTGTTAACTCTTGTTACAGAAATTTTAAGCTATAGTAATATACAGCTTAAGAGGTCGTTAGTATTTTTCTTTGTCTGCACGTGGTAATCTCTGGAATTACAAATTGCATTTTAAGGTCTATTTGCATTTTGTAATATATTTATTGAGGATGCTTATAAGCTATCTAACATCACGCTACATCTCTTTAGCTGTTACCACAAAAACTCTAGATTACAAAGTACGCTACGCGAAGGTGTAGTCATACTGCGGGCGAACCGTGTGACGAACGCGGGATATCGAAGACCGAGGGCGGAAAAAACCACCGCGAGGGAAACGGCTGAGCACAGTTAACAAATAGTATTAACTGTGCAAATAAGGATATACTATCAGATATCATTATCATCCAAGTTAGTAGTCTACCTGAAAATCTTTTGCGATTAGAAATCGCTTTAAATGTTCTTTGGTTAAATTCGGAACACATCGCTGTATCTTAGATGCCTCAAACAAACGCACATATCTAAATACCGATTTAGATATTGAAATTACAAAATATTTTATTCACCACTAAAAGAGACTAGCAAGCAGCGCCCGCGTCTTGATATGTGTTCAATACAGTAAGAAAAACAATAAAAATAAAACATATCCTGTGTCAATCTCTTTTTATGGTAACGCATATTACGCTAAAGTTTAACAGGAACGATTGCTAACGGGTAATAATGAAATAAAATTTAGTTTTCCTAAATTATGTATTTTGCGAATTCTAAAAGTATTAATCTACTATTGATAACTTTTGTGCTTTATCAATTGAGGGATCATATAAAGTTGCCGTGTACAAAACTGTATAAGAATCAGTCGGTTGTTCAGTTAAAAACCAAATATAGTAAATTGCAGGTACTACACATTTTTCATGATTTTATTAATGAGTAAACGAGATAGAAATACATGGATGCCTTTATAATTTAATTTGCAAGAAATTAAAAGTTTCAATTACATAACATTCAAACAATTTTATTTAGTATATAGCTACAATACATAACAATAACAGATAAATTTGATTACCTATCATTTTCTTTGTTGCACATCGTCACAATATGTTGAATCTCACACATCGCGCTCATGTAAGTGACTGATTGAGTTTTGAAAAATTGTTTTTAACTTCGTGATCGCTTTTTCATTGCCGTATTTTTTATCGTTGTCAGTAAATTAAATAAGGTATCGCTATATTTAATGAACAAAATCAATATAAATCTGATACCTTTTGTGAATCACTGAAGATTCATTACAATTTTTAAGTCAATTGTCGAAACTTTTCTAAAGTTTTTGAATAGTAATATTAATGTGGTCTAGCCAGAACCCCATTGTAATACAGTAACAGACTATCTACAAATGTTATTTTTATTTATATGTAATGTAAATTATTGACCTTCCATAAATCACACTATTTACAATTCATAATTACGTTATATTTCTAACATTTCTTGATCTATTTATTAAGAAAAAAAATTCCGCCTCACCTCAACCGTGGTAAGCTTTAATATATGGTGATGGTTATGCATAATAAAGTATACGACAATGGTATGGTAGAAGCTAAGAAACGGTGGCAGGGCTTGCAGTCCGCCGCAAGAGCTGGGCCGTGTATCGCTCGGGCACCGCGCCGCCGCGACGCTCGCTTCCGCGATCTACAGCATGTTCAAATTAACAAAACTATCACCTACATATCAAATATATGCAATTATGACATTTTTATTGGTACAAGTGTGTTGATGAAATGAGATTTAAACCATAGGTAAAGAAACTTGTGATAAGTTTGAATTCGGAATTATTATTTATTTATTTCTGCCGGCGAGCATTATGCTCGTTTGTTCCGATCTAAAGGGTGCAATGAGCAACACATAATAACACAAGAACTATTGCAGTTTAGTCCCGTTTGAGATTTTTCATAAAGATAAGCCACAAATACCACTGAATAATGGATTGAACGTAAATCTATTTCAATGGGCTAAAAAAAAAATTTTCAAGCATTCGTTTCATAGCAGTCGCGTTTTCTTAAGAGCTTGCAGGAGTAGCTATAGCCTAGATATTAAATGAGTCACCAACCGAAAACCATATTTTGGTAGTCGCTGACCAGCCCTTGTTTATGAGCATAAATAAGACTGAAGATAAAAATAAAACACTGAGTCGCCCATTAGAGAAGATACATACCTACATTCATTCATTTTCTAATTGTTACGAGTCAATCTTCTCTCTGGGCTTTTAAATATTTTATATATAGAAATTCTATATTATTTATTTCAATGTACTTGCTAAAATTAACAAACCTTAATCCCTGACGTAATAAAAAATAATTTAAATTTGAACAATCTTATTAATATTATATACGAGAAATTTTATCGAGGATGGATCATCCATGTTTGTTACTCTTTCATACAAAATTTACAGAATAGATCTTGATTATACTTTAATGGAATGTAACATACTTGTAACATGAATATATCAATAAGTGTCAAGTAAATTGGAAGACTACCATCTGAGAGTTATCTTGACGAACGCTAGATAAACAAGAAGATAAATGTATATTATAGTCATTATAGAGATACAATGAAAACAAAGTCGCGAGCGGCTGTTAGTATTTTATAACGTTTCAATAAATAATAATACCATTCGCTGAAAGTCTTTCAAGAGTAGATCATAGATTTTTACGATGGTGCAAAATACACTGAAGATCTCGACTAAAGATGAATATAATGAAATCGGGCCCAAAGTAGAACACTATTGTATTAGGCTAAACGT
Source organism: Antheraea assamensis (assembly GCA_035772565.1). Lineage (NCBI taxonomy): Eukaryota > Metazoa > Arthropoda > Insecta > Lepidoptera > Saturniidae > Antheraea > Antheraea assamensis. The sequence goes on from JAQQSE010000067.1 coordinate 623,689, forward strand.
CCAGCGTTTGCCGCACAGAGAAAGAGACTTTCAAACGTTCGACTACAAAGGATTTAGGATATAATATATAAAATGGATAATAAAAATAGGGACACATATTGAAATGATTATAAATGTGATGATTCTAATATAATTATTCTTCCCCGGGGCTCTACGTATTAGTTATTATTTAGTGTAGGTATTAAGATAAGTTCTCAAAAAATGGTAATAGTAATGGTAATGTTCTTCGTGCTCATGGATGTCAATATTCATGGAAATCACTTGAACAGTTCATAATTTAATTTAATGCAACGCTACCACCTATTGACGAGATATAACAAAATAAATAGTATAAAACCCTATTTACCAAAAACACTTAAACTTTTTTATGATGTCATCTCATAAATAAGAATTCTGCCAGTGTCAGGTCAATAATGGGAGAGTCATTTTATATGTAGCAATTAAATGTTATATAATTTTGTTATTCCAGCTTTGGCAATTGAACTACATAAAAACAAATACAACATTCACAAGAAAAATATTTAAAAGTGTGAAATTAAATAATGAACGGTACTGAAGTTTATGAACCTCGTACATATCTATATCAACCTCCATTTTTATATACACTAGGCGGTGGTCGTTCAGTGGTCGAAGTTCAAACATAAACTATTATTTTTTTAAGTCTCAACATGAGGAAAAAGAACTATATCCAGAGTTTGCTGATAATACTAAAGTTCGTAAATACCTACTAAAAAAGAATAGAGTAAATCGGTTGACAAATAGAAGAGAAAACCGTACTGAACTGTTTTATCTGCGCTTATTTGTGTACAGATATAGCTTACAATTTTACTACTCGCCGCAACAATATGTGTAAAAAATATATAAAAAATGTTAACAATTTCTTATAAGCTTAAAACAAATGATGTGATGAAGTATTTAAAGCAGCATATTCGAGAACCGAAATTTATTTATTTTAGCATCAATCTGTATAACGCTGAAAGCGCAGGCGCATCGTACGCTTGTGTGCGTGCATGTACGTAGTCGCGGTCTAAACACACTAGCACACGCTTACTTTCACTTGGCGAACTATTCCTAAGGCAGGTTCACAGTTGCGTTCACTTCTCTTATACTTTCAGATCGGAAACAAAGATTCACATCTTTGTTAAAGACTTTTATTTTAATGAGAACAAAATATATACACCATTAAATTCATAAAGAAATATTAATCTAATAACAACATCCATTACGTAATAGAGCTAATTAAATGTCAGTGAATATATGACAATATTTCCTATTATATCTAATTAAAGGCATTATTTCATATTAAAATTTAGAGAATAATAGATTTTTTATACTTTACTAGCTTCTGCTCGCGGCTTGCACTGGAGTCAATATTAGATTTAATATATCCTTTGAGAATAGATTTTTTTTGATTGGAAGGTACCTTGTGTACTTTTCTGTACTCCTAACAAGGTATATAGAAACTTTCATAATGATCATTTGACTAGTAAAAGCGGAACCTACTCACGTTTGCGTTTATAATGTTAGTCGATAACGATTGTGGAGGGAGAAAACCTCCTTAAAAAGTTACCGTGGGAGAAAACCACGTAAAAAAGTTACGGACGGCAGTGCCTTAGGGCGGCGGGAGGGAGGAAACCTCGGTAAAAAGTCACCGTGGGAGAAAACCACGTTAAAAAGTTACAGACGGGTGTGCCTTCGGGCGGTGGGAGGGAGGAAACCTCGGTAAAAAGTCACCGTGGGAGAAAACCACGTTAAAAAGTTACGGGTGTTGAGGAGACAACCTCGTTAAAAAACAGACGGGAGGCCTTCGGGCGGAGGGAGGTAGAAAACCTCGTTAAAAAGTTACCGTGGGAGGAAACCACGTTAAAAAGTGACAGAGGGACGGCCTTTGGGCGGAGGGAGAGGGAGAAAACCTCAAGAAAAAGTTACCGTGGGAGGAAACCACGTTAAAAAGTGGCAGAGGAGAGGCCTTCGGGCGGAGGAAGAGGGAGAAAAACCTCATTAAAAAGTTCCTGTGGGAGGAAACCACATTAAAAAGTGACAGAGGGGAGGCCTTCGGGCGGAGGGAGAGGGAGAAAACCTCGTTAAAAAGTCACCGTGGTAGAAAACCACGTAAAAAAGTTACAGGTGGTGGTGGTTGGAGGGGGTGACCCCTTGACTGCCAAACCGGACCAAGGAGGGAAGGGGCTGGGGACCTGACTTTCCATTGCACATTGGTTCGGTAGACGGGTAGGCAGCTTGACCGGGCTGTCGTCGCGGTCAGGGCGTTCGCGCTGGGCCTTGTCGCCGGGGTGGCATGGTGCTTGCTTGTTCGATCCCGTGCCACTCCATAGCGCGGCAGACGGTATCTTGTGGGTTTTTTTAGTCAGTAAGAGTCTGACACCCCACAGCTCCCCAGGGCTGTGGGTGTCCAATGAAGGATTTCTTCCCACATTAAAAAAAAAAAAAAAAGAAAAAAAGGTTTTAACGATTGATCAATCTCACCTGGTGTTAAATGATGATGTGGTCCAAGATGGTAAGCACGATAAACCTAAAGGAGGACTGGCTTTTAAGTGCAGCTACCGGAACGCACAAATAGGTCCTTGGCGACAGAGAGTGGTAGCTAGCCAGGTAGGCTTAGAAAAACCATACCACCACGCTGTGGTTTTGTCACGATATTTTTCTTTATCAAAAACTTCAACTCATTTGCATAGATTCGAACCTCGATCCTACATCGATTGATGTGGTGTCCGAACACACTAACGACTGAGCCATCATTACTAGTTTGGATATTTCAGGTATTTAAAGGTGAAGAAATACTTGTAAAAATAAAAATTGAACATGTTTGCCCCAGATTCGAATAGTTAACACAAATATATTTAGATCTATAGAACATTCTATAGAACATTCTATACAACGTATTTTAGTTAAACAAATTACATTTGTCATTGTTATATCAATTCGTTTTATAAACAACGTTAACAATTTATCGTTACGCTTCATTTATTTCAAGGTGAGCAGAATAATTTAATTTTATATTATTAGAATAATTACGTAAGACTCTTAACGGACGTATGAAGAAATCTATACAATTTTATTTCGTGCGTATATTGTTGTACAAATAATATTAGTGTGTCCATAGTTTATCTGGACTAATTTACAAAATGGCTGATCCAACGGTGAAAAAAGTCTTTTACTGTTACTAGATAATTTAATTTTTCAGAGCATTATCTATGTTATATAACATTACGATGTGCCATAGAAGGAAAGCATTAATAACAAAATACAACAGAAGTTACTCATATAAAAAAATTAAAAAAACACCCCATGACTAAGAAATAAGTAGTTCCCATGAAATTAGAAATTTATATTATTCATTTCACAGCAAAATTCCTAGACAACACGCCGATTTGAACGCACCTTATCACATCTATTAGAGGAGTCCACTTGTGTGTGTGACTGCAAGTGGCGCCCGCGTGTGCGTCTAATGCATCGCTTAGACTATATCCTATGGAGTTGTTCACGCAATTATGACCGTAAATATAAATCATATAAGTATGTTATATATACATTCATTTAGTATTTCCATCCATTACTAATTATAACTCAATTGACATTAATATATTGTATTAGTAGTGTATAATTTATTTGTGACTATGAAACTAAGAATTCTGTTACTTTGATTTGTTCACACTGAAAATGAAAGTTCAATACTGTGACTTTCCACTACCATAGACTATACTATAATATATACCGTACAAAGTTGGGGGTTGTCGATTGTTAAATATAAATTATGATAGACCGCAGACGGAAAATAGACTAATAAACTGATGGCAGTACAGGGAACAACATGTTTGGAATGAAATAAAATACCTAAAAACTAGAACAAAGCTAGTTTTCAATTACGACGTAAGAATTAAAAAATATCATGCCAGCATGGTATCATTAGATATATCATGATGCTATATTGTATAAGGGGCATGTATCACGTTATTTAGATATGAGTGTTACTGTATTATGGTCTTATGACAAACGTGTAGAGAATCGCTACATTGACAGTCAGAAATATATAAAAAAGAACATAATATTAAATACGCACATATATCGCTCATTGTAATTTGAAACAATATAACTTTCGTTTCTTGTTAGAAAGTACGTTCGTTTCTTGATATATATTAATTTCTATGACTAAATGTTACCGTTTTTTTTTTGCGTAGTATGCTGTCATCAATTCTTGAAGATATTTTAAAATGTCAGCTGATGGGTAAGGTACAATTATTTAATGTAGAATCAACGACATTACCACTAGACACCTCTTTTGATTTGTTATACAGACAGCTCTCGAGTTACGTCATATCGCTTCAAGGCGTGTTAAGTTACGTCGAAAAAAATGTTGACACCGATCGAACTTAATTAAATTTACTTCGTTTTGCAGGTTTTTCTCGTTCTGATATATACACCGAAACAAAAATAGTAATTAATTAAGTACGAAAAATAATTACTAATTCCATTAAAAAAAAAGTAATTTTAAGAAAGGTCTTTGTGTAAAAATATATTTTGAAGTATTGCAGTAGGAGCTTACTCTTGCGTTTTGTTTGAAGAAAGAAAACTCAACTTACGTTGTGCATTTAATTTATCGTTAATATATTTACTACTTATAAAGAAATATTTATATCAATAAATTAGATATGAACAAACAGGCTGAAAAATGAAATGTTAATTGATGATATGAAATAATGAGATGAGGCTTTTTCTAAGTTCGCCTAAATAGCAACCATTATTATGTTGAATGTCACCAAGCACCTATGTGTGTGCTCAAGTAGCTGCACTTGGGAGATAGTCCTCTTTTAAGTGTAGCGTGATTATTATCCGTAATTTAACCGCAGGTGATGTTGTGGTCGTACTCTGAAATCTACAAAGAAAAAAGATCTAATTCGATAATCTAAGGCGTCGCGGCTTACATCTGATTTATTAATCAGATGCGCTCACAAATACCTGTCGCCTTTCATTAGCCGTCTACATGAAAACATTTAAAATAAATGAAAGTGACACCATGTATATAAAACTGTACAGAAAATCGAATATTTGTGAATTCGTTACACAAATACTTGATTATATACGCACAGTGTTTATTTGGATGATTGTTCTCACAACTATAGTTGACACAGCTTTTTCAAAAGTTGTTTTCTGTTTCACAGCAGAATTACTAAAATTACATCTGGTGGTAAATAATTCAATGACCTAGGTATAAATTAATTCATGTTTCATTTATGTTTTTCATGCGAAACGAAAAATAACTTGTCATGTGATAACTGTGATATTTTAACCACTGTTGTTTTTTATACGATATGAATGAATTTATGTCACTACTATTTCTTATATCGTATTTGTTATATTGAAGATCGAGGAGCTAAAAATAGAACGCTCAGCCGAGACTCCAGAATTAGGATATGTCGCAGGAGCTAATAAAAGATCGCTGCAGTTGAAGTAATATAACACGTTTTCATTTATAACCTGTGAAATATTAGTGGTAAAAAAATTAACTGCTACTCAAGTATAACAAAATAATTCCCATGCTGAAAATGAATTACGGTGAATGATTAGCATTTGGTGTTTGACGATTGGGATATATTCATATGTTCCATCAGCCAGTTTATATCGTTTTGTTTTTTTTACATTTCTTTGTATGCTATTGCAACAGTTTATCGATTTATAAGCCTGAGCGTACTACAGCATTCCTATCGTACTGACGTTAACAGCAAAGATTGCCTATAATATAACTTTGCATATACTTGTACTTGTGTTGATTTTTTATTGTTTTCACAGTTCAGAGATATCTGTAACCCAAAACAAATAATATTTTATTTGACGTATTTTTTAATACTTTATACGTTTTTAACTTAAGAATTGTAGGTAGCCAAGTGGACATCATAAAAAGATCTGCCACCATGCAATGGCTTCTTCACGATATTTTCCTTCACCGCATGCTCCAGGTATTTGCAGGGAAATTAATCTACAACCATCGATGCGGTGCCCAAACACGGTACCACTAAGCCATCATCGTTTCAACGTTTAAAAATACCACTAAAATCAGAAAGAAAAAAATATGTAGTCTATTTTATGTAATATAAATAAATAAGGTTAATTTGTAAAGTTCATTTAGTCTTCCATTTTATATCGTAATGTTATGTTTACATTATTACATTAATAAACGTACGTATGTTACTATACGTAATGTTGCGAAAGAAATATATAAATTGTCAATGGTATAACAACTCTATATTCTATACATGCGTGCGCCGGAGCGGGGGAGAGGGTTGCGTTCAGCACAATGCGCCTGGGCAAAGACGTTCGTTGCTCCCGCGCAGGTCGTTGACTCTTTCACCAGCGCGCGCGCACGCGACCCGCCACTTTCGCGTCGCGATAACACCGCCTATAGAACGATTTCGAAAGGGACACAACTACCGATCGTAGTATTTTAGAAGAGGATGGATAATAATGATACACAGAAAAAAAATTGTTAATTTACGAGATAAACGCGGCGATGTCGCGAAGTTTTGTTATCTTGAATTGAATTTGTGAAGAAACGGAGATAGATTTATTTTGACAAATTTGAATGTTCATTATATATGTATATCCTTCGATATAATGAATGAAAATTGTTACGTATCCCACCACTAGCCAAAATCTCTTCCTCACCACTCCGAGTATTACCAATATTAAACGCTAAAATGATACCTATGTGCCCGGTACGTTAGAAAATATTTCCTTTCCTTTCCCTTTCCGTTCACAATTAATTCAATACAATAAATACAAGCAAATGAAAAAGGCATTCGTTAATACAACCATAGTATACAATCCGGCAGGCGCATGTCCCTTTTTCCCTGGGCTTACCATTACCGTTTTAGCCCACATCGTCATTTAACATCAGCTGAGATTGTGCTCAAACGAAGTGATGGCGACTCAATGGCAGTAGTCCTAACTCTGCCCTCCCAATGCATTCTTGAAAAGCTAATACGTCCGCAAAAACTTTGGCAATCTAAATTTCGTAAAGGATCGACATAATATAAATATGAGAAATAATAACAAAATGGGTATTCCATGTTTTAGGTTCACTAGGACCGGTAACAGTTTTTTAGGTAGTAGTGTCAGGTTTTATAATAAAATACAATGCACATTACCGATTTACCGGATACTAAGTTCAAGCATCATGTCAAGTAGGTTTTAATGTCTAAAGGCTATTACAGGGTGGATCAATATGTGAACGATGGAGACGTCTGCAAATGACACCCTACTCTGTGCATCCACCAAAACCGAATGTAATTATCTATGTTTATAACTATAAGCATATTCTTAAAGATATGAGTTATTACGTTTGATGAAAAGATAAACCCGATCGAGTACTGTATTTGATGTATGTCTTATACTGGTTGATCCCAAAACATGATATAACAAAAGAGAGGCTCAACGATGGTTTTATAATTATGTGCTTGCTGTTAGTGACTCGGACTGGTATCTACTTCTAACATATAACTATACCGCTTGAAAACTAAGGTAAGTAAGACTTCACGTATTGTGTCCGCCATCTAGTCAGATGAAATTGACAAGTAATACGAGCCTAAACGGTTTTATAAATTTTAATTAACACATGAGTTGTCATTCGATTCTATATAATTCTTGGAGTGATTATATAATCCTATCCTATATAAATAAAATGATACAGGTCTGCTGTCGTGCGCGCATCACACAAAAACTACTGGACGATAGATTTCGATCATATATTTTTGGTTTTACTACTTACACGCTTAATTCTTATCAAAATTTATCACGATTTCTACATTTAATCTGAAGTTATTTTAGACACTACGATTTTTAAAAGTACTACACGTTTAGAGCAAGCTATATTGTGCGCATACATAGGAGAGGAGAAGTAAATGTTTACAAAGATATTTGGTAAGCGAAGTATATTTTTTTTATGATTTTTTCTCTGTACATATTATATATTGTTAAGATAATAAACCACGTTGACAAAGTTGTGAGTGCCATCTAATAATATTATAAGCAAGAAAGTTTGAGAGGATGTGGAAAATATAACGATTACTGTCAAGTAAATGAAAAAACTCTGTCAACTGTTATCTTGGCATGCGTTATGTAAACAGAGTAATATGAGATGATGTGCGGTGTCATCATTTACATAAAAAAGAAACGCAGATGAATTCGTAGGCAGGTACTAGTAATTATATAATTATCTATTATATTTCCACTTGCTATTGACCAAACCCGTTAATAATTACTGCGATGTTTAGGCGACCAGTAGCCAATAATCCATTCACTGTTACTTATACCGAGGACTTTTTGTCGATTTTTTTTGTTAAACGTACAGCACGGGTGCTTTTTTTTCGAACTGAATACACTGTTGCCCTGGCAAGGTCTCTACAGTTTCACCGGACTACTAAGGGGAGCGCGTAAGGCACTCTAGTTTTTCATTTACATAGATCACCCCACACACGTGCACACCTAGGTACACATAGTGGTGGGCTGTTTTTTTGCCCTTTTCAGACTGAAATAGGTCACACAACATAGTAGTCAGATACAAAATACACATATACATTCGTGAAACATGCATGGTCATACATGCATTTTTCACGAATTCATATATGTATGAAATAGATAGATAGCTTAGCCTAGCTTAGTCAGATTGGTAAATACGGCGACAGTTCAAGCCGAGGTGCACCGAGTGCCCTTGCGCTGATCGCCTGAACAAATCGGTTGAGTGCCTTAAGCGCTCCCCTTAGTCGTCCGGTGAAACTGTAGAGACCTTGCCAGGGCAACAGTGTATTCAGTTCGAAAAAAAAGCACCCGTGCTGTACGTTTAACAAAAAAAATCGACAAAAAGTCTCGGTATAAGTAACAGTGAATGGATTATTGGCTACTGGTCGCCTAAACATCGCAGTAATTATTAAACGGGTTTGGTCAATAGCAAGTGGAAATATTAATAGATAATTATATAATTACTAGTACCTGCCTTCAAATTCATCTGCGTTTCTTTTTTATGTAAATGATGACACCGCACATCATCTTCATATTACTCTGTTTACATAACGCATGCCAAGATAACAGTTGACAGAGTTTTTTCAATTTACTTGACAGTAATCGTTATATTTTCCACATCCTCTCAAACTTTCTTGCTTATAATATTATTAGATGACACTCACAACTTTGTCAACGTGGTTTATTATCTTAACAATATATAATATGTACAGAGAAAAAATCATAAAAAAAATATACTTCGCTTACCAAATATCTTTGTAAACATTTACTTCTCCTCTCCTATGTATGCGCACAATATAGCTTGCTCTAAACGTGTAGTACTTTTAAAAATCGTAGTGTCTAAAATAACTTCAGATTAAATGTAGAAATCGTGATAAATTTAGATAAGAATTAAGCGTGTAAGTAGTAAAACCAAAAATATATGATCGAAATCTATCGTCCAGTAGTTTTTGTGTGATGCGCGCACGACAGCAGACCTGTATCATTTTATTTATATAGGATAGGATTATATAATCACTCCAAGAATTATATAGAATCGAATGACAACTCATGTGTTAATTAAAATTTATAAAACCGTTTAGGCTCGTATTACTTGTCAATTTCATCCGACTAGATGGCGGACACAATACGTGAAGTCTTACTTACCTTAGTTTTCAAGCGGTATAGTTATATGTTAGAAGTAGATACCAGTCCGAGTCACTAACAGCAAGCACATAATTATAAAACCATCGTTGAGCCTCTCTTTTGTTATATCATGTTTTGGGATCAACCAGTATAAGACATACATCAAATACAGTAGTACATTGTAGAAATAAATACGGGCGTGCGCAAAATTTTACACTTGTTGTATACAATTGTATAAAATCCTTACTAGTCCTTACTAGTGTAGTAGTATTATTATAAATGCGAACTTTAGTTTGTTTGTAACGCTTTCACGCCTGAAATACTCAAACGATCGTTATAAAATTTTGAAAAGCACGTTGTCAGGGGTACAAAGAAGGACATACTTTTCATCCAGTAAAAGAGGGAAGATTAAATCTGCATTAACGAGAGCGAAGCCGCGGGCAAAGGTTAGTATAAAATATTCGCAGTAATATACGCTTAACAACAGTGACTTTTTCGTTAATGATGAAAGCTATTAAATTCATTTAAAACAAATTACCGAAAGACTTATGACACTTGGATATCTTTAAGAAAGATGGAAACCGTTTACCCCTTATACCACTGACAACATTTATGCAAAAATTCATGATGGTCGGTGGAGTAGTTAAATAGTGACAAAGTATCAAACAAAAAAAAAATCAAATTCGCATTTAAATTATTAGCAAGGAAGCATAGGTTAAAATCATAGACTAAATTCTTTTATTATAAAATTTCTTGAAACCATAAAACTTGTAGCTATAAAGCTATTGTGCGTACAACATCGTGTCTTTATTTATACTGTTCCAGAACGTTAGCTCACTACAAAATTGTCCTCAATTTCGACGTGAATTAGGTTTAAACGTCGGAATTCGCCTTTCACTACTCGTTATTTATTGTATAATATTGCCATTTTAATAAATTTACGCAAGTTAAGGTTATATTATACATTCTACGTAAATATAGTACGTATTCGACAAAAAATCAATCAAGTGCGAGTCGTCTTGCAGACTGAGGGTTGCGTTTAACCATGCGATATTTTTATATTAGGTAATTTTTTTTATTATACAATTGATGGTAAGTAATTACCGCCATCCATGGACACCTGCTGCAGGAAGGTAATCACAGATGCGTTACCGGCCCTTGAGAAACGAGTAAGTTCCTTGCTTGAAGGTTTCTAAGTTATATTGGTCCGGAAACGCCGCCGCTAGGGAGTTCAGTCCAAAGAACAGACATACGTGGTAAAAACCCACGCAAAAATTGCAGTAGACGACTTCCAATCATCAAAATGACATGCACGGAATTTCAATTTACCGAAAACAAATTATATTCTTTCACCCACTTTGGGACAGCCAGAGCGAGTACACTTTTATTATTTGTAGCTTTCCTTTTTATTTAAAGTTTGCACTACATGACACGAAAATTGATATGTCATTATTTTGCTAGTATATGCGTTACGGTTTTTACGATGGAACAAAAGAAGTAGAATTATACATACATCTTGAACAACTTCATTAATTAAACCCTACGGTAGTATCGTTCAAACTGAAACTATAAATAGACTACCAAAGCAAGATATCGACAGAAAAATTATAAAGCTAAAAGATGATACACTGTAAATATTAAGCCTAGAGTGATATTCCAACCATCAAGAGAGTTTTAATATTTGAGTTGCCCTTTGAAATTAATGTCGACATTTTGATGTTATTTGCTATAGACAAAAATGATAATTTTGGCGGCATTACCCATATATCACATGAAATATATTTATAACTCTACATAGAAATGTTACATAATGTCTCAGCCTGCATGTGTAGAGCTGCTGGACAAATATTTCTGTTTCGTGTGTGTGGTGATGTCACAGAGCTTTACTCTTGCACCATCATAGCTTCAAAATACTGCTTTAGAAACATATGAAACAGAATCCGTGGCGCAATAGCAGTAAACCATATTACCGTACCAAGAGGTCCTAAGTTCGATCCGAGCACATAATAGACTTTAGTATGATCAATATAATTACCTGTTCTGTATCAGCTATTTAGTTTCTATAATACAATTTTTCATTAGTTGAGTATTGAATGACCGTGTATGAAAACTGTGTCCTATTTCATTATATTAATTGGTATAAATAAAATTAAAGCGTCGTAGTTTATATGTCCCACAGAATAAATGCACGTTGTGATAAAAAGAAAGAAGAAAATAAATAAGCGCTTAGTATACATTTTATAACTGTAATCGTTTTTGTATGAACGCAGTAAACTCGCGTAGTATTCGTGATTTGACGTCGTCTACTTTCACCTCTCGCCGAACGAGCGAGATTTAACGAAAACGACAGTAAAGTGAACGTCATCTAACAACGTAACGTAAGCGATACGTTCACGAGATGCTATAGTTTCTTTTGTGTCTTATTCTGTATTAAAAATTACTGTAACGCTCAACATAAACTATTTATCTGAGTTAGCTAATCTCGGAAACTGTCAGCCAGATTTAGAAAAACCTTTTTATAATTGTTTATACAATTGTTGCGTGTACCTATTTATTATAGAGGGTTATAAGTTATCTAATATCACGCTATGAACGTTAGAGGTGGAACGATTAGTGTAGAAAGTAATATAAGCAATAGTGTAGACGCACCATATAGTGCTCCGTACGGTACCGGGAGCCTAGAGCACATTAGCTGCCCGATTAAAAGCGAGCGTTACAAAGAAGCGAACTATGAATGCGTGTGTCAGGGAAGTAACCTTTTGCGCAACTTAGCCCCTATATATTGGCTACGTACGCAATATTCGTGTTCTATACGGGATATGATTAAGCATATCTAATTGTTATTACAGTAATTTTAAATATTAAGCATGAGTGAAACCGCTGGTCCAGCTTGTTATTTACAAGTTAGTGACAATCCAGCATAAAGTGTCACTGCAACTTAAGGAGTACCTGCTTTTCTTAATACTTCCATATTACTTAAGCTAAACTAATTATTATAACGATTTAAATTGAGATCTATATTAAAGATTTTTAAGAAACATTTCACATTATGTCTGTTTAGTATGGACTTGCAACGCCCTAAACATATAAGGGCTTCATGTTTAAACGTAATGCGAATAGAGACCCGATGTATCAAAACTATAATTATTATTTCTGTAATAATCAATTCTAAAAAATGTAAGAATTCTTTTAGTGGTTGTTATAGAATGCTGCCACATCTCACTGCAACAAAAAAATATGCTTAGCTTGATGTGTAGCTATTAAAATTATATCTGAAACTAGTAATAAAAGTACCGAAAAAAAGCGAATTACTAGTAACTGAAACAACAAAGTAGACGATTGAATCCTTAGACACTGTTGGTATGTAGCTGTAAAGATTAAATTGTAAAAGTTATTCTAGATAGATCGCTGATGATACGTGTAATTACTATAATTAAGTACAAGTCGTTCCCTCCTTCACCGAGCATACTGAGATCGATGTTGACTTTTTCGATGCTACGGGGCGAATAAGCATTTACAGGACAGAGAAGGTACAGTCATCGTCAAAAGTTTTTAATCGCTCTGAATATAGTTGCGCAGAACACAAATCTATACACCTACACATACGAGTTATAGTATATAACATCGAGACAATATAATGAAGAAGAAATGCCAATTATAGATTCTTATAATAACATTTTACCTTTGTTTTATATTTTATGTTTTATATATCTTGACTATATCATGCGCAAGCCCGAACTTACTGCTACATTCAGAGCGGCCAAAACAAATGTAATCGTTGTGATGATTACATTTAATCTGCTAAATATTTCAATTAGTTTTAACCTTTATGCTACATAAGAACATCTAAAAATTCAACCATTTCTTTTGTTGCTTCATTTACTAATATTTCGCGTTTTCTCGGTCCTTTTATGATTTAACTTTCTTAGTTACACGTCAAACAACTAAAATATTTTTTGTTACAGGTAGACGATGCAGTAGCCAATCAATTCCAGGCGGAAAAACAAAGCAATATCCAGTCAAATACTTATGATGAATTTCCACAAAATAACGTCTTCATCAAGGAAGTATTTATAGTATTTAATAATTTAATAAAGAACACTCCATCATCTCGGTTTTTGAATGATGATACTACAAAAATATTAGTGATATTTGATCGTCTATGAAATGGTAGTAACATTTTTTTTAAACGTGATACTAATAGTGTAACTGTAACATATCTAGATGAATAACCCGGTGCCCCGAGAAGTTACATAATTATGTATAAACAAATATTGTGTCGTATCGTATACACAGGGATATATCAGAAATCTTATAGTTTATTAGAAATAAATAGAGGGTAAACATTTATTTGTTATCCACACATGAAAATGTACATACTCGTATAATCAATTTAAAAAATAACATTGTAATAAATTAAAACACAAGATTTCATGTTGTATATTTTATTTGTGTATACCGTACAAGTGTGTGTACCTCAGAAGGCAATCGAGTTTTTATATTGGAGAACGTGAGTCCACAAGCGATATACTGAATACATATTAATACAAAGGGATACACACTAAATCAAAAACATATAACCAACATTTTTTACTCACTATGACATGGTTGGATTCAAACCCGCAATCTCCCGAAGCTAAAGCATTCGAAATCACAGAAAAGAGATTTACAATTTTACACGTATACACAATATTTGCAATACACTCAAATATTTTTTTACACAGACCTTGAAACCTGAAACAGTTTAACAAAGCAATAAACAACATTGAAAAAATATAAAAAAGATAATCTCTTAAAAAAGTTCATTATTAAACAGGTATCTTAGCTTATTCACTCGAATAAACCAGGTCACACCGCTTAACTTAGGTTTTAATCTGCGATGCGGACAAGGTGAAATTTTCACTTGTTACAACCCAAATTGCGATGCAAACTTTTTATTATATTCAATGCTACAGATTAAAAAACTTCCAGTTATGGCGGAATCTTAGTTTGTCATGTAGCGATTTTAATTTTTATTTGTAAACTTTTGTAATTCGAGCCTATATTGCTTAACATAGTTTTCTTTTTGTGCAGAAGTGAACTAGATTAGTAATAAACACGAAAAATAAATTCCGAGATATCACGAAAATTCTCTGGAAAGTTCTATCAATGTAAATGCCATCTTATTAGTAGAACATTAAAGTCACCAGAAGACAAGACTTTGTAAAACATAATAAATACCCACTTGACAATGGCAGTAATCATCACTACATATGGTAAGACAAAGTGGTTCGCCGCGTATGTCTGTATGTTCGCGATGAACTCGAAAACCAATTGAACCGATTGCAATGCGGTCTTACCAATAGATAGAGTAATATACGAGAAAGGTTTAGGTATATAATTTGTCAATGTTTTGTGTAAATTGGTTGAAATATAACGATAATTGTTGGAAATGATGAAAAATGTCAAGTCGCTCAGGGAGATTTCATCGAAAACGCTGTCAAATTATTTTGAGATATAACTAAATAATGCATAGTGAGAGAGGGAAATCCCTTTTATAGATCTACAAAAAAGTCTGCGATGGCATATACCTATCTTTTAGAATAGCTTACAATACCCATCTATTTTCTAAAAACATGGTCACATACAATGAGGTAATTGGAACGCTATTTAGACGGATACAGTATTAATCCTTATCAAATTGAATACATTAGTTATCTTAATCATGTCATGCACATAAATATATTTTTTTTATTATCAGGGCAGGATAACGTCCGCCGGGCCTTCTAGTTTTTAATAATGGAAATTGATTACCAAACTAGAAAAAAGAAGAAAAAACTTTAAGGAATTCTAAACACGATCCATAACATAGAGTATACTTTTATAAACGAATACCCGTAAATTTAATAGTTACTTATCCTCGCTAGACCTTGTATTTTTTTACAATTGAAATAATATGACCATCTAAATGGATGTTGTAATATCCATTCTTCGTATTAGTAATATAAAGAAATAAAAATAAGTAACATATGTGAGTACCTGCGTCATGTGATTGTAGTACGTCTGTCCATCTGTTTTGTTATTAAATAATGTGAATATTAATAATCAGAGAGAGTTGAAAGTACCTAGCGCTGAATTTACCAATGTTTTATTATACTTCTAAATTCCACCTCTTTAGTTAATTATGCAAAAAGGTTTATTTCATATATAACTGACTAAAAGGGAAATAATAAAAAAATAATAACATAAATATATGTTCGAAAACATTAAATGAAATATCAATAAATTATATTGTAATGTTAGATCACGACGTTCGTTCAGAAACTAACGAACAAATGTGTTAGTTATAGTTCGGACGGGAGGTCTACGTGTTGACCTTACTTGGCGGCCACAACGTAATACTTTTATATACCTATGTATTTATTTAATTTATTCCAACACGAGACGGTGCATATGTATCACATACAGGTGAGTCAATGTATCTTTTACAAGGAATCGAGTGTCACACCTTATTTTCAACGACTTTCAGTCCCTCTGAGTACATTATATATATATAAAGTTACTAAATACTGAATAGAATAATTAACAAAAAATTAAACGCTCGTGTGTGAGTAATGTCTTCAGTTAAAAATACTTAATTACACAATAAGAAGGTCACGGTTTTATTTCATTGTTTTAAAACCAAGCAAACATAAAGAAATACCTAATAGATAACGCTGAATAGCATTGGTTTATTCTCGCTGTGAAAAATAGCCTCTACAAGGTCGATATTATCTTGTACCATCACGGTTTAAGACGTTTTCGGTCGTTGGATGACCACCTAATAGATTTTATTATTATGAATAATTTACGGCTTGTATCATTTAAAACAATTGAAGGTTATACGTCAAATCTATTGATTAATTTATATCATTATATTGTACACTAACACGGCGTCCATTAAATTATTTATTTTGTTGTTAATGTCGATAAATAAGTTCTAATTTGGCATTAGATACTCAAGGTCGTTCCACTTAAATATATATTTGCTAACTAACCTAATGTAGGTTGAAGCGTACGCGCCCAATGCGTGACCTAAAAAAAATGCAAACGTGAAATTTGACAAGGCGGGAAAGCGAGAACTAACGATGCACAATATAACGTCGCGATAAGCCATGTTGCGCAAATGCGCGCGTAAAGAGTTTTGCTCGGTGTATTATTTATTGATTGTTGAAAAACAATGGCGGGCGCTCGCTGGCAGTGAGTCAGTGGGTCAAGGGTACGCTGGCCTAGTTACGCAGCGCCGCGCGCCGAAATTCGCGGGCTAACCAGTTGCTAACCTCTCCTCGTGGGAGGGGAGCCGATCCGCGATTTTTTTTCGACGTACAGACAAAACATCGCCGAGAGATTATAATTTTAAACGTCATTAAATTTTAATTAGTCAAATAATTTATTTATTTGTTGCTGTTATCCTTGAATACTAATATTAAGATAATCATTACTTACTAAAACAAATTAAGGAATTAATAATTTTCAATGCTAAATAAAAATTTAAAAAACGTGTAAAAATAAATAAAATATGAAACTACTCGTAAATAACAGATTTATTCACTTTAAAGAATTAAAGTAATAATACATATCATTAATGATTCTTAAAATGATAGAAAATTTATAATAATTTACATATGTGACCGTTTAAGTATTACGTAACCAGAATTTTAATCGTTTTGAACTAGCTCCCTTCTATTCATCAAAAGTAAACAAAGCTCTTACCCTTAGCCTTAGCACTTCCATGCTTGCGTAAGTATTCGCATATTTTTTACAAAATCTCTTGCAAGTTTCTTTACGAGTTCTTAAACAAAAGACGAAAAATTTATGAGTAAATGCTGATATAATTATTTTGTGTTTCTTTATATCGTACTAGTATTAGGGGTCTTTTTAATTTTTGTTTACCATCGTTTATCGTACTTTGAATTGTGAAACGATGATGGCGCACTGATTAGCGTGTTCAGACATTTTGTGGATAGACGTAGCTTTGAATCCTTGTGAATGAGCTGGAGATTTCTCTGAAGGAAAACATTTTGATGGTTGTAAGGCTTTTTTTAAGCGCGCCTAGCTATCTACTACCCCTAAGTTGAAAATCTGTCGCCAAGCACTAATAGGTATGTTCTCGAAGCTGCATTTGCAAGCCAGTTTCCCCAGGTTTATTATGTTTTCCATATTAGATCGTATGGCCATTCAACATCAAGCGAGATTGTGATAAAATGCTAAAACCAACAGATTACAGAAAAAAAATTATCTCGTTAAAAAACGGATCTAACCGCCCTTGATTTTACTCCATTTATTACAAACACAACCAGAAATGTTGTGCAGTTATTGTTAGTGAGTAAAAATCAGATGGAGCTTATAATACGTTTTTCTCCTTGTTCCAACTTTGATAACCAATCCTCATTATTGAAAATGATTACTGCCACTATCAATTACTCTTGTAATGACGTCACAAGATAGTGCCCCCCTTGTTAAAATATTCCAAGAAATTTTTGTTATAAATCAGAACTCATACTCTGTGGTATTTTTCTTATCTACATCATTTGTGCCCAATAACTGAACTAATTTACGTAATATGCCACCAATATTACAATATGTAGGATCAAATAACTCAAGATTATGAATAAAAGCTACTACATGTAATAGAAGTACCTATCTATGATCCTTAAATTGAAACACTAAAACAACATTTTTCTTTTACGTTCTAACATAACGAGATTTATGTTATTAACATTATACTAAATTGAAAATATTATTTAATAGTATTCGTTTTTAATATATAGAAATAATAAGTTCTGTAAATGTGAAATCTACTAAATTTGTAAACGCTAACGAATTTGTCACTTTTAAAGACATCAATTCGATGCTGACATCTGGATATATTTTAGCCATTCACACAAATAGCTTACACGCAAGTGAACCTTCAAATAAGGTACCTGTTGATTATTATTATTCAAATACGGTATAATAACGAATCGGTTAATGTAAAGGATAATCGATGTAAAGTTTCTATTATAAGAGAAATGATTTGATTTTCTGTACGTAATCAATAAACTCACAAAAAAAACTGAAAGGATTTTAAAAATTCTTTCACCTTTAAAAAGCTAACATGTGCTGTATATATTCAAAATTTACATTACAGCTAGTGAAACCACGAGTAAAAGCTTTATATTTTTGTAGAAAAAACACCCCGTGTTTTTTTAAATCTTGTTGTACTTGTATTTTCCGGCAATGCATTTGTGATACCTCTGGTGTCGCCGGTGTCTACGGGCGGCGGTGATTACTTACCATCAAGTAACCCGCCTGTTCGTTTGCCTTCAATCGCATAAAAAAAAAAAAAAACAAAAAAAAAAAAACGTCACAATTGCGTCTGAACATGCACCATACGTTATCCGTCATAGTTCCAGAATCAGCAGATGTATATTCAAACAACCTAACAGAATGATGGAGATCTGTAGCCGACAGGATCACGACTACCATACACAGTATTAAACCCGTTATAGTAACTTCTGTTTCTTGTTATTTGTTTGTTGGTTTAATTTTGATTTTCCTCAGATATAGTGTAGTCACTTTGCCATGCTATTATTAATGAAAATCTTGACGCAAAGTTGAAGCGTACCACTATTCGAATATTTTTACTTAGTTGTATGTTTCCAATCTATTTATTTCTCATTAATATTTAATACATGTTAGTATTCTTAGAATAAAATAAATAATTAAGAAATACCTTGATTATATACCTTGGGCATGACTTTATTAGACTTATCTGATGTCTTTTTTCACAAACTAATATATATTAATGTAATATACCAGTTAACACTATCTGTTGCCCGTGAATTCCTTCTAGTGAAATTGATTTCGATATTTCATTGAAATATGTGATTCTGTTTTTTTTTTCATCTTTATTACAATTTTACCATTAATACTTGCTCTGTATAACTCTTTTACGGATTCAAAGTTACCTTTGTTATATATAAATATAATTGCTAAGTCCCCATGGAAAAGCATGATATGCAGATTGGACAATACTCTGAAAAGTTGTCTGTCTGCCAGCAAAGTCTCGCTTAAATTGGTTCAACCGTTCAGAAGATCAGCCGAGATAAACAACAGACACTTTAATTTGATGTATATCTTGATATACGAACGGGAAAAAATATACACCGAAACGATTGCCGGGAGGATTACATAATGTTCTTATTTGCATTTGTGACATTTATACTAACGTCTGAAAATTTGTTATTAAATATCGTTGTTTACTTGCAAAAATAGCGAACCAATAAACATTACAAACCGCAATCTTTTAAACACGTGGTACTGACGAGATATATCATTCTGAAATTTATAACGATTAACATAAAAAGAAATGAAATAACTTTTAATTAAAATGTATGAAGGCCATTCCGGTAATTCTGTTTCCCGTAGAACAATACACAATAAGTGCTTGACACCATTGCCGTCTGGCAGGCGCGAACACTGAAATTTACTGACCTGCCAAGAATATGCCATATAATTAAAATAGTGGCATTTTTGTATTTATCTACTTACCGCCGTGAGTAACACTTTATCATATATATTTATTTACCCATTTTAAGTCTTTTTTATTACCCCGTGTCAAAAGGTACTCATAAATTCTCATTAAAAAGTTATGAGAAAACGATCAACTTTTGATAGTACCTAAAAACATCTCAAGATTTTGATAGAGTAATTTTATCAACTAATTAATTTTTAATTCATTAATTAAAAAGGTTGTATAGGGATTTTAATTCAACTGAATTCTTAATAAAAATTTATAAACTTATAATAATACAACAATAATTAGATTTCGATACAACATTTATAGTTCAAAAAAACTTATATTTTCTCATAGAAATATATTTGTAATTTCTCAATTATTCCACATTAAAAACTAAAACTTATAAATTCTCTTAAAAATAGAGTGAGATCTTTTTTCAAATAATAAACTTATATAAAATCACCGTTTGTCTTTAAAATAATCAATATTTTCTTACGCTCTATAAGAATTTTTCATTTCCAGTAACGCATGCTTTGAAATTGTGTCATATTAATAAAAAGGTGATATACGTTGTGTTTTACGTATGATGTCAATTGAAAGAGTTTTGAATTGGTTTGTGGACATATTGCTTACGACGTATAAATTTTCAAAATTCATTACATGTTACTAGCGCCTTCTGTAGGGATGGATAACCCCTCGCCGGCTCCCTTCCCTGGGAGCTGGAGGCGGAGGTTTTTTCCGCCGTATACCTTTATACGGCGGCTAAGAAACACCGGGGGAGTCTCCTGCTTCCAGGGAAATAGAGAGAATGAGAGGAAGGGTCCGGAGGGACATGATGGAGAGGTGGCCGCAGGACCTGGCGGACGCGCGTTATGGTACGTATACTATCGACGCCAGTCCGCCCGGTCCTGCTGGAATGGTGCAACAGGGAGTGGGGCTCCCTGATCTCAGACTGGTGCAGGGGCTGGCCGGGCACGGGTGCTTCAGTTGATATCTGTATACTCTTTCTGAGTGTGCTGCGTGAGAGTCTTAGCGTCGTACTCTGCCTGCGGCGGTGGGATACGATCTGTCGCTGCCGAGCGTGGTCGCGGCCATGCTCAACAGCGAAACAATATGGAATGTAGTGTCCTCCTTCTGCGAGGTCATCTCAAAAAGGAGGCGGCGAAGAAGGTCCGCGAGGAGAATCCTCTGAGTGACCCTCTCCGCCAATGCAGAGTTGTCAGGAGGGGGCGGCGTTTTGCCCGTCTTCTTTCACCTCCGTAGCCAAACCTGGGGGGATGGGCTGGGGAGCCCATCTCTCCATTGCACAGGTTCGGCTGACGAGGAGGGGGCAGCTGGTGTGAACCCAGCTTGCCCCCCATTATTAGAACGACGCCCGGCGGACACCTTCCGTAGGCTGGCCACTGGGGCGACATGGTGATAGCACTGCACGATCCTATGTCGCCTCAACTAAAGCGGCGGTCGGTACACCGTGGGGTTTTAGTGAGTAAGAGTTTCACACTACTCACTCTCTCCCCCGAGAGGGTGGTGTGTCCATGATGGATTTCCCAACGTTAATAAAGAAAAAGATGGATGGATAACCCGGACATTTATTTGGAGTACTAAAATTCAGGAGAGTCATTTTCGTTGCCAAACCGAAAGGGTTAGATCACGTAAATCTCTCGACTGAATTTTTTTAAGACCCAGATCTCAAAATGGCGAATTATGTTTGTAACTTTTTTTTTATTTTACGACATCGTAAATTATATATTGCATGGTTTATTTAAAAGAAGTTCGTACGAATGAAAAAAATAATTAAAAATGTATGTTACATAAAAATTATAATTTTACAATGCATCAATTGTTATTTTACAAAGTTTCGTAATAAATCAAGTATTTCCTAAGCTTATGCAGCAAACAGTCGGTTCACCTGTGCCTCATGAGGCTTACATTCGTTTGTATGGAACTTAAACCTTTATGGTTTTGATCAGCCCAGGGGTTAAGTATGTCCTCCATTTCCAACTTCATCATGGAATTTAAATATAATTATTTTATAATAAATAAATATATCACTACCAATGACTAAATTTTTTTAGTAATTGAAAGTTTTACAGAATTTTATTAAAATACAAATATATAAATCTTGATTTATTTTTCAGGCTCTTTATTGAATATTTATACTTTAATACGATATGCAAAATTAAATATTATTTATTTATTATTATATTGTTTAACTAACTTTTAAGTGAAGAATTGGAAATTTAAATGACATCTCACTCAGATAATAATGACATCTTTTTCTTTAACACGTGCATCATACATTTAAGTTTATTATTTTGAAAGAAAAATCAATAGCTTGCTAATATAATAATACTCTAGGTAACTCTTAAATACATCCAACACCAAAATCTTTTTAGGTATATGACTAAAAGTTCACAGAATAGCCCATTTTGATCAAATGCTGCCTCCATGAATAACGTAACACACAATATATAATACACACAACAGTATTTTAACTGTAAATAAAATCTCATAATAAAATAATAAATTGCTCATTATCTTATAACAAACGCATTCGGCTCCTCTATACCTTTCATTGATGCTACCATACATTTTATTAATAAATCCACGAAGTGGGTTTTTGGTGTCTAGGAAGAAATAAAAATTATTTATATAAAGAGATACATAAAGAAAATCAGTTAATAGTTATATATATATTGTATTTGCGAAATAAAACCTATTTTAGAAAGCACTGAATTTGTAACAAATAGCGTATAACAGTGCCATCTGTTGCTACTTAATAGCAACTTTGATTTCCTAGAAATTTGTTAAACCGCGTATGTCAAATACTTCCAATAAATTTTGAAGGTCAACCACAGATTATAAACAATTTTAATTACATTTCACAAGATATTTTTTATTTCCTTAACGTCAGCTTGACCAATATTTAGCCGTGGCATTGCGTTGTATCTCAGTTAAACAAGTTTAAGGTCATTTCGATTTTATTCCGTATCGCAGATTAAAATTACGCATAAATTAAATTGACGTGAAACTTACATATTGTAAAATGTTATTTTTTGTTTAAGCTATTTTTTTTATTGTCGCACGACAAAGTGACTGTATCTGACAGTAAGCACAGACCAATCCAAAAACGGCCACCACTGAACGATTTATAATCCGTCAACAGCCTTCGCTGTGATGCCACCCTATAAGCGTCCCGATCATTAAAACTTGCCAATATGGCGACGGATGTTACATAGACACCCATTTTACCGATTACAAATGACCTCTGTTAAATTCCATCATTACTGCTTAACTCGTAGTGAAAAGAGAAATTACTATAGCTTATATAATAAACTAAAAGTTCGTCCGCATATGGAACGCAAGTCTCGTCAAAATTGATTCAATTCATATGTATAGATTGGAAGAAGGCATACTTAAACCCTACATGTTATACTAAATTATAATACGTTATATAATATATTATTATGTAAAGGCTTCCTCAATATTTCGTACTGTAACCGCCTTAATGATGGATTTCCGCAAAGTAACACTTTCATAAATAACAAATCAAATAGTCTCTTTAATAAAATAAACAACCACTAAGATTATATTAACGTTGTCATACTGTTTTGAATACAACAGTTTATAATATAATCCTATCGGCCTAAATTCTACAACAGAATAAAATTTTATTCATAAATAGTGTATATAATTCGGATGACGTCATAAAAGACACGTTAGCCCCGCGGCGACACTCCGAGGTACATCATGATCTAAACTGAGCACGTACTTACATACACATTCAACTAGAAAACCTTGTACAATGAAAGCCAAGGTCGACATACTTGTTTAGATACACCCAAATATTGTTAATATAGTGTCAGTATTATTATTATCAATGCCCTAGTTAAAAACCACGGTAATGTCTGCTTCTGTTTCTTTAAATATTGTAAGTTAAATTAAACATTTTCCTCTGTACAACTGTATTCGATTTTGACCCATACTTCGCTAGTCAAATATAATATGTATATATCTGTTTGTATAAAATGTCGGTCCTGTCAGTTATTTTTTTCCTTCCAGAGTGATTCACCACTGTTGATGATTATTTGTACCTATATGGTCACTTAGATGGTTCTTAGTTATAGTGGGACCCAGTAGGTGGCACTATTGGAGAAATACAGATTGTTTTATTTTGCGAATAAAAATTGTTGTATTTTTTTATTTTCACATAAAAACATATAATCCCAAATTTGGAAATATATAAGAAGATAACAACTATATTTGAAGTATGTATATACTATGTCATATTATATGTATTACACTTACCGCCAGCTATGAGCAAATAGCAAAAGTTTTATTTCCTTGGATACGATAATATTGATGAGACAATTTTATTCTTCCGAGTGATATTTTATACTGCTTGCGCACTTTACAATTATTAAACATCTTTTTAACGATAATGGATGACCCTGATAAGAAAATAAGTGTCCTGTGCCTCGGACCCAAGGGATCAGGTAAAACAACGCTCCTTAAGAAATTGCAAAACGCTGAAGGAATCGACAATACCTACAGTCCGGTACCTACGATTGGAACAAATATCTACGATATAAATTACTTGATTAAGAATGGGAAAAAGCAAAAACTACTGATTAGAGAAATTGGCAGAGAGATGGCGCCACTATGGAGTAACTATTTGGAGGGCGTCGATAAAGTAAGTGTAATCACTAAATTAAAAGTAAATTGTTAAAATATTTTGTGTTTTTATTCAATCATAGATTATATTATATAATTTCCTTTCCTCTTACAGATAATATACGTTGTGGATACGTCAAATTTATGTCAAATATCAGCGGCTGCAGTTCTACTTTTTACACTTTTAGCCGAACCTCGTCTCAAAAAAGCTAAGGTATAGTTATTTACGGAATACATTGAATTTAATAATCATAATTTAAGCTGTTATATGCATCTCAGTATATCTATCAGACCAAATTAAACGCCACAGATAGAAATATATACATTAAAATATATTTAAACCCTTTTCACTGTCTCTTATATCAAGCTTAGATCAATAAAGATAAAAACATGTGCGGATAAGGGATTCCCGTCAGGAACGTAGTTTCTTAACATAAATGAAGGATTTCAAATGATGGTTTTAATAGTTTGTCATAAATCCTCATTTATTAAAAATTAACTTTACAATTGTGAATTATATAAAAACATTGGTAATAAATGTAAATTTCAATTTAATTTCCATGTATTCAGTTTTGACGTTATACAACTGACAGCACACGATGCTCTTCTGTTAGAATTTCAATATTTCCACGCAGACAAATACAATACATAATAGACAAAAAAGTAGCATAGAAAGCGCATAACGTTTTTAACTTACGTGACGATTTCTGTCAGTGAACTTCTTTTTTGCGTGCGAAAAATCCATAGTGGGAGCACTCGGAGGGCACGAGCAAGCGTACTTCTACGGCAAGCCGCGTTAAATAACTTTGTCCAAAGAACACGTAGTTGGTACCATATCTATTTAAGATTTAACTAATTTTCAGTTCATCCTCGTCCTAACCAAGATGGATGCAGCTTACAGACAAATGCGTAACGAAGCCCTGCTTATGCTGCAATACGCTCGTCTTTACAAAGAATTGCCTAACGCTCCGCGTTTATTGGAAGCTTCACCTCTTAATGGAGAAGGCATCGATAAACTTAAATCGATGTTAGCTGAAAAGAAACCTATTAATTCTAAGAAAAAATTGATAGAAATCGCTTCGGCTAAATAAGTCGAAGAAAATGCAACAATTTTTCAAAATAGCTTAGTAATTTGTAAACGAAGTTTTAATTTGCATACTCTTTTCTTAGAACGTTGTACGTTAGAAAACGAACACATGTGTAAAAATAATTATATATATGTTAAAAGTGCTGTGAATTAATTTGTAACAAATAAATAAGAATAATAAAAAAGTGAGAGTGTTCTTATTACCACACGATAAAAGGGAAAATTTCTGATTTTCCAATTAAAAAAAATACACTTGAAATACTACAACGATTTTAAACGAAGCATACATAATGTTATTTTATTATTACATTACGTAATTATTGGAACGACGCACTCCTTATCAAACATTAAACATGGTTAATGTGTTTTATATAAACCATCGCTGTTACTCTATTTTAGAATAATAATTATAATAAACATTTATTCTGCTGTTAGGATTTTTTATTTTTATAATTTCTATTAATGGTTAATTGTTCATATACTGAGTTTGACCAACGTAAATTGTCTTCCATACACGCCGATTGGTTATTCCAAATCATAAGTATGCTTTCTTGCACATTATGGTAATATTTATCGACCAATGTCAATATTAATCTTCTCCGATCCTCCCGATAAAATAACGGCAGCGAACGTTCAGTACCTTTTCGATTCTTCAAACATAACGTGTACGCACCCACGTCCGCGTAATCACAGATCACGTCGCCGTGATCAAGCGGTGAATTTTGCTCCCGCACACTCGTCGCGACACCTTTAAGCAACGGCTCAAACCTAGTTTCGTTCCCCTGGAATGGTGCCTTCGAGAACGTTGCTAGCGCAATACAGTGACACCGATAAATTTCACTCACTAGTTTGACAGACAGAACTCAGATCAGGCACAGATACGTGCACACACCCGGATAGGTACATATGGTAGGGTTTTATTTATTTCCTCTTGTATTCCGAACTTGTTTAGTTTAGTTTAGCCGAGTTGACAAACACAAAATACATGTTTGAGTTCGTGACGCACACAGGCTGATACACATGTGAGCTTCACTAATTCGAATATGTATGATTAGCTTAGCTAGGTTAGCTTAGATAGATTTTCATTGTCGCATCCAAGGCAGCAGCCCAAGCCGAAGTTTGGGCACTTTGCCACCCTTAAGTTTGTTGCCAAGCGGCAGAGCACTATAAATGCTCGCCCTATGAGTTCGGTGACGCTGTGAAGGTTCATCAGGCCAACAACGTATAACCAGTTAGAAAAAAAAGAAAGTTATCATCAATAACAATATCGGACGATTGTTTGATTTTGCTGTTGATTAATATCCAAATAATATCATCAATAATTAGTTCTATATAGTGTCAAAATAATGTGTTATGTATGTTATTAATTGATATAATAATGGTCACCTTTAATCACCTAGATATTTAATAAGATGTTAACTGTTACGCACATATTATTTCATATTGTTCACAATTGCGTGGGTTGTATATTTTAATATATTTGCCTACTTATTAAAAAAAAATTGCTTTTGATAGTAATGACGTTTGAGTTTTGACTTTGATGGGCCGCAGATTTTATACAGCAGGCAATCATATTGGACTTTGATGTTGATAGAGACACTATTCAAACTAACAGTATTTTCAACAGCATATTAACTACGGACTGGCAAAGCTGGATCCCTTTTTATACTGATGTGTAGCGTTTCTTGACGAAACATTTTTTGTACGTCCGCAACCCCGAAAAGGGACGCCACAAAAGAGGCGTCGCTTGGGGAGAGACAAAGGACAACTACCTGAATGATCTCTGTAGCGACACACATAACCACATACATCGTGGTATGTGTGTACTACAATAATTTACATAGAAAAGCAAAAGCGATACTCGAAAACAGCAATAACAAATAGATTAAGAGCACGGATTATAGCCCAGGTGTCGGCCACATGATACCTGGGTGTAATTATAATCCGCCGACAAAACCCATTTACGATGCGGCGCATTATTATTGTTTTGTTCTATTTGGTACTTATTTATATTTGTAATTCTACTTTTATTACTCATTTTTATTGTATACCACGTATTGTATACAATTGCTTTATTGTTGTACCATTGTATTAATTCCCAGTATCGACTATTTTAGTAATATTTGTATTTTTACGTTAGCATTTTGAATCCTTTACACGTGTTCTGTTTTTGTACCATTTAAATACACTTGCTCGGTTCAATAAAAGGAGATTCGTAATCCAGCTGCCAAAGCGATTACTAGTCTGCACAAACGGAGTCAGATATTTTATTTATACCTTTCAACCTTCTGAAAGTAGCAAAGTGGTAATCAAACTACCACTTCCGCTAAAGTGGTGACCCCGACGTGATCTCCTACCCGGCCGAAGCCGTCAACCGAGGTGATCTCCTACCTGGCCGAAGCCGTCAACCGACGTGATTACTTACCAGGCCGAAGCCGCCAACCGACGTGATCACTTCCGCTAAAGTGGTGACCCCAAAAGAACGCGCAAAACGCTGAAGCAAACCCAGTACTCACGACAATTCAAAACGAGAAACTCTCGAAGATCCTGGGAAACACGTCCAAGTAAACATTGAAGCACGCGCTATGCTTTAGTTCAAACCGCTGCTCTACGTCAAGCAAGCATCGAAGTTTCCATGCACACAACAATTAACCCAAGAAGAGTTCCTGAGCTACTGAAGCAACGAAACTCTACTTGAAAATTAACAAATATGGAAAACGCCAATACTGCAGACAGCCCGTCCAGAGCACAACAGGAAAGCGCCGGCATCACATCTCCTATACGTATACCATCATTCTGGCGCGATAAACCACGCCTTTGGTTTATTGTATTTGAAGCAGCAACGAGCCTACTTAAAAAAAGTCAAGATCAACTCATTCACATGTTGATTGCACAACTCAACAAGGAAGACATCGAGCAGATCGCCGACCTACTACATAACCCAGCAGAAGGAAACCAATACACTGCTCTAAAAGAACGTCTCATCAACACCTATGAAGTATCTGACTCACGTCAACTCCAAATGCTTATGTCTAGAATGGAATTAGGCGACCAGCGACCCTCTCAGTTGCTTCGCCGTATGCGAAATCTCGCACTAGGCAAAGTTCCAGATGTCACCATAAAACTTATGTGGACGAATCAGTTACCGTCTAACATTCGTGCCTTTCTAACGATTACCGAGCCATTTCAATCTGAAACCACATTAGATGAACTTGCATTTCTCGTCGACAAGATACTGGAAGTACAATTAGCTGATCTTAAAGCCACATACGACTCCAGACGTTGCTCAGCAAGCCAGCGTCCACGAACACCATCATATAATAATAAACCATCCAACGGTTATTGTTATTACCATGGTCATTTTGGTGCAAGCGCACGCAACTACAATACTTCGAGTGAATACAAGCGTCCAGTATCATCTTTGCCGATTCAAGATACGACACTTGCAGAGACAGACTACAGCGCAAGTGAATCAAATAACAAATACGTCGACACACTTTACCAAATTGAGTCAATCACATGCCCTTCGACGTTAAACTACGAAGCTGTTACAAAAACACAGGAGCAACAAATCAGCACTCATCAATTGGTTGAAGAAAACAATCTTCAGACAAAGAAGATTACTATTTCTTCCTATAATCCGTCATTCACAACTTTCATGGCCTCAAGACTATACCTGCCCGAAAAAATCCGTCGTAACACTCTCGACGCCTCACGGAACATGAGCCACCGTAGCAGCCAAGCAACATGCGCAATAATAACGCACCTAGTCTCCCGGCCATGTATACACACCGACGTATTCACTAGGGCGAGGCCATGCACCCGTTATCAACGGCGCAAAATACACCACTCACCAACAAAGCCACATACCTACGTCTCTCAACCACAACGCAGCGCAATCAAGATGTTCACAAATACTTCATCAGACGGAAACCTCCGACCCACGTCAATACATAAAGGACAACGCAACTTTGACAGTGTAAACCACGCGAGAAAATTTCCTCGACCACCACAAGAACATTACCACATGAGCAAGAAATACGACAAGTCCTACGCTATTCAATTACAAGACCGCTAAGAAGATGATCACCTTACATCAACAACTCAAGCCTCTCTACCGGATCAACGATAGCACCGAGTACCTACACGCCGAGCATCTACACCTAATTCACCCACACGTGTGACATTACCGCTAAGGCATTACCGCCGAACAGCAACCAGCAATACTTACATATCGCCAAACGCCGCCCGCACCGATCAGCCGATCAAGACACACCATTTGTCCACCAGTACGCTTCGCTTAAGGGGGAGCACTGTAGCGACACACATAACCACATACATCGTGGTATGTGTGTACTACAATAATTTACATAGAAAAGCAAAAGCGATACTCGAAAACAGCAATAACAAATAGATTAAGAGCACGGATTATAGCCCAGGTGTCGGCCACATGATACCTGGGTGTAATTATAATCCGCCGACAAAACCCATTTACGATGCGGCGCATTATTATTGTTTTGTTCTATTTGGTACTTATTTATATTTGTAATTCTACTTTTATTACTCATTTTTATTGTATACCACGTATTGTATACAATTGCTTTATTGTTGTACCATTGTATTAATTCCCAGTATCGACTATTTTAGTAATATTTGTATTTTTACGTTAGCATTTTGAATCCTTTACACGTGTTCTGTTTTTGTACCATTTAAATACACTTGCTCGGTTCAATAAAAGGAGATTCGTAATCCAGCTGCCAAAGCGATTACTAGTCTGCACAAACGGAGTCAGATATTTTATTTATACCTTTCAACCTTCTGAAAGTAGCAAAGTGGTAATCAAACTACCACTTCCGCTAAAATCTCCGTTAGGAGAACGATATTTAGATATTATTCATTCTGTGTGCGCGACTGAGTAAACTACGTTGTATATAATTCATGTGACAATATATTACTCTGTGTGTGTTTATAACGATTAACTTGTGCAGTCATAATAAACTTTATATATTATATATTTAAACGGTGTTTTCAATCGAAACCCCAAACTGGTGACTCCGACGACTGCGCTACCTGGAAGCTAATCACCACGACATTGTTGGGTGATAGTGTTTTGGCGATATAAAAGTTTTTCACCATCGCAACTTTAGTACATCAAGTGGTGTGAATCTGCTTCGGCTTGTTCTGAAGGTCCATAGAAGCAGCTACACCGGGACACACACAAGATTTTTTTTTCACGTGTAACAAACTTATACACTGTACCTGGTATTTTAATTTTATTAATTATTAACAACATATTTCTAAGTATTACTAACTCTGTGATCCATGTTTTAATTAATCATTATGTTGACAATTTATTACATGTCTCAAATGTTGCATCGCACTTAATTGGTAATATTGTTGTTAAATCAGCTGTACAATTACATAATCATATATAGTGTTACACAATTTAATGGTCTAGTATAAAGGGGTCTATGTGGTTCACCTTACTTTTTACATATTTTTGTATATTACTGTGGTATTAAGGAATTCCTGCATACATTTTAACCTATTGTTCTCATTTTGTTGCGTATATTATCATTGTTCTAACTATCATTAGATTTATGGTTCATGGTTGTGAGACTAATTCCATTAGTATAAAATTTTACTAATACTGATTTATTTTATAGTATAAATTTTGTAATTTAACAATATCATTTATTTTTTGGTGTTCTGTATGTATTAGCGTGTTTTGTCTTATTGGATTTTTTTTTGTAACTAATATAATCTAATTAGTTTTAGCAAACTTTACAACCTGCTATTCTATTCTGGTTTGTCCAGTTAGACAAATGGAGACCAATAAGAATTTAATAGAGGAGAATACTTTGTTGCATCAGCAAAATGCAGCTTTACTTGCGGAAATACAAAAATGCAAAAGTCAAAATCCTGAATACACAAACACACCCCTTACTGACTCAGTTCCTATTCCTCAATCTCCTTCGGTATGCAAGGTGGCGGTCAAACTCCCACCATTCTGGGCTGACCGTCCTGCTATATGGTTTGCACAGGTGGAGGCACAATTCTCTATATCAGGTATATCTGCTGATTTGACCAAATTTAATTATGTTGTTGCTCAACTGGATACTCGTGTAATAGGTGAAGTCGAAGATATCATTCTTCGACCTCCACTGGAGGATAAATATATTAAACTTAAGTATGAGCTCATTCGCAGATTGTCCACATCTGAGGAGCAACGAGTCCGGCAACTCGTCAGTGATGAAGAGTTAGGTGACCGTCGTCCCTCGCAGTTTTTACGTCATCTGAAATCACTTGCAGGGAATGCTCTTACAGATGTAAATTTGCTCCGTCAGCTGTGGATGCGTCGTCTACCTCAACATATTCAAGCGATATTGGCTGCTCAGTCCGAACTTTCTTTGGACAAAGTTGCTGAGCTAGCGGATAAAATTTTAGAAGTTTCACCAGGCATGAATATTTCTCATCCAGCGGCTGTATTTTCAGCCAGTTCTTCTAAAGTATCGCCTTCATCTCTTGACGATATCATGCGACGCCTTGACGAGCTCACTCATGAGGTTAATTCACTTAAGGCTGAACGATATAGGGAAAGATCTCGAGGTTGTTCACATCAGCGCGAACGTTCACGGACACCCAGTAATCCAAAAATGTGTTTTTATCATAAAAAATTTGGTATTAAAGCAGCAAAGTGCATAAAACCTTGCACCTGGACACCGTCCCTGCCGGCGGGAAATGCGGACAGCAGTCTTTAGCGGCGACGACTGACTGCTTAACGGAGAGTCGCCGATTATTTGTCACCGAAGGCGTATCAAAGCGCCGGTTCCTAATTGACACAGGCTCAGATCTCTCCTGTTACCCATACCAGTGGTTAGCAAATAAATCAACACGGTCGAACTATACATTAGTTGCTGCTAATGGTAGTGAAATTCGTACCTTTGGTCATATTCAATTAACACTCAATTTAGGGTTGCGACGCGACTTTCACTGGCAATTCATTGTCGCTGATGTTAACGTTGCCATTTTAGGCTCTGACTTCTTGGCACACTATCGACTTATGCCCGATTGTGCCAATAAGAGGCTAGTTGATAGTAATACTGGTTTGAGATGCATCGCGACTATTACAACTTTGGCTGAATCCAGCGTCAAAGTTATTTCTACTCCATCATCAGGATTTGGGGCCATTCTCGCAGAATTTCCATCAATTACTAAGCCATCCGGTTTGTTTCGTCAACATAAACACAATACAGTGCATCACATATTGACCACTGAGAGCGCCCCCATTTCTTGTCGTCCTAGGCGTTTAGCACCTCAAAAGCTTCAAGAAGCTAAAAAAGTTTTTGACGACATGGTGAAATGTGGGACAGCTAGACCATCGCAAAGCTCTTGGTCTTCACCTCTTCATATGGTCCCTAAACGTGATGGTACTTGGCGACCTTGTGGCGACTACCGCGCATTAAATTCGCGCACAATACCTGATAGATATCCGGTTCGTCATATCGGTGACGTCGGTCACAACATAGCTGGCTGTACCATATTCAGCACAATTGACCTCGTCAAGGCGTACCAACAGATACCAGTTGCACCTGAGGATATTTGTAAAACGGCAATCATAACACCGTTCGGACTTTATGAGTTTAATTATATGACGTTTGGTCTGCGTAACGCAGGTCAAACTTTTCAACGTTTTATAGACGAAGTTGTCCGAGGGTTAGATTTCTGTTTTGCCTATGTCGATGACATTTTAATCTATTCTCGTGATGCTACCCTACATGCTGAGCATCTCCGTGTTGTTTTCAGACGATTTGAAGAATACGGAATAATCATAAATCCAGCAAAATGTGTGTTTGGTGTTCCTGAGGTAACTTTCCTCGGAAATCGAATTTCAGCAACTGGAACTCAACCGCCACCTGAACGCATTCAAGCTCTGCAAGATTTTCCTCTTCCAAAAACCGTACAGGGTCTCCGCCGTTTCATTGGAATGATTAATTATTATCGCCGATTTTTGCGAAATGCTGCAATGTTGCAAGCACCGCTAATTGAAGCAATTGTTGCTACTCCAGGAAAGGGCTCCACACCGGTCCATTGGACACCTGAACTTGAGGAATGTTTTAAGACCTGTAAAGAAAGCTTGTCATCTGCAACTCTTTTGGCTCATCCTGTGCCTAATGCTGAATTAGGGCTTTTTACCGACGCTTCCACTTTCCACGTCGGTGCCTGTCTTCAACAGAAAGTTGGCGATGCTTGGGAACCTCTGGGTTTCTTCAGTAAAAAGCTGAACTCTCGCCAGTCCCAATGGCCAGCTTACTACAGAGAACTGTTTGCAGTATATGAGAGTGTGCAACATTACCGGCATGTCCTGGTTGCACAACACGTAACAATTTATACTGATCATAAACCATTGATTTACGCTTTCTCACAACGTCGTGAGAAGCTTCCACCGGTTCAGTTAAATCAACTTTCTTTTATATCGCAATTTACAACAGATATTGTTTTCATAAAAGGCATAGACAATACAGTAGCGGATACCATGTCCCGAATAGAAGCGGTTAGTTCTCAGTCTGACCATTCTGCTCTTGCTTCTTGCCAAGAACTTGACGACGAGTTGAAAATGCTTCGTAACGATGCAAATTCTTCTCTTAAATTAGAGAACGTTGCAGTTCCTGGCACAAACACCACGTTGGTTTGTGATACCTCTTCAGGTCGACCACGACCATTTGTTCCAGAACCAATGCGCAGAAAGTTTTTTAATCAATTGCATAACCTAAGTCACCCTAGCGCTAAATCTACCATCAGGCTTCTTTCCGATCGTTTTATTTGGCCGGGAATAGCCAAAGACTGCCGCCGTTGGTGCCAAACTTGCTTAGCTTGCCAGCGAAGCAAGGTGACTCGGCATACGCAGTCACCGCCTGGACACATCTCTAGCCCCACAGCTCGGCTCAAGCATGTTCACATTGACATTGTTGGTCCTTTGCCAGTCTATTCTGGTTACCAATACTGCTTAACTGCTGTGGATCGCTACACTCGGTGGCCCGAAGCGTGGCCTATGAGTGGAATAACCGCAGAAGAAGTAGCGAGTACCTTTGTGGCTGGCTGGATTTCTCGTTATGGGGTGCCTGCCGTTATTACAACAGACCAGGGACGGCAGTTTGAATCTGACCTGTTCAGACGCCTTACAGACATGTGCGGTACGAAGCGCATTCGAACTACGAGCTATCATCCTTGCTCCAACGGACTCGTAGAGCGCATGCACAGGCAATTAAAAGCCTCTCTCATGTGCCACGAAAGCCCTTGGTTGAGTGCACTACCGTGGGTTCTTTTAGGGATGCGCTCTGCCTTCAAGGAAGATTTGCAAGCTACAGTTGCAGAGTTACTCTATGGAGAAACATTAACTCTTCCAGGGGAATTTTTGTCATCTAGTACATTATCTGGATGTAAGGAACCGTCGGAATACATACTAAAATTAAAACAGCAAATGTCGAATTTGCGTCCCGTTCCGGTTTCTCAACACAGCAAGCCGTCTGTTTTTATATTTAAAAAGTTAAGCGAAACGTCACACGTTATGCTTAGAGACGATGCCATCCGACGATCCTTACAACCACCTTATTCTGGTCCTCATAAAGTT
This sequence comes from Antheraea assamensis, assembly GCA_035772565.1. NCBI lineage: Eukaryota > Metazoa > Arthropoda > Insecta > Lepidoptera > Saturniidae > Antheraea > Antheraea assamensis. The sequence continues at coordinate 659,254 of JAQQSE010000067.1, forward strand.
ATTTCTAGGGCTGAAGATGGGAAGACATACGTACTAGATGTAAAAGGTAAACGGATGACGGTCAGTGTAGACAGACTCAAGCCTGCCTTTATCGAGGACTGTCCATCGCATCTCAACAAAGTCATCCCACCTGTTCCTTCTGTACCTTCATCGCCTACTGCACCTGCACACGAAGCTAACTATACAACCAGGTCCGGTCGTCGAGTTCATTTTTCGAAACCTTTCGACCTTTAATTCCTTTTTTTCTCGCTACGTGGTTTTTCCTTCTCCGTAGGGGGGTGGTGTAGCGTTTCTTGACGAAACATTTTTTGTACGTCCGCAACCCCGAAAAGGGACGCCACAAAAGAGGCGTCGCTTGGGGAGAGACAAAGGACAACTACCTGAATGATCTCCGTTAGGAGAACGATATTTAGATATTATTCATTCTGTGTGCGCGACTGAGTAAACTACGTTGTATATAATTCATGTGACAATATATTACTCTGTGTGTGTTTATAACGATTAACTTGTGCAGTCATAATAAACTTTATATATTATATATTTAAACGGTGTTTTCAATCGAAACCCCAAAGATGCATCTAAGCTGTCTAATCTTGGTAACGTGGGCGCTGCAGTTTGGATACCTAGATATAGGATTATCCTTAACTTTAAATGTCCCCCTCTAACATCGGTTTTTACTGGGGAAGCTACTGCAATTTTCGAGTCTGTTTTATTCATTAAGTCACACAAATTAGAAAAAGCAATTATCTTCACTGATAGTAAAAGTTGTTTACAGGCTATACTTTCCAATCCCTTCCGCTCCAAATCCAGACATCCGATGATTTTGAATATTAGAGAGGAATTATACAATTGTCATATTTTAGGTATCAAAACAGTGTTAGCTTGGATTCCAGGACATAGTGGCATCTCAGGGAACGATTCAGCAGATTGCTGTGCTAAAAATGCTGTCCAGTCCGGATCCATGGACCATTATAGTTTATATTCCGAGGATTTACGTTCTCTAGCCAAAACTAGATTGTTAGTAGTATGGCAAAAGGATTGAAATCTCTCCAGAAAATATAAAGGCAAAAATTATGGTACTTTACAAATCGATATTCCTCAAAAGTCGTGGTTTTTTAAATTTCCATATCTTAGTAAGGCTGTTACTTCCATCATCTGTCGCCTTCGTCTAGGCCATTCTTGTACACCAGTGCATTTATCTAAATTAAGGATTAGGAATCATTCTCTCTGTGAATGCGGCCTGGAGGACGGTTCTCCCGATCATATATTTTTCAATTGTTCGAGAAACAGATTCTCCCTGTATGATATCCTTCCTGCTTATATTCCCCGTCCTACTAACCTTATGTGTCTCTTAGCTTTAGTGAATAATAACCCTTTAATTTTACTTGCCTTTTCCTTATTTATTAAAATGAACAAAATCAAACTTTAATCTGATTATCTATGTCTCAATCGTTATATATCTAATTTTGGCTGTATCTATTTTTTTACAATAACTCGGTCTGAATATAAGCTACACTAAATAATTATTTTCTTTTCACAAATTACATTTTTTAATTGCTCTCCTTCGTTTATGACACTATCTGCCACAGACAACGCTCACTCTATATCTACATGACATTGGCGGAATTGTGTATTACCAACACACGGCGCCACAAATTAAAAGAAGAAGTATTTTGTATATATTTATAAATAAAATAAATACAAAACGAGAAAATTGTTTGATATAATCTCCATCGTTTATTTGTCTATCCACGTAAAATTGATGAAATTGTGTGCACACATATATTGTCATTTTAAAAGAAGAGGAAGAAAAGAAATTGTAATAAAAACATTGCAATAAAATTAGACACCGAAAAATTTAACAAGAAGTCATAAAAAAACAATTATTGTAGAATATTTTTATTACATAAACATCATCTACGTAAACATGGATATATCAAGGCTTTGTAGAAGTTGCATGAAAGAAGTGGCATCCTGGGAGAAGAAAAACTTTGACTCGCGAGTCGTAGAAATGTTCTGCTTCTGCACAAATATTAAGGCAAGCTACTCGTACAATTATGTTTTTGCTCTTATTAAAAATATTACTTTAGTGTGAATCAAAAATTTAATACATTCTAATGTATATTTAAAAAAGGTTGGTTGTATATCTGAGAGAAAGAGTAACAGCATAATTAAGTATTCATTCATTTAAGTGTTTCTTTATGGAGGTTTTCTGGTTACTAGGTGGCTTTAGGCTGTTTTTAATGTAGGTGAAGCTCTGGGTAGTTGCTATAATATAAAAACTTCAATGTCTAATCTTATTAGCTGCAGCAAACTCCCTCTACTGAATGAAAAAAATGTATGTTGTGTCCTATTACACTATGTAACCGACTTATATATAAAAGCTCATCCATTCAACAGTTTTAGCATAATTATTGATGTGCATACATGCTTTCACTTGTATAATAGAAGTTTTGTTTCAGATAACAGAAGACATGTTACCAAAACAATTTTGTCATGATTGCATAATCAAAATAGAGTCTGCATACACATTCATAACAGAGGCACTCAAAGTGAATGTCACTCTCAAAAACATTATATCCAGAACAAACACTTCAATAATTATACAACCAGACATTAAAAAAGATAAAGATACCATAGAAAGTAGATTAACTCTACCAGACTATAAAATAAGTAGTACTATAGAAATTATGACCAACTGAGCAAATTTGATACCATAGGTTGTATTCCTCGTGAGAATACTGAGAAACGTGATGAAAATGTAAAAGATAAATGTGAAAATGTTGACTATGCAGAAAAGGATAGTGAAGTGTGTAAGAAGGACACAGAGAGAAATATGTGTCCCATATGTAGAAAAAGTTTCAAATCTAAGACATGGTTAAAGAAGCATATGGCAAAAGAACATTCCGGTAATAAATATACTTGCGGACAGTGCTCAAAATGTGAGTGTCATACAAGTTTCTGTCATGTTTCACATTTATAGGTAAAGGACACGCCCTGCTTGATTTCTACATAACTTTATTTCTAATTATATACATGTCAACTGACATCAATCAAATACATAACATAACTCCTTATCTACATTCAAAATATAATTTAAATAATAATAAAAATAAACTATATGTATGGAATGGGAAAAAATCATTTAAATTTGCGCTCGTCAATAGTACGTCTGAGTTCGGGCTCTTAAACGCGATCTCAGCTTTCCCGGCCGTTGCGACTATGTTACAACGTCTAAACCGCGCCGCGCATAAGTAAATTCGCGATAATCATAATATCAGTTCGAACCCGTGTGTTCATATACATTAGATCGATACATTATTTATAATTGTATAGTTAAGTTAGCACCGCGCCCATTGTTCTTTAGCTTGTTAAAAGATGCGTCTTTGCGCCCATGCCCGCGACTCTCTCTGCTGACGCCGCCGTGAGCGGTGGGTGAAGATACGTTCCCGCACACTCGTCGCGTTTTTCTTGTAACAACTCGAGCCTAGGTTTGCCCCTCGGTCTGAAGCCCTCGAGTATGTTACTCGCGCGAATACAGTGACTCACGCTAGTTTTTCATTTACACAGATCACCCCACACACGTGCACATCTAGGTACACATAGTGGTGGGCTGTTTTTTTGCCCTTTTCGGACTGAAATAGGTCACACAACATTGTAGTCAAATGCAAAATACACATATACATTCGTGAAACATGCATGGTCATACAATCATTTTTCACGAATTCATATGTGTATGAAATGGATAGATAGCTTAGCTTAGTCAGATCGCGCAACTCGGCGACAGTTCAAGCCGAGGCGCTGATCGTCTAAACAAATCGGGTGAGTGCCTTAAGCGCTCCCCTTAGTAGTCTGGTGGAACTGTAGCGGCCTTACCAGGCCAACAGTGTAGGTCAGTTCGAAAAAAAAAACATTTAAATTTATGGGGAGTGGCCCTCACCTTCTCTTATGTTTTTTATTCAGCTTATTATTGATTCAGTTGATTAACAGTGAAGCATACATATATTGCATACTGGAGTTCTATTTTTTGTTTTTAGCAATATACCCCAATTTTTTACAGTAAAAAGATCTAGTCTTCGTTAATGGACTATTTCAATAAATAAAAATGTCATGGTGGTGTGACCAGTATCGATTCAATGTCTACAGATTCCAACCCCAACATGTACCAACTAAGTTGTCAAAGTTTTAGAGCTATGCTGAAGCTATTACTAGTTTCAGCATGAATGGGTCGGCTCGCCCGGAGTAGTACCACCCTCTCACAGAAAACCGACGTGAAGTAACAGTGCTTGCACTGTTGCGTTTCGTTCGGTCAGTGAGAGCACCGGAGGCCCACATATATTAAAAGGCCGGCAACACACTTGCGACTCCCCTGGTGTTGCTAGTGTCTATGGACGGCGGTGATCACTTATCATCAGGTGACCCACCTGTTCGTTTGCCCCCTATAATATAAGAAAAAAATAGTTTGTGTAACACTGCACTTAGTACTGTAGTCATAGTGGTGATGTTGTTTGATGGGTGGCATGTCAATTAGATGTCTACAGGTTTGGACGCTGCCATTTACCAATTAATTTTTCAGGTACATTAAGTAATTTAAATTGGTGACACTATCAACTGATGGTGAAAGAAATCATTGTGAGGGAATCTCAACCTGAGAAATGTTCTTGTAGTACTACCATGTATGGGAAAATGTTCAACTGGATTTTTCTGAACTTAAAATCGCCAATATGTCTTGGGTTAACATGGTAATTATGCCTATACATTCCTTTGGAAAGAGGCCTATGCCCTGCAGTTAGTCTCTTGCAGACAGATGCTATGTGATACTTGAAACTACCACTATACACGACACTAAACTTGTCCTAACAGTTGAAGAAACTATCAGGAGGAAACTAGAATCTTAAATGTTCTTGGTGTATGTACTATCTTATGCAGTCATAATATATTACTGTAGATTTCTTGATGTTATAATTGGCTAATATGTCATGGGCTGGCATGGTTATTATGCCATACCTTTCTTCAGGATGAGGTCTTTAGCCCAACAGTGGGACACTTACCGGCTGACATTATTATTACAATGTATAATACCATAATAAAATTGTTATTCAGAAGTAATTTTTTTTTTTTGTTTTAATTTTCAGCTTTTGTTAAACCATCGCAATTGACTTATCATTATACAACACATTTTGAGGAACGCAAGTTCGTGTGTACAGCATGCGGTAAGTGCTTCAAGCGACGCAAACAATTAGCAGTGCACACACGAGCGCACTCGGACGTACGGCCTTATGCATGCGATAAGTGTAATATGAGGTCAGTTTATCTAATTTCTTTCTTCTTTCTAGTGTAACCACAAAGGTATTATTAGTAATTCTTTCGGATGTAGAAAACCATCTGGTTCTAATGAATATTTTCAAGATTGATGGCCATAAGAAGTTTAATGAAATTACATTGCATTGACCCTTTCCAGACGATTTTTATTTGTAAAGTAAAAAACAATTTTTAGACTATTTTATGATACTATAATAGGTCAAGGGTATCCTTTACATTAAAAAGTGACAAAAAAATCAAGGTGTTGGTGGACAATGTGAACTAATTTACACTGACTAAAAACATTTGGTTTAGTAAAACAGTGTATATCTAACATTCAAGTAGTAGGTAGGTAGGGTAGCTGTATCCAAATGAATACCGCCATGAATATAAGATGAACCAGTCACAATATTGATTTTAGTTTGTCACATTTCGGGTTTAACGAGTGTATATCCAGCTGCTGAGACTTGCAGGCCGGCATCATTGTAACAACTTCCAAAGGATTGCAGATCATCATGTGCAGTGCACATACTTTGTTAAGCCCCAATAAAAAAATACGTATCTGGAATTTATTTTTTAATACTATGTTAGTAGGAACTACAGTGGAGTATAATGTAATACAAAAATAACGCCAACTACCAAGAGTATATTATGACAATTACAGACTTACAGCTTTTAACGTTTTAATGAAATCTCACCTGATGTTAAATGACGATCGATCGAGGGGACTAGAGAGGAACTCAAATGCAGCTGTTGGAACACATAGGTGCTTGGTGAGATAGATTTTAAACTTGATAATCGTAACCAGCGTGCTTAGAAAGTGCCCTACCAGCATGCTATTGTATCATCACGATGTTTCGTTCACAGAAAACTCTGATTCATTCTTCAGGACTCAAACCTATTTACCTCAATGTAGTGTTTAAACACGCTAACCACTGAGCCATCATCTTTTTATTAACTTGATTACAGATTCAAGTTAAAAAGTATACTGAAGTGTCATATGAAAGTACATGAAGATGAGAAACAATATCTATGTTCTTTCTGTGGATGGAGTTTTTCCCAGGGTAAAGTATGATCACGTTATCAATTGTGCTAGTAGAATGATTCATATTAGTAAAATATTACCAAGATAGAGCTTCAGATACTTGTCGAACTATTTGCATACCAACAGTCTCATTAAACCGAGAGGTCACGGATTCGATTCGTACATTTCGTGTGATGAACATAATTATTAGTTCTCCATTGGAGAATAATTAAATTAATTGAAATAATCTAATTGGAAATTAAATGGAAGTGTGTGAAATTATGTATTAATATTAAAATAAAATATTAATTTCGTTTCTAGGCGTGGAATGTTACCATATTCTGTTGAAACTATAAACTATTTTTTTTTTCAGCGGGCAACCTAGAAGTCCACATGCGTACCCATACAGGCGAGAAACCGTTTTCGTGCACGCACTGCGAATTTCGCTCAGCGGCCGCTTCGAGCGCGCGGCGCCACGCGCGCCGGCACACCGCGGCGCCCTCTCACATCTGCAAACACTGCCGTAAGGGTTTCTACGACGCTAGTGGGTTGGTTAGTTGTAAACCTCTATTTATCTATTTTAAAACGGTTAGTAGCTTGTCAGATTGGTCCTGATGAATTTTTTATAAGTATAAAAATGTAAACATGTATGACATCCCATTTATTTATATTTATAAAAAAAGTGTTTTCTATTACTTTTTTCAACTTGTAATTGTGCCATTATTACTTAACCCTATAAGGATTTCTTATAGGGTTTATAATTATAAATTCTTAATAGATTTAACTCCCGCTTAGTTCTATAAGTTATAAGTTGCATAAATAATATTTTTAATTCTTCGGTCTACTGGTAAAAAACTAGTCAAAGTAGGTTCAGCCATTTATGGGATTAATTAACCTGAATGTAAAACAGATACTTCTATTTTATTTATTATCAAATAATAACATACATGTCTTTTTAATACTCTAATTAACTAAATTAAAATAAACTCTTTCTATATACTCGTTTGTACTTACCATGTTTTTTTAATCTATGGAGCTCATTTATTTCTCTCTATTTATAGCACAATTCTTTATTTTTTCTTTCTTTGGCCAAGTACGTTTCTTTCGCCTTGTTTGTATAAGAATGTTTGGATGATTTTTTTTTCATTAATATTAAAATATTACCAATGTTTTATTATAAAGTTTTTGATTTATAACATCTCAAGAGGGCCAATTAAAGATATTTTGTATCGAGCAGGCGAGACACACGCGAACCCACACCGGGGAACTCCCGTACAAGTGCCCGGGCTGCGAGCGCGCGTTCGCGGACAGCTGGAAGCGCAAGACGCACCTTATGCGCGTGCACCAGCTCGCTCTGCACGACATACCGCGCATGCGCACCGACGGGGGCGCTCTCTACACGCCCTTTCAAATTAAATATAAATAACACAAATACGTCTCGCAGGGCCTGCCATGTAACTTAGTAAATTATTAGATTTTCTTTTATTGAAAGAAATCGAATCGTTTGTCCGGAAGGATATTCAGATCCCCGGATTAACCTTGACGTATATGGAGAAATTCACATATATCTAATAATTTGAATTGGTAACATTATCGGTTGATGGTGAATAAGAATTATCATGAGGATACCTGATCCTGAGAAATATCATTGTAGTACTACCGAAGAAAAATATAACTGGATTTTTCCATGTTTGAAATACATTGTCCACTAGTATTAACCATTACGTTCATCCATTCCTGAAGAGGCCCAGCAATGGGACTCTTACAGGCTGTCACTATTATTCTTATATTGTGATACAATAATATGTATATATTAAATATGTCGATATTAAGATTGACAGTTTCATTTCGTTTCAATTAATTAACTTACATCTTTATTATTGTGTTTCTGTGATATACATAGTTAATTTCATATTATATATCTGTTGGCACTTTTTATTTGAAAATAAATGCGATAAAAACAGCGTAAACAATAAAATCTAATATGTTTATTGGTTAACACAATACAGCAATTAACAATAAATAGATATACATTATTTGTACACAATAAATTACTGGAAGTATACAGTTCCATATATAGGTATAATTTACATTGGTACGAAAATATACAAGTCATATTAACAATAAAATTAATACTAGAATAACATTGAAAATTGTATGACGTTTCATATGCTTTGAATGTACCAGTGTATGAAATTATTATTTGAAAAGAGAATCCATGTATTTGGAAAACATTCTCATTAACAGATTATTGTAACAAGTTCCTTAACAATATGTTTATATTGTAACTTGTACATTCTGGACTATGTTTGACCACTCTACCTTTGACGGGACGAGATAGAAAGCTGGAGCTACTTTTTGACCACACGGACATTTACATCCTAAGACAAGAAAAAGAAGATATAATCAATTCCGCATTGAACATAGACATAAATAATAAAATAAGGCATTCCATCCATATTTGTATAAGCACTATTTATGCCAATCAGTTTATTGTTTTTTTTATTTATTAGGATTGTATAATTAATTACTTTGAATAATTATGATAAAAAAGATGAATAGAAGCACCTTATCCAATTTCAGCAAAAACTTATTTGAGTTTGGCAAAAATGTTTGCTTGAGTAAACATTTTAGCCAAACTCAAGAGACACTTTAACCAAACTCAGCAAACATTTTATCGAATCGGCAAAGTGGAATATGACTTTCTAAAAATAATTTAACACTGATTAGAAGATTATGATGAAAATGAATAGAATAAACAGCGATCATTAATATCTTAATTGCTCTGATTATAATATCCCTATTTCAACAGGTATATAGTATGAGGTTTGATCTATAATCTATTCACTGTTAATGGGTATGGATTATATTAAGAAACGATATATAAATAAATGTTACCCATAACCCAGCTGAAGCTACCGATCTTGTTTTTGCACTTGGGGCAGTGCAGCTTGCCGTGGGGCTCATGCTGGACGCCCTGCATCCAGCACATCGGCTCCACGAACCACATGAGCCGGCAGCACGAGGCATCTGCTCGAGCCGCTATGTTCCCGTCGACAAGACTCTGTTCTGTGTATCCATCTAATACCTGAAAAAAATTACACCATAAAACACAAATAAATTAAAAATATACGCCATAGAATATTCTCCCATAATATAATGATGTCATTTTTTTAATGACTTCAAATCAACATAAAAGTCATTTATTGCCAGAGAGCTATCAAAATTAGTTCATATTTATGAATTTACTATTGCATATAATCGTGAATTATTGTAATGGCTTAGAGCCTTTTAGATCAATAATTCCCATAACAAAAACTGTTCATATACACTAAATACTTAAATAATTTTCAGTGGGATACCATATATCCATTAAACTGTTGCAGACTTCCAGAGATCTGTATCTATTTCAGGAAACATGACCTTACATAAATTGCACTCAGCAATAAAGAAAAAATCATTTTTGACTTGTACTTATATGACACTGTGAAACAAAATCGAAGTGGCAAATGTACTAGTTCCTTGTCAAAAAAAAAAACAAGTCACCTGACTGCTCCCCTCTTCAATATCTTGTACGGCCTTGGACCGGCTCGTTGTCAGAGTTGGTATCATCTAAGATCTGACAAGCGAGACTCTTCAATTTTTGTATAAGTATTTCGCCATTTTCGGCACACGTCAATCCGGTAAGATTGCTTGGTGGTGGTCGTATACCTAAAAAATATTGATATTTGATTTTATGAATTATTTCGTTGTTATTCTCAGAGATCATTACCAAAATTTTACGATCTAGTTTTTGACCACAGAATGGCCTTTGAAGTAAGTGGCTCTCTATAACCAATCCCAAGTACCATCAAGGTTCTAACAAAAAAGCTGATCACAAAGAGCCTTATACCCTTACTTCTAAGTTTACAAGGCCAGGCTTATGGTGTAGGAGGCTATGTCAATCAAACATTACATAGGTTCTGCCCCCTTCAATTTTAAGGACAATTCTTTAGTTGCCATAAAATCAGCTGAAATTTTCATATTAAAAAATTAATCTTTATCAATTATAATTACTGTGCCCACAACTGCACTTATAATCAGGTTCTTTTCTAAACTTTCCAAACAACAAGCGACAGTGATAACTGAGCAGTTACCCATCTTCAGAACATCTGATGAGATTACAATGCACTTCTAATAAGTACAATAACAGTAGTGAACATAGAGAACAAGGATCTACCGACAGTTGCTATAGCATGCGATCCTATAACTTCCCAACCGCGAAAAATATCTAGAGTTTCTATATCCAGATATTAAAAGGAACATATCAACAAGACACTATGATGGGTTTTTCAATGAGTATATTCTACCAAATTTCTCTTTGCTCTTGTTATTCAATAGGATGTAATGAATAACAGGCGAAGACAGTTTAGTATCATATATTGAATATTTGATAATTCAACAAAGGCTTGAAATAAACGTTTTGTCTATTTGCAGCATATCTATTTACCTTTCTTAGTGAGTTCCACTTTGACCTGCTTCGGTATGTGTGGAATAATGTTGCTCTGGCTAGGCCACAATCCGCCTGCACTTCTTACATCGGTAAACTATGGGATCCGGCCTCTCTCGGGTCAGACCGGGATCAGGTTTCACTAAATCCGCAAACAGTTGCGGTAATATTTTAACTGGAAAGAATACTTTAACTAAAACTGATTATTCAACACTCAAGATTATTTTCTATTTAACTAACTTTAACTACAAATTATAACTTCATTATAGAATTAAAAACATAGACTAATAAGACAAAACATTTTCACGGAACAAAATACTGTATCTGACAATAAGCACAATCTGCTCCAATAATAATCCAATAATAGCTACTACCAATAGATCAGCAATCTATAGCAGATCACCGTTATATAGAGTGGTAAGCTTTCAAATACTGGATATACACTGACTGATACGCAATAAACTAAAAAATCATTTGTAAATGGTGGTGACAACTCATTCTTTTGCAGATCCTCATAATATTTGAATAATTACTATCCTGCATATAGTTCTCGCGAAAGTTTTTGACAGTTCTCAATATACATAGTTGTGCCCAATACAAAATTAAGGATACATAAATTACAATTGTAGATACCTATGTTTTGTTTTGTATTAAACTCGTAATTATATTATGCGTAAACCTTAACTTATGGTTATGATTCAGAGCGGACAATAAGAGTAATGAGGAGTGTACAGCAAGCAACTGATCTCACAACATAACATGCCTAGATGTGATGTTATGACGTAATTTACACTAGGTGTATGTTGGTTGCAATTCAATCAAAGAAAATATTTTTATCTTACAACCCGACAAAGAAAAATGCAATGCCTGTAATGCTGAAATCTGATGCCAAAATAGAAAATATTTAGTACCTTGCTTTAACTTCTGTCCAGCCATCTTAAGTCTAAACTGCTTGAATCTAGGATCATCCTTATTTAGTCTGTATCCCATATGACCAAAAAGTTTAAGTTGGGCCACAAACCCCATATTGGGTCCTATGAAACGACGCTTGCTTTTTACTATCCTGAAGGCATCCTCATAACAGAGACCATACTTTTCCATTATATAAGCTATTACCACAGCAGCAGACCGCGACACACCAAAAAAACTGTCATACATACAAATTCATTTAGTATTATGCATATTTTCACTATATTCATAATATAGAAGTTAACAAATTTTTTGAAGTATAAATTTAGACTATTTTTAATAAATTTCATGGTTCTCTCTGGATCTAAATTTAAATAGACCTGTAAAATCTGGAACCTAGTCATATTTGTCTTAATCATTGCTGCTCATCTGGGTAAAATAAGAATTAGATACCACTCCATATGCAGATTAGATGAAGGTCACACAAAACCCTACTTTTGTTGCTCTAACCTGTTTTTCTGTTTATAAATATCCTTTATCCTTTTTCTAATCCTACCTGTATAAAATTCCTTTCTTAACCGCAACTTTTACCAATCTTATAGGTAAATTTATGAATAATAAATAAACATTGAATAAAATTAAATTTTAAATTATAATATGCATCTATAACATATATTTATTTATGTGCTAATATTTATGTTTGTATCTAGCCTACCAATTGTAATTGTGAGTGGTCATTAATTATTTTTAGGTATGGTTAGTTATCACCTTTGATTTCAATTGAGATTTTCCAATAACTGTTCAAAATATTTATGAATACTTTTCTCCTGGTTACTGGCTGAAATATGGATAAAGAGCACAAGCGCCATAAAAAAAATATTACAATAACTCACCAATGGACCAAAATATTACCACCATTGCCAATAGCTTCTCTTAGGAAATCATTTGTTGTTGGTAAATGACTGATGAGATCCTCTTTGGGTACATCTGCCACTGAAATTATTTTTAACACATTAAATTATGATATAATTCTTTCTTCAACTTTATGAGGGCAGTAGAGAATTATCCTAAAGGAAAAACAAGTATCACAGTCATTATTGGTGATGGTTTAAAGAACAGTATGTATTTTATTGATGTCTGTGGACTTAGTAAATTTGCTTTGTTTTGATATAATATTTTTAAATTAATGATACTTACATTTCACAAATTTAAAGGTGAGGTTGGGCCTGTCCAGTATAGTTCTCGGGAGTGGTACCAGATCTATTGTTAGGATGTGTGTGATTTGCAGTTTTTCTAGTGTTTTATAGTCATGAGCACAAGCTAAATTACCTGTAAATGTAATTACATTTTCTAATATTTTGACCTATATTCATACACTTTAGATATATTAGAATTTTTTAAATCCATATTTGCAATAATGCTTTTATAAAAACTGTTAGATCTTGCATAAAGCTAAAGTTGTTAAAGTGGTAAAGACTAGATACAAACATTGCACACCAACTGGAGTGAACAATAAATAAACTATAGAACAAGAACAGAATTGTGTTTGTTGCCATGCATTCAATATCCTGTATATACATAGATTCATATAAACACCTACATCATCTATACATATAATAAAAATGAAGTGTCTGTATGTAATATTAAAATAACGACTTTTTACTGATTAGATATGAACATATACACAATACTGATAACAAAAATATAATTTTTAAAATTTTTGTCTGTCTGTTGTTCCGGGTAATCTTCCGAAACAGCTGGACCGATTTTGACAGAAATTTCACTAACGGATAGTTAAAATTACAGCTGGTGGCAGAGGCTACTTTATTTTAGACTAGCTGTCATCCGTGGCTTCGTTTGCAGTATTATTTCCAAAACATTTGAACCATTTTTCATGGAACTTTCACTAACAGATAGCTGATCTTATAAGAAGTCATTTATAATTATAAAAAAAATGAATGCGAAGCTACGGGCAACAGCTAGTCTATACATAAACTCTATAAGGATATCAGACATTGATATGGAATTATGTACAGTAATGAAATATATGAAAGTGTATTGTGACCATATTTAACAATGTTTGCAGTATGACGAAATATATTTATTTATCTATTATAACATTCCAATGATATTTAACTGTCTGTTAAACAATTTAACTATATATATATTCTCCTTCTCGATTATCAAAAAACTGTATACAATATTTAATTTCTACAGACTATAATTTTCTTCAAAAACAGTTAAGTATATACATACAGGTGCCAGTTGTTAGTATCTAAAATCAAGTCTTCATCATCTCTTTCGTGTCAAAAATAATGCAAGAAAAATTAGTAAGTAATGAAATAGTTCAGATGCTGTTTTAATTTAGCATTATATTCTAATATGTTTATCAAATTAGCTTAACAATGATTGCTTACAAAACATACCTAGATACAATCCGTCATCAATAAGATCCACACTCACATCCAAATTAGCATCCGCCAGTGAATCTTGAGAATCTGCTGCGTGTATTTCAACTTCAGCTAGTTGCCTCGCCATTTATTTCGTGCTGGAAAATTGTTATCGGTGTTACTCTAGCGACAAGTTTTACCATACCATTAAATAGGAAATTTAAAATCATTTTAATTTATTTTTAAAGGAATAATTTACAGTTTATTTATGTAAGTATTTAAAAGATATAATACGAAAAAGAATACTCACAAAATAAATAAACCAAGCCGAAGGTAAAAAATCAATAATTTTGACGATATGAAGTAAAGGTGCTGTTTTATTTTTTTTACAGAATGCAGATATCTATAAAAAACAAATATTTAGTAGAAAATAATGATAACGATACAATTCTAAACAATTTTATTACACAAAACATATAACTCGTTCAACAATAGCCCGCGAATTTACATTTGACATTTTGATATAAAAACCGTTTCGTTAGCACTGTATAGTGCAGTACATATTCATAATTGAAATAAATGTATGTTAATTTTTAACGTTAACGTCATCATTTTTTTTTATATTATACAAACGAACAGGTGGGTCACCTGATGGTAAGTGATCACCGCCGTCCATAGACACTAGCAACACCAGGGGAGTCGCAAATGGGTTACCGGCCTTTTAAATATGTGGGCCTCCGGCGCTCTCACTCACCGAACGAAACGCAACAGTGCAAGCACTGTTACTTCACATCGGTTTTCTGTGAGAGTGTGGTACTACTCCGGGCGAGCCGACCCATTCATGCTGAAACCAGTCGTCAAATTACAAATTATTTTTACCATTAAAACAAAATAAAGTATGTTTTAAAATACTACTTCAAATAAGAAAGAAATCCAAGAACAGCTTTAAATATATATTGCCTTCACTCCAATCTAGGCAGCATGGTTAAATTATCTTTGCTTATACATTCTAAGTGAGGAAACAATTACAAAAAATATCTATCGAAAGTATAAAAATATACCATGTTTGTAAATATGATACGAGTCCCGATTGAGCCGTGGTAGAGTGCACACGTGCTTTGCCATAGCTCTCTGGATATTTTTGCGATCATCGTGCGAGCGAGATAGCAGTGAGTCTGTTCGTTATACTAACTGTGCTTTTTGCAGAGCCCGCTTGCCGTGCAGCGCTGTTGTCGGCGTCATCTGTAGTTAGTTTGTGCTGTAGATAGACACGTCTACAGAAAGTCAATCGATCGGCCGAGGTTTCGGTCGATACGTTCTTTTCAGAACGCACACTCAGTGAGCGTCACCTGGCACGCTGAGTGTTACACACTTCGGTGTTTAAACCGTACCTTTCGGTGCGCGTCGTGACTGCGAAGAAACTTCGTGCAGAGCGTCTGAAGAGAGAAGTGATAGGGACCTCCCCCTAGGCCTGGTAGGTTCTTCTGTGCGGCATTGCACATCGCCCACAGCTCTCTTGGTCCGGACTCGGGATAGTCCCGTAGTTTTCCGTTGGCGCGCCCCCCTGCCCCTCAGGCAGGGAGGTTGTTCGTGGCCCCCCTCCCCCCGCGTAAGAAATCGTTATGGATTCGTTGGACGAAGAAACTAGCGTGCTTAGATTCCTTAGCTTGCGTTTTCCGGAGGCCCTTCAGGCATATAGGCAGGACGACACTTGGGAAAATGTAGGCGGTACCGTAATTTCGCCCCGCGTGGCAACCACTAACTCATTCGCCGCGTTAGACTCGCCGCGTTTCGCCCGATAACGTACTAGATAGGATTAGCTTAGTCGCGCTAATCCCTTGCTCCAGCTCGGATGCCGAATCCGACATGGAGCTTGATAGTTTCGTCGCCCCAGCCTCCGACGGCTTCACAGTCGTGAGTAGAAAGCGCGTCCGCACGCCGCCGATCCCCGCCGCGTCGCGCGCGTCTGACTCGGAGTCGGGTTCCGGACACCCGGCTCTGAAAACAATCCGTGTAGATGGCGCCCGGGTGCCCGCGAAAAAGACGGCCAGTCGGTCGCCTCGCTCGGGCAACGTAAGCCCTGCCCCCTCATCAGCCAAAGCTACGGGTTCCGTAGCTGCGGCTAAGAAGCCCCGCACCCCTCCTCCGGTCGTGATCCAGGATAAGTCCTCCTGGCTCACGATCTCCACGAAGATGAACGAATCTTCGATTCGTTATACTTCAGCCCTCAACATCTCGCAAGGGATTCAAGTGAAGGTTCCCACCTCCACTGACCATCGCCAGCTGACCTCTCTTCTCCGAGAGAGGAAGCTGGCCTACTACACCCACGCGCTCGAAGAGGAGCGCCTCCTTCGCGCCGTTCTCAGGCGCGTCCCGGTGGAGCTATCCACCGAGGACATATCCTGCTCCCTTAAGGAGCAAAACTTCCCAGTGCGAGAGGTACATAGAATGTACCACCCCCGCACCAAAGCCCCATATCCCATGGCTCTGGTCATCCTTGACCGTTCCCTGGAAGGGAAGGCCATTTTCACTTTGACCTCCATCTGTGGCCTCACCGGCATCTCCGTGGAGCCGCCACGAAAGTCCCAAGCCCCGTCGCAGTGCCATAACTGCCAGAGTTATGGCCACTCCGCCCGCGGATGTCATCTGCGCTCCAGGTGCGTAAAGTGCCTGGGTGACCACTCCACGAAGGAGTGCGCACGCACTCCTGAGACCCCCGAGCCTCCTAGCTGCGTTCTGTGCTGCAATGCGGGTCACCCTGCGAGCTATCGCGGGTGTCCCCGTGCACCGCGCACGCAACGCCCACGCCAAGGCAGACAAGCCCGTAGGCCTCCGGCTGTCTCCGCCCGTCCTCCGCCTCCACCACTCATGTCCGTGGAGGCCTTCCCGGGCCTGCCGGGCACCTCCCGTGCTCCGGCAGCGCCGGTCCAGGCGTCGTGCGTGGCACCTTCTGTGCCGCACGCCCCCCAGTCCTGGCGGGCCCCTGTGGCCCCCTGGGCTCCCAGGCCTCCTCAACCTCAGGCTTCCAAGCCTCAGGTGCAGGCTCGGCCTGTCGCTCCGAAAGCGTTGCCCGCCCAACCTGCCCAGCCATCTCATTTCTTTTCCTCCACTCGGTCGGGCATCGACTGGCTGTCTCAGGTGCTCGCTGAGCACAGTATCGAAGATATTATCGCGTTCAACACGATAGTGAACGGAAATAGTGATATCGGCCTACTTAACGCGGTCTCTGCCTTCCCAGGCATTGCCGCGACAATTCAGCGCCTCGCTCGCGAACCAGTAGGAACTAATAATAAATAAAATTCACTCCGCCGAGTAAAATTAAACCACGCGCTCTTTGTCTTTCGTTTTTTAACGCGAGAAGTCTCCGCACGCAACGCGACTTAGTAGCCGACTACTTACGCGATAGGCAGATAGATATATTATTAGTCCAAGAAACGCTCTTAAAGCCGAGTATGAGTAATCCGCGAATCGCGAACTACAATATGGTTAGAAACGACCGTGTCGCCCGCGGGGGTGGCACTCTAATTTATTATAAGCGTTGTTTATATTGCATGCCGATAGACCCGCCCGTTCTCACAAATATGGAAGTGTCAGTGTGCAGGTTAGGAATGACCGGTCACGCCGATATAACGTTAGTTTCTGCATACTTAAAACCGAGTAAAGAGCTTCTCAGGTCCGACCTGGAGGCTTTGTTCGCGCTAAGTAACACTGTTATCATAGCCGGGGACCTCAACAGTGGGAGCGTCATTTGGAATAGTTCGAGTACTTCCCGCAACGGGGCGACACTCGACAAACTAAGTGGCGATCTCGCTTTTGACGTCATAGCCCCGCCGGAACCCACTCACTGTCAGGATCACTGTCGACCGACAGTGTTAGATGTAGCTCTTTTGAAAAATGTCCAGCTTCCGGTGCGACTCATACAAGTCGTACATGAACTGGACTCAGATCACCGCCCCGTTATCTTGCAACTAGGATCGGACTTCGATATAGATTTTCAGCCCGTGCGCGCAGCTGATTACGTGAAATTATGTAGTTAATTTAACTAATAATTTAATTATGTAGTTAATAACGGATTGTCTTTTAATGTAGTTATTTAAAAGACAATCCGTCCTCGGAGAGTCTGAATAGAATTCCGGACGTGTTGGTGTCTAAAGCCGACGCGGATCTGGCCATCGATTCCCTGGTCGAACACCTTCAGACCGCCGTCAGGGCGACCTCGAGAGAGGTCAAAGCGGTGAACGATCGCCGCTTCATACTCCCTGACGACGTTAGGGCGTTGATCACGGAAAAGAACGCCGCGACTCGAGCCTGCGACACTTACCCGTCTGTAGATAATCGCGATCGTTTACGTACATTACGGAAGCTAGTTAGGACTCGTATTCAAGAAATCCTTGCCGCCAGGTGGGACAGACTCCTGGAGGATATCCAGCCGTCCCACGTGGCGTTTTGGACGTTCACGCGTAAGTTCAAATCAGAGCAGAGTGCATCGATGCCCCCGTTAGACAGAGGTCATGGGTTGCCTCCCGCGTTTGATAGTATAGACAAGGCGGAGTGTCTCGCCGCGAGTTTAGAGTAGCAATGTTCTCCAAACACTGCTAACACTGACCCTGTCCATATCGAATCGATAAAATCCGCGGTAGATAGCTTTCTCGCGTCTCCTCGCGCGGATACCCTAACCCCGGTTACTTTTGACGAAGTGACGGCCGCTATCAAGCGTCTGAAGCTTAGGAAGTCCCCAGGTCCCGATGGAATCAGGAACGAGGTACTGAAACTCCTTCCTGACTTCATCATAGCTCTTTTGGTATGCATCTTCAATGCTGCCATGTCCCAGGGTCACTTTCCAGCCGTCTGGAAAAAGGCCATAGTGATAGGTATTCACAAGCCCGGCAAAAAAGCTACGAAGGAGGCGGCGCTTTGCCCGCCTCCTCCCACCTCCGTAGCTGGACCTGAGGGGATGGGCCGGGGGGCCCATCTCCTCATTGCACAGGTCCGGCTGACGAGGGGAGGTAGCTGGCTGTGTACCCAGTCTACCTCCCTATGAGGACGGAGCCCGGCGGCCAAATTCCGCCGGGCTGACCGCTGGGGCGGCATGGTGATAGCCACAGCTCGGTCCCATGCCGCCCCGACTTAAAGCGGTGGCCGGTACACCGTGGGGTTTTAGTCCGTGCGAGTCGGACATAACCCATTCTCTCCCCCGGGAGGATGGGTATCCATAATGGATTTCCCCACGCTAATAAAAAAAAAAAAAGTCGTCTATATAAAATCGGGTGAGTGCCTTAAGCGCTCCCCTTAGTAGTCCGGTGAAACTGTGAAAGCAATATTGCTGGCAGTGTAGGTCAGTTCGAAAAAAAAAAAAAAAATAATAAATATGATACGAGTATAATAAGTATTGAGCAATGAGACAGTGTCAATGTTATATATTTTTCTGTCATGTAATCTGCCAGGTTCTCGCTGAGAGGCCGATACCACAATCAATGCGACAATTTAATTGTCGATCCTATTTGAAATTAAATAGCCGTGAGCTGCAATGACAACATCAAGTACACACCGACTTGTTTGACCTTATAACAAAAATGTACTATACAAATAATATCCATTGGAAGCCTTGATCCGACAACATTTATGCTAAGAAATACCTACATAATGTTGAAACACAAAAATGGTGCTATAACTTGTAATTTAAAAAAAGACACTTTCTATTTTTGTGCATATCATTACGCCTTGTAATATTGTATAACGTAATGAATCAGCATATTCAAGTTTAGTCTGTGTTGCGCAAATGTTTGTTCCAACTAGCGGGTCCAACAAAGTATTGCACGTGTTAAATGGTAATTTTTTGGATATTTCTCTATTCATTAAGAATGTATATAGTGTGGAATGTATAAATTATAGTAAATAATTTTAAGTCATACTACTCATAATTTACAGAAATCTTTCCAAAGTTGATAATTCCGTAAAACCATTTACTTAGCAATTTATGGCTAAATCCAGATATTTGTTACTAACTTTCACTGATTTTACTGTTTTATTAAAATATTAATAAAACTAGTTATTTTGACTGAAAATGTACAGTTTTAGTTAAAATACCATATATTTTTTTTACAACTTAAGGAACCCAATTTTTTTTTGTTATAAAGACCGATGTTCGGTTTTATTTTTTCCCTTTTTTCATTACATACGAGTATAACAAACATACTTTTTTGTCAACACATAACGCTTTCTTACTGGCCAGGTTTATAGTTTAAAAGTTATATTACGACTGATAAGACAGGTTTAGTGGCTGTGACAAAAAAACCCTAAAGATATTACAATCCAAGAGTGATGGCACATGAGCTCTCAACAATTAATGTGTATGTACTTGTATTAAATACAATATTATAATTTGTTTAATTAATTTCCTATTATTGTTGATAGAAGTCACTAAATAAGTAAGTCCCCTGGGGGCAAGTTTGCTTCGCACTGGATGATCCTGACGCTGTCGCCAATACCGTAACCGACGCCATACTTCATGGGATGGACTTATTTATCCCTATTTCTGTGGTGCCCATCGGAGGCAAAACTCAACCTTGGTTTGGTCACTCCTGCAGAATGGCCAAACGCCGGAAGCAAAAATGTTACCAAGCCTGGGTTGACGCGTTGGTGTTAAAGGATGTAAATACCAGTGCTCTCAAAAAGGAGTATAACATTGCCTTTAGGTTTTACAAAAGAGCAATAGCCTCAGCAAAGTCCACCTTCATTGGCAGAATAGGTGAGAGACTGGTTCGTCTTCCTTCTGGAACTCGAGCATTCTGGTCTCTCGCCAAAGCTGCCTTAGGAAACTTCAGTCGGCCATTGTTCCCACCACTGCGGAAAGAAGACGACTCATTGGCCTACGACGCTAAAGATAAAGCCGAACTTATGGGCTGCCTTTTTGCGTTGAACTGACAAGGGGAAGTCACCGCCGATCATAGCGCGTTGCAAAAGCTGTATGCTTAATGTGCAGTTTTTGCAAAAACATATACGCAAAAAGCTCTTCTCCTTAGACATCAACAAGTCGAGTGGACCCGACGGGATTCCCGCAATCGTGCTAAGGACATGTGCTCCGGAACTGACTCCAGTTCCTGCACGTCTTTTTCGGCACTCCTATTCCACAGGCGTTGTGCCAGTATCTTGGAAGTCTGCTTAGTCTCTTATTTAAAAGATCGCTGTCAAAAGGTTAGCATACATGGGGTAACCTCTGCGGAATCGTTTGCGCGGATTGGCACACAGGGCTCTATTTTAGGGCCGTTTTTGTTCTTGATATATATAAATGATCTGCCGCTAATTGTTAATGACTGTGCTGACATGGTGCTTTTTGCAGACGATACTTCACTTATATTTAAAGTAAAATGGATAGATTCAGAGGTTGGGCAACTGAATAATAAGTTAAATGAAATTTGTCATTGGTTTGCGTTAAATAACCTGTTGCTAAATACAGAAAAAACGAATTGTATGAGATTTACTTTACCTAATGTTCCACAGGTTAATAGTAGTATCAAGATCGAAGGGGATTTGGTAGGATTAGTTAATAATACTGTATTCTTGGGTATCACACTTGATTCCAAATTACAATGGGGTCCTCATATAAAAAAATTGGCTAGAAGATTAAGTTCTGCTGCATTCGCGGTACGTAAGATTCGCCAGCTTACAGATATTGCCACAGCAAGATTAGTCTACTTCGCTTACTTCCATAGCTTAATGTCCTATGGTATTTTGCTGTGGGGGACAGCAGCTGAGGTAGACACCATATTTTTATTGCAAAAACGAGCAGTTCGAGCAATATACAATATGGGACCTCGCGAATCATTAAAGACTAAGTTTCACAAATTCGGTATCTTAACTCTGCCTTCCCAATACATTCTGGATAATTTAATGTATGTTCGCAAAAACTTTGATAAGCTGGAGTTCGTAAAACACAGGCATGATTTAAAAACTAGAAACTGTGACAAACTGGTCGTTCCATGTTTTAGACTCAGTAAAACCAGTAACAGTTTTTTAGGTAATAGTGTTAGGTTTTATAACAAAGTCCCAAAGCATATTACTGATTTGCCAGACTATAAGTTTAAGTGCCATGTTAAGTGTAAGCGAGTTTTGGTGTCAAAGGGTTATTATAGAGTGGATCAATATGTGAACGATGGTGATGTCTGGAATTGACTCCTCTCTGTGCATCCACTAAAATCGATTGTAATGTATAATGAATTTTAATTATATAAGTATATGTTAAAAAGATAAACCCGATCGAGTTTCTTGCCGGTTCTTTTCGATGACTGGGATGTATTCCGAACCGGTGGTAGTTTTGACGTTCATAAGCACCTTCTTAGGGCCTAAATTGAATAAAGTATTTTTGATTTGATTTGATTTGCTTATGTGCACCCGATCCCCAAAAACGGTGACTCTCAGAGCCTTGTAACTATCAACCAATAACCATCACTTCCTTGCTTTCTAAAATAATGGAGTCCATTATTAACTGCCAGCTCTTGAAGTACCTAGAGGAGAACCAGCTTATTAGCGACCGCCAATATGGCTTTCGCCAATGTCGCTCAGCTGGTGACCTTCTAGCCTTCCTGACACATCGATGGGCGGAGGCAGTCGAAAGCAAGGGGGAGGCCATAGCCGTAAGTTTAGACGTAACGAAGGCTTTTGATCGGGTTTGCCACAAGGCGCTTCTTTCGAAGCTTACTTCCTTGGACTTCCCGGAAACTTATGCAATTGGTTGTCCAGCTTCCTCACAGGCCGAAGCATAAAAGTCTTAGTCGACGGTGCATGCTCTGAAGCCCGTGAATGCTGGCGTCCCACAAGTGTACTATCCCCTACTCTCTTTCTTCTGCATATCAATGATATGTTGCAAGTAAGCAACTTTCATTGCTATGCGGACGATAGTTCTGGGGATGCTCTATACACTGGTTGGGCTAATATTTCCCGGGAACGCGTCGTTGAGTGCCGGAACCAACTTGTGTCTGAAGTGGAGACCTCACTCGAGCTCGTCTCGCATTGAGGTAGACAGAACATGGTCCTCTTTAATCCCACTAAAACACAAGCTTGCGCCTTTACCGCAAAAAAGACAAAATTTGACGCAATGCCTAGCTTTCAGGGAGTCCCCTTAGTAGCCAAGCCCAGTATTTGTATCCTCGGCGTTGATATATCCAATGACGTTCAGTTCGGCGGCCATTTGGTAAGCAAAGCCTCCAAAAAATTAGGTGTCCTTAATAGGGCAAGACAGTATTTCACACCAGAACATCGTTTGTTACTTTATAAGGCGCAAGTCCGCCCACACATGGAATACTGTTCTCACCTTTGGGCTGGAGCGCCTCAATATCAGCTGCTTCCTTTTGACAGCATCCAGCGTAGAGCGGTTCGAATCGTCGGCGACGAAGTGATATCCGATTGGCTCGACTCATTGGCATTGCGTCGGGACATCGCGTCTCTTTGCGTCCTTTATCGCATCTACCATGGTGAGTGTTCCGAGGAGTTGTTTGGACTGATACCCGCCGCTACATTCCACTATCGTACAACCCGCCTGAAACTGAAATTTCATTCACACCACCTTGATGAGTGGAGGTCTTCTACGATGAGGTTCTCAAGATCATTTCTGCCTCGAACTTCGACTTTGTGGAATCGACTACCAGCGGCGGTGTTTCCAAACCATTACGAGTTACAAACCTTTAAGAAACGAGCGTACACTTATTTAAAAGGCCGACTCTCCTGGTGTTGCTAGTGTCTATGGACGGCGGTGATCACTTACCATCAGGTGACCCACCTGTTCGTTTGCCCCCTATAACATAAAAAAAACTATAGTAATGTACTTCCAAACTACCAAACTACTACGTAGTATTTAGATATTGAATGGAATAAACAAAAATTAATACTTTTCTGAAACGTTTAAAATTAGTGTAAACAAATTTTTGGACAATTTTAAAGTTATTGGGAAGTAATCTATATTACAATATTACATACGGATCGGGAAATATTTCGACAGCTTTACGTTACGGCACAAGTATGAGAGGGAGACTGTAACACCAGAGCCCAGATGATTCTATTTTATAAAGGAGAAGAGGAAAATGGGTTAAAGAGTTACTTGCACCTCTCCGCCCGTAACCAAAGATATTGAAATACCTAGAAAAGCTAATAAATTTATCATGTGTGTAAATTATTCCAGCTAACGAAACAAAAATTTAAATTTCAGTCGATTCGTGACATAATTTATACTAATTTCTTTGTACAAAACGATGTGCATTAGCAAATGAATGTGAAATTACCTTTTTAATTTTTATTGTTCATCTATACTATATACACAGTTTTGTTTGATATATTTGTATAAGGCACACCTTTAAATTAACAACGGAGTTATTGCGAATATCTTTCATAATAACTAGTCTAAGCGTATTGAGAACGTGTTTCATCACATTGGTTTACACATCGATGGTTTATCAGCTACGTTTCTGTTTCCTTGTATTAAGAAAAGTTTCGTTTAAGGAAAAAAGGACAAAAAATTAACACACGCTAAAGAATATTCTTTTTTTTTACTTGGGTTCGGCGAAACCTTTGCACTAAGCCTACTGAATATACACATATATATACATGTGTGATTAAATATTTCTGTTATGCAGATATTATTAGAGTGTATCACTAGAGAAAACCTGTTGACAGAAAGTCAGAATTTAATAATGTAAACGTCTTTATGTACTACATTCGTGGTGAAACCTGATTCAAATCATAACAAAAATACTTTATTCAATTCAGGCCCCGAGATGGCGCTTATGAACGTCAAAGTTACCACCGGTTCGGAAAACAACCCAGTTATCGAGAAGAACCGGCAAGAAACACGATCTGGTTTATCTTTTCATTAACATATTATATCATATTATATATATATATATATATATATATATATATCATATTTTTAAAACATACTTATAAATAATTACATTCGGTTTTGGTGGATGCACAGAGAGGGCGTCATTTCCAGACGTCACCGTCGTTCACATATTAATCCACCCTGTAATAGCCTTTAGATATTAAAAACTGCTTGACATGGTGCTTGAAATTAGTATCCGGCAAATCGGTAACGTGTTTTGGAATTTTATTATAAAACCTAACACTATTACCTAAAAAACTGTTACCGGTCCTAGTGAGCCTAAAACACGGAATGACCAATTTGTTATTTTTTCTTGTATTTGGATTATGTCAGTCCTTTACGAATTCTAGCTTATCTAAGTTTTTACGGTTGATGCTAAAACCGACAGTAAATCTTATCCGCAACATATTTTTTCTAATACACACTTTATTACCCGTTTTTATACACAACCCTTGTGGTTAACTTTTGATAAACACTGAAATATATGTTATTGAATTTATAAACGAGAACGTTTGTGGATGCATCTGTCACGCAAAAACTACTAAACGGATTTTGATGAAACTTTCAGTAATGTAGTTTATACATTAGGATAACACGAAGACTATCCTAATTTATAAAAGTATTCTTTAAATTGGTAAACTTATAACAATAAATGCCAAGTAAGTATGAAAAAATAATGTCACCTGAGAGTTATTTCGGCGTGCGCTTTATAAACCGTTACTTACATGAAAATAAGGTATGATGTCATCATGTATAAAGATACAAACGGAAACGACGTCACGGACGGCTCCTAGTATCCCACAAATTGTATGATAATTCCAAGCTTGAAAAAAAAGGAAGGATATTTTTTACTATACAAACTTTTCCACCGCCTTCGACTCCCTAAGTTGTTGGATATTTTTTTAAACGATGCTTACAGTATAAAATCAACAACTTCTCTAAATTTTAAATGATATTCTAGGTACCAGACTGGGTGATGATGGGTATACTTAGAAATTACGCTTTATATAATCTATAGCAGTGGTCGTAATACTTTTCTGGCACTTAGTTCGGTGAAACTGTAGAGGCCTGACGAAGCCAACAGTGTAGGTCAGTTCGAAAAAAAAAAAACTTTTCTGGCAAAGGGCAACATAAAATCACGTGAAGTACAACGGTGGGCCACACATTAATGAATTGGGTAATTGATATAATTAATCAATTGGCATATAATTGATGAGCTATCAAAATGCGATTATTGTACCTATAGATTTTGTATGGCAGTAGGAACCTGTGAAGTCATTTCTTTGCCAGCTAAATAGAATAACTATTAAATGATTTCAAAGCAACGAAACATCTAATTTGTCCACTGGTCTATAGGTACGATTATAATAAAGAGGTAAAGTTTATTTATTTGTATTGTTTTGGAATTACTGATCCGATTATATTAATTATTTCATTAATAAAAACTACGTCTAGTTTGATGGTTATAGAATATGTTTTATTGTTCTTATAATGTAACTAACATGTATGACTTAGCTATTTATAATCGCCCGCCACTGTGTAAAAGGCCTTCTTATAAGTGAAGGCACGGGTAGAATTAAAACGCTAGACCGTAACTTCAATATTTGCTTAACGCGAGTAATGATTTTATGAAATAACGTAATATAAGGAAAATAAAAAGCCTACATTTCGAGAGTGTAATTCGTGCCAACGGTTTCGTAACTTGCAAACGATGTTTTAATATTACAACCTAATTACACTTTCATGTTCCATGGTTTTTTTTCCTGTAGACTCTTGGTTCACATCTTTTCTTCTGAATTCGTTTTAAATCTAGTGTTGCTTAAATACATTATTAAAGTGAAGAATACAATATATTATTATTATACTTTAGTTACAACTAATTGTTAATGTATTTTTTATCATTATTTTTTCCTTGTTCCATAGTTATTGATACCAGTAGAGATTGGTGTTTTGACATTAGGTCCCGAGATATATCTGTACTCAAGATAGTTCGAACGTGCATTAGGGGTAGATTTCACTGTATCAAGGCGATCGAACATCCCCAAACACCACATTGTAAAAATAAATAAATATTACAATCTTACCAATCGAAACCTATCCTTATTTCCTAACTAATATTTTCAATACGAATGTGAGTTTGTTTGCTTGTTACGTTTTCACACCTTAACTACTCGACCGACAATTATGAAATTTGCATACAATTACCAACGGTACATAAGGTACTTTAAAAAAAAAGAGTGCTGTTCCCGAGGAATAGGTTTACACTATATATTAACGCGAGCAAAGCCGGAAGCAAAAGCTAGTTGAAATTATAAACGAGCAAGTTTGTAATAATGGAAAATTGCTTGTTACTCTTCATGCAAAAACTGGATTCTGACGTAACTTTACAGAAATATATAAATCAGAACAAAATATGGGATATAATTATAACAGTTTTAAGTAAACCTACTACTTATCCTGCTGCTTTTTCCACCTGAAGGGTTTGGTTTACAGGTACTGATACCTGAACTGTTCCAGTTCAGCCTCAGGATTATCAGTACATTGGTGTTACGCCTCAGTTAGAACCTCAGTCTTTATGACATTGATTATGGAGAAATAAGCTTCGATAATTTATGTTTTCTGCTAAGATACCGCAGTGTCTTAAGGCAAAAGTGTTTGATTAGTGTATGTGTGTAAAAAGCGTCAATATAAACTTCGAGGTTGCCAGATTTATGTACCAGTGGTTGGGGCACAATCCACACAGTGCTTGTAGAATGGATTGCCAATGAAGTCGAAAAGTTATCGAGTGAACAATATACTGGAAGATGTAATGTAAGCAAATTAGTTAAAAGGTGAACCGAAGCACCAATGAAGCTATCTGTGGATGCAAGCAGCGCAGTTAAGGTCCTTATAGCGATCGTTGGAGAAGATATGTTGCGAGATTGGTATATTCGAAATTTACTCCAAAACCGTTTGACGGCTCCCCGTGAAAATTGGCACACCTAAGTATTCTTGAATGGAGGAAGTATTTATGTCATCCATTGTACTATCACACATCATATTGTTATTGAATTTTTATAATTAAGCGCATAGTTACGTCTAATGTAAAAATATATCTTATAAATTGAAATCCTATAAACGATTTAGTGATGGGAAGAAAGTTAAATTTCCTATTACAAGAAAACGTATTATTATGCAATACTGCAGACAATTACCGAGTGGGAATGAGTAACGTCGTCGAGCCGTTGCGTCTCCGCGATCAAGCGAGACGCGCTGCACCGAAATGATACCCTACTATTTCCTATATTATTTACTAAACTGAACTGCACAAAGGTTCATTACCATATGTGTTCGATAGAAAGTAAGTATAGAATCTAAATTGACATTTAACAAAGGTCGTTATCTTTCGATGTACCAAAGTCTTATGCCGTTAAAACTGCTAGGTTTGATCCTCATATATAGAAAAGAATTATTTTACTATTCCGTTATAATATATTGAAGTGAAACTTTTTATGGGAGTGACTTGAAAACATCAGCTGTCATACGATCATCGAAGTTAGGAGCAACGTCATCCGCGATCAGTAGTTAGATGGGTGACCGCGTGACGTTGGCTTTTTGTACTTTTTATATAAAAGTTTTCACTTCTTTCGTGTGGTCATACGACAACAAACATTTTATTTTATTATTATTAATTTCTATAAATCAATATAATGGGAATGAAGATGAGGGCTGGTACTAGTAGTGTATATTCTTTTTTCTCAACAGCAAAAACTATAAGCCATGAGTATAACAAAACAAAAGCTACTTTGTATTACAAAATTGACAATATATCCCGTAGACGTCTATCCTCGGCTTGTTGCACTCAAATATTTCCGTCAATTAGCAGACACCCGAAAAAACATGTTGAACTATTAGATACTATAACTAAGTATACGTGTTAAAAAGAGACGCAACCATAAATTAACAAGTATATATCTTGCAAGTCATCTAATTAGCTATCTAAATGGATATGTAATGTTTGTTTAACAATAATTTTTGAAATCAGTCATCTTTGAATCAGTATATAAATATGTACCAAAAACGCGTACACATCGTGCATACACGTACACATCCAAAATATACATATACCATGGATAATTTAGTGTATGTTCGTAAGAATTTAAATAAGCTAGATTTTGTAATTTCAATACTAGAAATAAACATCCCATGTTTTAGACTCAATAAGAGCGATAAAAACATTAAAGTGTAGCTGTTAGTTATTCCTATAAAGTCCCAACCCCTAGTACTCATTTGCCGTGAAAGGTTTGACTGTCAAAAGATGAATAGTTTGAATCATTACGTGAACAAGAGTTGAATTAGCAAAAAAAGGTATAATAACAAAAATAAAAAAGTGTGTGTTATGACCACACGATCGCGACCATACGACCACACGAAGTTAAAACTTATAAATAAATACAAGCAAATTAGAGTTCATACACATATATCAATATTTATATATGAATAAATAATATTAATATTTAGATACACACATTATACGTATACCTATAGACTTGAAATACTACACAGATGATATTACAAAACATAATCTAATATTATTTTATTGTTAATATGCCTAATAATGAAAACGTAATTATTGGAACATTAATTGATGACGACTGGTGCTGAGTACATACGATTCAGTGCATCGCCGACCTGAGCGCGCTTAATGTGGAATAGAGTCTAGTAAAGCCAATTCATCGTTACTGTCCCGAGTATGACAATTTACTATCGCTCACTGTTCAACACCATTAAAAAAGTTTCCACAAAATTAATAAATCACTATGAACAAAGAAATTGAATGAAACTACATAAATACAAAAAAGATATAAATCCGGTCGAGTTTATCGTCGGTTCTTCTCGATGACTGGAATGTTTTCGGAACCGATGGTATCGCCAGGACGTTCATCCTTCCTTCCGCCCAGCCTTCCGAGGATTTAAACAAAGTAAAACGTTCTAATTTATACAGCAGTTAATATACAACATTCGGGCACAGCATTACTATATATGATAAATACGAATAAATTACTTTTACAAGCAGGGTCCTATGCTACGGGTTATCAATTATTTCCAAGAAAAGAACTTGCTTCTAACTATTACACAAGGAATGATGTACTAAAAAAATCATCACCTCCCACATAGGTACTTACTAGAACATAATCAGTGCCAAGAAATTACAATCCGTTTAGAATTATTTGTGTTTGTCCTCTTATTACGCCTGTGAAGTGAACGGGTAGAATTTTCACGCAATTTGTTTTTTAAATAAACCCTGGGATGTGATATCGCAGTTGAGTTATTCCATGACAAGTCATGATTTTCGCATGGGCAGCCACTTTTGCATTTTGCTTATACGTTGTATTTAAGGTTCCAAATACGAAATCCCAAAGTTATTTTCTTTATCACGAACTACTTGCACATTAAATAAAGGAATAGAATTCTGTCTTTTTAATATTACAATAATCTATTAGAGATATCTTTTATCCGAATACGATAAAACATACTACAATTGTCGTGTGTTACTTCTCCTCGAGAACACCTGAAACATATGAATAAAATTGCCTTAGATAATTGTTGAATATTACTTATCCAAGAGAACAGCAATTAAGAAGGATATTGTATACATTTTTTATATAATAGTACATATTCTTAAGGTCTACGCTGAAGCTATTACTGGTTTCAGCATGAATGGGTCGGCTCGCCCGGGGTAGTACCACCCTCTCACAGAAAACCGACGTGAAGTAACAGTGGTTGCACTGTTGCGTTTCGTTCGGTCAGTGAGAGCGCCGGAGGCTCACATATATTAAAAGGTCGCCAACGCACTTGCGACTCCCCTGGTGTTGCTAGTGTCTATGGACGGCGGTGATCACTTACCATCAGGTTCGTTTACCAGGTACCTGTTCGTTTGCCCCCTATAATATAAAAAAACCAACACCGAAATGACGTCATTGCATATTACAGGTCATTACATCGTGTAATTTTTAAGAGAATTTGCGAAAATCTTAGTATTCAGTTTTATTTCTTATCAAAAATAAAGGAATAGTTTTTGGCGTCAAATTTGCTCCCTCTATTATTTAGAGTACTTTTCCTCCAGATGGCATTAAAAATTCCACCCAGTATAGAATGACCTAAGAATGGCACAATAGTCGCATAATATTTTGTTACTGGTTGTGATATATATATATATATATATATATATATATATATATATATATACTATGTAATGTAGTAATGTGTAATGTGGTAGACGTACCCATCAATAATTAAACATATTTTTAAGATGTCTGGAATTTCATAATTTTCAACCAGATATGTGGCTTTGTTTTCAATTTTGTATACTCTATATGTTACATAAACTCACAGTTCTTATAATGTAATGTGTAACACGTATAAATGTCATATTGTTTTGTTATATGTATTGTATTATATAACATGGTCTCGCTCCCACAGTCAGATCTTCCGTGTTGCAATCGTATGTCACACGTCAGTGGATTTATTCCCTTAACGAGTTTCAAGAAACCAAGGTTGTTATCATGTATAATTGCGTAGCACACACATTAAAAAATACTGTCTTCCTGCGCAGTCGGATAATGGCCGCATTTCATTTGAGATATAATAATTCTGAATTACATTAGTACTTCTGAGAGAAAATCATTGTTTGGAAGATATCAACACCCGGACCACAAAGTTCTAAAAAGTAAAAGGTATTTCTTCCTTTAGATAACGGTACTGATATCGGGAATGCAAGTTTTCTATCTATATATGTTCTTAAATTAAATTTTCAACTAGCAATCCCCCAATATATTTCGAAAATACAAAGTATTTTATAATAAAATAATATTTATTTAATATTATTGCAGCGATGATAGCTCAATGATAACTTAGACCAGTCTAAGCTTAGTCGATGAATTTTGATTTGAACCTTATAATTATTCTAAACTATCGTTAATGGAACATACCTTAGAAAAACCATAACACGGTTGTTTTTTAACAAACTGTAATTAACTTTATATTCTATTAGCTTTGACCACGTCGTCACATAAATCTTCTACATATTGAGTACTTGCTCATGCCCACGACTTCCTATGCGTTGCTCGGCGTATGCGCACCGCTTGCCCCACTTTTCCACACCAAGAAAATACATATCGCGCGTAGTACTTATAAAAATCGTAGATTCCTAAAACACTAATAACTGAATATGAAATGTAGATATCGTGATATTTTATTAGTCAAGGATCAAACCTATAAATTTGAAACTTAAAAAAAAATGATCAAAATCTATTCAGTAGTCTTTACGTGATGTGCTGAAAATGGCGAACATCTATCATTTTATTTATATACATTTAGAGTCGTTTTGTTTAAGAATATTAAAAGACTAGTTACGCCCGTAGTTTCCCTTTTGTGTGAACTGCAAACTTATTTCTAAAGTGCTTGTTATTTTATACAAATACTTATACTCCTACACTAGCTGTGCCCGCGACTTCTTCCGCGTAGAACGGAATACAAAACACAGTGATTAATGAAACAATCTGAATTTATATCTTGTATATTTGTAAGGTAATGTGTCAGGCTAAAAACTAATAACGGTCCCACCCCTTTGTCACTTCAGTAATAACTCAAAATTACTTCTACTTTATTTACTTAACCATTAAATTTACAATGTACGATGTAGTGAAATTAAAAAATAATTGAAAACATAATCTGCCATTTAGAGATCTGAGTCTTAAAAAATCAGCGGAGGGCTTATAATATTCATTCATATATACTTCACATAGCTCATTCTTATTATTATTTTTATGTTATCCTTTCTTTTATTTGCGCTACCTGCAGTCTTTTTTCTCCACGGTACCGCTGGAAGAAAATGCAAGCTTCCTAATGCATAAACCAAAAAGTATTCATTAATTCAAAGCGTAATTAAGACATTAGAATCAAACTGAATTTATGAAAATTATAATTCGAAGTAAACCTAAAAAACACAGAAATTATCTCACTGTTATCTATACTCTTCCTTGCAATAATATTTTTACGACAGTAAACCAATAAAATTATAAGTTTAGCGCCACCTGTTGTCGTCAAAAATGTAGTCTGTTATTGTTTCTATAGACGATTTTTTCTTACATTTATGTTCAATGAACAATTTTAGTCTCTTTATTTTTTATTATAGTAAAAAATTGGCATAAAAAGTCATAAGGTTCAATAACTTGTAATATTTACAACACAAAACTAATTAGAAATTTACAAATTTAATCATAAATCTTTTGCGATCGAAAAATAAAAATCATATTTGACTTGACTTATACAAAATACAAAGTTATTCGATTTATAGAAATATGTAATATATGTAATTGGTCAATTTTTAGAATGTATATTATAGAAAATGGCGGTTGAGCGCTATCTATTTGTAACAATGCATATTAATTAATTACTGAACTTCTTAGGTTTTTAATATTTATTTATGTGAAAATAAAATATTAACCATTTTTCTTTCCTTCTATGTCTTAGTAATGTAATACTGTGATAATGTTTATTTATGCTATAAAGTACCCTCGTTTTTGGATGAGGATAAAGTCCATTTACTTGTCTATTTTACTCTCGTACTTAACTCCCGTCGTCATTAAAATTACAATAACTTTTTTGATAGAGTGAACCGATTTTAGTAAAACAAAAGAATAACGTTGCTCCGGAATATGCTTGCTTATTTTCTTGCTGGAGTTTTATCAGAAACCAGGTACTTTACCAGTGATGCCTGTTCAAACAAACAGACAGACAGACATTTCTAAAAATGATCGAAATGTATTCTATTACTTATTCCTAGACACCTGCAACAATTTTTTTCTCAAAAATCAAAAAAGTACAGACATGTTGGACTTACATTCTTATTATATGTATAGATCTTCGATGTACCACAACTAAGCTCACCTATCGTCGTTCCCACGGGAGGACACCCAGATGCTAAGACAACATACTTAGGAGAAATATAATAAGAAACTAGTTTAAGTTACTTTAGAATCGACAAATTTATGACATAAACCTTTAATGACAGTGTCTTAAATCGTCTTTTTTTTAAGTGAATCAAAGTCCTTCCGTAGTTAATTAAAGCTTTAAACATTATGTCATTTACTATACAATTAATAAAATTATACATTTTAAACATTATTACAGATTATTAGCCGCTGGCAACTTCATCTGCGTTTATATAATAATACTGTCGCAATCGATCGTTCGACCGAAAGCGCGAAAGTGAGACAACTGTAGCTACACAAGAATACATGAAACCATAATCGAGAAATCCCCTATTTCCTCATGGAAAAGCAAACTGGTTATAGCTTTTTTTTTCAATAATTAATTTAGCTATGCCTTAAAGTTTCTTTGCTATTACCTACTGACGGCTGTCTGCAATTCCGTTTGTGTTTGTGTTTTTATGCAAAATAACGCCATACATTATCTTCATTTAACTAAAAGGGTTTATCAGCTCACGCCCAGATATGTCTCACATGGTAGAATTTTATCCAACTTACTTGACACATATCTTAATGTTATGATGAATTCAAACAATGTCTTCAACAAACATCCATCCGTCTTCACATACTTCTTTGTATATAATTTTAAATTAGATTTATGGTGTTACTGATTTACCTTAATAACTTATATTCTAAGCAATTATCTACTGCATTCCATTATTTAATATTTTGATAGGATGTACAACAAAAAGTACTAATAATAATTATGTGTAAACCTAAGTTACTTTTAATCTCACAACGAATCCCATATGTTATCAAAAGTAAAATCGGTTCAGTCAATGATATTATTATACATGCAGAAAGGCTTTTAATGTCATTGGGTTCAGTACTTTCTAAGTTATAAGAACACTAATGACCACACAGACAGACGTTGCTTTTTATATTAAATAATAATAATCCTTACTAAAAATTGAAACATAAGCACAGTAACGCCAAAAAAAATGTACGCGTTCTATATGATTAAATGCAAAGGTGTCGATTTTATCAGAGATGGTTTAGCGTCTGTACCACGGAAGAGAAATGTCCGAGGTGACACAATCTCACAGGTAAGCGAGTTAACAGAACAATGATACAGTTTTGTTACGAAAGCAACAAACTTCTAATTCATTGTGATTTTTTGAGAGTTACGTCACGTTTTGACGTTAAGTAAAATGAGTTAATACATATGAATAACAAAGACGACATTGTGCCTTAATTACGAGTGATATGTGAAAGAGACCAATGGTCATGTATTCTGCGGGACCGTTCTGTAAGGCCAGAAGTAATTTCACTTTGCAATAACTATTAAAATAGTCCGTAGTGGGACGCGGTCCGCATGTCGTGTATGCTAGGGTTCTAGAGTCGAATTTTTGCAACTGAGTCGGTACTTTCGGTGAAAGAAAACATCGTTATAAAACCATAGCCTGGTGGTAGGATGGTAGTTTTTCTAAATCCGCCTGGCTAGCTATCTCACCCGCTAGCTGTAAATCTGTCGTCAAGCACCTGTCGATGTGTTCCGGCAGCTGAACTTGTGAGCAAGTTCCTCTAGGCTTGGAATGTTAATCATCTTAGACCACATCGTCATTTAACATCTGATGAGATTGTGGTCAAACGCTAAAACATATAAAGTATTAAATAAAGGCCTATTTTTAAAATCATAGGCCTATTACTATGCTATTAGTCAAAGGTCGAAGACGCATTTTAGTTGATGAATGCACTACGAACGTCCGAGCAAACCTCACTTAAAGTCGAAACTCTACGCAATACTTGTGGTTAAATTGAATATAGGCAGTTGTGGAATCTGCTGATATTTAAAACAAAGCCCTAAACTAGTAAAAAATCTTACTCTAGTGATAAATATAATTTTAAAAGTAAAAAACTTCAGTCAGTTGCATGGTTTTTTGAATGCAAATTCGATTCTTCAAACTTCATTGATAGTTATTCTAATATCATAATATTGATAGGTAATAGTTTTAACATAAAATAGAATGATTTATACAAATCATCAGAAAAACTATTATTATTGGATGTAGGGAAAATAATGTTGTGTGCTTTCCCATATTCAATATCTTTAAAAGAAAAGAATAATAACAG
This sequence comes from Antheraea assamensis, assembly GCA_035772565.1. NCBI lineage: Eukaryota > Metazoa > Arthropoda > Insecta > Lepidoptera > Saturniidae > Antheraea > Antheraea assamensis. The sequence continues at coordinate 695,345 of JAQQSE010000067.1, forward strand.
TCATTTGTTACATAACTATTTATACAATCTGACATGTCGTCATAGTGACTAATTTATATTTTTTGATATTAATAAATTTATTAATAATTTTATATTGACTCGGGAAAATTTATTTCTTCCCAAAAAATATAAACGTGAAATAGCTACATTGATAGCTTATAATATAAATAGGTTAGATGACTCAGCAGTATCATCTAGCTTAGCTAATGATACTGCACATAATTTTTTAAACCGTTAAATAAGACAAAGGAGCAGTGTTACATCTCATTGTATCATCAAAATATTAATAGCTTCTCCGGCAAAATATTAGATATAGATTTATTATTACGTACATAGAGAGAGATTAGATATATGATGTATTAGAAAATTGGCTTAAACCAGATAAAATGTTGTTTGATGTACCTTGTTTCTCTATAGCCAGCACATTTAATAGAACAATCACTGCCGGTGGTGGTTGTATTATATTAATTAAACATAATTTAAAATTTAAAGACCGGAAAGATATATGTAATCTCTCAATGGACTGTGTTTGTGAAGTGGCTTGTGCAGAGATGGATGCATTAATTATTTTATGTGTTTATAGACCATCTTTATCAATTTTTTCTCACTTTTTACAGATGTTGGAGGAAATTCTAATAAGAATATTCAAAATCAATAAACAAGTTTAGTCTGTGGTGACTTTAACATAGTTATTTTAAGTAAGTCGCCAGAGGTCACTAAGTTCATATCATTATTTAGGTAATTTAACCTAGATCCTCTCTTTAATGAGCCAACTAGGATCACGTCTCAGACTGCATCTTGCATAGACAGTATATTTACTTATTTTAAAACCATTGGCGGTTGTATTATTACTGGGATACAGACTGTCTGGCATATTATAAATAAAGAATTAGGGAAAAATCAAATAAATGATACTTCGCATAATTTGAATGTCGACGGAGTACATATTTCAAATAGCTCAGAGGTAGCTACAGTTTTTCAAGACTATTTCACAAACATGCCTTTACACGTAACAAAAAATATTACATCAACAGCCCATGGTGCCGTAACATTAAAAAAAAATCATTGTGCACCTGTAAATTCAAAATTTAATTTCACATCTATTAGTGCAGATGAAATAATAAGGACTTTTAAACTATTAAACTTGAAACATACCGAAGATATATGGGGAATGTCTGTGATGGTAGTTCAATCCTTAATTATTAATATTTCACCATATTTGGCAAACATATTTAACCAGTGTATAGCAAAAGGAACTTTCCCCAATTTAATGAAAATAAGTAAAGTGGTTCCTTTATTTAAATCAAGTTGTGGGAGTAGTCTTGGAAACTATAGACCTATTTCTGTACTTCCCTCTTTAAGCAAGATTTTTGAGAAGATTATGCTTAAGCAATTGTTAGAATAATTTAAAGCGCAAGAGATTCTAGATGGTTGACAGTTTGGTTTCACAAAATTAAAATCAACTACTGACGCTGGTGCAACGCTATTGAGTCATATATTATAGGCCTGGGAGGGATCGCAGGATGCAATTGGTGTGTTTTGTGATCTGTCCAAGGCCTTTGACTGCGTTGACCATAGTACACTTATTTTGAAATTAAAACACTATGGTGTTTGTGGAGCTTCTCTCGACCTTCTGGTTTCCTCTTTAAAAGATCGCTGTCTCAAAGTTAGTATAAACGGGGTAACGTCTGCGGGATCGTCGACTCAAATTGGCGTTCCACAGGGTTCCATTTTAGGGCCGTTTCTGTTTTTGGTATATATAAATGATCTGCCGCTAGTGGTTGATAACTGTGCAGACATGGTTCTTTTCGCGGATGATACTTCGCTTATATTCAATAGAACAGACTCCGAGTCTAGACATCTAAATAATACCTTAAATAAAATTTCAAATTGGTTTGCATTAAATAATTTATTGCTAACTACAGACAAAACAAAATGCATAAGGTTCACCTTACCTAATGTTTCATGTATTGATACTAGAACAGAGATCGAAGGAAATCTAGTTGGGTTGGTAGACAATACCGTGTTCTTGAGTATCGCAATTGATTCTAAATTACAATGGGGTCCTCATATTAAAAAATTGGCAGGAAGATTAAGTTCTGCTGCATTTGCAGTTCGAAAGATTCGCCAACTAACAGATATTGCCACTGCTAGGGTTGGTCTACTTCGCTTACTTTCATAGCTTAATGTCTTATGGTGTTTTGCTGTGGGGGACAGCAGCTGAGGTAGACACCATATTTTTACTACAAAAACGGGCAGTTCGAGCAATTTATGATATGGGGCCTCGCGAATTATCAAAGGCTAAGTTCCAGGAGTTCGGTATCCTAACTCTGCCCTCCCAATACATACTTGAAAATCTAATGTACGTCCGCAAAAACTTAGATAAGCTAGATTTCGTAAAGGACCGACATAATCCAAATACAAGAAATAATAACAAATTGGTCATTCCATGTTTTAGGCTCATTAGGACCGGTAACAGTTTTTTAGGCAATAATTTTAGGTTTTATAACAAAATTCCAAAACACGTTACCAATTTGCCGAATACTAATTTCAAGCACCATGTCAAGCAGGTTTTAATATCTAAAGGCTATTACATGGTGGATTAATATGTGAACGATGGTGACGTCTGGAAATGACGCCCTCTCTGTGCATCCACCAAAACCGAATGTAATTATCTATAATTATGTTTTAAAATATAAGTTATAATATGTTTAATGAAAACATAAGCCAGATCGAGTTTCTTACCTGTTCTTCTCGATTACTGGGATGTTTTCCGAACCGGTGGTAACTTTGACGTTCATAAGTGCCTTCTCAGGGCCTAAACTGAATAAAGTATTTTTGATTTGATTCATATTTCGCATTGAAACCTCTCTCATCCGCAAAATGTCACGCATTTAAATTTTAGAATGTTGGCCGCTTTATAATAAGTTAATTGTGGCGACTACATGATATCCATATACTAGGTGAGACCCATAATTAACATAAGCGTGCCGTGGTTCGGGGTCATCTGTGTCTACACTTTAATCAAGTAGGTCTAGTAGAAGTATAAGTTTGCGATTGGACGGCCACCATCCATTCTGGCAGGACCTGGCGGACGGCATCAATAGTGTAACGCCCAAACCGCGCGTCCGCCAGGTCCTGTCTCCATCGCCCTCCTCTCAGCCCTCCCTTCTTTTGGCCTCAATCTGCCTGGGAGCTGCAGGAGCCGAACTCGTACACGGCGGCAAGAACTCCCGCCTCCAGCTCCAAAGGTAGGGAGCCGGCGAGCACAAAGGCCGCCGCCGAGGCCACGGTGTGGTGCCCTCTGATCGCCCTCAATGCCACAATGTGCTGCGCAGCGCACAGCGCCCGCATATTAGTGGCACCGAGGGCGTCGGCCCACACCGGAACCCCGTAGACGGCCATCGCCAGCACAACTCCAATGTACAGTACCCCGTAAAATGGGACTCGAACCGCCAGCGCCCATCCAGGGTGAGGCCCAGATACTTCATCTGAGACCCCACCCTGATATGGGCGCCCTCCACCACTATGTGGGCCCCAGGTGGTGGCCCTCGCCGAGACCCATGAAACAGAAGGGCCTCAGACTTCTCGAGGGCCACCCTGATGCCCAACCTCCTTATGCGCCCGACCACGAGAGTTGTGGCCGTCGTGGCCAGGCGCTCCACCTCCTCTACGAATAGGGTGTCATCCGCGTAATACAATATGCGCGCTCCAGTTGGGAGCGTGCCGCGGAGCACCCAGTCGTAGCCCATGTTCCACAGGAGTGGGCCCAGCCGACCCCTGTGGAACCCCCCGCTGCGTGACTCGCCGGACCATATGACCGTCGCTATCTATGGATGCGACCTCCCTATCAACCAAGTACGCCTCCAACAGCCGCCGCAGATACGGAGGCACACCGAAATATCGGAGCACCTCCCGTATCACACTGTGCGGCAGGCTGTTGAAGGCGTTGGCGATGTCCAAGCAACCGCCAGAAGTCTCTCCCGTTGGAAGGTCTCCTCCAGGTGGTGGACGACCCGGGAGGCAACGACTCTCTCCAGAACTTTCCCGGCGTCGTCTAACAGCACCAAGGGCCAATACGCGGACGCGCAGTCCAAGGTGCGGCCCTCTTTTGCCAGCAGGCATAGCCGCCCCCGCTTCCAGGGTTTCGGAAACGACCCGATCTCCAGACAGCGATCAAGCAGTCTCCAAAACCACCCCCTCATATGGTCCAAAGAGACCGCGAGCATCTGGCCCAGGACCCTATCCGGACCGGGCGCTCGCCTCGTGTTGCGGAGGCGCTCTACTGCCCTCCCCATCTCCTCCTCCCTTAAATCTGACTACTAAGTTATGTGCGTGTATGTGCACGTGTGTGGGGTGATCGGTGTTGTAAATGCTTGCAGGCATTTATGTCAACAGTTTGAGATGATGTCCACAAAATACCTTTTTTTAATGAAATCTCGACCCAATGACAGTACTTCACACATTACTAAGATAGGATTTGTCGACGTTAGCCATCGTCACGCTGGACTACTCCTACACAGAAAACACGCTAGGTAGCTAGAGCTATACCTTGCCTAACTTTACAACGCCAACCACTCACTCAAATTAACTAATTTTTCGACAAGTATATGGTATTTATAATCCATTCGAGTACGCTCATTCCACCAATGAATATTAAATATTGGCAGTATAGTTATTCCGTAGGCAATGTTAACGTAACAAGACCTTCACGAATACGGAATAAATCACTTCACTCTATACTAGAATAAACAAATTGTTTTCGGTAAACAAACGATTTCTACATATTCATCGTGACAAATAAAAAATAAACGGTCGTCCTACTTGTGATGTCATCAATGATTTTTATGTTATTTAATGGTATCTAATATGCATACTTGACATGACAATGTAATGTTACGGTATAACTTAAGATACCAAAAAACAGGCGTAAAGGAAATTTATGTATCGTTTTTTTTAAATATTGTTAAATAGCATATTTTACATCAAAAACGATGTCGTAACAGTATTTTACTCTAAACATTCAATTTGAAAATTGTCCTTCTCCCATGCATATTGATCCATTTCTCATAGATATTTTAGATCAGTAATTTTATGTCGAATCGGTCTTCTTCTATTATATAAAATACATAATAGTTATACTCTCGTTGAAGCAATGTGGAACATATTTGCACTATCTTAAGTTTACATAAAGACATATTTATTAAAAACTTATATCATATGTTTCATAACTTTCTGGGTATGGCATGTATTGAAATCAGGGCTTAAATAGCAAAATCATAAAAAAAATATAAATCTCAAAATGGCAATTAATGTTTCTTATTTATATATATGAACCACAGATTTATTAATGCTAATGTTGGTGCAGGCGTTGAAATATGACCGTTATAAGGGGTACAAGCATCGACCGAAGGAACCAACGAAATTCGATTATAAATCATTAATTTTTCAAGTTTCAATATAAATAAAAAAGTTCAAACCAAAAAAAATAATATTGATAACACTTAAACTTGTTAATATTTATTAAGCAAAAAAGAATCGGTTAAGAAACAGAGGAGGAAGATGTATTTAACTGTTCATTCTCGGCCTGTATATGTATATAGATAGATTATAATGCGCAATATTAGTTAAATATGTAAAATAAGATCTGTCTAATAATACATCGTCATTAAAAAAACAAACATAAGGATAACGATAGTATGAAGAAATAGTAATACAAAATTAGATCGACAGCACGCATCGGCCGCCCTAAAAGGATGTGGCGCGGCGTTCACCTGCGCGCGCGCACCTCAACAGTGAAAGTGCTATAACTATGTAACGTCGTTATGTCACAGCCTCCGAGCCCAGGCGCAGCCAGTCGAGCCCCGACTGCGCCACCGCGTGCGCACCTCTAATTAAAAACGAACATTCGAATTTCGAACAACCGTTGTGTTACCAGCATGCGTGTGAATTAAATATTAAGAATTAAACAGTACAACACTATTTAAAATGTCCGTCAGAGTGGTCATAATTTTGTGTGCCTTAGTTTTAATTAATTGTGCTGAACTGGAGAGAAAGGAGAGTGCGCGGGAAGAGAAGCTTCGTAGTGGTTTGATAGACGCTTTTCAGAACATCAAAAAGGCATCCGCGAAAGGAGGTATCGACGAGGAAAGCCCTCTAACTTCGGACTTAACTGGCTCCTTGTTTCATAATGATGATCAGAATGTAAAGAATGATGACAATTTCAGCTTATTTGCAGACGACGACGGCCTTTCGTTCGCAGATTTCAGTGATATAGAAATCGAGACGAAACAATCGACAACAGAAACGTCACACAACGTCCAGCACTTAGTGAAAACGACGAAAATCGATAAGACAACACAGAAACCGAACAGAGATGTACTGAGTAAACTCACTGATTCGATTAGGAACACTGTTAATGAATCGCGTATGGTGTTGAGGAAGGATGTAAATAATTCTACAGATATGATGGGAATCGAGAATATGCTGCGTGTGTTTGACGCTGAAATTCTTATGAGACAGTGGGATGAGTTACAAAAAGCATTGAGTGGTGAATGCAAAGAAGAAATGCAGGAATACGTCGACGGACTGAAAGCAAAGGAACTTTGGGCTTTAAAAAGTAAGTGATGAGTAATAAATATACTTACATACAGAAAGTAGCATAGTAAAATAATATTAACGCTTCTGATTTTTGCGCTGTAATTCTGAAATTAAATATAATATGTACTGTAATATTTCTCTTCACAGTATAAATGGTAAAGGGTCATATAGTTATTTAACAAAATGCATAAAAAATATTTCAGTAGAGTTCCTCAACTAACGTGGATTTGCATTAAGGAATTGTCTTCTTTGGAAATTCATAACTTATAAAGGGGATTTAAAAGAAGTTAATTTTATTATAATATAGTGAAGACAGCAGTAACGGTTCAAAGGAATGTTAACAACTATTAGATGGAACAACTGGTACAGTCCCAACGAATAAACTTCAATAGGAATCCTAAATGTCGTAGTAACATTAATGACAAGAAATAGTACTACTGGGGATTTGATAGCCACCAATGTATCGTAGAATAGCGTGGCTAACCTCTTTTAATTGAATTTTTATACGAATCTTTTGTTATTGATGAATTTCTCTCTAAAATATCATTGGCAACCCCGAACCTGTAACATCATAGTACCATAATTTAATGGGAAATTATATGACTAAATCAAATTTTGTATTCAGCAATGCATTGTAAGATAACGTAATTATAATTTGGCTTTATAACTCAACTAGCTTCTGCTCACGGCATCGCTCACAGTTTATGTAGATTTGTCATAATCTTCGGGGACAGTACTTTTTTCTACATGATATGAATCTGATATCCGTTTTTCTTCCAGTAAATTTCTTGATAACTATATGATTAGGATTCCTGTAATCTAATAATGATATTAAAAGGTTTTTCTCCAAAAATATAGTATTTAATATATAATTTAAACTCGATAAAAATGTAAATAAATTATATAGATTACTATGTATTCACTATTATATGGGACTTGCAAAACTTCCTCTACTTATACGAAGGTAACAACTCGACAGACTTACATCTCGTAAATTATCGCAACAGTAACCAAACGTACCTTCATGATGTAACACTCAACAAACATGTCTCAAACTGAGTTTTACGGACTATGTTTATATTAGTAACGTATATATCATTGATACATAAATAGAGTGGTTAGAGTGTTACTTAAATGAATAGCTTTCACTGTCGGCATTACCTAAGTGTAATTTTTTAATGTTAAATGATGATATGTTCTAAGATTGTAGTCACGCTAAACCTAGAGGGAGACTGGCTTTCAAGTGCAGCTGCTGGAACACACCAACAACAGGTGCTTGGCGACAGATTTTCTACTTAAGGGTGGTAACTAGCCAGGCGGACTTAGAAAAAGTCCTACTAGTTTATTTTAAGTTTTATGATAATAAACTATAGTAAGTATATTCATTACTTTTACAAAAAATATTGAATACAATTTTTAATTTTTGTAACTTTACTGGTTTTACTTTTTCCGTAATTTATCTATATTCTTCAGCTTCTTTTAATGGAAACATCGAAATAAGGATTTATAACATTGTTATGTACAACACTCAAACAAAAATCACGCCCATCACCTATCGGTGATCGGCATCTGCAATTAACATTTAGCCCTTTTTCTAATTTTAGTTATACGTGCAAATATAGCCCTAAATTACATTCAATTGCCAACCGTCAACTGTTTAACAGCCTATTGATTGCGTGACAGTGAAATATCCAGCTAAATAATCTTTCAGGAATATATTAAAATAAAAAAAAAATGCATATAAAAAAAAATATAAAAAAATATAATAAATCTCGGTGAAATTAAAGTACTAAAAACGAATTTAGTTATTTTATGTACATATTACGCCGTGACTTTGTCTACGTTCCTATCCTTATAAATGATGACACCTTTTTTTAAACGTAGGGCAATCCTGTTTCGACACCCCCCGGGGAAATGAGTGGGTAGTCTTACTGACTAAGACCCCATCCTCCGTTTTAATGCATGCCGCCCGCACGGGGTCACTTGCTCGTGCAACCGCGCCGCCCTAACGATCGGTCCGGCGTTAGACGCTGGTGAGCTCCGAAATAGTCAGGAGATAACCAGAAGTTTTTCCCTACCAAAAATCGCTCAATGCGGCTATAGAAGTTTTAATTACAAAAATATACATAATAATATCTATTTATTAATACGGTCAATACGGTTCATATGTTCTATGTTATAGTTTTAGACAAATGGGCAACCACTAGCAATATTAATTAAGATTGTATAGATGCCTTTTAAATTATACTTAATGTAATTATATACGGCTGTTGCCAAAACAAATCACAATATTAACCAATGTATTTATTTACGTAAAGTATAAAATGTTTGAAATCATTTTCGTAAGAAATAATGAATTGCCGTTTACCAAACAAATGAAGAGCAGGTTAACAAAATAATACAGCTCAGTTGTAGCGTATTCCGATACTATGTCGATGGACGAAGATCCGAATGGTATAATGTGCCTGAACATTCAGTTATGGCAAACATCGTGATGAAGCCAGAGTATGACATTAATACCTCGCACTCTCAAGTGTTCGGTAATTGCACTCAGGTCAGCTCTCTCTAGGTTGGGTGTTTTACACTATCTTGGATCATACCGTCACTAAGTATCAAATGAAATTGTCAACAAATGCTTCTAAAAAAATATATTTTGATTTATCATCTACACGATAGCCCCAAAAATACGTAACAACTTAAGAAAAAACTTCAATGGCTTCGACAAAAAGCGAACAAATTGCCTAAAGTTATCTCTTAAGTCCGAGGGAAGCAAGTGTTATTTAAGATAAATAAAAAAAAATATCTCGAGATTGCGCAAGCGCAGGCGAGATGGTTTTTTTGGCGTTATTGACATCGTTGACCCAGATTAAATGCTGTTGTGTAATTCCGCGTGGCACCGTTCGAGATTTATATTATACCCGACATTTGAATGAAACCTCACGTTATTAAAATCATTATTCTTTTAAGGAATATTTTAAGTTATACTTCTTTTGACTCGTTTGGGAAAAATTATGATAGTGAATTTTTACGATGAGCGCGCATACCGACACCATGAAGTTGGTTAGTAAGTGACTGACATTTTTTCGTGAGAATTAATAATTATATTCAAGGGAGTTATAAATATGTATATGAATCTATAACACATGTTTTATATAAGTGAAGAGAAATATATTCATACATAAACATTTATGTGTATTTGTGTGTGATTTAAAATTATATATGGTGGTGAAAGATAACACTGATCTGCAAAAAAAAAAATTTTTTCTCCTTGTTTTCATGCACGAATTCATCGTTTTTTGTGCTCTAAACACGGAATCTGACATACAATTAAGAACCACACGTAGATTTTCAATATAATATTTATTTAATTAACAAACAATATTATTAAAATATAAATTATCATAACGAAAGTAAATAAAATTACGGTCTACGTTTTACAGTGAAAAATCCTAAATTATAGTCACAAAATGAATAAATATCGGTCAGTTATCTCATTATATGGGGAGAAAATTTGTTATTTTGTCGTTTTTTTCCTGTTCATCGTTTCTATTGGAGTTTCTCGGCGAATTGACCAACAGAAATCAGCAAGCATTGCTGCTGAGCATTGCTGCTGACCTTTCATCATGCTCATCTGATACGACTCCGAGATTTTCAGGAAAGAAATCTAAATGAGAGTCCAAAAAATGAATCTTGAGTAACATATTGCATCCTAAAGCTTTATAAGCAGAAAGAAGCAGAAAAAAAGTCATATCAAAATATCTAGGCGTGATGGTAAAAATCGGCCAACGGGTATAGATTCAGAACATTTGAATCGTCATATTTATGGACAAATTTCTTTAAAGGAGGATTTCATTGCAGACCAGTGTAATTTATTATGAGTATGCATGATAAATGTGCTTTTTTTATATTACAAGTTTTTCTATTTGTGGATTTGATGTCAACTGTCATTATGTATATTTTTTATTTGTATTGCATTATAAATTATGATTATTTATTACATTATTATTCGATAAATAGCTTATCCTAATTCTTTTTGGAATCTTACTTGATTCTGTATAGAGATATATATAAAATTAATTTTAAATCCTTTTAATAATAAATTTATTTTTTAACTAAGACGTTATCAATTTCATTTAATGTATTTTTAAGCTAAAAAAGAATAAATTCTTACGAACGTACATAAGTACACACATACGTTTATTTTTCTGTGGTAGCATAACTCCTTTCCGTGGAATACACGCATATGTGTTTGGCGACTGATTTACTAAGGTTTCATTAGAATGTTTTCTTTCCTATAAAAGCTCAGGCCTATTGTAGGATTCAAATCTACGTTGACAGACGTGGTATCGGAACACATTACACCTGTTCGCTATTATCCTAATCCTAACATTATAAACGCGAATGTGAGTGTGATGTGTAACATCTTTCCTCTTGGTTGCTGGATATTTTTGTGGGAGTGATTTTGGAAAAGGGACAGATATGTATAACAGGAAACAGGGGAATCGCGCTCTATTTGATTTGACCAATGAGCACGCGCGCGGCGCGGTGCCGGAGAGATGGCTGGTGGGAGCAAGCGCGCGCCTTGATTTAGAATTACATATATTTTCATGCTTAAACTATATTCGGCCAATAATATGACGAATAAATTGACTTCAGATATATTTCATCTCAATTTCATAGTAGGATAAAATGTCAGATTTTACACATCACATGCGGCTACTGTAAAACTGACTCCTGTTTTTTTGTTACACTTTCTCGCCTTAACTACTCAACCAATCATAATGAAATTTTGTACACACTTTATCAGGGGTCAAGAGAAGGACATTAAATGTATTCATTCGGAAATATAGTATTGTTCCCGAGGTAATATATTAATGCCAACAAAGATCCGGCAAAAGCTAGTATCTTAATAGAGCAAATGTTAATGCCGAATTCTATTCCTATTTTTCATCTGATAGATTATAATGTTGAAAATTTTTCATAGGTAGGAGTATAATCTCAAAATTTTATTTTAATTACCATCCAAATTTAAAATGTAATTAAATATAATATAATCTATATATATTATTATTATTATTTATTATTTATTATATATTTATATATATATATATAAGCGAAATACCACTGACAGACTCATCACGATTTCTCCGAAACTGTATGTCCGATTGACTTGAAATTCGTCATAGTTATTCCTTTTGCGACGTAGACGCTCGCTAAGAACGGAGTTTAGTTGAAACGTTTCCTAAATACATTTTTCAGTTAAAATTAAATATTCTCCTACAAACACCGACAGTCCCTGACATTAGACAACTGTTGTTATAGTAACCGTAGTGGCAACAAGTTTATTTTTAGGGGTGTGCAAATAACGCTCGAATCGTCTCGTATCGAATAATGATGTTAAAATCGAATTTTGAATGGAAAATTCGAACTATTCCTATATTTTTAAAATAAGATAGTATTATTACTCTAATAGTTATAGGAAAAGTTACAACATTTTTCACTAATTTATTAATTCAAATTAAGCTATCATTTAAGCATCAAAACTGAAATGTTTTGAAAAAGAACTTTAATTTACTATGCAATTCAATTCTACAATAATAAATTCCTATTCGTGAAAATATTTACTAAAAATATACTTTCTCCTTTAAATCTAAATAATTTTATAGAATTTCAATTTTAACAAAAGTCGATAGAAATAGCCGAATTACTTTATTAAAAAAAAAAACAATATTTTTCTAATTTCATATTTTAACAGGTTTCTAGAACTTTCTGCTCTTATTTTTTTATCACATACTTAAAAAAATAGTTTTAAATTTTGCCGTATAAAAAAAGACATTTTAAAATAAAAATAAATGACAATTACTTGAATTTGAAATTTTTACTTTTTCCCGCCACTTTTTGACCAGAAATGAGCATTTTTTAATGCACTCATTGGCTGGTGTCGACTGTGATGACGTCACTGGTTAATTCGTAACAATCTATAGTTAATGCTTATTTGACGCATAAATGAAATTATTTGAATATTTCGAATTATTTCTTATGTTCTAATCGTATTTCGAACAGTATTATTCGGTTCGATTTGTTATCGATTAATTCGCATATTCGCACACCTCTATTTAATTTGTGTTCATTGAATTAGTAAGTTTTCATTAAAAAATGTCATTTTAGGTCAGTATTATTTAGAATTTTATATTTGCAATCTACAGATATAATAAAAATGAAGTGTCTATATGTAATATTAAAATTCCTACTTTTTACTGACTGGATATGAAATTGTATAAGCAAGTTACTTATAGTAAAAATCATTTTTTTTTTTGTCAGTCTATCAGTCTGTTTGTTCCGGGTAATCTCCGAAATGGCAGGACCAACTTAGATGGAAATTTTACTGGTAGAAAGCTGAAATCGAAGGCTATGTTATTTTAGATTAGCTGTGACCCGTGATTATTTCCTGTTCAATGTGAAATTTCTAAAACGATTCGACCAATTTTAACGAGACTTTCACTGACATATAACTAAAGTAATGAGACCTAACGTGGGCTATTTTATTTTCAACTAGCTGTTACTCGCGATTTCATCAGTGTGGAATATCTGAAAGTATTGGACCGATTTTCACATGACTTTCACTAGCAGGTAACTGAAGTTATAAGAATTAACTTAGGTTATTTTATTTTAGACCATCTGTCACTCACGACTTCTTCCGCCTGAAATTTAGCAAAAGTATGTTGTTCACTGTAAACATGTGCGTGAGGCATGCAACTGTACAGGACTCCAAGAGTTAATATAATTATATTTCATATATTTGTATGTGATTTACTTAATTTGTTTTTTGTCAATTTGGAGGCCATTTTGTTTTATTTACCGCGCTCGCGTCTACATAACTTATTAACTAAAGTTTCGGGACGTTGGCCCCCCTTTTTCGTGTAACGATTTGTAAAATTCGTAGAGGGTATGCCCATCGATTTCCCATTTTTGCCCACATTGTAATTTTTTTTATCCACCTCTTTGAAAAAGTTATGAAGATTTAAATTGCGTGGCCCAGCGTCCGAAAAATCTTTAAAAAATGGAAAATATTACGGTGGATTCTTGAAGTATGTCATTTGCTCACGTTTGCCCATCTTTTACTTTTTTGACCAGGACGGAAAGGGGAGAAGAAAAATTGAGGAATCGAGAATTTTAGAATGATGTATTTGAATCTATATATTTCACCGACGTTTGAATATTTTTTACTTATTTGAAAAGTCAATTTTAAGGGGCAAAAATTGGAGGGAAAAGAAAAATTGAGGGATCCAAAATTTTGAAGTAATGCATTTCAATCTACTTAATTTGCCCACGTTTGCTCATCTTTTACTTTTTTGAAAAGTCAATTTCTAAGGGGTAAAAATTAATATTCTACATAATATAATACATATTGAACGTACACGTTACATATCACACTAGGTGGCGCGCGTGTCATACCTATAAATGTGTTTAAAAGAGCATTTCTGTAATTCTGCATCTTTCACTATTTCATATTATTTTAATACAATTTAAAAAAGGCGTGCGAAGCTACGGGGATCATTTAGTCAACAATAAAGTAGTAACCAACTTCGGATTTGCACGGGCGCAATGTACTAACTTGGTGTCATGAGTGTCAAAGTAGTTTAGACACATGTACTATTCGATCTGAAATTTGGCGCTTCGACATTAACAGCCCATCAAAGATAAATAAAGCTTTGTAATCTCATCACACAAACGACTTTTTTGTGACACGTAATTTTAGTCGTGTAATATCTTCCAAGATATTAATTGCAATAGTATGTTGTCAACGGTAATATTAATCAACATCAAATACACAATGTAAGAAACATATTTATTTGGATACTAATGTAATTGATGTAAATAGCTTCAGAATTAACCCATTATCATCATAATTATCCATCTCTAATAGTATTCACTATCGCGGAGTTTTCTGTGAGTCGTGTTAAGATATACAATTCCTAAGTAACATACCTCATAAGGTTTCACCAGTGTTAATAATATAAACGCAGGTAATATATTTTTGACGATTTTATTAAAATACATCTACTTTTCTGTAATTTCTACAAATATGAAAAGAATGTATTATACATATAAATCTTCCGGAATAAATTCCATAAATGTTAGTCCAAATTATATTAAAATTCGTTGCGTAGTTTTGAAGAACTAAGGAAACACAAATTCTTGCAAATAGCAATTTTGTTTTATACAATTGATTGGTAATATTAATGAAAAGAGCACGCACGCACTTCCTTTTTACGTAGTCCAAAAGTGTTAATTACTTAGTCAAGATTATCTTTATCTTTTGTTTGTTTAAAAATATTGAGTGTGAGAAAATAACACCATAGACTAATTGCATAGTCAATGTTGCGTCGTCGTTGACGTTCCATACGAGCGTGCGCCGAACGGACAATGTGTCAATCATGACAGATTAAACAAACAGATACAATGTATTATTTATTCTGAATTTCGTTTTAAACAATAATGAAATAAGGAATTGAATATTATTTGATTTTTAAATAGATAATTAGTAATGCCATATTAATATTATGTGTATAACAACGTCTTATTTTATTTGATAAAAATGCGTGCAAGGCTTCCGTGCCGTTAATTATGACAAATTGTTTGTCACACGTTTAATTTTTTTAGTGTTGATCGTCATTTTTCTCGCATTAGTACCAATTTTGATATAAACATTTTCCATACATTTAATAGGAATTAAAAAGTTTTGCTTTGCTTTGCTTTGGTTTATAATCAAATTTTTTTTTTTATATAGCAATATTAATTATTTTTATTATAAATGAAAGTCCTTAGTCCTTCACGAAAAACTTTGAAATGCATTTTGAACAAACTTTACACAAATTTAGCTTATACATCAGTCTAACTAGTAAACTATAATTTATAACGTTATTTTTGAGATTAGACAAAAATAACTATAAGCGTCAAGTAAGTTAGAAATAATTCTGCCCTATCAACTATCTCGGCATACGCTGTACATATACTATCATCATTAGTAAAAATAGAAGTACAGTCGAAGCCGAAGTTAAATCGTGACTTAACAGGTAAGATTTTTATGTTTGCTGCACCTTCGATCGATTTTTTCTAAATTCGCATATTACTAATTTATAATTAACTAGCTTTCCGGTCCGGAATTTGCAAGGACGTCAATCCAGTCAACGAATTACCCTATACCGCCACTGTTAGAATCTTATCGAACTAACAAAGTTAATCATTTTCATTGCTCTTTGTTAATAAACAAATAATTAACAATAAAATAATATTGCAGTTATAAACTGAGATATAAACAATCTAATCTTTCAAGTTGGATGAAACTGCACACAGTGTGCAAAATGTTATTAAAATCAGTTCAGTAGTTGAGTTCATTGCGGACAAAACAACGTGACAAGTAATTTATATATATTAAGATTAGTTTGACTATCGCTGGACGTGAAAGGGAAAAGAAGGTGTTACGTGTTCCATAAAAATAAAAGGTTAATAGAAATGGCTATTTAATACTTGAAAATGTAAAATCATAATAAAATGTTAACAAAGTAATGACAAAGCTGCCTCCTGTATACGTGGTACCAAAATTCCCTACAAATAAGTTTATATTAAAGAATGCAAGTTTTACTTTATATTGTGGCGTTTTAAAAGCAAATATTTAATCATTTCTGTTCTAATGAAATAGGTTATTACGAGACGGATCTTCTTGAGAATTTGTCATGTTACTGGAAATGACAAAAAAACTAGGTATCGACACACACCTTCTACTACGATGAGACAATTATGAAAAATAATCCTTACTTCATTACTAATAGTATAAATGTGAGTCCGTTTGTTACGCTTTTACATCTTAACTACCGAAACGATCTGAACTGAGTTCCTTGCCGGTTCTTCTCGACAGGGTTTTCCGAAACGGTGGTAGTTTTGACGTTCCTATACGTCTTCTCAGGACTTAAATGTAATAAAGCATTTTCGATTTTGATGATTGTAATATTTTACATATACGTTGTCATGAGTATAAGAAAGGACACCGGGTACTTACACCTAGATAAAGTGCTGTTTGCGATCTACAATAACGCGAACGAAGCTGCGGGAAAAATTTAGTATTAAATAACATTTACAGTGGATTAAAACTAAGCGTTTCGTAGGTAAACGTGCAGAATACAAATAGAATCCTCTTTAGAAAGCGGCTGTATTAAGATAGATATACTCATTTTTAGTATACATTAGCTAAAGAATAGAATTTCTTTTATCGCGCAAATGTTTCCGCTTGAATATTATGTTTATTTAAAATATGAGAGATAGTGTACATTTTAAACGGGTGGAAAAAAAATGAAAACAAATTTTGAAATCAACATTTTGATACCGAATCAAGAAATCTCAAGTCCGATACGAATCCTATTAACTATTAATTGTGCAAAATATTTGTGAATTAATGTTATAAAGGAGAAAGTTCGCTAGGATGGATTATGTTTGTTACTCTTTCGCTCAAATCTACGAAACAGATTATGATAAAACTTGCCAGTAATATAACTCATACACGAAAGTACCACGTAGATTATAATTTATAAGTTTATTGTTGAAATTAGCCAAAATATAAGGATAAAAGTTAAGTAAGTCGGAAAAAAATATTGACATCTGAAAGGTATCTCAACGTGCCGTTCATAAATCATTTGAATTACTCAAAGATAAAGTATGGTTTCGTTATTTAGAAAGACAAGAACTTAGACGAATTCACGAGTGACTCGGTTTATTCTAATCCCCATCTGACTAGCTACTATACTCAAATTTAAAATATGGCGCGAAAATCGTTGTGTTCTGCTCCTCTAGGGTGATCATGTTGTCATCTTAGACACCGACATTATTTCATATCAAATGAGATTGTGGATAAAAACGCTAAAACCTAAAAAGTATTAAAAAAATAGATATTATAAATGCAGCCGATACAAAGAATGGAAATTGTTCTTACACCATATTGTGGCTGCGTGTTCCTAGCATATTTAATACTATGTACTTATTAACTTTAGCTATATACAAATTAGGTTACTCTGATCATTAATGTTATAAGCGGCAGGTCGGACTGTCTGTTACACCACAAAACGACCTTCAGATGAATTTCTACAAACATTTCACAACAGCGCACTCTCGTGTCCGAACCGCGCGCAACTAAGCTTATGTAAGCGCCTATGTTGATACTGATTGGGTGCTAGACGGCAAATAGTTGGAGCAAATGTTTATCCCAATTTATAATAATACAAACTCACGAGTGAACGAGATACCTAAATTATTATAAAAGCACTTGATCCCACAGTAAGCATAACATGACTACTCTTAGTAGAATTGTCACCAACTATAATTTATACTCTTACGTATTTCGAAAAAACAGAATCTCTCGGTCTGTCGATTCATTAAACATAATTCAAACTAATATTATAGATTTGAATGAGAGTTTGTTTGTTTCTTACACTTTCACGCTTTAACTGCTTAACCAATCATAATCAATTGGGCAATTAAACGTACATTAAAGGTAGCGAAGCCGCGGGCAAAACATAGTATACTAAAGTTAATTGAAAAGAAAACATATTCCAACAACGAAAAAATAGTTGTTTCATTATCAATTTAAGAGCAAAAAAAAGAATTAAGGAATAATTTAAACACGCACACGTTATGGGTTAAACTAAACAGAACAAAACACAATGTTAGGAGCCAGACGCGATGTCGTATCCGGATGTCGAGTTTGCGGTGAACTTTCGTCTCCGCGAAACACGGTTACGGCAGACAACTACACTAGAATGTGTTATTAGTCTCCAGAGATAAATCGATTTTAAAAATGAAAATCATGTGCATATTATATTATAGAAAGTATGTGAGAATGGATGGATATTTGTTACTTGTTCACGCAAAAAGTATTCAACGGATTTCAATGATATTTAACTATAATAGAGCCCATACATTAGAATAACACATAGTTTATCATTTATTGTATAAGTATATTCGCTGGCAAACTCTACCTAAGCAATAAGTTTGTCCAGGTTTATCTTCGTAACGGTCTAACGGAATTTAACGAGACTTTCGATGACAGATAGAAAACTTGTCAGACTGTTATCTAGACATATTATCATTACGTTTATCAATAACGTTTTTCAATAACGATTAAGCAGAAATTATAAAATTGTACAGAGGTAATTAAAATCGTTAAAGATGGTGAGTAGTCACCGTAAAATTACAATAAAAGAAATAGAAATTAGCCATAGTAGAACACATTGTTACCTATGAATCAGCGAATAGCTATCGAAGCGATGATGGCTCAGTCGGTAGTATATTCGGACACAGCGTTGAAGGACGTAGGTTCGAATCCCTTGCAACTGAATCGGAGGTTTCGATGAAAGAAAACATCGTGATTAAACCAGAGCATGGTGATATGACTTTTCTAAGACCGCCTGGTTATCTGCCACCCTCAAGTTGAAATTTATTAATTATTACCTGTTGGTGTGTTGCGGTTGCTGCACTCGAGAACCAGTCACCCTCTGGGCTTAATTTGCTTACCATCTTAGACCAAATCGTCATTTATCAGATAAGGTTATGGTCAAACGTTAAAACCTATAAAATATTATAAGAAAACAACATTATACTTATACATGATTCTATTAATAGGTTATATTGAACTGTGTGCCTTACCATTGAGGCAGGACAGATCAGATGACTGGCGATGAGACGTAGACAATGTGATTCCCACGCATAGTAATACAACCAACGATTTCAGTGAATTAGACCTCGGGGTTAAGGTCCCCGGTTTTCAATGAATTATACAATCCTATACGGCTATACAAATGACAATTCACTAACTACACACATTACATTATAATTTTGTGATGTATTTACATAGTAACTAGCGTTGTCCAATGATTTCGCTTGTTTATTCCATTTGATAAATGACGTCTATGCATAGTTTAATTAGAATCCGTATAGCCGTTTAAGTGTGATTGAAGAACAAACATTCAAACAAACGTACTTTCACATTTATATTATGTTAGTAGCCGGACTGCGATTTTGTCAGCGTTTATATCTTTATAAATGACATATATTTTATTCGTGTAACTAAGTGACGGTTTTATTCGTATAACTTACGAATATATTTTGGTCAATGAAATAAATATCTTTATCAAATATACCCACATTATTCTGACGTATAAACCATATTACTGTAAAGTTTCATTAGAACCAGTTCAGTAATTCTTGCGTGAGGAAACACAGACCAGTCCAATCTCATAATCTCTCTTGTTTATAGTATTGATGGTTTCATTCTCGTGTAATTATGGACTGCTTTTGAAATGTTACTTGTATTTTTATATACACTTTATAAATTTTAGCGATTGACTAGAATCTCATCTGAAGTTAAATAACGAGGTTTAAGATGGAAAACACGTTAAACCTATAGGAGGAATGGGTCTGAAGTGCGTTGCCGCAACACACCTAAAGGTGCTTAGCAACAGATTTTCAACTCGAGAGTGGTTTCAAACCAGGCCTGAATTAGAAAAATCCATATCACCATGTAATTCCTCTTCTGATTTTAAGTTGCCTTTGATAATTTTATACTATTGCTGCCTAACCCCTAAAGAGATATATATTATACGTACTCCGAGAAATACTTTATCTGCTAAGTCAAGTCAAGTCTCTATCTGTTAAGGAATAATGACTCAGTGGTCAGCGTCTATGGATACCGCGTTGATCGACATAGATTCGAACTCTCGCGAATGAACGGGATCTA
This sequence comes from Antheraea assamensis, assembly GCA_035772565.1. Taxonomy (NCBI): domain Eukaryota; kingdom Metazoa; phylum Arthropoda; class Insecta; order Lepidoptera; family Saturniidae; genus Antheraea; species Antheraea assamensis. The sequence continues at coordinate 715,731 of JAQQSE010000067.1, forward strand.
TCGATGAAGGAAAACATTGTGATGGAACAAGTCTGCCAAGCTAGTTACAAATCTTAAATTGTAGATCTACTGCCAAGCATGTATAGATGATTTCCGGTAGCTGAAGTTGAGACCAAGTCAGGGCTCTAGGTTCAGCATGTTACCATCTTAGACGACATCGTCATTTAACATCAGTTGGTATTATTGTCAAATGCTAAGGCCTATAAAATATGTAGCTATAAATGGCCGTTTCGGAGATTAACCAAGAGAAACAAAAGGCACTTTTATTCTATTAGATTTACCTCGACGCGTTTGCGTAATGACAGATTTATAAGGATGGCAGAACGGTTACGCGCAGCGTCGAACAGCTCAGGCTCGGAAGTCGGAACCTGTCGGTGAAGGAAAATATTACACAACCAAGATCTAATCATCTAAATAATAATATTGAAGTGTCTGATCGCGATGTCAAATAACAGCTTTATATATATTCGGTATATTAATACAAAAAAAAAAAAACACTTTTTTAAAACCTCCCGGGTCTGTTTTTCCTGGCTAATCTCCGAAACGGTTTGATGGATTTTGACGGGACTTTCATTCGCGGATCACTGATATTATAAGGAATAAATTACACTTCGTTTTTTTTTTAAATAATGTTCCCGCAAATATAATAAAATAAAGAAATTATATCCAGTACCGTACGCACCGAACCCGCACGTTTATAGCCAAACAATTTTTTTTTGATAAATCCCACGCGGACGTAGTGGCGGGTAACAGTTAGTTTATAAATATATTTCCAAAGTTGTTTTTGCCTCAGTCTGTGAGTTCCCTTACTTCTTATAAACTATGCAACCATATATGTACCATAGTGTTTTAACTTAAGAATAAGCGTACTATGGTCAACGTAATCAAAAACCTTAGACAGATCACAGAACACACCATTTGCATCACGCGAATCCTCCCAGGCCCCTAATATATGACTTATGAGCGTTGCAGCAGCGTCAATAGTAGATTTCGATTTCGTGAAACCAAACTGTCGACCTTTCAGAAACTTATACACGTTGAAATATTCTAATAATTGTTTCCTTTTCAAAAATTTTACTTACCGACGGAACTACAGAAATAGCTCTATAACTTCCAAGATTACTTAGGCAGCCTGATTTCGACAGAGATTTTTTTTTTGTAGTTTTACGTTTGACCCCAATCTCAACTGATGTTAAACCTAGACGAAGATTTACTCTGAAGTGCAGCTGCCGGAACACACCAACAGGTGCTTGGCGATAGATTTTCAACTTGACGGTGGTAGCTAGCCAGGCGGACTTAGAAAAACCCCTACCATAATGCTATGGTTTCATCACGATGTTTTACTTCACCAAAAGCTCCGACTCAGTTGCTTGGATTCGAACCTACGTCCTTCGAAGCCGTGTTCGAACACACTACCAACTGAGCCGTCATCGCTTCAAAACTTTACTAACTTCCATTAAATTAGGGAAAGTTCCTATTGCTATATTATAATTAGATAATTAGCTTTATTAGTTTATTACTTACTATATGCATGATGGTAGTAACCTGGTAACGTATAGATCCCTACCACTTGGCAAATTCTAATGTAATTTATAGCGGTACTTATTTATGTATTAGTATTATAGTGATGTTCGAAGAATTGACGTCATATCGATAATACTTTTATCAAAACAAAGTGGCTTTTCCGATAAAACGTAAGCAGAATTTTAATAATTTAGTACCCAACCCCCTCGCCCTAGTCGAGTTTGTTTACTAATTTAAAAAATAAATAAATTATATTGACTTAATTCGCTATATAAATCTTCTCTATCTATCGCTGTTGTCATCAAAAACAAACAAAGCATAGATCTCTCGCCCAGCTTCCACTCTGTTCCTTATTCAAATCTTAAACGGCACCAAATTTGTCAATTTGTAATAACGTAACACGTACCTATTAAAAGCTAATATAACAACAAAACCGGCCTCACCTACTACATTCGTGAGGATCATGAGATAAAGACGATGTTAAATAATGTAATCGGTGACGCCACATGCACATGCGCCACTCCAGCAAACGATTTATTATGCAATGGCTTACGCGAGAGAGCGTCGCGTCGTTTCGTGCTTTGCGGAATCCGATGGGTTCGCTTACTCTGAGTAACGCTTGTCTGAAGTTTCAATATAGGTCATACGGGCTACTTTACCAAAACCTTCTGTGAATGGAAGTTTCTGAAAATAGATAACCATTTCAACAAGCGTCCGCGACTCTGCCTGCGTTAAATAACAATATAAAACTTAATAACAATAAAATACAGCTTAGCGCCACCGACTGACGAGTTACATTGATATGAACAGAATAAAAAACTTCTCCATGTAAAACGCGTAAGTGAATTAACTTTTTATTTATATTTGTATATATTTCGTAAAGTGATTCGACTTACAATGATAGTATGCTCCACTAGTGAATCGCGCAGTCGCGTGTTTTATCTCCGCACATGACTGATTTCTATGTAATAAGAATAATTATTAATTCTGAGTCTAAATATTAAGTAATTATGTATGTTACAAACTAAACATAGTTCGGAAATAAGTGCTAAAGTATTCTTAAAAAAAAATTATAACTCAACCCGGTTTTGTTCGCGTGTTCGCTAGCGTTAGTGTAGCTTTGACCTATTCCTCACAAATAGCACCTTTTTCTGAATGTAAGGTACGCTATGTCATTTTCTGTGCCCCTGAAAACGTGTATACATAATTTCGTGACGAACGGTTGAATAGTTAAAGCGTGGAAACATAACAAAGAGCTAGACAAACTCACATTCTCGTTTATAATGTTAGCTAGTATACCAATGAATAAAACTCAGATTATCCAAACGAGACAATGTAATGAAACTATAACGTTATGTCAAAACAATTCCGAATGGTAATCTGTCCAGACTCTTGTAAAAGTACGGTTTAAAGAAATTTATTTACTCAAATAGACTATATAATTCACTTAATGAGAATTACATTAAAAGATTAATTTGAGTTAATAATCTTTACCATCATCCAGTAATACAGAAAATAAAAATCGTTAACAATATTTCTATTGCTAGAATATTGACGAAAGAAAAACAAATAATGTCGCGCTATCAGCAAAGCAATTTTTAGACAAAACGTATAAAATTATGTGTACGTTTATCATTATGTATATCTTTAAATACATTTAAAGATTCTGTTTCTCTCAGGTACTTTGGTAATAAATTAAACAGTTTCGCTCCTTCAAACTTTAAATTTTGTATGCCGTACCTTATTGTTCCTGGCTTACTTAGAATTCATTACCCACACGTCAATTGCCCAATTATTATTATCAGTGAAACAAACATGTAAACAATCTTCCTGTTACACGTACGATTTACTAAATAAATTTACTGTAAGTATATACCTTTATACATGTAATTTTTTGTCACTTTGAAATGTGAAGTTCAAGAAAGTCGAAATGGCTTTGTAAGGTCTCATCAGAGAAACAACTTCGTGTTCCGCGTAATTTTAAATCTGTGATACATAATATATATGGCGACACTCAACTGAACGGCTCTTTCTTGAATATAACTAAAAAAAATTGTGTTTATGCAATCGCGTTTATTGTTTTTTTATTATTAATTTAACGGCAAGTACGTGGTTTTAAGCGGTCTCGACCACGTATCGCCACCGCACCTTTACGAATCACACAAGAGACGATTATGTTTGTGACCTACAAATAATGATTTTTACTCGACATATAATTAGGGTCGATAAGTTATGTGTTTTCAAAGTTTTTCGCGACATAGTTCATCATTAGATTCCTAGTAAGGAAATTGTCTTTAAAAACACCTAGTTTTTAAATATACTGTTTGGCAGTTTGAAGGGATGAAACGAATTAGAGTACTTGCTTATTATATCTTATAAATGCATGTGAAGATTTTGTGTGATAACAAACTTAAAGCTATTGTAATATGATATTAAATTAAACCAACCAGGTATTATTTGTTGTTAATTACCAAAAAGTATTATATTAGCTTAAAACCACCTTCAGATTTCATAATATAATTATCCACAAATGTTCTGTGTACTTATGTGGCCGATAAATTCTATACCTACTTGTAAAATCCCTATGAAGCGCGTGACGACTAGTGCGAGTATTAAAAAAAATTCAATTAATTCTGTTCTAGTATCTGAGTTAAAAAACAGAACGTGTTTATTAAAAATTATGTAAAGCGTTAAAAAATCAATATTTTTATATGATGAGAAAGTTTAACGAATCTGATTATCAGCCGATAGCGGGTCAGTGAGACGAGGACGTAATATATAAGTTCATATAGGTGCAATAGAGATAGCTCGGTCGGATAACAGTTACGTAAAATAGTAGATTTATTTCATGCGAATTCTAAATTTCCAACGAATTCGAATGGATAATGACGTCGCGTCTTGTGGCGTCGCTCGGATTGCGAAATATCTTATTTAATTATGAGAAGTGAAACTGTATAAAACATTAATCTATGCATATAATACCTGTGAACCGTATCTAGAATAATTTCTCCACACAGTTTTATTAAAAAAAACCTACAAGAGTTGTAATAAATCACTCTGCAAAACTTAGTTCACATTAAAATGGTTGATGCCGAAACGCAACTAACTAAAACAAAACAAATATGTGAGGATTACCACCATAGGCATGAACAGTCAGGTACAGACACCCTAACAACCCTTTTGTCTGCATAGTATCGGTACAGGACTATTTCCATATCATTCCATGCGGAATTTTTCATCAATGGTTGTAAGCTAACTGTAATGGTAATTTTGGATTCGATTGACTTTTGCCATTTATTTTTTAATATTTAACTGGTGGCAATCCACTAGTACTCAATGAACCTACCCAAGAAGCGTTTTTATTTCTCGATTCTTTTATATAAAAACCACAAACAAAATATGTAAGTTTATTTTAGTTATTGCACTTAAAATGTATTTTTAATTCACGAACGTTTCCGAGAAGGGCATTCAGTTTACAGGCAGATAAATTACAATCTGTTTTGTCACAGATTTTTCCCCCACAATCATTAGGTATTACATAAATGTGTCCATTAGCGGATATAGTATACTTGCGAAATAATTTTATTAAAAAAATATTGTTTCTGTACATATTAGTACGTAGCATGCTTTTCAGAGTTATATTTACTTGTAAAGCTTTTTTTATACGTTTCAAGTAGTATGATTGAGGGCATAGACATGGGGTTTATTTGTTTCACAACACCGGACGGAGGCAAATAGAACTTTTTTTTTTCGAACTGACTACACTGTTGACTCGGAGGCCTCTATAGATTCACCGGACTACAACTGATCGTTACAGACTACATATTACGCTGAGTATACTCCTATGACTTACAATCAAGACGTATTTTTTCCAAAAACCGGTTTTGATTAAATCTAACCTATAATATGTTACTTCAAGCTGCGCTCAAATTACTTGTAAAATTCCCACGAAAACTCGTCTAGTAGTTTTCTAAATTAGCGCGTTGAAGCCAATAAACTCACAAACGGACGTGTTACAAAATTAAACACCTATTTTATTCTGTTACTTTCCCTATATCACCCGCAACAAGTTTTTGGCAAATATTTTCAGTGTACACACACGAGGATGCTACAGTTTGTTATAGTATGGAAAATAATTAAAGAACAGTTTCGCGTAGTTTACGCTAAACCGAGGCATTAAGTTTTAGGAACTCAGTAGTAATTCACTCATGACCTAGTGACCGCCGACGCGCTGTAAAATTCTCAATAAAATTCTTCGATTAAAGAAAACACTATGATGCAACGATAGAATGTGTGATAGAACGTTAGAGTGGATTCTACCTGACCTGCTTATCTACGATTTTCAAGTTGAAAATATAAGTATGTCGTTGGATCAGTCTCTTGATAAATTAAACATATGGTCACGTTAGTCATATAATAGTGAATATATAATAGTGAATAATAATAAATGTCAGTGACAATAATTGTATTTAAAAAATATATGGTTTTTTTATTATATGGAAATCCATCTACGATAGTCATGACACCTCAATTATTTTTAATACGTCGTAGTATTTGTTTTAAGTAGTAAAACATTTAAACATAAATACATTCAATCCTTTCCAATTATGACTATAACGCTATTCTTTTTTTCTCTTACTAGAACTTTGAATAATTACGAATAACTAATTGTTATACTCATTACCTAACTGTCTTCTATACATATAATAAGAATGTGAATCTGACGTGTCTGTACTTTATTGATTTTTGAGAAAAAATTGTGGCAGGTGTCTTGGAATAAGTAGTAGAATACATTTCAATAATTTTTAGAAATGTCTGTCTGTCTGTCTATCTGTCTGTCTGTTTGTTTGTTTGAATAGGCATCACTGGTAAAGTACTGGGTTTCTGATAAAACACCAACAAGAAAATCATCAAGAATATTCTCGAGCAACATTTAGTCTCTGTTTCATTAAAACTAGTTACCTCTATCAAAAGTTATTGTAATTTTAATGACGACGGGAGTTTAATACGAGAGAAAAATAGATAAGTAAATGGACTTCAGCCTCATCCAGAAACCAGAGTATTTTATAATATAAATAAACATTACCACAGTATTACAATACTAAGACATAGAACGAAAGAAAAATGGTTAATATTTTATTTTCACATAAAAGAAATAAATATTAATACTATAAGAAGTTCAGTGATTAATTAATATGCATTAATGCCAATAGATGGCGTTCAACAGTCATTTTCTAAATATTACTACTATCATACGAGTATATAATCTAAAAATTTGCGAATTACATATATTACATATTTCTATAAATTCAATAACTTACTTTGTATTTTGTATGACAAAAATATAATTTTTATTTTTCGATCGCATAAGTTTTATGATTAAATTTGTAAATTTCAAATTAATTTTGCGTTGTAAATATTACAAGTTATTGAATCTTATGACTTTTTAGCACAATTATACCTATTTTCTTTTTTATAAAAAAAATAAAGCGACTAAAATTGTTCATTGAATTGAATTTCATTGAATGAAGTTTCATTGAATGTTACAAAAACTCGTCTTTCGAAGTAATAACAGATTACATTTTTTCACAACAGATGTCGCTAAATTTATCGTTTTATTAGTTTATATCGTTAAGAATATTATTGCAAGGAAGAGTATAGATAACAATGAGATTATTTCTATGTTTTACAGTAAATGGCTCATTTATAAGTTTCATTTCATTTAGCAATTTCGAGAGCCTGCATGTCGCTCATATAAAAATAAGCAGGTGTCTGAGGTACAGTTAACTGTTGTTTTGAGTACCACACGTAACTCCAGTGTCAGATTATAAATATACAAGATAAACAAATATACATTCAGATGGTTTTATTTGTACCAAAAATATAAATACATTATAATGAAGGCTTGTCGTAATTATGTCCAATAATAAAATATTCTAATTAACTATATTTCGCGGTTTCAGCCGTGTTTAATTTTTTGCACCTTCGACTCGCCCGTACTATTATTTCGTGCATGCTTAGAACATTTTCTTACCTATATTTTATATGGTTATTGTTCTGCTCCTAATGGTACGTGATGTTAAAAAACCTCAATAAATTTTATTGTTCAGTGAACTTTATGATATTTTTATTATTACATTCAAATAAATAAAAAATAAACAATCTCCTGAGCTTCGAATATAGATAATTAATACATAAAGTCATGAACTAAAACTTTGACTTGGTTTCCGGAGCGGCGCGTCTTTGGCCCTACACACCGGTAGCGCTTTTTTCTTTCTTTTTTTCCGAACTGACCTACACTGTTAACCTGGCAAGGCCGCTACAGTTCCACCGGACTACTAAGGGGAGCGCTTAAGGCACTCACCCGATTTGTTTAGGCCAGTGATTCCCAAAGTGGTCTATATCGACCCCTAGGGGTCTATGACAACCTGCAAGGGGTCTACGTCAGCGAAAAAAAAATTTGGGGGTCCATGAAATGAAAATGGGGGTCCACGATAGTGGATCTCAACACATACACTGATAGTACCTATTTACTTACATCATACTATCTTATAAAATCAAAACATATACATTATTTATAAAAGTACCTATGAAGTAAAAAAATTGTGTAAGTTGTAGGATGTTGGTATTCGCTTTGTGGTCGCAATACATTTTGAACTTGTAAAAACCTGAGAGTCGCAGTCTCAGAGCTTCGCTACCTTGCACTGACTTGTTCAATTCGTCACTCTATAAATACGAATGTGGGACAAATACGTTTATTCGTTTCCTGAATTTTGAAAAGGAAAGTGCTAAGAAAATATTTTAAAAAATATAAACAGATAGTATTTAAGTTTTTAACACTAACTTTACTACAGTTAGAAATTTACAGGAAATCAATATGAGGTAAGTAGGGGGTCTACTCAACACGGAAAAACATAGCAAGGGGTCTACGACACATAAAAGTTTGGGGATCTCTGGTTTAGGCGAACAGCGCAAGGGCACTCGGTACGCCTCGGCTTGAACTGTCGCCGAATTTCCCGATCTGACTAAGCTAAGCTAAGTTATCTATCCATTTCATACACATATGAGTTCGTGAAAAGTGCATGTGTGACCATGCACGTTTCACGAATGTATATGTGTATTTTGCATCTGACTACTATGTTGTGTGACTTATTTCAGTCCAAAAAGGGCAAAAAAACAGCCCACCACTATGTGTACCTAGGTGTGCACGTGTGTGGGGTGATCTGGGTAAATGAAAAACAAGCGTGAGTCACTGTATTGGCGCGAGTAACATGCTCGAGGGCTCCACACCAAGGGACAAACCTAGGCTCGAATTACAAGGTGTTACAAGAAAAATCGCGACGAGTGTGCGGGATCGTATCTTCACCTCCCGCTCACGGCGGCGTGAGCAGAGAGAGTACACCGGCAGCGCTCGAGCTATACACACGATAGAGAAAGTGCGTCCCAACGCGGTGCGCTTGCGCAACCGGCCGGCCCCTCATTATGACAATATTGTGCGGTGCAAATCACAAGCGGGGCAGTTCTAGGTCAAGTTCAATTAATTTTAAACTACTACATAAATTTTTTAATTTTAAATAATACATTAATTTTGTAATTTTAATAATACGTTAATTTTGTAATTATTTGTTGTATGTGTGTCAATTTATTAAATAAAATAGTAACTTAATTGCTCATATTACACAGAAAACAAATCGAATGTTCTAGAGAAATCGTGAACTCAATTTTAATATAAAGTCAATATAGAATTCATTATAACATAAAACTTTTAACTTCTTTTATATATTACCAAAACCGATGTGAATTTTAACCATGTAAAAATCTACAGAAACCTTGTAAAAATGTAGGTATTTATGTAGAATTCATAAAATACACGCTCGACCTGGATAAATATTCACTTTCGTGTACACAGATATTGTTACAAATACAAACAGAGAATAGAAACAAACACTAAAATTCGGATGAAAACGCGCCTACTCACATGTATTTGATTCGTATAATAAGCTTGGCTTTTTGACAAAACAAATAGAACAAATCCTTTCGAATGGACACCCGATGATACCATTTACTAGCTAACACGAAAAAAATGCACACTCACACAGTAGATACGTAGGTTCTGTAAGAAACCTATTTTGACCTTTTTGGATAGGTAGCCATAATTGTCAGATCATAAACACTTGTAGGTAATTCACTTGAATAGTAAGATTCAAATTCACGGCATTAGCATGCATGACAAGGGCCTAAATCGAGATTTACCCACTTTGGCAGTGTCGCATTACTAGAACCAGCTGTTTTTTGTTCACGGTTCCTCTAGCGTTTACGTTTGTTTGAGCTATCATCTCTCAGTACCAGTATTGCTGTTGTGAATGAAAGGTAAATTACATTAGTTTTTGTTTTCTCGACAACGTGTATACAAAATTCCATGATTATCGGTTGAATAGTTAGCGTGTGAAAGTGTAATAAACGAGAACAAACGAAATCACATATGTATTTATAATATTGATTAAGATGTTAAGACATTTTTTAATACAGTTTTGACTATCAAATTACCAATATATACAGGTGTGTTCTGTTAACCGCACTGAAGAGCCATTTTCATATCTACACTCAGTGTATCGCAAATTAACATTATATACGATCGTTGTTTATTTTTGTTATTATATCATTACAATAGCTATTTTATATTTTGATACGATGTAAATAAGACTAGCGTTATTTGTCTCGTTCTGTCATTTTGTTAAATAGTTTCGTTTTAATGTTACAACATGAATGTTTTCTTATTGTATTACAACAAATTAAGAGAACTATACTTGATGGTAAGTACAGTGCAATCCAAAAATAACAGTAACTAACTTACAATTGATTGGCATGGAGAGTGACATAACGCTTTTTCCTTACATGATGATTTTTAACAGTCAAAACCTAGCATAGGCCGCGTTACATAAAAAAAAACAAATGATCATTTCGCTAATAACTTATACCGTAATACAAAGTAAACATACGTCACAAACACAGCTTAACGACGGGACACGCGCCGTCCACTTATGGTTACGGAATAGTGAAAATAAATACTAGTTGACTCATTTGAAAATTGGTAACCGGTGCCATCTTTATAAACGTATACCTAGTTTTCATTCACTCGCTGCTTGTCCCTAGGTATTTATAAACCACATAAGTAACAACAATATATTTACGCAATATATACGCGTACGCTTAGTAATTACATGTTTTCGCAATACTCACAACTCGGATAATTAAAATTTCGAAATAAATTATTAAACTGTTATAGGGTAATTCGGTATTATTTTTATACCACAGTCAAGGAAGTGAAAGGGACATATGAGAATAATATAAGCGGATCAAATAAACGTACGATTGTAGGAAAAATTATACAGGATCTATAAAATTTGTACATGTTATTTGTTGAAATCTGATTTATGATTAAAATAAATAATCGACTCAGTACACATATGTCACAACTAGTATTCAATGAAACCAAACAATAACCCTTCAACTTATATTTTATTTTTTTATAATTATTAATTCTGATAATGACAAATGTGCTAATACTTTTATACTACATTATTATTTATACTACATGTTTACAAAAATCAACAAACTATTTATTTCCGTATGTGTTATTTTCAAATACTCTCCTTTTAATTTTTGTTAAAAGGGCTGTCGGAGTGTCGTGGTGTTTAGTGGTTTGACCCGTAGAAAGTCAATCTGACGTCCGCAGTGCGAAACCCGGCATGTACCAATGATTTTTCGAAATACGCGTACATTTACTTATTTAAATTGGTAACACCATCGGCTGACGGTGAAGGAAATCATCGTGAGGAAACCTGAACCTGAGAAATGTTCATAGTACCATTGTATGTGTGGGAAAAACATAGAACTGTGGATTTCTCGGAGATTGAAATCACGAATACGTCATAGACTGGTGTGGTAATTACGCCCACGTTTTCCTTCGAAAAGAAGCCTAACCCTTCAATGGGTCTCTTACAGGCTAATGTAATGAATTTTTGTAACCTTTTATTACAAACCAAAAACCTCATGTTCGCTTTCAAGCAAATTCTAATATCCACACATATTTATTTGTAAAAACTAAACATAAAACTTCTATTACTTACAAAGTTTAAAGTCATAAAATATTTTTTTATAATAGAAATGAGGTTTACAATTACAGACCTCGGGAATCTGTTTGGCTGCTATGAATATAGCAATTTGGGCTTTCGCATAATATAATCAAGAGTTTAATACACAACTAAGTTAAAATAATATTATAGGCATCTATAATTGGTAGTTATTTATACTAAAGTTGTCTCGATATAATACATATAATATAATAAGTATTTATACTTAAATTTGTGTTCTGCGCATCTATATCCAAAGCGGTCGAGAACTGTATAACAATTTCTGCCTACACCAGTGAGTATAGTGTGACCATAAACCCACCTAAATAAAATTTCCGTCTATTGAATCGTTAAACTCGTAGATATACGTAAAACATGTTGGTGGTATTCGCTACAGCAAACCCATCGATGTCAAACGATTAAATAATCGACTCGCGGTCAACTTGACCTACCTTGCGACACACATTCCATGTAAAAACGATGCCAGCTCGTATTGCTAATACTTCCACTTCTAACGACAATTTGGAAATCGGTTTTTTCTATGAAATTAGTTATGTAACTCTTACTCTTGTTTTGTAATCGTTAAATCTTTATTAAAGCTTAAAATAAATAACCAACTCAGTCGCGTGTTCGGTTCCCAATTTTTGTTAATACTGTATAAGTTTTGGCGTTTGACAACAATCTCATCTAATGTTAAATAACGATATGATTCAAGACGGTAAACACACTAAACCTAGAAGTGGACTGATTCTCAGGTGCAGCTATTGGAACACAACCATAGGTGCTTGTCGACAGATTTTTAACTTGAGGATTATAGATACTAGCTAGGCGAACTTACGAAAAATCTATAGTTTCATCAGATTTCTTTTCTTCACGTAGTATTCGAACACGTTAACCGTGTGCCATGATCGCTTCATAAATAAACTTGTAGGACTTCACTATATATTTCTAACGATCTATGAAATTACATAAATAGATCAAATTTAATAATATCCTTATTTTATTTTAATTACGTAGATATGTAACCATATGCCCCTGCCTAAACACGATCAATATATTTACTTAGAATTTACAGATTAGAGACTATACTCAATACTGAATAAGAAATTCCTCCACTAAAAATACTCTGACACTGACAAATGTTGCTGCAATGCTAAACGAAGAAAAATAAATTTGTGATGAATGTTTTTTTTATATATCTACAAAAGGAGGACAAGGAAATCACCTATTTATGAAATAATCAAATATCAAAATGGTAGTTGTATTTGTTTTATGCAAATCACAAGCCATTCACTAATAATTACGAGGCACTTGTAAGCGACGCACCGCTCAAACGTGTCAAATCTGCAAACGTGTTTTATATTTTGCAAGTGCTCTTGCGTAGACACGGTCGCGATCAGTCGTTTTGTATGCAACTCGCTGTAAACAGTGCAACTGCAGGCCGCAGGGTCGCGACACCGGCTTGTGTCCGTTGGGATATGTAAATTATACGTTTCACAACATATTTAGTTCGATACAATCTTTCATTGGTAATTTTTTGCCATCACATAAATCTTAAAGTGTAAATAGGAAAAAAACGCAGTACAATATGTAAATAAACAGTGATATGGTTAAATACGTAGTTAGATAATTCGTTAGGTAGCAGTAAATCTAATACAAAAAAGTTATCCGTTATCTGACTTGGGATAAAAATAGCGTTTAATATTATTAATAGCGTATAATATAATCAATTTTTTGGAACGAAGTGCAATACGTTTTCATACATATTAATTCTGCCTCATTTAATTGCGTATCATGCGAGTGCAAAACGATAGCAGATATGACTAAATATGGCTACAATATAAGCCATTCGGTTTATGTACAAAGCGCAATCATGTAAATCAAAATTTGGTCTTGTCTCTATAGAATTATTCGTAAGAAGGTTTTGATATTACGTTTACGATGCAGTACTGTCGTTACACTGTTAAGGCTTGATGGTGATTCAGAATCAAAAATACTAGGTTTAATTTTAGACCCTGAGAAAGCGCTTACAAAACATTAAAACGAGATAAGTAAATCACAGTAGTATTTCTCGAATTTTAGACTGTTCCAATTTTTTTCCATATTTATATTGTAACTAGTATTGTGGTACATTATCTAAATTTGCCCGTATAAAGCCAGCATTTACCTATTTCCGTAATCAATTCTACGACTGTCCATTATAGCTATTTTACTGATCAATCGATGCTTCTCACTATAATGTATTTATGTCATTGACGAATTCAGTTATTATTATTTATTATTCTTCGTAATTTTTATACAATTTAGTTTCTATCACCAAACACATTGCCTTTCAAACTGGTCAAAAGTACAATATACTACAATCGCTTTAAATCACTCCCTTATAATTATACGGATACGAATTACACGGATAAGATAAATTTATAACTTATTTCAGTGATTTTAAGTAAATTCAAGGTTTTGTGAACGTGCTTATAATACATCGTCCTATTACATGATATAAAGGCATGATTCGCATTACTTGAATTTCCTACAGACCTTCGAATTACAGTACGTCACCAATTCCGTAACTATGAAATTTTAAATAAATAAAAAATATTACTTTACTATATATGAAATCACAGTTATCCTACGCGCAAGTAATTGAAATGTTTACATCAATGTACAATAGATGGTACACAAGTAATTCCAACAATTAGTTTATATCATTTAGGTTTCCAAGAGCTGATCATATCTACATACCGTCACGCTTATTTGTAGAAGCTAAGCTGCAAGAAAAATTATAATCAAAGAAAATATAAGCTTACTTTTAATACAAATGAAACAACTAGTTCCCGAGACACATAACCATTTTCATGTGACAAAAGTCACGAAAATTAACAAAGGTATATGTTATACTCATTAGACGAGTGAAATATCTCCTGGAATATAGAGATGTGTTTTCTTTATTTCATTTTATCTATCGTGATCATTATCTTTTCAAGGAGTATTTATCGTATTTCATCATCAAATAGATATATCAAAAGATAATCCTATAATATTATTTGTTTGTCTCTTAATATTATGTGTAAATAGCCAGAAAGCTCTCAAATAGAATGTACATAAATCACTGAGTTCAACGACATATTACCTTGACATAGATACATTTATACTATACGTTCAGATTTGATTGCAATGAATTAATTCGTTGTGTAGATTAGATGTAGATAAAGAGACTAATTATGTAGTGCAATAAGTAATATAATTCTATAAAAAAATCCAACGTCATTTGACTACAGTATGTTATAAATAAATATCGTTTGTCAGGTTAGTATGTTCCGTACGTTTTCTTAAACTACGCAACTGATTTTGATACAGTGCTTAATATCGTTAGGGGCATTTCTTTCAGAAGTTTTATATATATACATGAGTATTTTATTTATATAGAGAAGAGGAAAGTCGTGTTATACTGTAATAGAGTCGAAAAAATATTCTCCTGGCACTAACATTACCAAGGCTGGCTAAACGCTATAAAATATATCAAAGTAATGTACTACAGAATTGTATAACTTAAAATACCTACATAAAAACCCAACGATGGTGTATGGCTTTCTCCTAAGAATAACTTAGTGTAATCATTTTTATATTTTACATATTGTTACAAAATGATGGATTATTTGCACCGCTATTTTGACCGAGTATGGTATTAATCTTTATCCAAATTAATATTTTAGCTACATTGGCCATTTAATTTAAATTAAAAGTGCTCTTTGCAGCATGTCATTTCCGTAAATATCTTAGAAATATTATGAATTGGAAATTAAGCACAACAAAAAAAGTTGAATTACTTGAAAATATTTATAAAACTTAACTTAATTTAACTTACTTAACTTTGATGAAAAGTAAATGACAATCCGCTTGCAGTTATTTTCATTGGTCGAAACGTGTAATACCTTATTACGTATATAATGTTTGTGTCTTTAGTCTTTTAGTCAACAATTAAAAAAAAAGCTTTCGTTTTGAACTGTAGAAACAGATGCCAGTTGTCAAGTGAGTACGGATTATAACTTTAACATCTATTTATATGATATACATTGGTCGTCATTGATTAATATTCGAATCAATGGATCCGATCTCGTTTATAGATTAATGCGTTCTAATATATAACTAGCTGATGACCACCACTATGTGTTCATATGTACCTACCTAAATGGTTTTGTTATTTCGTGGGAACTAATCGATTTTATCGGTATTAATTGTAGGCTATTTTAAATTACACTTTTCTCATAACTGCTTAGGTCTTGTCGTAAAATGTTTGGACCTGAGTAAAAATCCCGTTAACATCATTATCGGTAATCAGCCCGGACTAACAGACACTTTTTTATGTATATGTAGATAACTATATATCTTATTTGCTTCAAATTTAAATTTCAATATAGAAAATTAAATATAAACACATACGAGCTTTAACAAAAATTATGATGCCTATAAATATTCTATGCCTAAATATTTT
Organism: Antheraea assamensis; assembly: GCA_035772565.1. Lineage (NCBI taxonomy): Eukaryota > Metazoa > Arthropoda > Insecta > Lepidoptera > Saturniidae > Antheraea > Antheraea assamensis. Next base: position 731,880 of record JAQQSE010000067.1, read on the forward strand.
GTATATTAGATAAATATATATCGTAAAAAATATCCCAGTAACAATATTATAAAAATCTATTGTCTTACTTCTGTTAAAATCGTCCACATACAAACGTCGTAAGTAAACGAACAAATTTCCTCTTTTTAAAATGCGTTCAAAAGATGTACTGTCATATTTGAAGATCGACGTTGACATCAATTACTACTCGTTCATCCATTGACAGTCACCATCACATCGTCAATGTACTCCCTCCCCGTCAGGTACCGTGTATTGGTTTTACCCGATTTTAATGTATGATCATTTTAAAACCTCCTATATTTATTTATATAATATTTCCTGTAATTTCAAAATATATAGCCATTTACAAATTAAAGTAAATGTACAGATAAACAAAATATGTCGTATGAAACAAACCAAGGTCCGATTTATATGGAAAGCTGTAATGTCGTAAACTAAGGTGAACAACTTTAAATGCGTTTTTGTAAGCAGAGGTCATTTTTCGACTTTCATACGATAATAGAATAAGTTGTGTTATAAATTAGTAGTATAGATAGGTAGTAATTCGAAATTACATTAGATACTGGAAGAGACATTCAGCCGGGCAGTGGAACTGAATTATGTCTGCCTGTGTGTCGTAGAGGCTTCGTTCTAGGGTTGCGAAATTAAAATAAACGCATTATATTTTTGATTAGGAAAAAAATAAAGTATTTGAAAGAAAGAAAAGTATTACTCAAAATTTAATTTATAACATAACACGTATAACAGAGATCCAGTATATTCACAACATTAAGTATCGATGAATTATAGTTCAGTAATTAGCTCTATAAGTATTTCATTTGATACATAGATTATCTACAATATATATTGGAAATAAAGTTATTTTTCATACTTTATCTTTATGCAAAATAAAAAGCATGTTTGTCAAAAACATGGTAGAGAATACGTTATTAAAAAGTATGGGTGGCAACCCTACTTAGGCCAATTTTGTCCCGACATTAATCTGTATATATTCACTAGTTAGGCAAGTTGGTAGGATAGAAGTTACTTAATCTCTACTACCATACACCATGGTTAAAATTTGTACATAATAATGGGTAGAACATTTTCTCTCTTAACATGTTAATATATAGGTATTATTATAAATATATCTTCTGCTTTATTTTTTTTTTCGAACTGACATACCCTGTTTGGCTCTTTGGCCTCTACAGATTCACCGGACTACTAAGGGGAGGGCTTATGGCACTCACCCGATTTGTTTAGGCGATCAGCGCAAGGGCACTCGGTGCGCCTCAGCTTGAACTGTCGCCGAGTTCCCGATCTGTCTTTTGCTTTCTTTTTATTATTGTTAATACTTTATAGAATATTATATAAATATTCTAGATTATCGACATATGGAGCGTGTGTGTATTAGAGCGTTATAAATTAACGCTTCGATGACTCGATAATATGGCAAAAATTAACGATATGCAATGATTTTTTTTTAATCATCATCATAGTTCATCAGTCGCTACTAAAATCGAAAATCTGTTGACAAACACAGGAGAAAATGATATTCAACTCTTTTATCTTCGTTCATTTAGATATAAATGAATATATAATATAAACTTGTACCAAATTCTATTTACTTAGAAGTATTGTGGACATATGCACACCTATGTGAAATCAAATGTTTTTAGGCCGAAGGCGCCCGTAAAAAAAATACAGTCGTATTTATTTTAATAAATTGATGCAGATATTTTTCAAGTTGAGTCGAATAAATAATTATGGGCAGACCGATTAATTTCGGTGATTACCGGAAGAAATAACTTTACCAGGTCACCATGAATGCTACCAGACGCTCACTTGAAGTTGAAGGCGGGCCGGGGTGTTCAAAGACATAATTATATGAAAATTATGGATAGCAATTAATTTTATATCATCTTATATTTAACCGCGGAATTCTTTCTATAATGCACGAAATAAATGTTATAATAAAACTATTGTGATAGTTCGTAATCTTTTAAAATACTTTAAAATATTTTAGTAACTATCTGTGTATTTGTTAAAATTCCGTTATGCCTGTGTAATTTTTTTCTGTTAAGCATCTTAGTCAATTTTTGATCATTTTGTTTTCTACTTATGACCTATCCAGATAGATATTACACGCACCTGAATATTTGCCTATACTTGGTTAATTTCTTAGTAATATAAGTAACGTAGTTATCAAGATCTACATTGTTTTGTTTGTTATTGTAACTATCATTTTTTTTTTTAATATCCTTACCATTAAGTAAAATGTATACATGTGGCAGGAGTCTGCCAATCGGATCTGTTTGTAGTTACATAGATTATTTAGACTTTATTATAAAGTCCTGAGCTTTGTAAAATATTGAAATCATAAATAAATTAAATTTATATATATATATATACTCTTCAAAATCGGTGGAACCGTTTCCAAGATTAACCTGGACAAACAATTTTATGTATAAGTATTGATTAACAAAATAAAGAGTTTTTATATAAATAAAACAAAATATTTTACTGACAGTGGAAGATGCGAGCGGACGCTACACCGCAATGTTCTACTGGGGCAATAACTACTGGACCGGGTCCGCAGAACTCTGCCAGATCCTCAACGAGCACAGCGGACCAGCAATACATCGCAACAGTAAGTGAACCATCTATTCAAATTAAATATTCCCTCGAACCGACAGATGGCGAACGGTGTGATGGTCGAAAGTAGGCTCAGGCACATTGTCAAATATTCCTCGGAAAACAACGATGAATATAAACGAATACACATAAAGAGGCAAAGTTTTGGGATCGTCAGTGACTCACAGCCTGTCTATCTGCCGAGTCTGGTGGCCCAAGCTAGTATCCCAGTAGTCTCGCCCAGAGATGATACTCTAATGCTCAGCCATCATTTGTTATTTAGCAGTGTTTATTTAGGTTCTAGCTTAAGTATATCTAAATGTAGTCTGCAACCCTTTTTTTTTCAAGGTTTTCCTCACGAACAATTAATATGAGATATCCATTATCCATATATTATCTTCTAAAATAAAGGAAAGCAGTGGTCCTTCTTTTGATCACATGATGGCCAGATCAACATATATCATATTTTTTTTCAACAATGCTATTAACATTTTAATTATAAAACACAAACCTAAACGTTAAGCTACATGCGGTTAAAGACCTAATATTGTTACGTAATTATTATAGGTAATCCGTGAGGCACAAGGCAAATACGAAGCGATCTTCTATTCTAAATTTCAATTTTATAATTCTATTGTAACATCAACGACACGATATACCAGAGCTGTATTCAGTTTTTTTAACGGGTGTCATAAGCATTTATTTCGTCAAACTTAAAGAACGAATAGGTAATAATCGTTTACAGAATATTGATACAATTGTATTAATCTCTTACAAAGCTGGTTAAGATTAAGTGTTCGAAAGAAATGCCTTTATCCACTGCAAACGGACCTAAAACATTGGTTTCGTTTGTGAATTAAGAACAGACAATAATTGATTTATTCAACAGATCATGTGATTGTAAAGTTTTATATACTTCAATTATTATTAAGTTATTAAATGATACATTTGCTGTAACTTTAAACTACACGGTACGTTATTTCACCGTTATGTAAGGTTTTTGTTCTAATGTACTATGTTTGCCATTATCAAACTTATTTAAGTACACAATTTTTGCAGTTTTCGCGTCTCTCGTGTTGATTTTGTTGTTTCGTATTTTCTAAAGTTTTATGCCACAGATTTGTTAAATATGAGGTTTCTGGGATAATTTGAAATCGATTCATCAAAAAGTTTGTAGTAAAATTATTTTAGTATACTCGTATAAAATATGTCTTTCGTAGCTGCTTTTTTTAATAACATCATCGATACCTCGGCCAAGGTCTACAAATATTCTGTTAATATTATAAATGAGCAAATTTGTAAGAATTGACGGATGTTTATTACTCTCTCACGTAACAACTAATTAGCGTATTTTAATAAATCTGTATAATACTATTGATTATACATCAGAATAACTTATACGCTATAATTTATAAAAATAATGTTTTAATTGGATAAAATATAACGATAAATTTCAAGTAAGTTGGAAAGACCTGCCATCTATCTGAGAGCTGTCTCGGCGTCCGTTCTTTAAACCGTCAGAGTTACATGAAAACTGCCAACCGTGACTTCTTCTGCGCTTTTGTTTATATAAATGATGATACTATATAATAGTAATTATTATTAGTCCATTTATAATACACGTAATTTAAAGTTCAGACTTCTATTATTTTTATTTTTAACGTATTTAAGTGCAATTCAGTAATTGGATTGCTTTAACATCCATATTTTTAAAACACAAATTGAAAACTTCTCTATTATTTTTTTAATACGACCACTGCCAGAATATTCAAACAGCATTAAAAATTCAGTAATCGAGACCCCGACAAGCGATTGTATAAGTTCGTGTCTGGATTAAATAAATGTCGCCACAAGAAATGCGTGCAACTACAATTTAGCCAGTACACAACTGCGATTTAGTTGCAAAATTAAACGAAACTCACTCGTATGACGTTACTTTTATGAAATCATTATACGGAAAGTGGGTTTTTAGTTTTTATGTTGTAAATAATTTAAAAGTATTCGGTCAAAGTCATCACCATGCATCGTTACCACCATGGATCGTGGTCATATTTTTTTTTGTCATATATCGGAATCCTGCAGTGTATATCCTTGATATCCGCAAGACAGTGACTGTCAAGTAAATAAATAAATAGTAATCAATTGAGTCCTTTCTGTGCATCCACTAAAAACGATTGTAACGTATAATGTATTTTAAATATGCATCTATATATGTTAAAAAGACAAACTCGATCGAGTTTCTTGCCGGTTCTTCTCTACGACTGGGTTGTTTTCCGAACCGGTGGTAATGTTGACGTTCCTAAGCTCCTTCTTAGGGCCTAAATTGACTAAAGTATTTTTTGGTTTTGATTTTGAGTAGATCTCACTGTGGTTGCTGCCGTTCTCGTTCTCAAATTAAAACAAAAATTAATTGCATATTGTCGAATTACATGTATTCAACAGTTATATTAATTGTCAACTAGACGATAGCCGCGATTTCGTATGTGTTATTAATTATTTTAATATATATTTGGTACATGCAAGAGAAAATATAAGGAACACACCACTTGTTCCATTTCGCCACAGTAGGAAAACATACATCGTTGAACGCGTAGTGTTTATAAAAATCGTAGTTTTTTAAAGCTTTAATAACATTATATTAACACTAAACCTACCGACAATTCTTGTATATCTATTCCTACCGCGTGCGGTCAAATTGACCGGTAATTAAAAAGTTTCATTTATTTCATTATTCAATGAAGATAATGGTTGATTTGTTGCTAAATGTGTATAAAATAAAGAATTTTCATAAAGTTTCGTCCATTTTATTTTATATAATTTTTAAATTCTTTATAAAAAAAAAACAAATAAAATTAAAGTTTTATACAGAATGTTATGCATACATAATATACTTTATTTGGCTTCCTCGCATTGCTTACAAATTAGTTTAGTCTGAAATGTGCACTTGCCGCAAACATATTTTTCGCATTTCGAACAGATTTTTGTTGTTTTATAACCTTTACAAAATTTAAAATTTATGCACTGGTAACCGGCCAAGATTGGGTCTTCCGTCTATTTCTTCCCAGACTGTTCCATCAGCAGCAGTTTCGATGCGTTGATCCTCTAAATCTATTTCACTTTCGGATAACAATAAAACCCTCTTTATTTTCTGCCCTGAACGCTTATTTATAATATTCTCCTCTTCACTATCGCTTTCTGATTCTAATTCACTTGTAAATAGTTCTTGGTCTATTTCCATGTTTTTTTCAATTACAAAAGTTTCTTGTTCATCATTTTCTGAAAATTCTTCTTCTATGTCCGTTATATTTTTTAGGTAATTTGTAATTTTCAAATGCTTTGACATTTTTAGGGTAAATATCTACAACAGATACTTTACCTTCTCTTCTTCAAATAAATAATGGTAAAAAAAGTGCATAAAAACCTTTTTAGAAGTGCACTACTTGAGACTGTAATTAATACTATTGTTATCTACCCTTTTCAACTATAAGCGACTCTGAGATAACCGTAAAAAATTTACTTTGAAATAACTTTATAACAGTTTTTCCCGCCGGTCTTATTGACCGACCGCGGTAGGTAGGTCACATAACAACTTTTTTTGGGAAAAAGGAAAAAAATAACTTAAAGTAAAGAGTGAAGAAAATATTATATGCATATTCTAAGAATTGTCATATAGTTTGATAACAACATTATAACATTAAAAAATGTGTAAATTGTATAAAAAGTTTGAAAACGGTCAATTTGACCGCTACTGGTAGGTTTAGTGTTAAATGACGCTATCGTGATAATCTTTTTTTAGATAACAATCAAACGTCTAAACAAAAGAACAAAAAAAAATGTTTAAGATCTATCCACCAGTTTTTTTAGTGATACGGGCGTAACAGCAGACCTCTATCGCTATGTTTATATAGTTATTATAAATACTATAACACAAACTACTTGACAGTTTATATATAAATAACTTTAGCTCACGGCTTCACTCGTTTCAATGTAATTTGATCTAACACTTGGAAACAGCACTTTTCTGGATGGAAGGTGCCCTATTTTGTACCCTTGTATATTGTACCCCTGAGCTGACATATATGCAAAATTTTAAGATGATCCGTTAAATTGTTTAGGAGTAAAAGCGTTACAATCAAATGAACAAGTAAGCTCATATTTGTGCTTATAATATTAGTAAGGTTAGGATAGAATGCAAGTCTAAAAGGTATTTTATATTGGGGTCATATTACTGCAGATTTATTTTCATTTATGGATAACGAACTGTCAATTGTGAAATGTATTTTTCAATTCGTTCAGGCGACATATCTGTACATCGACATCAAAAAACTCAATTCATATATTATTTCAAAACCATATTTATGAGTATTTAAATATGATGTAAGGCTTCGCTCTATGGTTGGAGTTGCGCTGGGCACATCCGCAGTCCGCTGCTCGTAGCACCAGGTCAAGGGACCCGCGATGGTAGCTTACTTAATCGCTTCACTTTCTACAAACGACCTCGCGTTGACCTTGTATACTCATTTCGGTTTTATTATTGTATAAGCAGTTGAAAATATTCTTGACTGTCGATTAATAGGCTTAAAGGCCTGTTCAGAGCCAAATGACTCGTATAATAATGACCTTCGCTAACAGTATTGCATTTTATACAACTTATTACTTATTCATAATCAAGAGATAAACCTTTTTATACTAGAGTATTGAAAGACAGATTTCTTTTCTATTTATATTATATGTATATATTATACCCATACTAGTACTAGTACGCTCAAAAGGATTTTGAAGTGAAAATTCCTTTAGCCGCGTTGAGAGATTTTTGGTAAAAGAATAACTTATGGGTTCACGTCACTGATGACCTCGACATGCTTGGGACGTATTGCGCTTGCGCCAGACCAGCGACGCGTAGTATAGTGATCTGTGTACAAGTAATATTGATATTTTTTATTGAGCTTGTGCAGACTATCATATGTTTGATTAATTAATTAATTGTATAAACATGTATATAATTATTACTCGGCGTGACAACAGATGTGAAAACCAGACTAATGATAAAATTGAATTCACAAATTACGAAAATTACAATGATGAAAATTCAGACTATACTTGATTTAAAATTTCAAAAAAGGAAGAAAGGGATAACTGGGTATTCCATTGTTTTGAGTTTTCACTCCTCTTGACATTCCTTCTGACTGCCTCGACTTTTTTTATTGTTAATTTTAACATACCAAACCCTGAAAGCACCAGTGAGCTTTGAAACATTGATTTTACAATTTAAAACTACTAGCTTTTGGTCGCGGCTTTGATCGCGTGTATGTGCATTTAACATAATCCTTAGAAAAAGTATTATTTTTCTGGATAAAAGATACCCTATGCTCTTTTTTGTACGCCTGACAACATTGTGCAAAATTTCATGATAATTGAATAATTAAAAAGAGCGTAACAAACAAAAAAAAAGCTTTCTTTCGCATTTATAATTTTAGCGAGGATAAGGATTAGCAATGTTCCGCGTTTTCTATGCAGGAATTATTTTTGATTCTTTGTTTTTTATCTATATTTATAAAAGAATAACTGGCTGATTGACGGGTTTTCATACTAACTTTCATCCCCTTTTTCACTACCTCAATGGTTGACTTTCGGAAAATCCTTCCTTAATGCTCAACTACAGTGTAAAAGGAACCCACATCCTAATTTACACGTCCCTATCCTCAGTAGTTTGGGCTGTGTCAATTATTCTTTTATAGATACAAATTTATTGAGTAAGATTATAGATGCGTCATCACGTTATAAACCTTTAAAAACAGAGTAAATAAGATACAAAATGTGTCTCAGAAGGTATGTTAAGCGAGAACGAGTGTGGGGAAGTCATGTGGCTCGGCACAGGTTATTACAGGCCGAGGCGAGTAAAACTGCAAAATACAAGTGGTATTTTCATAATAGAATTGAACTCATACTGTAATAAAGCAGATATTATTAAATATAAATAAAGCAACAAAGATAATTAGGAAAAATAAACAAATTTGAAATATTTAAGAGTAACGCAACATACACCTGCGTTGATGTCTTTTATATGAAACGTATAGTAAAGAGCAAAATGTTGCAAAATAACGTTGGAATGCGATTTCAATATTGTCTGAGACGTTTATACATGTTTTTTAGCTTATGAAATGTTTGTATGGAATATAGGTGCTAATTATGATACATTTAACATTTTAAAATACATATTGGATTGTTTGTAACACTTTCAGAAAGTAGCGGTTCTCAGATCTTCAGCGAATGGAGACAGGACGTGTCCATGTCTGGCTTCGGACCTCCCTTCCTCACAGCCTTTTACAACGTGCGCGTTTCCGTGACCACCAGTTTACCTGAAATCGTGAAAACTGTACGTAAAAATAACATTTAACACATGAATTCATGTAACTCTTGTGGTGTATACACATTCCGGGATATACACTTTATTTAGTGTAGTGACATATGCTAAATATTCACCGTCGGTTTCGGCGAATATCGATCAAATTAATTTTTTACCTAACTGACATCCGTGACTTTGTCTGCGTTTCTTATTATCTTAACATTATATTTTATGTACAGAGGAAATAAACATAAGCACTATGTCGCTTGTCCCACTTCACCATGGTAGAACCACCACGTTGAACGGGCAGTGATTATAAAAATTGTGGTGTCATAAATCATTAATAACTTAAATTAAGCTATTGTGATCATTCTTTTTTTAGACAAAGACTAAGTGCCTAAGAAGTAAAACTTAAAATTGTTCGAAATCTCTTCAGTAATTTTTGAGTGATGCGTGCACAAGGGCACACCTCTATCATTTTATTTATATGAAATATTATTTGATATCTAAGCATAACATTAATATAGATGTATTAATGAATATAGACAGTATTGAAAAAAAATCAAAGTAATATGTTTATTTTATTCCCTGAAGAAATACGTACGAAATAGAGATAGTTGTATTCTGATTATCTGGACATTTAAACATTTAAATGATGTCCGACTCGATCACGACTAAACTACGTCAGGCGGAACACCCATCATGGCGATACACTTAGGAGTGTCGTGTTTCAAGATCAACCGCTGTTTACGCAGTGACTGTAAATCTATCACAATCACTTACATCTAGTCCTACCAGAGTATATCCAGCTGCCGAATGAGTGTAGATCTCTTGGTGTTCATCGTTGTTTTTCAAATAAAAAGATTTATAAAGACTTAACTAGTTTTATTTACAGCGGCGTACCCTACACCTCGGGTTGTGTCTCCCGCACTCGTGTTCGCGCGAGGCGGTGTCGGCGCTGGTACAAAACGCGCATGCGCCGCTCTTACGTCAGACAGTTATAGCGGTGCGCGCTCCACTCCGCGGTGGCTACACTTACATCGAAGACCCGACATTTAGGGCTCTACTGTAAGATTAATTTTATAAATTTTAAATTTAATATATTCCTATAGCTTACTTCATCAACGATTTTTAGTAAGATGTAAAAACTACTATGTATCAGGAAATATATATTATAATCTACGTCAAACTAGTGACTCTTCGTACTCTTCTATTGAATGTGTCAAAGCGAATGTTTGTCGAAGATTACTGACTAATAAAACCTAACAAAACCATGAAAGGTATGGTTGCTTGCATATTAAGGCATTGTAAGTCTCTACTACCTAAATGAAAAAAAAATACCATAAAGCCTAAACTTTCAATTATAAGATCTCTCATCCAGCATGTATTGTGATTTTTCTTTGTAGATGCACTTGTGTCAGTTCTCATTATCATCTTAGAGTGTCACTATATTAAACCCTTACTAAACACTAGCTGTAGGCCATAGTTTCATCCGTGTTTAAATATACCTTCGGTATTCAATGCCTCACACCGCACCTTACGACGCGTTCGCATTCTTACTTTGGTCTTGCATAATGTACTTCTTTCTGACCTACATACACATTGTATGGTGTACCATTTCTTAATAAATTTATATAAGGGTCATTATATATTATATAATTTCAGCCCAAATCGATTAGTTTCAAAATAAATTATTCTTTTATTTCCTCAATTTTGTGATATGTTTTAGTACCCGTCTAAATCTCATTTGGTAAATTGTGAGATTTTTTTCGATCATACATTTAGAAGTTTTTTTTATTTCGGTTTTTGGACATTTTTTAAATTATTTAATTTTACATGGCCTTTATAGAAAATAAAAAATTAAGCCCTGTCTGGAAATGGGTTCTCAATTACTATTTATTTTCGATGTAAGAACATTTGAACTTCAGTTTTCAAAATTTATGTTGATTTCAAATTTTCAAAACTCAAAAATAAATAATAGATATAAAGATCCCATTTCCAGACCGGGTGATACGATTTGTCATGGAACGCCTCATAAATAGAAATCAATTACTTGTACGTATGCCCGTGACTGGAAAGGAACAATTTTCAATCATTTTCTTTGTTAGTACAACCTTGCAAAGCCGGGGCAAGCAGCTAATATGGTATGAATGCAAAAATATTTTTTGTAATATGACTGGTATTTCAAAGTCTAGCTGGTTAAAATCCAACAAAACAATTTCTCTAATTTTATAAAATTAGTACATATATGAAGTAATGAGGTTTAAACGCTGAATAATCCATAAAATACAGCTTTTACTTAACTTATTATCAACCCAGTTAGTTCTGTGCCTGAATGATGGTAACAAGTAAAAAAGAAATACGTACAAAAATAATTAAAGACTATTTTTAATAGGTCATTGCGCTGAGAGAAGCGTTCGCTTTGCCACAAGCAATGTTCCGTTGCATCTACGACTGTACATAATAGTTTTAGTATTTTTGTAATATTAATGTATTAAGGTCAGTATAAAGTATTTTGTATTATGAAAATTGCCTGCGGTTATAATGGTGTTAAATTACATAAGCGTATAATAATCAAAGAGGTCGTTAGCATCATTTTGTGTTGCGTAAACTTAATGTTCGTCGTTTACTATAGCGTGAAGATAATAAATGAAGCTAAATATTTCTCGAAAATGTATTATTTATATGTACTTGTATACTTTATTAAGTTGTAGCGACACACATACCTACATCAAACGTGGTATGTGTGTACTACAACAACTTAGGCGAAAAACCAGCGGCACTATAATTTCCCAAGCTTAGTCGGTTTAAGAAAGCAATATTAAAGACTCACCGCCCAGGTGGCGACCACATGCTACCTGGGTGTAATTATAATCTCACCGACAAACCGCAAACAATGCGATGAATAGTTATTATAGCAATTTATTGTTTAATTATTTTACTGCCCAGATGTTAGTTTTTAGATTTACTTTGTTTTATAACTCCTTTTATTTTGTAAGCTTATTTGTATTGCCGGTTCATTTTATCTCTAAGTCTTTGCACGTGTTTTGCTTCTTATAAATATGCACTCAACTCAATAAACAAGAGATTCGTAATCCAGCTGCCAAAGCGGTTACTAGTCTGCACAAACGGAGTCAGATATTTCATTTATATCTCATACCTTCTGATAATAACAAAGTGGTATCCACACTACCACTTCCGCTAAAGTGGTGACCCCGACGTGATCTCCTACCCGGGCGCGGCCGTCAACCGACGTAATCTGCATACAAGCCCGACATGATCTCCTGCCTGATCGAAGCATCCATCCGTCAACCGACGTAATAATCTATCCGGCCGACATCACTTTCCTGTCCGAAAACGACGTGAATACCTGCCCGGCCGACATCATTTCGCTCTCCAAAACTGACGAAATCGCTTACTGGGTCACGCACCGTACAAGTGGTGACCCCGCAAGAACACGCAAGGAGGTGCTGAAGCACACCCGCGAGAACACGCAAAGAGGTGCTGAACTACACCCCGGAAGAACTCGCAATGAGACGCTGAAGCATACCCACAAGAACACGCTCAAGCAAGCATTGAAGTTTTACCTGCAGACATCAAGTAAGTCAAGAAGAGTTCCTTAGCTACACAAGCAACGAAGCTCTATTTGCAAAGAAACGCTGCACACCAAAGCCACATGTCGTCAACATGACGACCGAAACAGCCCACATCACAGAACATGTATACAAATCCTTTTATGAAGAAGCCACCAGAGTTCTCACCAAGCGCATTCCGCCACTCTGGCGCGATAAACCACGACTTTGGTTTATTTATTTTGAAGCTGTAACTAGCATACTTCACAAAAATCAAGAGCAACTAGCACAATTGGTGATTAAATATCTCGATAAAGAAGACATCGATCAGATCGCCGACCTAATGAGTAACCCAGCAAAAACATACCTATACACTGCTGTAAAAGAACGCCTGATCACCGCTTATGAAGAAATCACAAGTCCGCCTACGACTGACTATAAAGCTGTACCTCAAACTCAAGAACAAGAAAACAGCATTCATCAGTTGGATCAACAAGAGAATCTTCCGTTAAAGAAGATTACCTTGCCTTACGCCGATCCACTGCCTCTATTGCTTCAAGACGCGACACTCGGAACAGTTACTCCCAGTAGCAGCCCAAAAGAAGCCACAGTCGCAGAGACACACAGCCAAGTTCAAGCCATCACTTGCCCATCTACGCTAGATTGCACAACCACAACAAAACTACAAAAGACACAAAAACAAGATTGCAATATCCAACTGCTACCTCAACAAGACAATCTTCAGACAAAGAAGATTTCTTCAGCTAAACCGTCATTTACAATTTGCAAAACTTCAAGACCAATTTTGCCCGAAGGAAACCGTCATAACACTAACGACGCCTCACGGAACATCAACCACCATGGCAGCCAAGCAACATGCGCAACAATATCGCACCTAGTCTCCCGGCCATCTATACACACCGACGTTTTCACTAGGGCGAGGCCATGCACACGTCATCGACGGTGCATAATACAACGTCGCATACCAAGGAAGCCTGATAAACGAGACTTAAAACCACCACCAAAGGAGTTCAAGATCAAGCTGCATGCAACCACCACATCTAAGAAAAACCGCAAATTTGTGTCATTTGGCTATACGATCAAATTTCCGCGACCGCCAGAAGCACATTTCCACACCAGCAAGCTATACGACAAATCCGCCGCCATCCAGTTACGCGATCGTCAACATACACATCTCTCATCACACGACTCAAGCTGCCTACACAACCAGTGACGACGCCACGGAACCTGATTTATCCACACGTGACAAGACATTACCGCCGAATATCAACCAGCAATACTTACATATCGCCAAACGACGCCCGCACCGATCAGCCGATCGAGACACGCCATTCGTCCACCAGTACGCTTCGCTTAAGGGGGAGCACTGTAGCGACACACATACCTACATCAAACGTGGTATGTGTGTACTACAACAACTTAGGCGAAAAACCAGCGGCACTATAATTTCCCAAGCTTAGTCGGTTTAAGAAAGCAATATTAAAGACTCACCGCCCAGGTGGCGACCACATGCTACCTGGGTGTAATTATAATCTCACCGACAAACCGCAAACAATGCGATGAATAGTTATTATAGCAATTTATTGTTTAATTATTTTACTGCCCAGATGTTAGTTTTTAGATTTACTTTGTTTTATAACTCCTTTTATTTTGTAAGCTTATTTGTATTGCCGGTTCATTTTATCTCTAAGTCTTTGCACGTGTTTTGCTTCTTATAAATATGCACTCAACTCAATAAACAAGAGATTCGTAATCCAGCTGCCAAAGCGGTTACTAGTCTGCACAAACGGAGTCAGATATTTCATTTATATCTCATACCTTCTGATAATAACAAAGTGGTATCCACACTACCACTTCCGCTAAAAAGTCATTGAATGTTCAAAATTATTTACAGTCAAAAATGTTTCAGTTATTTCGATAGGAGTTTCCATACAAAAACTACTTAAATACTGATTGGATTCTAAATAAAAGAATCATTAAAAGCTAGATTATCCCTCAGCGCTGTAACTACTCCTTATTCCTATTTAAATATAAATAAAACGAACGAAGACTAAAATTGAATACTTATATTGATAAAACAGATCTATTGTATTATTATTATTACATTGTGATATTTTGATTCTTGATTAAAACTATTTTATACTCACCCACAATATTCAGTAACCGCATGTAATAGGTTCGTATTTCTGAATTATATTCACTAATTACAACAGTGAATAATTTTTAATAAGCATACTGTTACCGCCGTTTCTATTAAACAAGTAAAACATGCTCTCAATCACTCGTTATTTTTTGTTGTAATTGTTATGTCATTTGGAAATTCTTAATGGTAGTTCTTTACGTTCAGTGACGAAAGTCATCGAATATCTTAAACACACTAAACCTAGTACACCAAATGTTGTGTTTCAGTATGAATCAGTATATATACTAGTGTATAATAGTTTTCGCTGTGTGCTCGCATGACGGTGACGACCGTCAACAGGTTTTCATATCTGAGGTGTCACCGTTACATTTAGAATTGACTTAGGTATCATATAATAAAAAATATATTTCAGAGGTGTATGCTGCGCCGTAGGCATCCTTCTTATAAGCGCTACAATTTATGACGTCAGAATAGCTCATGACGTGCACAGGCGACGACGACGCGTTGCTAACATCACTTCTGACAAGTCTGCGAGGGACCTCAAGCTCGATTTACACGGACTGAATGATATTGCCGTCAGTAACGGTAAAATCTATTAAACTTGAGTTTTATATTTAAGCTTGACATAATTATGCTACCCGATAGATTAAGATTTAGCGACAATCGCAAAATTACGTGATGCCACAAACCTACCACACCTACAGTCACTTTTATAGATGTAATAGATTTTTGTTAATATTATCGATGGTAATTCTGGTTCGCATGTTTCTCGGTACTAAATAGTAAAAAAAAGATTTTTTATCGCATATCGTCTGTAATTGAATCTCTCAAAAAAAACTATGATAAGACCATAGTCGAATGTTATCGATGTAGTCCGGTGAATGGTGAGTAATTTGTAGTCTGGTGAATCTGTAGAGGCCCCAGGGTCAACAGGCAAAAATGTTGTCGTATTTTGTAAAGCTTATCCCATATCCCTTAACACAAAATAATCGGGATTCGTCTACTTTAACTAAATTCAATTGGTATCATCAACTACATAACGTTCACTATTATTATACTACGTGCCTGTATCAAATCAGACAAACAATCTGACTAAGCGATTATTGATTTATTCCCGTTATTTGTAATACATCACGGATTTGACATCTCCATTTGCCGCAAAAAAGCACCTTTGGCGCAAGAAATAGAAGACACGAAAAAATCATTCATTTTTTTTCTAGGAAAATCGATTTACAACGTGAACAACAACATAGCGATAAACACTAATAGATCCGAAGAGAGATTGACAGCGGAGACCGCCTCCACGTCAACTGATGAAGAGCTAAAGCTGAGTGAGTGAATTTACCATACAATAGATTTTGTAAAGGCATTGCATTATACCAGGCGTGATATTTCAACCTCTATAGTTTATTCCTGTTTCATTTTTGTTTTAATCAAGAATAGCGTGTGCAAGGTTCGAGTGCGAACGCTCCACCATCACATCTACGAGTATATCTACCGTAAAGAGTCATGTCGGCCATAGTATTTTATACCTCACAGTATATATTTCTGCGTGTCGTTCTATGGAATAGTGGTAAAAGTTGTAGAAAGTACGATTGCGGAAGCACCACTGTTACACTTATTTGCAAAGCAGCGGTGAAGAAGCTGTTCCAACCGAGTCCTCAAGAGAAGAAAACATTCTAATCTCTAAATAATCTCAGGACTGCAAGCATATTGAGTTTGATAGTATGTAGGCTATAACCACCCAATATAAGTCGAACTGTAGGTATGGTTACCACTTCATATCATGAAACAAAACAAAGCAGAATTTGCGCACCTGTAAGGCAACATTCCATTAAACCACGTAGTTTAACTCATTCTCAGTTATTACTGATATTTTGGCATCAATAGCATTCTATATTACATTATCTCTGTTTGGTCGAGAATGCAGATTAGTGAAACGAGTGATCGCTCGACTAATCGACTAACATTCAAATATAGAAAATAAATTAAAGTTATGGTATCGTCAATTAAATACCAGTAGCTTTGAAACGCACCACATATCAAGAAGTCTTCAGAATGTATGTAATTAATTCAATTTTAATGGTAACATTATCGATTGACGGTGAAGGAAAACATTTCGAGGGAAGCTGAACACTTCAGAAGTGGTTTTGTGATACCTTTACGCGATACGAAATAACGGAACGTAAATGTTTTGGCGTTTGAAGCTTCATGAGCTGACGTAGTCTATACCTTTACCCGGCAGTAAGACATTTATATGTTATTTACGCCTAATTTTTACTTGTAGGTTTATGGTCGGAACTACTCTTATCGTTCTCAATGAAGGCGAATATACTGCAAATCTTCGATCAATCCGTCGGTTCGGACACGGTGCCCGTAGTGCACGGCTTACGGACCTTGTCTATGATATGGATCATCTTCGGTCACACATGCATCGTTGTATTCAAGGTTAAAAAAGTCTTTTTATTTAATAGAAAACTATTGAATTAATTTAACAATTAACGAGGAAACGACAATACCGAGTTGGAAAGGGATAACTAGTCCTATTTATACACTTTTGCTCGTCATGATTGTTGATCTCATCGTCGTACTTCTAGGATCTCATGACGGCAGCGACTGTTGGTTGATCCTTACATTTTTGATATCACTTCTATTTTTGTATAATACTTTATTTACCCCAGAGTCAATCTTAATGAAATCCAACATGAAAATACGCCATTGAAGAGTCAAAAACACCTAATTGTAAACAAAAGATTATTTTTTCTTTTATTGTCTTTTGACCACAATCTAATTAAGTAATGGCCATTTTAAAGGTAGCATATAACCCAGAAAGTGCACTATGAGATATATTGAATATAAATATGAATACTGAGTAATAAATTATAATATTTAGAGGTTGTACACAAATTTCACCTATTTTTCCAAAAGTTTTATACATACTTCATGTGGGACCAATCTAATATAAATGTGTTTTTGCTCACAGTACGCGGATAATACAGCCCTGAGAGCCATTCTTGAGAAAAGTTTCTTGTTTCAACTGATCCTTAGTGCCGTTTACAGCGTGGACACCTTTTTCTGTTTAGGGTAACTAGCTGTGGATTGTTATTTCTCTATATTTTAAGAGGCTATTGGAAAGGTCGTGTCGATTTGTGATACCTACTGTGGAACACAGTTTTCACGATACTTTATAATGTAACCAATTAGTTTATACAATTTAATAACATCGTTGGACGTTATCGGTGTCAATAAACTGTTACAATTACCAACATTATAAGAGCGTAGAAAAATTGTTTTATTAAGATAAGCTCCACGAGTACATTCGATTAAGATGATTCGGAGATGGAGCTTTACCAACTGAGAATGCAATTTTGTCAAATGACAATAACGAGAACGCAATCAAAACGCTGATACAATATTTTATGTTCCAAGAACAGTAAGCAATCCGAGAGATTAATTATTGGTAATGAATGCTAATTTGTCTTGTAGATTTTAACAAGATTTGTAGTTAATGTATTATATTACATAACAAACAAGCTATTGCCGGCGGCTTCGCTCGCGTTTTGATCTGACTTATCCCTCGAAAACGGTAATTTTTATCCTTTGTGTATTCCTGACATGAACATTCCTAACAGATATTATGCAAATGTCCACAAATTTTGAATAATCTGTTAATCCACATCATAGCAAAATTTGCGTATATCAGATGGACGTTCCGTTAGTTTTAACCGTTCTACTATTGCTATTTCAATATTACATAGATATAGATTCAAATATTACATGCATATAGATTTCAATATATTTTTTCAGTGGTATGTTGGTAACATTTCTATACTTCCGTACGAACGCGAAAGGAAGTCTGGACGTATTAACCAAAGGTCGAAAGAAAGTTGCTTCTGTATTCTTACAGTTCTTTGGCCTAATGGGCTACAGATTTGCCAGGTAAGTCAAATTAAAACCTTGTATTTATAATTGTATATACACTTTTCGGTGGGAAAAATACAAAACTGCGGATAACTCGTGGTTTGAAATCGACAATGCGTCGTGGACTTGACGTCTGTAAGTTCTTTTAAAATACCCGAATTTATTAAAATATTTTTGATTTTGATATCTCAATTTTATGCAAGTCGTAACTTATGCTATACTTTACTATGTGGGACCGAATTGATGAAAATTTATAACCTAATTTAATTTGTATCCCATTATAGGATTCAAAACTGTATTAAAATAAACTAGGAAAACAATATCTATGATTTTAATATTTCCAGGTTGACAGTGCCGTATTTGTTCATGCTGGGCGTTGTGGAAGTAACAATGAAGTGGTTCGCGACGAACGCGGTGTTTGAACCGCCAGCGATGGATCACGAAACCTGCCCTAAATATTGGTGGAGAAACTTGTTGTACATAAACACACTGTTTCCAGTCGAACAAATGGTAAAATATATGGTTTTTAACTGTACCAACAATTATCATATAAAAATATAATATTTTAGATATCATTACTAATGTTACGAAGGTAAAATGGATTCGGGACAACCATATTAGAATACGGGATGAAGTGTAGACAAAAATTAGCACCAGTCGTATATGGTACTGACGAGCCGGCGTCGCATTGAACTTACTTAATATATAGAAATATACATTAGCTACTTTGTAGAAAAATTACAAGGGATTACTATATAATAAGTAGAAAGATAGAAGACAGGTGACTTTGTCCTGCAATAGTAAGGATGATAACCGTAAGCCTTTGCACGGGAATAGATATATATCTATAATGAAAATGCAGTTCCTTTGAAGCTCATTCGCGGCAAAACTATTGAACATACCGACATAGTATTATGACTATCCGATGCGCAATTCTTCGTAAACTTTTCTAAGATATTTCGATTCAATCTGATTCGATTGGCCCTTTGCTATTTTTTCTTAATGCCCATCAAAGCGGGGGAGAATCAGCTCATATATCATAGAAACAATTGTTTAAGGATTGGAACCATTCACAAGCAGCTTGGTAGCAGCGTCGATGGTACTACGCTATTCGTGCATGATACGATTTTACTTCTAGTGACTTTGTTATTTTTATAATTATGAAAGGTATTACTTTTACTTAAATGGAACCATTAATTTATAAGTGAACATTTTTTTATTCCAGTGCATGTTGTGGAGTTGGTACTTATCGGACGATACACAATTTTATGCAGTCAGTGCTATTCTACTGATTCTCTCAACGAGGTAATAATATAAAACGGATGCGTGTACACGCGCTAGAAAGGAAATTTCCTTAGGTTATATAAACAGTTTTATAGATATGATTATGTAGTGTAACGCACACCTTCCTTGTAGCATTACTACTTTTTTTTTTATATTATAGGGGGCAAACGAACAGGTGAGTCACCTGATGGTAAGTGATCACCGCCGTCCATAGACACTAGCAACACCAGGGGAGTCGCAAGTGCGTTGCCGGCGTTTTAATATATGTAGGCCTCCGGCGCTCTCACTGGCCGAACGAAACGCAACAGTGCAAGCACTGTTACTTCACGTCGGTTTTCTGTGAGAGGGTGGTACTACCCCGGGCGAGCCGACCCATTCATGCTGAAACCAGTAATAGCTTCAGCGTAGCTCTATCACCTGTCAACCAACTGTCTATTATCCAGTTTATGTATACCCATGATATACGTACATAGTTACACGTAATCAATTTCTTAGTATGATAGACTAACCAAAACCGTAACAGCAATATTCCTATCACTACAAAAATAATAATTAAAAAGATACTAATGTTTACGTAATACCATACCATTCCATCCAGTACAGTACAGTTCCGAAAACTATCAGGATTAATAAACACCTGGCCATCATCGAAAACTTACAAATACCAAAACTGCGCTAATTTATCGTAAGAAGGTTATTTTTTTTCCTTTAGAACTTTTGTCTAGAATAACTCTAATACGTGTCGTGTTGTGTGAATTTGAATGTTGTGCTATGAAAGAATACACGTGGCAGAGACATAAATGTTAAAATAGATGTAGAGTGTAACTAGAATCTGTAAGATCGGGAATGAGTCCTTCAGAGAAAATTTACTAATAACACCAGCGACAGGGAAGTTGAGTAGTAACAGGATAGCTTGGTATGGATATATGTGCAAGAGAAATCAAACTCATAAAAGTAGAAAAGGTTAATGTTAGGACTAACGGATATATCATTTCTACCTACAAAACTAACAGCTATCAGTCTGTCTTGAACAGAAGTAACAAAGTAAAATGATTTTGGACCAGGTTTGAGGCACGTAGAATGTTATCACTATGATGAGTGTTTCACTAAATAAACAAACACTTCAAACTACTTCTTTGTTCACAGCCATTTCAAGCTGTCGGTGTCACTTACCGGTGTGTTCTTCATATCTTCGCTCATGACTACTGGTTACGTATCGTGGAGCAACGACCACGTCCCCAACAGTGAAGATCCCTTCACACAGTTCGACAAGATATATGATAAACCTTGGACTAGACTCGGGCCTTATCTCGTCGGCATGCTCACTGGATGGATACTGTTCAAAACAAACTTGAAGATACGAATGAGTAGGGTGAGTGGATATAGATGATATGTTAAAAAGTGTTAAAAATGTTCGATTTGAAATATCACAAGATGAAACTAGCGCGCCTAGTCTTGTCTTTAATAGTACTTTATAGCAACGAACCTTTTTGTCGAAGATGACTTCATAACATATTAACAATAGATTCGGATAAAATCGATCACAATCACTTTTTTTCCCTTCCGCTCTTTTCATAAACTTACCTTCTTTTTCACTTCAAAATTTTCCTCTGCACTCTACATCAATAACGATGATATGTAAGTGTCCCATCTTTAGTCCATCATAATCTTCTTGACCTTATCCCACTAAAGTAGGGTCGGCACAACATGTTTTCCATTTCCACTCTTTTCTGTCAAATGTCATCTCAGTATTTACACCTATTACACTCATATCATTTTTCACACAATCTATCCATACCTTCTTCGATCTTCCTCTGCTCCTGCATCCGTCCATTTTCAAATTCAAAATATTTTTTTGTTACATGACTTTCATCTCTTCTCATAATATGCCCGTACCATGCTAGCCCATTACTCCTCAACTTCTCTGTCACTAGTGCTATTTTCAAAATTCTTCTGATATCTTAATCTTACCCATTCCGGATACACTACACATCTATACATATAATAAAAATGAAGTGTCTCTATGTAATATCAAAACAACGACTTTTTACTGACTGGATATGAACATATACACGATACTGATAACAAAAACACATTTTAAGAAAAAATCGTCTGTCTGTCTATTTGTTCCGGGTAATCTCCGAAACGGCTGAGCCGATTTTGACAAAAATTTCACTGACGTATAGATAAAATTACAGCGGGTGACATAGGCTACTTTATTTTAGACTAGCTATCATTCGTGGCTTGGTCTATAATACTATCTTCAAAACGATTGGACCTATTTCCATGGGACTTTCACTGACAGATAGCTGACCTTATAAGAAGTAATTTACAACTATTAAAGAAACGCATGCGGAGTTGCGGGCAACAGCTAGTCCATCTTAAAATTCGCATTTCTGCCACATTAATCTTTTCTCATCCGTTTCTTTCGTAGCCCAGCCATTCGGATCTATATAACACGACCGGTCTTATTATAGATTTACACACCTTCCCCTTGAGTTTCAACAGCATTCGTGGATCATAAACTACCCCAGACACCTTTTGCCTTTTGTCCATATTATAAAAATTTTACTTCACTACTTTATCACAATTACACTATAAACATAAGCTAACATATAAACCATTGAAGTATGCGTAATATATATGATATATCCCCCATCCTTTATCACTCGAAGCGATGGTAGTACGGAAGTTTGAACTGCTGTAATGGGCAGGAGATTTCGATAAAGGAAAATGTCGTGAAGAAATCATAGTATAATGCCTTTTCTAATACCCGCCTGATTATCTACCGTCCTTGATTTAAACCTCCTCGCCTAACATCTATAGATGTGCTTCAGCAGCAGTATTTGAGAACCAGTCCTCGTCTAAGTTAAATGTATTAGCATCTGAGGTAACGTCGTTACCTAAGATCAGCTGAGATTGTGGTCGTACGCAAAAATATATGAAGCATAAAAAAGAAAATTAATCTTAATTACTTCACATTTTCATGAGGATGACATAATAATCCTATAAAATTGTGACATATTTCCAATGTGGAATCGCCTGTCTAATGTAATATAAAACGATCTAAAAATGGTTGTATTGTAGATTTGGGCGTGGGTTGGCTGGTTGGTATGCATAGGAACATTCCTTTTCCTAATATTCGGCCTTTACAAAACTGAGCTGAGCGCCGCAGCAGCTGCCGTTTATAGCGCGCTCTCTCACTCGCTGTGGGCTGCGGCAGTTGGATGGATCATAATCGCTTGCTCCACTGGACATGGTGGTGAGTATCTGATATTCGTAAACTGAATACCAATCGTAATCACCCATTTGTTTATCTATGCATTATTGACTGTCAATGTGACATATATTAGAAGTTTATATATGTTTATTTTTAAGGTTGGATCCGTCCTATACTGTCAGCGCCCTTCCTATACCCGTTCTCACGTGTGACGTATTGTGCGTACTTGGTACATCCCGTAGTACTACGTTACGTCGCTATGCACCTCACTCATCCTATACACCTTGGCGAACTGCTCGTGGTGAGTTGTTTACTCTTTCTGATTTAATCGTTGATATTTTTAATTACTTACATGTGTTGTATTTGTCTGTATTTTGATCTTTACATCTGCATGTTCAGATTACCGTATAGAATCTAATACCGTAATATATTTAATACACCAACACAGAACTGATGTATGTTTACCGTAAAAAATCTATAATCACTTTTTTTTTAATGTAGCAAATTGATTGCTATTACAACTTCTTTCATTTCTTGTTGCATTAGGCATGTTTTAGTTTTAGGTCTTCACTATGTGACCTTTTAATGTAAATGAATTAGGTAATTGGATCGCCCTTATAGATAAATATAATGACTGCGCTCCAGATAATGAGATGTGTTTCTGGCCTGCATCTCATTGATCAAGTACGGAGCATGCAGACGCTTTTCTAGAATATAACGCTGTCATTATATATTTATAAGGGCGATCCATGATCCGGCTCGAAAGACCAATGAAGGGGCTGCTGGGACCGTCTAAATAGGTCGCAACAGGAAGGATGCTGTGAAAATAAAAATGTATGGAAAAATGCGTGAAGGGAAGAAAGAGAGCGTGGAGCGGTAGGTGGTCTTGCCTATAAATAAATATAATAACAAAGACCCCAAATAAAAAGCGTTCACTAACCTGCAAACTCAGCACCTCGAACGGATCAGCGGCGTCTCAGGATCTCACTCTCAAGAAGAGCGATAGCGGCGTCAATATCAGTACAAGCGATACAAAGAATATAGTGGTTTTTGTAGAGAGAGCGTTTCGACGTCCAATGCGTATTATATACTGATGTTGCGGTTCTTCGGAGTATAATTTTCTCCGTTAAATGTGCGATGTACAAAGCGAAAAATATATATATAAATATATATGTGCGGTATGTGGCTGCGGTATAAATAATTTTTATAGTTCTGACATTTTCGTCGAAATGACAGCGTTATATTCTAGAAAAGCGTCTGCATGCTCCGTACTTGATCAATGAGAAGCAGGCCAGAAAACGTCTCATTATCTGGAACGCAGTCATTATATTTATTTATAAGGGCGATCCAGTAATGTTTAATGTAATGTTTAAAGGTAATGCCATACCAACGAAAAATAGGAGTCATAACACTATTCAGAACAGGTTTTTAATGAAACAATGAGACCGAGCTTACTGTGAAGGATAAGGCAATGGAATCAGGGTGATGGAAAAGCATTGACTTTTGAAGTGAAAACTTCTTTAGCCCTATTGTTATTTGTTACTCGTTGAAACGACAATGCGACATTCAAAAGAGGCAAACATAAAATTTTACGTGCGAGAAAACGAAATAGAATGCATAATATAGTAATTCTTATTATGTTTCTACCTGTGTTAACACGTGTATAATATGTGTGTGTGTGTATGTATTAGGAAGCCTTTAGAAAAGGCGTTCGTATAGGTAGCGTGGTGTATTGTTAACGTGTATGTTTATATAAATATCTTAACATTTTTTTAACGTTTCACTTCTACCGCGTGTGAACTGCACACGTTTTTTTATTTACTTCTATACATCTATATGAATAATTAAACAATATATAACAGTAAAATGTAATATTATTTATTTTGTGATCGTGATATTACTTGAATCTATCTCCTTCGCTATTTTTGATATACTTCATTTAAATCCTATCCCATAGATATTTTGTAAATACTGTATAGATGCAACTACTTATTTTAATGTTTCTTTACCTTTATTTTTCAGTTTGTCCTATTCCTGGGTTTGACTGTGATGTCGTATTTCTTCGCGTTCCTAATTTCCGTGGCTTTCGAAGCACCCATCGTGACAATGTTGAAGATACTATCGCCGCAGAGGAAGCCACATCGCGTGTGACACAGTGAATTGTAGGCAAAACGTACAAATTATTTTAACGATAACAGTGAAACCAACGTCGTTTCACTAAATGTGATAAATAAGTGTGAACTTTTTAAATAGCTTTAATTTTATCGTGCTGAGATTTATCGTCGAATGGTAATAAGCGTTACAAACATTGGCGGGAAGGGTATTTCTGAATATCGGACACCAAACTTGGTTAAACTTCACAGGATTTAATAAACGCTGTGATAAATATCGTATAAATATATTAAAGAAGCATATTTTTTGATCGAAATATCATACAATACACTACACAATATAGGCGAACTGCATATGAAAAACAAAAGTAGTCCAGGAAGGAATTATTAGCATATAAGGAAGGTCTTAAAGCTTCAAAGTTTTAATTGAGAGACGATGAAACATATTTACAGTCAACTTCTTAAAAAAAGAAACTATTTGGTAGTGAAATAATAATGATCTTGCATTTTCAACTATTACTTCACTATAGGAGATTTTAACTCGTACCACAATTTTAAACGAACTGATTTTTTAATACTTTCTAAATAGCGTTTGGTCATAAGCTCACCTGATATTAAATGGCGATGTGGTCTAAGATAATTACGCTAAACTTAAGGAAAATTGGCTCTAAAGGGCTGCTAACGGAACACAATTATAGAGTGACAGAATTTAAACTTGAGGATGGTAGGTAGCCAAGTAAGCATTATAAAGAGCTTTACCAACGTGCTACAGTTTCATCATGAGTTTTTCCTTCATCAAAAACTTCGGCTCAGTACAGGGTTTCGAATCTACATCGATTGACACGGTATCACGATATACTGCTTCTGATTCACCTCTTTTCAGCATTAAATCGTTGGGCGTAATTTAAAAAGTATTGAGTAAAAAATAGAGAAAAACGCAGGATATAGTCAATTGATTCGAGACAGGATAAAGCGGATATAAAAAAATAATGAAGTTTGTACACACTACTGAATCACTCGGTAGCATCGCAAAGATGATATCATGACAACCATATTAATAAATAAAAAGCTGATTAGATTTATACAATGTATAATACAGATAATGTAAATAAATATAATTTTAGAACTTAACTCTACATATATATGTACATAAGGTGTAAATATTATAATGTTAATTTAAGTTTCATAATAAATATACTATATTATTTTTATACAAAATTTATTTAGTTATTTTATTTTTAATATAGTCACTTTGACCTGTTGATAATTGTCCACAAATCGGAACCGGATTTTTGTACTTTGTACAATAAGTCCTGTCAAATTTAAATTTAAGGTTTAGGATATTTTATACAAGTACATCTTAGTTGTAACTGGTTATAAATAAACATACACATGTAAAAAGTATGTAAGTAGTACTTAAAGTCGACTTTATGTAATACATATTTTATTATACATCATTCTATAGAAAGTGGAAAGGCTCTTAAATCTATCGACAAAGTTACCACAATGAACACAGAATATATACATTTCAAAAACGTCTACCAATTTTTTCCATTAATTAAGCTTATAGCAGATAATGTAGGTGACATTTTATATAAAACAAGTTAGCAACCCCCGATGGCTTTGATCAACTACCACACAATGAAAGTCAAGTGGATCAATCACAGAATAAAAAATTAACTATTCGCTATTTTATGTACATAAGCTGATTTTATTATCTCATAGGTGGTTATTGTTCTTACACTACACTACATTTGACAACAAATGGAGTGAGCTTATTTTCCCAAAACAATAGTCTATATAAAACTGTTCTATTGACGATAAACAAAATATTAATATTATAATTAAATATTAATCAGTCAGGCTATTGACGCACAATCCGAGAGCCTTCTCAGGAGGCTGCAACATGGCATTTCCACGAGTAGCGATAAGACCAATGCTCCGAGTATAGTTAGAACGCACGTCCCCGCGAAGTACATCCACTAGGAAACGTCAAACATATACTGTGAATACGACGTATTACAGGGAAATATCCAAAATTGTAGCCATCATTAGGTTTAGAGAATGTCGAGACTTTAAATAATACAAACTTAGTCAGGTTAGGTTATATGTCTTAAGAAATTCTTCAATTTCATACTAGTGCTATAGGATTACATCATATCCTAACTAACATTATAAATGCGAATGTGAGTTTGTTTATTTGTTACGTTTTCACACTTCGACTACTCAACCGATCGTCATATAATTTTGTACACTCTTTGCCAGGAGTACAGATAAGTATTATTCCCGAGAAAGAGATCAAATCAACCTGAATGCGAACGAAGCTGGGAGTTGAAGTTAGTATCATACATGATACAACAACGTTTACCTACGTACAATATTAGAATCAACACATTCTTTTTGAAATGATCGAACACAAGGATCTAATGGGACCGCTTGATACCTTCTAGAATAATTATGTCCTTCTTTCTAATAATTCATGAGTACTATTAAAACTATTAGCATACTTAAATAAAAGTGGTGTTTAAGCTTACACAGTGCCGGAAAATAGTCATATTCCCCACAATATTGTATACCCTGTTATATAACAAAAGAAATATCCAAAGTTGGTGAAACATAAGATATAATAACTTGGATCAGTGCAATGCACTTCTGAATCTGTTTACATTCGATCTACGTTATTGCATTCATCATTTTTTCTCCATTCCTGTCTATAGATTTGTGTTTCAACGATCATACTAAATTTGATTACAACAAAATTCACATTAAGTTGAGATAATTAAAGATGGAAAGCGTGAATATGTTTTGTTATATAACTTCATTTATTTTGGTAAAGTACCAAAATAGTTAGTACTGACGTACTCCGGCAAGTCTGACAGGAAATGACATGACTTCGATGACAACGTGTATACTTACAATACAAAGAGTGTACGAACAGGCGCTGGAGTCCATGCCGAGCAGCAAGCTACGTGCAACCACCACATGTAGGAGCAGCATGCCGTAGCAGAGCCTGCTCAGTGCAGCAATACTCCTACTGCCCAGAATTTCTCGGAAAAATCCTACAAATTATCACACAATCAAAATCCTACCTGTCAACTCAGCACGATTGAGGACTAAAAAAGAGTTAATTAAGTTATTCAGACTAAAACATAAGTATCATTCAAGATCACAAAGTACGGAAACCCACGAGATTATGATACTTACTCCTCGCTGCGGACTAGACTGAAGGTTTCAACAAGTATTTGTTACAAAACCCATATGTCGAATATTGAAGCTGATTTAAGCTCAAATATGAAAGCTTTCTGGCCATACACCAAAAGTAAAAAAATGACGAATTTTATTCATAATACTATGTCCTCAATTACACAGCTAACACAGGTAGTGACGTTGTCAATCTCTTCGCAGAATACTTTTCTTCCGTTTATAATAACTGTCCTGTTATAAACTATACACCTAATTTCACTCCTTCAAATTACTCTTTATATGAGTTACAGATACCAATGCACTCTGTCTACGTCCGATTAAAAAATGTTGACATCCCGAAAAGTACAGGACCCGACGGTATTCCCCCTTTCTTTGTTCGCCAATGTGCAGAAGCTCTTGTTAAACCCCTAACAGTAATCTTTAACAAATCTTTAAACGATGGTATTTTCCTTCTCAATGGAAAATAACTTCCATATATAAGTCAGGTAACAAAAAAGAAAGTTGAAAACTACCGTCCAATAAGTATCATGAGCTGCTTTGCAAAGGTTTTTGAAAGTTTAGTATTCCACCATCTTTACAATCATTTACGAGATAAGATCAGTTCAAAACAACATGGTTTTGTTTCGGGACCCTCTACGAGCTCCAATCTAATAGAATATATGAACTATTTATGTGAATCTTTTAACGAGAAAATACAGGTTGATGCCATTTATACAAACTTTTCAAAAGCCTTTGATCGTGTCAATCACTCTGTTCTTTTAGCAAAACTGTCTCATTTTGGGTATTCACGGTGACCTTCACAGATGGATAAGTTCATATTTATCAAACAGGTCACAGTTGGTTGTACTTTTTGGATTCGGTACCATTTCTTGCTACATCAGGTGTACCGCAAGGTTCCAATTTAGGCCCTGTCTTATTTTTAACATTTATCAACGATCTCTTGGATTCATTGAATTGTAAATATCTGGCATATGCCGATGATATCAAAATTTTTCATAAGATTTATGGAGACAATGACTCCTTTAAGCTCCAAAATAACCTTAATATCATACAATGTTGGTGTGTCGAGAATGGTATGGCACTAAATATACAGAAGTGTCAAGCTATCACGTTCACTAAAAAGAAAACTCGGTATACTTTTACTTATAATATTCAAGGAATCAACATTGATCGAACTGACATAGTGCGAGATCTAGGTGTCATGATTGATTTGAACTTATCATTTAGATCACACTTCGACTATACCACAAGCAAAGCTAATAGAATGCTCGGATTTGTTACACGTACTGCCAAGCCATTTAAGTCTGCTGACTCATGCATTATGATGTATATTTCTTTGGTTCGTAGTATTCTAGAATATTGTTCATCAGTATGGTCCCCGTTCTATAAAACTCATGTAGACATGATTGAGTCCGTCCAGCGTCGCTTTCTACGGATACTGTGCGGTAAACTTGGTCTCAGAAATAAAATCAGAAAAAAAGATAGACTTCACAAATTCAGTGTTAAAAGTCTCGAAGAGCGTAGATCTGACTTATGTATACTTCACAACATAGTTAACGGAACCTTCAGCAGCGATCTGCTTGGGCAAATTTATTTTAGAATACCTACTCGTTCAGTAAGAGTGCATCAGTTATTTAGTTCTAGCATTTAATAATAACGTTTCAAAAAACAATCCGCTGTTTCGAATGTGCTGCTACTATAATCAATTTTGTGTTCACCAAGACATATTTCACTATAGTCTAAGAAATTTTAAGAGGTTTGTATCTGAATCATAAATATCAGTTTATCATATATATGTCATAGTATTCCATTGTATATCGTTAATAAACTCATTTTAGGCTAACTGTGTTTATTGTTAAAACTAAATATGTTGTGTACAATTTTTAATTGGATTTCAGAGTTTTGCTATGAATGTAATTATCAATCTGTAATCTGTAATTGTACCTTATTGTAAAAAATAAAATAAATAAAAAAGTGATATGAATACTTTTGATGGAGTTTCTCGAAGGTTTCCAAAATCATAAAGGAAGTGCCTACTAATTCTTACGAAAAGTTTGTCGATAAGTACTGCTATTTTCAAAGCATCAGAGATTTTCGAGTAATCATACCGGCATAGTTAGATGAGCAAATGAGTGCCGGCCATAACAACGAAAGGGCGCAACACGCGTGCGCGCACGACCACAGCCACGGCCGCACCTGTGCGAGCGCAGCGCACAGCACCGCCGCCGACAGTGACGTCATCCATAACACACATGACGTCATCTATATAATTATCGATCTCACATTACTACAATGTAGGTACACACTTAAAAAAAAACAATATATTTATCCAACACACGAAAAGTCAAGTATTAGGTATAATAGGCAAGCAGAATGTCATCCATTTTTGACCTACCCCTCCCCATTGTCAGCAAAAATAAGCTATTTCTCCCTCCCTCTTATGCTTACATAAGGATACATTTATTTATAAATTTGCCAGTGTCCTTGTTAATTTCATATTTTATATGTGTAATAAAATTTAAACACTGATAGATGCATAATCCGGTCCTTGATGAATAAAGAGATTAATTAAACAATACCTTTGAAACTTTTAGTTTCCCGTTAACTGAATGTACCAGCCAGCCAGTGAACACTCCGATAAAGTAAGGAGCAACGCGAGCCAGAGGCCGGTCGATGAAAGAGGAGTACGCGGAGTACGCGTTCGAAAAACTAAAATAAAACCAAAAAAAAAAACAGAAGTGATAACATGCTTCAGAACTGCTTTTAATGAAACAATGAAACCAAGCTTTCTGTAAAGATTATACTCGTACACTATGAATCAGGGTGATGGGAAAGCATTGACTTTTTGAATTGAAAAATTCTTTAGCTCCGTTGCAATTTGATACTCGATGAAACGAAAAGTGACGAAAGCAACATTAAAAAGAAACAAACATAGACGTCTATACGATTTAACGTGGCAGGGAATCAGACAGAATACTTTATACAGTGTTTCTTATTACTTACTATGTTTTTATGTATGTTTTACTACGTTTTGTCTTATTATCTTTGTACATGTGTAAATACGTAGGTATTGTGTGTGCTCGTATTACGAAGCTTTGAGCAGAGGCGTCATAGCCAGCATATTGTATTCTTCATGTGTATGTTTATAAGAATATTTTTACATTTTTTAAGAGTTCCACTTCTACTGCGTGTGAGCTGTACACGATTTTTTTAAGAAATACAATAAAATGACGACATTGTGTATGATGGCATGTCCCAAGAATAATAATCGAGAGATCGGGAATCACCACTGTCATGCCGACCTGCAAGCCTGTCGCCTGCTGACTGACACTGACTGATCCCAAAACGCGATAATACCGGAAAAGGATCACTTTTACGCTTTAATCACTATGTGTATGGTGGCCGCGACCTAGTTCGATACCGGTCTATATCTTAGTTACTATATGTAGTTATACGGTCTCATGATAACGCTCTGTAAACATAATTGCATAATTCTCGCTGGTGTTCGTATAACTACGTCATAGAACTCGTCATAGGAACGACCAGTTTACATGTTTAGTATAAGTAAAATCTTAAAACAGTTGTTCTGTATATCTGCTTGTGGACAGAACCCTCATTTTAGTATTAATCAAATAAAACTATTGGTAATTAATAAAAAAAAAAATTTTAACACTCTTGTATACATTTCACCTGTATGTTTGTAACTGACTCTTTTTAGTATGTTTGTAACTGACTCTTTAGCTTCGATTTTGCCCTTTTTTAAGCGACCAGATTTAAATAAAACTTGATAGTCAAGTTAAGCAAATCGAACTATAAGGCGAAAAATAAATTATAGTTAAAAAAACTAAAAAAAAAACACGCTTTTAGAGATAAACAAGCTAAAAAAGAATTTTTAGTATAAGAATAAAATTAGTGATGTGAAAATTAATGTCATTGTTATAACAGCATAGGGTGCTTTGTATGACATTTTTAAGCTAACTACGTTTGGTTACTATACTGTTGGTTACGAAACGCAGAATTAATTTAAAAATATCATAAAAAGCACCACATGCTTTTATAATAGTGACATTAATTTTCGTATCAGTAATTTTATTCATATACTAAGAGTTATTTTTTACTTTGATTATATCTAAAAGCGTGTTTTTTAGTTTTTTTAAGCTATAATTTATTTACAACTACAATCGCTCCCGTAAACTTGACTATGTACACCGACTGATACTCTGAAAGGTGACTAGACTATTTTTTATTCTTATTAAATTTTAACACTAACTATGTCGGAATTAGTTGCTGGTAATAGATAAGAATCCACACTTACAATAATCCATCCTCTATATAAGATGCCATAATATCGGTCGCAGTGGCGGCAAGTAAGACGACGAACGCTAACATAGCGACTAGTCGGGCGCGCATGCTCGTGAACATGTTGGAGGACACGCTCGCCGCGCACGCTAGCGCGCCGACAGCGTGTAGCTGAGTCTCCGTTGACATGTACCAGGATATTTGCATGCACTGAAACATTTTTACCACACATTCTATATCTACGCAAATATATAAAATTGAAGTGAGTTTATGTAATGTCAAAATAACAGATTTTCGCTAAATGCATATTATTGTGTATACGGTACATATAAAAGAAAGCCAATTTTAAAAACTTTTATTTATCTGTCTGTTTATGTGTTTGTTCCAGTTAATCACTAAAACGCTTGGTCCGATTTTGAGGCGACTTTCACTGGCAGATAGCTGATATTATAGGTAGTTCATTTTAGACTAGCTGTGATGCGCGATGGCGGCCGCGCTGTGTTTAGCAAAAATAAATTTGCTCAGTGTGAAACGGTGCGTGGGGTGCACGCGATTCTGCACATTACTTCTTTAGTATATTATATGTACGCGAAACCCTAATTCCTGTTCTATATATTAGGTAATGTAACAAAACAAATAGTAAAATTTAGTAAAACACATACACCTGTGACTTAAAAAAAAATCATGTAAACTGGTTTAATGGGATGAGTTATAAGGTAGATTAACGGATTACTTTGCCGGTTGGTAGAACGCTGTAACGTAAAATAGACAGAAGGACATCGCGTTAAACAAAATGTACGAATAAAGATTCACCTGACGTTCTCCAGAATACATGTTGGATATAAAGAGCAAGTTACGCCACCAATAGGCATGGCAATGGTCGTGGTCACCATCCGGCAGTGTGAGCACAGCGGTAGTGTGGAACACGCGAGCTGTCACCGCTGACAACACGATCGCGTACCCGTACGATGGTACCATCCTAAAAACGTTACCGACGTTACTCGTAGTCACCTATAATCTGTTCTATTCTATACTCTGTATACAAAACTTGATCCAAGCAAACAAAGGATAAGTCATCAATCGTGGGACCAAAACACAATGGGGTTCTAAAAATAGCCCGTCTCGAACTATATCGAATCGTTCGAGCAATGACACCCGCATACCAGAGATTTCCACCCTCCCTTATTGACATATATATCACCAATGTCTATCCGAGTATAGTCACTCGGGTGACTGCCTTAAGCACTCCTCTTAGTAGTCCGGTGAAACTAGAGATCTGTCAAGCCAACAGTGTAGTCGGTTCGAAAATAAAAGTATAGCCAAAATTATCAGACTTGAAATACATAAACACTTTCGTGTGACACATATGAAGGTACGCATATGTGTGTCACTAAAGTATACATTTATGGTTAGCTTAGTTTGCATGGTTAGATTAGTTCTATTCGAGTTAGAGGACTATAGCCCAAGCCGAGGATCGACCACTTTGGCACTCATGAGATTGTTGCCATTCGGTTAAGTGTCCTAAGCACCAGCCCTAAAGCCCAGTGAAGCTGTGAAGTCCCGTCAGACTAACGGCGGATAGTCAGTTCGAAAAAAGAAGTCGGACTATAGTACTAAACTAGAGATCGGTAGAAATACGAAGAGACACAAGACGAACAGAACTGCGACTACGGCGTTATAAGGTATGCATGAGAATGCAGTTTTATTATAGTTTGCTTTATCCACTTACATATTATAATAGTAAAATCATATAGTAATAAGCTATATAAGCAGTGAGCTTTAAAATGACTGATGATGATGACGAAATGAATAAAGGTGACAATTTGCATGTATTTCAAATTACAAAACGAGCGTACAAAAAATTATTTAGATTTGTTATCATAAAATTACCTGATAATTCGATTGGCGACGAAGCAGGCAATCAATAAAACCTGGCCACAGGATCCACCGATACTAACCAACTCCTCGACACTATAAAGACTCTTCAAATAGAAGAAGTGATGTGAACTGAACAGACCACTGAAAGGAAAAAATTGCCGTTTTATTCTATTCTTTCGCAAAATTTTAAAGTGTTTACAATAATATTCATGTTTTTATCTATGGATGTAATAAATAAATTTAAAAAAGTGTGTACGTGCTCATGACCGCACGCAGGTAATGAAAACTTCTTTATAAAAAGTACAAAGCTAATATCACGCGGTGTTCCCAGCAATCATCCATCCAAGTACAGACAGCGCCCGAAATTGCTTAACTTCGGTAATCGGACGAAAACCGGTATTTTCAACGCTATACCCGACGCAGTGTTTACTCTCACCACTTCTCATTACACGAAAAGGTTACAGACCAGAATTTCAAAGCCCTCTCATAAGAAGTTTTACTTCAATAGTCACCTGGAAGTGGGCACCATTACTTGTTATTGCAGAGCCTTCCACTACAACGTTCAAACAACCATTAACAATCTATAAACTACGTCATATGAATTTCATGAAAGCCCTTTCCCAATTCTAGTCACAAATAGTCACATTGTACAAGGTCCAGGTTTGATACCACATATTTTGAAATTTAGAAACGATTAAGTAGTTCCAAACACTTTCAAAATAAATTTCATACTTCTAATTACATTTGTTTTTCATAAAACCGAAAATAAATTATTTTTTCAGGTTTTTCTTTATCGTCTTAGTTGGAGTTTAGAATTTTTTATACATGCTACGTCACAAAGCATTACTTGTTACACGATGTTAGACTAATGATCCGCTCCTTAACGTTGGGAGTATGAAAAATTATGGATAACCCCAATGTAACAATAATAACGCATCTTCACACTGAATTCGTCACAAGCCTCCAAAATTATAATTACTGGCTGCTATAGATACAAATATGACTTTTGAAATACTCAAAACTGTATTTGGTATAACCAAAATTCTACAATTTTGATAAAATATGCATAAATAACCTTAATTGAGATAACATAACAAAATCATTTTTTACCTTACAAAAAATAATACATCGAATGCTATCGTCCCCGTAGCTAATGCATAATATACGTTGTTCCTTTCATTTATATCACGAGTATTTCCTAAAAACAATAAAATCAATTAGAAATAAATGTGATCAATAAAATAATTCATTAAAAGCAATTTACTTTTAAATCTTACCAGAAATCGAGTTCACCATAACAGACACGTGTACGCAGATAATTAAAAGCGTAGCGACTATTTTAAATCCGTGCATCAAAGCCAATTCTTTATTCGCAGTGTCTTTATTAAATATTCTTCTCCAAGAATACACAAGTGAGAAACATAGGAACAGCCGACAAAGTATATTTTTCCATTTATCTTCTATCGGTGAATTGTCATACTTAGGTCGTGGACATACGGATATGTTATCTACTGGTCGTGAATTAATACACTGCTTTTTATATTTTCCACATCTTTTACAGCTGCCTGTATTGACATCGACAGGTATAGCGTCCAGGGTAATCGAGAGAGGCATTTCATTGTTATACTTCCTTGCTGTTAGAACTTCCACGTTTCCATTATCATCAGACGTGATGTTCGTAGCGACCGTTTCGTCTCTTGCGATAAATTTTAAACCCGTTTTACCTTTTTCCGTTTTCTCATTTTCATCATACACTTTCCTACCGATACTAACAGTTTTGTTTTCAATTTTATTAAACTTTTCCAAGTCGAAAGTCCTAGATTTCTTAACGTACGGCAGAAACTTTGTCAAATCAAGATCGTAAGATGTAGCCGCTACCGTTAATAAAGTTAATATACATGTGAAAACTATAAGTGTAATTGCTCCAACATCGCTATCCATATGATACTTGTCTAAACGCCTCAACGTAATAAGACTCACAGTACGCGGTAATGTTTTATTCGATTTTAGATTATCATTGATCATAATAGAGAAATTAATCAATGACTCTATGTCATTGTTGGAGCAAGACCGTGGTAAGCACACACCGAGAATAATGTCGTAAAACTGGAAGAAAACAAATTAAGTCATTTCAAAGGAGCAAAACAAATTACGAAAGTGTTAAGAATAAAATGTCTATTTTATGTATTTACTTGATTTGATATATCTACTATGACATTCGTAAGAGTTTACCCCAAAAATAAAGAGATTGTAAAGAACTGAGGGGAAATTTAAGGGGACAAAATGTTCAAATGTT
This sequence comes from Antheraea assamensis, assembly GCA_035772565.1. Taxonomy (NCBI): domain Eukaryota; kingdom Metazoa; phylum Arthropoda; class Insecta; order Lepidoptera; family Saturniidae; genus Antheraea; species Antheraea assamensis. The sequence goes on from JAQQSE010000067.1 coordinate 768,788, forward strand.
TAGGCAAAATCCGGAGATGAAGCAGAGGGCTTTAGCTTTTGGCTTTAGCCAATTTTTGCATAAGGGTATAAATAATTATGAATGTAGAACTAATTATTTTAAGTGTGATAAGTAATATTTTTTTCTAAAACGTAGGTCGTCTGACTGGTCTTTGAAAACCTTACGTGGAAACATTTTGAATTATCTTACCTTTGCCATACCATCTTTGGTAATATTTAAAGCTAGTTCTGCCGTACTGTAAACTAAGCTAATTGGTGGTTGATTGTCTGAAGTGAACCGCGATGTTACTTCTTCGTGGTTTAACGCCCATCGCCAATCGTGCTCACCTAAATTTCGTAAAAATAAATTACCACCTACTGAATGCAGATATGGGATTATGTATGGTAATTCTTTGTCTTTCTATATTTCTTTAGATTCAAAATAAAAAAAAGTCTAAAGTAAATTCGTCTAACAAAATTTTGTTACTGTTAACATATTGTCTTTGGTTCTTAATAATTCCAGTAACAAAAACAAAACAATTTCTGAGGATTGATAGATGTTGTTACATTTTCATGTACAAAGTACTGAACGATTTTTAATGAAACTTTACAGTGAGCTTTGCAGTTAATTTCTATATGCTGTATACAATAATCTTGTGGCTAAGAACGATCGATTCCTAAACTGCTTGAAAGGACACCATTACAATAGTTAAGTTCTACAATCCTCGCCAACCTTTTTGGCCACTCTGAATATAGCTGTAAGTTGCTGGCTTGCGTGTAATATCGTCAACAGTTTTATATAAAAGTACTATTATAGGAATCTAAAATTAGTATATATTTATCCTTATGTTGTCTCCGTGTTACACATATAATATGATGCGTATTTATACCGAAATTTGTGTATTCTGTGCAACTATATTCAGAGCGGCCAAAAAGTTTATCGAGGACTGTTTTTTTATTGTGGTCTTTATAGCTTCTCACAAGGAGATGCTAGGCCATATGGTACTGTTATTTAATAGTTTTCCATTAAGAGAGTAGTGGTCGCCTCATATAACACCATAGATTATTTTTGTGTAACTCCAATCATTTACGCAGATAGCTCTCAGATAGCAGGATTTTTACAACTTACTTGGTAATTATCATTATATTTTGGCTAATTTAAATAAAACGTTTATAAATTATATTCAGTATTATTCTTTAGCTACATTACTATGGAGTTTTATTAAATTCCGCTCAATAATTTTTGTATAACAGAATAAATAACATTCTTACTAAATTTCTCATCCTAACTAATAATATAAATGCTAACGGTTGTTTGTTTGTATGGCTTTCACGACTTTACTGTGAGTAGTTGAGAACCGATTATCATGAAACTATATACATATACGTTGTCAAAAGTACAGAAAACGACATAGGATATCCAAAACCATAATGTTTCCGAGGGATACATCAAATTTGCGAGATTATAATATTAATATGACTTCAGAATACAAAGTACTGTTGATAATAAATAACTTACCGTTGTCGAAATACTTTTCATTTCGTCGTCTTGCCGTAGCATATATTGTGTTGTGATCACTGGTCCGATTCAAACGATCACCAACGAAACTTTTATCCTGATATAACACCAATGGAAGTCTGAATAAGTGAGCCAAGTATACGAGAATTGAGAAAAACAACGTAGTAATTCCGGTTTGCTTACCAAATTCTGACACTCTTCCCTAGATCCAAGCCAAAATCGGTTGCCATTCAGTAAGCCGGCGTGATAACGACCTGATGCGTCGACCACTATAAAGAAATAATCCTTTAAAATGCTACAAACAATTCATAGTATAAAATCCAGTCAATCCAATCAATCTGTGTGTTCCCCAACGTCTTCTAAAGTTTGAAACATCTTCTGATAAGGATTTTACTATCATTTAGATAATTAATTCCGGTAGAGCTTTTATGTATAATCAATACATATTCGCACGCAATTGGTGCGATCGTGTGGGGAACATTGAAGTGCAACGACGAGCCAATGTCAGTAGCATTGAGGCCTCCTTTATGAAGCAATAGCTTTGTTGGTACGGGCATGTTTCACGTATTGCAGATAAGAAAGGTATAAAGCGCATCTTTTATTCAGAGCTTGTTGACGGCAAGCGGAAACAAGGCGGACAACTTCTTAGGTGAAAGATGTGCTGCAGCACCATATAAAAAGGTGTGACATAAATAAGAGAATCTGAGAGACGAACACCTGGGATGTAGAGCTCAGGTAAAATCCAGAGTAAGCAATTTTGAAGCCCGTCAACTAACCATGCTTGTTGCCAAGAGTGATAAATTGAAAGCTCACACACCAGCGCTAATCAATTATTTTTATGAGAACGGTGCCTATACGCACGCACCTTGTCCAAGAAGATTGGTTATATAAGCCACATGAGAGCGCATCAGCATAGGAACTAAACAATCGATGTGGCCGAAATCGGTCTGGAGCATCATCATCATTAAATACATATCATATTTATTAAAAAAGCAGAGAAAAGTTGATATATTAAAAACAATCTGTAAAAGATATTTTTCAAGTGTTTTATCACTAACACTGCATGAAGCGTTGCCTGAGTCCTCTCTCTCTATGACTCGGATATCTTATGAGATACATCTAAATAATATAATTTAGGGTCCTATATCTTAATAAGGGCTACAACAAAATTCCGTTACGTAGGTATATCTCTCAAGGACAATCCATAATGCCCGTTTCTATTTTCTTTCATTCCACCGTAATGCAAGTAGGTAATAAAATATGTTGTCTCTCAAAGAATTCCTAATTCTTCGATGTGTTTGATTTCTACACGATGCCGGGTAAATTTTAATTTATAATCGCTCGTATGTTGTCAGTTTTTTTATACTTTCAATGAATGGCTGAAGCGTGCGTGCGTTACGCAATGCATCACGTAGCAGCTGGAACACGCAACTTGCACGATGCGACACAAACACGCTCGGAGCACTGAACTGTGGAGCATTCACATCGGAAAACGTGAAAGTAGCTTTTATAACACGCACGATAGTAATATCGTTTTGTATACAATACTAACTACACACACCGGTTTCGAACGGGTGCAAATCGAAGCAAATTAAACCAAATCTTCACTTTACAGTACCACCAAACAATGAAATAAAATGGAAATTGGACAACTGAACGTCAACCTGACAATATTTTTGAAGGTGCCTTTCACCGTCTTCTGTCTGTTCAATTTTTCCAAGATTTTTCGTGCAAACCATATCGTAGTATAATAAAAAATTAAGTAAATAAATGCTGCATTTCTGAAATGAGGCACTAATTTTTAGTTATATAGATTAATTTTACTTCAAACAGCAAAATTACAACACTGTCCCTTAAAGTAGGATCAACGGACGTCACCTGCAGAGAGGAAAAAGAAATCATCAATGCTAAATCATACTAAAAAGGGTACCCGCATAACATATTTAAGCAATTTGTAATAGTCATTACAAAAAGTAAGTAGAAAGCAGAGAAAAAAATCGTGGTAATAAAAAAATTGTATTTTCAAAACTAACCGCACTGTGCAGTGGCAGTAAACACAACTATTGGGGTCAATCGTAGCATATTGTTATTGTCAGTTCTGTGTCTAAGTGTTAAATGTCTATGTGTGTATAGTATACAAGCTTTTATTCATCATAATACAAGCTACGCTCGGTTTAGTATGGCTGTATGTAAAAATGCATATAAAATAACTTTAAAATTGTTTTTAATTCAGGCCGTGTTTAGCATTCAGTACCGTATAATTTTATTTTTATGTTTAACCTGTGCATACTTTTTATATGTTTATCAATTATAGTGGTGTACTTCAAAATTTTTTTTATTTTTTATTGTAGCATATTTGTTTACAATAAGCCTAGCGTAATCCATAAACAACAGCGACCACCGAAAGATGGATAATCTATCTCAAAGCGGCACTGTCATGTCGGCCTGCATAAACTTATCTTCACTTCACACTTGCATCATCCGACTTGTAATCAGACGCCACATAGACCTACAATACAAGTGAACATGTGCACCAGTGCACTAATGAACTTGTGGATACGAGACGCCGATTTGAAATTTGTCGTGTCAACAATTGAAATCCTTTTACAGACTCTCTATTTGTTCCAGGGTATATAATTTCATATCACACAAATGAAGAAGTTATTAGATAATAGAGTGTAGAAAATTATTCAAGGGTCCTTCCTTATTGTCCCAAACACGAAAAATGCCTACCATTATATATTTATGAGTTTTTTTTTTAAGTCATTTATCTCAAACGATGGAGAGGGGTGACACTATCAAGTTTTTTGCGCCGGTTCGAAAAAATCGTAGGTCCGGCGCTGCGATTTGTACGATTGAAATTTGAGTGTTAAGACTAAAATCTGCTGTTTGTTTAAAATATATCATAGTACACACTATACTGAGGTTAAATAAGAGGTCCGCGTGTGTGTACAAATTGAACACAAGTAAAAATTCATTTTACATTATTTTATACACGACTGAACGAAAACTTGAAAAGTTACTTTTAATGTCGACTTCGTTCGTGTTAATTTAGTTTGCTAATCGTGTAAAAATACTCCTTATCCTATATATTCTTTCCTATCTCCTCTTCTTCGCAGTCAGATATCATACATTTGGTTCATAATTGTCCAAATGATTATTGCTAATAATGAACATAAAATAAAAGAGTAAGAATCAATTGATTGTTAACGACTTTTGTATAAAATGATATAAGTAATTAATAGCAAGACGCCGAGAACATCCAATTGAATTCATTATTACTTCCACAAGAATAAAAGCATGACACTGGCAAATACTTCTGTGATGACAATAAAAAAAAATACCCTCATACAACCTTGAGTTTTTGAGGGAGAATCATATAAGAGTTTTATAAATTTTTATTCATACACTAGTTGGTGAAATAAACAATATTACAATAACATTTGTCGTATAATTTGTTTATTGAGCATAAGTGAATTTAATTAATAACATGACGAATGAATTTAGAGATATCACAAAATTTCCAGTTTCTAGCAAGAGGCGACCATTTTATTAGAACATCGATGACACCAAAAGACTCTGATAAGTTATATTACTATCAACTATTGAATTGATCATGGTAATAATAAACTTTCATACCCACGGTTTATTGTCAAAATAAAGTACAACTCTATCAAAAAGATATTATATACAGCTAGTTTTATAAAACACTTACCTCGAAAAGCCCAAGTTTTACCCTCTGAGAATTCCTTGAATAACACACCAATGTCTTCCCAACAGGAAGACTCTAGAGACAAATGAACACCATTCGATATCTTAGGCCAGACTACGGCCAAAAACGATGGATCGTACAATTGAAATAAATTTTCAAATACTTCACGGCCGATGGCGCGTTTCTTAATATTCGTGGACGAATCCTTTTTAAACCTATTCATGTAGGGGCCAAAGCCTTTACGACATTCAGCCAAATTAATAATTAAAAAAAACAAACACACTTTTTTAATCATCATTGTGTTGCATTACTTTAAATACCAGTTAAATATAAAAATAATTATTGCATACGATGCGTGTAAACACAATGCAATCGTATTAAACAATGACCCGCATTGAAGCGGCGCGGTACCTTGTCGTAGCTCAAGAAAAATATGTTTAATACGCAATGCTGCTTTCAAGCAATATTAGTTTCATTATCGATCTAATTGATGTTTTTTTATTGATTAGTATAAGTCGTGTACACACGAACTGTATAAATCCAGAAATCAATCCACGCCTAATATATAAAATCACCTGGAATATTTTCTTGTATTTTCAATTAATAGAATATTTATGAATAAATAGGCAAAGATAAAGTCAGTACATTGCATACAGGCAAAATTCAGTACATTTTTCTCCTATTTGTCAACCGATTTTATTTACTAACTATAAACGGGCCAATGGCGGTATCTGTTAAAAGTTTAGTATTACATTTTTCCATACCATCTACGAGCCGAAACCTCTATTTATAGTCTCTATTCTTTATACTTCACACTCGCTACATCTACAATATTTGTACAATACCCAATACAGTTTTCCAAAAAATTATGATATATTATCATTTTATGTTTGGTCGATGGAGGACCACTAACTACTATTTAGAATTGCGTAAGATTAAGATGCGTTTATCTTCGCGATAACATGTCAAAGTTAAGCTAATGTGATACATACGGTTGCTAAGAACCCAATCGTACATGATCAAATTAATCTACCAGTTTATGTACTAAATGTAACCTGCAACATCGAATAGAATTCTTCAACCATGACTGATCATACAATGGCTTGTTTAAGAAAACTTCGTATATATTTTCAACTTGTTTCTTTTTTTTTATTCTCTATGTAAACTCAAATGGTAGCTCATTCTGTAATATACAAAACAAGAGACAAATATATCTCAACTATAAGAAGAAAAATGTTATGTAGCCTGTACATACGCTTTAAAAACAAAATTGTTTAGTATTTGACAGTGGACACGTCATCAAAATTTGATAGATGTTAAAAACACACCAGTAAATGTTAGTAATTACATTTATTACCTGTCAAAAGACATCATTAGCTTACAATTATTTTTTATTCATTTCATGTACTTAGTAAATACAATTAGCTAGATTTATACCGGATTGTAGGGAACCATTTTAAACCTGACAACACTAGAATGATACCTTGGCAACTTACGAACGTACACAAAAAAAAACATCTCGTATAACCAAATATCGTCATTAATGACGCCAACCCAATGAAACCATAATTCTTACTTTACTTATTTAATCTTCTCTTCGGTCGTATAAGCAATTTACAGTGTTCATACAGTTTTATAATAGAAAACGATTCACGAAAGCATCTTTGTCTATATACACAAATTGTAAAATACATGTATTGTATACACACAATATATACATGTATTGTATACAATACATTTGTATACATACATTATATACATGTATTGTATACACACAATATATACATGTATTGTATACACACATTATATACACATATTGTGTACATACATTGTGTACATGTATTATTCAATTTCATTCTGTTGGAATTCAAGACGGCGATATGGCGGAAGTGTTAAAGTGATTATGGTGCGAGGTTGGTGCAGGTTCAAAACGGTTCCCGGTACGTCAGTGCAGTCTCTGCGGACGCGACGAGCAGCACACTTCACACACACACGGACACGGGACGAGCACGATATTTATTGCGTTATTTTTTTATGTCTATAAATTGTACGATTTACATTTGCCGGAGCCGCTTGTTCGGCCGTTGTCCGTCGTTCATGAAGCCGCCCTGCGAAGAAATAAAAACATTATTTTAACACACACACACACAATTCAACTCTTTTCAATAATGTACCTAGTTCGTTCGTTAAGGGTATAATATACAAGAGTTGACTTACAAGTTTTAATTTAAAGCGACCTAATCTGCTGTTAATTCATTAAGTTATATATATTAAAGTTTTTATCATGTAATTTCGCCCATTATAATTGTAATTCGTACTTAAACCTTAACTAGACATACTAATAACAAAGTTCAATTATTCATTCAACCATTAAAATTAATATCTGAAATATTAAAAAAGAAATGAATTACATTAAGAATTAAATTGCAGCAAAAATGGTTTTGTGTTGTCATGTAATGCTTTTACTTTTTAATTAATTCATAAAGTGCCATCCCATTTTATTAAATTCTGTAAGTAACCTAAAAAAAATAGATCTGAACTGTTAAATAAAAAAATGTAACCTTGAAGAAATTGTGAACATCATACCTGTAGTAATACCCGACACTAGCAAGTAAGCTAACTGTGCCACAAAAGAAAAAAAATCAACTGTTGCAAAATTACATGATAAAAACTCAGACATTCGTGAATACTATACCTGGAATATGTTGTATGTACTACTACAGGTAACTCTGAAAAGAATGCACAGAATATAATTAATGGCAAAGAATTTTGCAGAATCATCATTCACACTGTATCAACATGACCACCTTTACATAATACAGTAAACATGGACATCTCACTGCATTTCTTTGCAAATATTTCTATGCATCCATTTCAGTAAAATGATCCACAATGAGAGCATGCAAAGTATATAGGAGAAGGCATTTAATTATGTATTTTAATACAAGCAAAAAAATACAGTTCCAGTACATGTAAATATATAAACAAAACAGACGTTGAACAATTTCAACGGAAACACATTTTCCGATTTACCAGTCATTTTTGTGCAAATATTATTATTTATCCTTTCTTTAATTCCAAATATTTCCAAAGAACAAAAACAAGAACCTATAGCGACTGGTTCGAATCAGAAAATATGTTTGGTTTTTCAGTAATCAAATTCAACATAATGAAAACATATAATAACGTATATATGGAAAAGCCTCCCCCCAATGGATGGCCTCATTCCTACCACACTATCAAACTGAAAAATGTCTGTCTGTCAAGCATTTGTATATTCCAGCACATCCTTACCCTTCCTACTTCAATGCTTGAGTATGTTTAATTAGCTACTACATACACTACATAACAACTACATTGTTACTTAACACCAGGTGTATTTAAAGGTCAGCTTATTTCATTAAAAAAAATCGAAAACAGTGTACAGAAGTCAGCATGAATTAAATCAATTTCAACATTTCAATTATTTTAAAATACACGAATGATTTTACTGCACACTCACTTTCCATAAAAAAATATATGGTTTAAAATGCATTCACAAAAACATCACTGAATAATATATTATTTACTATGGGAAAATAAATCAAACAAGCGGCATGCAGTGTTGGTTAACGAATGTAGAACAAAAAACGCAACATAGCACAAGGAATACTTAAATAAAATAAAAAACCCATCTTCATCGGTTAATATTTGTTAGCATGATACAATAAGTATTGATTAAAAAGCGTGCTTTTTCAGATGATTCAATTACTAGGGAGAAAATGAAATATTAAACGGGCAGTCGAGAAACAAAGCAATGCGTTAGTCAAAATATCACATGGCAACGAAGAAATATATCGTGCGGTAACATGAAAACTTAAGAAAGGCTGTATAGTGTAGAAAATATTTTTAAAGGGAAAATTCTTTACACACCCTTGATTTGGGGAGTAAACTGGTGAATACTTGGCAAGAGCATTACGAAAAGTGTTATGGAGCGAGGCGAACGGAAGTTGAGAGGGAGATATAATTTAGTGAAGTTAGAAAGAGAGAGTTACGTTTCGTATATCTCAGACACAGTGTGGGCCTATTGTCTGTATCACACTGTAGGAGCAAGAGAGCAGTGCGCGCACATTTTCTCTCTCTTCTTCTCATAGCCAATGCATGAAATATATATATATATATATCTTAGAAGTAGTTTGTTTGCGAGTTTGCTAGTGTTACGCGAACGGTGATTTCTTGATTATTTTGGAATTTCATCTAAAAAGTTTTACTTCAAAAATCTATTCAAAAATCTTAATTCATCAATGATAACCGATAATAAATTTAAATATTTAAAGAAAATTAATATATATATATATATATATATATATATATACACATACATATAAATGGAGCTAAAGAAGTTTTACTAGTCGTGTAAAGCACACTCGTGATAAGCAAAACTCCTTCATAATATCTTCCTATGGATTTATCGCTATATTTTTCTTCCCCGAAAGCTCCTGCTAATTACAGGGTTTCCAAACTAAGTCGATCAATGCTGTGTCACAACACAAAACCACTGGGTCATATTTACTTGAAAGTATTAGAAAGTGAGATTTATGGTAGATAGTTACCGGGCGGGCCATAAAGGGTTGCGGTGGCATGTATGAGTTGACTGCGAAGCCACCGCGCGGAAAAGTGCCTCCGCGACCGCCGAAGCCGCCGCGACCGCGTCCTCCTGTAAACAAACAATATGCCTGTAAGGAAACAGTCCGCCTGTAAAAAAACAGTACGCCTGTAAGGAAACATACCGTAAATAAACCTTTACGCCTGTCAACAACAAACAATACATCTGTATACAACTAATATGACTATAAACAAACAATATGCAACATTCAGAAATCATTGAAAACACTTTTCAAGAGTGATACAGTTAGAAGTGTCCAATACCACAACAATGTAATGCATTATTCTATAGCAATGGATAACAACATATAAAGTACATCACATAGTTTTGATAATCCGTTGTAAGTTATTGAAGGTGAAAGTAGTCTGCTGGTGTTATAGCGACATGAGAACAAACAAGAACTATGGCACAACCAATGAAATAGAAAGAGGGAGTTCCTTTGCATTGTTCACTTGTAAAGTCAAGATATGAGTAATCAATATTCATTCTTTTATCATGTTATTGTTACAAATTATAATACACTAAACAGTGAATTATCCTACAGCGGGTTACAGCAAAAGTTATTGTAAAAATAACACAAAAGCATAACTAATATGTGTACACCTGTAAATATGGTTAATATCCCAAAGCATTCTATTTTGATAAAACCATATATTGATAAAAAATATATATATTAAATAGTATAGAGCGATACTACGTACCTCTGAAATTGCCCCTTGCGTTGTAGTTGGAGCCGCGGGCGCGGAACGAATTATTGGAACGATTCGCGTTCGGGCTCGAATTTGTATTCGAGTTCGCGCTTGCGTTATTACGATTCTGCTGTTGCTGTTGTGAATGTTGTCGCTTATTCTACAAAATAAAATAATTTGATAAACACAGTGTACTTTGAACTTAACTTGTTAGCTGATCCTAGAAAAGACACTCCCGCAGATGCCACTATAGTCGGTCTTAAATCTGGTGTATGGTAAAACAAATGGAGTCAGGCACAATTACCGCATTTATAATATTTGTTACTTAATTAATGTCATAGTCATCCCAATAATCATACCTGTAGTAGTAAATGACTAGTATACTTGAACACTTAACTGATGGCTCATGCTAACCTTATTACTGTTGGCGGCGTGCGCTTTTTGCTCTTCGTCATCACGGTACTTATTCACGGTGACGAGGAACCCGTTGATGCGAAGCTCGCGGTCCAACTTCAGGGCTTTTTCCACCGACTCCTTCTCGTGGAATGTGACCCGCACTGGACACGATAACGGTCAGTTAATAACTCTTTCAATGGTGCAACAACAGATAAGGGATCGATATCAAACATTTTTTTACAATAATTTCAATTCCTGTCTATTTCTGCTAGGGGCGCTGCCAATATATACAAACAACAAAATGAACAGTTCTATCGTATATATGCTAGCTTATATGAAAAAATTAGTTATTCGGAAAATTGTCTACAAAGCACGCAAACAGACTTGGGTGATTTGATAAGGGACGAAAACGGTTTAATTTCCAACTTTGAGGGTATGGGCATACGCTATTACGTATTGAATTCTATCATTACTATAATGTCTCAGTAATGACGTAGTAAGTTGAACTTGTAGTAAAAAACAAGCACGAGTTATAAACTAATGCAAAAATTTCTTGCATTACTAGAAAAAACCAATTAATCAACACACTACCTAGATAATATGCACTTTAACGTCTTTCTAAGCTGTAGCGATAACATCTAGATACATAAATCAATCTAAACTCTTCTTAGACATTCCGAGTGACATAAAAAACAGAGAAATAATGTAAGCAATATAAAGTCTACAAGGCGATCAACAATTAAAGAAAAACGCACTGCTTTGGTTTTGCAAAACCCAAAATTAATCCTTATGCGGCTTTTTTGCATTTTGACCGAATAATTTGCATTTGTTTTAATAAATATATAGCAAGCACATCAACACGCCTCGTTATCACAATGTTACTCATAAAATAAGACATACGCAGGCAAATATTACAGATTAATATAACATAATTATTACATACCAAATGTAACAAGTAACTAGTGTTGCGCAAAAGCGGTCTTGCTCTTGTTCTTGCATTTTTGCAAGACCAATACCGACCCCCGCAAGACTTTTGCAAGACGAGACTGACGCTGCAAGACTCTTGCGGTCTTGCAAATTAAATTATGTGGACAGTATTTGGTTTCAATATCAATATTTATAGACGTTATCTAGTGTCGGTATCAAAATTAAGATGTGTACAAACAAATGTACACGTATGTTTCGATGACAACAGTTTGTTTATAAAATTTTTAAACAATAGGTCCAGTATAAGCATAATATATAGTACGCGATATTCTGATTCACAATCGGTTTGTCGGCGGTTGTGTTTGCTTATTCGATAATTTACTGACAAAGACACCGTTTTATCGAAACATTGTGCTACAAGTATATCACACTATTAATTATGTTGTTTAATCGCGACCACTATCACGTCCAAAGAATAAAATAAGTTTCTAGCTGCTCAGAACGGATACAAATATAAATTATGTTGTCCTCACTAGGAATATTGTAGTTGTAAGGATAGATAGATAAAAATTATAGTAATTTATTGTGCAAATCCTAATTTCTAAATGCAAATATTACTTTCTTTGTTTGTTGTGCTTTCACGCCTTAACTACTTAACTAATCATGATGAAATTTTGTAAATACGTTATCAGGAATACACAAAAGAATATCTTTCATCAAAGTAAAAAGTACTATTCTCGAGGGAGAGGTCACCTCCACATAAAGGCGAATGAAGTCGCGCGTAAAAGCAGCTAGTGATAATGCAGATTATTACCGTACAAAAATTACTATCTATTCATTTCTATCGTACTCTATTTAGCCAAGCTAAAATTATGTATGTAATATCAAAATAACAACTTTTTGTTGACTAGATATGAAAGTGTCTACGCTACTTATAGCAAAAATTTAATTTTTAAAATGATTGTCGGTCTGTCTATTCCGGGTAATCACAAAACCGACTCGACCAATTTTGACAGGAATTTTATTGAAAACTATGTGAAATAAGCTATGTTATTGTAGACTAGCGGTTATACGCGACTTTGCCCGCAGTGAAATGGAATAATGGACTCTCCAAAACAGATTGACTGATTTTCACGGGATTTTTACAGGCACATAGCTGATGTTCTAAGGAGTAACTTAAGCTATTTTATTTTATATTAGGTGTTACCCGCGAATAAGTCCGCGTGAAAATTAGCTAAAATATATTGTTATAAGTTATGTAGATGTGAGTATGGTTAATAAAATAAAATGGCCGCCAAATTTACCAAAAAGATAATATAATTCAAATTACATACATACATACAAATATATGAATTTCGATTATATTAATTCTTGGAGTCCAGTACAACGCACGCTTCACGCACATGTTAACAGTGAACAGCATATTTTTGGTAAATTTGACGCGGACGAAATCTCGGGTGTCAGCTAGTATAAAATTAAACAGCCTAAGTTAGTTTCTATAACGTTATTTATCTGCCCGTGAAAAATCGGGCCAATCGTTTCGGATATTTCATATGGATGAAGTCCCGAGTAACAGCTAGTAGAAAATGAAATGGCTTAAGATAGTTCTCATTACATTAGTTATATGCTAGTGAAAGTCCCGTCAAAATTGGTCTAATCGTTTTGGAGATAGCACTACAGATGAAGTCACGGATAATAGCTAGTATAAAATAAAAAAGCTTAAATTACTTCCTATAAAATCAGTTATCTGTCAGTAAAACTTCTATGAAAATTGGTCGAATCATTTTGGACATAGTACTACAGACAAAGCCACGGATAACAGCTAGTCTAAAATAAAGTAGCCTTTGTCACCCTTTGTAGCTTTAACTATCCGTCAGTGAAATTTCTATCAAAATCGGTGCAGGCGTTTCGGAGATTACCCGGAACAAACAGACAGACAGACCGACAAAAATTTTAATAATTGTATTTTTGTTATCAATTTGTGTATACGTTCATATCCAATCAGTAAAAAGTCGTTGTTTTGATATTACATACAGACAATTCACTTTTATTATATGTATAGATTGCAAATCAAAAATTCGAAATAACACTGATCTAAGATGACATTTTTGAATGAAAACTTACTAATTCAATGAACACAAAATAAATAGGGGTGTGCGAATATTCGAATTAACGAATTACACAATTACGAATCGAGCCGAATAATTCTATTCGAAAACCGAATTGAGCATACACATTAATTCGAACTATACGGATTATTCAAATAATTTCATTTATGCGTCAAATAAGCATTAACTATAGAATGTTACGAACTAACCAGTAACGCCATCATAGTCGACTACCAGCCATTGAATGCATTAAGAAATACTGTATATCTATTTCTAGCCAAAAAGTGTCGGGAAAAGTGATAATTATAAATTCAAGAGATTAAATATATGTATATTTTCGACGACACTGACAAATTTCTTTATGAACTGTAATCGATTTCTTAATTTATAAATGACCATACAAAATAATCCAATATAGTAAAAGCTATACTTTTTCGAACTGACTACACTGTTGGCTTGTTAAGGCCGCTACAGTTTCACAGGACTACGTAAAAGCTATACGTTTGTACCTTAAGTCCCGGACTTTGGAAAATCGTAGCAATGACAAGGATCGATATAAAGGATTAAAATTCAAACATAGTGTACAAGTCGAATAAAACTACATATAAAAAAAATTATCATAGCCAGCAACTTAAAATAAGAAAATACGAACATTTTTTCGTTGCCGTGTAAAATTTCAGATTTGACGCTTGCTCCCTTTAATTTTTACACCATTCATTTGGGCACTATTTTATTTTCAACTTTATTTTGTTGTATACTACTGCTTAATATATATAAACCGTAACTTATCAATAATTATATTAATACGAATGCTAGTTTGTTTGTTTGTTAAGCTTTTACGCGTTTAACTCAGCCAATCCTCATTTAATTTAGCTTACACATTGTTAAGGATCCAGGAATGGACATAGAGTACCTTTCAGCCATAATAAATTATAGTTAAAAAAAAACTAAAAAAAAACACGCGTTTAGAGATAAACAAACTAAAAAATAATTCTTAGCATAATGATGAGAAAATTAATGGCACTTATAAAAATGTGGCGTCCCTTCTATGACATTTTTAAACTAACTCTGTGTTTCGTAACCAATAGACCTGGTAATTTAGTAGTAAGTATTTTTCGGTTTATAGTTCGATGTGTTTTAACAACTATCTTTTAATGTATACAGATATGTTAACAGTTGCATCTTGATTTCGAAAACATGTTCAAAGATTTCTATAGCACGCGCAGTTGCCGCACTAGCTCTAACTCTCATACGAAATTAAATTTATGAATCCTGGTGAATCTAGTCAGGATAATTGGAAACTTTGATCGAATTATTGCATTGTCATGGGTCTTCGACGTGAGTGCAAAGTTTGATTCAAATCTGATCGTTCAATGTGGGGCAAAATCACGTTCAAAGATTCCAATACATTCATACATACAGGTGAAACTAATAAAAAGCATATAAAAAGGTACTGTTCCCAAAGTATAGGTCAGATGTACCTACATTAATGCGAACGGATACTTGGACAAAAACTAATAATATTGTTTATACCCTTCAGCGAACTTAATCATACATTAATCAGAAAATATACGAACTACCGCTAAATAACACAAGAGACACTCCTGTGCTAAAGATTGCTTGGAAATTGCTAATACTATGTCGGAAACAATCAAGTTTTAACAATAACCTAACAAAAAATATTTTTCTCTTTCCCTGTAACATTTCTAATTTTGACTTACAACTGACAACTCATTGTTCCTTTAAATAAAATGATTTTCTTGTAATTTAGTCATTGAATTCCCTGGGTAATTGTATATTTACTGATATTGAATAAGATTCCTTTTATTCATTCACCATACTTCTTTCCTACTTTAAAGAGTACTACAAAAATGAAATACTGTTATACATGCGCGATATGCGCATAAGTAGCGAGAAATTTCAATTGAGTTTTCAAAGCTTTTAATATCTATGTTTTCATTCAGTACCATTAATGTTTTTAAAAGTCAACCATAATTTATATTTGTTTTGATTAAGAAATACCAATAAATTTTGAGTTCATAGACAAAAGTGTGATTATCCCATGCTACAGCAATAGTTTGTATGGTGACCTATGAACTTTCAAATTATAATGTAAACTGAATCTCTTTCAATCTGATGATACGTTTCTAAAAGCTATTTAGGAACCCGCAGACAGTTGCTTGTTAGGAAATTAAATGTAGGTAAAAAAAAACGACTCACGTATTTTGTATTTAGTCTTGCTGAACTCATGTATATGAGACACCTCGCCGCACTGCGCGAACAGCAACTTGACGTAGTCAGTGCTCGCCTCGTAGGGCACGCCCACCAGCACCGCGGTCTCAGCGCGCGATTCCACCGCCACCGACATCGCGTTCCCCTCCACCACAGTACCGTCCTCCAATAGTGCCTGTATCCACTCACATGTTACTAATCTCAACTTATGTTATTTCTCAAATTGTACATTATTACTCAAATGATATATTACTTCTTAAATTGTACATTATTTTTCAAGTTGTATATAATTTCTCAAATAACACAATTTCTCACACTATATTTATCAAATTATGAATTATTTCTCAAACTGCATATAACTTGGCAAATTTCACATTATTTGACAAATTGTACATCAATTCTTAACTTGTACATTATATGTAATCATGCAATATACATTCTCATGTTAACAACAAATGGAATAAATTGAGTGAAAAATATAACATGTATCCTTTAACCTTCTATAATCTACCAATATAACTAAAACAGCTTTATCGAAGACTTAATTGTTTTAAATGGTAAACATACTTTCAAATGAGGTAAAACGATATCCTCTTACAATTAATATATATATTTTTTTATTTATCCTCATAACCTTGAACTTGAATATTCCACAAAAATAAAACCAAATCATCAGAAATTTTAAAGGAACACCCACAAAAACATCATCAATAATAGAACCTTTATAATGTTTAATTATAAATTACCATACAATTGAAACTGGAAATTGTGCTTTATACAAATAAAGAAGGCTACACACTTGACAAAAATAATTTTGCATAAATATGAATTTTTAGTTACACATTTTAAATAACAACATAAGAGTCAAGCAAGACACATTTATGCATAAACAAAAACTTAGCTTGCCAAGTATGCAGTTTCGTATGTTACTAACTTTATAATATATACTAATATACACCAAAAACAAATACATAATGTGATATTTGTTTACATAATGTCATATACTAACCACAGCGTCTTTCGTCTAATTTTTGAAGTTTACAATACAAAAGTGGTGCTAATAAAATCAAGATGATTTTATTTTTTTACATGTCAAATAATACAATATCTTTTTTAAGAAAGAAGCTTGGAAGTATTCATATAAAAAATCACACAAAAGTGTGGTTATAAGTAATAAATTTACAAATGTTTAATAACATACCAATTAAACGTATATTCAAATACATATATAAGACTACAGCCAAATTATATTCAAGTGTGATTGACTTATGCCAATATTTTACTCTAGTCTATAGTAAATATATGTGGAGCTAATTTAATATTTTCAAAATGCACTTACTCTCATTATCAATTTGATAGATATGGTTCATAATTAAAAAAATACCTTTAAAATATGTTTAAAAACAGAATATAAGAGTTTCATGGTAACAGATTATCTAAACATCGTAATAATTTATAGTACAATGCCAAGATTTTCTGTATGCTCTTATCTCTCAAATTATCTACAAGAAATATCTAGAACTTATGTCTAATCTAATTAATATGTCTAATGGTATTATTATACAGTTCATTGTTATATATACTTTCATTATTATTTGATTATTTCAACTAATAAGTATATATATAAGATTGGCTCTTCAAACCAAATAATACCAAACAGTGTAAAAATATTTTTTTTTTTGTCTGCTAAAACTTAATAATCATAAGTTAGTTTAGTTTTTTTTATAAATCTAACATTAAACAAGGAACTCTGGAAATATATTAATATATAATTAGAACTTAAAACATACTTCACACTACCAAACTTCTTAATTTGTGGAATAGATGGATATATTCAAATCTAAAACTAAGGTAGCAGTACTTACCATATGTACACAAGACCATACACAGGCATGAATATATTGTTCGGCTGATCTCCTACCTTTATTAACTAATCATAATTTTGCAGAATTTAAATATAAAAATAAAAAAATTCAAACAACAAATATATGTATACCAGTAGAAGACCAGCCAGTTCAAACATTCAAATAGTCATTTTTCAACTGACCCAAGAGTACCCAATACTTTATAATATAAAAATTTGGAAAAATTTGAAATTATAATATTAGAAAAGTTTTTACGAGTTTCATTTAACTCAATATACTAAAATCTACTATTAAATGGTTCTTTCAATAGAATAAGAAAAAAATATATGTTAATAAACTTTTGTTTACCTTGTCCAGAGACTCTTTGTTTTTGAATTCGACTATTGCCGATAATGTCGGAGTTGTGGTCAGTTCTGTTACAATGATTGGACCACGTCTAAAAAGAAAGAAAAATTTCTCTCATTAATATTGACTCCGTTCCAAGCAGTGCCGGCATTCAGAGTGCAGCTCACACATCCAGAGCACACGGCAAACTATTATACTATGTTATATTATTAATCACAAGAACTAGCATTTAACGACTGATATTTGAATGTTGTTTTAACAAAATTCATAATAAAAAATAATCCCCTCTTGCATTTCATTGGCTATACTCACTTAACACTGATGACTTCTCCATGTTTTGAGAAAAACTCCTTGAGCTTCTCCTGGTAGTCAAACAGGTAGCTTGATGGAAGATTCTCAACAAGCAATTTACCAGATTCCACTTTTTCCTCAGGCTTTTCTTCAGTTTTGACTTCACCGTCAGCACCTTCCTGGCTCTGCTCTTCAGTGTTCCCCTCCGCGGTTTCAGTGCTTCCAGCCCCTTCATCAGCATGTTCAATCTGTTCTGCTTCTCCATTATTCTCTTCTGTTTCCATTATTTCACTCGTTTCGGCATCTTGAACTTGCTCCTCGGATTGCAGCACCGGTTTAGCCTTCGCTGGAGTTTTAGCACCGCGTCCCTTTTTCTGCGCCACCATTTTGATTATTTAACTGAAAAGAAGACAAGAAAACAATTCATTGATCGGGCGTGGTTGTCATTCATGCTTCTACTACAAGTATGTTTCCCGCCATATCAATTTTTTTCGTTAAAACTTTCCTAGTAAAACTACTTACCGCCTATTCGGAAATTTCAAGGACATTTGTCGTGACGCGCGAAACAGTTAATACGATTTTACAGACATAGGATACGCAAATTTATGAGTTTGTGCTAATTATAATAATGCGTAATAATATAGATAACGGTAAATACATAGTTACCAAGACATACGCGCCATGAAGCATGGCCACTACGCGAATGGAAAATCACATAAGCGCGCCATGGTCTTCGATTTACTTTATGCTTTAATACCCTCAGACTATAACATTGTTATTATAAAACAATAATGCACTTACCAGATAAGTTTTAACTTCTAAAATCAATGATTACACAAACTCACGAAATGACGCCAAACTATAAGCAATAATAACACGAAACCGGCATCACGCAAGCGCACCCGCCATTAATTAAAATGAGGTTTCAAATGTTGCCAAAGTTAAAATTTTGAATATATCTATCAGTAGTTATATACCGACGTATTTGCTTATATAGTTCGCACAGTTCTGTAAAATTTTTGGTTGCCAAAACCATACAATTATTAGAGGTACCTATTTCATTTTAAAAAGTTAACTTGTAAAATTAAATTTTTTAAATTACTTTGTCAGTAACATCAACTATTATGTTATTATCATTCACTGACCTCAGTAATAGATTTTTTTAAATATTTTGGTTTCGTACAAGGCTCAGAAAACAACAAACTAAAATGGCATATCGTTTTTTATGAAGAAAGAGTGTAGAGGTAAAACCTGGGGAATAAAAAATTGTCCAACGGAAGGAGTTATGTCTAGTAATTGATTCAACTACAGATATAATAAGTATCACATGCAGGATAAGATGGGTGATTTTCACTTAAGTTTTTTTTTTTTTTCGAACTGACCTACACTGCCAGCAATATTGCTTTCACAGTTTCACCGGACTATTAAGGGGAGCGCTTAAGGCACTCACCCGATTTTATATAGACGACTAGCACAAGGGCGCACGGCACGGCTCGGCTTGGGCTGTCGTCGAAAACCCGAATCTAACTAGCTAAGCTAAACTAAGCTAAGCCTATCCGTATCATACCTGTATGGGTTCGTGAGATATACATGGTTACCAAGCATGTATGTTTCACGATCCCGTACATGTATTTTGTATCTGTCTATCTGTGTTCTAAACTATTTCAGTTCGAAAGGGCAAATAAACAAACAAAAATAGACCACCACTATGTGTACCTACGAGTGAGTGTGTGTGCACGTGTGTGGGGTGATCGGTGTTATGTTGTAGACGAGTGTTTGATCAGATCGGTGTTACTTTGTTCGCGCATGCAAGCTGCTCGAGGGCTCCATACCGGAGGATCGGACCTCGGCTAAAGCAGTTGCCGAGGGAGGCCTAGGACTGTGTGCTGGGGCAAAATTCACAGCCAAACCGCGGCGGCGTGATCTGTGATTACGCGGGCGTGGGCGCGCGCACGCTGTTTTTCGAGGGACGGAAGGGTAGTTTAAGTTACCTAACGTAATTTCATCGGGAGGGTTCACTTCAGTGTAATATAATTATGTTAAATAGCTAGAAATAACTTTATGGCTCATTTACCAAAGAAATAAATTTGTCATTGTTTGGATTTTTCCACTACAATGATTAGGTTCAGCACCGGTGAAGAAAGATGATTTGATACTATAAAAATGAAAATGAGTTTGCTTATTTGTTATGCTTTTTTAGCGGAAGTGGTAGGGTGATTACCACTTGCTAATTTCAGAAGGTTTGAAGATGTAAATGAAATATCTGACTCCGTTTGTGCAGACTAGTAATCGCTTTGGCAGCTGGATTACGAATCCCCCTTTATTGAGCTGAGCAAGTATATTTAAAGGACACAGAACACTTGTACAGGATTAAAGTCGGCAAAACACAAATAGTATTCGAGTAATAGATACTGGGAATAACACAATGTCGGAGCAATAAAGCAATTGTAACAATACGGGGTGTACAATATAAATGAGTATTAAAATAAAAGTAAAACTACAAATATAAATAAGTTCAAAATAAAACAAAACAATAATAATGCGCCGCGTCGTAAATGGGTTTTGTCGGCGAGATTATAATTACACCCAGGTATCATGTGGCCGACACCTGGGCTATAATCCGTGCTCTTAATCTATTTGTTACTGCTGTTTTAGAGTATCGCTGGTTTTTCGCTTAAGTTGTTGTAGTACACACATATCACGTTTGATGTAGGTATGTGTGTCGCTACAGTGCTCCCCCTTAAGCGAAGCGTACTGGTGGACGAATGATATGTCTCGATCGGCTGATCGGTGCGGGCGGCGTTTGGCGATATTGAAGTATTGCTGGTTGCTGTTCGGCGGTAATGTGTTAGCGGTAATGTCACACGTGTGGGTGAATTAGGTGTAGATGCTCAGCGTGTAGGTACTCGGTGCTATCGTTGATCCGGTAGAGAGGCTTGAGTCGGTGCTACGAGGCGGTCATCTTAGCGGTCGCGTAACTGGATGGCAGCGGATTTCTCGTATTTTTTAATGATTTCGAAATGTTCTTCTGGTGGTCGCGGAAATTTTTTCGCGTGGCTTACACAGACAAAGTTGTGGTGTCCTTTATGTATTGACGTGGGTCGGAGGTTTCCGTGTGATGAAATATTTATGAACTGCTTGATCGTGCTGCGTAGTGGTTGTGAGACGTAGTTATGATATGTAGGCTTCGTTGACATGTGACGTTGTATTTTGCACCGTTGATAACTAGTGCATGGCCTCGCCCTAGTGAAAGCGTCGGTGTGTTGAGATGGCCGGGAGACTAGGTGCGATATTGTTGCGCATGTTGCTTGGCTGCCAAGGTGGTTGAAGTTCCGTGCGGCGTCGAGAGTGTTACGACGGATTTTTTCGGGCAGGTTTTGTCTTGAGGCCATGAAAGATGTGACTGACGGATTAGCTGAAGAAATAGTAATCTTCTTTGTCTGAAGATTGTTTTCTTCAACCAACTGATGAGTGCTGTTTTGTTGCTCCTGTAGTTTGGTTGCGGCTTCGTAGTCCAATGTAGTTGGGATCGAGATTGCTTCAACTCGGCTGAGTGTGTCTGCGATTGCACTTTCTTTTGGGCTGCTGCTGGAAGTAGCTGTACCGGGTATCGCGTCTTGAAGCGATAGAGGCGGTGGATCGGCGTAAGGCAAGGTAATCTTCTTTAACGGAAGATTCTCTTGTTGATCCAACTGATGAATGCTGTTTTCGTGCTGTTGTGTTTTAGGAACAGCTTCGTTGTCTAACGTTGACGGGCACGTCTTTATTTCAATTCGTTTGAGCGCGTTGATGGCGATATCTTTCTCGTCGATATTGCAAACTACAGCTGCCGTAGACGGGTCTGGTTTGTAGTCTATCGCAGATGGTCTTGTGTTTACTTCGTAAGCGGTGATCAGGCGTTCTTTTACAGCAGTGTATTGATACGTTTCTGCTGGGTTACCCATTAGGTCGGCGATCAGGTCGATGTCTTCGTTATCCAGGTATTTAATCACCATTTGTGCTAGTTGCTCTTGATTTTTGTGAAGTATGCTAGTTACAGCTTCAAAATAAATAAACCAAAGTCGTGGTTTATCGCGCCAGAGTGGCGGAATGCGCTTGGTGAGAGCTCTGGTGGCTTCTTCATAAAAGGATTTGTATACATGTTCTGTGATGTGGGCTGTTTCGATCGTCATGTTGACGATATGTGGCTTCGGTGTGCAGCGTTTTCTTTGCGGGTATGCTTCAGCGTCTCATTGCGAGTTCTTCCGGAGTGTAGTTCAGCACCTCTTTGCGTGTTCTTGCGGGAGTTGTTTCAGCGTTTTGCGCGTTCTTTGGGGTCACCACTTGTACGGTGCGTGACTCGGTAAGTGATTATGTTGGTTTTGGAGAGCGAAATGATGTCGGCCGGGCAGGTACTCACGTCGTTTTCGGACAGAGAAGTGATGTCGGCCAGATAAATTATCGCGTAGGTTGACGGGTGGATGCTTCGATCAGGTAGAAGATCACGTCGGTTGGCGGCTGCGCCCGGGTAGTAGATCACGTCGGTTGACGGCTTCGGCCGGGTAGGAGATCACGTCGGGCTTGTATGAAGATTACGTCGGTTGACGGTTTGAATAGTTCTACCCGGAAGAGGATCACGTCGGGGTCACCACTTTAGCGGAAGTGGTAGGGTGATTACCACTTGCTAATTTCAGAAGGTTTGAAGATGTAAATGAAATATCTGACTCCGTTTGTGCAGACTAGTAATCGCTTTGGCAGCTGGATTACGAATCCCCCTTTATTGAGCTGAGCAAGTATATTTAAAGGACACAGAACACTTGTACAGGATTAAAGTCGGCAAAACACAAATAGTATTCGAGTAATAGATACTGGGAATAACACAATGTCGGAGCAATAAAGCAATTGTAACAATACGGGGTGTACAATATAAATGAGTAATAAAATAAAAGTAAAACTACAAATATAAATAAGTTCAAAATAAAACAAAACAATAATAATGCGCCGCGTCGTAAATGGGTTTTGTCGGCGAGATTATAATTACACCCAGGTATCATGTGGCCGACACCTGGGCTATAATCCGTGCTCTTAATCTATTTGTTACTGCTGTTTTAGAGTATCGCTGGTTTTTCGCTTAAGTTGTTGTAGTACACACATATCACGTTTGATGTAGGTATGTGTGTCGCTACACTTTCATGGCGTACCTACACAAACAATTATCATACACATTGCTAGGGGTACAGAACAGAACAAAGGTATTTTTCAAGCAGAAAAACGTACTATTACCCGAGGGTTAGATGAAATTTACAAAGACGCGATTGAAGCTGCGAACCAAAGATACTTATCTATAATACTATTGACGTTAATAAGTGTAGAGAAATAATAAACTGTGATAATTCCCCCACCTCTCTGACACAGAGCTATATGGCATTAGGATTACCCCAAAAGAGTTCTTGATATTCCTCTGAATTACAGGAACTTCCGAAAAAGTGGTTACCTTTAATAAACCAGTGCCGCAGTGTATAAATCAATATAAACATAACCTGTAAACAGTGTTGTAAGTCCATATAATAATTATCCATGCTGAAATTAAATTTAAAGTAATTGACTATTTTAATAAGAAAAAAACTGGTTTAAGAGATGACAAAATTGTCATTACATTTGCCTATTCTTCTGTTCTTTAGTGGTCTGCTTAAATTAAACGGTTTAAAAAAAATCTACATTTGTTCTACAGCTATTTAACATTATAGATATATTAAGTGTTATAAATTTAACCACGAAAATCATTGCACTAGAAATATTTAGCCGATTATAAACTTTATAATAAAATGTAAAACAATGTCCTTTGTTCTCCCTATTTTTGGGGGTTTAGTCATACAATTTTTTTTTTTTTACAACAACACTGAAATAAACATAACCTAACATTCTAATATGCCAGTTTGTTGTTATGGAAGATATAGAAGTACATGTGTTAATGTCGAAAGCTCCTTGATCATATAAGCCAACAAAATGAAGGCAAAATCGTTTGATTTGAAAAAAGCATCTAACGTTAAAAGTAGACACAATAAAACGTTTGATTTTGTAGGTTTATACAAATCAACTGCGGACACAAACAAATCCACCACTGAAAAGTGCCTACCGAAAGATATTTCTGATGTTACAAAAAGTGAAAATCTTAGAACTAAGGACGAATCATTGAACTGCCAACGAACTCCAAATAAAAACAAGAAAAAGAGTAATGAGTCTGTCAGCATATCACAAATTGACATAGACGGATCGACATTAAACAGCAGTTTTGACGGTAGTATACCACTTAAAAGTTCGAAAATGACATCCACGCCCAACTGCAGCAGCAAAACCTCAGCCCAAGTGAGCAAAGTGAAGTCCATAATGAAAAATACATCAGCAAGCGATGAATATGCGGAGGGTCCAGAAACTGTTATAAAATATAATTCTAAAAAACGCAATAAGTCGGTCAGTTTCATGCTCGACGACAATGAAGAAATAGCTGTAAAAAAAATAAAACCGGCTGAACCCAAAAATGTATCTGAACAATCGAAATTTTTTAAAACTATTCGTTTAAAAAGGGAAAAGGTTCATCACTCAGAGAAAGAGAATAAAGTTGATATAAATCAGAATATTAAACAGTTATCAAAATCTAAAGCAAAAATAAGTAAAAAAAAGTATATCACTGATACTACAATGGAAACTGATGGTGATCTTGAAAACAACACAGAGAAAAGTGAAAGAAAGAAAATGAATAAAAATGGGAAAAAGGTTACAACGCATGAAGGTAAACATGAAAACGTAATTGTTCCAGATAGTGAGTTATGTGTTGGACAATCTGTAGAAACTAAAATGAAAAAGAAAAAACATCAAATTAAATCACAAACTGATGAGGAACCAGCTACAAAAGCCCGGAAGACAGATATAAAACCAGATGTTATTGCTGAAGATCTCGAACTGCTTAAAATAGGTGATAATGCGCACACATTGAGCAACTTACTTGATGAAATGGTTGTAGTTGATAAAAATAAGCGAAAAAAATCAAAATCCAAACTGAAAAGTACTACATTACCAACACCAACTACAGAGTTACCGACAGTAACTGAAAGTGAAAAGGAGAAGTTAAAATGGAATAAACGTAAGTGGAACAAGGATAAGAAAGGGGATATAGACATTGAAATTCTAAACACATCTGTTATAGTGGAAAATATACCAATATCTATTGTATTGACGTACAGAACAGTATTATGGAAACATTTTGAAAAATATGGGTTAATCAAGAAAATTGGGTTTGTATATCAAATGAATTTACCTAATATTTTAATTTATGGTTTTACAGGTATTTTTTTTGTCTTAAGCATATTAATTACCTTTTATTTATTATAGCAATTACACCTGTATAAAGTATACAATTCCAACAAGAGTTGTGTTGTTAAAATCTAAACAAAGAAGATTGACCTTTGGTACAACTATAAGCAGGCAGAATGAAGTAGATAGGTGCAATTTTGCATAAAAATTAATAAAAAAAAATTTCACTACATAGCCGTTAATAAAAACTCAAAACACTCTAGGACTCGTAACAATAGGTTGCATCAAACTTTTTGACCACTTGTAAGTAGATGTGCTGATCACAAATTTAGGTATCAGAGGGACATGTAAGAGAGGTGAGGCGGAGGGATCTCACTGGTGTGCTCATCAACCCTTATTGCATCTATTCTGATATACTTTAGTGTGCATGCTAGTTGCACTACAGTCACATTCAGAATAGTTTCATTGTTTTCAAT
Source organism: Antheraea assamensis (assembly GCA_035772565.1). Classification (NCBI taxonomy): domain Eukaryota; kingdom Metazoa; phylum Arthropoda; class Insecta; order Lepidoptera; family Saturniidae; genus Antheraea; species Antheraea assamensis. Next base: position 795,261 of record JAQQSE010000067.1, read on the forward strand.
TACATGTTATTGCTATTTTCGTTCTTTCTATTTCCTTGCTGATATTTGTTATTTTCATTATTTTTTTCCCTTTATTATTACTTATTGAGATTTGTTATTATTACAGCACCCATTCAATTGGAATAATAATATTTATATGGAAACCATTGCTACATTATTAATAAATGTTTATTACAAATTATTTATTTGTTAGGAAAGTATTTCATCTACAAATATACAAATAAAACTCACCAACCAGATGGGGATCAAATATTATCTCAAGTTAATTACAACTGGTAAATATGTAATGTGGTGAATTGTTGTTGTTTTAGCAATCTATTACTTTATTATTCAGCTAACATTGTTCATTTCTAATTTTTATTTTTATTTTATTAGCCCAGTGATTATTTAATTTTCAGTATCTGGTCATTTTACATCTAATTCTGTGCAAATAGCCTATATGTATGTATAGGTTCGCTTAATTGATATAAACAGGTTTTTCGTAAATTAGGTGTCAAAGCCTTTACAAAACTACCCAAGTCATATCTTCATTTCACATATAAAATCTTCTGAAATTAGCAACATGGTGATTATACTGTCACATCCATTTTACTAATATATAATAAATGAAAACATATAGTATTGTATGTATAAAATCAAGACAAATTATAAAATTATTAAATGCCAATTTTAAATTCCTATTAATATTTTGACTTTGTTTTGTATTAACCTCTTGACTGTACAATGCAAAAGACCGAACTTAAAGCTATATTCAGAGTGGTCAAAAAGTTTGATGCAGAATATACATACTTGCACCCCTTACATGGACATGTCTAAAAATAAAGTCATCTCAGTGACATGAAATATATAAGTGAATCAAAAAATTTAATGAACCTAATTCATATTCTCTTTCACACTCATGTTTAATTTAAATCACAAAGATGTCATTGAATGTGGTACAATGTTTGTAATTTCAAATTTTATATTGACCCAATATTCCTTCATTCCTTATTACCCTTCTGTGTAAATGTGAATAATATTAAACTTTATTTGTTGTGTTATACCTATATACTATGTGAATATGTGTGTACATATATACATATATATATACTAGTTATTTGTTTTTTAGGAACTTACTAATCCCAATGGTGAATCTTCTTTTTGTTTTATTTTAGACATAGGGTGGTAAATCAACTTCAAATCTCTTGTTGATTTCTTACCTTGGACTTCATAAAAATCTACATGACATTGGCAGAATCGTGGAATATTACCACAGGGGCTATAGACTACCATAAAAAGAAGAGTATATGTTTATCAACAATGTCTAATGTTTTCAGAATTGCTGAAGTATATCCAACAGAAGAGTCAAAACCTGTATTCACAACTACAATATACTTCTACAATGATGCAGCAGCAACCCAGGTGTTTTGTTTGACTTTCATTCTATTATTTATTTTTATGGCAAAACATGATGTTGGCTCTCCTATATACTATATAGCTATTTCAATAGAGACTTTTTCAACATAAGTGTTGGCATTTGCATGACTATGCAGAGTATTTTCCCAGCATTTGTGAGTAGGTATATCATAGTCATGACAGTGAACTGCACTAGGTCATAGAAAGTTCATACTCTGAAAATTAGAGAGCACTCTATATGTGAATGTGATTTGGACAAACATAAATCACATGTTCTTCTGTTGCCCTAACCTACGTTTTGTTGTATATGATATCCTCACCCCACCAGCATGAAAGCTCTCTTTACCCTCGCCTTCATCCTTATATTGGTCTTATAGGTAAAATCAATTTATCAAAAGAAATTAATCTTTAGTAATTATAATACACATATATTCAAAGAGTGTATTGGCTCTATATTTTTATTATCTGTTTTTGTATCTGTCCTACTGACTGTGTGTATGGCTATTAACTTACTTTTTGTTTTAGATGTGGTTATTTATTAACTTGGATTTAAATTTAAGTTTTGTCAGCTATCATTCATAATTTTCTTTTTAATATATTTATTCCTTGGATTATCACAATGACACTGGCTGCATCGTGGACAAGAACCATAAGTTAAAAACACACACACACACACAACTTCATTTAACAATTAGTTATTACAGTTTTAAGAAACTACGATTATTATAAGTTGTACACGTTGAACGATGGTTTTATGGCATGGAGAACTGTGGTAAACAGTGTGGTGCGCATACGCAAGAGGAAAGAACTAAATGGAAAATATCGTTTTCGTAAGATTTCGTAAGCAAAGTATTTTTTTGTTTACGAGTTTTTTATGATTTTAACAAATTAGGCAGACAAAGTCGCAGGTTTTTGCTAGTAATAAATAGTGGTAACAAGAGTTTTAAATATTTTAGGCTTTAGAAGAAAATAACAGTTTAATAGAAGGCAGTCGTATTCGAATAAAACGCCCCCTCCCGGCGACCGAGACGACAGTCGTGTTGCGAACTTACGCGGAACTGAACGAGCAGAACGTGACGTCGCTATTCACTGGAACTGGAAAAATTAGGAATATCCGCCATTTGGTGAAAGGGAAGAAGGCTTTGTGTAAGTGTTTATAATATGCTATTAAATCTAAATTATGACGATAATTCCTATCTGAATCTCTCTATTCCAATAGGAGCACTCGAGAGCGAGTCCTCATTAAAAGTGGAATTGGCATTGATAATACAGAAAACGGAATTTTATTATATTTAGTATCAAAATTCGGCTAATACTATTCGTTATGTATTAAGATTTATATATAGCGTAAACTCTACTTAGCAAAACTTAAGAGACTGCATTTTATGGCATTATTGAGAATATACAGAAGAAAATCAATATTACTATGATACGTATATACATATTATGTTCATATGAACATAATTTCATTTAAGTAAGAGGAATCTTCTGAAATGAATCTATTTATCTGCCTGCCAGGTTAACAACCACCCTCAAGATGAAAATTTATTGATAAGCAACGGTATGTGTGGTCCGACACCTGTATTTGAGAGTCAGTTCACCTTTCCAATAGGTTTATAACCCGTTAGGCCATAACATAATTTAATATCAATTCACATGGTGATCAAACACTAATACCCCAATATAAAAAAGATTGTCATGAAATATTAATTTGTTATTTAACAGCGACCGCCTTTGTGGAGTTCGACGGCCCCGAATCAGTAGGAGAGAGCAATGAAAAAGTGCAAAGATTCGAAAATAGGTAATAAAAAGGTTCACATCGCCAAGTTTGAAGTAAGGACGTCGAAGAAAAAATCTAAGACTGATGAAGCAAACATAGTCGATAGAAGCAACAGTGACGTTTAAGTGTGTAATTTTTTTGACAGAAACTAAATGTAGTAATAAATATATTCTCTTCCGTTATCATACATTCGTAATATTAACTAGTATTTGTTTATAAAAAAGTTATAAACGTCAATCATGAAATCGTTATTTATATTAGGGTTATTCTGTGTTACCTAATTTATCGATATTTTATGTGGATTTAATTTAATTTAATCAAAATAATGGTGTCATGTTAACATGGCAATCTTTTTATTATGACGGACTTACCCGATACCAGCAGTTACTTATCCTTATGTCGTTTTTAAGGCTATTGTATACAGAGTAATTTAATGCCTTTATTGATTATAAAAGTAGATTTTTTTTGTAATACAGTTAATCGTCACGATCAGTTTGGGAATAACGTAAATTTACCAAGAATATCTGTTTAACCTAAACAAAAACGATTAAAACTGTTCGACTGTATCGCAACCAACATACACCCATTGCTACACGCTTAGACGTGTCGCATTCCATGATGAGACTGTATATATCCTGTAATCACGGTGATAAGGTTTAGGCACCCCGACTGAATCACTATCACCATATACATGATGATAAACCCGTCAGGGACTGTCTATTGGCTGGCATCACAACGGCAGTTTTAGATTACACTACGTTTACCACAAAGTGACGTCTATCTCTACTTGAAAATAAAAGTCAGCGGTGTCAATTACACTTTATCAACCTGAAAGTATTTTAATTACTAGATAATTTCGTAAAAAAACCCTTGTCAATAGATCGAAAAAGTCGTATCGTTTATGGTCTCTTTACTTTATATTGAGTTAATACGGGAAGCGACGTTATGGATGTATTTAATATGTAGCTGATACCCTCCCGCTTCGCAAAAAATAAAAGATCAATGAAATCCAAAGAATAGCTAGCCTAGAACAATTTACAAAAAAAATTGCATCGAATGGTCGTAGTCCTATGCCGATACGTTCATTAATCTTTAGTCCGGTGAAGCAGTGAAGTTCCCTCAGGTCAATAGTGTTAGTCAGTACGAGAAAAAAATCATTATTTTTGACGTGGTTGAACCTCAAAGGATTTTTATTTTCATTATATCACTACATATTATAAAACAAAGTCGTCCTCCGCGTCTGTCTGTCTGTCTGGATGTTCGCGATAAACTCAAAAACTACTGAACGGATTGTAATGCGGACTTCAATGGAGTCTCCTTCGAGCAGCGGTCGAGTGCACACGTGTGCCCGCTCGCAGCTCTGACGGTCCGTTCGGTTCGCCGCGCTCGGCTATCTTCGGTCATTTCCGGCTAATCCGCGCTCGCCTACCTGCGCACCAGATGTTGGCATTCCAACGACTTCGCCGCTGCCCGACCCGCATTGTTGCCGAATGATTCATCGCCCGGTGCTTTTGTGCTCGAGCGTTTGAAATTCGAAGATAGAAGACATCTGCTGCGAAGCCGGCACTTATAGTGTGTTCGTACGGCTACTGTCAATCGTCACGCTCTTTTCAGATCGACGTTGCACCTCCTTTAGTGTACCACTTAAACCGCACTTTTCGGTGCGAAGCCGTGCACACTGTGTGCAGTGCGTCGAGTCGCCTGTGCTTCGTGCTGCGCTTTGAGAGTCGTGCAGCGCGTCGTGTGCCGTGCAGAGCGTCGTTCTTCGCGCCGCGCCGTGTGCAGATACGAAGAAAGAAGATTTCGCGTCGCGTCTCCCTTTGGCCCGGACACGGATTGTCCGTTAAATTTTAATTAGGCGCACCCCCCTGCCCCTCAGGCAGGGAGGTTAGTCATGTCCACCCCCGCGACCCCGCGTGCCCCTTCGGCCCATCCGGCCTTTGAAGATGTCGCCCACATCGAAGAACTACTTCGATTTCACATGTTCGTCGAAAAGGAAGACCCTCTACTCGTCTCTGAGTACAACAGACTCCGGAAAGTCTTCGCGCAGCAATCCCTCCGGTAAAAAGCCGCGTTGTTTCTCCGCGAACCCGTTCGCGAATCTCTCGGACGTCGACTCCGATGACGACTCGGATATGAACCCTCGACGCCGTTCCCACGACCGCGCCCGCGACGGTAACCACGGCCGCAACCGTGGTTGCGCCCGCGACCGTGCCCGCCGATGACGACGGTTTCACAACCGTCATGTGCCGCGGTAAACGCCCACTCGCCGCGAATCCGTCCGACAGTGACTCAGCTGCGGGACTTTCCGTCCCAAAGCAGTGCAATATAGGTGGCACTCGGGTGCCCTAAGCCTCTCCCGCGCCTTCTGCCGCGAATTCGGCTAAAGTTCCTGACTGCGGAACCCGCGGTCGCGGCTAAGAAGCCACGCCCACCGCCTCCCGTCACCTTCCGTGACAAAGCCCGTTGGGTGGAGCTCTCGGACGACCTTAAGTCGAAAGAGATTCTCTACAAGTCCGCCGTCAACACTGTTGCCGGCATCTCTATCAGAGTCTCGACCCCCGATGAGCATCGCAAGCTCACTAGGTACTTCCGGGAGCGAAAACTCCCTTTCTTCACTCACGCTCTCGAGGAAGAGCGCCTCCTCCGTGCCGTCATTCGTGGAGTTCCTTCAGAACTCTCTGAATACGACATCTCCGATTGCCTGAACGGTCAGGACTTCCCAGTCCGGAGCTTACAGCGCATGTACCACCCCCGTACGAAGGCCCCCTTCAACTTGGTGCTGGTCACACTGGACCGTGGAAGGCAAGGCCATTTTCGGCCTCACCTCTGTGTGCGGCCTGTCCCGTGTCTACGTAGAGCCTCCTCATAAGTCCCATGTACCCTCGCAGTGTCACAACTGCCAGGTGTACGGTCATTCCGCCCGACACTGCCACTGTGTTAAGTGTCTCGGGGATCACGCCACTAGGGAGTGCCTCCGCACTCCTGAGTCCACCGAACCTCCAAGCTGCGTCCTCTGCGAGCAAACGGGTCATACCGCGAACTATCGCGGATGTCCCCGCGCGCCTCGTCCGACCCGTCCCCGCCGCGGCGGACGTGCGACCCGGTCCAGGGCGCACAGCCCGCCGTCCCGGACGCAACAGCCTCCGCCTCCGCCCATACAAAGCCAGAAGGCTTTTCCTGACCTGCCGGACACCTCCAGTGCACCGAGTGCGCTTGAGGTGATCGCCTAAAACAAACCGGGTGAGTGCCCTAAGCGCTCCCCTTAGTAGTCCGGTGGAACTGTGAAGGCCTTATTGGCTGGTAGTGTAGGTCAGTACGAAAAAAAAAAAAGCAGACTTCACCAATAGATATAATAATTCATGGGGAAGGTTTAGGTATATAATTTGTCAAGTTTTTTTTTGTAGATTGGTTGAAATATAATGATAATTGTTAAAAGAATCGGAAAAAGTCAAGCCGCCTTAAGCGTTTCATGCATATAAGTATATATTTTTTTATTATCAGGGCAGGACAACGTCTGCCGGTCTTGTTAGTATACATATAAAAGATTAATATGCAATCTCACTCAAGAAATAAACAAACTCTTAAAGAAGATATCAGCCAGTTTTCAAGAAGCTTGTAGATTGGCATGGTTTATAATTTTTTTTTCATTTAAATTTAATCGCAGTACAAAAAAAATAATATGTTATTTTTTTTTTTATATATACCAAGACATGAACTGAGTTTTCATATCATAGTAATTTAATCGTAAATAGAAATTAATATATCCGAAGAGTGATAAATTAAATAGAACATAAAAATTATATTTTATTACTAATTCAATTTTTTAAATTGAATTATTAATATGTTATGTACTCTCTGTAGTTATATTAATATTAAGTGTTCAATTTTTAAACGGATTTCTGAGGTGAATGATATTTGTTTTTAAGTCTCATGTAATTATGTATTGTGTTAGCGTAATTTGTTCTATGTCTTTGGCAGAGTACTATATAATAAAAAAATGTTGATTTTGCATAGATATAGTTTGCTTTTTTATGCCTACTTTATAGGTTTTCGCATTTGACCGTTAACCTCTTGATATTATATTTTGATGTAGTCTAAGATGACAAACACGCAAAACTTAAAGAAAAACTGGCTCTGAAAGACATGTCGAAATGCACCTACATCTGTTGGCAACATATTTTCAACTTAAGTGTGGTAGTTAGTCAAACAGGCGCAAAAGGCTCACCGCCGTGCTATGGTATTACCATAATATTTTCTGTCGTCAAAAGCTCCGCTTCATTGCAAGGATTCAAACCTACGTCGATCGAGATTGTGGAGAAACACGCTACCGATATTACTATCCATGTGATAGGGAATTTTTAAGAAGAGGGACTGGCCTTATTATAGTATTAACGAAACGGCTACTCTGTCTCGTGTGTAGAGTTCCAGGAAACGTGTTAGTAGTACAGAATAAGAAAAAAAAATATTTGCCTCTGCCCTGTAAATCACATCAGCCTGTAACAGACCCATTGCAGGGCCATAGGCCTCTTCCCGAAGGAAGGTATAAGTATAATCACCACACGAGCCTAAGACGTATTGTCGATTTCAAATTCCGAGAAATACACAGTTCTATATTTTCCTACATACGGTTGTACTATAAGAACATTTCTCTGCTTCAGATTTCCTCGCAATATTTTCCTTCACCTGCAGCCGATAGCGTAAAATTCATAAATGTATGCGATTTCCGAAAAAATTCATTGGTTAACCATAGCACAACTTGAAACTTTTAAGTCTTGTATAGAAGTGAGCGTTACACTACAATCCGATTAAAACCAAAACGACGGTGGAGCCAAAGATGGAAAACGGTAATCTCAAAAGTGACACTGACTTAAAATGTAGGCAATAAAACACAAGTATTGATACTGTTATCATTAAACCTTAGACTGGTCTTAGGAAGGTGAAATTAAAATGATCTAGCCTAATATTCGTACGACCCTAGTCTGTTGCGTGTCACGGAAATTTCACCTAATTGTAAGTGACGATACGGTTGAAGATCACAACGAAACAATCCAAAAGGATCCGGTTTTTAAAGCCGTTTGCGAAAACTACTATAGAGTACCTGGGGACATATTTTCAACTCGAAGTTGGTAGATTACAGATATTAAGATTAATGGCCCTATCACCAAGAGTTATTTAAAAAAAAACAACTTATTTAAATCGAAACAATAATTTATTGTAATCTTAAAGTCGGTAATAACGCATACTGTATACACAAGGATCCTTACTCCTTTATTTTTTTTCATAATTTAAGCTAATATAATTACAATTACGTTATTTACAATCATCACCAGAATAAATTACAATTGATACGATGAGTGACGTCACAGGTCTGGACGTCATATCTATCTAAGATTTTATTGAAAAATAAAACAACATTCTGTGGTTTCACATGATAAACATACAGTATTGCTGATCCCATTAGAGATCAATTAGGTTTAACATATATTTAAATAATACTATTATTTTAATTAAACAATAATTATTTTAAATATAGTACATATGTATCGAGACATATAAAAATATTTTTTTCATTCTCATACCATCAGAAAAATAATATATGTTTATGGTGGATTAATTTTTTTTAATATAGGTGATTTACATACTCTTTTTATAAGGCTTAGTAACAGTGACAGACACAAAACATATTAACGATCATAGATGCAGTAGATATTTATATCGAGAAAGAAATTTCAACGAGATATATAGTTTAATAATTTTAAATATGACAAAAAAACTCTTGGAAATTATTATATTATTAATAAATATAAAGAAATAGATATGAAGTTGTGGACCTATAATAATTAATTTTTATTATAATTTTAAAGGAATTGTTATATCGTTTAAAAGTGACACCCGAAAAACTTTACAATAGGAATGGTATAATTTTACATGTTTTTTATTTTAAGAAATACAACATTCTTTTAACCTCAAAATAATTCCACGGGGCAATTGTTAGCAGTTGGTTTATTTTTGCTATGAAAAAATATTACTACAAATGAAGACAATCCATACTCGGTGCTCTTTCTTCTTCCAATAACTGTATGTTATCGACCACAGATATCTAATAAGAGCTTGGTGAAAGTAAAGTAGGTTTTGGCCTCCCACATGCAAAAAATTGACAGGCGTCTAGTTGATTTGTTGTCGATATTGAAATTTACGATCAGCGTCGATTAACAAATATAAATTAACATACATATTATTATTAATAACAAACTTAATAAAACAATTTAGGTTTTTTTTTTGTAAATAAATACTTATAAATAAGAGTTGAGGCATAATGTAGAACTCGAGGACTAAAATTGTTTAACACCGGAACTGTTAGAACTTTTGACATTCATATAATATTCTCAGGTATCGTTATCATTCATCGATATCATTTAGAATGATTACGGTCATATTATTTGTAAGCGCTTATAATTTCACTTATAATCGCCACCTGTGCAATAACAAAAAGCCCGGGAATTAAATTTGACGTAAGTGCATCCGTTGTCCATCGTTTGAGGTTTAATAAATAAACGGGAATTAGCCTGGCATAGATATTACGCATTCGTTCAAAAATCACTTTAGAATGCGTTCAAAAATGAACGTAGAATACGGTTTAATAAGTACATGAATACGACAAGCGTTGAATATCAACAAAAATTATGAAATTAAGCAAGAAAGAAAAGAACAAAATTATAACTCTATCAAACTTATACGTGATGTTGCTAAACTTCAAAGCCGCTTAACTGTTCACTATGAAGGTTATCATACCCGTGTGTTTTTTACAATAAAGGTGTTTCTTGGTATTTATTCTACTATAACCCACCAGGTGGCTCTTAAACAATTTTTTTATTATTATATTGTAATTTTACACAAAGTCATAGGTCGTAGATAGAAAAATTATCGGGGAATTAAATTAATTATACTTTACTCAAAATGAAATGTATATATAAAAAAAATCGAGCATATCACGGTAAATTGATAAACTACCAAGATATTCTTACCGAATGAATTATCTAACAAAAACTGGTAAAACAATATTAGCCTCGAGTTTAGATTCTTAAATGCTATATTTTCAATACTAGAAATAATGGTTATAATAGTCGAGTTTTGTTCGAATACACACATCGATGCGAAATCGTAAACTGTTTGGCCAAATAGAGATGTAGACACTTTCGTGGAAAATTCTTTTAATCTGTAGGTACACATCAATGATATCTAGAAAATTAATTTTATTATTATTCATGTAAAAACATGTTTTCACTCATTTTTTTATATTCCCACAATAACGCTCACGTTTGTCAAGTCGTAGGACTGACGTCACATTATTCTATTGAACATCAGTTACCTTCGATATGTATATATTAAAGTGTAAATGTCAGACTAATATTTCGAAAGGTGTGACGTCATGGCGCTGTGATGTAGTTACTGACAATATGATAACAAGATCAAGTTGTTGTTTATTTATTATTAAGACATTTTGAACATCTAAATAAAAGTAATTTTTTGTATATTATTAATATCATTATTTTATTTTAGCGTCTATAATAACCCTATTAAGCCAATTGGTCTAAATTATTTAATTGTGTGAACTCATAAAAGTACAAATCTTTCAAGTGACATGCTTCTGTCACATTTACAAACTATATGGACAAGACAGCTTATACATATAACACACTTTATGCCAAATATTTCAAAAAGGGTTATAAAATACTCGGAGTATCGGAATAAATATGTCTAAATTGATTCCTCTATTGCAACAGTAAGATTTAACACTGAAACCACCTTTTAGAGAAGTTCTAATTTATTTATTTATATATGTCACACCTGACAAGATTCTTTAATAAAGCATTTATTTAAATGACATTATTCGATAGAATCCGATGTTCACATCACTATTACATTTTTGTTTTCGTTGCTTGAGAAGCTTCACTGGGGTGTTAGCATGATTATCATAAATAATTTTACCAAGGGATGCATCGGAGTAATATACAGTAGGACCTCGGTAATCGAACTTTATCAATATTCGAGTTATAGAGGCTTGGACTTAAGAAGACTTTTGTAGGTAAATGTTATGCCACTCCCATACCTGCGTGTATCGGCACGAAGTTTTGTCTATGGTCAGACTAAATGCAGATGTGTGAAGATATTATCGTTATGCGTTACGAACTATCGGATTGCGTGACGATGCACGCAGCACGATAACTGGGCCGGCGGTTTTTACACACATCAAAGGAACTTGGAGACGCTAATTTCGAGTTACTATTGAAATGACAATGGTTTGCAAACGTTATTCTACGCCTTTATCGGAATTAATTTTGAGGTTACTTTTTAGCGGCACAAGTGACCGAAGCTTCGTCGCGCAGGTATGGGACTAACATTAGACTTTCAGAAGTCTAGAGTTTATTGTACCTAATTATTGATTACAGAGATGTAATAATTTAGAGTTATATGCACTAAAATACGTATTTTAGGTAAATTCTGATTATTTCGGCATGCCGATGATGCCGATTTAAAGTAATTGAGGTATTAAGATTTGAAAGGAAAAGAATCGTGGCTCTACTGTAGTTTTCTCCTCGTCAATCAGTTATTAAGACGAGACAGTGAATATTTCATATTTCCCGTTCAATATCACTTCGAAGTGATCAATGTTAAGAATGTGAGAAATAATCGTTTTTTTTTTCAACTAAAATATTAAATCACTATTTTGTCTTTTCATATTAAAATTTAGAGTATTCTATATCTAGATTACTTTAAACATTTGTCCGAAAACACTCATTATTATTGCATCCATTTAGTTGAGTAGGTTTAGAAACTTATCACTCTCTGTTAATATTAAAATATGGTGATTTTCTAATACTTTAATACGATTTTCCACAAATATATCCATCTCAGTTGAGACATTGATATCATAAACTGGTCAAACGTTAGATTTAGAGCATTCATGTCAAAAACGCGGCCAAAACCCTTCGAAATAAATGTATGATACTCAATAGACACGACGAATGTATACACCAGTAAAAAGATACCTCTAGAACGTCAATTCATACGTCCACTGTCGACTTTTAAACAGAAAAATCCAAAATCGACGATAAAAGAAGAACATCGAATAGTTAGAGAAACGATCATATTAACGACTTTTCTTGTCTCATTTAGTTGTTGTCTTTTAGTTTACGATTACAATAACGACTTTTCTTGTCTCTTTTAGTTGTTGTCTTTTAGTTTTATACTGTCCCCAGAATACATTCGGGATAACTTAAAGTACATTCGCAAAAATCTTAGACAAGCTAGATTTTTATACGCAAAAAGAAATATATCACCTATATTTTAGGCGCAATTAGATTAGTATAAGTTTTTTTAAGTAATGATTGATTGATTGTAGAACATGAGTTCTACAGTAAAATCCCTAAAGTACCACCTTAAAACAGTTTGTACTATCAAAAAGTTATTACAGAGTGGATCATTCCGTGAACGATAATGATGTTTAAAAAGAGCATTCTCTCTCTAAACCTTTCTTTCTAAATAATAAAAAACAACAGCGATCAACTACAAAATAAAAGGAACGGAAAGTCAAGAGTCTTCTTCAATGTCTGGTATATTTAAATAAGTGGCGGTAAAGTTTGTACATTTCTAGGTGTCGTCTAGTACTTTAAATTGAGTGAAGTTAGATATGATACTAAAAATTTTAGTGTCACATGTTTTGTTTTTTTTGGAGCAAGACATAGTGACTGCACTATGTGTGATAATAAATACAGTGCAAACCAAAAACATCGGCAACCACAGAAACATTTGTAGATCTGATTTGTAAACCATCGTATACAATTTCTACGCGTGCGGCTACGAAGGGCTAAGACTGGGTGTATAGAGGTCGTGTTACATTAAAACGATACCTCGTGGGTCACAACCGTGTATTGAAATTATTTTGACATGACCGCTTTGAAGATACGAAATGAGCGTTTGCGTATTCGATAAAAGTAACATACAGGGTGTGAATTATCGATAAGTTGGTGGGTCCGAGCCCACAGCGCCCGCAGCGCTCGCGACGCTTCTCAACGCTGTCCAGCTTTATGCCGAGTGGAGAACAGCGCGTGTGGTGCGTGGGGCGCGAGGGGGCTACTCGTACCCCTGCAACAACCCCTAAGGGTGCCGCTGGTTCGGTACCGGAATGCTGTAAAATTTACATTATTTCGTCATATTTCAACTGGGCTGGATTTATCTAGTAGAATCTTAACAATAAAGCTATTTTCATTAGCCACTAATATAATCCCTGCTGAAAATACGTTGATATGTGCGGTTGACTCCTGTCCATATATGAGGTAAAAGTCATATTAAAATAACTCATACACGAAGCAAGATGACGATATTGTAGTTATCCTCTAATTTCAAACGTATACAAGTGTTTAGAAAGGTTTCAAGTAAAAAGATAATTGTGAAACCGCCGTATTGCTTCATCTAACTTTAATAAAATGTGTACAATGGAAAAACCAATAACTTGAGCAAATGACATTGTATGTCGCTTGACGTTTTATGAAATACAACATTTTATATTCATACTAGCGGCCCGCTCCGGCTTCGCACGGGTATAAAATATATAGCCTATGTCATTCACTGTAAAAATCATTAAAATCGATCCGGTAGTTTTGATTTATTCATTACTGCCCGCGGCCCACACGCGTTAAATTTCGAGGAACCTTAAAAATAACAGTATTTCTCCACTATTTAATTTATGTTATTATACGTATAAACCTTCCTCTTCAATCATTCTATCTATTAAAAAAAACTGCATCAAAATCGTCGCGTAGTTTTAAAGATTTAAGCATACATATAGATATAGGGACAGAGAAAGCGACTTTGTTTTATACTATGTAGTGATTAAAACTTTATTATTATTAGGAGATTGTGCACTATATTATAACCAACACACAATGGCTGCCGGTTCTAAATAATATTTGAGTATAGAGAATAATGTAATTTTGTATTACTACTAAAATTAAAAAAAAATACATTCTATAAAAATGTTGATGGCTGTACTAGTTTGGACAAGTGGTATGTGAAGTTGGCGCGGACGCGATAATCTTCTCATTTGAAAAAAAAACATATAGTGATTATATGTTTTTTTTTTATAACTCTTATTGATGACGTAACAAAATTAAACAGAAACTTAATGTTCTTGGCTTCTGAAATGCGGTGATTGATCTAAGAGGTATTTACCGAATCGTAGTGTATATTTAGAAGAGTATGACAACTGACCCGTAAAACTGCCGGGAAGCTGGTGTGCGTGTTGAACTGGAAGTTGACGGGGGTCTTGGGTGAGGCGCAGGTGTAGGTGAGGTAGTCGTCGGAGGAGTGCAGATGGCGGTTGAGAGTGGGCTCAGAGGCGCTACGCGTGATCTTAGGAATGAGGCGGAGGATGGCCTCGAGGGTGGCGAGGATCTGGCGGAAGAGCGGACGCTGGTCTCGCTGCAATTTGATGCAATGCTCGAAGGTGCGCTTGAGCTGCTGCGGCGCGTCCTGCCGGAGCCGGCGACTGTCGGGCCGCAGCGCGCCGCGACCCACCATCCACAAGATCTGTTCATAATTATCGAACCATTCCACTTTCTTACTGATTCACCACATTTTAGGTTGGTTTTTTAATCATTTTTATTTGTATTATAACTAGTAACGTAACAACCCAAGTTAAAATCTAGGAGTAAATTAAAATCCAGTTATAAAGTAATAGTTTTAAATGTTTTAACTTTAAACATATTAATTTATCATTTAATTTATTCCATGATAATAAATTAATACTTAGTTTTCATCTAGGTAAATCACCCATGGGTGGAATAAAGTAGATAGGAAATAGGTTTCAACATATTCATAAGTTATCACATGGGTGGTTTCTCATTTGCAACCACAACTTATGTATACATTTTGCATATAGGTATATGTGTTTTTATAAAATCATTATTTTGTATAAATAAATTTTTTGGTATTACTGTTTTTTTTTAAATAAAAATATTGATGTATTTTTAGCGTATCAATGTTGCAACAGTGTATACCTTTGAACAAAATTTGACACAAATTGAGGGAAATGGATTTTTTTTTCATAGTTTGTTAGCAACATAATGGTAATTAGTATGTAGCCTTTATAATTGTTATATACTACAAAAACAAGGACTACAGACTTATCAATACAGATTTTGTTTATTCATCAATTGTAAGTTTGTACATTGGTTGGTTTATGTATTTTAAATTTGTTTATGCTTAAGACTTGGCTGAAGTATACTTGCATGCGTGGGAAAGTTTGAGGGCTAGCTGAAAACCAATGCCATCTTGTAATTAACAGGCGGCAGTACGTCGACACTAGATCTTTTATCATGGATTTACTTATTATTTTTTAGAGTTTTTTTTGTACACCTTTACCTTTATGGTAATAAATATTTGCACAAAGTTCCTTATCGCACGGTACAAACTTGGCGAGTAGGGGCTAAGACGAAAAAAAGTGTAAGAATTTTCGGTCACGACACTCTCTATAAGTACTGTAGAGGTAGATGGTTATCCATAGTACGTATGGTATTGGCTGTTCCGTCATAGATCCGGCTTATTGATTCAAGGCAGCCAATAAGATCGCATTGGCTCGCGCTTGCGCAGGTATAGTTTGCACATGACATACGCGTCAACCGTTTCGTAGCTTATCGTGTGTAGTTTTGTAATTATACTTATGTTTATTTTTAACAAAATACGTGGTGCGTAACCCCTTTAGTAATAGTTTATAAACATTTTCGTTGGTTAATAATATCTCTTGTTATTGGTTAATATACATCAATAATGCATTATGACAGTGGCGTAGTCCGGTGAAACTGTAGCGGCCGTAACAAGCCAACAGTGTAGTCAATTCGAAAAAAAAATGACAGTGACTTAGAAAATAATAAGAATGACGCCAGGTAAGCGTCAGAGTTAAAGTGCAACATAATGTGAATAATTTATTTTTAACCTCTAATCTTTATATTACGACTCTCCTATATTTTTATATCCATTTCATTGACAAATTGACTAAAAAAATATATATACTAAGAAAGGAACTTTGTACCAACCGATTGTTCCAAGGACACTTAGTTTTTTTAATTTCTTTATTTCGTTAAGTTAGGTTAGGTAGTGCATAGTGTTACCTGGTCCTTGTTGTTGAGATGCGCGTAGGGCAGCTCGCCAGCCATCAGCTCGTAGAGCACGATGCCGTACGCGTACACGTCGGAATGGAAGGTGTAGGGCGCCGGTTCGTCCATGCGAATCACCTCCGGCGCCATCCACAGGATCGAGCCCGTCGGCTGCTGCCACTGCACGCCGCCCGATACCGATGAGTCTGCACGTACAAACAACACACACATACATACAATTCATACATCTTTTCACCATTATAGATAACAATTCACCAGAGTATTATTTTAACATACAAAAGCTACAAGTCTCACCTGACCATCGAACCTTGGCAGTGGCTAGTCCGAAATCACCAATCTTCACGGACCAATCATCCCTCAAAAATATATTATTTGATTTCAGGTCCCTAGAAAGAGAATAGATACGAAATACTGAGAGCCCATAGAAATTATGTATGAACGGTGTAAACTTTTTTATCTGAATAATTTAAGAAAAAGTTAGTAAGGTTTCCTAAGTTTTATGAATTCCAATAAAAAAATCAAATAATATCAGATAAATAAAATACATTAACTTCGATAAATCGATTATTCACGACTCTAAATCAGTTGCTTTGTATATACAATTATATTGCTTTTTTTGCCACTTTACTACCAAATTTCAATGTGAACTGTTTACAGGTCTAATCGTAAAGTGGTAAAAACCAGACAGAATTGCTTTCGCATTTACAATAATATTTGTTTTTATATCTAGAATTCAAAATGTTTAACATTTCAATTAATATCTAGTATTTGTGGCACAGTGGTAATAAAAACCTTGTAATGACCCCAGGGTTCGCAGGTTCGTTTCCTGGATATAGTTATTTTTGTATGATGACCAAAATGTGTGTATACCAGCTGCTTAATTATGTAACACAAAGTAAACTAAGTTTGATGAAATGGTTGTTTGTGAAAATACTAATTGAAAAACCGATAAATATATTTCACAGTTTGAAGTATAAACAAGTATTCAAGGTAGAATTGTGAGAATAACAGGCCATATCTCATAGACCGTTGTACTAAATGTAATAATTAAAGAAATGTTAATGTTCCAGTTCATAGTTTGAGTTAATTTAGAGATGAATCAAGTTGCCTTGAAATTGTTCTATAATGTAACTGCCATTTATTATATAACATGAATTAACTTTTTTTTTTTTTTTCGAACTGTCTACACTGTTGACCTCGTAAGGCCTCCACAGTTTCATCGGACTACTTCACAATGACCACATGAATTAACTGGGTGGTGGAATATCATAATTATATCTCATTGAATTGTGATCACCAACACACATCAAGTAAAATACTTGCCATAGTGGCATACTTAAACGTAATGTGTTCTCACATTAACCGGATATATTCAATAATCAATGAGGTGACATGTTGCCTGTATCCGACTAGATAAACTCATCACAGTGACTAATTTTTATTACTGATGTGACTCCGGATTAACTAATGTATACTCTGTAATAGAGAGATTTGTCGAATTTGATTAATATTTTTATGTGAATATCACATTTATACTGGCAAAAGATTCTAAAACGCACAATAAGAATAATGTTGTACCTGTGTATAATGTTCTTGGCATGCAGATAGTCCATCCCTTGCGCAGTCTGTCGCGCCACGTCGATGAGGTAGAGCATGGGGAACGGCGTCTCCAGCACGTGCAGGTGCTGGTACAGCGAGGAACCCTCGCACCACTGCGTCACGATCGCCAGCGACGGCTTCGACACACAGCCCATGAACAGCAGGATGTTGCAATGCCGCGTCTTCCGTAACACTGCCAC
The DNA here is from genome assembly GCA_035772565.1 of Antheraea assamensis. Taxonomy (NCBI): domain Eukaryota; kingdom Metazoa; phylum Arthropoda; class Insecta; order Lepidoptera; family Saturniidae; genus Antheraea; species Antheraea assamensis. The sequence continues at coordinate 813,413 of JAQQSE010000067.1, forward strand.
CTGACAACACATCGGTGATGCCACAATGCATGAAAACGTCTTGATGAAACCTTAGCAGCGTGGTAGTTTTTCTAAGTACGGTTGGTTGGCTATGTTAGTTGTAAATCTTTCAGCATGTATCTAAAAGTGTGTTCTGATAGCTGCATTTCAAAGCCAAATCAAATCAAAAATACTTTATTCAATTTAGGCCCTAAGGCGCTTATGAACGTCAAAACTACTACCGGTTCGGAAAACATCCCAGTCATCGCGAAGAACCGGCAAAAAACTCGATCGGGTTTATCTTTTTTTTACACGTTGCAATCGATTTTAGTGGATGCACAAAGAGGAGTCAAGTCCAGACATCACCATAGTTCACATATTGATCCATTCTATAATAGCTCTGTGACACCAAAACCCGCTTAACATGGCACTTAAACTTACAGTCTGGCAAATCGGTAATATGCTTTGGGACTTTGATATAAAACCTAATACTATTACCTAAAAAACTGTTACTGTACTCAGTAAGAGTCTAAGACATGGAACGACCAGTTTGTTACAGTGTGTAGTCTTTAGATCATGCCTGGTGGTATGGTGAAACTGTAGAGGCATGCCCAAGTCAACAGTGTAGGTCAGTTCGAAAAAAAAAAATGATCATGCCTGTGTTTTGCGAACTCCAGCTTTTCAAAGTTTTTGCGAACATACATTAAATTATCAAGAATGTATTGGAAAGGCCGAGTTAAGATACCGAATTCTTGAAACTTAGTCTTTAATGATTCTCGAGGTCCCATATTGTATATTGCTCGAACTGCCCATTTTTGCGATAAAAATATGGTGTCTACCTCAGCTGCTGTCTCCCACAGTAAATCCCTTCTAAGTTTAGCAGTCTACCATCTTAAAGTTTCATTATCTCATTTAACAAGAGGTCACAGACAGACAGACATTTCTAAAAATGATCGAAATGGATTCATATTTTACTTATACAAAGTAAGTTATTAAATTTATAGAAATATGTAATTGGCCAATTTTTAGAATGTAAATTATAGTAGTATTAGATTTAGAAAATGACGGTTGAGCGCCATCTATTTGCAATAATACATATTAATTAATTACTAAACTTCTTAGGTTATTAATATTTATTTATGTGAAAATAAAATATTAACCATTTTTCTTTCGTTCTATGTCTTAGTAATGTAATACTATGGTAATGTTTATTTGTGTTATAAATACACTGGTTTATGGATGAGGAAAAAGCCCATTTACTTATCTATTTTTTTCTCGTACTTAACTCCCGTCGTCATTAAAATTACAATAACTTTTGATAGAGTGTACCGACTTTTAACCGAAAATTATTTTGCTAAGGAATATGCTTGATTATTTTCTTGCTGGAGTTTTATCAGAAACCTAGTACTTTACCAGTGATGCCTGTTCCAACCAACAGACAGACAGGCAGACATTTCTAAAAATGATCGAAATGGATTCTATTACTTATTCCTAGACACCTGCAACAATTTATTTCTCAAAAATCAAAAAGTACAGACTCGTTGGATTTACATTCTTCTTATATGTATAGATATGCCACCAATATTACAAATATGGGGTGCAATAAATAAAAATTATGAATAAAAAATAAAAGCCACTACATGAGACAAAGACCACGCCAAGACCACTTTTCAATAAATATTAATTATTTTGATATTGAACACCTGTATTTAAGAACTGTTCTTAGGCTGAATTGCACCAGTCAATGTTAACGTCAAAAGTTCGGTTAAAGTCATTGGCTCGGTTGCACCAGTTAATGTTAAAGTTAAAAATTCGGTTAAAGTTATTGTTAGGCAAAAAATAGGTTGCACCAATTGACAATGGTTAAAATGACGTCACGATTTAACGTTAACTATTACCACTCCATGTTGGCCGGTTACCGTTATTCTTAATGTCAATTTTTGAATCGGTTGTCATGTTCACTAGAAAAAACTTTATAATATCATGTCGTTACTAAGAGAAATCCTGTGGGAAACTGAAAATAGTTCTTCCGATGACGAAATCAATATATTTGAAGATAATTTGCGTCTCAGAAAGAAAAAAGTTTATCTTCCTAGAATTGGAAAATGTTCACAGGACGACAAACGCTAACGTTTTGTCGTTACAGAATCGAATGCTTGTATATTATTAACACACTTATATAGTGCATACAAAAACATTTTATATGAAATTTTCAAATATTATTGTAGATTTGAATAAATTCAATACTACTTACTTTATACTGTTTTCGAATATGGTATTAATTTTCTCGGAATTAGCCATTGATAAAAAATCTGTTGACAGTCACAGAATAACAATAGTGACACTTGGTGACACTTATAACAAAGTCCTGCCAAGTAAAATATATTACCCTTTTCGATTTTAGGGACTAATTGGCTTATTGAAGTAGCAACCCTAATAACTTTAACAATTACAAAATTTTCGATGGTGCAACTCGTTTTGGCAAATGTAACTGTTAGCAAGTCTTGTCATTTTTAAAGTTAACTTTAACAATTACAATAACCACGATTTTGGTGCAACTCACCCATTGTTAGGCGATAAATCGGTTGCACCATTTAACAATGGTTAAAATGACGTCACAATTTAACGTTAACAATTACCGGTCGATATTTGTCGGTTAACGTTATTGAACTTCTACTTTTTTTTTAGGACTTTTGAACTTCTTGTCAGTTTAGTAAGTAAGTAAGACTTTAAAATATTATGTAGTTACTGTAAGAAATCCTCTGGGGAACTCAAAATAGTACTTCCGATAAACATAAATAATACATATTAAGATATTTGCGTCTTAGAAAGAGGAAAATTTATCTTCCTAAAGTTGATCGGTTCTCTAAATGGGGCTAAGAAATATTATTGAACAGATACCGGCTATCTAAAAAATTTGCAGGTGTGTTAACTTTGCACTTAAAGCATTTGTTGAGGCCGCCAACTATGAAGTAAGTACTTTTCTGTTTACACGTTATCAACATTGAATATGCATCATTGTTCCTTACGTAGACTGTATGCCGGGATTGTTGTATCGAGGTTTTGAAGGAAACACCACGATGACTAGAACTTTATATTTTTGCAAAAACGTTACAAGCGTTATAACAACAAAACGAGGCGAAGCGAGGTGAGTAGAAATTTTTTTTTTTTTTTTCGAACTGACCTACACTGTTGACCCGGAGGCCTCTACAGTATTACCGGACTACTAATGAGAGCGCTTAAGGCACTCACCCGCTTTTATTTAGGCAACTAGCACAAGGGCACACGGTGCACCTCGGCTTGAGCTGTCGCCGAATAACCCGATCTAACTAAGCTATGCTATCTCATACGATAAGAATTCGTGAAAAATGCATGTTTTACGAACGCATATGTATAATTTGTGTCTGACTACTGAGTTGTGTGACCTAATTCAGTCCGAAAAGGGCAAAAAACATCCCACCACCATGTGTTCCTATGTGTGCACGTGTGTGGGGTGATCTGTGTAAGTGTAAAAACTAATGTGAGTAACTGTATCACGCAAATAACACCTCGAGGGCTCCACTCCGGGGGACGACCTAGGCTCGAGATGCTACGAGACAGACGCGACATGTGTGCGGGATCGTATCTTCAACCCCCGCTCACGACGTTGTGAGCAGAGAGAGTCGCGGGTGTGGGCGCAAACACGCAAAAATTAAGAGGTGATCGAGACTAAATGTGAGACGGCGACGGCGCCGTAATTAAACTAAGCAATCATCCCGATTGCCCCTAATGGTTCGGTTTATTAGGGAGAGATAGACATAAATACGCGGATTTATTCCATCTATATCTAAAATAAAATTTTATTTAACTGACTCGCGCGCGAGACGCTGAAGAGTGGCCGCGATGCCAGGAAAGCTCGAGATAGCATTAAGCAAACTGAGGTTCTGACTGCTATTAATCATCGCGTTGAATGCAATGATCTCATCGATTTCATGGAAAATAAGGAGTTGGGCAATCCAGTCTATGCCGGCTAGGAAGAAGGAAACTAAGGTTCGCCTGAGCGGGCTTACCCTGCTGTGGTTGAGGCTGGGAGTAGGACATAGGCTTGGATACCCACGGAGCCTGAGGGGCCTGCGAGGGCCGGGACGGCGCATAGGGCGCAGGAGCGTACTGATTTCGGGATCTGGAACATGGGTTTAGGAATCCAAGTCTGAGGGGGCCGAGCAGGCCAGGGGCCAAGTAAGGTGCAGGTGCGGGCGCTGCTGATGCACGGGAAGCGCCCGGCAGGCTCGGGAAGGCCTCTGTAGATGTCAGAGGCAGAGGCGGAGGGCGGGAGGAGGTGGCGGGCGCCCCAGATGGGGAAACGTGCCTACGGAGTCGGGGGCGCTTTGTGCGCGGTGCTCGGGGACAGCCGCGATAATTCGCGGGACGACCCTGATGCACCGCACAAAACACAGCTAGGAGGCTCGGGTGAGGACAGAGTGCGAGAACACTCCCTAGTAGAGTGATCGCCGAGGCACTTTACACACCTGGGACGCAGGTGGCAGTTTCGTACGGAGTGACCGTACACCTGACAGTTGTGACACTGTGAGGGAACGAACTGTTTGCGCGGGGAATCGACTGTGACGCCAGTGAGGCCAGTGAGGCCGCACATGGAGGATAGGGTTGAGATGGCTTTGCCTTCCCTGGAGCGGTCCAACACGACCAACACCAGGTTGTAGGGGGCCTTCGTGCGAGGGTGGTACATACGATGTACCTCTCGGACAGGATAGTTAGATGACTTAAGGTCATTTGAGATATCCTCGATTGATAACTCAATCGGGACCCTACGGAGGACAACTCGGAGGAGACGCTCGTCCTCGAGAGCATGGGAGAAATAGCCATACTTTGCTTCCCTAAGGAAGGAAGTTAGGCGACGGTGATCGTCGGTGGTCGGCACCTTAACCTGGATACCAGTGGGAGTGTTAAGGGCGGATGTGTAAGAAATCTTCCTCGTAGTTGAGGCTCAAAGAGATAATGACCCAAGACGACTTGTCTTGAATCGTAACGGGTGGCGGTGGGCGGGGCTTCTTTACTGAAGCTGCGGAACCCGCGGCTTGAGTTTGAGATTTGTCGGAGGGGGCGTGGCTTAAGGCCGACGCCTTGTTGACGCATAGTGCAGGTTCCGTATGTACGGAACCGGTGGGTGAGGCAGGGACAGGCCGGCTTTCCAGCGGTATGCGACGGTTATGAAACCGTTCTTAGCGGACTCAACAACGGGTACGGACGGGTCTACGTCCATATCCGAGTCTGGAAGAGGGCTTGAGACAAATGATTGCGACATTGCAGTCCGGAGAGAGCGGCGAAAATGAATTCGCCACTGGAATGTTGACTTGAGGGAGTGAGGCGGTCGGAGGTATCTCCTTCCGCGACTTGGTCTTGGGTTTGGCCTTCTTAGCAGAGACTGGGGACCGCGAACGGCCAGTCTTGCCATTGGACAGAATTTCCCTTATTTCTGAGGGCGGGTCGCAGCCTTCTGCTGCATAGAATGCTTGGACACATTCCGGCTGACGCTCGGCAATGTACCTTTCCAATCCATCGACATAAGCTTGAGCTTCCTCTTCAGACTGGAACGTGCGGCGGGACATGACTAACCTCCCTGCCTGAGGGGCAGGGGGGTGCGCCTGTTTGAATTTAACGGACAACCGTGTCCGGAACAAGGGAGCTGTGGGCGAAGTGCAATGCCTCACAGGGACCTACGAAGCCTAGGGGGAGTTCCCTAACACTTCTTTCTTCTATCGTCAGATGCGACGCTCAGCACACGACGCAACAAGACGAACTGCACAACGCGCTGCCCGACGACTCGATGCGCTGCACTCTGTGTGCTCGGTTCGCACCGAAAAGTGCGGTTTAATTGGTGCACTGGTGCTCTGAAAGAGCGTAACGATTGACGACAACCGATCGAACACACAATACTATCGCGTATCACGAAAATATTCAATAATAACGTAAGAGTTATCGTACGATCTGACCATTAAGAGCTGCAAGAGAGCGCACGTGCGTTCCCGACCGCGGCTCGAATCGGACTCCCGTGTGTAGACATAGATTGCTCGTGTAGACATACATTTAGGACATACTCGTCCTCGCAAAACATTGAGTACATTACCTTTAAGAAATATACGTGAGACATAAAGCGAAAGAGAACTATCATAAAACAAAGAAAGGTATTTACATTATATAGAATTAATTGTTTTGGATCATTTGTCCTCAACAATCATAGAATAAAATAATATTTAACAATATATGATAAACATGTAATCTATATATATATAAGCTGAAATACCACTGACTGACTCATCACGATTCCTCCGAAACTATATGTCCGATTAACTTGATATTCATCATATTTATTCCTTTTGCCTCAGTAGACGCTCACTAAGAACAGATTTTAGTTAAAACCCGTCCTAAATACATTTCTAAGCTACAGTTACATATTCCCCCACAGACACCGATAGCAATCATTGTTGTAGTAACCAATAATATTATATCCGTTGCCATGTTAACAAGTTTAATTTTAGGGCTGTGCGAAAAATGCTTGAACCGATTCGAATCGAATAATGATGTACTATCCGAGTTTCGAATACAAAATTCGACTATTCGATTATCTTTAAAATATGGAAGAATTGTTAAACAAATAGTTATAGTAAAAGATACTTTTTTCACTATTTTAATGATTCATACTAAAAAAATGTTAACATCGTAAAAACGATTATTTAAACAGCAAGATTGAAATGCCTTTAAAAAAATATTTGTTTACTATGTAATTCAAGTCAACAAAAAAATTCTATTGGTGAAAATATTTATTAAAAATATACTTGCTCTCCCTTAAATCTAAATAATTTTATAGCATTTCAATTTTAACGAAATGTTGATAGAAATAGCCGAATTATTTTATTTGAAAGAAATTTCAGTATTTCTTTAATTTCATATTTTAACAGGTTTCTAGAATTTTGTGCTCTTATTTTTTTATCACATACATAAAAAAATTATTTAATTGTAGCGCTCAAAATTCGTTAACAACTAATAAGTTACAAACATATAGCTTTTACTATATTGGAACATTTTCTGTGGTTATTTATAAATTAAGAAATCGATTATAGTTCATAAAGTAAACTGTCAGTGCCATTGAAAAAAAAACATTTTCAAATAAAAATAAATTACATTACATTTCTTAAATTTGTAATTTTCACTTTTTCCTGCCACTTTTTGACTAGAAATAGAGACACAGTATTTTTGAATGCACTCGATGGCTGGTGTTAACTGTGATGTTGTTACGGGTTAGTTCGTAATATTCTATAGTTAATGCTTATTTGACGCTTAATTTAAATTATTTGAACACTCCGAATTATTCGTATGTTCAATTTGGATTTCGAATCGAATTATTCAGTTCGAATACAATATTCGCACCTATTTATTTGGTGTTCATTGAATTAATAAGTTTTTATTGAAAAATGAAATTTTAGGTCAGTATTATTTTGATATTTTTATTTGTAATCTATACATATAATAAAAATGACGTATGTATATGTAATATCAAAATAAAAAATTTTAGTGACTCAATATGAAAATATACTCGTATAAGCTATTTAATGTAAAAATCATTTTTTTTTTTTGTTGAACGATCTGTCTCTTTGTTCCGGATAATCTCCGAAATGGTTTTACTGACTTTGACGGAAATTTTACTGGCAGAGATCTGAAATTACATGGAGTAATATAGGCTATATTATTTTAGACTAGCTGTTACTCGCGACTTCGACCGCAGTAGAATATACGAAACGGTTGGACTGATCTTCACGCGACTCTTACTTATAAGGAGTAACTTAGGTTATTTTATTTTTGACTAGCTGTTACCCATGACATTCTCCACAGAGAAAGACCTGAAATGGCTATAACGATTTTTAAGGGGCTTTCACTAGCAAATAGCTGAACACATAAGAACTAACTTAGGCTATTTTATTTCAGAGTAGTTATTACCGGCGCCTTCGACCGCAGTTAAATCTTCAAAACGGTAGGATCGATCTACACTAGACGTTTACTGGCATGTAACTGACTTTACAAGGACTAACTTAGGTTATTTTATTTTAAATTAGCTATTATCTGCAACTATGTCCACAATATAATCTCCAAAACATGATAAAACGATGTTCACGTGATTTTTCACAGGCACATAGCTGATCTTATAAGGAGTAACTTAGGTTATTTTATTTTAGACTAGCTGTTACCTGCGACTTTTTCCCTTCCAATGTGGAATCTCCAAAACAATTCGACCAATTTTGACGAGACTTTCACTGCCATATAATTAAATTAATGAAAACTAACTGGAGCTACTGTCTTTTCTGTTACTCGCGATTTCAACCGTGTGGAATATGTGAAACGATTGGACCGATTTTTACATGACTTTCACTTGCAGATAACTGATGTTATAAAAACTAACTTAGGCTATTTTATTTTAGACTCGCCTGTCAGTTACAACTTCTTCCGCTTGAAAGTTTTTAAAATATGTTGTTTACTGTAAAAATGTGCGTAAGGCATGTGCTGTACTAGACTCCAAGAATTAACATAATTGTAATTATTATATTTGTATGTAATTTGTCTTTTTGGCCATTTTGGCGGACCAGTTTGTTTATTTTCCACGTTCGCATCTACATAATTCATCAACCATTGCAACGTATAAGCATATTGCGTCCGAGTTCAATGAGCATTATTTTAATTCGTAGATATTAAAAACTGCTTACAGATAGATATAGAGTTTTATATCTTGACTAGCTGTGCCCGCGACTACGTCCGCGTGGAACTTAATGCAAAAAAACTGTGAATGATACAACCATCTGAATGTATATCTGTTTATCTTGTATATTTGTAATCCGACTCTCGCGATACCTGTGGTACTCAAAACAACAGTTAGCCGTGCTTCAGACACCTGCTTATGCTGACACATGCAAGCTCTCGAAACTATCAAATGAAACTTATAAATGAGCCGTTTTCTGTAAAACACAGAAATAATCTCATTGTTATCTATACTTTTCATTTCAATAATATTCATTAACATACATACACTTCACATAGCTTATTCTTATTATTATTTTTATGTTATTCTTTCTTTTATTTGCACTGCCTGCAGTCTTTTTTCTCCACGGTACCGCTGGAAGAAAATGCAAGCTCGCTATTTTTTTATTTTTTTATACTTTATAGGGTAAACGCTTTGACCACAATCCCATCTGATATTAAATGATGATGTGGTCTAAGATGATAAGTCATGCTTAACATAGAGGGAGACTGGCTCTCAAGTGCAACTTCCGGAACACACCAACCGGGGCTTGACGACAGATTTTTAACTTGAGGGTGGTAGCTAGCCAGACAGACTAAGAAAAAACCCTACCACCATGCTATGGTTTCATCACGATGTTTTTCTTCACCGAAAGCTGCCGACTCAGTTGCTTGGATTCGAACCTACGTCCTTCGACGCTGTGTCTGACACACTACCAACTGAGTCATCATCGCTTCATAAACCCATCCCAATGCATAAACCAAAAAGTATTCATTAATTCAAAGCGTAATTAAGACATTAGAATCAAGGTAAATTTATAAAAATTATAATTCGAAATAAGCCTAACAAACACAGAAATAATCTCATTGTTATCTATACTCTTCCTTGTAATAATATTCTTACGACAGTAAACCAATAAAATTATAAGTATAGCGCCATCTGTTGTCGTATCAATGTATTCTGTTATTGCTTCTAAAGACGATTTTTTCTTACATTTATGTTCAATGAACAATTTTAGTCTCTTTATTTTTTTATTATAATAAAAAATTGTCATAAAAAGTGATAATTTACAACACAAAACTAATAAGAAATTTACAAATTTCATTATAAACCTTTTGTGATCGAACAATAAAAATCATATTTTACTTATACAAAGTACAAAGTAATTTATGCAATTTATAGAAACATGTAATATACGTAATTGACCAATTTTTAGAATGTATATTATAGTAGTAATAGATTTAGAAAATGGCGTTTGAGCGCCATCTATTTGCAATAATAGGATATTAAATAATTACTGAACTTCTTAGGTTATCAATATTTATTTATGTGAAAATAAAATATTAATCATTTTTCTTTCGTTCTATGTCTTAGTAATATAATACTGTGGTAATGTTTATTTATGTTATAAAATACCCTGGTTTTTGGATGAGGATAAATCCATTTACTTATCTATTTCTCTCTCGTACTTAACTCCCGTCGTCATTAAAATGACAATAACTTTTGATAGAGTTAACCGATTTTAATGAAACAAAAAAAATATGTTGCTCCGGAATATGCTTGATTATTTTCTTGCTGGAGTTTTATCAGAAACCTAGTACTTTACCAGTGATGCCTGTTCAAACAAACAGACATTTCTAAAAATGGTCAAAATGGCTTCTATTACTTATTCCTAGACACCTGCAATAATTTTTTTCTCAAAAATCAAAAAAGTACAGACACGTTGGATTTACATTCTTATTATATGTATAGATTTATATTCATGCAAAATTTTAAGACTTCAATTCTTGCTTATATTTTTATTAACGCTGTAATAATTATCAACTCATTATTTATAATTCAACATTATAATTAATAGGTATTTTGAAGTTAGAAGTTTCTTAATAATTTTGAACCAGACACGTAATTCCCTAAGAGTTCCATAATAGAATTCCTTGTAGAATAGAGAAGCGATTACTTTTTATATGATCGTAAAAACTTAATTATATTCACAATATCTATATAATAATATGTTTAAAATATATTTTATAACTTGAAATTTTTATTACTTTTTTATACAGTGTAAGTGAGCCCTGAGGTGGTTATGTAGAGAGTTAAAATTCTAAATATATTGTTGATACTAAATCTCATCTGGCACACTGTTAGTATTTACATATTTCAAGTAAACGTTACATATCACATTAGGTGGCGTGCGTGTCGTACCTACAAATGTTTTTGAAAGAGAATATCTGTATTTCTACCAGTTCTCACTATTTTATACCACTTTAATAAAATTTAAAAAACGCGTGCGAAGCATGCGGGCATCAGCTAGTAAAAATATATAATACACTTGTATTGCTTTTCCCCTTATTAATCATTGATATAGTTATATATTTATTAAATATATTTGTATCAATATTTAAATATCTAAGATACAACTTCACAGAGAGAGAGAGAAAGTAAAAAACGAGGGATAGTAATTATACAACATTGATTTTTGCGCGCAATGCCCATCTGGCGAGGGATACAACAAAGACTTGCCAAGTAAAAAATGTGATCCTCTTCGGTATTAGGGACTAATTGCTTTATTTACGTTGTAACCCTAATAACTTTAACTATTACAAAACGTTTCATGGTGCAACTAGTTCTGGTAAATGTAGCTGTTAGTGCCTCTTGTCATTGTTACAGTTAACTTTAACCATTACTGTAACCGATATTTTGGTGCAACTCAGCCTTATAAAAGTGTGATCAATAGAGGATACCTCATTTTTGAACGCCTGGAGTTGCGCCGGAGTCGGCGTCTTTACGTTGAGGGTCTTCACGGCGACAGGTCCGTGCCAATGCGCCTTGTAGACCGTCCCGAAACTGCCAGACCCTAAAACAAAGACGATAATCATTCTAAAATTGTTTTATTGCAAAAAATAATAAACTATTGTCACATACAGAAGAATATAGATATTGAATCACGACCACCATACACCTGGTACAAAAACCCCCATTGTAGCACGCTTAGGGGTGTCGCAGGTCGCGTCCGCAAGGGAGGCAGAGCTTTACGAAGGGTACAGAGCAGCCAGATTGGCGCTCCGTAGAGCTATCGAGCAGGGGAAGGCCCTTGCTCGGGAGGAGATGCTCGAGACCCTCAGCCGGGATCCGTGGGGGCGCCCGTACCGCGTAGTACGCGGGAAACTACGTCAGGGCGGCCCCCCGGTAACCCAGAGTCTCGAGCCAGATCTCCTCCACGACATTCTGGCTGCTCTGTTCCCTTCCAGGACAGAGCATACGCCTCCCACGATGGCTCCGCCCACGCCCAACGCGGCTGGCTGCGGCGAGGACGACGTGGTCCCCGAGGTGACCCGGGAAGAGTCGAGGGCGGCGGTGAAACGCCTCCAGGCGAAAAACACCGCCCCAGGACCCGACGGCATACCTGGCCGTATCTGGGTCCTGGCTTACGAGGCCCTCGAGCCCCGACTACTGCGGATCGTCACCGCATCGCTTCAGCAGGGCCGGTTTCCGACCATCTGGAAAACCGGCCGTTTGGTCCTGCTGAAGAAGGAGGGGCGCCCGGCGGACAGTCCGTCCGCCTACCGGCCCATAGTGCTGTTGGACGAGGCGGCAAAGCTCTGCGAGCGAATAATCGCAGGCCGCCTCGTCCGGCACTTAACAGGAGTAGGGCCGGACCTGGCGGAAAACCAGTTCGGTTTCCGCCAGGGGCGCTCCACGTTGATGCGGTGATGTCAGTTAAGATCCAGGCGGAGGAAGCATTTGCCCGGGGCGAGGTGATTTTGGCGGTGTCCCTTGACATCGTCAACGCTTTTAACACCTTGCCCTGGGCCTGTATTGAAGAGGCACTCCGGTATCATGGAGTGCCTCGCTACCTCCGCCGTGTAGTCGGGGCGTACCTCTGCGAGAGGTACGTCACCTTCCCGGGTCAGGGAGGGAGGATAAGTCGGCGAGACGTGGTATCCGGTGTTCCGCAGGGGTCTGTCCTGGGCCCTCTCTTGTGGAACATCGGATACAATTGGGTGTTGCGCGGTGCGCTCCTCCGGGGCGTCAGCATTGTCTGTTATGCTGACGACACTTTGGTGTTATCCCGGGGGAAGACGCACCGCGCGGCCGCGATCCTGGCTACTGCAGGAGTCGCTCAAGTCGTCGGTAGGATCCGGCTTCTGGGACTAGAGGTGGCGCTCTCTAAAACCGAGGCCCTGTTTTTTCACGGGCCTCGGCGCGCGCCACCCGGAGGGTCCCAGATAGTCGTGGGAGGCGAGTCCATCGGTGTCGGGTCGAGTATGAGGTATCTCGGCCTCCTCCTCGACAGCCGGTGGACGTTCAAGGAACACTTCCGGCAGCTGGCCCCCCGTTTAATGGGCGCAGCGGGCGCATTAGCCCGCCTGCTTCCCAACCTGGGGGGGCCCAACTCCGTCTGCCGGAAGCTGTACCTGGGGGTCGTGCGGTCGATGGCCCTGTATGGGGCCCCCGCATGGGCGTATGGCCTGACGGCCATCAGCAACGCTCTGCTGCGTAAAACGCAGAGAGTGATGGCCGTCAGAGCCATCCGCGGATACCGCACGATCTCCTTCGAGGCGGCCTCCCTTCTAGCCGGATCCCCACCCTGGGACCTGGAAGCGAGAGCCCACGCGTCCCTGTACCAACGACGCGTGGAGGCGCTGGAGCAGGGCCGGAGACTCGCGCCTCGGGAAATCGAGGTGCTCCGGTCCCAGCTCCACCAGGTCCTAGTCATTGAAGAATGGGAACGACGACTTGAGCGACCGAGCTGGGGCGTGGCTACCATAGGAGCCGTTCGGCCGGTCATGGCCGAATGGCTCACCAGGCGGCATGGCACCCTGAGCTTCCGGCTGACACAGGTGCTCTCGGGGCATGGTTGCTTCGGGAGTTACCTGTGTCGCATTGGCCGGGAGCCGACGCCAGGGTGCCATCATTGTGGCTGCGCGGAAGATCGCGCGCAGCACACTCTGGAGGAGTGTGCCGCTTGGGACGAGCCACGTCGCGAGCTCGTCGCGGCCATAGGCCCGGATCTCTCGCTCTCGACCGTCATTCTCAAGATGGTCGAGAGCGAGGCCGGGTGGATCTCCGTCGCCTTGTACTGCGAGCGAGTCATGCTCGCGAAGGAGGCGGCGGAGAGGGAGAGGGAGCAGACCACCAGGCTCCCCTCCCGCGGTCGGCGAACACGGCGGCGACGGGTCGGCGACGACCTCATGCCGCCGTAAAAAGGGCCTGTGGGCGACGGGACGGGCGGGCACGTCCGTCGCCCTGAGCAGAGTTTAACTGTACAGGCCTGCGTGGTGGAGGCGCTTGTGCCGAGCGACTCCCACAGTTCGTCGGGGGGGGTCTAACACCCGCCCCCTCCTGAGGGGTCTACCACCTTGACCCCTCAGACCGCAGAAGGGGCCCCTGATGAGGGGCCGACACCTGTCGGGGAGCAGAAGTAATGCCATTGGCAGTTCCTGCTCCCCGGCCCAATAGGTGTGAGAGGCACCGTGGGGTTTTTAGTCCGTGGGAATCGGACATAACCCACCCCCCGCTGCCCGACGGGGTGGGTATCCGTTACGGATTTTCCCCACGAAAAAAAAAAAAAAAAAAAAAAAAAAAAGGGTGGCGTATTCCCGGATCAACGGGTGTATATCCAATAACCAATAATCCAATTCGTTATGATAATTGATATTTTAATAATATTGTTTGTGAATTAAATAAATATTATATAGGGAAATCTACGTGTGGTACTTAATTGTATGTCAGATTCCGTGCTTAGAGCACAAAATACGATGAATTCATCCATGAAAACAAGAAGGAGAAAAAACATTTTTTTTTGTAGACCAATGTTATCATCGAAATGAAAAAATATAATGGCCTAAGTTTTACAGTGAAAAATCCTAAATTATAGTCACAAAATGAATAAATATCGGTCAGTTATCTCATTATATGGTGAGAAATTTTGTTATTTTGTGGTTTTTTCCTTTTCATCATTGCTATTGGAATTTTTCGGCGAATTGACCAACAGAGATCAGCAAGCATTGCTGCTGACTATTTCCCACTGTAGCGTTTTTCAATCTGCATTATGTCCTGATGAAACCTTTCACCATGCACATCTGATACGGCTCCAAAATTTTCAAGAAAGAAATCTAAATGAGAGTCCAAAAAATGAATCTTGAGTGACATATTGCATCCTAAAGCTTTATAAGCAGAATGAAGCAGAAAAAAATTCATATCAAAAAATCTAGACGTGATGGAAAAAATCTGCCAACAGGGATAGATTCAGAACATTTGAATCGTCATATTTGTGACAACATTTTTTAAAAGAGGAATTCATTGTGGACCAGTGTAATCAGGCAAGATCGCATGGATCTGTAACCAATTGGATCGTAACCTCCAATCACATATTGATAAACCTATCAGTACCTCTTGTAGGCTGTCCCTTTTGGGAATGTGTTCATAAACCTATTCCTAAATGACAACCAATTATGATGACTTTTTTATGTACTTATAGAGTCACCTAGAAAAGATGGGCCCAGTATGTGGCGCTGTTGACGAGATGTGGAAATACGTCTAATTTTCCGAATAATCTTATTATTATTTTTAACGTCATCACACATAATCACACATTTTCAGCCTCTAATTTTTTATAGTCATGATTTATTAAGATTTGTGGTAAGACATTTGCCTGAGGGGTCGTCTATCCGGTCCTGCGGTAGTGAATGGGGACAAAGTAATGCTCCCTGATGTTTCGCCTGGTGCGCCTAACCTAACCTAACCGGGCACGTATGCCTCAGCTGGTATCTGTACCGGAACGCGCATAGGAAGCAGACCGCCGTGTGTTATGAGTGCGGCACTGAACCATATACCGCGCAACTCTTTATCTGAGTGGATTGCGTTAGAGCTTCAGCGTCGCATTCTGGCCACGGCTCTAGGGGAATGATCTCTTGCTACAGAGGATGCAGAAAGCCATGCTCAACAGTGAAAAGGGTTGGGACGCGATGGCTTCCTTCTGTGAGGAAGTTATGTCACAGAAGAAGACAGCGGAGAACGTCTTCGAGGTGGATCGTCTCAGCGGCCCTCTCCGTCAACAGAGGGCCGGTAAAGGAAAAAAAAAGCAGTACGCTCACCTTCTTTCTACGCCTGAGAAGGTTCAGGAGAGATGAGTTGGTGGAATTTGCAAATATTCGTTGATACATGTTGGAGCTGAACCGGCAGACATCAAATTGATATATCATTGGTCAAACCTCTCGACCATCATGACTTTTAAACTGTGATGATCCAATCAAATAAGGCTACTTAAAAACTTATACCCTTTGCATATAGCATACCATATCGTGCCAAATAAAATATACACAGTAATGGTCCAAATATAATTAGCCCACCATGAAACGTGTACCGTTTGCATTTCTTTCCACATGCACTTATCTTTCTTATGAGATATTTGCATTTCGAAGGATACAGTAGAAAAGAATTTTTTTACTCGGCGAAATCCATCATGGATACCCACCCTGCTGGGCAGCTAAGGGTATTTTTATTTTATGCGACTGGAAGCAAAAGAACGTGACGGTCACCTGGTGGTAAGTGATCACCGCCTTTCTCGGTTTTTTTTAAGTGGTGGTTATGTCCGACTCCCAGACTAAACTTCAGCATGTTCTTTACACAGGTTTTTCAAAGGGAACTAACTGCCTATGCATTCGATCCCCTTAATAGTGGGAAGGCTGGATTATAGTGTGAGTCGTTAGGTGTAGTTACCTATCCTGGCGCCTATGAGTATCTCGTCGGCGGGTATGACCCAGTCGTCGTAGCTCTCCCGCGGCGACAGCGCGTTCTTCCAGGACTCGTCAGCGGAGCGCGCGCGCGCTCGCCGCGGTCTCAGGCTGCCCGTCGGCGACGCCTGCCAACGTACAAATTTACACCAATATACATACAATATCTATATACAAATAGACAGACATAACATAGTTTCACAACTGATTTTCTTTATTATTTTTTAAGTGAAGCTTCTTATGGCACGGTAGGAAAAATTTTCGTCACGCGTTATGCAGTTATGTATGTGTAAGTATCTCTCTGGGTCTAGTGGTATACCAAAAGGAGTAAATGTATAGTTAAGTATTTATACTACGGAACTTCGTATAGTATATAGTTTATTACCAGTCTCATATACAGTGGTGGTCGTATAATTAGAAACATTGTCAACGGTCCTTGACATTGATTATGTAAGATACTTCAACGCAATCGTGTTTATTTTGAAATTAAACAATAAATAGGACAACAATATGATAAAATCAACATTTTATCATTTATTAGAAAAACAACATAAATCCCACTACACAAGTACAGTTTCAATATTACATTACGGACAAACATTTAAATCCGTTTTAATGGTATGAACAATAATGGTCAACTTAATTAGAAACAACAACAAAAAAGTATAAAACGCAATATTTTTTAAGTATTAGTACTTATCATTGTTATTTACGAAATAGCTACTATACACTGCCTACCAATAGTTTAATTCATATTTAGTTGCGTATCCATTATTTTCAATAACAGCACTGCTACGACGTGGCATTGATTCAATCAGTTGCATACATGTTTCTAGGGGGATTGAATTCTATGCTTCAACAAATTCTTCATATAGTTCGTTTTGACTGGTGTTACGTTTTTTTTTAACATACCAGAGATATTCTATCGGGTTTAAATCCCGACTATTTGCTGGCCAGTCTAAAACGGATATACGATGTTCGCTAAGGAAACATATGACGCTATTGGCCGTGTGTTTAGAGTCATTGTCATGCTGAAATATCCAGGTTACAGGCAAATCATCGTCCGAGTAGGGAATCATTTGCAATCTTACGAACGGGTTCAACTCCACATCCGGAAAAACACCCCTAAACTTTAATGTTACCGCCACCGTCGTTGACTATACTCCTTGTGTATTTATAATTAAAAGCCTTGTATACAGGACGTCTAACATAGCGCTTTCATCTGAAAATAACACTTTTTCCATTCTCGTACCGTCCAATTAACATATTTTTTTGGGAAATAATAATCGGTTCTCTCAATGTTGCTTGGTAAGAAGCGGTACCTATCTAGAGATTCTCCCAAACAATTTAGCTTTCGCTAATCTTCGGCGTATCAGTTTCTCGGGTCATCAGGCGAAAAACCTTCATTTTTAATCTGGTTGGAGCCTTTAATTAGGTATTTTTTAGCAACACGAACGATTAGCGTATCTTTTCTGGGAGAGGTTTTTCTGGGCCGAGCCTTTCTAAGAACATTTTCGACAGTTCCATGTGTTTTATAATTATCCAATTGCATTAAAAACTTTCTTAAAAGAACAATTTAAATGGTCAGCTATTCTTCTGTTGACGCGACACAACTTTTATTTTTGCACATTGTGTGCCATGTGTGTATTTTTACGAACATTTGTACGTTGAAGTTATACTTTCTTTATTCATACGAAGTGTTTCTAATTCTATGACCACCACTGTATATATATTTTTTGTACATGAGTTTGTCACTGAAACTGAAAATTTCGCCGAAATTAATTCAGCTATTTAGAAAAGCTTTTGCTAAAAGCTTTTCTAAATAGTAATTTTTTTTTGTGGCCGAGTCATTTTCCCAGGATTGATGTTTAGATGCATAATTACACCCAGTAGATGGCACTGCAACCTGTTCCCAGGATATTTTTCAGGGCATAGCACAGTCTGCCACTAATAATATATAAAATTATTGTTTAAATTGAACAAGAGAAAGTATGATGTAAATTGAAAAAAATAATTATAAATACGGCTATTTTCTCCCTCAATCCTTGGGATATTTTGTGGTAAAAGATGGGTATAAATAATCAAAAAAATGAAAATAATCACAAAGTACACACATTATTACCTGCGTACTCTGGCTGTGTTGTGGGTCGCCGCCTTTATCCTTGTCGTCTTTGTTGTGGCGGCCTGATGTCAAGTAGTTTGAAGATTGAGGTGAATTATTACTCTGTAAATTATATACTTTTTTCATTATTTTACCATTCTTAGAATACCATAGATTTGAGACATTTATATGTTCAACATTGAATTGTGTAAGGGTCAACTAGTGATGACTCTGCAAGACTAAGTATTAAAAGAATGTTCGAACATTATAATTAATCCGAGCTTCAACTTATAAAATACGTCGAGATTCAATCTAAATATACTGATAAATCACTTGTTAATATTCACTTGGCTAGTATAATTATACTAGCAATTTACCGCGACTTCGCGCACGCTTTCTAAGCAGTAATTATTTTCGCCTCTTTATATAGATCTATCTATATCTATACACATAAAAACATAAACAACTGACAGAAAAGTTACGGATTCTTATACAAACTTTCGTCGCCTTATTCACCACCTTATGAGGTGAATTTCCAAAAATCCTTCCTTATTGCTCACCTACAGTTTAAAAGGAACGCACATGCAAATTTTCATTGCCCTAGGCCCGGTAATTTGGACCGTGCGTTGATATATCAGCCAGCCAGTTATTCCTCTACATATATGCATATAAATAATAAAAATAATTTTATATCAATAATGGATTGTACTGATGTAAACTGTATACAGTCAGTTACACTGCTGAGGAATTTATTATATGTAAATACATGAGTAATTTTTGTTCATACCGTGACTTCGGGCGTGAGCAATGTTGAAGTAGTTTCTCTTTAACACCTAATTGTTGTTGCATAATGATTCCTTGTTCGCACAGTTGTAATAACACTAGCCAGTTGACCACTATCATTATTAATAATAAATACCCTCAATAATTTGTTAACCAATCTAATTGGTATAATAAATTATTAGTCGTTGCAATAAAGACCATATATACATATAGTCATACAGTCACACACAATAACCAATCATAATCTTAGATAATATTCGAACGAATAAGCAAGAAACACCGCTATTATAACTACACTATTTACTTGATTATATTTCCGATGGTGGTCGGCAAGGGTCATCGGACGCTGTACCATGTTGATGCAGACGTTTGGCGCAGAATTCGATCTGTCCTGCTGATTCAAGGAACGCGGATGTTGTTGCCTGAATATATACATCATCACTCTATTACATTATAATCACATTGTTATAGTCAAATGAAAAAAAAATACAATTAAAATCACATGTTATTGTTATATGACGTCACTAGTAGGTAATACGTCAAAAATATGATTTTAATGTTGACAAAATTTACATTCGTTTAACCACATTTGCATGGATTAAATAATAGCCTCGTAACTCCCAACAATAATTATTTAGTAGATAATGACGTCAAAAATTATACGCCACCTATAATATATTACAGAAACAAATGATGTTATAGATATACAAAATTAAAAAAGTATTTTATCTGATAGCTATATGTAGATATGTGAAGACAAAACAGTTCAGTACCAGTTTCTCATGTTTGTCGAACGATTTTCTTATCTTTTTTTTTGTAACTATTATCGAACTTTAGTGCTATCAGTAAAAAATATGGTATGCCATACCAACAATGTGACGAAGAAATTTATTTATTAAAAGTAATATTCCGCGTTTCTTACGTCAACCAATATATATACCATTCAGATAATCTATACATATAATAAGAATGTAAATCCAACGTGTCTGTACTTTTTTGATTTTTGAGAAAAAATTTATTACAGGTGTCTAGGAATAAGTAATAGAATCGATTGCGATCATTTTAAGAAATGTCTGTCTGTCTGTCTGTTTGTTTGAACAGGCATCACTGGTAAAGTCCTAGATTTCTGATAAAACTCCAGCAAGAAAATAAATAAGCATACTCCAGAGCAACATAAAATTTTTGATTCATTAAAATCAGTTAACTCTATCAAAAGTTATTGTAGTTTTAATAACGACGGGAGTTAAGTACGAGAGAAAAATACATAAGTGAATGGACTTTAGCCTCATCTAAAAAGCAGGGTACTTTATAACATAAATAAACATTGCCGCAGTATTACATTACTAAGACATAGAACGAAAGAAAAATGGTTAATATTTTATTTTCACATAATTAAATATTAATACCCTAAGATGTTCGTAATTAATTGATATGCATTATTGCTAATAGATGGCGTTAAACCGCCATTTTCTAAATCTATTACTACTATAATATACAATCTAAAAATTGGTCAATTACAAATACTACATATTTCTATAAATTGAATAACTTACTTTGTACTTTGTGTAAGTAAAATATGACTTTTATTTTTCGATCGCATAAGGTTTATGATTAAATGTGTACATTTCTAATTAATTGTGAGCTGTAAATATTACAAGTTATTGAATCTTATCACATTTTAGGACAATGTTACCTATATTCTTTTTTATAATATAAAAATAAAGAGAATAAAAATTGTTAATTGAACATAAATGTTATGAAAAATCGTCTTTAGAAGCAAATAGCAGACTATAATTTTTCACAATAGATGCCGCTAATTTATCGTTTTATTGGTTTACTGACGTTAAGAATATAAATGCAATGAATAGTATAGATCAGGGCTGTCTAAACCACGGCCCGCGGCATGAATTGTTGCGGCCCGCAGAATCTTTTTTATCTTCTTTGTTTAAATACATTAAACGAGTAAATTGTTTTTCTTGCGACGAAATTCAAATGTTTTGGATATGTATTCCATTATGCCGCACACAACACTATTCACTCGAGAACTCGGGGAATTCCCCGAACGTATAATAGGTACACCCGACACCGCGCGTTGTTCATTTATTGGGCTTTAAAGACAAATTAATGAAAAAGTAGATAATAAAATAATGATACTTATTATACTTGTATTTTATTTTTATAAATATTTTGCGGCCCCCCAATGTATTGAGTCATTTTTGTTGGCCCTGGGTCCCATGTAGTTTGGACAGCCCTGGTATAGATAACAACAGACTACATTTCTTCACAACAGATGTCGCAAAAATTGTCTTTTTATTGGTTTACTGTCGTTAAGAATATTATTGTAATGAAAAGTATAGATAACAATGAGATTATTTCTGTGTTTTACAGCAAACGGCTCATTTATAAGTTTCATTTGAGTTTCGAGAGCTTAGCATATCGATCATATAAATATAATCAGGTGTCTGAAGCACAGCTAACTGTTGTTTTGAGTACCACAGGTATCTCGAGAGTTGGATTACAAATATACAAGATAAACAGATATACATTCAGATGGTTGTATCATTCACAGTTTTTTTGCATTAAGTTCCACGCGGACGTAGTCGCTGGCACAGCTAGTAATATATACATATAATAACATGTAAAGAAACAAGCTTGTATCCCCTATATTGTGATCGAATTTCGACTACTAGGCCACCACTACAACATATAATTGTCATTGAAAATTGGTTTCCTGTGTCATTTTATTGCAATATGCCAAAAATCTAATAGCTTTGCATACAAGAATCATTTTTTCGACTATGACTCAATAAATGCTTATTTATTATTATTTGCTTTTATTGAATATCCTTAAATAATATTTCTTAATATAAATCCATGAGTAAAGGCCTTGTAACTTTTTGCCTCTATTTAGTTACCAACTGAGAACACATAGTTAAATATTCATGCATAAAATGTATTAGAAGTATATAATGATACAATCATTATGAAAGTATTTACGTTGAACTTCCAAAAACTGTGTACCATATACATTTTTGACATAAATACCAGGTTAAATGGTGGTCTAACCTATGGTCAATGTAAGAAAAGCGAACGCAAATTAATTAGAAAAATGATTTGAATCTGTAGTTGTTTTGTATATCAAAGCGTCATTATTTTTCAAAGCGAGAAAACTGTTCATAAAAATGGCAGCGCTCACTACGTCAAAACAAGTTGTATATATGCTTGCATTGTATTTACAAAGCAAATATCACAACATAATATTCACCAATGTGTATCAAATTCCTTCATCTTCTTGGCCGGAGAGATAGACCTGCAGACCATGTGAAACTTAGCACCAATTTAAAAAAAAAAATCTTATTTATTTGTATGTACTAACTTTGTAACTACGAGTTGAATTAAAAATATATGTTTTTACTTAATTCTATAAACTAGTTAGTAGTTTCTATAAGTTAACTGAGGAAATACTAAGGTAATTTATTCACCCTACAGCTGTTGGGACTAGAATAATGATCATATAAGTTGTAAATCAGAAAGTACAATAAAATAGGGCAAGAAATGGCGGGATGTCAAAGACGGGTTGACCTTTAGTCCGGTGAAGCTGTGAAGGCCCATGAAGACAACAGCGTATAGTCAGATCGAAAAAAAAACGCTTGATCATGAGATGTATGGAACTATAACTGCATGCACATACCAACACTAAATATTAAGGAAAATGTCAATAATCGCCTAATGCTCCTATTAAGAAGGAGAATCTTGGATGCAGTATGGAGAAGAGCACTAAAAAGTAACATTAACCTAGTAGGGTATATCTTATTTAACTCTAGTAACATGAACATTCACAAATTAGTAATTATATCAAGCCTAAATTTATAATTTTCCATTGAATAAATAAGTATAAGATATATACTAACTTATTGTGATCCGATCTGATCATCATTTGATGGTATCCAAAGTGTGGCGGAAAGTGCAGGATGCCAGCCTGTGTCTCAGGGTTGTGAGCTAGTAGGGCTGCATAGTATGTGTCAGTCATTCGCACCTGCCGTATGTATATTCATGATACAATTTCCTATTATTTAAAAAAGGCTACATTATGGGTATAAAATTTATAATTACATTAACAATATTATAACAAGACATACATTATAACAACAATGACATTATTTTAAAATAATTTTCATAAAACTAATTTTGGTTTGATTCCTAACTGTATTGCTGTTAATTTTTACCTTAACACTTGAAAATTGATTTTCCTTTATAATTAAATTTATAACTCAATTTCCTTATTCTCTGGCTTAATCATTTTACTACAAAAATATTGAAATGTTAAACACTGCAAATAATACTGAAAATTAGGCAGACATGATACTCAACAAAACCAACCTGATGACAGGTACTGGGCACTTTATCAGCACATCTCTGGTGAAACTTGAAATTACATTGGGAGCAATAGAAACCGTTGAACAGGAGCCGCCGGCAACACTCACAAAACGCGAGTGTGAAGAATGTTTTGCGAGTGAACTGATGAGATATGTGAGACATTATCTGCAGCTTGTCTAGTGTACGCACAGTCACCTGTTAATTACATAGTTTCTTACTTTTTCAAATAACTAATATAGAATAATAAAAGAATACACTTCAACCTCAACTAGAACCACAACAGAAATAATAGACTATATCTAAATAAATAAAAATCAACCTAAATGTAATAGAGCATCACTTCAGACCCTGCATAATTTTTTTGTTGTTTGAAATTGACAGGAGCACATTTGTATGAAAGAAAATATTTAAAAAGCGGCATAAAAATATTTAAATTTTGGATTAAGAAAACTCCACATGAAACCTAAGTAACACAAGATTCGATCAAAGGGTCAGATAAATGGAATGTATGACCACATTTTCTTCATTAGTATACACTTGCAAGTTGATGGTGAGAAGCTAGTCATATATATACTATATATATAATAATTTTATATTTAGGGTAGATGTATATTAGTACATCATAAGCAGATTATAATATTTTGAGATTATTTCATTTGAATCACAGCCATATATGATAAGTACCATAGTCAAATATCCCACAGGCTTGTCAATCTTTGATATACTAATTAATAGTAATTTTAACATTTATACCTGGTTTCTCATATCCCTATTATGATATATATAGTATTTGATGTTTCACCATATCAGTAATTGAGTTAATCATCTACATATATATATATAAAAGGTAATGTAGCCTGGATCATCAAACCCAGTCCAAGTACTAATGGCAAAGATTACAAACTAGGGAAGAATATTGACAGAAGTCAATGTAACAACATTAGATGCATAATTTTATATGTGATTTCTGGACATTCAACCCATAAGTCTGAAGATATGTAACAAAAACTCTAAGGGAGTACATATTTATTTAAAATACTGAATACTAAATATTAATGGAATACAACTTTCATTATTTTTCTAAGTTAGTTTATGAATAGAAATAACTAGTATATGTATAAGGAATAATAACTCTATATTAAATCAAAACCTTGTACATTACATGTAAGTTCAATTACTATAAAAATACTAGAGCCTATGCAAGCAAACTAGGGAATAGAATGTTAGTCAATTAAAAAACACGATAATGAAAATTAACACAAAATAACAAAGCTGGCATCTACATTGTCTTTCACATTATAATTAAAATAAAATAAATGTCATATTTACGAAAACAAAAACGAAAAGTGCTATATTATATTAATATGTATTCAGATTGATGATACGATTAACATTTTTAACTTTAAAATGTGTATGAAACACATCTGATCCGAACTAGAAACATTTTTGTTCAATTTAGATATTACAGTACACAGTCAATTTTATCAATACATACAAATAAAATGAAAATGTTTGTTTTTTGTCTTGTCTTATCTGTGAAACATCTAAACCGATTGTGATGAGACATTTAAAATTGCAGATAGAGGACTTCTTACACTATCATCTATACCAAGTATAATCATATTTTTCATGGGCACTGAGCAAAATAATACAATTTTAAACACGTAACATAAAATTCATATAAGGTTTTAGGTGAATGTATATATAGGTAATGTAAAATACAAATAAAAATAGATAAGTCTAAGATTCAACTAAATAAAACACACTTTCTGTAAAATAAACAAACAATCAACAGGAAAGTAGTTGGCAACAGCCGGTAGCTTCATAAATACAATTCTACATACAATATCCATTTATTTTATATAGATAATTTCTACAACAGATTAATGGTAGATATGATCAGTATTGATAGCATATGATGAGGATATAAAAAAAAACTCAACATCTAAAGTAATCAATTAGTATAACCATTGCTGAATCAACATAAAAGATGCACTTTCCAATTTTTAAATAATAGTTCTCAACTGTATTTTGAACTTCACATTTGTCTGAAATGTTTGACAATAAGTGTAGTAATAAAATAATATTGTCCACAGCAAAGTCAAGTTTATTCTTTAAAATATAGGAAAAACTTACCTACATATGATGGATCTGTAAACAAACACTGACCTCCTCGGCATCAATCATCATGATGTCCACATCCCACGGAATCACTTGGTCGTTGCCTGTCCGTACAACCTCGCACATCTCACAAGTTAGCCCACGAAGTTTCAAAGCTTTTGAAAGTGCGTCTCGTAAAGTAACTCCTTCCCTAACTTGCACGCTCGTCCGCTGTTGATTCGGCAAGTGTGCCCGCAGAAATACCTTCGGCTGCCGTGTCAACGTATCATACTTTTTATTGTCATCTACTAATGAACATTCCTCGCTCCGGTCCGGCGACTCGCACTGCATACATTCCCTTAACGTACGCTCTCGCAACTCTAAATTGTGTAGCTTAGATGTTAGCTCTTGATATTCCGAGAGGTATAACGACGGTGGATGTTGGAAACCAGCGAATTTCGCATTCAGCGCATCGATGTTTTCGCGAGTCACGTTTATGATGCTCTGAATGTTTCTGATCTCGTACGTCGGGTCCGCTGCATCGTCACTATCTGTCGATGTCGACATATTGTCACTGTTAAGAGATAAAGCAGGAATATTTCCATTAATTTTTCTTGAACAATTTTCTTTCTCTCTAGTAACTGCCATTTCTTTTCTTATTATTTTTTTTTATTTTTCTGCGCACACTCGCCGCGCTAGACATTGCTCATGTTGCCATATTTTTTTCAGTATTTTCAACCAATTATAATATTTCATTCATTTAATTAGTTACTATGAAGAAATTATCTCTAAGAACAATAAAAACTTCCTGTATTTTCTTGACTTTGTTTATCATCGTTACTAAATACATTTTTTCGATAGGTACTCAATTCAAAGTTAAAATTATTTCGGAACATGGTAAAAATCTACATCCTAAGCAATATTATTAACGTGAAAGAGAATTTGTTTATTTGTTAACCTTTGACAAACTGAACAGCTAACTCAACCGATTATCATAAAATTGTGCTTGTACATAGGATACATTTCATCCGGAAAAAGTACCGTCCCGAGAAATAAATCAAATCTATATTAACGCGACCGAAGCATCAGGTAAAAACTAGTAACCGATAAAACTCTTTTTCAATGGAACATCTGCTTCAAAAATGCCCTAGATTTAGTGCAGAGAAACTATGGTATACATACATATTTTATATAGCAATTTTCGTATAAATATCCTTTAATTTTTTGGGCTTGATGGAAAAGAGACTGCTACAAATTCATTTGATTTTGTAAAGCATGTGGTGATTAACCTCAAGGCATTTTGAAATTACCGCGACTCTTTTACTTGCACCTAAATAATGACGGAATATCATTGTCATTTTATTAAATCATGCTCTCTATAAACAAGGGCAAGGGAAGTGACCCCGCGCACCGCGCACACAACGTCTCCACCAAGCCAGACAAGCCTTTAGGACACCTGTTGTCTCTTCCCGCCCGCCGCTTCTACCTCTCAAGTCCGTGGAAGCCTTCCCTGACCTGCCGGGTACCTCCCGTGTCCACGCGAGTCACCCTCTGTGCCGCACCCTCCCCAGTTCTAGTGGGC
The DNA here is from genome assembly GCA_035772565.1 of Antheraea assamensis. Lineage (NCBI taxonomy): Eukaryota > Metazoa > Arthropoda > Insecta > Lepidoptera > Saturniidae > Antheraea > Antheraea assamensis. Next base: position 840,856 of record JAQQSE010000067.1, read on the forward strand.
CCCCGTGGCTCCCGGGGTTCCTAGACCCCAGCCTCAGGCTCTCAAGCCTCAGGCGTAGCCCCAGCCACACAGAGCGACGCCTGCCCAGGCTGCCCACGCTTTCTCGTTCTCTCAGTCAGGCATCTAATGGCTGACACAGGTCCTGATCGAACACGATATTCAGGAGATCGTCGCGTTCAATAAAATAGTTGACAGCGATAGGGACATCGGCCTTCTTAACGCGGTTTCTTCATTCCCAGGCGTCACTACGACGATACAACGCCTCGCCCGCGCCTTAGTAAATAACGAAAAATAGAATTCGTGTCGTTAAATAGAAATAAACCACGCGGTCTTTCTCTTTCGTTCTTTAACGCGAGAAATCTTCGAACACAACGTAATTTAGTAGCCGCTTTCTTACGCGATAGACAGATAAACATATTTTTAGTTCAAGAAACGCTATTAAAATCGAAAATGAGCAATCCCGCGATCGCGAATTATAGTACAACTAGAAACGACCGTGTCACCCGCGGGGTCGGTACTTTGATTTATTATAAACGTTCGTTGTATTGCATGCCAGTAGAGCCGGCCGTTCTTTCCAATATGGAAACGTCAGTGTGCAGGTTAGGGATGACCGGTCATCAGACGATTATAATAATGTCCGCATACTTTTCATCGAATAAAAAGCTTATTAAGTCCGGCTTAGAGGCGTTGTTCGCTTTAGAGAATTCGGTCATTATAGCCGGGGACCTCAACAGCGGGAACGTTATCTGGAATAGTTCTAGTACTTCTCGCAAAGGGGTGATTCTCGACAAGCTAGGTAATAATCTCGCTTTTGCCGTCATAGCCCCGCCGGAACCCACTCACTATCAGGATAGGTATTCACAAACCGGGCAAAAAAGCTACGCTTCCTTCGAGTTATCGCGCTATCAGTCTCCTTGATACATTAGGTAAACTGTACGAGCTACTCCTTCTGAACAGTCTCCAGACCTCTATTTCAGAGTTAGATTTGTAACCACCTGAGCAGTTTGAATTTTAAGCTAAGCACTCTTGTACGAATCAAGTAGTAATTTTTTTTTTAATTTAACGAAGATTCCCAAAAAAAAGTCCACCCGGATATACCTAAACCGAAACGCACTAAAGCATTCTTTTTCGATGTCGCCAAGGCCTCCGATAAGGTCTGGCACGCCAGGCTCGTTTATAAACTTTTTCAGTTTGCGTATCCGATAGCTTAGTACATATAATCCGCGATTCAAAATCAAAATAAAAAATACTTTATTCAATTTTGGCCCTAAGAAGGCGCTTATGAATGTCAAAACTACCACCGTTTCGGAAAACATCCCAGTCATCGAGAAGAACCAGCAAGAAACTCCATCGGGTATATCTTTTTAGCATACAATTATATATTCAAAACACGTTATACGTTACAATCATTTTAGTGGATGCACAGAGAGGAGTCAATTCCAGACATCACCATCGTTCACATATTAGTCCACTCTATAATAGCCCTTTGACACCAAAACCCGCTTAAAATGACACTAACACTTATAGTCTAGCAAATCGGTAATATGCTTTGGGACTTTGTTATAAAATCTAACACTTACCTAAAAAACTGTTACTGGTTTTACCGAGTTTAAAACATGGAACGACCAGTTTGTCACAGTTTCTAGTTTTTAAATCATGCCTGTGTTTTACGAACACCAACTTTTCAAAGTTTGTGCGCACATACATTAAATTATCAAGAATGTATTGGGAAGGCAGAGTTAAGATACCGAATTCTTGAAACTTAGTCTTTAATGATTCGCGAGGTCCCATATTGTATATTGCTCTAACTGCCCATTTTTGCAGTAAAAATATGGTGTCTACCTCAGCTGCTGTCCCCTACAGCAAAATACTATAGAGCATTAAGCTATGGAAGTAAGCGAAGTAGACTAATCTTTTGTGGCAATATCTGTAATCTGGCGAATCTTACGTACTGCGAATGCAGCAGAACTTAATCTGCCAGACAATTTTTTTATATGAGGACCCCATTGTAATTTGGAATCAAGTGTGATACCCAAGAATACAGTATTGTTAACTAACCCTACCAAATCCTTTCTGATCTTGATTCTACTATTAACCTATGGAACATTAGGTAAAGTAAATCTCATACAATTCGTTTTATTTGAATTTAACAACAGTTTATTTAACGCAAACCAATGACAAATTTCATTTAACTTATTATTCAGATGCCCAACCTCTGAATCTACAGTTTTTACTTTAAATATAAGTGAAGTATCGTCTGCAAAAAGCACCATGTCAGCACAGTTATTAACCATTAGTGGTAGATCATTTATATTAAATAAGAATAAAAACAGCCCTGTGAGACGCCAATTCGCACAAACGATCCCACAGAGGTTATCCCATATATGCAAACCTTTTGACAGCGATCTTTTAAATAAGAAACTAGAATGCCGAGAGAAGATCCACAAACACCATAGTGTTTTAAGTTAAGAATAAGCGTACTATGGTCAACGCAAACGAAGGCCCTAGACAGATTGCAGAACACACCAATTGCATTCAGCGAATCCTCCCAGGCCCCCACTATATGACTTATCAGCGTTGCACCAGCGTCAGTAGTGGATTTTGTTTTCGTGAAACCAAACTGTCGACCATCCAGAAACTTATGCTCATAGAAATATTCTACCAACTGCTTTGATGATTATTTCACTGATAGGACTTTCCGCTATAGAGTGGAAGGTGAATTGTCCCCGCCCCACCCGATACGCTCAGGTGTGCTCCAAGGGTCTATTCTTGCGCCCTCTCTCTTCAGCCTGTTCATCAGTGACCTACCTCGATCCCCGGGGATCGAGGTAGGTTGCTATGCTGACGATACAGTTATCTACACTTCCAGCTGGCGGCCAGGACTTACTTAGAAATCGCATCAATCGAGCCATCGTCACACTCGGTGAATGGTATCGTCAATGGCGAATAGAGGTTAATCCCGAAAAAAGCGACGTGATATTTTTCGACCCCGTAAATCGTCCGCGACCTAAGTATCTAAAGCCCCTCATGCTGTACGAAACCGAGATTCCTTGGGTCGTTGATGTCAAATACCTCGGAGTTACATTAGATAGGCGCCTTACTTTCAAAGCGCATACTGACAGAGTGCGAAACAAGGCCGCTATGGTCTTGGGTCGCTTGCGCCCGTTGGTTTATTCGGAAAGTAAAATGGCCTTCAGACGTAAGGTCACTTTCTATAAGAGATGTATCCGTCCTATTCTGACGTATAGTTGTCCCGTTTTCGCGCATATGTCAAGTCATAACTTCGAAAAGTTACAAAAACTACAGAATCCTTTTCTACGTAGGGCAGTAGGTGCCCCTTGGTATATCCTGAGAGTCGACCGCCATAGGGACCTGGAGATGCCATCTATCTGGGAGTACGTTAAGACACTCACTAGTAGCTATTTTGAGAGAACCGCGAATTATCCCAGTCCGTTAGTGGTATCCGCCGAGACTTACGACACAATTTTCGATGCGTCGAGGTACAAAAGACGTCTGCGATATATTTTTACAGATCCTCTCGACAAAATAACGGCAGCTAACTTCCAGTATCCTTCCGTTCCTCGAAACAGAGCATCTGCGCGTCCACGCCCGCGTAATCACAGATCACGCCGCCGAGGTTTGACTGTGAATCTTGCTCCAGCACACTCGCCTAGATTCCCCTCGGCAGCGGCTTGCCGGAGTGGATTGGGAGACGCTGGGGCTCCCTGACGTTCCGTTTGGTACAGGTGCTCACCGGACATGGTTGTTTCGGGTGGTACCTGCACCAGATCGCGCTCAGGGAGCCATCCGCCGCATGCCATGAGTGCGGCGCTGAGGAGGATACCGCGCAGCACACTCTGTCTGATTGTGCTGCGTCGGACGGACAGCGCCGCATTCTGGCTGCGGCGGTGGGTGGAGATTTTGTTGCTGCCGAGCGTGGTTGTGGCCATGCTCGGCAGCGAAGAGGCCTGGACGGCGATGGCCTCCTTCTGCGAGGAGGTCGTCTCGCAGAAGGAGTCGGCGGGGAGGGCCTGAGAGGTGGACCCTCTTAACGGCCCTCTCCGCCAAAGGAGGGCCGGTGGAAGGAGGCGGCGATATGCCCACTTTCTTCCACCTCCGTAGCCGGACCTGAGTCATCGCCTCATTGCACAGGTTCGGCGGACGAGTGGAGGTAGCTGGTCGTGTACCCAGTGTACCTCCCTATAAGGACGGAGCCCGGCGGCCATCTTTCGCCGGGCTGACCGCTGTGGGCGGCATGGAGATAGCTCAGCACGGTCCCATGCCGCCCCAACTTAAAGCAGTGGCCGGTACACCGTGAGGTTTTAGTCCGTGTGAGTCGGACATAACCCATTCTCTCCTCCGGGAGGATGGGTATCCATAAAAAAAAACCCACGTTAAAAAAAAAAGTTCCCTAAAACGCTCCCCTTAGTAGTCCGGTGAAACTGTAGATGCCTAGCCAGGTCACAGTGTAGACAGTTCGAAAAAAAAAAGTGCCTCATATTAAATTGCGACCAACCCTCTCACTTAATATATTGCTCATTCTGAATATATTTATGTGAAAACAACAATATTGAAAATAAATGATTAAGATTGTACATAACGCCTAAATTAGTTATAATTAGAAAAATTAAGATTCGCTTTGTGTGTTGTTACTGTGTAGACCAGTGATTCCCAAAGTGGTCTATATCGACCCCTAGGGGTCTATGACAACCTGCAAGGGGTCTACGTCAGCGAAAAAAAATTTGGGGGTCCATGAAATGAAAATGGGGGTCCACGATAGTGGATCTCAACACATACACTGATATTACCTATTTACTTACATCATACTATCTTATAATATTAAAACATATACATTATTTATAAAAGTACCTATGAAGTAAAAAAATTATTATATATGTTTATAAAATTGTGTAAGTTGTAGGATGTTGGTATTCGCTTTGTGGTCGCAATACATTTTGAACTTTTAAAAACCTGAGAGTCGCAGTCTCAGAGCTTCGCTACCTTGCACTGACTTGTTCAATTCGTCACTCTATAAATACGAATGTGGGACAAACACGTTTATTCGTTTCCTGAATCTTGAAAAGGAAGGTGCTAATAAAATATTTTAAAAAATATAAACAGATAGTATTTAAGTTTTTAACACTAACTTCACTACAGTTAGAAATTTACAGGAAATCAATATGAGGTAAGTAGGGGGTCTACCCAACACGGAAAAACATGGCAAGGGGTCTATGACACAAAAAAGTTTGAGGTACTCTGGTGTAGACTCAGTCCAGAAACTTAATGATAATTTAGTTATGTGATTGTAAACAATGAGTTTTTAAAAAATATAAAAAAATATGTAATATTTTTTTATAAACATATGTACTATAATTTTTACTATTCTGTTATGGCCTTCTTACCTTTTTTATTTTATCTGACTATGCCATGTTGGTCTGATTTACATCTTTACCAGGCTTTATGTAATATTGGTAATGTTTAACTGATAACGTTTTGTTATAATGCACAAATAATCATTAAAAATATGTGCTTTCATTCGTAATAAGGCTACCTGGAAGCGTCCATGAAAAGAGCCACATCTTGTAACACTGTTTAAAGATTTAAAGAAATACTACCATTTCGAACTATAAAAAGTTGAATGAAGAAGACCAAATAAATTTTGTAGTCCGGTGAAACTGTGAAGGCATTATTGCTGGCAGTGTAAGTCAGTTCGAAAAAAAAAAAAAGACCAAATAAATTAGAACGAAAGTACAATTTCCTTTCAATAGTAATAAAGGTGAATTATTACTTTAAGTCTGAATATAATCTGTGGCTGAAACATATTAGTCTGTGGTATAATGTTTACAAAATATGTTCGAGTAGTCATGCGAGTAGGTGGTAGAGTTACACTGAAGCTATTACTGGTTTCAGCATGAATGGGTCGTCTCGCCCGGGGTAGTACCGCCCTCCTATATACAAATGCACTCTGTGGTACCACCCTCTCACAGAAAACCGACGTGAAGTAACAGTGCTTGTACTGTTGCGTTTCGTTCGGTTAGTGAGAGCGCCGGAGGCCCGCATATATTAAAAGGCCGGCAACGCACTTGCGACTCCCCTGGTGTTGCTAGTGTCTATGGCTCCGCTAGGAGTAATATTATTCTGTGGTCTATGGACGGCGGTGATCACTTACCATCAGGTGACCCACCTGTTCGTTTGCCCCCTATAATATATAAAAAAAAAAGAAACGACAATCTAGTGGGCTTATAATATTATTTATTATACAATTACAACTAACTTAGAGTTATATTATTAACTGATAACTAACTATAAGCTATAATAGTATTATTTTACATTCTAGAAAAAGCAAAATAAAACAAACTGTTCTTAGCCGAATATTCTAGGACGACTGAACTTTTCCTTATGAACTATAGAAAGACCGAAAGGTAAGTTGTGAGAAGTACAAAAATGTATTTGTTTTATGTTTTGAACTTAGTTAATTATTTATGCCCTAAAAGTTCACGTTCCAGCATCTTGTTCATATAAAATATTTCGAAGTAATGTCGGACACGAGCGCATCGCGTCACGTTTCGTACGAACAAGTGAAGATGATTGTAGACTTTATGGGCCGACATGTAGAGTTTGCTACAGGCGGGCTTCGTTCCCTTGAAGCTCGGCACACATCAAAAAGTCTCTGGGCAGAATTGACTAAATGTTTAAATAACTGCAGAGGTGGCACAAACAAGACCTCTGATGGCTGGAGTAAGGTTGTTATAACTTGTGAGTTCTGTTAAACATAGTTTAAAACTATTAATTTTTATGAAAACTTGATCATTTCATTTCTAATAACTGTATATGAATTTGTCATGTAAACTATATCATTTAGTCATACTTCTTATTATCCTTATTGGTATGATTTCTCTTCTTGACCATTTTGTATATAGCAGGTTGATATTACTAATTCTGTAGAAGTTGTGTATATATAATGCATTATATCATTTTACATTTAGTTTATGACTAATGGATTTTCTATTATTGTTTATAGTACTGGAGTGATTTTAAAAATAAATTAAAGAATAAAGCAAGGATCTTTAAGAGATATAAATCAGGTTCATCCCTCAAGAATAGTGTTAAGCCACTGACTAAACTAGAGAAAAGGGCACTTATAATTCTCGGGCCACACTTTAATAAAAAGAAGAACAGAGTGGTGCAATCAGATGTTCCAATATCTGTAAGCTTTTTGAATATTTATATCACAATACTTCTGAAATATATTTGGGAATAGAAGAACATATGTATGGTTTAAGAAATGAGCACCACCACCACACTTATTTCTGGTGTAAAATAGCAGTATTTGTTTTGCTGATTTTGTAGTCTCAAAGGTGCAGTTCTGAGCCCCAGCTCATAAGGAATTACGACTTTGTTCACAGGAGTAGTAATTTATTTTGATAAATTTCAGCACTGTTGTCTTTCATAGGTTGGCTGTAGATACCTATGGGCTGCAGCAACCATTTAACATCAGATAGATCAGTTACCAGTTTGCCACTTGGTAGCATAACAAATAATTCAAGAAACATATCTAACAATAACATCTGTTGCAAAAACATAAAATATATCACTAATCTACTATTTATTCTTTTTAGAATCATGTGCAACCTAAAGTGAAACAAGAGTCTTATAATGAAACTCTAAAAAATGACTATGAGAGTGAAATGAATGATACACTTTCAGGTAATCTGTAATAATAATATAAAATTCCAGATATTATTTTATTCTTGTTTGAATGCTCTAATCTTTGGAAGTACCTATTACTTGAATTATGACCCTTAGAAGTGAATAATCATACAAAATATAGATCAGTGAGGGATATAAAAAAAATAATAGGTCTAGTGTGGTTCAGAGTAAAGGGCTCTGATGGAGGTGCTACTCAGGGATATTCAAGCATTACCAAGAAGGCCAACAATTAATGCCTATGTCAGCAATTTACAATGCCTCATGTTTCACGGCCTAGGCAACAGTTATACTTCAGGCGACATTTGTTTAATAATACCTAATTATGTTTACAGTAAGTCAACATATAACTAGTTCAGCTAGTTTATTATGAAATGATACACTATAAGTCTGTGTTGTCTGTTCAAAAAGTTATAAGTGATGCACTTTCAGGTGGAGACAGAGAAAGTGATCAAAGCACAGTATCATCTGATGAAGATTTTATGGATGAAACTCCAGACTCACCTAATGGTCATCTATTGCAAAGTATGTATTTTAAATTTGTGTAGTGAGAATACTATTTCATTTCAAAGAACTGAAATAGTCATTATTATTTACAGCATAGTAATTGAATAATGGTATGACTATTATTGTAGTGTCCTAAATATGTTGTATTTTGGTTATATTTTATAGTGCTGTTAATAATAGAAAATATTTTAGGAATCAGTGAAAATTGGAAGGCAGACGCTATGTTTAAAAAGCTGCTTTCATAATAATTATGCCTGGTGACAAGTCCCCTGCCCTAGGGGTGTCTCTATGTTTATTAAATTTACTCGATCTGTTTTTACTTTATAAGAAATTTTTTTAGGACACTATGGGGTTACTTCTATGAGTTTGTTCTTGTAATTTCATGAGAATTTTTTTGTTAATGGTATTAAAAAGGGTGTAATGTATCTGATGTTGAGTAAATTCAAAAGGAACGTTGTTCTGAGTTTAACCAAAATAGAAGACTTGAGAACCGAGATGGAAATCTTCTTAGACCAGTGTATATTTTTACCATACCCTTATATTCGAATTTAACATAGGGTACACTTTCAACAACATTATATAAGGCATTCGATAATAAAGGGTGTCTCAAAATACACGCGTGATTTTAATTTTGTTTAATGCAAAGCATGGCTAATCAAAAAGAGACAACATGATAGCTACTGTACAGGGTTACAAAAATGTAGCACTATGCGAAAGAACTATATATACACTTTCATTATTGAACAGTTTTTAAAGATAAAGTAGTTTGGAAAGTGATGCTTTTATTGTAGCTGAATTGCAAGATATTAATGCCAATAATATGATGAAGACAGTGTTACATGTCACAGAACATAAGATACAAATAATTTCCTCGTGCACCATTTTGGTGGTCAGAATTAGCTACCTAGATCTTGCATTTTAACTTCCCTGAACTTTTTTATTTGGGTTTTTTTTACAAAATTCAGCAACATGTATTTAAAACGGTCATAGAAATTTTCAACAAAATATTTACGGGATTAGTTATTACATACGTAAATTTATTAATGAATAATTATTTCAGACCTTATAATTAAATGCTGTTTTATAGAAAAATTATGTTATGATTGAATTTTAGTGCATCATTAAAATTTATGAGGTAATAATGTCAAGTAAATTTTTTTTATTTGTAGGTTTGTAGATTAACTTTTGTGTGCAATCTAACCTGATGTTATATGGTGAAACTGATGATGACAATTTGGTCAGCTTTAACAGTTAGGCTCACAAGTGGTGTTGCTAGAATGAACTGATATTTATCGTGGTTGCTTGTCAAGAGAGCACTAGACAATTCTATACCATTTCCTATTATGATTCCATAATGAACAATTGATGCCCACGGTTACGTATATGTGTACTATAATTATTTATCTTAATAGTTTCCTTATAGCAAAATAAACATTCTGTAAATATTTAACTTATTCCTTAAAAGTTGATGTGCTGAAGCACCATCTAGTGAGTTATATTAAAGTCGATAGCGTAAAAGCTTCTAGGTTATGAATATTCTAGATTTATGCTAGATTGATCGTAATCATGTTTTCAGACCTCTACCCTAAATGGTTAATAGAGGTCGAAAAGAAACGTGTCGATGCGGAATTACTCCGAGCGAAAGCGGAACAACAGCGTGCAGCTGTCGCTGTCAAGAATGCAGAGGCAGCTGTCGTCCAAGCCGAAGCACTCAAGAAATTATCAGAAGCTGCTGACCGACAAGCTGATGCAATGATCAGAATAGCAGCACACTTAGAAAACCCAAAGTGTAGAGATGTCCTCTTGAATATATGACTGGAATTGTTTATCAATTATGACTAACTTTGTGCCGTATTCATTTGAGTCATATAGAAGCAATAACGCAGTCCCTATATTCACTGAAAATTGTATACGAGTACACTTGATTTGAATCCCAATGCACCCAATAATAACTACTTAGAAATTAATTGTAAATATAAATGAATATAACGTTATAGTTACATACTAACAAGAAATCTTGAATAAATTACTGATATTCATAAAAATGAGAGTTATTTAAGAAATAAAAATCCAATGAATGAACAAAATGAGATATTGCCGCTTTTGTTTCTATATGACCTATACGTTAAAAGAACTGTTTGTGTACAAAGTAGAAATTAAATTGAAACATTATTATCGTGCTTTTATTAATACCCTGTCAATATAGGAGTTAGTGCGCACTGTGGTAAATTTGCGTACTAGTAACAATTTGCACCGAATTTAAATGCCGAGGATCATTAGATAATTATTGCAATGTGTCATCTTAGTGACTTTCTGCATCCTATAGGCTTGTATAAACTTAGCGCATTACGAAGAAGACATTTCTCATTGCCATAGTAGGGTTGAAATACAAAGAATGTCAACCCTATGTGTTTCTGATGACAAAGAGCTAGTGTCAATTTCATAGCCAATATTTGTTAAGATTTTTTTTAGATATATAAAAAAAAGAATTGGGGTAGGTCTCAGTACTATTAATGGTACCTCAATATTATTTACATTTATACTTTTTCAGCATTTTAAAAATATGTAACCACAATTTCTGACTTTAACTTCATAATCAATGGCAGTACTTCAACGAAGGTTGCAAATATGAAACTATTGTCTCACAAAAATTTATTGTGGTATACTTGCAATTTCAAAAACGCACAGCCACTAATGAGAATGTATGAATGCAAATACACACATCAAAAAAGTCTAAGCAACATGTGTGATATTACAAATTTTACCATTTATATTAATTAATTTCTAAGTATTTACTCAAACAAAGTGCGTAGGTAAGTAAACTTTTTTGTTATTGATGACATACTGGCTGGTTGTAAAAAAAAAAATTCGATTATGTTTTGTTTTTCATAAAATTCAAATGACTGCGAATTTGTTTGAATTTAAGTGCGTTTTAATTGTTACGTTTAATCTTGATTTTATAATTTTACCAACCATTTAAATAAAGTTAGCGACAAAATTAAATTGTTAGATATTCTTTACGTCATGAAGCGACCTCATTTGATGGCAGATGAAATGCAAAGAGCTGTAGGGATGTTGCAAGGCGGGAAGTAATCAATCTCAGGTATCTCGACATTTTGGCATTCATAGAAGTGTTATTTGTCGTCTTTGGCAGCGCTACAATAATACAGGAGAACCCGCTGAACAGCATCCAGGCCGTAAAAGGAGTACAACCACTCGACAAGACCGGTACATACAACTGACTGCAAGACGCCAGCCGATGTTAACCGCTCGAGAGATAAGTTTGAGGCTACAAATTTCAAGTGGTGTTGATGTAAGTCCTCAAACTGTGCCAAATCGACTGCATGAGAACGGCCTACGAGCTCGACGCCCAATCAGGTGCCCACCGATACGTCACGGGAATCGCGCTCGTCGATATGAATGGTCTAGAGAACGCATAACATGGACCCAGGAACAATGGGATAAAATTATGTTTTCCGATGAGTCGCGATTCGGGTTTAAGCCTGATACAAGAATGAGAAGCGAGTGTATCGTCGGCCCGGAAATATTGAAAGGCTCAGGTGCGTTCAGGAAGATCATCCATACAGCGGCTCAACAGTTATGTTATGGGCGGGTATCATGAAGAACAGGCGAACTGAGCTCGTTTTTGTAAGTGGAAACATGAATGCTGAAAATTACATTGAGGATATTCTCAGACCTTATGTCTATCCATTTGCACAAACCTTTGGCTCCGATTTTAGGTTAATGCATGACAATGCGCGTTCACATACAGCTCGGCGAACCAGTGAATACTTTGCAATGGAGAACATCCGGGTATTGCCCTGGCCTGCACAATTGCCAGATCTCAACCCCATCGAGCACGCATGGGACATGCTCCAGAGACGTGTTTTGAAGGACTTGGACGGAGTGACAACAACCTAACAGCTGAAGGATTTGCTACAATTCCATTGGGAGCGAATACCGCAAGATGACATAAACAGTCTCATTAATTCAATGAATAATCGTTGCCGACAAGTTCTGAATAGCAGAGGAGACCATACTTTGTATTAAATTGTTTTATTCTTTCACAATAAATACATTTTCTTTAGAAATTTCATTTTGTAAAAAAAAAGTTTAGTTTCTTATGTATCTTAGTTTCTACAGTATATTCTAATTTTGTTCATTTCTGTTATTAAAATAACTTATAAAGACAACAGCTGTTATTTTTACATCATAGAACCCTAAAGATATTATTTTAAAAATAAAATACAACGTTATAATGTGAAGAACCATCCTAAAATTTAAATTAGTACATGTTGCTTAAACTTTTTTGATGAGTGTAGTTAGAAAAGGTATAAAAACTTGGTTTAGTCTTAATTGTCATTTCTATTGCACTTTGATTGTAATCAAATTCAAATGTTAAACAAATGTAATGACGATCAGATTAAAAAATAGAAAAGTGGTAAATTATATTTGAAAACTAATGAATTGGCTGTTTTTTCGTCTATTAAAATATACCTCAATGGATCACACACAAAGCCAGATTCACTAAATAATTGCTCACTCAGTACACTAATAGATGGAGCATTGAGATACCTTCTTACAAGGACTACCATAATTTATCAGTGTTTTTTTTTTTTTTTTTTTTTTTTTTTTTCCGAACTGACTACACTGTCAACCTGGCAAGGCATCCACAGCTTCACCGGACCACCAAGGGGAGCGCTTAAGGCACTCACCCGATTCTATGTAGGCAACCAGCACAAGGGCGCACGGCGCGCCTCGGCTTGGACTGTTACCGATTATCCCGAGTCTAACTAAGCTTAGGCTAACTATTATTTCATACATATATAAATTCGTGAAACATACACGTGTACCAAGCATGTATGTTTCAGGAACTCATACATGTATCTTGAATCTGACTACTAAGTTAGTATAAGCTAACTCCGTTCGAGAAAGGGGTTCAAAATAAAAATAAAAAAAACAACCCAACCACTATGTGTACCTACATGTGTGTATGTGCACGTGTGTGGGGTGATCGGTGTTGTGTGTCAAAAACTAGTGTTTGAAAATTAATTCAGTGTCACTGTTGTCGCGCAAGCAACGTGCTCGAGGGCTCTATTCCGGAGGATCGGACCTCGGCTTGAGCCGCTGCCGAGGGGGGCCTAGACGAGTGTGCTGGAGCAAAATTCACAGTCAAGCCGCGGCGGCATGATCTGTGATTACGCGGACGTGGGCGTGCACACGCTCTGTTTCGAGGGACGGAAGGGTACTGGAAGTTAGCTGCCGTTATTTTGTCGGGAGGATCTGTAAAAATATATCGCGGACGTCTTTTGTAACGCGGCGCATCGGGTACGGTGTTGTAAGTCGCGGCGGATACCACTAACGGACTGGGATGATTCGCGGCTTTCTCAAAATAGCTCCTAGTGAGTGTCCTAACGTACTCCCAGATAGACGGCATCTCCAGGTCCCTGTGGAGGTCGACTCTCCGGATATACCAAGGGGCACCTACTGCCCTACGAAGAAAACGATTCTGTAGTTTTTGCAACTTTTCGAAGTTATAACTTGACATATGTGCGAAAACGGGACAACTATATGTCAGAATAGGACGGATACACGTCTTATACAAAGTAAGCTTATGTCTGAAGGACATTTTACTTTTAGGACAAACTAATGGGTGCAAGCGACCCAAGACCATAGCGGCCTTGTTTCGAACTCTATCAGTATGCGCTTTGAAAGTGAGGCGCCTATCTAATGTAACTCCTAGGTATTTGACCTCACGTACCCAAGGAATCTCGGTTTCGTACAGCCTGAGGGGCTTTAGATACTTGGGTTGCGGACGATTTACAGGGTCGAAAAATATCGCGGCGCTTTTTTCGGGATTAACCTCTATTCGCCATTGACGATACCATTCACCGAGTGTGACGATGGCTCGATTGATGCGATTTCTAAGAAAGTCCGGCCGCCAACCGGAAGCGTAGATAACTGTATCGTCAGCATAGCAACCTACCTCGATCCCCGGGGACCGAGGTAGGTCACTGATGAACAGGTTGAAGAGAGAGGGCGCAAGAATAGACCCTTGGGGCACACCTGAGCGTATCTGGTGGGGCGGGGATAGCTCACCTTCCACTCTATAGCGGAAAGTCCTATCAGTGAGATAATCGCGGATTATATGTACTAAGGTATCGGGTATGCGAGACTGAAAAAGTTTATAAACGAGCCCGGCATGCCAGACCTTATCGAAGGCCTTGGCAACATCGAAAAAGACTGCTATCGTGCGTTTCGGTTTAGGTTTGTCCGGGTTGACCTTCTTTTGGGGATCTTCGTTAAATTTAGAAAAAATGTACTCCGTGAGGCGGTGTACTTGATTCGTACATGAGTGTTTACCTCGAAATCCAAACTGCTCAGGTGGTAACAAATCTAACTCTGAAATAGAGGTCTGGAGACGGTTCAGAAGGAGCCGCTCGTATAGTTTGCCTAATGTATCGAGGAGACTGATAGGGCGATAACTTGTGGGAAGCGTAGCTTTTTTGCCCGGTTTGTGAATTCCTATCACTACGGCCTTTTTCCAGGCGGCTGGAAAGTGACCCTGGGACATGGCCGCATTGAAGATGCAGACCAGGAGAGCTATAATGTGGTCAGGAAGGAGCTTCAGTACCTCGTTCCTGATCCCATCGGGACCTGGAGACTTTCTAAACTTGAGACGCTTGATGGCGGCCGATACTTCATCGAAACTAACCGGGGTTAAGGTATCTGCGCGAGGAGATGCGAGAGAACGCTCTACCGAGGATTCGATCGATCCAATATGGATAGGGTCAGTGTTGGCAGTGTTCGGAGAGCATTGCTCCTCTAAATTCGCGGCGAGACATTCCGCTTTGTCTATACTATCGAACGCGGGAGGCAACCCAGGACCTCTGTCTAATGGGGGCATCGGTGTACTGAGATCTGATTTGAACTTTCGCGCGAGTGTCCAATACGCCACGTGGGATGGCTGGATCTCCTCCAAAAGCTTGTCCCACCTGGCGCCTCGGATTTCCGAAATACGTTTTTTAACTAATTTACGTAACAAACGTAACCGATTGCGATTATCTACGGACGGGTAAGTGTCGTAGGCTCGAGTCGCGGCGTTCTTTTCCGTGATCAACGCTCTCACGTCGTTGGGGAGTATAAAGCGGCGATCATTCACCGCTTGTACTTCTTTCGAGGTCTCCCTAACGGCGGTCCGAAGAAAGTCGACCAGGGAATCGATAGCCTGATCCGCGTCGGTTTTAGACACCAACACGTCCGGGATTCTATTTAAACTAACCGAGGAAGAATTATCTTTAAAATATTTACTAAGCTTCGTGTAGTCAGCTACGCGCGCGGGCTGAAAATCGATGTCGAAACTAGAACCTAACTGTAATACCACAGGACGGTGATCAGAGTCGAGTTCGTGTACGACTTGTATGAGTCGTACCTCAAGCGCGACGTTCTTTAACAGAGCTACATCTAACACTGTCGGCCGACAGTGATCCTGATAGTGAGTGGGTTCCGGTGGGGCTATGACATCAAAAGCGAGATCATTACCTAGCTTGTCGAGAATCACCCCGTTACGAGAAGTACTCGAACTATTCCATATAACGTTCCCGCTGTTGAGGTCCCCGGCTATAATGACCGAATTCCCTAAAGCGAACAACGCCTCTAAGTCGGACTTGAGAAGCTTTTTATTCGGTGAAAGGTACGCGGATACTATTGTAATCGTCTGATGACCGGTCATGCCTAACCTGCACACTGACACTTCCATATTGGAAAGAACGGGCGGCTCTACCGGCATGCAATACAACGAACGTTTATAATAAATCAAAGTGCCGCCCCCGCGGGTGACACGGTCGTTTCTAATTATACTATAATTCGCGATCGCGGGATTGCTCATCTTCGGTTTTAAAAGCGTTTCTTGAACTAAAAATATGTCTATCTGTCTATCACGTAGGAAGGCGGCTACTAACTCTCGTTGTGTTTGAAGATTTCTCGCGTTAAAGAACGAAAGACAAAGACCACGTGGTTTAATTCTATTTAACGACGCGAAATCTATTTATTACTATTTACTGAGACGCGGGCAAGGCGTTGTATCGTCGCAGCAACGCCTGGGAATGAAGAGACCGCATTAAGGAGGCCGATGTCCCTATTGCTGTTAACTATTTTATTGAACGCGACGATCTCCTGAATATCGTGTTCGAGCAGTACCTGTGTCAGCCAATCAATACCAGACTGGGAGAACGAGAAAGCGTGGGTAGCCTGAACAGGCATCGCTCCCTGTGGCTGGGGCTGGGCCTGAGGCTTGAGAGCCTTAGGCTGTGGTTTAGAAGCCCAGGGCGCTACGGGCGCACGCCAGGACTGGGGCACGCGCGGCACAGAGGGTGCCTCACGTGGTGTGGGAACCGGCGCTACCGGGACACGGGAGGTACCTGGCAGGTCAGGGAAGGCCTCCACGGACATGAGAGGTGGAGGCGGGGGACGTGCGGAGACAACAGGCGCCCTGCGGGCTTGTCTCGCTTGGCGGGGACGTTGTGTGCGTGGCGCGCGAGGACACCCGCGATAGTTCGCGGGGTGACCTGCGTTACCGCAGAGAACGCAGCTCGGGGGCTCGGGAGTGTCGGGTGTGCGTGCGCACTCCTTCGTAGGGTGGTCCCCTAGGCACTTAACGCACCTGGGACGAAGATGGCAATTGCGGGCTGAGTGACCATAACTCTGGCAGTTATGGCACTGCGAAGGAGTATGGGACTTGCGAGGGGCCTCAACAGTGATGCCGGTGAGGCCACAGACAGAGGTGAGGCCGAAAATAGCCTTACCCTCTTGTGATCGGTCGAGGACGACCAGGACCATCTGGTAGGGGACTTTGGTACGGGGGTGGTACATCCTATGTACCTCTCGGACAGGGAAGTCTTGCTCCTTAAGGGAGCCTGAGACGTCATCGGTCGATAACTCGACTGGGACACGCCTAACTACGACGCGGAGGAGGCGTTCTTCTTCGAGCGCGAAAGTAAAATAAGCGAGCTTCCTCTCACGGAGAAGAGAGGTAAGTTTGCGGTGATCGGTGGTGGATGAAACTTTTACTTGAATACCTGCAGGCGTATTCAAGGCGGACGTGTACCGGATGTTCTTCTCGTTTAACCGAGTGGATATCATCATCCAGGATGCCTTGTCTTGTATAGTAACTGGGGGCGGGGTGCGGGGCTTCTTAGCCTCGGCTACAGAACCCGTAGCTCGGACTTGAGATGAAAGAGCGGGACTGGACCTACCTGAACCAGTCGGCTTGTGACTGGCTGAGACGGATGCACCCTCTACTTGCGGCTTCTTATTTACCGGGTATTCCGTACCCGATTCGGAATCCGAGGCGTGCGAGATAACGGGAACGGGCCGTTGCCGCTTTCGGTTTACGGTTGTGAAACCGTCGTTCGTGATTACGGGAGTCGCACCGGTATCGAGCTCCATGTCGGAATCAGAGCTAGAGCTTGGGATGGGAGCTTTGAGTACTCCACTGTCTTCCGGGATTTCCTGAGGCAGAGATGACGCCAATGACGCGAAAGAATTCGCGGTTGCCACACGGGACACTAATACAACATTCTCGGAGGACGCGGTAGGGGCATCGTTGACGAATTCCGTGAATAACGATGGGGCGCGAGTAGCGACAAGATGTCGCAGCCTATCGAACTGTTCCTGTATTGATGCCATTCCTTGGCTTGACGGACAAGGTGCGATACAAAAATAGCCTCCCTGCCTGAGGGGCAGGGGGGTGCGCGTAAACAAATTATCGGAACACTCCAATCACTTGTTGTCACTGTTAACTTTAACACGTGGGCCGCACTAAAAAGTGCGGATTACGATCACAATAACAATCGCACAAAACAAAAACAAAACACTTCACACAGGTGCGTTTCTCGGAAGTAATCGAAGTTCAAAAACACAATAGTATCGAGCGATGAATCACTCGACCGTACTGCGCACCTGAACAACAATTAATTAGTTCGCGGAACAACATCTGGCGCGCAACGGACACGTCCGTACACGACGGCTGCTGGGTCGGAACTCCTTTATCAGTGTGTCATGTATTCAACTATAATTAAATAAATCCTATAAATATGAACACACTAATTCAAAATCGGGTTAACTATAAGTATTTGACAAACACCAACAACTGTAGTGGTAGAGCTACGCTGAAGCTATTACTGGTTTCAGCATGAATGGGTCGGCTCGCCCGGGGTAGTACCACCCTCTCACAGAAAACCGACGTGAAGTAACAGTGCTCGCACTGTTGCGTTTCGTTCGGTCAGTGAGAGCGCCGGAGGCCCACTTATTTAAAAGGCCGGCAACGCACTTGCGACTCCCCTGGTGTTGCTAGTGTCTATGGACGGCGGTGATCACTTACCATCAGGTGACCCACCTGTTCGGTTGCCCCCTATAACATAAAAAAAAAAAAAAAAAAAAAAACCAAGATTAAAAAATAAAGTATTACAAATTACTTCATAAGCAGTCGGCAAGTTGTTATATGTATAGGTATATATATATAAATAATATCTTCGTATTTTACATACCTAATAACTTCCTTCAAGTGTATTTTATTATTACACTAAAATAATCATAATGCTGTAGTTTTTGAAAAAATTGTATGCATACAACATAATAGAGCAAGAGCCCGTGATTGCCAGAACTTCGGATTTTAATAAAAGCTGAAAATTTTTCTATGTGTGTCCCTAGTACAGGTAAGAATGATCCCCACCCATGAAGCTGAGGCAACGGTGGCTTTGGCAGGTAACAGGTAACAAAGGTGTATAAAATTCCATCTCAAATTTATCATAAAATAAAACTGATTTTTTTTATATTTGATTCATAATAATATCAAAACTCGCGTTGCTCATTGCCAGACAGTTAGTATGGTTGCAACCCTCTGCCGGACACCCTTAAATTATTATAATTTATAATTATACTTACGTTATATTATAAAACCTAAATTTTATATATAATTTTTTGGGGGCCTATTAATCTATGTTTACATAATAGCCGGACAGTTTTAACGGTTCTATCATCTTGCCAGACGCATTCAAAGTGAGCAGTAGTTCGGAGAGCAAGGAGCGTATACAGTAACTAGTGCGAGTTAGACAGAGCGCTTGGTCTACTGGTTACTGTTAATGAGGCCAACAAAGTGATGTCAAGTATAAATGAGGAATTGTCTTGCCCAGAGCATGAAGAAGCAGACACCAAAATAGTGTACCACGCGTGTAAAATTAACCATGAAGCAAACATTGTGATTCGAACTGTTGATACCGATGTTGCTGCTATAATGCTAAGTCATATGCATCATCTCAATGATGGATTACATGTTTGGATGCTTACAGGAGCTGGAAATAATTTAAGATATGTGGACCTAACTAAAATACACGCCAAATTAGGAGAATCTATTTGCAGAAGCTTGCCTGGACTACACGCTTTCACAGGATGTGATTACAATCCTGCATTTTACAGAAAAGCAAAATTGAAACCGTTTAAATTGTTAAAAAAATATGTAGAATTTCAACAAGCATTCATGAAGTTTGGTGACAGCAAAATCATCGAAAATAACAATTAACAAGTATTAATCTTCGATATAATTCAAAGTTTTATATGCTATCTATACAATATGAATGATATCAATGATGTTGATGCTGCTAGGCTACAAATGTTTATTAATTCGTCGTATACAGTATCTGATGTGAACGAAGCTTTAATCGAAAAAAGTTGCAAAATTTCGATGCTAGCTGTTTACCACCTTGCAAAAGTGAGCTATTGCAGCAATTTTTGCGAGCGAATTACATATGTAGCATATGGAACAACGCTCACTTACAAAAGCCAACAGCATATAAAGCAGTAAATAATGGTTGGATACTGGAAAATGACCACTACTATTTTAAATGGTTTGAAGGAGATCAATTACCGAATTATGTCAGCGAATCTCTAAAAACAGTTCCAGGTATTTGATAATTATGTTAAATTATTGTACATTAATTTTGGACTATTTGTAATTAAATTAACTTGGTTTTTTTACTATTGCAAAAAACAATGAAGAAGGCGATATTGAAGACGATCAATCCACAGAATGGAATAATAGTGACGAGGAATATGGATGTATTGACGACGACGATGAAAATTATGAAAATGTTTAAAATTTTATTAAAAGAAATGTATTTCTCTGTAACTTATTTATTTAAAAAAAAATTGCCCTTTGATTAATAAACAATAAAATTTGATTTACTTTAATTCATTGGCTTTACAATTTTGATAGAATTGAAAATACTAAACTTCGTAAAAATGAAAAATAATATAAATTAAATTATTAGAGTTTCGATATGATTGAAGTTGTATTAGAACAATTTTACTGAGTATTGTTTTAAATATTTGTTATTCAAACTGTAAAAATTTATTTAATGAAATTTCTCGATTAAGAAAAAAATAAACTGCACAATTTGAACTTAATAACAGTGGATGCGCAGTGAAGGGCTGCAATAGACCAAGCGCTCTGTCTCACTCGCACTAGTTACTGTATACGTTCCTTGCTCTCCGAACTACTGCTCACTTTGAATGCGTCTGGCAAGATGATAGAACCGTTGAAACTGTCCGGCTATTATGTAAACATAGATTAATAGGCCCCCAAAAAATTATATATAAAATTTAGGTTTTATAATATAACGTAAGTATAATTATAAATTATAATAATTTAAGGGTGTCCGGCAGAGTGTTGCAACCATACTAACTGTCTGGCAATGAGCAACGCGAGTTTTGATATTATTATGAATCAAATATAAAAAAATTCAGTTTTATTTTATGATAAATTTGAGATGGAATTTTATACACCTTTGTTACCTGTTACCTGCCAAAGCCGCCGTTGCCTCAGCTTCATGGGTGGGGATCATTCTTACCTGTACTAGGGACACACAGAAAAATTTTCAGCTTTTATTAAAATCCGAAGGTCTGGCACTCACGGGCTCTTGGACCATAATAATACTTGTGAAATCTAGTTTTTAAATTTGATATTGTATTTCAGTAATGTATACTACATCCCTGTGTTTGAAAATAATCTTAAGTAATTTTCAATGACCATTTGCAACATATTGGAATTTTTTACAAACTTTACCATAAAAAATAATACAATGTTTTAGAAAATATTTTTATTTATATACACATATACCTTAATTTCATGTTATTACTATAGCATTTCAAAGTCGTCCCTCTGTAACAAAGCAAATAAAATACATTTTCAGTGTGGTATAAATCATGACATATTGGAATATGTTTTACTTTATCTATAACATAAAAATGAATCGCTGAATGTGTTGCAAAGTGCAAATCTCGAGAGCAGCTGAACCGATTTCGCTAATTCTATTTTTAGAATATTCCTTGAAGTATGAGGATGGTTCTTAGAAAATTTTTAAACATTGCCTAAAAAATTATTAAAAGAACACTTTTCTATACTCCTATACAAAAAATTCCGAATAATACTTAAAAGTTAATTTGAACTTTAATTACCATAGCATAAAGTTCAAGTGTTAGTGGAGAGGTTCCAGGAAGGCAAAACAATTGAGTGACATTAGTATCCTATAAATATTAATGTCAATATTTATACTATGGTACAAATTAATATTATATAGCGCCCCAAATAGCAGAATCAGAATAAAAAAGAAAAAACAACTGTTAGGCGGTACGAAGTTTGCCAGTCAGCTAGTCCTATATAGTTATTTATGATTACATATTTTTACCTGAATAAATTATTTGCAATTCTATATATATGTCTAATGAACCTGGTAGGTAAGCATTTTGCCATAGACCCTAATATGTAAAGAATAAAAAAAAGATTTTGAACTAAAAACATTGAGACACTGAGTCTGAAAAAGTTTGGTCTGATTATTAAAAAAAAAGATACTGATAACAATACCACCTATTTGATCCAACTATAACTATGAACCATCCAGATGATTCCATATGTACAAAAAAATGTCAAACAAAGGATTACAAATATGGTCACCAGAATTTTTACCTAAAAATAACTGTTTAATGTACAAATATAGTTCATTTTACAGGTAGTCTTTCCACTGACAAATAAAGAAACCATATTATTCTTACCATTTCATTATACTCAAGCACATGTTTTCTTATAGCTGAACCATCCACCCATGTCACAAAATCTTCCAGAGAGCGATTCACAATGAATGCAGGGTCTTTCACTACTTCAGGACCCACTCTTACATGACCTTGCTCTATGAACTTTGTTGCTTGTTTTGTGTTTTCTGACATTTTATCTGCGATGATTAATTTTAGTAATATACTGACAGCAAGAATTCCAAATGGGATTTAACAATATATTATAAGTTTCTTAGCCATGTGAGTAGATACAATGGTATTCAAAGATAAATATGCTCCTCTGATTTATGTGGTAAGAGAAAACAAAAAAAGAAATTTATTGACATAATTTTAATATTCATATCTCCTATATATATATAAAATTGAATTGTTAGTTTGTCTCCATAAAACTTGAGAATGGTGGGACTGATTTGGCTAATCTTGAAATATTTGTGGAAGTTTAGGGAATGTATAAATTGTGACAAACATAGATAATAATTAAAGGAATATACTAAAAATGACAATTTACTTTTAAAATACAAAATATTCCTAGCTATGAATCATTTGATGTGTTTATCATTTTAGAAATAAGACATTGTCATTAGTTCATCAAATATTTATAGGTGCATTCAGAATTTTGTCTCATAGCTGTTCGAATCTCTTTGGTTTGTTTTATTGGTATACAAAACAGTTCTAATTCAGAAATAAAAATAGTACATTGGTAAGCTTTAAATTGATTAAGTGCATAACTGTACTACAATTATAATGTAATTGACAATTTTGTATTAAGTTTTGACCACAGTTTACACAAATATATGTAAGTGATACAAAATTCTATGGATCATCTAATTATCTATATTTATTAATGAATTATTGATTGCATTTGTTTTATTTTATCAATTCATAAATGCACTAAACATTTATTTTATTTCATGCTCTACTATTTGATGTACTTTCCTCAAAATTATACTTGTACTTGGAACAAAAAATTTGTACATAAACCTACTTCTGACCATGACAATTGGTAATCTTCTCCTACAGAAGGAGCTAGCTGAAATATTGCTGGCAAGTTCTAAGTCCCATCGTGTTGGAATCAAGCCCATTTGGTAAAGCTTTTCAAGTAACTGTGCACTTGATTCTGTTCTAAATTCACTAGTAGCATCCAGATCTTTGATTTTATTAGCTAAATCTCTGATTTCTCTCGAAAGTTTATTGTACCTGCAAAATATAAAGATTAAGATAACGAATCTCATATTTATATTACAACAGTGAAAAATGGTGACAACGCTATATCCCACTTACACTCAACAAAGCATTTCATTCATTATAATTACAAAATTAACTTAATTTTTTATATTACTTACTTCGTGTAATCTTCTCGCTTCTGTATATAAAATTTTTTCATAACTTTCACCTCATTGAGATTATTATCGACTTTCCATGATATAAAATCTACTTTTTTGAGTAATTTTTTCTCGTGAAACTTTAGTTTTCTCACCATTTTTATCTTATCCTAATATAAATCTGTAAATAAAACTCCTATAAAAGAACGTCGCACGTGTTCCAAATAGACCAATAGGTACGTCAGAAAATAAAATATTTATGTGTGACAATTTGACATTTTATTATCGTGTTCATTGAAAAACCGATAATAACAATAACCAACTATTATTTGAGACTAAAATTATCATGTTGAACTATTATTTCTCCTCTAAAATATTAAATATTTCAGCTATTTATTATTTGTACTTAATTTTTGTTTTCCAACTAACAATTGGTTATTGTACTATAGTAATGTACTCTGTGGTTATTGGCCCATAGATAATACATATATATACTGAAATAGATGCGCCACAGACGAATCAGCTATTTCTTATTTACCCGTCCTCTTCGCTAGATGGAGCTGGTTTCTTTAACGGTATATATGTAATATTTAGATTAGACATATTATTTTTTTTAGAGGGAGATTCTGTAAAGAATCCATTAACACAGAAAACCAAAAGTTAGGTAGAAATGTATCACATGGTTTTCTGGCTTAGTAGATCTTTTAGAATGGGATATTTCAAATATAAACAATGCTAGAAATATTTTTTTATTTTGTAATGTTTTATTTATGTGTACATTAATGTAAACCAGGGCTGTCCAAACCACGGCCCGCGGCATTAATTATTGCGGCCCGCAGAATCTTTTTTATCTTCTTTGTTTAAATACATTAAATGAGTAAATTATTTTTCTTGTGACGAAATTCAAATGTTTTGGATATGTATTCGATTATGCCGCACACAACACTATTGATTGATGTTGACAGAATTGTAAAAGACAAATTAATGAAAAAGTAGATAATAAAATAATGATACTTATTATACTTGTATTTTATTTTTATAAATATTTTGCGGCCCCCTAATGTATGGAGTCATTTTTGTTGGCCCTGGGTCCCATGTAGTTTGGACAGCCCTGATGTAAACTATCAATTAGTTACTTAATCAACAATTATAAAATCCTCAGAAATACAAAAGATGATTCAACTGTTCAATTAATTGGCCACCTTATAAAGTATAAGTTTATCATTATAGTCAGATCAACTATATTCCATATATTAACTATTAAAAATCAAGTCTAACATGCATTGACTATACAAATACGAAAATCACATGTAAGAAAAAGTTTCTTCATAACTATTTTTGTATTAATTTAAGCTAGACTCCTAACTGCGTTGCATTTATAGTATAATGTTGGAATTGTCTTCCTATACAAATCAAAAACTTAAAACTTAATTCGGTTAATTATAGGTTTGATTTATTTATGATTACTTACATTGCTAAAATACACAAATTGGCAATAGATTGATAACTTCTTAAAAAAAAATTTAGTAATAAATTATAAAAAGGCACAATATAAGCCATACAGAACAAAACTTATAATTACTTATGCTTTCTATGACTTTTACTGTAATTGAATGCCTGTAATTTTATTTTATCATTGCTGTCAAAATCAGCAATTTTGCCTATTAAAATTCTATTAACTCCCGTACACCAACTATTGACAATTAAATTATTTGATAAGTTCGTTAAATAATCAACTAATATCAATTTATGTTTGCTACAGGTAATCATAGAAAAGTCACACCTGCAATTTTTAAAAAAGAATATTTTTTCCTTTAAATTTGTTGTTTCAGGAGAATCCCTTAGACATGTAACAATCATAAAATAAATTTCATTTAGTAATTGAACAAAATCATCACATGCGTTAAACAAAGATTTTTTCAACAAAGAAATGTTTAATAAATTTGATGTAATTTTAGAAACAATATTTTTATATTGACTTTTGTACTTAAACATAAAAATTTAAGAAACCATGACGATTGGCTTTATTCACTACTATGGCCAAAATTTTTGAACATCTAAAAACCGTCTTGAGTAGTTTTTAGAAAGCAACGATATTCTTTTCAAAACACAGTTTGGTTTACAAAAGGTATGGGCACAAAGGATAGGCTTTCCATTTTCACCACTGATATCCGACAAGCGTTTACCAGTGGATATCTTACTATTGGGATTTTTCTGGACGTCAATTCTGCATATGACAATGTCTTTCTTCACATTACTCATGCAGAAAATGCTTGGGTCTTATGCTTATTGTGTAAATTGGGATTGTTTAATGCATGGCAAAAGAGTTGGAATATGTCCCGAAAATTAAAGGGCAAGCATTGTGGCTCTTTGCAAAATGATATCCCACAAAACCCATGGTATTTTAAATTTAGAAATTTTAGCAAAAATGTTACCTCCGTCATTTATCGTCTCCGCCTTGACCTCGCCTGCACACCAGTACATTTGGCTAAACTAAGGATTAGGGATCACTCTATTTGTGAATGTGGCTTAGAGGATGGATCACTTGATCACATATTTTTTAATTGTTCTAGAAACCGTTTCTCTCTATATGATGTTCTACCTCCTTCTATTCCCCGTCCTATTAACATTATGTGTCTCTTAACTCTTATTGGGAATAACCACCTAATTATAGCATGCTTGTCAAAATTTATTAAAACTAACATAATTAAACTGTAGGTTTTAGGGTCTTTCTCTTTTAATTTTTCTGTGTATTTGTAATCTAACAATATGTTTTATGTGTAGCTTAAATGAGTTTTTTTTGTGGTTTCTGTTTGTAGGTAGTCTGGTCTGGAGACGTAAAAATAATAATAATAAAAAAAAAAAATGTTGGGTACAATCTCTATCGTTTATGGTTCTATTCACGTGACATTGGCGAAATTGAGTATACACACATATTGCCATTAAAAGAAGAAGAGGAAGAAGAAGAAAATGCTACATTTCAGTATATATATGTATTATCTATGATGCTACATCTGAGTATCCCTGTGAGGCTGACTAATGCTATGTTTTTATTTATTTAATATTTATTGTACACCATTACAAATAGACACTATAAAATATTACAATTATGTGATTAGTACTTTAGTGGAAGTGATAGCATTTACCACTTTGCTATTTTCAGAAGGTTGAAAGGTATAAATAACATATTTGACTCCGTTTGTGCAGACTAGTAACCGCTTTGGCAGCTGGATTACGAATCTCATTGTTTATTGAGTTGAGTGCATATTTATAAGGAACCAAATAGAATACGTGCAAACCAATAGGATAAAAGTAAACCGACAATATAAATACAAATAATATTACAGTCGTAAAAAGTAAAAGAATAAATTAACAATATAATAGAATAAAGCAACAATGAATCATGGATAATTTAAATAATAAAATAATGCTAAACAATAATTGTGCGCTGCATTGTAAAAGGGGTTTGTCGGCGAGATTATAATTACATCCAGTTAACATGTGGTCGCCACCTGGGCGGTGAGTCTTTAATAATCGCCTTCTTAAGCCGACTAAACTTAGGATATTATAGTGCCGCTGGTTTTTCGCCTGAGTTGTTGTAATACACACATACCACGTTTCATGTAGGTATGTGTGTTGCTACAGTACAAAGTGCGGCCTTATTGCTAATAGCAATCTCTTCCAGGCAACCTTTGGATGGATATGTCCCACTCCAAATCTCTCACGCGCTGACATAAATATATTGTACCGCGCTTTAGTAAGAAACTTGGACAGAGTAACACCAGTGTTTTTTAATTTTCTTTTGCTAACCCCCTGCTTATCCCACATCACTACACTTTGGAGTTTTAGAAGAATCGTTTTGGGTTTATGAACTGATGAAGGACGCCCCATCCTGTGGCACTGTCTAATATCATTGTTTATAAAGTCTGAAATTTTAAGACTATCCTTGATGACATTCATAACTACATCTCCAGACTGTCAACTGCTCTAGCTAACAGTTCCATCTGGCGATGGAGAGACACCAGAGCCTTCACAATAAAAGATTTAAATGTTAAAAAGTCAGTAGAAAGGCTCATGGTGCTGGGAGTAGTGCTGGGTACTTTCTGGAGTTCAGCTTCAAAGTTCACCATACTTTCATGAAACGTCACCATTGGTTCCGATAATGATTCTTATATAGATTTCATGTTATGTCTGTTCCTTTTAAATAGGAAATAACACTGGACCGACAGGTATTCTACACTAACATTAATTCAAACACTATTTAATATTCAAAAGCTTATTTAATTTTAGATTTAAAATAATTACAAGCGGAACAGAAATTTACGTAGTTAATAGCCCGCCTACCCGCTTAACCTCCTTATGTCCAGACAAATTTTTGTGCGATACAACGGATACATTTCTTCGCCAAGAATGGTTTGGAAAGGCATCTCTTTGGGATCCGTTTCAGGCCCGCTCTTATATCATTTATACAACTACGATCTTGAGCAATCTGTGGCTAGCCTTTGCAATATCCTTCAATATGCTGATGACGTTGGTTTGTATATCACCTTTAAAGATCTTACCAATATCACTCCTCAACTAAATTCGACTCTTTTCTATTTAAATGCCTGGTTAGAAGATCACGGATTATCTATAACCCCGGAAAAATGTAAACTAGTTGTTTTCTGAAGAAAAAGAACAATTTCTAATCTTCAATTACATGTATATGATTTTCCCATTCCTAGTTCTAATGTTGTCAAATTGATTCCAGATAAAAAACTATCTGGTATACCTCACTTGAATTATACAAGAAATAAAGTAGAGTAAAATGTAAGTATTATGCGGGCACTTTTTGGGGTTATGGTGGGATGCTCATCCACACACCCAAAAGTTATTATACAACGCCATAATTCGAAGTTACTTTGATTATGGTTCATTTCTGTTGGAACCGTGTAGCAAAAGTCTTTTAAATAAATTAGATAAATTACAGTCGAAATGTTTAAGGATAATTACAGGTATTATGAACTCCGGTAATTGCTATCTTTCCTGATCGAGGGCCAAACATAGCGTTCGACCAGAAGGCGAGTGGTTGTTCGTACGCCGGGGTGACTCAAGTTGTGAATCTTGTTAAACACCGCACGGCGAAATGAAGAAGTCAAGTAAGGACGAGGCTTGCCAGTAGACACATCACATAGCACGGAAATGTTAGTTCCTGGAATGATAATCTGCTTAAATATAAGGCCAGATTTCCCTTGACGTAGGCTCGCGAGTTCTTGGTCATCCTCTTGTGATTTTGCGAGAGTCTCGTAATCTTCTTCTAACAAAATTACCTCTATCCGCGACATTGCATCGGCCACAACGTTATCCTCACCCTTGATGTATCGTATGTCCGTCGTAAATTGGCTTATGAACGATAGTTGGTTCAATTGGGAAGGCGGCAGTTTTTCTCGCCGCTGTATGAACGCATACAGCAGCGGTTTATGATCTGTATAGATCGAAACGTGCTGAACTTCGAGAATATGGCGGAAATGTTGCACGCTTTCGTACACTGCCAATAATTCTCTATAATAGGCTGGCCATTGTGTCTGCTGAGCAGTTAGCTTTTTGCTGAAAAAGGCCAGCGGACACCATTGGCCATTCACTTGCTGCTGAAGGCAGAATCCAATATGGATACTTGATGCGTGCGTATACAAACCAAGAGGTACACCGTTGACTGGATGCTGCAACACAGTAGCGTTCGAAAGGCTCGATTTGCAAGCTTCGAACTGGACCAAGAGCTCAGGTGACCATACAAATGGCTTATTACCTTTTCCATTGGTAGCAACAACAGCTTCGATTAAGGGAGCCTGAAACTGAGCGGCGTGGGGTATGAAACGGCGGTAGTAGTTTAACATACCGAGAAAACGTCGCACGCCTTGTACAGTCTTAGGAAGGGGAAAATTCAGAAGGGCTTGAATACGGTCTTGAGGAGGACGCGTGCCCTCCGGGCTGATAATAAAGCCTAGAAATAAAACCTCTCTTGCACCAAAAACACATTTAGAGGGGTTGACTACAACACCATAATCTTGCAATCGCTTAAGAAGGATTTTCAGATGTTCCTTGTGAAGAGCATCATTTGCTGAATAAATGAGGATGTCATCTACATAAGAAAAAACAAAATCAAGACCCCATGTGACCTCATCGATGAACCGTTGAAAAGTTTGACCTGCATTTCATAAGCCAAAAGTCATGTAAGGAAATTCGAAAAGGCCAAATGGGGTAATAATGGCGGTCTTAGGGATATCCTCTTCAGCAACAGGTATCTGATGATAAGCCTTGACAAGGTCAATAGTGCTGAAAATCGTAGCCCCAGAAAGATTATGTGCAAAGTCATTAATGTGTCGGACTGGGTAATGGTCCGGTATGGTCCTGGCGTTCAGGGCGCGAAAATCGCCACATGGACGCCATGACTGGTCTTTTTTGAGAGCCATGTGTAATGGAGAAGACCAAGCACTTTGCGACGGTCGCGCTGTGCCGTTCTGTACCATATTCTCGAATTCGTTTCTAGCGGCGGTCAATTTGTGAGGCGCCAAACGTCGAGGACGGCAAGAAGTTGGAGGTCCTTCTGTGGTCCGAATATGATGCACAGTATTGTGCTTTATTTCCCGTGGTAGTCCGGGAGGTTTAATAACATCAGGAAACTCGGCTAGCACTTGTGCAAAAACAGAGTCCTGAACATTGATAACCTTGACGCTGGGCTGTTCACTGGAGGCATCAGAAGCAGTGATGCTTAAACCGGTAGTGCCATCAACTAATCTCTTTGTGTGGCAGTCTGGTAGGAGGTGGTAGTGTGCTAAGAAATCTGATCCTAAAATCGCAGCGCTGACGTCAGCAACCACAAACTGCCAAACAAAACTACGGCGCAGTCCAAGGTTAAGTTTAAGGGTTATAGTTCCGAAAGTTTTGATAGTGCTGCCGTTAGCCGCCCTAAGTTCCCAGTCAGAAGGGTACCTCTGATCTCGAATCCAGCGGCGAGGGTAACAGCATAGGTCAGATCCGGTATCAATTAGGAACTGGTGTTTGGTCTCCTTATCTGTGACATATAGACGGCGGCTATGATCCACTGAACAGCAATTAGGTCCCGCCCTTACTGATTGCTGATTGAGTTTTTCCTGCTTCCAATCACAGGGGCTTGTGCACTTGGTAGCCTTGGTGCCATATTTTTTATGATACCAGCAACGTTTGGCTACCGGCGTGCCACTTCGGCTGTTGACCCGTGAGGCAATTCGATTTTTAGATCTGCCACGTGACTGCAAAACCATATAATCCATAAAATCTTTATTAAGTTGAATTAGGAGGTCTTTGATCGAGGGGTCTTCATTAGGTCCGCTGTTTACGGCGTATACCTGCGAGGGACCAGGTGTCACCTCAATTATCTTATCTGCTAGCTCAGCCAGTTTTTGCAAGCTGAGATCCTCTTGCGCAGCCAGTATTGCTTGAACCTGGGTGGGCAATCCACGCATCCAAAGTTGTCTAACGACGCTGTCATCCTTTGATTTCCCAGCGAGAGATTGAAGGCGTCGTAGAAAGGCCGTTGGTTTCCGGTCTCCCAGTTCCTCGTCACTGACCAGGCGTTCAACACGTTGTTGTTCAGAAGTAGACAGCCTGCGAATAAGTTCTTTTTTTAAGATCTGGTACTTATTTTCAGGCGGAGGATCCATGACGATGTCCTCAATTTCGCCAATTAGTCGCTGGTCTATTGTGCTGATGACATGGCTAAACATAGTCATATCGCTTTTGATTCCTGCCAGATGAATTGGGCCTCAGCCTGAGCAAACCACACTGCAGGTCTATCTGCCCAAAACGGGGCCAGCTTCACGGATATTGCATGAACTTGAGATGATTTCTCCTGGTGTTGTGCTGGCTGTGTATTAAGGCGAGCCTCGAGTGCAGCGTTCTGTGCCCGCAGGCTTTCGAGCTCTGCACGCAGGTCTTCATCCATCATGATTGGTAGGCAAAGTGGGAAATACCAAAATTATGTGCTTGTTAGACGTCACTAGACTTATCCTTCCCCGTGAATTGGAAATAATCGCATAATTAATAATAATACATAAATGCAAACAAAATTTAACACAACAAATTATACAATTATAAGAATAATTAGATACAAAAACAAAGGCAAAAAAAGGATAGTAATTAAGGGTTAAACGCACACAACCAAACAATGAAAATCAGAAAATAAAATAGTTAGTGTGAACCACATACATCCACTAGTTAAAAGTAATTAAATAATATACAAATGTTTATGAAACATACAATTAAGAAATGGTTAATTGCTATTTCGAATAACAAAAATATATATAAAGTTTTGTTTAGGTGAGGAGAAAGAAAAAACAATTACAATAAGCACATCACAAATCACGAAATATTATAAAAGTAATTGTCTAAAACTCCTATACAAAAAAAGGTTTTATTTTGATTCAGGAACTCTGATGTCATGTGTGTGACCTTTTTGAATAACGTTTCTGTAAAAGTTTGATGCAAAAAAAAGAAACAAAAGAAAAATGACGTGTAGGACGCGGGAGCGGCGTCGCGTCACCACTTTAGCGGAAGTGGTAGAGTCTTTACCACTTTGCTAATTTCAGGTTTGCGGAGGAAAATGAAAGATCTAACTCCGATTGTGTAGACTAGTAATCGCTTTGGCAGCTGGATTACGAATCTGCTTTTATTGAGCTGAGCAAGTATATTTAAAGGAAACAGAACACGTGTACAGGATTGAAGTCGGCAAAACACAAATAGTATTCGAGTAATAGAATCTGGGAATAACATAATGTCGGAGCAATAAAGCAATTGTAACAATACGGGTGTACAATAAAAATAAAAATAAAAGTAAAACTACAAATATAAATAAGTATCAAACAAAACAATAATAATGCGCTGCATCGTAAATGGGCTTTGTCGGCGAGATTGTAATTATACCCAGGTATCATGTGGCCGACACCTGGGCTATAATCCGTGCTCTTAATCTATTTGTTATTGATGTTTTAGATTATTGCTTTTGCTTTTCTATGGTAATTATTGTAGTACACACATGCCACGATGTATGTCGTATGTGTGTCGCTACAGACGTCTCCGTTACAGAATGATCATCCGAGATTTTTTCAGCTGGTGGTCGATCGATGACCGCCGGTTTTCGGAAGAAAACAAAACTTAAATTAAAAGTTCGATGATGCACAACAATGAAAAATGTGCAGCATGATTATTTTACGAACTAGCTATAAAACACACACATAGATAACACGAAACTGCACTCAGAACACAACACGGTTTTTAAGATTGTAATGCCGGTAGAATAAACACGCTGATCTCGAGGAAACTATCGGCCGCCAGATACCGATGCAGCAATTGGAGATGAGTGATATGCACCCAATACACACTGCGTCGTTGCCGGAAAAGAAAAATCCGGGTGAAATGCATGGCCACGATTCCGTCTCCGATGCGTTGACTTAGATGTTGTAAGTCGAGGGTCACCACTTTGGCGATTTGGTAGCCTCGAGGGTTTTCGTCGTTATTATTCAGTCGTCCTGTGTTATATGTGAGACGTCTTGTCTCATTTTTAAAATAACGTTATGCATTGTTTTGTGTCAATGCGCGTTCGACCAGAGAGTACATAAAAAAGGCCGAACGCCACATACTCCTCTTCATTTGGCTAAGCTTCGTGTTGTGCAAAATGCATCGTGTGCCTGTGGATTTGATGAAGCAGATATTAACCATATTTTCTTTTCTTGTCCTTTAAATGACTCCGCTAGTGTTATGTACTATGGTCAATTATCATTGACAACACCTGTCTTTCACTGTCATGATTTATAAAATAGAACTATCCTAAATTCTTGCTGAATAAAGCCAAGATATAATTGGTATTTCTGTCTTTAAAAGCTAGTTTCCTTCATTCTTTGAAATCATTATAGGTTCCTTTTCCTATATCCATTTTATCACTATTGGCTTCTAATTATTATAATATATACAAAACATTAGCTTGTTTCATTTTAGAAAATAATATTATAATTTAATATTGTTACATGTAGTTTTAAAATGTACTATAAATATTTTATATTCGTGTGTATCAAATTTATGTATATACAAGTATTTTAAATCCTTATCCAATTGCCAAATCCAAAATTTCTAATATTTTGATTAAAGTAACTTCCTACGTTTTAAACTTATATGATTTGTAAACATTGTATTATAATCACTCTTCAAACAAAACATTGACACTGGCAAATGCTGCTGCGGTTCCAAATCAAGACGAAGAAGAAGATAATCTGACGTTCGGCCATATTTCAACTATCAATATTTTTTTGATCCAAAAGTATAAACATATATACTAGTATTAAATTTCGATATATACCATTTGGACGAAGCAAAAAGAATAAATAATTTGTTATAATAATTTAACATTCGTAGTGTATAACTGATAATTAAGATACCTTTAAAATGACCCCTAATAAGGTAATAGCAAATAATTTCGCAGAATATCTGCAAACTGTTGTAAAAATTAACACTTTAGAAAGAATAACATCAGATTTGGATAAAGAGTTGGTTGATTCGCAAAAAGTAATGGATGATATCAAAAATATGTTTAACTCCATTCCTACATTCGACAATCAGGCCGAGGTAGCGAATGACGATTTAAGTCATGAAGATGTTCTGAACTTTTTAGAAGTAGGACCTCCTCAGATATTGCTTCCTGATATGGTTGATGACACCACTAACATAGATCTCGACAACGTAATTGCCTCGATGAAAAAGTATGCAGAGGATATGAAAAAGAAAATTGTTGTCGCAGAAACACAATTAACATTGAACAGTGAAATGAAGAATTTAGAATTGGAACAATATGCTTCAAGTTTAGATCAGCTCGGAAAGCGGCTGGCGAACATCAAATTGAATAGAGAGATTGATGTTAACCTAAGGAATGAAGTACTTGAAGAAAAATTGACACTTCTTTGTGAGAATGTAAACATGTTTACTCAGGTATTTCAATCTCTTTTTCTTACCTTGTATCCTGTAATATTATATCCACTGTACTTGTACCTAGAACATTCTACATATAATAATCACTAGTCTGTGCTTAAATTATTGATTAAAAACTTTTTTGTTTCATTATAATATTTAAATTATATTATTAGAATTAGAGTTGGAATTATTTTTAATTGTTTATTTTCTTATAAGATTCCATATAAATTAATAACAATATTATCATTGATAATATTTCTTGTGGTGTTGTCAATACTAGATTGCAATTATTTTGTATAGATTTGAAAGTAACAAATTCTTGTAATCTGTTTACATGTAAAAATTAATTTACTATGTGTATTGAAGTTGTCTGTTTGTCATTGGCTGTTGGTCTGCTCTTTATTAACAAAATGGTTAATAATTAAAGAATATTGAACACATTTTAAGCTATCAGGTATTATGCATATTTTATATATAGAATTACTCTTTGATGAATCAAAAATTCATATCATAAATATCAAAATTGTGTTCTGAATTCAGTTTTCATTATTGAAGAACCTTATTATACATGTTCTACTAATATAAATTTTTGGTTTCTCACACCTAGAAATTTCAGGAAAGCATTAACAAATACAAGTCTTAGTAGACAGACAAGCTTATTTTTCATTACTTGGGTGTTGCTAGCCTTCTCTTTCACAGTTGTATAAATACTTCTTTGATATAATGCAATTAATTTGTATATAAAACTAGTTGATAGAAATTTCTTTCATTATCAAGTTTTACTTTTATGTGTCATGAGTGGTGTCACAGGACAGTTATTTATGTTATATGTGTATCACAAATTATTGCTCAAGTTTGAGTATGGTTTGTGTCTCAAAATTGTATATTTGTAAAGGCTCCTGCAATATTGGGGTTGATCTCTAGGACATGAACAATTTTGTTAAAAAAAATTGTAGAATAATTTATTCTCTTTTCAGATGGTTAAGGCAAAGACTGCTTTGAGTGAGAGCAACAAGAACTGGACTCCGACTCAGGATAACAATGCATTATGCTATGATAATATTATCAATAAATTGCTATCTGGCATAAATGAGGTCACATATTTGTTGCAAAATAAAAATTAAATGGCTGTCATACTGGAATCCAGTACAAATTATAGACCCAATAATTTGGCATCATGGGGCATTAGTTGCTTACCTTTTACCTATGATGCTATTTTTGGTAAAATCATTCTCATATGGAATGGAAGAATATGTTTCTACTATTCGAATGTTATCAAAAAGTTGCAATTCATATGAAGAGGGCCTAATGGTGTTTTTACAATTCTTCCCCTTTTTAAATTATATGCCCAGATTAATACTATATTATTTTATACTGCACTATTATGTTCCATTGTGGTGTAAATTATAATATTTAAAGAACTTAGAAATGGATGAAAAGAATTTGATTATGGCCAGAGAAACAGATTTATTAACTCATAAAATATTTATTTAGTGTGGCAAGGCATGTTGTTACTAGTATTGTGTCTAGATATAAGTTATGTTTTGGAATATATTTAATCTCAGTTTTAAATATGTGCTTATTATTACTGAAGTGTATCAGTGCTATATTTGATCTTTGTAGAAAATATTGTGAATGATAATACACCCTCCTGTTGTTAAAAATATCAAAGAAATAAAATTTGAGAATGTATAGAGTTTTTGTTTTAATGGTTCCTTTTGAATAATTACTTGGGGATAGGTTTATCATCATGGTTATCTACCAATGATAGACATAAATAAATCTGTTCAATACAAATTGTTGATGATTCATACCTTCATTTTGACAATAACTAATCTAAATATATTTATCATCCAGGAAGAAATGCACAACCTAAGCAGTTCAATAACTTGACTGAAAGACTTCATGAAAAATAAAAGGCTTATATATGCTGATTTCAATGACTCGTATCTTTCAAAGTAGAAGATGTAGTAAATTTTATAGATCTTTATAATTAGTGGGTTTATGACTGTGTGTATAGATGAGATTACCAAAATTTGTTAAGCTAGGTGGTCACTCCGTAGCCACCTCATAGAGCAATCATTTTATATGCAACCACATTTAAATTGGTATACTGACATTAAGCAGGAAGCAAATAACTACCTATTTGAATATGTGTCCATTTTTATACAATTTCATCTAAAACATAAACTCTGACAATACTAATGAAAAATAATGACAATAATAATGAATATTAAGAGTTCTAGAAGATATATTCTTAGGTTTGTTGGATTAACTTTCAAGTCAGAGTAAGTTACTTATATTCAGAGTTTGTATTAAATTCTTAAAAAGTTAAGTGTCCTTAATTACTGTCAATAATAAACTCAAAAATTCATTATAATTTTCATATTTCATTAATTGTAATATGTCAAAAGTCAACATGCATTTACAAAATCATTCCTCAGTAAAAAAATAATCATTCAAATATCTCAATCTACATTAGTCTTCATCAAGTAATATTCTTCATTGTCTGTGTCATGCAATTTTATTCTCTTTGTTTCATTATTAGGGTTTTGTTCACAATCATCATCATCATCATTTGTTTTCTCTTTTGATATTTTTTCATCTGCTTCCAAAACCTTTAGTTTTACCCCCCATATAGTAGCTAAGTGGAGTGTTTTCATAGCTTCCTGGGCAGCTCTAACTGATGCATATTTAGCAAATCCAAAAGTTTTTTTTGGAAATGTAGATACATCAATAAGGTCACCAAAACGACAAAAAGCATCTTTTAGTATATCAACAGGAAGCGGATGTGGTTTAAAGACAATGAAGCACCTTTTAGCCACTCTGCTGTTGATACTGGCCATAGGTTGTTGAGGTGGTAATGGAACACTGCAGAAATTTTCTTGATTGTCTACCTTATTCTCCTTAACTGAAGTAACTTCTTTGATAAGAGTGGAAGCTTGGGCTATTACATTAACCAGTTGCAACAAATCTGGATTATGATCAACAGAATTTATTAAATTATTTGCAGCAGTAGATAAGCAACTTGCTACTTGACTTAATGAGTTGTATTCAGGTCGCACAGTGATAATTTCTCCTGATGGATACTGGAATTGATTCAGTTTTTCCACAGCATATGCTGCAGCCTGCTCACTATTAAATGTTACAGTAGCCCTGCCTGAATTGTAATTATCAATTACATATTTAAATTGTGTGATTCCTGGAATAAGATTAAAGAGTCTTTCAATATACTTTTGTGGCACAGGTGGATTACATGTAGCACTAACCGTCACATAATTTTCCGGTTTAGTCTTTATAAGTGATAATAAACTATTTGATTCTTTTTTAACATCATCTCTTTGTGAGTTATTATAGTGGAGCCTATCTTTAAGCAAACTTGAGTTGCTTTCATGACCATCAAGACTTGTTCTACTTCGTTTTAAATCCCCATAAGGTGCAGCAAATATAGGCTTGTACTTTCTATCACATTCCTCGACTGCTTTTGCAGCATCTGAGAATGTTTTAAAGTGTACATATGCAAAACCTTTGCATTCATCAGTTTCTCTATCCCTCTGTATACGAACCGAGTCAACATGGCCATAATTAGAGAAGTAGGACCTAATTTCACTCTCTGTTATATCTTTAGGAACTTTAATAAAGATTCGTTTATATCTAACATCATTTGTATTCTGTGAGTCATTCTTATTTGAGGCAACCATTACTTTTAAAGGCCTGTCTGTGTTAGGAAGTGTATTCATGTGAAGAGCTTGTATAGCGTTAGCGGCAGATGAAGTCTTACTGTATTTAACGTATGCTACGCCTTTTGATTCTCCCGTGTTTCGGTCTCTGGGAATGTGTAACTTCTCAATTCTACCAAACTCCTCAAAAATAGGTTCTAAGTCTTCCTCTGTCCATTTTTTACTGCATACGACAAATAGCCTAGAATAAGTTGGTTTCTCTTCCTCTCGGTCATCACGTCCACTTTGTGTCCGATAACTCATAACGGTTTGTCGAATACGGTCAAAATCAAGTCAAACTCAATTGGTATGTCAAATTAAATGTTGTCTTACATCAATCGTCCCCTTTCGTACGTCCCTTCTAAATCGTGCAATAACGAAACCAGTTAAAATTTAATGATAAATGTATAAAAAATTCATAGGCAAAATGAAACTCGTGAAAGTAATAACATCGATCACACACAGTATAAACGCTAAGATAATTATAGACTATAACAAGTATATATATATAGCACAGAATACAAAAGTCTTAAATCAAGGGGCAGTAAAAATATTTTCGTGCTTTGGTTTAATGGAAGACAATCAAGACACATAAGTATGTATTGATATATAAATATTTTTTATTCAAATTATTGATGTAAATTAAAAGAAGTATCCAAAGTATATCGAATTAATTTTGTTTTATATAATCACTAATCTTTACCCTTGGCGTTCAGAGAGGTAATGAAAGTACAATACTCAGGTACTTTATACATTAATACGGTTTCGCTGGTTATAAATAGCAAAAGAGAATTTATGGGTATGATGGTCATTAATTGTTATTTGTTTTTTTCTTGAATTTACTATTGCCAAATCAGGGGATTTTCCCAGAAAAAGAGGGGCTTCAGTATTCTAGGGAAATATACGAACAAAAGACACACAGCTTATAGGATTTCTAAGAGAGACAGATGAGGATTAAAAGTCTTAACAGGAGATATATTAGATAATAAAAAATATTAAATAAGGATATGTATGGATCCCCAGACTGCCTTCATAGAGGGAATTGTTCCTGACGTTGTATTTAATCAGATGGACCAGCGCGGCATATAGTTGACAATCCTTGTACTTTAACAAAAAAAAAATATAAATTTATACTATATACTAATAGGTAACTACCCGCAACATCATTCGCGATAATAGTTATAAAATATTTAGCGGAAGTGGTAGCGTGAGTACCACTATGTTATTATCAGAAGGTTGACAGGTATAAATGAAATATCTGACTCCGTTTATTCAGACTAGTAACTGCTTTGGCAGCTGGATTACGAATCTCCTTTATTGAAGCCGAACAGGCATATTTAAATGGGATAAAAACGGAACACGTGTCTTTACGTGATTATATTTGGTCAAAATACAAGCATAAAAATAGAAACAATATTAGAATAATAAAATTAAAGTAACACTAGGAATGGTCAATAATATCTGGCTAATAAAATAATATAAACAATAAGCTAAAACAATTCGCCGCATTGTGTGAGCGGTCTGTCGTGAGAATACAATTACACCCAGGTAGTATATTGTCGCCACCTGGGCGGCAAGTCTTAATTGGTCTCGTTGTTAAGCCAACTAATTTCGGACTTTGTAGTGCCGCTGGTTTTTCGCCTGCTTTGTTGTAGTACACACATACCACATTTGATGTAGGTATGTGTGTCGCTACAAATATATTAATCTTACTCAAGAAAAACGTAGGTGGCTCATTACTAATAAAACCATTTTTAGATTCCGATTAGTAATTTCCACCGAAGAAGAATTTCTTTGTTTCGTGAGTAGTTTCAAAAATTTCTTCTTATAGAGAAGTTAATTTAATGTATTCATAACACGGAAGAAAGAGAACAGTTATTCCGTGTATTCGTAATAATAGCAAATATGAAGTAGTTCTAAGAAGGCCTAGTAATAAGTGCATACGCGAGAAGAAACGTTTCGTCTGCTTGGAGCAGTATGTGATGATTATAATTTTACTTCAAACTAGTTGGTAAAATCAACTTTAACGAATTACCAAAGGACCTGAGAGAAACTGAATCCTTAGATGTATTTACAGCAAGACTAAAGATGTATCTAAAAGATAAATATTTTTATACATATTTTTTTTCTTTGCTTTGTTAACGTTGTAATATTGTAAACGATTTCAATTTTCTTGTATCATTAGATGACGCTAAAGATTGTTATTTATAATTATAATTAATGTAATGCTCATTAAGTGAACTATGTTCTTTTGAGGAAATAAATTTCTTTAAACAGAAACCGAAAATAGACTTTATAGTTATTTTTGTGATCTCTCTTTTTCGATTAGGACACTTGTAGGATTTATCTGTTTAATTGTTTTGTTTTTAGAACTTAAATTATACAGCTATTGTTGGGGGCTACCCGGATCATATGTCTGGCAATAGTGCAACAAACTCTGTTATTGTCATTTTTCTTGCAATAAAATTGCTTTTAG
Organism: Antheraea assamensis; assembly: GCA_035772565.1. NCBI lineage: Eukaryota > Metazoa > Arthropoda > Insecta > Lepidoptera > Saturniidae > Antheraea > Antheraea assamensis. The sequence goes on from JAQQSE010000067.1 coordinate 881,685, forward strand.
TTGATTCCGGTCACAGATCTTGCGGTGTCTTTTAGTAATGTACTCTGTGGCGATGCCTGTTGGTTGTGTACAATAATAAGTGATCGACGTTAAAATAAATGTTATAATATAATATTGTTCTATTTGTTTAACTGACACCAAGAAGCCTAATAATGGCGTTATCAATTTGTATTTTGTTCTCCTAATATCTGTTTAATACCGTATTATTGAAATAAATAAACCAAAAGAATAAAATGTTCCATAAATCAGATCGTTCTCTACGTTTCCGACAAACTTTTAATGAGAATGACAATTTCGACGACGAACTGCACGATTTGTTCCATAAACAATTTCAATTTCGATTTAACAATAAATGGAAATTGCCCGATAGTGAATCTTGGTTTACCGTACCGCCATGGAAGGTCAAGGAGTTGGAAGTATTAAAAAGCCGTTTGAACTTCCACAAGAGTCAGCTGAATGATTTCAATTTAGAAGAGTGGAGCAGTCACACTCGCCGTCGGAACCCAGCCGGTGAAGTAGGATGGAAAGTCAGGTACGTCTAGAAAAACTTATAGTTATTATACTTTCTGGCACTATAGTGGTAATAACGTTTTGACTGTAGAAGAACCAACAGCCACACCTATTCTGTTACATTATTAGGGACATCTGTTAAGTTTCTTGTGCTTTTTGAAATGATTGCTAAGACTATTTTACATTAGATGAACTGCAAGCCCCTATGATATACGATAAAGTTCTTATATCATAACTTAAAAAAATTATATCAGCTTTGATAGCTGTTAGGAAATTCATATTTAGGCAGTGGACTAACTATAGGGTGGCAGAGCTACCAAAATGTCATCCGCTTACGGATGTAAGGGGCCGCACGGAACTTTAATTACCTCCAATTTAAGGAACTCTATGGAACAAGACATACTACATAACTTGGCTATTCTATCTATTGAAAATTCTATGGCCCAATTTTTAAACTTTTTTGATACAGGTACAGAAAGTTTGGATTAAAGAATTTTAATAATACTTAGGTTATTAAGATTAAATTGTTATTTTATTATAAATATGTAATACTTATGTATTAGAAAAATTTAATTTATTATATATTTAATTAAAATACACAAAATATTAGCAATAGGGACTAGGTAGCTACTTCAATGATAAATTACAACATGACACATTTTATTGGGACTCCATCTAAATGAATCTGCCACAGGTGTTAGATGGTGTAGCTATGCCACTGTGTTGTAATATGCGCTGCATAAATACATTATAAATTAAATATAAAAATTTATTTATAATTAATTACATATTTATATTAAACTAAAGTTTTTTTTACTACATATTGTTATACACACCAAAGAGTTTATTTTATCCTTCAGAGGGTTTTTTTATTCTCATACTCATGGATCACTGATTGGAAAGAATCAAATCTACATTTATATTTCTAAAAGTATCTTTACAAATATAAAGATTTTAGAAGAATGACTAAGACATTTTTAATAGGAATTTAGTTTCAAAGTTTATTTTGCAGAACTTAGTTGTAATGCAAACAGTATTTATCTAAATGTCCACTAACACATATTCACAGTTTTGCAGCAAATTTAGTAAGAATTAATCATTTCTTGATTTAGTATTCCAGAAATAAAAACAATAGGTTTTTCTTTGTCAATAACATTAAAATTTGTGTGGGCTGTTGGTGTGTATCACAGCATTGTGGCAGAACTGATTTGGATGTTTCTGGAATATTGAGTAGTTCTCTTTTTAATTACTTTGTTACTCCATATTTATATTTTTGAAGTATAAGTTATGACAGGACTGGCATATTTATAGTTTGCGGTATCTGTACCTAAACAAATTGCTACCACCATGTGCACATGGTGATTAACCAGTCATAGTGACTCACTTTTTGTTTGTCATGATTTGGGAGTACATAGTGTGTGTATATATATATAGAGAATATAGTATATAAATAAAATTGTGGCAATCTGCAATGGATGTTAAATTACTTGGTGGGCACTGTTGGTTTTGGATCATACTGTACCAAAATATTTTAATAATCTGATTTACAGGTGTTTGGTGAACCCAGAATTTCTAACCCAGGCTTGGACAAAATTTTATGAGTGTGCAAGTACATACAATGTTGTGCCTGCAGAGGCTATTAAAAATAAGAAGCTGGTGTCCTTGCATTTGTGTGAGGCGCCTGGAGCCTTTATAACATCTCTGAATCATTATTTGAAATCAAATCATCAGGGCCTTGAGGTAGTATCATTATCTATAAAAAAATATAGACCCGATACAGTACTTAGAATTTGAAATATTGAATGGTGTAAGAAGCTAATAACTTAGGATATAAAATTTATCACTAAGTTGTTTTCATATTTGTCTCCATCTTGGTCTCTAATAATCTTTTTTATTCTGCAATTTGTTTACAAAGCAATTTACATTAGCTATCATTTTTCGAAGAAATTAAAAAGTTTTAAACAATGAGTATGTAAATGATGATAAAAACAAATTTACAGTTAGCAATGTAGAGTGACTATTATTGCAATTATTATTACGTGGCTAGATAGCGTTAAAAAAATCTAACTGTGATGTTATTATATAATAGATGTTAATTCCAGTAGCACTCGCCAGTGTAGCCTAAGAACTATCTCTTAAGGTCTCCTTAGTCATGAATGCAGGTGTCCTATGGATGCATTTTAAATAACCTGTCAATGAGGCTATTCAAGTATTACATAAGCAATACTTGAAGACTCCAACCTTACATATACTTGTAATAATATAAAAATTGGTATATTTCTTTGATATTAAAATTCAAATTATTATGGCTTCATGATAATTCAAAGTATAAATTCTGACACTAGTTTATAGATAACCCTGCGGGCTTTGATATGTATGCTATTTTTTATTCCAAGACAGTAATGTGAAAATAAACATATTTACATATTTGTTAACAGCTGTTTAATTGGTAAATTTTAGTGGTCATGGGTAGCAAATACTTTAAACCCATACTATGAGGGTAACTCCCCATCAAACATGATTAGTGATGATAGATTCATGTTTCACACTTTGGATAGTTGGGACTTTGGCACTGACAATACTGGAAACTTGATGAATTGGGATAACTCTCAAGCAATCATAAAAAAGGCGAGCTCTTTGGGAAAGGTAAATAATACATATTTTCTACACCATATTAAATTTCAACAAGTAGGATTATTGATACAGATAAACAAATAAGTTTACTTCAAAAGCACAGACAATTTATTTATTTTAATGAAGGAGTTATTACATTGGTAGAAAAAATGTTTTTATCATTTTTTTAATCACAGATATTATGATTATCTTTTTTCCAACAGACTACACTAGCCTAACCAGGCCTCTACAGTTTATTGACTACTAAGGGGAGCGCTTAAGGCACTCACCCGATTTTATAAGCGATCAGCACAAGGGCACACGGTGCGCCTCGGCTTGAACTGTCGCCGAGTATCCCGATCTAACTAAGCTAAGCTATCTATCTCATACATATATGAGTTTGTGAAATATACACGTCTCACGAATGCATACGTGTATTTTGTATCTGACTGCTAAGTTGTGTGAACTAATTCAGCTCGAAAAGGGGTGAAAAATAACCCAACCACTACGTGTATCTACTGTGTGCACGTGTGTGGGGTGATCTGTGTATATGTACAACTAGTGTGAGTCACTGTATTCGCGCGAGTAACATACTCGAAGGCTCCACACCGAGAGACAACCTAGGCTCGAGTTGCTACCAGAGACAACGCGACATGTGTGCGGGATCGTATTATCAATCCCCGCTCCCGGCGGCGTGAGTAGAGAGTCGCGAGCGTGGGCGTAAACACGCATCTTTTAAGAGGACATCGAACGAAAAAATAGAAAAACAACGGCCATGGCACCGAACTAACTAAACATTTACGAATGATTCTTAATGATTCGGTCTAATGGACATGAACATGCGGGTTCGAACTGATTGTGATTATCGCGAATTTATTTATGCGCGGTGCGAGTTAGACGTTGTAACGTATTCGCAACGGCCGGGAAAGCTGAGATTGCGTATAAGGGCTCAAGCTCAGACGTGCTATTGACGAGCTCGTTGAACGCGAGTATTTCCTGAACATCGTGTACTAATAAGAGTTGAGCTATCCAGTCTATGCCGGTGATCGATACGGAAGACGCAGTAGGTAGTGCACGAGTGGCTGAGCCTTCTGAGGCTGGGGCTTTGCTTTAAGAGGCGAGGGATCTAACAGGGCCCTTGCGCCCTAGGCGCGGGTGCGGGCGCTGCCAGTGCACTGGAGGTACCCGGCAGGTCAGGAAAAGCCTTCTGGACTTGTATGGGCGGGACATGCGCCCTGCATGGAGTTGCAAGTCTGCCGCGACGGGGTCGGGGCGCGCGGGGACATTCGCGATAGTTGGCGGTGGGACCTGGTTGCTCGCAGAGCACGCAGCTAGGAGGTTCGGAGGCCTCTGGAGTGCGAGGGCACTCCCTAGTGGAGTGGTCCCCGAGATACTTGATGCACTTGGGACGCAGGTGGCAGTGCCGGGCGGAATGACCCTACACATGGCAGTTGTGACACTGCGAGGGTACATATGACTTACGAGGAGACTCTACGGAGATACGTGAGAGACCGCACACAGAGGTGAGGTTGAAAATGGCCTTGCCTTCCTTATTACGGTCTACTGTGACCAGTACTAAGTTGAAGGGGGCCTTCGTGTGGGGTTGGTAGATATGATGTACGCTCCTAACTAGGTAATCCTTCTTCTCCAGATCGACGGAGATGTCGTCGGTGGGGAGTTTTGAGGGAACACCGCGAATCACGACACGGAGGTTTTTTTTTTATATTATAGGGGGCAAACGAACAGGTGGGTCACCGGATGGTAAGTGATCACCGCCGTCTATAGACATTAGCAACACCAAGGGAGTCGCAAGTGCGTTGCCGGCCTTTTAATATAAGTGGGCCTCCGGCGCTCTCACTAACCGAACGAAACGCAACAGTGCAACCACTGTTACTTCACGTCGGTTTTCTGTGAGAGGCTGGTACTAACCCGGGTGAGCCGACCCATTCATGCTGAAACCAATAATAGCTTCAGCGTAGCTCTACCACCTACAGAAACTTAGGGGGAGGTCCCTAGCACTTCGTTTCTTGCACACGGCGCAGCACGGTACACGACACGCTGCGCGACTTACGAAGCTCAACGTGACGCACGACACGCTGCACGGCGACTCGACGCACTACACTCTGTGTGCTCCGCTCGCATCAAAAAATGATGTTTATTGGTGCACTAGTAGAGGTGCATCGTCGCTCTGAAAAGAGCGTAACGATTGACAATAGGCGATCGAACACACAATACCGAACACTAACGAAAATATTCAAACAGCTGCGCGCGAGTTATCGAACAATCGAACCGTTATAGCTGCGAGAGAGCGCACCTGTGACTCGACCGCGGCCCGAACGGAACTCCCATATTTAAGCATTGTAACGTCATTTCAATAGTTTAGATGAATCTATAATATGTTAATATCATTCTTATCCTTTAAGCTATAGTGTGCCACAGTAATAGACATTACCTGCACAAAAAAGGAAAAAATACATATCATTATGCCATGGCACTAGTTCAGTAGTCAGAAAGGATGCAGCATCACTATAAAAAGGTTGTAGTGGTTGAGTAGTTTGACCGATGAATCGCTGCGTTAAATTGATTCGATATTTGTGGGTTCGAACTCTGACGTATACCAACGAATTGTTAGAAATTCGCGTAAATTAACTAGGCTCAATTGGTAATACTATTGGCTGATGTTGAAGGTAAACATCGTGAAGAAACATGAACCTCAGAAATACACATGCAGGATAATATAAAACTGGATATCTTGGGGTTTGAATCGCTATATACGTTCTGGGTTTTGCATGGTGATTATGCTATTGAATTCTCTCAGGATGAGGCCTTGGAATAATTAGTGAGACTCTATCTGTAAAAACGTCATTCCTCAAGATTCATTAAACCAACCATGCATCCGCACCAGCTCTGAGTGCTTACCATATTCTTCTGTCAATTTTTTTTCAATTTATTTTTGGCTTCTACTTCCACTCACAATAGCAGTGAATTATTATTTATGATGTTTATGCTTTCCATATGCTCAAATTAAAAAACCATACTAGTCTCTTCCATACTAGCCATGCTATAAACCATTTTATCTCTAATATGATTTACTGTTGTAAATCCACAAAAAAGCAAATGTAGCCTAATTTCCACTTTATTCATTTGTATACTATAATTCTCATAAAAACATTAACAAGTCATGTATAAGCATTGAACTATGTGCTGCAGTAGTAAATATGTTTTATTATTTCTATTGGCGCTCAGTACACCATTTACTTTGCTGTCGTCAATGACTGGCCTTTTTATATTCGTATCGCACTTCCCGTCACTTATAATCGTACAACCACAATGTACAAAATATCATTCGCTGTCAATAAACAATAAGTTAATTAAGAAAATAATCAATTGGCACTCAAATAAGAAAGAAACAATTATGTGTCTTTTCTTGCTATGGAGAAGTGGAGCAAGCGGTGTGCTACATTTTTTTTCTCTGTACATAAAATATGTTATTAAAACGCAGACGAAGTCGCGAGTAGCAGGTAGTTCATTATAATTTCATATTCCTGATGAAAAGTCTTTGAATATATTTTTTTATTGTTTCCCCATATATTCTCACTTAAAACCTTATGTAGGTGCTCTTTATAATTAAATAGGTATAAATATGATAATTACCAGTGAACCATGGTTAAAACGTTAGTTTTATTTTTATTCAAATTCTACTGTTACAGGTATCTTTCATAAACATAATAGTACTTTGTAAATCATCTTCTGTCACATTTACATTTTCATTTCCAGTAATTTATGTATGCCTGAGAATAATCTTGGGTGCTATGAAGTCCTCCCCAACCAATGCACTACAAGTGGAATGTGTAGGACCGCCACTGTATCTTCGGCGTCAATGCCTATCAGATAGGTTCCTTTACAATTTGTTCCAAAACTAAAGTCATTCCTTAATCCCCAAACTGCAGATCCTTTTGCAAGAATTTGAATCCCTTGGCCATCAATCCCTGAAAGATCTTCCGTTGTATACTCCAATCATTTACTAAAATTAACAAGTTACCATTTCCAATTTTTAAATCCGACATCAATCCCTTATATAATACTAATTATTTTGCACTAACGTTTCAACCAACCGTTATGTTTTAATTTGATATTCATAAGGACACTGTCGAAGCTAACAGTAAATTTCAAGAAAAACTAGCTAGAGATTGGGATGGTTGGGTTGCAATTTTTACTGATGCCTCTATGTTAGTCAGCCCGGGACATGTTGGTGCTGCGATTTGGGTGCCGAAGCACAGAATTATATTAAGTTATACTCGTAAATGTTCTCCCGGCACTACAGTGTTTATTGGGGAAGCTATAGCCATCCTTGAAGCTGTTCTGTTTATAAATGCGCACAAATTAACCAGGTCCATTATTTTTACCGATAGCAAAAGCTGTCTTGAAGCTATTTTGTGTAACCCTTTTCGGTCTAAAGATAAACACCCAGTAATACTTACAATTAGGAAAGCATTGTATGAGTGTCATAATTTATGTTTTAGTACGGTTCTTGCCTGGATCCCGGGGCACTGTGGTATCTCGGGCAATGAGACTGTGTACTCCTGCACAAAATGTGCTATTCAGTCTGGGTCCTTGGACCACTACAGGATTTACGCGAGGGACTTATGCTTATTGTGTAAACCGGTGTTGCTTAATGCATAGCAAAAGAGTTGGAATATGTCCCGAAAATTAAAGGGCAAGCATTATGGCTCTTTGCAAATTGATATCTCACAAAAGCCATGGTTTTTTAATTTAGAAATTTTAGCAAAAATGTTACCTCCATCATTTGTCGTCTCCACCTTTTGGTCACGCCTGCTCACCAGTACATTCGGCTAAATTAAGGATTAGGGTTTCACTCTGTTTCTGAGTGTGGCTTAGAGGATGGATCACTTGATCACATATTTTTTAATTGTTCTAGAAACCGATTCTCTCTATATGACGTTCTACCTCCTTCTATTCCTCGTTCCTATTAACATTATGTGTCTCTTAACTCTTGTTGCGAATAACCACCTAATTGTAGAGTGCTTGTCAAAATTTATTAAAACTAACATAATTAAACTTTAGGTTTTAGGGTCTTTCTCTTTGTATTTTTCTGGTGTGTATTTGTAATCTAACAATATGTTTTATGTGTAGCTTACATGGGTTTTTTTTGTGGTTTCTGTTTGTAGGTTGTAGTCCTGGTCTGGAGATGTAAAAAAAAAATATAATAATAAAAAAAATGTTGGGTACAATCTCTATTGTTTATGGTTCTATTCACTTGACATTGGCGAAATTATGTGCGCATACATGTTGCCATTTTAAAAGAAGAAAAAGTAATTTATGTACTAACTACATGAACTATATTTGAATGAAATGGAATTAAAGGTTAATTTACCTAACTGTATAAGCATGCCTATTAATGGTCTCTTAATACTACAATGCATTTCAGGTGTTATTAATAACTGCTGATGGTTCCATAGACTGCCTGCAGAAACCTGATGCCCAAGAGGAGGTCACATCCCCATTACACTACTGTGAAATCGTAACTGGTCTGCAGGCTCTTAGCAAGGGTACTTTTATTTATACAACTATAAAAATTACCTGACTATTAGATATTAAATGTTTAAGGTATGGCATGTTCAATTTTTTACATTCCTCCTTTTTAAAGGACTTTTATGGCACTTTGGGTGTTAATCAAAAACTTTTTCCCTTGAATGAATATCTAACTTAAGAAATAATTATCTTATCTTTTTTGGTTATTTTCTGAGATTATAATTTTATTGTATTGCCTTAAACTTGTGTTTTCCTGATGTTGATATTATGCTTTTGATTTTTACTATAAAGCTTTATCTTTTTGCCTAAAATCTTTGTATTTATAATACAATGTCATTTTCCTTTTTTTTGTTTATGTACTGAAGAAGAGAATTGCTTGTCATTGTTTATTTATTACTGAAAATTTTTTTTATACATTTACATTTCTTTTTGTAGGAGGAACCTTCATATTCAAGCTATTCACGATGTTTGAACATTCCACTGTTAATGTACTATATTTAGTGAACATTTTATTTAAAGAGGTCAACATATACAAACCTGTGACGTCACGGCAAGGAAATTCTGAAGTTTATGCAATCTGCTTGAATTATAAAGGGTCCATTAACTTGGAAAAATATATACCAGTTTTTAAAACTGTATATGGAAACGAAAACTATGCGACCACAACTTTATTTGCCCTCGAGGGTATACCGGAGAGTTTCTTGAAACAAATTCAAGAGTGTGCATATTACTTCTGTTCCCTGCAATGTCAAGTAATAAATGATAATTTGCAAGCATATCTCATGCAAAATAACATAGCCTTACACAGAAATATAAAGAAGATAAGGGCTCTTGTCGCAGATGAATTCATCTGGCACTATAAATTAAAGGCTTTGGATTGTGAACAAGAGATATTGAAAGGTATTTTGCATGAAGAGAACAAAGTTAACATGAACCCTAGATTTCAGAGGGGCTCATATACAGAGAGGCAATTGTATACAAAGATGTCATTGAGGGAGAAACTTCAGAACCTAAACTCAGTTCCTTCACGCGGAGGTGTTATCAAATCCTATGATACTAATCAATGAACCAGTGAAGTGGGCTACATTCTATGATGAAATGGCAGAGATTGATCTTCTCTTTACATATGGACTTCCATTACAAAAGATAAACAGCTCAAAATTCATTTTCGTGCCAATATTTAAATTGTATCAGGAGATTATGGCTGAGGAAGAATTCAAAGATATTGCTTTCTGTAAACATACTGCGAAGGACTGCAATCGATTTCTCGAAGTTTGGAATACGTGTAAATAATGTATTATACCTACCTGAGTCTGACTGCTTTGAGGGTTACAGCTGTTATGAAAAGAAACACTTTCATATGTTGCTCAGCACGTTCAAGGGAATGTCTATCGGAGAGACAATATTTTTGCATAACGTGAATGCTTTATCGCATTTCAATGTGAGCGTTTTGTACATAATAAGTAAAAAGTGCTTCGAAAAAATTGGTTTTACGTCATCCAATCTTCTCATACTGAGCAATATGATGAATAAATCAGCTCTGAATTATTTAGAAACGATTAAGACTGAGTGCCAGAAAGTTTCCAATGAAGAGAATAGGGATGTGCTAAACTCATTACCAGTCCAAACGACAAACACAGGGGACTTCTTCACCAACATTGTGTTCTATAATAACACATTTTACAGGAATAAGTGTGTCGAATATTTATCAAAGATTGAAAAGTTTATTTGAGAGGATTTTTAATTCGTAAGCGCGACGAATGCTGAGAGTATTTTTTTAATGTTATTTCTCATTGTTGTAATTTATACTTAATTGTTGTAATGTCTAGATATGTCTATTTAAAGGATTTTATATTTTCTCTATCTCTACAACTTTTAATCACTACAAATATTTTATATCCTCTATATTACAAAGAAAACTCAATAAATAATTAGTAATTTAGATTTCCTACAGACTTGAATGTATTTGCTGCTACACTAAATGTACTACATAAAAAGAATCCTTAAAATTTTATAGAAGTTTCAAATTTATTTGTACCAAATAGAAGTACTTTTTTATAATCTACTAGAGGCAGCCGCGACTCCGGTCGTGTTTATAAAAATCGGTAGTAATAAAATATGGCCTACTGTCACTTGTAGCACTTATGGTAAGATGGATGCCAGAAAAGCCTTTTTCAATAAACCAATATAATTTAACCGAACAATAGAAAGTTCGTACAATTTAGTGCTTCGATGAAATGTGCGAACTTTCATAGTGTTCAGTTAGATTATATAGGAGTTTATTAATCTCAAATTCCAAAATCCATTCAAATAAATAAGTATTATTTCAGTTCATAAACAAGAGCAGTTTAGCAGAAAGCTATATAGCTTAAAAATGCATTGGGAAAATTATCTTATTTATTGTTCCCTATTACATAACTAATATTATGTAGCACTTGAAATCGCAAGTTAATATGAATATAAAGTTATGAAATAAACATTAATATTATGTGTTGTGTTATATACCTAAACAATTATATTTAAAAATGTTTATCGTGTTGAATAGGACCCATATATACATTATATTGTAAATAAAACATCTAAATGTGATTTTGTTTATTAGGTAGTATTGAACCTAAAGTTTTGGTATGTATTGCGTTGTGCAAGTTTACTACTGAGCTTTCATTTCACGTTCCTACCTTCCTCCTTATTCTTATTCCGTTTCCTTAAATCCGAATGAACATCTCTTGAAATCCTGTACACTAGACGTTAGCGTATTGCATATATGTATTGCGTATATACTGTAAGCGTTTAGGTCATTAGCAGTACAGTAGTAGTATGAAACTAATCCATCAGAATCATGTAATTGGAGTTGTTGATATATTATTTATTTAGTATTACGAAAACTACATAACAATATTGAAGAAAAAAAGACCGTAACAAAAGAATATGAAGAATGTATCAAAAATCAAATTTGGTCTACTATTATTGTTTAGGTTTATATTCAAGTACCGATTATTAGAGTTATAAGAATCTGATCTGAAATAAGGCAATTTATTACAATTATTTACATTTTGTCATCGTATTTGGCAACTATTGATGAAATTAGCTTCTGTGTACGTTAGCTAGAAATAGCCTTGATTTTATCAAATAGGTAATTAGGAAGTCCTCATCGCCATTTAAAAATTATAATTGCGAAGGTGAGTTTATTTAATACTTTTACTCAACCGGTAATTAGGAAATTTTGAAAGCACGTGGTTAGGGGGGTACAGAAAATAATATAGGTAGGGTAGCTTTCATTCAGAAAAAATAGACTTTTCCCGAGGGATTTTTTTTAATGTGGGAAGAAATCCTTCATTGGACCCCCACAGCCCTGGGGAGCTGTGAGGTGTCAGACTCTTACTGACTAAAAAAACCCACGAGATTCTGCCGCGCTATGGAGTGGCACAGGATCGAACAAGCAAGCACCATGCCACCCCGGCGACAAGGCCCAGCGCGAACGCCCTGACCGCGACGACAGCCCGGTCAAGCTGCCTACCCGTCTATCGAACCAATGTGCAATGGAAAGTCAGGTCCCCAGCCCCTTCCCTCCTTGGTCCGGTTTGGCAATCAAGGGGTCACCCCCAACAACCACCACCACCTTTAACTTTTTTACGTGGTTTTCTACCACGGTGACTTTTTAACGAGGTTTTCTCCCTCTCCCTCCGCCCGAAGACCACCCCTCTGTCACTTTTTAATGTGATTTCCTCACACAGGAACTTTTTAATGAGGTTTTCTCCCTCTCCCCCCGCCCGAAGGCCTCCCTTCTGTCACTTTTTAACGTGGTTTTCTCCTACGGTAACTTTTTCACGAGGTTTTCTCCCTCTCCCTCCGCCCCAAGGCCGTCCCTCTGTCACTTTTTAACGTGGTTTCCTCCCACGGTAACTTTTTAACGAGGTTTTCTACCTCCTTCCGCCCGAAGGCCTCCCGTCTGTTTTTTAACGAGGTTGTCTCCTCAACACCCGTAACTTTTTAACGTGGTTTTCTCCCACGGTGACTTTTTACCGAGGTTTCCTCCCTCTCACCGCCCGAAGGCACACCTGTCTGTTACTTTTTAACGTGGTTTTCTCTCACGGTGACTTTTTACCGAGGTGTCCTTCCTCCCGTCGCTCGAAGGCACTACCCTCCGTAACTTTTTTACGTGGTTTTCTCCCACGGTAAGTTTTTAAGGAGGTTTTCTCCCTCCACCCTCTGACGGGCGAACCGAAGCAAGCCCGTCCTTACCCCATCCCCTGTCCTCTCTGATAAGCAGAGGGGGACTGCGAGAGGCGACGTCTGCCGGGGTATACGACCCGACCCGGTTCTGGAACCGAGCCCCAGGAGTGTTTATCGGCTCTCTAGCCTAAATCCGTAGTGTTCTGCTAGACAGGGTCACCTCGTGTAGGATGTGGCTCTTCACCACGCACTAACGGTCTTAGGAAGCAGGCTAAGGCTCCACGAGGGAACTGTATTCGCCTGTGGGTTCACTCCCTTTTTTTTTTTTTTTTTGTGGGGAAATCCATTATGGATACCCACCCTCCCGGGGGAGAGAATGGGTTATGTCCGACTCGCACGGACTAAAACCCCACGGTGTACCGACAAACCGTGTTGTTGGGGCGGCAAGGGATCGTTCTCGCTAATCACCTTGAATAGCTGCCCCAACGGTCCGCCCGGCGGAAGGTGGCCGCCGGACTCCTACCTATAGAGAGGCAGACTGGGTACACACCAGCTGCCTCCCCTCGTCTGCCGGACCTGTGCAATGAGAGGATGAGTCCCCCGACTACATCCCCTCAGGTCCGGCTACGGTGGCGGGAGGAGTTGGGCAAAACGCTGCCTCCTCCTGCCTGTCCTCCTTTGGCGGAGACGGCCACTTAGAGGATCTACCTCTCGGGCCCTCTCCGTCGCCTCCTTTTGCGAGATGACCTCCTCGCAAAAGGAGGCCACAGCTCGCCACGCCTGTTCGCTGCTGAGCATGGACAGAACCACAAGTATCTCATCCCCACTTGACCCCAAAAGATCAATACTACTTAACATGAGCAAAGCTGCGAACAAAAGGTGTCTGAATATAAAAGGGTGATGCAATGTTGTGATATACTGCGGAGGAGCATCAGGAAATGCTCGTCCTATTGACACAGATGGTTATTAGAGATAGAAGATTTTGAAAGATTGGTATTTGACTACACAATCAAGTAAATATAAATACGCACTAAGTTTTTATTCTTGCAATGATATATATTTATTAAGCCCATGGTGACCCTAAAACCAAATTCCTAATTTTTGGTGGAAATTCTTAGAGTAGGTAATCATAAAAAAAGACAAATCATCATCATCTTACCCTTATCCCACGTAAGTAGGGTCAGACAACATGTTTTCCTTTTCCACTCTCCTCTGTCAGATGTCATCTCAGTATTCACACTTTTTATACACATCATTTTTCACACAATCCATCCACCTTTTTCGGTCTTCCTCTACTCCTATACTTTTCTTGTTACATGACTTTCGTCTCTTCTCATAATATGCCCGTACCATGCTAACCTATTACTCCTCAACTTCTCTGTCACTGGTGCTATTTTCAAACTTCCTCTGATATACTCATTCTTAATCTTATCCATCCTTGTTACACCACATATCCATCTTAACATTCGCAGTTCTGCCACATGTCATTTTTTCTCATCTGTCTCTTTCGTAGCCCAGCACTCTGATCCATATAACACGGCTGGTCTTATTATAGTTTTATACAACTTCCCCTTGAGTTTCAACGGGATTCGTAGGTCACAAACCACCCCAGATACCTTTCGCCTATTCATCCACCCTACATTTATCCTATTCCTCATTTCCTTGTCTATTCCACCGTCGTTCTGGATCAATGAGCCGAGGTACCGAAAATTGGAGCAGGCTGGTAAAAATACACCGTTTAAGGTAATATGACAAAAAGTGGATTGACCTCCGAAGTCACAGAACAAATGTTCAGTTTTCATCCTACTAATCTTTAAACCAACATTCTCCAGTTTCTCTCGCCATTTGTCCAGCCTACTCTGGACCTCGGCAACATTTTCACCAACAAGAACAATATCATCAGCGAATAGCATACGCCAAGGTGCTTCCTCCTGTATGTCTGATGTTAGTGCATCAATGACGAGAAGGAATAGATAAGGACTTAAAGCTGATCCATGATGCAAACCTACAGCCACATGGAAATTGTCGGTAATTCCAGCCTCGGACCTAACATGTGTTTTAGCTTGACTATACATACAACGGACAAGTTGTAAGTACTTCCCAGGCACTCTTTTCTTTTTCAGCGCCCACCACAGAACATCCCGAGGTACTCGATCATATGCTTTTTCCAGATCAACAAACACCATATGCAAGTTTTTATGTACACGTCTGTATTTTTCGCACAGCTGGCGAAGTGCAAAAATGGCATATGTTGTCGCACGCCCAGGCATAAACCCGAATTGATTCTCAGTAACTTCAATTTCATCTCTTATTCGTTTCGCTATCACTCTTTCCCAAACCTTCATGCTACGTGACATAAGCTTTATCCCTCGATAGTTATTACAGTCCTGTACATCACCCTTATTCTTAAAGATAGGCACTATTATGCTATTGTACCATTCATTTGGGATCTCCTCCTCTTGCAATATCTTATTAAAAAATAAAGTCATCCACATCCTTCCATCTGTCTTTAGAAACTTCCATACTTCAATAGGTATACCATCTGGCCCTACTGCTTTTCCGTTCTTCATACCATTCACAGCTTCTCTTACTTCTTCCTCTCTTATCTCCTGTACAGCACCTAAATTTAACGGTACAGCTTTCTGGACCAATCATTTTCTTCATTCATCAGTTTTTCAAAATATCCCTTCCAACGACTCTTTATATCCTCATCATTCGTCAAAATTTTTCCTCTGCCGTCTTTTATACATTTAACGTGTATAATATCCCTTGTATTCTTTTCTCTTGCTTTTGTTAATCGATACAAATATTTTTGTGCTTGTGAGCTCTCCAGTAATTGGTACAAATCGTTTTGTACTTTAGCTCTAGCAATAGCAACCGCTTTTTTGCTTTTCTCTTATTTTCTTTAATCGTGCTATCCCTGTCATCAACGCTCTTCCACTCCTTAAAAGCGGTTTTCTTTTCTTTCAAAGCATCTTGTACCTCTTTGTTCCACCGCCAAGTTTACTTATCTATGTTTCCTCTTCCTTTCGATTTATCAAATACATTCCTTGCCACTTTCTTTATATATGTCCCCATTTCATTCCAACATTTATTCACTGTTTTCGATTCCATATCTTTCAGTTTCTATCATTTTGTTAACAACTTTTGTCCTAAATTCATTCGCATATTCATATTTTTCTAACAAACACCATTTAATTCTGGTTGAGGGTCTGGACTTCGTTCCGTCCAGTTGTAATTTTATTTTTAAATCTAACACTAACAAATGATGTTCAGTAGTTAATACCTCTCCAGGCAAAACCTTGCAATCTTTCACTATTTTAATGTTATTTCCTCGTAATAGAAAGTAATCAATTTGGGTGGTGTGATTACCACTATTATGTGTGATTAGGTGCTGATCTCTTTTTTGGAAAAAAGTGCAAAACTATTGCAAGATCGAAAGCAACTGCAGCTTCTATGATACTTTCCCCCTCTTTGTTTTTATTCCCAAACCCCACCTTCCATGCACTCTCTCATAACCTCCATTCCCTTTTCCCACATGCCCATTAAAATCACCTCCGATATATACATCCTCATCCTGTGTAATATCCATCATCACCCCAACAAAGTTTTTCCAAAACTTCTCTTTTAAAACTTCACTACATCTAGTTTGAGGTGCATATACACTCATTAAATTTACCGTTATCTTTCCTATCAATAACTTCACAAATATTAATCTATCATTCACTCTTTTTACATCCGTTACACATTTCTTAAAATCACTGTCTAAAACAATCCCTACACCATTTCTCTTATCGTTACTCCCACAGTAGTAAAATTTATATCCAACACCAATCTCTCTCGTTTTCGTCCCTTTCCATCCGTCTCTTGTAAACAAGCCACATTTATGCGTCTTTTTTGTGATACATCCGCTAATTCTCTTCCCTTCCCAGTCATTGTCCCGACATTCCAACTTGCAAATGTCAATCTTACATTCCGAATTCGTTTCTTACTTAGCGCCCTATCCTTTTTTTTTTTTTTTAACATGGGGAAAATCCGTAACGGATACCCACCCCGTCGGGCAGCGGAGGGTGGATTATGTCCGATTGCCACGGACTAAAAACCCCATGGTGCCTTCTCACACCTATTTGGCCGGGGAGCAGGAACTGCCAAAGGCACTACTTCTGCATCCCCGGCAGGTGTTGGCCCCTCATCAGGGGCCCCGTCTGCGGTCTGAGGGATCAGCATGATAGACCCCTCAGGAGGGGGTGGGTGTTAAACCCCCCCCCCCCCGACGAACTGTGGGAGTCGCACGGCACAATGCGCCTTCACCACGCGGGCCTGTGCAGATAGACACTGCTCAGGGCGTCGGACGTGCCCGCCCGTCCCGTCGCCCACAGGCCCTTTTTACGGCGGCATTAGGTTGTCGCCGCCGTGTTCGTCGACCGCGGGAGGGAAGCTGGCTGGTCTGCTCCCTCTCCCTCTCCGCCGCCTCCTTCGCGAGCATAACTGCCTCGCAGTAGGAGGCGACGGAGATCCACCCGGTCTCGCTCTACCATCTTGACGATGACAGTCGGGAGCGAGAGATCCGGGCCGATGGCCGCGACGAGCTCACGGCGTGGCTCGTCCCAGGCGGAACACTCCGTGAGTGTGTGCTGCGCGGTGTCCTTCGCGCAGCTACAATGATGGCACCCCTCCGTCAGCTTCCGGCGTATCCGCCACAGGTAACTCCTGAAGCAGCCGTGCCCCGAGAGCACCTGTGTCAGCCGGAAGCTAAGGGTGCCATGCCGCCTGGTGAGCCATTCGACCATGACCGGCCGACCGGCTTCTATAGTAGTCACGCCCGAGCTCGGTCGCTCAAGTCGTCGTTTCCATTCTTCGATTACTAGGACCTGGTGGAGCTGGGACCGGAACGCCTCGATTTCCCTTTCCTGAGGTAACCCTAGTCCACTTTTCATACTTATCATATTGTGAAGTATGCTTTGGCTTAATTTTTACGATCGGCCGCCTACCTGTCATCAAACCTCTTTGGCCTCACGTAGTGTTCTAAATATTATTAATCATAATCCTAACAAAATACGTGTTGAAATAAAAACGAATAATAATCAGTAAATACGAAAACACTTTTAGAGCTAGAAACTAAAATAAATAAATAAAACTTTCTTTCCACTATTACTTCGGATTACTTCTGGGAAGTGTAAATTTATGGTATCAACAATCCGTGCTCAATATTACGGTTTGTGCACTTCGTACTGCTCCTTATAATCTCCAGTCAACAGTATGTCAGTATAAAAGTGAAACTATTACGAAATATTCCAATATTTTAGATATTTACTGCCAAAATCAATTTTTTAATGAATTTATTAAATAGTTTACATGTTTGTTTACACTATGGTATTTGTGGATCTTCTCTCGGCCTTCTAGTCTCTTATTTAAAAGATCGCTGTCAAAAAGTTAGCATACATGGGGTAACCTCTGCGGGATCGTTTGCGCGAATTGGCGTCCCACAGGGCTCTATTTTAAGGCCGTTTTTGTTCTTGATATATATAAATGATCTGCCGCTAGTGGTTAATAACTGTGCTAACATGGTGCTTTTTGCAGACAATACTTCACTTATATTTAAAGTAAAAAGGATAGATTCAGAGGTTGGGCATCTGAATAATAAGTTAAATGAAATTTGTCATTGGTTTGCGTTAAATAATCTGTTGCTAAATACAGATAAAACGAATTGTATGAGATTTACTTTACCTAATATTCCACAGGTTAATAGTAGTATTAAGATCGAAGGGGATTTAGTAGGGTTAGTTAATAATATCTGTATTCTTGGGTATCACACTTGATTCCAAATTACAATGGGGTCCTCATATAAAAAAATTGGCTGGCAGATTAAGTTCTGCTGTATTCGCAGTACGTAAGATTCGCCAGCTTACAGATATTACCACAGCAAGATTACTCTACTTAACTCTGCCTTCCCAATACATTCTGGATAATTTAATGTATGTTCGCAAAAAACTTTGATAAGCTGGAGTTCGTAAAACACAGGCATGATTTAAAAACTAGAAACTGTGACAAACTGGTCGTTCCATGTTTTAGACTAAGTAAAACCAGTAACAGTTTTTTAGGTAATAGCGTTAGGTTTTATAACAAAGTCCCAAAGCATATTACCGATTTGCCAGACTATAGGTTTAAGTGCCATGTTTAAGCGGGTTTTGGTGTCAAAGAGCTATTATAGAGTGGATCAATATGTGAACGATGGTGATGTCTGGAATTGACTCCTCTCTGTGCATCCACTAAAATCGATTGTAATATATAATAAATTTTAAGTATATAAGTATATGTTAAAAAGATAAACCTGATCGAGTTTCTTGCCGGTTCTTCTCGATGACTGGGGTGTATTACGAACCGATGGTAGTTTTGACGTTCATATGTGCCTTCTTGGGACTAAATTGAATAAAATATTTTTGATTTGATTTGAAATCGAACGTCAAACGTCATAAAAAAAGACGAATACTTCTTTCTTTATTCCGTGCAAATAATATATAAAAATATAATTGCATTTATCAATTATTTTATATTATATTCAAATTGATTTATTTAAAGTATATATAAATTTAACACATCATACTTTGAAATGGGGTTTCAAAATAAATTTAATTCCTTGAGGGAATCACTAATAATCTTTTTGTAACAAACAAATGTAAAAAAATAGATTTTTCAATTTTGTTCAAACCGAAGCTTTATTGATATTGTATAATTATCTCTTCTCTTTCTTCCGTGATTGTTATTAATGTTAAAACATTGATTGGAGTTGTTTTTCGTTAGGGGTATATTATTCTGTGGTATTGAGCATCTCTAGTAGGTACTCTGTGGATTTATTTATTCACAGCTCCAAACGCGCTTCCAGTAAACTGTCAGTTTTAAACTACACAAATATTCAAAATAATCATATAATAATTATTCGTACGTAAAATTTATGTTATAAGTAGACGGGAGTGCGAATTTGAATAGTTATATCAATGTTAAGAATATAACTGAAATCATGGATGTAAACGAAGGTAATCATTTTTATTAAACCAACTTAACCTAAATTTGATAAAGCGGTAATTATGCTTTTGTAAATTAAGTATTACTTAGCTTATATGTCGTTGACATTCGCTAGAATATTTTACAGTTTACAGTGAGGACAATGATGTATTGTTATAAAAATGTGGTCAATAAGTGTATTTGTGTGATGTTTTCAACTAAAATCTACATAAAAAGTAGATAGTAGTCACCGAAAGAAGATGTAATATAGGTAGTCTCTTTCTTCTACATAATAGTTTAAGTCACAATTATGTATTAGTAAATTTGTATGAATTGTTGTTAATAAAGTCTACCCTACCATTTCAAATGTTATAATATAATATATAAGTCTATTAATTATTAGTGGATTTTTTGGTACGACTTTCCATTAACGTCCGTCGAATTGACGGAGGGGGAGGGGGATGGGAGGGAAGGGGAGGATCAGTACTAACACCCCTTAAAAGGAAAAGTTGCAAAGCCCCCAGCATTTCGAGTTTTTAAACTTTAAATTACGAGGAAAATTTTCGAATTTCTGTATCTATTTTGACTCTGCAACGTCTCCGGCGCCTGCGGAAAGAACAGCCTCTACGCCCTTGCGTAACATATCCCAGGCATCCATCCTCGCCTCAGCAGACTCGGCTTGTTGGTCGCTTTCGGCAACCAGCCTCGGCCGCTCCGACGCGTCCAATGCCCTACGATTTGTTACAGCGGGCGGAGGCTGCTCTCCCTACGCGCCTCCGGCTCTTTAAAAACATCTAGGGGTAGGACAAACTCGTCTCAGGTGGAGTCGGGGTCAATCAAACAGGTTCTTTGATATAAGTCGAACCTAACCTATTTTATTTGTTATCTCAATAACAACAAAAATGGCGTCAGTTTTACGTTTCGTTTTACCAGCCAGTTGAACGTCTTTACGAGTCATAAACTCTACACATTTTAATTATAATAGTTCGTAATAAAAATAATGATGTAATTTAATATACATAAACTGTAAAATATAAGTGTGTATGAAAAGTATTGAAATAAGTATAAACAATAAATATTTATAAAAATGTATAAAAAATAAAATTTCACCTAACTTATGACAACATAACCGTGAGTAAAACGAAACGTTCAATGGCGATATTTCACTATAATCTGTGGTAAAAATTACGTAAATATTGCAAAAATAATTTATTTTCAATAATTTTTTTCTCAAAAACTATGTGTCTCCGCATGCTGAAACGTTGTGTGTGTGCTTATATTAATGTAATCTGTCTATAAAAAAAAATATCAACTCCCAACTTGATGGATGTTAATGGAAAACTGAGCCAATTTTGTTATTATATCCCACCATGAAACATCTCTTCATTGAACACTACTAGGTGATTGTGTGATGTCTTATGGCTTTTCATCTTACAATTAATTATTCAAAATGTATTCAATTTGCCATTTAGACTTACATTACATTGTACAAAATGGCTTCTAAACTGTTCAGAGACCATATCTTGGCAGCCAGGATAACTTTTAAATTTTTTTTTATTATAAACATTTCAACATACCCCCAAAATGGGCAATTGGTTTTTATAAGTTAAATTTAAACTGTTATATTAAATAGTCAACCATATACATTCATATGACCACCCAAATACACATATGTTATTACTAAATAAAAGATAGATACTGATAGATATAAGACTGTGAGATAAGTATTTCATATATATCTTTTATAATTACTTGAATTTACTAATTTGTAATGTAGTTTTAATAATCATAAAATATAAATTTCAGGTACAACTACAGATGACTTATGGACACCATACAAGGAGCTTATGTTGGTGGTGGAAGGTTACTTAGTTCATGAAGGTGCTGGGGCTCCGTACTCGGTGCACACATTTGAATCAGTGCTAAGGAGACACAAACAAATTTTTCTCTCTATAATCAAGAATCCTGTAAGTTCAATGAAGACTATATTCTTTAAAATAGTTTGCACTTTAACTAATGGCATCCTGTGACTTCATTCACATTTAACTATGTTAATGTTGGTATGTATGAAATCTTTACACACTTTATATTATTACACCATGTGTACAAGTAAATGTTTTATGAGACTAAATGCTTTGAATGAGCTTGATGATGATGATGCTTTGGTTCACATTGATAGTCCCCTAAGAAAATGTAAACAAAGTTCTGAGGTTGCCACAACTGCCATGTTTTGGTTTCATCATATTATATATAGTCTAAAAAATATTTCTATCTTCTCCAATAAAAAATCCTTTTGGTCACTATTAAAGTTGACACTGTGTAACTGTTTTGCACATATGTACATAACTGATTTAAAATGTATGAAAATAAAACTTGATTCTTTTTTATTTTGTAAATATTATGTACACTTCTCTTATAATGATTTCTAAACTTACAGCTGCAAAAGATATTAACTAAAACTAGTGTAAAATGATTTACAATTTTCTATGAAATTAAATACCTTAACAACTTATGTGTACTTATTTCACATATAAGGAATAAGTTAGGACTTAGAATCATTTTGTTGTCTTGATTATTTTTGTGAAATAGTAATTTTTTTGTAAATTTTGTTTTTTTAAGATATTTTCTTCCTCTATATGAGCCTTAGCTATACCAAATCTGATATTCCTCTATGCACACAATGTCCTTAAAAAGGGTTACAAAGTTTTTACTCCACATATTAATGTTTAGATTTACTGCAATATAATAAAATATAACTACATCAGTTCCTATGCTGGTTTTTTACAAACTTTGTATGATTTAGTGCTATAATAGAAGCACTGAATTTTGTATGAATATGTGGTCACAGAATTCATTGCATATTTAGTTGAAGGCTGACCATGAATTTGTGCCTGCTAATCGGGCCCTAACATTAGTGTATCCAATATGTTTTGAATTATCATGAGAGGAGTTCAGTTATTTTTAAAACTTTTACTAAAAACATACTATTTTATTAGCTGTGTTAGATGTGGAATTTAGCAAAAAAATGTTGTTTAGTGTAAACATACTCCTGGAATGTGTGCAGTAGTGGGTACTGCTTCCTTAGTTGAGCGGAAATAAAGTAGGTTAAGTTATTCCTAACAGTTTCAGAGATTACATTTAAATGTTATATATTTGTTTAGAAGCACATTTATTTATTTGTTCTGGCAGCCAAAAAATCCAGCAAGTAGAGAAGAGTTAAAAAAGAGCATTACAGAAGGTATCGTTTTGCCCAGCATCGGGAGAACAGTACTATCTAAGGAGCTGGTGGATGAAGCAATTATTATATCAGGTGATTTGTACATTTTATTCTCCAAACTATAATTTGAAAGAACTATTACTCAGTGGTAGGGAGTTGGGATGTTGAGTCAAATAATGTTGCTTTAAATTGTATAATGAGTCTACCTATTTAGTGATCCATATGTATAAGAGAAATGTGTGACAGATATGTACAATGTAAGCGAGTATCTGGCGTTGGAGCTGCTGCACACTGCACAGAGGCAGGCACCGCGACACCCCGGTTTACCACGAGGTCTTATAGCGATCCTGCTGTACTACGACGGACGAAGAGCTCTCGTGCAAGCTCTCAAGGAACTCTGTATGGCAAGAGAGGGTGTGTGCTGGTTAGTATTATCACTTTGAGGGTAATAATCCAAAATATATAAAACATAATTTCGAATTAAAGACAACAAAAGAAAGATAATAAAAAAGAGAGAAAGCATCTCTCTAACAACTTTTATCACTAATAGTTCCTAAGTACCTAACAATATTTCGAAAATTGCACTCATCACCTCAACAATTTTTTGTTGTTGTATTATCTCCACAAACATAAATTAAGATTGTGGTGAAATAATAAAAAAATCCAACTAGCAGGCTTTATGATGTGAGTCCAGCTGTAAGATGGTTAGGATTATCTATATCAGAAGTTTGAATATATATGTGTAACCAAATACATTTTCTTTGAGGCTTGATCATGTCAAAACTACTGAATGTATCGAGATAGGTCTCTGAGCATTCAAAGACGAATGTTTCATAGATAGGTCTACGTATTTTTTTAATGCCCAAGTAACGGGCGAGTATGTATACGTACATACATATCAATTGTTTAGTTAATAGTGTACAGTCAGATGGTCGTGAGTGATGTTTTAATAGAAATTTTTTTTTTTTATATGCAGGTCAATAGGTGGTCGGGAAGAGGTGATAGCGTACGTCTCTCGTTACGTGGACCAGCTGGTATCGGACGGGCTGATAGGCAGCGTGCTGGACGCTCTCAGCTCTTTCACGCTGCAAGGCCAGCTGGAGCTGCTGCAGCAGAATCGCGCGCTGCCGCCGCACACACACTACACCAGGCTGATGACCACGATAGACAACACGAGGTGATCTTTACTGCCAAACTTGTATATTCAGAATGAAATGTGAATGCCGGCTATATGCCAGGTGTATGACAAAAGGACGGAAAATACATAGTTGATTATAGATAGAATAAGAAAGATTTATATACCATAGATTAAGAAAAATAGCTGAGTGTGATAAAAGTTACTAAGAGGAAATTTTTGCTTTTGAAGGAACCAAAGTGTAATTGGGATAAATCTTAATAGGTTCATCCCGGCAAATATAAATGTGAATACATAATTTGTTTCTGTTTTTGTCACCCTTTCACGCCTTAATTACTTAACCGATTTATATGAATTTTATTATACACATTGTCACAAATATTGAAAAGGATATAGAGTATACTTTCATTATTAAACTTTTATTCAGAAATAACATGCTGTTAAGTGTAGGATAGGTTAAAGTTATATTAACGCGAGCGAAATCGCGGGCAAAAGCTAGTAAATCATATTTTGTTTAGTGATGTGTACGTGCAAGGGTGCAAGGCAGCGGTGTACATATTTCGATGCTTAATGCGATGGAGGATTTGATTTACGAGCTTTGTATGTCACTATACGGTTGTCTTAACGTCCTATAAGTGGAAGGGAGCGCGCGATATATTCCGTTCTGCTCACACATGCTGCCACACCTGCAGCAAGGTTTTATCCCTTGTATAAGTTCTATTGAAGGCTCACTTGTTGATCCATATACTATTAGTTTGTAATTGATAAAGCTAGTTCGTAATATAGGAATTTGCTGGCTGGTGTCGTCTTCGCTGCTTCTGCTCAACGCGGACTCAGTAAAGACATGCTGCTCAGGATATTGTCTGAGGTATGTGATAATTGAATACGATTAAATATTTTATTTTTGCTAGATGGTAGGTTATCTTAATTGTGTCTACCACAAATCAGATATAACACCCGTCAGTCGTATCACTATGCTTAAGCGAGTCGCGTACTGGGAATTATCTTTCTCTTGAAATCCTATGTCCCTATGTAATGTAAAAGAAGCTGCGAGAAATTACTATTTATAATATAAACACCAATAAATCATAGCAGTCAGGGTAATGTAGCTTTTTCTTTTTCTTACCTTTGTCTCACCTAAGTAGGTTCTGCACAATATGTTTTCCTTTTGCACTCTCCCCTGTCAGATGTCATCTCAGTATTTACACCTTTTATAAACTTATTATATTTAACATAATCCATCCATACCTTTTCAGTCTTACTCTACTCCTATATCTGTCTACTTTCGTACTCAAAACTAGGATAATTTAACTTCATGTCAATTAAAGTATTTTCAGAATCGGTTCAGTATATGCCGAGATTATATCTTATATGTGTACGATAGCAATCGACTTCGCCATCGCAAGGGCCGACCGGAGCTCTGGACGAGGTGTCTCTCGCTCTGCAAATGGCCCTGCTCTACGCTTTAGATTTATCGGTACTGCACAGGTGAGATGGTGGATGTATATTGTTATTCTCGTAGAAAAATCAAATACCATTTGTGTCAGAATGAACTTATATTGTAATTGTACAGATAAATAGACACACTATCACATAGTTACACTACGGTCACATTTACTTTATACAATACTGTAGTCATGAAAATCGCTTCCTTGTTTCTCTTCATGTTTGCTTCGATGTCTAGAATTAAATACTCCTCGGAGATCCCAGGCGTGCTTTATATCCTTTCATTAAATAAAGTGTGGAAAACTCTGTAAGGCGGACGTCATTATACGAATGATTCGACAAGTTCGAGACTGGCTATTTTTAGAACTCCATTTTATTCCATTCCCACGGTCGATGAGTCAGTCTTTGTTTATGTGTATCCAGTTTGCTTACATGTTATAACAATACTTAATGGAAATAGTAATATTTGTGAAGTTAAGTTAAACTCGGTTTGTCTGCGAGTACAATCCCTCAGATTAAAATAAGGACAGATGATCAAATAGGTTATAATTTTGTATAATTCGAAAAATCTTTTTATTTATTCCTAAGAAACGATCATTATGACATTTTGCGTACACGTTGTTAAAGGTATAGAAAAGGACATGGAGCACTTTTCATGCAGAAAATAATGTACCTTTCCAGAGCGATATATCAAGTCTAAATTAACATAAGCGAAGCTGCGAGGAAAAATTAAATTAAAATAATCGAGTTATAAGGTAAAATAGATCGATGATAATGTTCGAGATTCTGGAGAAAATAAATGTGTAGTGTATAAAATTTGCACTGAAATTCTTTGTAAGGAAATAACGATTTTTTTGACCTGTCGCCTATTGACTTTGAAGGGAAGGGAATAAGGGACATTCGAGTGGTAGAGGTTAATCGAATTGCCGATCTAGGAATATTTATAATGACAGTCGAGAAGACGGCGAGGAGCTTGCGAAGAAGCTCCCCCTGATCCAAGACGCGGAGTTGATATCGTCGCTGGTGGAGGAGCTGTCTCCGGTAGGTGTAGGGGAGCAGAAGGCGTGCGGAGTGCGTGCGCTATGTCAGTTGGCGCTGGGGCTGGCGCTGGCGGCCCTCAAGCGCGCGCCGCATTCGTTGCTCCGCGCTAAAAGCGCCTACAACCCTGACCTTCTCGATCAGGACGAAATGCTCGTCGATGCCGCTATCGATGGAAAGGTAACAAAACGATTGAGATTTAAATTACATTACGCTCGTGAGTGTTCGGCTACCAATTGCAAAAAAGTGTCTTCGGCCCATCTCAAAAAAGCAATACACAAGTACTTGTAATACCTTTAAGCTGCGCCTCCTATACGATAGCAGTTCCAGAAGACTGGTATCTGGATTTATATTATTCTTTGCAGACCTTTTGTTGCCTTGGGGTACATAAACATTAAAACCAAGAGGTGTGGTCTGCAACAGTTTTGGTCTTTCGTAAAAACTACTCCAACTAAAAGCTGGTGTCGTTATCAACAACGCGTCTGGAGTTTTATCAGAAACCTAGTACTTTACCAGTGTATACCTGTTCAAACAAACCCACCGACAGACAGACATTTCTAAAAATGATCGAAATGGATTTTATTACTTATTCCTAGACACCTGCAACAATATTTTATCTCAAAAATCAATCAAGTACAGATACGTTCGATTTACATTCTTATTATATGTTCAGAAGATTACTCTTTTTTTATATTTTCTGTTAGGACGAAGTAATGTGGTTCTTAAATTATTTGTTTTATAATTGTAGTGTACATCAAAGTCAGTGAAGTAGAACATAGAACAGTATGATCTGAGTTATTAGATTCTATATATTACTGACAAAGCTTTGCCACAACACTTTTTTTCATTAACAGAAAGCATATCATCAAACAATGGTAAAACACTATTTTGTACTTTAACTTATTTTAAACAGGTTTTCAACGGTTGTTAACTATTTATGATGAGACAGTAAATTGATGTTATTTTAATTAGAATGTAGTGTTTTATAATACTTGAACAGGATACAGAGAATAATTGTGTGTACGTGCACTCGGCAAGGTAGCGTGGGACGACTGACTCGGAGGGCTGCGTGCGCGACGTGCGGGGGTTGCTCGCTGTGTCGGGGTGCTCGGAGCGCGTGCGGTGCGGCTGGTACCGTTAGACGCGCTTCTAATCGTCCGACACGATTGGGTTCCACTGTGCGACACGATGTTTGTCATCGGTGCCACAAGAAGTTATTGGCAATAGTCATACCAGTACCATCATTACCGAATAATGTTAATCGTTAACATTATCTTTTATAAATTCATCTTACAATAATTTCACTTAATATTTTAGTTCCAAAGAAAGACCATTATTATATAGCACTGACTGACCTTTCTTTTAACAGGTTTTTGAATATTTAGATGAAGCGATCCTATCAACGGAGTATGTCGTCAAAGAAGAGTACTATCAGCGCCGGATACACACACTCCTCACCGATTTCATAGTTCTTATGCATTCCAAACTCATGGAGATGAGAGTCAAGTGAGTTACATTGTGATGATTATTCTGGTCAAATTATTAGTTAAGCCTATTCTGTATGTATGTATCATAGTAAATTCTAGCCATTGCTATAAATAGCACAGTATTTAGTGTGACAGAAAAAAGTGTCCATTTTTAAAAATATCCACAATGGCACTTTATATAGTTATAATTTTTTATGTATTGTTTAGGCGGTGGATAGCTATTGCTTTCATTTCAAAATGACGAATTTTGGTAGTATAGTAACAATTTATCGGCTGGTTTCTCGATTGTAAATTGCCGTTGATATACTATGTAGTTACTGTATGTATATATGGGTTATGGATTAATAATTATAATGTTGTTCTATGGTGCTTCTTATGGGTAATACGTTAACTATTAATGTTATTGCACCTGTGGGGAAATTAGATGTCGTTTGCGTCATAAGAAATTTATTTGTACTCCTAAGACAAAAATTAAGTAGACCCACTACCACTATGTTGTAGTTGCATTCTGTTTGTAGATTTCTTCATTTTGTTTCTCCTTTTATTCTCTCCGATGTCCAGACTAAAACAAAGCAAGTATGTAAAGCAGGTGATTATTAATCTCTAGGCATTCAAAGTTAATTTCAAGTCCATTAGATATAATGGACTTTAAAATTACCGCGACTCTCTGCCTTGTACCTAAATCATGATTGATTAATCTTTCGTAAACCGTCATGGGGAAGGGAAGTGACTCGTATCAAATTGCGAACACCTCTCTCTCTCCCAATAAGTTAATAATCTTCTATACATACAATAAGAATGTAAATCCAACGTGTCTGTACTTTTTTGATTTTTGAGAAAAAAATTGATGCATGTGTCTTGGAATAAGTAATAGAATCCATTTCGATCATTTTTAGAAATGTCTGTCTGTCTGTCTGGTTGTTTGAAGAGGCATCACTGGTAAAGTACTAGGTTTCTGATAAAAGTCCAGCATATTCCGGAGCAACATACATTTTTTGTTTCATTAAAATCGGTTAACTCTATCAAAAGTTATTGTAATTTTAATGACGACGGGAGTTAAGTACGAGAGAGCAATAGATAAGTAAATGGACTTTATCCTCATCCAAAAACCTGGATATTTTATAACATAAATAAACATTACCACAGTATTACATTACTAAGACATAGAACGATAGGAAAATGGTTAATATTATATTTTCACATAAATAAATATTAATAATCTAAGAAGTTCAGTAATCAATGAATATGCATTATTGCAAATAGATGGCGTTCAATCGGCATTTTCTAAATCTATTACTACTATAATATACAATCTAAAAATTGGCCAATTACATATATATTACATATTTCTATAAATTGAATAACTTACTTTGTATAAGTAAAATATGATTTTTATTTTTCGATCGCATAAGGTTTATGATGAAATTTATAAATTTCTAATTAGCTCTGTGTTGTAAATATTACAAGTTATTAAACCTAATAACTTTTTAGGACAATTTATTATTATAATAAAAAAATAAAGAGACTAAAATTGTACATAGAACATAAATGTAAGAAAAAATCGTCTTTAGAAGCAATAACAGACTACATTTTTGAGGACAGCAGATGGCGCTAAACTTATAATTTTATTGGTGTACTGTCGTGAGAATATTATTGCAACAAGGAAGAGTACAGATAATAATGAGATTATTTCTGTGTTTGTTAGGTTTATTTCGAATTATAATTTTCATAAATTTACCTTGATTCTAATGTCTTAATTACGTTTTGAATTAATGAAATACCCTTTGGTTTATGCATTAGGGTTTCTGAAACGATGATGGCTCAGTTGGTAGTGTGTTCGGACACAGCGTCGAAGGACGTAGGTTCGAATCCAAGCAACTGAATCGGAGCTTTCGGTGAAGTAAAAACGTCGTGATGAAACCATAGCATGGTGGGTAGGGCTTTTTCAAAGTGCGTCTGGGCTACCTACCACCCTCAAGTTGAAAATCTGTCGCCAAGCACCTGTTGGTGTGTTCCGGCAGCTGCACTTGAGAGCCAGAGTCTCCCTCTAGGTTAAGCGTGATTTACCATCTTAGACCACATCATCATTTAATATCAGATGACATTGTGGTGAAAACGTTTACTTATAAAGTATAAAAATAATAATAATTAGGAAGCTCGCATTTTCTTCCAGCGGTACCGTGGAGAAAAAAGACTGCAGGCAGTGCAAATAAAAAGAAAGGATAACATAAAGATAATAATAAGAATGAGCTATGTGAAGTATATATGAATGAATATTATAAGCCTTCGGCTGATTTCTTAAGACTCAGATCTCAAAATGGCAGATTATGTTTTCAATTATTTTTTAATTTCACTACATCGTACATTGTAAAATTCATGGTTTAGTAAAAAAAGATAGTACAAATGAAAAATCATTTAAAAATACATTTTACATGAAAACTATTATTTTACAATTCATCATTTGTTATTTTTCAAAGTTTTATAATAAATCAGGTGTTTTTCAGGCGTATGCTGCCAACAGTCTATTGATCTATGCCTCATGAGGTCTACATTCGTTTTTATAGATGTTAAATCTTTATAGTTTTGAACAGTCCAAGGGTTAATATTGTTTTTACAGTTGTTAAATTAGAATATTAGTGTTATGTTACTCCTATACCTGCGTGTATCGTCATGAAGTTTTGTCCATGTTCGTAATAAATTTAGATGTGGGCACACATTACCATCGTGTGCTACGAACTATCTGACTGAATGACGGTAGATGCAGCATTATAGCTAGGCACACGGTTTTTACACGTATCAAAGGAACTTTGAAGCCCTCATTTTGAGTTATTGTTGAAGTGACAAAGGGGTACGACCATTATTAGTTTTTAGCCTGACACATTACATTACAAATATACAAGATATACAAATATAAATTCAGATTGTTACATTAATCACTGTGTTTTGTATTCTGTTCCACGCGGACGAAGTCGCGGGCACAGCTAGTTCTAAATATATTTTTGCGAAAATAACAACATTTTAAAACTATCAGGTTAGAACTCAACTCGAGTTGTTTTTTCCAAGGCACTAACCATTATTAGTCTTCAAAGCTTCACCGGATTTTTAAGGCAGCTGGCCGAATAGCAACAAGCTGTTGTCCTGTAGTTATATACCCTAGAGAAGGAAGGGTGGAAGTTCCTACAAGTTTTTTTTTTTTTTTTCGCACTGATCTACTCTGTTAGCCTGGCAAAGCCGTTACAGTTCCACCGGACTACTAAGGGGAGCGCTCACCCGATTTGTTTAGGTGAACAGCGCAAAGGCACTCGGTGCGCCTCGGCTTGAACTGTCGCCGAATTTCCCGATCTGACTAAGCTAAGCTATCTATCCATTTCATACACATATGAGTTCGTGAAAAGTGCATGTGTGACCATGCACGTTTAACGAATGTATATGTGTATTTTGCGTCTGACTACTATGTTGTGTGACCTATTTCAGTCCGAAAAGGGCAAAAAAACAGCCCACCACTATGTGTACCTAGGTGTGCACGTGTGTGGGGTGTGCTGGGTAAATTAAAAACTAGCGTGAGTCACTGTATTCGCGCGAGTAACATGCTCGAGGGCTCCACACCGAGGGACAAACCTAGGCTCGAGTTGTTACAAGAAAAATCGCGACGATATGCGGGATCGTATCTTCACCCCCCGCTCACGGCGGCGTGAGCAAAGAGAGTCGCGGGAGTTTCTAGAAGGTTGCCGTAATGATAGTAGAGATGTAAGAGTGTGTTGGTAGGGCGGATGAGGCGGCTCGCGCGGTGCAGATGTACGCGGCGGAGGGATTGGCGGCGCCAGGTGGGGGGTTGCAGGGGTCGCGCACGCGGCTGGACGCGCTGCTGCGCTGCGTGGAGCGGCTGTACGCGCGCGACCCGCTGCGGCTGCGGGACCACTACTGGCAGGCGTGCGATGCGCACCATTCCCACCATGCCCACCACTCGCACAGGTACCAACCATCATATACTTTATTCTGAACATATCTTTATTTAACTTTGTATGAAATTAATAATACCTCATATATGTTTTTTTAATCAGAATTTAAAATAAAAACTTTCTTTTAGGTGAGATATTCTTGACGTCATTAAATAATAGTATAGACTACATATACTCACAGAGGTTCCTAAACACTTGTCTTTGTAGTATCACAATAGGAAAAATGAAATGGTGTCGCAGGTGTCCATGGGCGGCGGTGATTACTTACCATCAGGTAACCCGTCTCATCGTTTGCCTCCAATCTCATAAAAAAAAAAAAAAAAAATAACAATTATACTAAATTGTGCTGAATTTATGAACCCCTCAAAAATCTCTTTATGGATACCTGATTAAAATAGTGATACCGTAAGATAAATTCAAAAACTGGTATATCTGTATGTCACTTTTGTAACTACATGCCCTTTTGATTTATACAGATTACTGTAACAAGATCTGCAATGCCATGCTCTGTGCAATATTTATGCACCAATTAAGGTGCTAAACATCAGATTATAGTGGAAAAGGGTTATTGTCTCCTCGACTTTTTTATTTGTAAATATATCAATAATGGTCTTATTTCATGGAAGGAAGTATGAGATTGCCAGTGTTCACATTACTAAGGGCAATGTTGTGGGTGGCAGCTTTTTAAAGGTGGCCACACGAAAGTTGTATTTAATATTAACTATCGTTAGTTCAGTAGACTATATTGAAATTTTGCACAGATTAAACGTTCTGTCATCTGAGCGTATATGTCATTTCCCTTAGATCTTGGTTATCTTTTTATGTCGTTCTTTACGTTAGAGGTCTTGCAAATGTTACGTAAGCAGAATTTTATTCATTTTTGGTTATCCCTCTTTTTTATAATTCAAAAGTAATCCCTCCCCTCCTAATATCTTTATATAAGTATTTGTATAATCTTTAAAAACTCTCGCGTAAGTGTCTTTACAAATTTTGCAAAAATAAAATAAAAAAATACGATTAGTAAATGTTGGCGGTGAAATAGTCATTCAAACTTCTCCTTCCCTGTCATCGATTCATCAAACTAAGTGCCCGTAGTAGCAGAGTGACGTGATACGTGTGCGTTGTCAGGGCGGGCTCGGGTGCGGGTTCGAGTGCGATTGGTGGGGGTGTGGGGGGCGGTGGTCGCGCGGCGACACTGTACAAGTTCGTGCGACTGTCAGGAGAGGTGGTATGCCCGGCGCTGCTGCCCTGCGTACCTGCGAGCTTTGGCGGCGCTGGCGGTGCGTAAGCACACATGGGCGCTGCTGGGACGCCGCGACGCGCTCTCCGCACACCATCTGCTCACCGCCCTCGCCAGATACTACTAGTAATTATCATTTTTCTATCTGTTAATATCTATGTTTGTATCAGTCCTAATTGCGTGTGTTGTCATTAACTTACTTTTTGCTTGAAATGTGGTTTTGTCAAGTTACATTTGAATTGAATTTTTTTAGCTACCGTTCGAAGTTTTCTTTTTTAATACATTTATTACTTGGATTACCACACTCACTACATGGCACTGGCTGAATGAATGAACGAGTACCAAATAAAAATAAACTTTTTGACAGCTCAGAATACAGCCGCAAGTTCAAGCGTGTGCATAATATACTTAAAAAAATTATATAAAACGAAGTTAAAATATTATTATAGAGTTATATATTTTATTATTATAGAATTTATTTATATAGCCTTAAGTATCTTAATATTACATTTAGCAGGGTTCATGTCAATTTCTGATCATCGAACTCAGTTATGTGGACCATAAATAAATAAAATATTATATATTTTATGTGATACGTATTTATACCTAAATTTGTGTTTTGCGTGTCTATATTCAGAACAGTCTAAAAATTTGGCAAGGAGATCAGGTTTGAAACCTTACAGTGATGGAAAATATAATGAAACTGTGCAATAGTGGTTGGGCTTATTCTAATACTCACTTGGCTTGCTACAGCCATCGTTTTTGAAAATCTGTCGTTAAGCATCTATACCTGCTCTTTGCGAAGTGTAATGATACAAAGAGAAGTTATTATATACTTTGTTTTTAATATGGGTCATTGTTTTTTCATTTTTCACATTTTTTTGGATTGCCGTGTAATTCTAAACTATTTTCGGAAGCTTACATTTCTTGCTGATAGGAAAGTTGGTTAAAAAATATTTACACCTTAATCAAGAAATCAAGTTAATAGGACTGTTTAAAGAAGAATACCAGTTGGATTAATGTTAGCTTAGCTTGTAATGAAAGCTATAACTCGAGCTTTCAACTGGTTTATTTATGAGAAAAGTTGTCAGAAATTATTTGTTCTGTTATAATTACTAAGATGGATTTCAAATGCGTTTTCTAGAACATGATGCAGTTTAAATGTATTTAAAATTTTGCTTCGTTAGGCCTTGGAGTAATGAACTGGAAAAGGGAAAATCGTTTCTACTCTCTCTCTCTCTCTCTCAAATGCATTATACACACTTTCTTTATGCATTGTAGTTAGGAGTTAACAACAGTATTTTTTTAAGTAACCTACGTGCCGACCCTGCCCCCTTCTCGGATCACCTGCATTCGTCCTCGCTGGGGGCTTCGGCCATCGTGACTCCGGCGGCGCGTCCCGGGAAACTACTCGTCCGGCAGGAAGAGGTAAGCGGGGCTGCCCCTACAATAGACTACAGTTGTTCGAGGTGCCAGGTCTCTATGGTAAGGAATAATAAAGGAGTGTGCTCAAAAGAAACCCAATGTTGTGTCATGTCTATATTTTTGAACACCAGCATAAAAGATAATAAAAAAGACATCATATAGGCGATATATAGTCTGAACAAGAAATCTGACTTACTAACATAGCTTTAAGCTTATTATATACCTTTTGTACTTATTAGGAAAATGTAATAAAACAAAAGGAAAAAATATATATAAAATACATCAATACAGACGTAATTAGTTAAGTATAATAATAATATCATAAGACTTGTTCACTTGAATATAGTACTCGAGTTGCACTCCATTTAAAGCTATTTTTCAGAAGTAATAAACAAATGAAATAAGAAAAAGGTGCGTATCAAGAGGTTGCAGATAAATTCTTTTATAATTAAAAAAAAATAGCATACTAAACAACTTTTCGGAATTTGCGTCCACTTACTAATTTCAGTTGGTAACACTGACACTGAAAGACAATATCGTGGGGAAACCTAAACCTGGGCCCGAGATTTTTTTTCAGGTACTAACTTAAGTGGAAAAAATAAAACTGGATTTCTCGGAATTTTAAATAGTTAGTACATCGTGGGCTGGCGTGGTTATTATGAACATGCCATCCTGCATGGCCCTGCATTTGGTTTCTTATAGGATGATGTGGTAATGGTCATTGTGAAGAGATTTGCACCATTTGTGTCGATGTTTAACGCATGCGTACGGAAGTGTTATATATTAGATAAAACTTAGAGAGTGCTTTAATCGAATCTTGGTCTATTACAAAACTTTATCAATCAATCCCTGATAAATTGGAATGAATATTCATTGAATTTGTATGAAACTTTTCTTGATTCACAGCAACGTTTTAAATCTTTTAGATTAAATAATCAGGGGCGCGTTATTCTTTTTTCTGATTAGTGATATGATGTTAGGTTCTGTAATAATGTTCCAAAGTACACCACCAATCACTCATATTTATTAAAATGCTATTTAGTATAGTTGTCACAAGAAGTACATGTATTACACAATATAAAAAAAGAGTGCGTGTGCTTATGATCACACAAGAGAAGTGAAAACTTCTTTATAAAATGTACAACAACAATGTCACGCGGTGTTCCCAGGCGGTCACCCCATCCAAGTACTGCCCGCGCCCAACGTTACTTAATTTCGATGATCGGACGTGAATCTGTGTTTTCAACACGCTACCAAACACAATGTTTACTACCACCAATTTTCGGTATACAAAAAGGCTTCCGATCAGAATTCCAAAGTGTTTTGGGAGGGCCCCTAAGAAGTTTCACTTTAAAAAGATAAAATATATTGAGCTTCTTGCCGGTTTTCTTGATGATTGAGTTGTTGCTTTACGGTTGTAACGTTCATAAGCACTTACTTGGGCTTAAATAGGATGGAGTGATTTATTTTGATTATATTTATTGAATATTGATCTAGAATGATGCGGTGTCGTCTTTACTCTTTACAATCATTAAAGGAATCTTGGTGATAATAATGATTTGGTATCGCAGGTGGAGGCTTTGATAGCTGCTTTGAAACTCATAGCGGCGGTCGCGCGTGAAGACCAGGCCGCGTGCGCGAATATCTGTGAGAATTTACAATGGGATGCAGTTAATTGTATGTTCGGTAAGTCATACTACAATTGTTATTGAATTTGAAATGTAATAAAAGAAACTCCAGGTTTGTTTATTTTTGCCCTGAACAGTAAATATAATGGGGATGAAAATATTTATTATAATAATTTAATAACGGAACAAAATAAGTTTATTAATTTTACTTTCATATTTTCGATAAAAAAAATATTTTCATTCATCCCCCTAACATGCTCAAGCCTGTAATGGCGTTGGATGACGTCACACCATTTTAAACAACACTACTTTTCTTCGGTATGAATATGCCAAAGCTTAAATGTCAAAACGGTGTTTCGGAAGCGGTGCCATCACACGCTATGATTATTTTTTCTGTTGACATGATGATAATAACAAATCAAATATATTCTAAAACAAGCCCGGGGTGGGCTAGCCTTTATGTTTGATTTGGGGGTAATCTGAATGTTTGCCACATTTCTACCGATTTAGTTATTGAAGTTGAGAGGGTGGTCCAGCAGTCTAACTCTTGAAATTGATTTCAATTTGCTATTGTTTCTGACTCGAACTCAATTTTGATTCGAACTCGATATAAAACGGTACTCTTGAACCAAATCAAATTAAAGATCAAGACCGAGTTACGATCGATTCATAACGGCGTCGTTAAGTGTATCCGGGCACGGTATACACACAATACGTCACAGTCAAGTGTTATACACACTACATATATTACACCTATTAAAATCGTCCTGAAATAATTGATTTTATTATTGAACACAACGAACATGTTATTTTTAGTCTGTGTCGCAGAATTTAGTCTTTACTAGTCTGTGCTACAGACTGTCAAATTTAGTCATCAAAACATTGGAATGTTTTACAAAATTATGAGATGTATAATACACTAATCAATTTATATTACCTAGATATATGTAAAGCAATTATGAAAAATATAGTAAAAGGAAAATATTCATGAAGTGTGTGTGATAAAACTTTAACTTTTATGAACATACATTTAGAAAACTTATAAATATTACATACTAAAATTAGGTACCTAAATTGTAGATTTTTCAGGCCCTTTCAAAAGTTAAATGTTGTATTAAGTTTATCACTCATTACCGATTCATAATAAAAATCATAGCAACTGTGATGTTTTATCACGTTAAGTGTATTTTCTTGAATTTGGAATTTCATACACTACACAAATTATTGAATGTGATGATTATAGGTTTAATATAGTATAAACCTAAACAATGAATTATATAAATCCATTTATATTAATTAATTACAAACAATGCATAAACATACTATCTAGTGTGTGTATAAATATACATTTTATGTGAAAACTTAAACGTTAAAACTTACCACGTTATTAATACAAATATCATTTTATTAATAATTTAAATGCATGTAGGGTGTAATAAATGAATGTACATATAATACTTCTTCTTCAATATTCGATAATTTCTTGTAACTTCTTGGAAACTTCAATTTCTCAATATAGTTGTTATATCGACTTTTTTTTATAAATAATTTCACACACGTGTGTTTATTGGGTTCGGTATTCCAAAGTAAACGATGACAATGAACATTTTTGAATAAATATCACAATAAAACACTAAAATATTCTCACTCGATCCTTAAACAGTACCTTTTTCAGCATCGTCTATTTTGACTAGCCGTACTCGAATGAACGGCTCGATTCACAGCTGTCAAACAAAATGGAGAGTACCGATTTATCGATCTTAACGATTAAGTCGATCGAAGTTAATTTTAATTTGAGCCACAGCACGATTGAGCACTAGTGTTGATTTCAAGAGTGCGAAATAGCCTGAGTTCGAATAAAATTTGATTTAGAACTCGAAAGCGTCAAGAGTAAGGCGGCAGGTCTGGGGCGATCCTGTTATTATGGCTTCTAGAACCGTGCAGAGAATTTTACCTTAATTTCGATTATTTTGTACTTGATTATTTACGACAAGATTACAATATCGACTGGGCGATTGAAGAAACCCTTTTAGCAACTGGGTACAGAAATTTCTAACGAGTGAGTGCGGGAATCCCTGTTTTGAACCAACGCAAGTAGTGTCATTAATGTGTCGATAATCTTACAACCGCGATACAGCTATGTAAAGAAATGATACGGCGCCATCTATTGACATGCACGCGTTTTAACATCTGTATTTCCTTGAGTGCGTCCCAGGTGACGTAGTGAGTTGTATCGAACGGCATAGAGGTAGATGTTGGTTGGTTGGTCAGGCTTGGTGTGCTGCCACGTGCCGATTCAGCTGAAGGCGGAGCTGTGCGTGACGTTGGGCGCGCTGGGCGGGTCCCCAGCGACGGCGGCGCGCGTGTGGAGCGCGCTGGAGGCCGCCCAGCTGGTTTCCACCCACAGGGACAAACGTGCACTCCACACCGAACTCAACGAGGTAATCCCACTTACTCTCACCTCTAAATACTGCTATAATACTTTCAAATATTTGAAGCTTGTGACTCGCCATATGAAGGGTTTGAATTTATGTTGTGTTCTTCATATTTAACTAGCTGATATCTGTGACTTATCCATGTGATTTATTTGGATTAATGTAATATACATATGTACATAATAGGTCTACCGGAAAGTTGTATCCGGTTTTGGTATAAACCAAAATACATTAATCTATTACCATCAATCAATTTTATTAAATAAAATATGACTTCTTGTCAGCGTGAGGGGGGTAATTTGGATATCTTATTTTTTAAATGTTTGATATTTTGATGTAAACAATTGAATCAGCGCTTGTTTGGTATCTTTATTTTTGAACTTTTTGCTGCTCAAAAATGTCGTAAGGACAAAAACTAAATGGTAGAGAGTGCTAAATGTAAAGAATATAATCCTGTCATCTAAATGCTTCTATCGCATTTTTTCCTCCTTGAAATTCGTATAAAATATCAGTAGTCACGGGTACTCTTCACACTTATACTAACTTAAATCAACTTTATATTTGTTAATTTTGTACGACATTGTGTGTACATAAAAAAAATTGTGAGCCGATCATACGCCAAATAAAACGTGCTTACATGTAGAAAATTATTGTCATAGAAATGGACAGAACTTTCCAGTAGACCTGATATACTATGTATATAGATAGTTTTCTACAGTACTAATGTCATATCTATTTAGATTGTCCATGTGACATAGTAATCAAAAGTTATCATGACAACCGAGAATGAGTCCATTTGAATTAAAGTGAAATGTTTAACGTTAATATTTTGTCGTTTGTTTATATATATCAGAAAAGGTTATATTAGATAGAGATTTCGGCCACATTTTAGTTTCACTTTTTATGCTAGTTTCATAGTTGCA
Organism: Antheraea assamensis; assembly: GCA_035772565.1. NCBI lineage: Eukaryota > Metazoa > Arthropoda > Insecta > Lepidoptera > Saturniidae > Antheraea > Antheraea assamensis. Next base: position 921,469 of record JAQQSE010000067.1, read on the forward strand.
TGATAAAGTTTCGGCTATTGGTCGCTCTGATAGTTAATTTCAAAATTAGTTCCGATAAAGGCGTAGACTAACGTTCACATAACTTTGTAATTTCAATAATAACTCGAAATTAACATTTCCGAGTTTCTTTGGTGTTTGTAAAAACCGCGGGCGTAGTTGTAGTTCGTAACACATGGCGATATTGTCTTCTTACACCCGAGTTTACTGCGACTATAGACGATGCTTTATGGCGATAGTCAGGTACGGGAGTAGCATTAGACACTTGGTGGTCATTTAGAAAAAATGTTTCTAACAAACTTTATGTAATGTTATTAAAGTTTTAAGAAAATACGATTTTTATAATAATTATGCGTTCAGGTATGTGCATTTTGTTCCCGTGGAGAAATGGGGCAAACGGTGTGGTACGTGTGCTGATGATAGCGTAGACGGAGTCGCGTGGGTCAGTGAGTACATATAATGAATATTGTAATGTATATGACAGGTGGAGTGCCGCAATGAGGAGTACCCGCTGTCGCGTGCGTTCCTGTCGCTGTTGAACTCGTTGTGCGGGGCGTCGCCGCTGCCGGTGGCGCTGGGCGCGGGGTCGCGGCCCCCCGGCCTGGACCCATACCTGCAGCACGTTCTGGAGCGCGTGGCGCTGCCGGCGCCGCACAGGCCCTACGCCAAACCACACGAGAAGTGGCAGGTCACCTCATACATTCCTTGTATACAACATTTATTATGGAGGATTGACGCCTCTTTGATTGACACTCTTGTCGCATATCCTTTTATTTGTCTCTGTTTGCTGTCTTAGTGTACATGTATGATTCATATACATATATATACAACTTGTGTTCAAAAAGTATCGCGAATTTTGTGTTTTTTCAAAAATTATTTATTTATTCATGAATATCTATTTTGTCCCCTTCAAAGTAATCCCCATGAGATATTATACACTTGTGCCAACGGTTTTTCCAATCTTCGAAGCACTTCAAAAAAATCATTTTTTTTTTATCTTGTTCAGCTCCTCCTTCGATGCCGTCTTTATCTCGTCAAGAGAAGCGTAACGTCGTCCTTTCATGGGCCTCTTCAGTTTAGGGAACAAGAAAAAGTCACAGGGGGCCAGATCTGGGGAATACGGTGGCTGCGGCATCATTAGTGTGTTGTTTTTGGCCAAAAAGTCGCGCACAAGCAACGATGTGTGAGCAGGGGCGTTATCGTGGTTCAAAAGCCAATTTTTGTTCTTCCACAAATCCGGGCGTTTCTGGCGGATTGCTTCGCGCAAATTGCGCATAACTTGCAAGTAATATTCCTTATTGACCGTTCTTCCCTGTGGCAAGAACTCATGATGCACCACGCCCCTGCAATCAAAGAAAACTGTCAACAAAACTTTCACATTCGATCGAACTTGGCGCGCTTTTTTCGGTCTTGGTTCGTGCGGCAGCTTCCATTGAGATGATTGAGCTTTGGTTTCCACGTCATAACCATAAACCCACGATTCGTCACCAGTTATGACCCTCTGGAGCAAATTTGGGTCGTCGCGGACAGAGTTTAACATCTCATTAGCAATGTTCATGCGATGCTGTTTTTGGTCACAATTGAGCAATTTTGGTACGAATTTCGCGGCGACCCGTCTCATGCCCAAATCATTGATAAAAATCGAATGGCACGAGCCAATCGATATGTTTAGGTCCTCAGCAACTTCTCTAACGGTGATTCGACGATTGGCCAATACCATTTTCTCCACTTCATTAATTTTTTCGTCTGTTGTTGAAGTGCTCGGGCGTCCGGCACGCTCTTCGTCGTTCACATCTTCTCGGCCTTCTGAGAACATTTTGTACCACCGATAAACGTTGCTTCGGTCCAAGGTAGCTTCTCCGTATGCCACAGTCAACATTCGGAATGCATCCGCGCACTTAATTTCGTTTTTCACACAAAATTTGATACAGGTTCTTTGATCCATTTTTTTGAATAGGTAAAAATCGAAGACGATCCAAAACACGTGCAAGCAAAGCAGCTGTCAATAATTAAATGAACATTCAAAATGGCCGAGCTTGTTGGCATAAGTGAGAGACATGAGTACCAACATAACGCCACAAAAAATTCGAAATTCGAATATACGTAACCCGCGAAAATTCAAAATTCGCGATACTTTTTGAACACACCTCGTATATATATATATAATGTATATATATTGTTTTCAATTTTCGGCGAATTATCCTTTAAGTGCTAAGTGAAATTATCGTAGACGTAATTAATTATCTTCTAATTTATGACGCATATTAGTCGATGTGGTCCAAGACAGTGTAACATACCAATTCTGAGATGTTTACTGTCTAGTTCACAGATTACTAATTTATATGGGTTCGGTAAATTGAATGCACGCTATTAGATTGTAAATTCAAATATTACGATCACTCAAGATCAGACCCCATCGATATTCATTTTTGTGTTCCTTGTCTAAAAACTGTAATACAAAAGTTGGCTGGATAGCTACATATATATTATATAAACGAGTCACTGCGACTAGTTTTTCAGTATTCTCTCGATAATCACTGATGAAAATTATGTTTTTTAATACGAACAGGTTTTATCTCTGTGCTTCCGTCTATTCGTTCGGTGGCTCGACCAATACGAGCCTTCGCCATCCGACTTTCCGGCTATGAATCGCGAACCGGATATGAACCCTCCTCCGGGTTTCCGGCTGCTGGTGCAGCTGCACACCAAGTCGGAGCTGCTGCGGCTCCTGTTCACATCACTCGACGAAGCTCACGAACTGCTCGAACGGCAACCCGGGTTTGGAAGGGTGAGTTTAACCCTGGATTTTTGTCAAATTTCCAGCTGATCATGGAAGATTGAAAGCTGTTACCATGTTGTTCCACTGGTGTTAAACTGTTACTTATAGTCCTAATAATATTGGTGCAGGTTATATATAGAGTTTGCGATAGAGGTCCCAGATCAAGTTTGATATTCTTTGATAAGTTACTACTTACGAGGGTTATGTAGGGACAAACGATTTTTTAAAATCTATATCATCTAATTTGATGTGAAATGTTTGTAAACTTATAGATCTACGTGGAAGAAAGCTTGGTGAGCATACTGCAGATGTTGGAGCGAGCCTTGTCCCTAGAGAGAGCTCTTGTCACAGCGGCCATGGAGGCGGGCAAATCTTTGCTCATTATTGGACTCTCCAAACTTATACTTGGTTAGTTTCATTTTTATTATTTAATAGATTATTAGATAAACGTCGATGCTCCTCTGGGCACGTCGGATCACTGCTTGGTTCGGACAACTGTACCACTTACACGTCCAGTTCGCTCGCGCCCTGCGAGCAGACGCCAAGTCTGGCACTATAGGTCAGCAGACTGGGATGGGATGCGAACTTTCTTTGCTTCTTACCCATGGCGGCAGGTTTGCTTCTCGTTGGATGATCCTGATGCCGTCGCCAACATCATAACCGACGTTATACTCCAGGGGATGGAATTGTTTATCCCGAGCTACATGGTGCCCGTCGGAGGGAGATCTCAACCCTGGTTCGGTCACTCCTGTAGAATGACCTGCCGTCGGAAGCAGAAATGCTACCGAGCCTGGGTTGAGGCCCTGGCGTCACAGGATGTAAACACTAGCACATTAAAGAAGGAGTACAACTTTGCCTCCAGGTCTTACAAAAGAGCAATTGCCTTAGCTAAGTCAGCTTTTATTGATAGAATTGGTGAGAGATTGATTCGTCTCCCTTCGGGAACCCGGGCGTTCTGGTCTCTCGCCAAAGCTATCCTTGGGAATTTTTGCCGGCCATCCTTTCCATCATTGCGGAGGGAAGACGAATCGTTGGCCCATGACGCTAAAGACAAGGCTGATCTTCTAAGCGGTCTTTTTGCGTCCAACTCGACTCTGGATTGCAAGGAGAAGTTACCACCCACCATCCCGCGTTGCGAAAGCTTGATGCCAAATGTTCGGTTTCTGCAAAGTGCTATACGCAAAGCACTCTTCTCTTTGGATATCTCTAAGTCGAGTGGGCCTGATGGAATACCCGCAATCGTGCTTAGGACATGTGCTCCGGAACTGGCCCCGGTTTTAGCGCGTCTTTTCCGGCTCTCCTACTCCACAGGCGTTGTCCCTACCACCTGGAAGTCTGCCTTAGTCCACCCGATCCCCAAAAAAGGCGACCATTCTGATCCATCTAACTATAGGCCCATTGCTATTACCTCCTTGCTCTCCAAGACAATGGAATCCTGCATAAACCGCCAGCTCCTAAAGTATCTAGAAGAGAACCAGCTTACTAATGATCGCCAATACGGTTTCCGTCAAGGCCGCTCAGCTGGTGACCTTCTAGCCTTTTTGACACACAGATGGGCGGAAGCAGTCGAAAAAAAGGGGGAGGCTCTGGCCGTTAGCTTGGATATCGCTATGGCTTTTGATCGGGTCTGGCACAAAGCGCTTCTCTCGAAGCTTACTTCATATGGACTTCCCGAGAAATTACGCAATTGGGTATCCAGTTTCCTCACGGAGCGGAGCATAAAAGTCGTTGTTGACGGTGCATGCTCAGATCTCAAGCCCGTGAACGCTGGAGTCCCACAAGGCTGTGTGCTATCCCCTACCTTATTTCTTCTGCATATTAATGATATGTTGAACATCTGTAACATTCACTGCTATGCAGACGACAGTACTGTGGATGCTCTATATACCAGTCGTGCAGGTGTTTCTCGGGAACGCGTTAACGAGTGCCGGAACAAACTTGTGTTCGAGATAGAGACCTCATTGGAGCGTGTCTCGGATTGGGGAAGAAAAAACCTAGTCGATTTTAACCCCACAAAAACACAGGTATGCGCCTTCACCGCCAAAAAAACTTCTTTTGACGCAGTCCCTAATTTTCAAGGAGTTCCTCTAGCTGCTGAGCCTAATTTTAGTATCCTCGGTATCGACATATCTAGCGATGTTCAGTTTGGTGGTCATTTGGAAGGTAGAGCAAAACTGGCCTCAAAAAAGTTAAGTATCCTTAACAGAGCGGGACGATATTTCACACCGGTTCACCGCCTTCAGCTTTATAAGGCGCAAGTCCGGCCACACATGGAATACTGTTCTCATCTCTGGGCCGGAGCGCCGCAATGCCATCTACTTCCTTTTGACCGAATCCAACGGAGAGCGGCTAGAATCGTTGACGACCGGGTGCTTTCCTTAGGGCTCGATACTTTGGAGCTTCGTAGGGATGTTGCGTCACTTTGCGTCCTTTATAAGATTTACCACGGAGAGTGTTCTGAAGAACTGTTCGGATTGATACCTGCTGCTGAGTTCCATTACCGAACGACTCGCCATACAACGAAATTCCATCAATGTCATCTCGATGGTTGGAAGTCGTCTACTGTGCGGTTCTCACGTGCGTTCTTCCCACGTACGTCGGCACTCTGGAATGAACTCCCAGCGGCAGCGTTTCCGGACCAATACAACCCATAGACCTTCAAGAAACGAGCCTACTCCTTCCTCAAAGGCCGGCAACGCATCTGTGATACCTCTGGTGTCGCAGGTGTCCATGGGCGGCGGTGATTACTTACCATCAGGTAACCCGTCTGTTAGTTTGCCTCCAATCTCATAAAAAAAAAAAAAAAAAAAAGTATAGCGATATAATTTGAAAATGCTTTTCCCGTGTGTATTCCATTTTTAGCTTCGATTTTAGATAATTCTTGTGTATATGCCAGTATAAATTATGCTTAAATTCTTCAAGATTAAGGATAAATTAATTGAAAAACTCAATTGCATATTTAAAATCAGTGAGCTCAATAGTAGTATATTCAGAAGTAGTGAAGTCAGTTGATAGCATAATTGGAATCAGCCGTCACAGTTAATAGCATTTTTTAAATCAGTAAATGAATAGCACATTTAGAAATAATGAAATTCATATTTTCAAATAGCTAAAAAAGTGAATAGCATCTTCGCATTAGTAGAATCAGTTAATAGCATTTTTGGAAACAGTTCTACATTAGTGGAATTGTTTGAAATTGAATGGAATGAGTTGATAGTATGTTCGAAATGAAATCCGAAACGAATATCATGATAAAGTTTTTTTTTGTGTCTATCCATTCGGCTTTATCTATTAATTATACATTATGTATTTGATTCACTTTTCCGTTGTACAAACGATATAGAATGTTAATGTCAGTGTGTGTGGAATTTTGGACCAGTTTGAATACAAGTTACCGCCCCAAGTTATCAGTTTTCCGAAAGGCAGTTAGTTGATTGAGTTGGTTGTGACGTGGCGTAGCTCCGGAGGGTCCGGACAACAACTGCCGGCTGGTGACGTGCTGCAAGATAGTGCAACACGCGAACAACCTGCCGGCTGCTGCGGCGCGCAGCGTACAGTTGCTTTGCCGCGCGCTTGCGCAGCCCGCTGCGGCGAAGCACTTGCTCGCCACCATCACGCATCGGCACGCGCTCGCCACCGACATCAGGTACTTATATAGTTGGGGTTCAGTACATCACTATAAAAAACTAAACTTTTATATTTTTTAAACCCTCGACTGCCCACAATCATAAAGGTTTAAGTTCTATACAAACGAATGTAAACCTCATGAGGATAAGGTCAACAGACTGTTGCCAGCATAAGTTTAAATAAATACCTGTGTTATTACAAAACTTTGATAAAACACAAATAATGTATAGTAAAAATATAATTTTTATATAAAATGTGCTTTTATATTATTTTTCATTTCTACGAACTTTTTATTACTAAACCATGAAATTTACAATGCAGGATGTCGTAAATAAAAAAAAAAACGTAATCCGCCTTTTTGAGATCTGGGTCTTAAAAAATCAACCGATGGGGTTAATATTTTATAAGTTTTATCTGAGCAAACGCGTTACATCATAGGCCTCGTCTTCACTCTCTATAAATGTTACTGTGTAACTGAGGTGAGGACTGCAGTGTAAAAAAAGGGGGGAAGAAAATGTTTAGGGGCCGAGTGTCATTTTGCCCGTCCAGTAACTTTTTTGTTTAAAGTAAATGTATCGTTATTATCAGGCACGGCTTCGTCGAGTGTTTAGAAGCGGAGGATTTCACGGTGGGCGACAGCAATGATTGCCCGTTACGGCAAGCGAAGGAGGGGATCGTGTACCTGCTGCACCAGCTGCTGCCCACTGCGCCGCCGAATCTCGCGCACTACCTGCTCGGATATCAGCTCACAGAGGATGTAAGTATTCAAATGTATACATGTGGAAACCTACATTCGCTCGTTAACTAAAGTGAAAGCGGGCCATACTTTTTTATGTTACGAAATATCGTCAGATTTCAAGCGCCAATAACTATAAGAGTAATGGTGCGATTACAATGGTTGACGTCATAATGGATAGAACATGTCTGTACGTGTCACATTCATGACATCATCAGACTGGTGTATGCGCCTGCGCATGATTGTTGTTAATTAGCGTTGTGAAAAATTATACAGTAATGTAGTCTGAGAAAAGCATTTAGCTACAACTTTGATTTAAGTGTCAATTTAACCCTTAAATGGACAACGTTGTTTTTAAACAACATACTAAACATCACAGATAAAATTGACCTTCTTTTAATTTTTTGTTAATTTTGACAACTAGTTCTTATTTCTGAACGAATTTTGTACTTTTTTTAATGTTGGCAAAAACTATAGTAAATTCACGACTAGATTTTTTATTCATTTTTCCTAGACAGTAATACATGTCTATTACACAAATATATTTTTTTAAAACGTGAAACAAAAATCGTCCATTTAAGGGTTAAAGAGCTCGAGAAGCACTAGTTGGGATTTAAGGTGAAACAAAAATATTCGCGAAATATGTTTCAAAATCAGTAATCAATTTAAGATTGCAAAAAAATTAAAAGATGTCTTATATGAGTCGTAAATATAGCTGGAATTACCAACAATACAAATCAGAGGGAAGCTCGCGTCAAAAGGTATTTGCAATCTTAAAAAGTACAATACCGCGCAAATGCGTAGGTGAATACTTGTTAAAATTTTATCCCGACGTTTTCACGGAAAATCTTGACTACATATGGTCCTCTTTTTTTGTACTTCTCGAGTTTGTAATCAAACTCGATAACAGATCAGTGGTAGTGAGTTCGAATATTCGCGTCAAGCCATACACATGTCAGTCTTAGAATGAGCTTTTCGATGAAGGAGAACATTCTGATGTAACCGTATGTCGACTAGATTAAATGATACCCTTAAGGTGAAGATCTGTTATCATCTATCTATATGGGATGTGTTTCGTTGCATATAAAATTCAGTCCTGTTTACGCTTAAAGTGTAATTAACCACAACATTGTTAAATATTAGACGAGATTATGGTTAAAGTCTAAACCAAAAACCAATAAGTATGTATCGAAACGGCTCCAGTTCGTTTTTTGTGTGTTAAGAATCCATGGATATAATAAAATATATTTAAGGAACGTCCATTAATTACGTAAGGGGACATGGGGTGGGAGGGGTCAAGCCGAATCTCACTAAATCTCACGTGAGGGAGAGAGGTAGTTTCGGCAAATATCGTGTAAAAATGTAAGAAAATCAATAATAATGTGAAGTAAAACATGTTTCTTGACTAAAATATACCAAAATCTGAAACAATTCATCTGTATATTAAAATCTATGAACAGATTTAAACTTTTGAAAATAGATATATCGAAGTGTGGTCCCAGATTCTTTATTTGTTGAAAAATTATGGCGCGCTGTTTAAATTTCTAGTAATATTTACATGGTTATCCTAATGCGGCAAAGAAGCGCAATAACCCTTCTATAGCGCTTTAATGTTATGACTGTGATTTTAGATTACATTCTAAACAATTTCAAATACTAGTCTTAATAAAAAAAATATCAAATTGTTTTTTTCTTTAATAAATCCAAGGTATTTAACGCAAAATATAAATTTTGACAGTCTCACTTGAAATTAGCAAAGAGGGGAGGAGGTCGAGACAAATCTCAAGACATCCTACTAAAGGTGGGAGTGGGGTTCAAAAAATCCTCAAAAACTTGTCACGTAACTAATGGACCCTCTTAAAAGCTACAACTATATTTTTCTACACACCAGTAATAATGGGATATAATATTATAAATACTTATAGATTTTATTGTATAGGTGTCTCGAAGTGCTCTGAACGAAGCCGGTGCAGGTGGGTACCCTCGCACCTGCCTCCACTCCATACTCGATCTGCTCGACCAACACATTGCTACACAAAACTCTTCCAACAGGTAACTGCATCTCGAGTCATGCTTTAAATGACATCACAATTAACAAATACACACATCAAAAAAGTCTAAGCAACATGCGTGATATTACAAATTTTACCATTTATATTAATTAATTTCTAAGTATTTACTCAAACAAAGTGCGTAAGTAAGTAAACTTTTTTGTTATTGATGACATACTGGCTGGTTGTAAAAAAAATATTCGATTATCTTTTGTTTTTTCATAAAATTCAAATGACTGCGAATTTGTTTGAATTTAAGTGCGTTTTAATTGTTACGTTTAGTCTTGATTTTATAATTTTACCAACCATTTAAATAAAGTTAGCGACAAAATTGAATTGTTAGATATTCTTTACGTCATGAAGCGACGTCATTTGATGGCAGATGAAATGCAAAGAGCTGTAGGGATGTTGCAAGCGGGAAGTAATCAATCTCAGGTATCTCGACATTTTGGCATTCATAGAAGTGTTAGTTGTCGTCTTTGGCAGCGCTACAATAATACAGGAGAACCCGCTGAACAGCATCCATGCCGTAAAAGGAGTACAACCACTCGACAAGACCGGTACATACAACTGACTGCAAGACGCCAGCCGATGTTAACCGCTCGACAGATAAGTTTGAGGCTACAAATTTCAAGTGGTGTTGATGTAAGTCCTCAAACTGTGCGAAATCGACTGCATGAGTACGACCTACGAGCTCGACGCCCAATCAGATGCCCACCGATACGTCACGGGAATCGCCCTCGTCGATATGAATGGTGTAGAGAACGCATAACATGTACCCAGGAACAATGGGATAAAATTATGTTTTCCGATGAGTCGCGATTCGGGTTTAAGCCTGATACAAGAAGGGTGCGAGTGTATCGTCGGCCCGGAAATACTGAAAGGCTCAGGTGCGTTCAGGAAGATCATCCATACAGCGGCTCAACAGTTATGTTATGGGCGGGTATCATGAAGAACAGGCGAACTGAGCTCGTTTTTGTAAATGGAAACATGAATGCTGAAAATTACATTGAGGATATAATATAGACCTTATGTCTATCCATTTGCACAAACCTTTGGCTCCGATTTTAGGTTAATGCATGACAATGCGCGTTCACATACAGCTCGGCGAACCAGTGAATACTTTGCAACGGAGAACATCCGGGTATTGCCCTGGCCTGCACAATCGCCAGATCTCAACCCCATCGAGCACGCATGGGACATGCTTCAGAGACGTGTTTTGAAGGACTTGGATGGAGTGACAACAACCCAACAGCTGAAGGATTTGCTACAATTCCATTGGGAGCGAATACCGCAAGATGACATAAACAGTCTCATTAATTCAATGAATAATCGTTGCCGACAAGTTCTGAATAGCAGAGGAGACCATACTTTGTATTAAATTGTTCTATTCTTTCACAATAAATACATTTTCTTTAGAAATTTCATTTTGTAAAAAAAAGTTTAGTTTCTTATGTATCTTAGTTTCTACAGTATATTCTAATATTGTTCATTTCTGTTATTAAAAGAACTTATAAAGACAACAGCTGTTATCTTTACATCATAGAACCCTAAAGATATTATTTTAAAAATAAAATACAACGTTATAATGTGAAGAACCATCCTAAAATTTAAATTAGTACATGTTGCTTAGACTTTTTTGATGATTGTATATATGTTTTGTATATGTATATGTAAACTGCTGGAAGATTTTAAAATGAAATAATAAAAAAATACCTGAATATTATTACAAAACTTTGTAAAATTACAAATAATCTATTGTAAATTATAATTTTTATGTAAAAATGTATTTTTAATATAATTTTTTTATGTGTATGCACTTTACTAAACCGCGAAGTTTACAATATAAGATGCTGTTTTTTTTTATTTATTAAAAATCCGCCATTTTGATATCTGGGTCTTAAAAAATCAGCCGGGAGCTAAAGAATTTTTACGTTGAATATTTTATGCTATTTGACATTTGCAAATGCTTTTTTTACGATGGCAATGGAAGAAAAAAAAATCTGTGCTGTGGTGCCAAAATGTAGAGTTTTATTTGATAACAGGCAGGCGAATGACTTAATAGAGAGTTGTTACCGCTTGGTGTACTGGTTGTGCGCTCGAGCGAATACATCGGTGCCGATGCTGCGGTACCTGCGCACGCGCGATTACTTCCTGTGCCGACACATTAAGCAAACCCTTGACCTCAAGGTATGTACACTACGAAATCATACAACACATACGATATCAATAGTAATGTCGAGTCCTCATATTGCGGTACAGTTTTAATAGTCCTTTTTTAGTTATTATATTCATTATATATGAATAATCCCTTTTGAGTAATTATTTTCATTACATATTGAGTTAATGTATCTATGTACTGTTAAAGGAGAATGTTTTCGACCACTTTAATAAAGAAATGAGTTTTTAGGATACTTCTTTGATTTATGGATACAGAGGTATTATTACAACTTTCAAAGCAAGTGCTAATTTGGATTTAAATAAAACTGTCTCAAAGGTAACTCGCTGTAAGCATTCCAAAAAGTACTGAGCAGATGATACTGTCTGTGATCATAAACAATAACCATATGATATGAATAGTCTATGTACAAAGTGTACATATTTGTGCATTTATACTTATCGTAACTGATATTATAAAAGCGATTAGGAGTTTGGTTGTTTGTTGTTAAGTTTTTACATTTTAACTACTCAACCGATTATTTTGCATATGCGTTGTCAGAGGTATAGAAAAAGACATAGGTTATTTTTCGTCCAGAAGAACAGTACATGTTCCCGAGGGATAAATCAAATTTATGAGGGAAGCCGGAAGCAGAAGTTGGTCTAATATAATATCTAGTAACAAATATGAGGTAATGTTAGTTGTACGAATGTTTTAAAATAAATAGTTTGTAATAGCGGCACGCTATAATGGCCGTTTTGACACATTATAATAATTACGCGAAATACCGATTTATGAAAAATAAATAATCAAATGCAGCTTTGTTTTACATTAAGCATTGATGTGAGTTTACTGGAAGTGCTAGATTTGCGGGCCAGCGGTCCCATATATATATGGATATTGTACTATATCCATATATATATGGATATAGTACTATATAGGTTACAAATATATAATTTTGAGTTTTGAAAAATATAAATAGGAAATTGTATTGTAAATAAGTACAGTAATAATTATAATCCATTAAGGATAAAACGGCATTGTTTTTTTGTTAGTAAAAACGTGTAAAATTTATTTGCGGTACCATATTTTATTGTAAGATATTGTAGTAGTTAGATAGATATACAGTAATATGTATATATATATATATATATGATTTAGAAATCAATGTACTATATTAATTTTGTGTCCTAGAATTCGATACATTTTAGGACTAACTGTTCATCATTATTGAAAGTAAATAATAGCGGTTTGCTTCTTCAAATGAAGTTATTAATTTAAACGCAACTTCATGACCGGAAAAACGTCAAAACGGCCATCATAGCGTGCCACTAATGTAGTAAGTAATAGGAGGTAGTGTGAGTTGTATGTACGTATAGAATAAATATGTTAATGTGTCAGAGTGCGAGCACAGTGAGCGTATCGGCGCGCTCGTGGGTGATGCGAGCGTGCGCGTGCGAAGCGGGTAGTGCTGCGCGCGCCTCCCACCACGCCGCGCTCTCCGCGCTGCTCGCCGCTCTCACCCATACTCCAGCGCACCCCGCACAGGTACATACAACTCTTTTTTTATTCTAGTGAAACCCCCACTTAGTCTTCAAAAAGTAATTACAAATTAAGTTCTAAAATATCTTTATCACATTATTCAATCGAGATTGAACGCCATACTTTACAATTTTATGACTTATATATAGAACCTATATTATCTGACATTTCTGACAGTTGTTGACATTTACGCAGTCTTCCATGCAGTAAAAGTGTCATCCAGGGATATCTATCAGCATCTATTAACTTCAATTTCTAGGTGACAAAAATAAGTCTTCAAGAGTAATTTGGATAATTACCTATGTTATAATTTTGTATGAAAAAGACACAGTAATATAAAGGAAAAAATTAAAAAAAAAACATTTCGTTTTGAAGATCAATCATTAGACTGTGATTTCTTAAATTAACTGACGACTATTATTTAAATCTATCATAGATTTAAATTGTTTTTTTTTTTTTATTTATAATTTAACGAAGACTGTAGAACATGCAAAATGAAATAAAATTTGATAGAGAGAATAAGCAAGTTTTTGGTCTCTTATGAAATTATAACTCTATGTTGCGTAATATTAGTGACATCCTGAATTGTGCGCGCACGCGAGGTTCGTTGGCCTCCGCGACGACGATGGAGAATGCATCAAAAAGATTAAAATGTTCTAATTGCAATATTGTTATCAGTGAAGTTTTAGCTTTTGTTCAAAATAAAATAGATGTTATGATGGAACAAAGCCTTGTACATATATGCGAAAGTGCTTTTAGTTCAGATGAGATTGCGGTAGCGAAATCGTTACTATTTGAATCGGTGAAGAAGCGGTTAAAGACTAGAAAACGTCAAGGAAAGACTTTGAGAAATATTGAGGACATCATCTGCCTGTTTAAAGAAACAGACCCTGAACAGGTACCTATATTTGTAGCAAAAAATTTAGAAAAACTTCCACCCGTCACATTCGATCATGTCGATGTGACACCTTTACTTAAGAGAATAGTTCTTTTAGAGAAATTTGTACATGATATTCGACATAGTTATGTATGTAAAAGTGAATCAAATAAACATATTGTAGGACACTTTAAAGATAATTCATGTCTAAGTCAAGACCGAAATGTTAATAGTAAAAGGGGTGGTGGATTAAATAATACGATTGACAGCGGACCGATGACACTATCAACGTCTTGCAACAATGTATCAGTCACCGACGCAGTAAACGAGCCCAGTGAGTGTTCAACCCTTTCACACAAACCAGTAAATAAATCTATGCGTTCTTGTCACTCATCGCCCATTATTGAGACACGAATGGCTGAAAAAATACAACTGCCAGCGAGATGCGGCAGCGCAGAGAGCGAGAGCGGGACGGCGAGTGAATGCGTGTTGCGCCGTAGTCCTAGCACTGATACTTATATTAACGCGGAACGTTCGGTTCTAATAACGGTGAATGAAACAGCTGTGCAGTGTACTGGCGGGTTGGTGGAATACTGTTATTATTAGCGATAAGGAGACTAATAACAGGAATGCGCTATCGTCGCCGAAACATGTCTCTTTTGCCGACATAATTCAAAGAGAGGGTGAATGGAAGGTGCCAGAGAAGGATGAGGCGTGGCATCTGGTACAGAGACAGAGATTTAAAAATCGTTTGGTTAGTCAGACAGGCAGTGCTGTTACAAATTCTGGTGCGAATAGATCCAGATTCAAAGCGGCGGACACGAAAGTGCCACTATTTATATCTAATGTGCATAGGGATGTAGCTGAACAAGATATTATTAATTACATACATGATAAAACGCGAGAAACAGTTTCCTTAGTAAAAATCAAAATGAAACAAGAAAGGAACTACAACGCCTATAAACTTTATGTAACAAAATATAAAATCGGAACGTTCCTTGATGACAAATTGTGGCCTTCAGGTATATCGTTTAGGCGTTTTGTGAACTTTTATGAAAGCAAGGGCATTAAAGGCTCTAGTACAGAATGACTAATTTAATAATAATATTTGATGAATAATTACAGCGAAATAATAAGTTTTAACTGTAAATCTATGAAGAGATCTTTAGAAGGAATCAGAACATTATGCTCAACAGCCGATGTGGTAGCCCTCCAGGAGACCTGGCTGCTGCCGCATGACCTGGCGCTGCTCAGTACAATTGATAATAAGTTCGGGTGCACGGGCACGTCTGCGGTCGACACTGCAGCAGGTCTACTAAGCGGGAGGCCCTATGGCGGCGTGGCGCTGTTGTGGCGTAAAAGTGCGTTTGAGTCTGTGTCCGTGATAGAATGTAATAACGTGCGCGTCTGTGCGATAAAGATAACCGTGTGCGGTAAATCAGCAGTACTATTTAGTGTATATGTGCCTACAAACTCTTATGACAACCTACCGGAGTTTACTGCGTGCTTTGGTGCAATTCGATCGGTAATTGAAATGGAGGAGAACAATGGAGTTGAGGCCTTTTATATATTGGGTGACTTTAATGCCCACCCAAATGAATTGTTTTACGATGAAATGTTAGAATTTTGTGTAGATCTTGATTGGCTTTGTATATATTTAAATATGTGCCCTAAAACTACTTATACATTTAATAGTGATGCTCACGGTTGTACTAGATGGTTGGACCACTGCATCGTTACAGAGTCAGCACGAGATTCAGTCGTTGGTGTGTCTGTGCGCTACGACGTGTATTGGTCGGACCACTATCCACTCGTGGTGGAATGTAATCTAAATAAGATTAAGCCTAAAGTTAGTAATTTTGTAACGGAAAAACCTGTAAACCGTGTCGTATGGGGCGAGAGACAGATACATCAAATTAATCAATACCATGACATTTGTCACTCAAAACTACGGTTAATAGATTTTACACGGGAGTTGACTGAATGTTGTGATGGTTTTTGTTCTAACAAAGAACATCACACGGTTTTTGATAAATTGTATGAGCAAATACCTGTTACGTTGTCTCAAGCAGTCATTCAAACATATAAAAAAAAGTGTCACAGGAAGGGAGGTTATATCTTTGGGTGGAATAAGCACGTAGCGGGCCCACATCAGGAGGCGCGGCTTAGATTTTAATTGTGGAATTTAGTTGGACGACCAGCTAATGGTCGAATCTTTGATGAGATGTCGGAGTCGAGACGACATTTTAAAGCTAAATTAAAATGGTGTCAGGCTAGACAAGAGCAATTTAAAATTAACCTCCTCGCATCCGACCACTCTTTTAAAGAATTTAAAAGTTTTTGGAAGCATACCAACAAAATGAACGTTAGGCCTAGCTTCCCGATGAGTGTCGGTGGTTCTGTTGACCACAAGAACATTACTGAGGCTTTTAGAGACCATTTTACTGTGCAATCGCCCTTAGGTCCCACGTCTGGTGAGGTGAGAGATGGTGAGCCCATTGTGACAGGGCAGAATGTAAAGTTAGCTGCCAAGGATGTAGCTAAAATAATTAAAAAATGCAGGGTGGAAAGTCTCCTGGTCACGTTGGGCTCAGTATCGAGCATCTTAAATATGCGGGGGCCCATTTGTCGCGAGTACTGTCTTTGTTTTTCAGTCTGTGCATTGGTCACTCGTATTTGCGGGAGCCAGTAATGCGGACAATAGTTATTCCTATAGTCAAAAATAAGACAGGTGATACGTCTGACATAAGTAACTATCGGCCCATCTCACTCGCTATCATAACAGCTAAGGTGCTTGACGGTTTGCTAAACAGTCACCTCACTGAACAGGTTAAGTTGCACGATGCACAGTTCGGTTTCAAAGCAGGTGTCTCAAGAGAAAGCGCTATTTTGAGTCTGAAGCGAACTGTCATGTACTACACGGCGAGAAGAACGTCAGTATACGCGTGTTTTCTCGACTTGTAAAAAGCTTTTGATCTAGTTGCATATGATATACTCTGGGACAAGTTGAGGAGCGCGGGTGTATCGGCGGAATACACTTCTCTCCTCAAATACTGGTACTCTAATCAAAAAAACCGTGTGAGGTGGTTGGGTACTTTATCGGACGAGTACAGGCTGGAATGCGGAGTGAGACAGGGGGGTTAAGCTCGCCTCTACTGTTTAATCTCTATATCAACCAGCTTATCGAGCGATTGAGCAGTGCACATGTCGGCTGTCATATTGATGGAATTTATGTCAATAATTTAAGCTATGCGGACGATATGGTACTGATCAGTCCATCGATGGGCGGATTGAAGAAGCTACTATCGACTTGCGAGGTATATGCGGAGAGGCATGGTTTGATTTACAACATGAAGAAAAGTGAGCTTTTAGTATTTAAAGCGCCTAAGCAGCAACCGCGCAGTGTTCCACCAATAAGTCTCAACGGTGTAGTGCTAAATATGGTAAATAGCTTTAGATACCTCGGTCACATAGTCACAAGTGACTTAAGGGACAACGAAACTATAGAGAGGGAGCGCAGGGCATTGTCTGTGAAGAGCAATATGCACGCCCGCAGGTTTGCTCGTTGTACAACTAACGTTAAAGTAACCCTTTTTAAGGCGTTTTGTCAATCGTTTTACACGAGCGGCCTGTGGCTGGCATATAAGCGGCGAGCTTAAAGTGTCCTGCGTGTTCAATTTAATAATGCCTTTAGAATGCTGTTGGGACTGCCATGGCGCTGTAGTGCGTCGGGAATGTTCGCAGAGGCTCGCACAGATGGTTTCCATGCCGTCATGCGAAAGAAAGCGGCCTCTTTACTGCAGCGCCTTCATGGTAGTGACAACACCATTTTGAAAATGATTGCTGCCAGACCGGACTGCCCCTTCCAGAAACACTGGATGGGGATAGTCATAAATCTCAAAAATATATAATCTGTTTTTAACTAACAATACTAACCTAGTCACGTAAGCACTATTGTTACTAAAACTAAAAAGTAAGTACTAACAAAACTATGGACTGTATGTAGTCTGATAATAAAGTTTATTTTATTTTATTAATTTAATACAGCTTGGTAATTGACCACAAGTGAAGTAATTGACATTATAATATGCGGCATAAATTCTTAAAAGTTCTAGGAGGGGAACAACCACCTTGTTGGAACACTGGAGTATTACAATATAAGACTGTGAAACTAAATAATTACTCACATCGAGTTTGTAAATAGCATTAATAATCTATTATAACAAGAATTCATTGTCAAACTAAAAAGAAGAAATAAAATAAAATTGCACTTTTATAGGTGTCTATGTAAATGATTTCATTTACAGGAGTGGGAATGGTGTCTGCTGAGACTTACACTAGAGGAGTTGCCAGTAACTGTACAGGAAGTGCCCGAGCCTCGCTGGGAGCTTTTCGATGCACACCAACTCCGTCAGGCCATAGCCTCCTGCGACTTGCCAACTGGTAACATATTAATACCTTTCTGTTACATTGCATATACTATATCAAATATAAAGAGTTATTTCAATCTTTGAGCATCTATTACTCGAAGATTAACTTTAGTCGCTTCCCATATGACGTTACATATGTCTTTGATATTTACATCGGCGATTATTTCGTACACGGCGATTCTGATATAGTCGAATTTCGACAACTCAACGAGCACTAGTAGTAGTAGTATCTGAGGACTAATGGGTTAACTTGGTACGGGTATATCATGAGGAGAGATGAAAGTTCTGTAACCAGAAAAGTATCAAATATTAAAGGTGGGCAGATATAGGTGTAGAGGAGGGGCGGTATAGGTATGGATAGATTGTGCGAAGAATGAATGTGTATAAAAGGTGTGCATAATTAGATGATATCTGACAGGGGAGACTGGAAGAGGAAGAAATGTTGTATCGACCTTGCTTATGTGGGATAATGGTAGATAATGATGACATTTATAGTGTAATTGTAAAAATAGGTCTTGGAGGGAAACGCATTAGTGTGTCACGAATACACTCAATGTTGACGCGCGAGTTGGCCGCATTGAACCCGACGGCGCCGCAGAGGAATCTTGTCTCTATTGAAATACAAAAGGTAATTTATACTACCCTAGTCGTGAATACGAAGATGTGCTTATGGTGGTTATTTTTTATATGTGTTTTGCTTGTCTATGGGTAAAATAATGAAATTTAAAAAATATGTATTTCTTTAAGTAAAAAAAGTATTGTCATAGTCCACTGGTATCCCGTCAGTGGTTGATTTGATGTCCAACATAGAATTATCATCAGACACACTGTGGTTTGCTAATATATTTAATAAAAACAAGGGGTTGAAATTACAAATTGTAGAATTCTAGATTTTTCCAGACATTTCTTTTGCGGTTTGAAAACAGTTGAAATTTTAACATTGTTCATGACTGTGCATAAACTAAACTAATGACAATAGTAGTACAAACCAATCGTGTTATAGGTACAAGATAAAACATACACTGCAGTTGCTCTCACATTACTGAATAGAACCAAAAATAACATAGTTACCGTTGTGTTCATAATTAGTTACGGAAATTATACATGAGTAAAATATATTAAAATTTGTTAAAAAATAACTTTTAAACAAGATTATGATAGAAATGCACTATTTTTTTTTAACATATGAAACTTATGTAATAAATAAACTGATGGTAATTAAAATATGTTTTTTAACGTATGGTTGTCGGTCATGACATTGCCAAACCCTCAATGTTAGCTTTTGGTCTCGGGTTTTACTATGCTTATTATAAAGCACATGGCAGTTATTTAGTCGTGTACTATAAAAAAAAACCATTAGCTAAGAGTCCTTAAGAGATAATTAATTTACAGGTGTTGGATTATATAACAGAGGTGAATCGGCAGCGAAATCTCGCAGCGACGCTCTCGCACTACTACGACTCCTGGAGACAGCTCACTGAGATACTATTCTGCGTTGCTCCACACGACATACTAGACCTGGAGTCCAGGAAGAATCTCCTCCTGAACATCCTCCAGGACTTACTGAACAAGATACCCCCGAACGAGGTTCTGCCCCAGATTGGTAACTTAGCATCTGGGACCGTACTCCTGTTGCTCGTTAATCTACGTCACTGCTACATACTCCAGAAGCGAGAATCAAATTTGAAGTCGTCAGATTTCGAGGCGTCGTTCTTCGGACCGTCGAATCAGATAATGCAAACGAATTCCTTGACGTTGAAGTTCATCTTGAGGAAGATATTAAGTTGGATACTAGTTTCGGGTGGTTCGACGCAGAAGATGCGAGTCAACTTGTACGGGGCGTTGTTGAATTATTTGAACATAGTGAACTTGAAGCCAAGTCCGGCTGATCCTGAAGAGGAGGTGAACTCTACGTACGTCAGCAGGCTGGACAGTTCTAAAGCGAAGCTAAGTAGAGAGGAATCCTCTTTGAAGTCAATGGTGATAGACGTGATAAGTGATTTCGGTGACAATTTGTGTGGTGTTGTGTGCGGTGACTGCATCGGGGCGGGGCACGACGTGTGCCGGATGGTGGCGCTTTCCTGCCTTGATACACTCCTCGAGATCAATCCAAGAAGTGAGTGGATGAACACGCTTACCAATCAGGGCTATCTGAGGAGTCTCATCAATAGTTTACTTCAAGATGATGAAGGCTTGATAGAGGTGAGTGGGTTAAAGTGTAACATAGAGTGTTAGAATTAGTGCAAGGTTCGATTTTGATACTACCATTACCAAATTTATTGTAGCTAGTGAAAACTGGTGATGCAAATTTACTGTTTAGAAGTTATGGTTTATAACTGAATGCTCACAATGGTATGAAGTCCGGAACTGAGATATGACTCTAAGATAGATATAGATCTTTTCCGCTAACAACAGATGCTGAAGGAACCCTGTAAATTACCTAAGAACACAAATCTCATTCCTTTCATATGAACGTATAACATGGTATGCATGATATAACTAGCGATTCAATCCGAATTCGCATGGATGCAGTGTATTAATTGTGATTGTGATTTATTTTTACGCCTCTAATATCAACAATTTATCAAAGTCTTTGTCACGTGAGAATGTTCAAACAAACAACTTCTTTTTTGTTGCTCGTAATTTTTAATTTGTGATATATTCTAAGACTTTAATATTTTTCCTTACGCCTTCATTAGAATACGTCGACTTTTCACTGCTCTCTATAAATAGAATATATATGTATTTATACATATGAATCTTCCTTAAGGAATTCTTTAAACAATAGGGAAGAAATGAATTGCATAGTTTATAAAAACTTAAGGAACGTACAGACAGACACGATATATTATAATGGCAACAATGATATAAAAAAGTACTGGTTGAGTCAGTGCGGTTTGTTGTGGTTTTTGTAAACGTACACAATAATGACAGGCGCTGGAACCGAACCCGAAGTCGTTACGCGTCGTGTACGTGTACGAATCCAAGATGGCGCTGCTGATGAAGATAGCGAGTACGCGGTGCGGCGCTGAGACCCTCGTGGCGCAGGGCGCGCTCGCCTCGCTCGCCAACCTGCGCGTGCTCGACCATCATCCCGACGTACACGCCACCGGCATCGACACTTCCGCCCACCAAGTGCACACAGACTTTCTGCCCTCCGCTAGCAACAGGTCACAATGCACCGCATACATTTTTAAATTAGTATTAAACTCGCTGGATAGATTTCCTTTGAGTATAAATTTCATGCCGCTACCGCCACCTCCGCCCACCAAGTGTACACAGACTTCCTGCGCTCCACCAGTATCAGGTAGTGCACCGCAAATATTTTAAATTTAATTTAAAAGTCACTGTATACACTTCCTATGAGCCTAAATTTGATACCACAGTAAAATGGTAGCTCCCTTATTCTAATAAGGGATTAAATTTAGGAAGTTTGGTGCCTATTCGGAATGCACATGTCTAGTTCATTTACTTAACTATTACTAAAAGGATATAATAACATTAGTCTATAAATTAAAAACCATTTTATGACACAACCAGATTGGGGCTTAAACCTTAATACACTTTTAAATTTAATGGTGTTCACACTAAAATTTATATATTAATGAATTATAACATTTGTATATTTTTGTTTCAAAAACCTTTATTTGTTAATTTTAGTGGACGTAGCGCTCGGACTATACAAAATGTTGTAATTTTTTTTTACTATAAATAAAATTGAATGTTTGAGATAACTATTAATATGGCAACACCAAAGTGTTGCTAACTTTATTACACAAAACACAATGTATTGTCGACAAATAGATATATGAAAGAAATTGTATAAAAGGAAAAACCTCACGGACATCTGATACAAAGTATCTTTCAAATATACAATACAATATTATCTATTACGCGAAATAGGTTATGAGAAGATTTCCATGAGAATGAAAAAAGACTGTAATGTATATAAAAATGCTAAGATTTAATTAATTACTGATGATTAGATATTTTAAAAGATATTTGTGAAAACACTTTATTGTGATTATAGTTTTGTTGTAAGTTTCTTCTTTTTATGGCTTCTTGTTTTCGACTCGAATACTAGAATACAACTGTCACCGGTATTTTTTCTTCGAACTGACTAACCGCTGTTGGCCTTATGGGCCTTCATAGCATTACGGTCTTTTGAGGCAAGCGACATCACTCGTCCGAAAGGCAACAGGCAAATGCCGTGCCTATGTATATCATAAGGGGGCGTCCATAAATTACGTGAGGTGTTTTTTTAAATTTTCTGCCCCTCCCTCCCCCCCTGGTGAGATGTCGTGAGATTTTATTCAACCCCCTCCCCCATCACCCAATCTCACGTGAGATTTTTCAAAATGTGAGTATCTTACGTAAACGCGTTGGATTGTTATTGTAAAAAGATAAAAACAAATTTGCTTCGTGCTTTTATTTACGACTAGTTAAGACCAGTAGTCAATATTGATGAGAGTTTAATTATAAGTGTAATAAAAATTTAACAATAGAATACTTAAATCGTAAGTACTGTGATTAAAAAAAGAATACCTACTCTAATTCAGTCCATGGAGAATCATGCACGGTCTCAAGAGAGACTATTGGAACCAACATGTCCATATGATTTTCAGTAAAATCATCTGCTCCTTCAACTTCGTTCTGATCTAGCCACTCTAAGCCATTGGCACTTGCACAAAGTAACTTATTAGCTCGTCTTGTGACAATCCGTGAGGGTCGCACTTTGCGGAACATATGCGCTTGCTTAGCTGGTGCAATGTGGGCTGATCGCCTGTGCTCTGCAGCTCTTGTGCTAGATGCAAAGTAAATACCGCATGTACTGCAGCATCTTTTCTCTAAATCATCACGTACACTTGGGCAATAGAGATCATAAGGCGTGCTGATGAAAACATTCAGCGGTTGAATTGGTAGGCAGTGGCGCGAAAACAAAGGACGGGCTACACTGTACCGTAAATTCAGATTAAATTGAGCTATTTGGTATAAAACAAATATGGTGGTTTGACAGTCAGTAAATGTATAACGTTGAAGTATGAATGAAATTATTTTCTTTCGAAATAATTAGTAAATGATCTTAATCGTATTACGATTACGCTTAAGATTAAATCTTAAGCATGTACAATCTGGATTAAATAGACCAAAATAGTATAATTTTTTTTTTGTTTCAATCAGAAAAAAAATTGCGTGATATTTGCCGAGACCCCCCTCTCTCCAACGTAAGAGTAGATGAGATTTGACCCGATCCCCTCCCCCCCTTAAACACCTCACGTAACTTATGGACGCCCCCTAATAGAAACGAGCGGTGGAAATCTCTAGAAAAAAGAGAAAATGTGATTTATGACACTAATATATTTTAAAGAAATGTTATAATTTAGAGATTCAATGTTTTAAAACTTGCTCGATTGTACACAATACACGAAGCGATTCGGTGCCAATGTGTGTGTTCCCACGCATCTATGAGCCATCACGCTGTTACTACATAGTATAGAATTGTAGATTGTTCGAGATGTTTCTTCAATGTTCGACTATTATGGATGGGATATATTGAAAGTATGTGTTCGTTGCACAGATTCCGACAGATCCTAGTGCCGACGCTGGCGCTGTGCGACGCGCTGCTGACGTCACTCGGCTCTCAAAATCATAGTTGTATCGTGCATGTCACCCACTTCCTGATCAGTCATCTGGAGTGTATCGACCTAATTCTCAGGTATTAGTTAATGTTATTGGCTTTATTTTGACAGTAGGGAAGCATTTCCACTCCAAGATTTTATTCGATCATACTATTTACTTGAAAACTAGTTAAATGGATGTAATTACTTGAGAAGAAGTATTAACTTTGGTATGTGTCATTTACATATCAATTATTTTATAATATTTCGACATTCTCGAAGAATAAAAGTAGTCAAAATTTTATAGGAATTCAAAATTGTGATAATTGATAGAGGTATTAATCTATGTTCTATTTAATAACATTTAATTAATTAATAAAGAGTACGAATTAAATTAGTAAGGAAATGAAAAAAAATCAAAATTCTGTGGGAAGTAGCAAATTGAAAGTTTCTTGATGAAAAAAATTATAACCGATTTTCTGTTCTTTGTTATCTTTGATTTTATCTAGAATAATTTCATAGTATATAAATATACCAGTATATAAATATTAATCTTATATCTTTTTTAGGCTAAGGGCTATGTGTGTAAATTGTATATTTTAGAATAATGCTCCCGAAGCTGTGAGATCACGCGCTATGATTTTTGTTTTTGTTCAATCTGACAACACAAATGAATTTTTTGAATTTCTTCTATAATAAAAAAATAATTTTATTCAAGTGTGAATTAAAATTGTATAATATCTAGAATTTATGTATTATTATGCATATTAGACAAATAAATTAATATTTTTTGATTACTTTGTACAAGTGTGTTGTATAGTTGAATAAGGTTGCGTGTGGTGCAGGGCGGCACACCCGAGCTCGGCGGAGCATCTGCTTGTGGAGGTGGAGGCGGTGACGTCGGTGGTGGGGCGTGCGAGCACGCGGCACACGGCGAGTGCGCTCGCGCTCGCTCCCGCCCCCGCTCCTGAACACAAACACGAGCACGCGCACGAGTCTGCACTGAGTGAATGCGCGCCCGCGCTGCGCCGCCTCCGCTCGCTCATGCTCGTGCTGCTCGCGCGCTTCGCTCGCCCGCCACTGCACACGGACTTACCTCTCATCTACTACAAGGTACACTCGTAATTCGAAAACATCACAAATTCAAAATATAAAGTGAAATAACACAAGATTATAAATAAAATATAAAAGCCATTGCATGACTAGTCAGTCACTTAGTCAAGTTTCCGCTAAAAATTTCTTGACACATTTAACATTTATCGTTTGATTACTGATTGATTCCTGAACGCGATAAGTCTAAGCGAGTTATTGACGAGTGTTATATTTGGCTTATGGATCCAGTCAAACACGCTTGCGTGTTGCATTATTGGGAATGGGAAACTTTACAAGAAAATGACGCCAACCCACTTAATTTTTTTTTATATATACCATATAATGTTAACGTGATGTTAAGTGGTCATTTCAAAGTATAGCTATTTATGACTAACCTTAGAAAGACCAATGTTTAAATGAACCATTGATATAATGTTACTCTAGGGAGTCGAGTTGAATAGTTGTTCAAATGAAAGTAAATGTTGAAAATTATGCTTTTAAAGACTGAAATAACATTTTGCAAATAGCCTCAACGTGGCGAAATATTTTAGTAAATTTTATTTTATGCATACATAACAAAAAAATATATATCAATTGTTAAAAATACGATTTCTATTCCTTCGTATAGCAAAGAAAATTTGTACACAGCTTGTTATATTGGGGTTCGTTTGCAGGTGTTGATAACTATGAAAACATAACGTAAAGTTGCTATGATCCTAACAGGTAACTGTAATTGCACAGATCAAGACTATGTCCTGTTTTTTCCCGTAGTGAAATATGATGTCTTGATACAGATCGTCTGTAACGTGGTGACATACGCCCGGAACATAATTTCGTCGGACACGGAGCGCGTCGTGCTCCGCCCCGCCATCTCCATGGAGGGCGAGGGCGCTGACGCCGTGCACGTCGGCTCTCTTCTGCGGCTCCTCCAGCTGCTGGTGGAGCGTACGCATCACCACCACAAGCTGCTCACCAGCGTGCACCACCAGCTGCAGGCCGTGCCCTCCATGTCTCTCGACGGTCAGTCCACTCAACAGATGATAAAAAATCCCAGTGCAGTCTATACACTTACTGCTATTGATGATATGTTTAATATAAAAATCAATCCAAACTTGTAATCTAATATTGTAAAAGTAGTTATGAAACTTTCAAAGGCAACTAATTCATTAGCGTGCCCCAAAAGTAAAGAAAAAAATAAAAACTGAAATATGGAAAATATTTTCTTTTTTGGATTTTTCTTGAACTCTCAACATAAAAATTACCAACCCTATCTGTGACAGCGATGGCTCTCTATAGAAACAATACTATAGGATTATAATTTTCGAAAGTCGACTAGTCTATGTCTGTGTTTTTTGTTATATTATATATATGTGGTTGATGGTATAATCCGCGTCAAACGTTTTGATCGCTTTCGCTCGAGGTGCTCAGAACACTAAATTAGTTATAAATACGTATTACATTACGCGTATATCTTTGTAACAACGTTAAATATAAATAAACATCAATTTTACATTCCTATAATAATATTTTAAGTGTGTTTTGTATTAAACACTTGACTATGTAACGCGCAAATCCGAATGTAGAGTTATATTCAGAACCGCCAAAAGGATTCAAAATCAAAACTACTTCATTCTATTTAGGCCCTGGGAAGGCGTTTATGAACGTCAAACTGACCACCGTTTTTGAAAACTACCCAGACATCGAGCAGAAGCGGCAATAAACTCGATCGGGTTTATACACAATAAATTAAGGTTACAATTGTTTTAGTGGATGTACAGAGAGAGTTGTCAATTCCAGATATCTCCATCGTTCACATATTGACGAGGAATGTATATGTTGTGGAATGGTTTTGAACAGATCTGAAGAAGCTAGTACCGGCGGAGATCGGGGCGGCGGGGGCGGGTGCGTCCACGGTGGAGCGCCGTGCGTGCGCCGCGTCGGTGCTGCGAGCGCGCATGCGTACGCGGCGGTTGGAGGTGCAGTACTGCGCGCACGGCGTGCAGGCCGCGCTGCACCTCGTCTGGGCGCATGCGCATCTCTATCTCCGCGTCACCGCACCGTATCCGACGAACACACTGCACACCGGTAACTTTTCAAACTTATTACTGTACGTGTGAAAGGAGTGCAGTATATCGCGCACTCCCTCACACTTATGGGTTTTACGGCAACATGCAGTAATGTACAGCGTTCGTATCGATACGTAATGAAGTTAAATTACATGTTGTCAGACTTACCGACGAAGGAGCGTGCACTAACTGCGTTTGTATTTATTATCGATAGCGCATGCTATAGAAATATATCTTTTACTACTTTAACACGTGAAGCCGTAGAAGAAAACTAGATGTTAAGAGTAAATAAAAGTCAGTCGAAGTGAATATTTTTTTACAATTATTTTCATTGCATTGTATCGTCGCAGGTTTGACTATGGGCGGCGCGGTGCGTGTTGCCGGGGGCGAGGACATCCCGGGCCTGCGGAAAGAGATGATAGCGGTGTTCAATGACAGGTTCACGGAACAGCTCCTTGACACCGCCAAGGTGACACTCCATCCTATATGCCTCGCATCACATCCTGTTTGTGAAATGGTCCATTAGTCGTATAAGAGATATTGAGTCGTTTGTGCTTCGCGACTAATTATCGTGTATCTAGGCCAGGGAAGGACTAGGAATCTTCCACCACCGCCCCTACTTAATGACACATTTACGATTTGTAATCATAATGTATTTATTTCTTTTCTTCATTTATCTAAATAAAAAAAGTAATAAGATGGAAATCATTACAGAATCAGCCGGCAGTGCAACAGAACTTTCTAGAAGTACTAGTGAAGGACATCAAGAGCATTATCCAGTTCTCGACTGTTTGATCTGATACGAGTCGATAAATTTTTTTATATATACACCTACCAGCGGCGCCCCTATTGGAATCTCGGTGGAACTAAAATCGTCAATACAGAAAACGAATCGTTCGGTCGTGTTCGAGAACTTTTGAAAATCATAATTGATACACACGCCATTTTGATTGATAAATTATTTTTGGATATATTTTCATAGTCGTTTTATTGTCTTTTCCCTATTATTTTATACACCTGTAAATAAGTGGGATATTGTTATTGTATAAATTACATTAAAGATTTTTTGAGTAACGGGAAATGTGCTAACGTTCTCATCACGATGCTTTCACTTCACTGTCATTTTAAACTCATTTTAGGATTTGAACTAAGGTCCGTTGACGCGGTGTCCAAACATGATAATACAAAAAAAATGTAAACTTTACAGTACTGCTTTTTTCGCGATTCTTATTCTGTCATATATCTACCTACATGTTGTATATTTTTAATCAGTAAGAGATGAGTGCATCCGCAGACGGTGTATAGTTTATGAATCGAAACCATAAAAGTAAAACCAATAAAGCGTTTATTAATGTTGTGAAATTATGTGTAATTAATTAAAAAAATCATGATGTTTTATGAGTAATAAAATCATGGTTGCGGTAAAACAATTTATACGAAAGGTAAAAGTAGAACAAACGCGCCATTCCAGGTGTTCGCATTCTTATTATAGATATTTTCCGGTAATCGTTTCTTGTATTCGTTTCCACGTCTAAGGCAGAACTGTCATAATTTCCACTATGGCTCGCTTGTATATCAGATATAAACGAGGGATCGAAAATTCCAGAGTTCAATAAGAAATAATTTTGGAGAGATTAAAGGAGAGAAAACAATTTCAGGCATATTTTTAAAACTTGATTGTTTACTTTGTTGAGGTCTGTACTCGATTAATTCGCTAACGCTACGCACATAGTAATAGAGCTGTTACAGTGACCCAGTCCGCGTGTCTACCGCGATTAGCTAGTGTATCTAACTGCCATGACATTTGCAAGCTGGGTAACAGCGATGACTGTCGATGGAAAATAGATGTCGATGGTCGTCGTTGTTTATGGATTGTAATGTACCATCCATTACAAAGTCATCACTTTATAATGTTATAATTAACAAAAAGAAACTTTGAACTGGTAAGATTTCAAAATGTCGTTACACATGAATTTAGTCTGCTTTATTTTTTCTACGGATTATACACGATGCTTGTAAAGAATACTAGATTTTTACAGATATCTATTTCTTTAGTATACGAAATCAGTATATTACATTGTATAGGTTGTAATCACGATAATAGGAGAATACAATGCACTGTTAGAGTACTCTTAGGTTCAGTGTTAATTTTATTTACAAGAGCCTTTAGTGAAACATTCTAAGCGTTAAAAAACAAACTTTACGATCGTTTTTAGTGGATGCGTGTGAAACATTCCAAGCGTTAAAAAACAAACTTTACGATCGTTTTTAGTGGATGCACAAAGAGAGATGTCAATTACACACGTTAACCCATTATCATGAAACTCTGCATACCTACATGTGGTCAGGGGTACAGAAAATGATATAGGACTCTTTCATCCAGAAAAAAGTACTGTTCCCGAGATATGACTTATATCTACATTGACGCGTGTGAAGCCACGGACAAAACTTAGTATAGCGCTAACGACGCACTTTTAGTAACTCTGTTCGATTGCCCACTAACGAGTCAGCAGTCGTCTACGCCACTCCGTCTCGTCGGGACCATAAATAGGTCGAATGAATAAACATTCTCACATAATCAAGTGCATTATTTTATCACCACACACATATAGCTAAAGTACTTATTTATAATTCCATGTGTTATACATTACTCTTCTTTTAATCTTTGTCTTTTGTAGGCCAACACCAGTCAATTACCTCATATCCGTTATCAAGCTAATTTTCAAAGCCCTATCTGTATGTTTTCATCCGCAAAATTTAACATCATTACTTTCATTACATTACATAGATTAAAATCAAATCCCTCAAAAAGTTCGAAATAAATGAGTTATTCCAGCTAATTACAATAATGTGTTAATTACAGTGCGTGTAAATATGATAATGTAGAATGTAGATGACAATTGCATTGGTAGCATAGCTACAATCTTTGTCATCCTCTTTGCCCGCTTTGAATATAGCCGTAAATTCGGGCTTGGGCATAATACACTCAAAAGTTTAATACAAAACGAAGTTAAAATATTATTATAACAATTTAAAATTTTGATTTATTTATCGTCAAGTTGTTTCTGTGTTATACATATAATACGTATTTATATCGAAATTTGTGTTCTGCGCATCTATTTTCGCAGATCGGTCAAAAAGTTTGGCAAGAACTGTAGTATTGACAGGGACTGGCGTCATCATTTTTGGGGAATATCATTGCTACATTGAGTTTGCCGGTGGTGCTTTCCACATTCACTAAAAATAAGAGACGCACGAATAATTATGTATAATTATGGTTAATCGGATAGTATCGACGAATCTTTGTGACCTTATCATTTAATGCTCATGCAACATGTCAAGGAGAAGGGAAGTGACGGATATCAAATTGTTCTTCCATTATATTGCTAATTCCGAATACATTTATGCGAAAACAACAACATTGAAAAAAAAATGATACGTTGAATTCTTATTACAGCAAACTCCTATAACTATATCAAAATATGTTAACTGGATAACTTAGAATACACTCATATAAAATTGACGACGGAAAATCGTAATTTTTATACTAAATTTCATTATTTGTGGACACAACCCGACGAATTAGTGTCAGAGTGCTTACACTGAGTGCGTGCTTATGCGTGTACGATTCGAATGATACGAACTGTGTCTCTGTCTCTCGACTAAGCATCGATCAAGGACGATTATTCGTTTTGTCCAAACTCTCCATCTTGGCCGTCCGTCCCCTAAAGCTGAAAAATCTGCAGTCAAACACTTGTCTCTTGTAAATTTGCTAATTTCGTTTAGGGATCGCTGTTTCACATGTATACACATGAGATGACCTCGCGTCTTTTTAATTATGTTAAAAAAAGCCAAGGCTTCAAAGTTAATTGTAAGCATTGAACGATATGCATATTATATTCTTACTTTTACCACACTGAAAAGTTTAGGGACATTATATAATGGGCTTTATAAAATAGGTTTTCTTTCACAAGTACATTGCACCTGCAAAATTAAAAAAATATTGAGTGTACATTTTACTCAAATATAAGTGTTTGTTTTCAGGTAAAATACCTATTATTTTTAACATATTCTTAGATAACACGGACTCACGTATCACCAATAAAATGTATGGCCTGATCTAATTACTCCAACGAAAATTGCAAGGGCAGCGATGTCTTGCCTGAAACATACTGTACCCAGAAGAATTCCGGACCAACGGATGTTTTATAGAATAAAAGAATATATTTTTCACTTTGTATCCCATTTGAAACACTCGAGATCGTCCCTCTCGGCGAGCAACTATCAGTTTAATTGGAGATCCGTGGGCAGGCTCTTTACCCCGCTTAACTTTTCGATTTACATTCAAAACGGCCTTTTAAAAAACCAACTCAATAAACCAACGTTTCGATGCGTACTTTGCGAATCGTTCGACTGTGAAACTTTGTGCCTTTGCATCCATTGGCGGATGCGATGTGGGTGGAGTCCACAAACCACGCCTATTCTACACCGCGCATGCTAAACTCGGTTTAAATCCCGTTTAAGCGGTATTTTGGCCCAAAACCGCAAGAAAATATATGTAACCTCGCTTACGGGTAGGGCGTACCTAAATGAAAGCGGTTTTCACGACTGAGCGATTTTTTCCCTGAATATGGCCGACAGTCGTTGCGAATGCGCGGGAAAGTGCACTTAAAGTTGTAAATTGTTTAAATCTATGCTGTTAAATGAAAGTAATAAATTATAAATAAAAATACTATGTGAAAATTCCGAAGTGGACATAGAAAACATTAAAGAAAAAAGTTAAGTGATGGATTCAAGAATGCAAGACAGTCACAAGTCGTTCCTCATAAAAGACCTTCTCGGGGATGTTCTGAGACCGGGAGCGACGTGCGTCGTGGGTAGGCTAAACTTATTTTGAAATAATTTAGTTTTTAACTTACAAAACTGGTCACTTTTCTAATAATAAAATTCAATGTAATAAATACGACCTGAAAGTGAAAAAGACAAAATCCGACGGCGCACTAAAGTTACGTATTTTTTTTTCTACTAAGCTTTTACTTACTATTTCACCTAATGTGTTTGTATGGTTAAGCGGTAACATGCTAATCCTGGAGGCGGAAATTGTTTTCAAGTACAGGCGCTTTAGATTTTCAACTTGAAGATGATAGTTATCCAAGTGGGAAGGCAACAGTGCTTTATTATTATTTTCATTATGATATTACTGTTTATCGTAACCTTAGGTTCATTGTAGTATTAAAACCGAAATCCATTAACGTGTCATTTAAATGGGGTCTCACTTAGCTATCACTTTTGGAAAAGGAAAGAAAAATATCCTGTTCGTGTCTCATTTGATTCGGTATCCCTTAGATGAATGTAGTTATTTATAAGAATAAGATTTTTAATAAGGGACCAACTGTTACAGCATCGATTGCATTCTTTTTAACTGATTGCACGGTCAGATATAGTGTGTTTGTATAATAATAAATCGTAAATGTGCTACTTCTGAATAAATTCCCTTTGCGATAGAAGGCCAGACCACATCAGCAGATTTTACTAATTTTGAACTAAGTAATTTATCATCATATATTTTTTCATGTCATGTTGGTAGTATATAAATATTTCTGTAGCGTTTAGAATTATCTATGAGGTATGCATTTCACTATGGCCAGTTCATTTGATAAATTAAATTGTGTTCAAATTAATTTGTGTTTTTTATGCGTGTCTGCAATGAGATTAGTCAAGAATGTCACAGGACTGTGTAGGTGGTTTTTATAATTTTAATATAAAGTATTAACTTTTTCTAGCGAAACTTTTACGACAAAACATTTATTTCGTTATAAAAAGCTTTTCTTATAGTTTTTAACATTTTTTGTTTCTCCATTTTCTATTGCACGTATCAAACAAACTTTTTCGTTAACGCATACGCTCTTCTTTTACTGGCGATGTAAACAGTTCCGGAGTTGGTTTCCGACTGAAATTGAATTAAAACAAAGTGAAAGGAACGACGGCTGGTGTGCTTAGTAACTGAGACCAAAATGTCATAGAGACGCTGCAATCAAAGAGTAATGGAACATGCATTCTGTACAATTAATAATAACAAAAGCAAGACCGCTGTAAAACTTCAAATGTCTTAGAAATTTCAGCGCTTCAAAGAAGTTAGTCTGAACCCTTTGTAAACAGTTTTTTATTTTATTTATTTATTATTTCGAGGAATATCAACAGCTGTTAATACATAATTCAAAATACAACTTAAAGCTAATTAGAGATATTCAGATAACATATAACTTGCTGTAAATAGTTATGGACGTTTTAATTATGAACATATTTCATTGTAATAGAGAATGGTAAAAACCATATTAAAGGTAACCTCTACGTTAAAAGATATTTTACGCTAAAAACGAACGGCGTAATAAAGAATTTACATTGTGCTTAATTTATTTAAAACTAGTTTTCGTCTTTACGCAATAGTAACAAATACATAATAGTATAATACCATCTATATTAAGGACGAAAAGTAACCCTCATCCTTTTCCAGGTCCCAAATTACCTCTATACATAATTATATTGCAATTGGTTCAGATTTTTAATAAAAAAAACAACAGTTTATCTGTTTCACATCTGCATGTATGCATGAAAAGTAACAAATAGTCAATTTCGCCTTTATAGTACGTGAATGTCAATGTTTTATTTATAGTTCTTTGGAATAATCTGTAGTCTAAACTGCTTAATGGAGTTTAACATATGAGGTGCTGTCAGGTATCGATAGACATAATATGTATAATATTAAAGCAATGGATTAAAGAAAATGAAAGTTAGAATTAAGATTTTTAAAATTATGTAGTATGCCAGTGATATCTACCTAACAAGTGAATAGATGAGATAAAGTCGAATTTACATTAACCATTTAAAAGACTTGGAAACAAAAACCCTAACGGATTAACTCACTTGAAGCAGCCGCGACATGGTGTATGCAAAACATGTAAATACAATGAAAAATTCATAACAACGAGCCAATTAACTAGCGCAGATTGCAAATTAGGTCCTAATGTATGCGGTGACGCAGTGAAACAGTGAGGGCGTGCACTCACTTATTGCCAGCATGTGAACCTCGTCACAGCATCTCTTGAACACGTATTATGTTAATTTCGTAAAAAAAACTAATTTATTCAGAGGATATAAGCTTATGAACAATGCGTATCTCACCTACCATTTTTGAAGTGAAACATCTTATGAGCGTACTTTGAAATTCTGATCTGCAACCTTTTTGTGTGACAAACAGTGGTGGGTTATACCCCTAGTGTTTACACTGTGTCGGGTACAGTGTTGAAAACACCCGTTCTCGTGCAATCACCAAAATTAAGTAGTACTTGGATGGGTGACTGCCTGGGAAGACAGAGTGACGTTGGCTTTTTGTTGTATTTTTTAGTTAAAATGTTACCCTGTAATACAGACGTTTCATTTACGTCCTGTGTCTCTATGACAGATCCTGTTTTTGTGTTGTAATTTTTATAAAGAAGTTTTCACTTCTTTCGTATGGTCATACTCACACATCCTCTGTTTTATATTTTATAGCTTTTAGCGTTTAACTACAATCTCATCTGATATTTAATAACGATGTGGTTTAAGATACTAACTAGAGGTGAACTGGCTCTTAAGTGGTACAGCAGCCGAAACACATCCATACGTGCTAACCGACAGATTTTCTTGTCGTATTGTGTTTTCCGAGCGAGATGTCAATACTACTCATGGTCCCTTGTACGAGACAATAAATACACTTATTTGAAATTATATGGTACCTAAAAAATTTACATGGATTAAGTATGCCAAGATAAAATAGGGAATCCTTTGATTAACAATATATAGCACTTTTGTGTACTAAGTATATTAGCTCAGCGATCCAAAATGGATTTTTGCGACCGGAACAAAAGCACGGCAGTTGTCTTGATCTTGCACACTTTCTTTCCAAATATTCACTTCCAGTTCATGTAGATCCGACTCCACGATGTTACGCTAACAATACCTCAGTTTACTAATTAACAGATGACAGATGCTTTTGCAGATGAAAATTATGCTTTTATATCGGTCGATCCTCTTCCATAATCTGTAGATGACCAAACCAGCGAAGTCTATTGCAAAACGGCTATCAACTCTTCAATCTTGTACCTTTTGTAATATATTTTTTATGATCTTTACTATCATTTATAGTATATTTTATATATTTTTCGTCTTTAATATTTCATTAGTATGTATGTTGGTTGGTTGTAAGACAGAAAACTTTGCAAATCCGCCTGTAATTGATTGTCCGCTACCGCGACTCACTGAAACAAAAAACCTGTGATTTTATTTGCCTGATGCTAAATTTGAAACTAGTAGTATAGAAACCGAAATATTACGATTTTCAGGTAATATCACGCAAATAAAATCAAATATTATTTGTTCCAATGCGACGGCCAATCATTTCCAGGCGGAAGTGCAAAGTAACATTCAGTCAAGTACTTATGATAGAATTCTGCAAAGTAAGACTTTCGTAACAGGTCTCTCAGTCCTTATTGGAAAGGTTATTCAAGGCGACTTTAAGAACTTACCAAATCTCGTAATGTAGGAAGTAGAAGTGAACGTTAATTACATTCTTAGATCCCAGACACTACTTCGAGTTCTTCGTCTTGTGACAGAATGGACTAGTACCAATGTAAAACTAAGAACTTCCATACAAAATAAAGTTTATACATGTAATCAACGTACAAATCTATTTATTATACAGAAATTTATTTGAAAAAAAATGATATATATAATTGGTAAATTTAATTTACATCGATTTTCATTAAATTGAGATTAAACTTCTATTTTTTTTAAAGCGGCGTTGATAGTCCGAGTCACATTTACAGGTGCTTGGCGAGCGATTTACAGTCTTAGGGTGACAGCTAACCAGGAGTGTTAAGGAAAAGCCACCTACTTACAGCCCTGCCATGGTTTCATCACGATGTTTTCCTTCACAGGGCGCTAGGGCTCATTCGCAGGAAGTCGAATCTATGTCGATCGACGCGGTGATTAAACACGCTAACCACTGAGTTGTCATCTCCTCAGGGCAACATGACAATGGTGACTGCCGATGGTTTATATATATCTCGGTGGTCGCTGTTGTTTCTATATTGCACCGTATTTACTGTCAGGAAAAGGAAAAAAAAACACACCAACTAAATAAACTATTTGCAATGTATTTCATACATTGAAAACATGAGAATACTTTTGAAATAGTTTACTAAAGATGTCCGCACGACCCTCCACACGCGACACACGTTTTAGAAACAACTAACGATCACTTATCTAACACTTGACCATCGCCAATATTGTTCATAGTTTGTTCAAGAAATCGCGTCAGTATTTTCTACTACATTTATTATTTATGAAGTTAAATTATCAATGTATCTTTACATATAAAAGTAGCTAATTTTGCTGAGTACTGTACGTAATTTATTATACTAACAATAGATTTTATGGACAGAGGAAAAACAAAAGTACCACAGCGCTTAACCAACTGCTCCACGGTAAGAAAACACGCATCGCCGAAAGCGTAATGTTTATAAAAATCTTAGTCCTTTAAAACTTTAATAACTTACTATTAAATTAAGCTATCGTGATATTTTTTCTAAGTAACGACTAAGTGTCTAAGGCGTAAAACCAAATAATAGGGGTACCCAGTAGGTAGCGTTGTTGTCGAGCTCCCGTTTAGATTTTAGTTTAAAACTATTTTTTTCTAAATTTATGTCATCAAAAACTGTGTAATCCCAAATTTTCAGCCACCTAACTGTTCTCAATATTTTTAAATTCAAGTGGCAAGACAACATCTACCTGACGGATTTGCTGGTTACTATTTTTTGTGAATAGTCTTTATAAAATGTTTTGTATAGCGTGAAAATTATCAATATTGGTAGAATAAAATTCGAATAAATTAAAATAAACTATTATTATATGGAAAATGTTATAGATGTATTGACGATTGTAATGGTACCTTTTTAGTTCAATTAAATAGCATGAACGCGATCGATTTCAATTTGTGGCGGTGAATGTTCCACCGTTGGTCAAAACCCTCTTTTCAACGTGAGCTACACTTTTGCCAAATGATTTTAAACGTCAAGGTATTCTATGCTCTTATTATATAGCATATACTAGCAGGCCTGGCGGACGTTGTCCTGCCCTGATAATAAAAAAAAATACTTATGTGCATGAAACGCTTAAGCCGGCTTGAGTTCTTCCGATTCTTTCAACAATTATCATTATATCTCAACCAATTTACAAAAAAACCTTGACAATATTATATACCTAAACCTTCCCCGTAAATTACTCTATCTATTGGTGAAGATCGCGTTACAATCCCTTCCGTAGTTTTTGAGTTTATCGCGAACATCCAGACAGACAGACAGACGCGGCGGATGACTTTGTTTTATTATATTAGATGACTAGAAGATGCCACCACGAGAAGATATATTAATTTAATTGAAATATTTGTATATTATGGGTAATACTAAGTTATTGATCACGTGATCGTACTATTTTATACTGATAACCCTAATGTTCGCACTATTGCACGTAACGTTTGAACGATTAATTTATTAATATAGCGTTATCCATGGTGATGTAATCTATTTAATTCTCTTCCGTTGTTGATGTCCCAATATATATTATATGTGCAAAATTCTGAAAGATATGTAGTCTCTGTTTCGAAATTGTCCGCCATTTTGGTTGATATTCCAATGGTTTTAATCACTCGAAATATACAACTTTTAATAAATTATTAATTGAAATGTTACAGTTAATAGAAATATCGCCTTTGTTTAAGGCACACCTATTTATTACCCTTAATAAAATATACCTTACTGTAATATAATTGTTTATTCCCCGATACAATTTAAAGTTGTTAATTGAGGGACAAAAACGTGAAGTCAATGGTGGGTAAGCAGGGCGCGTGGCCGTCGCGTGCGCTATAGAGAGCCGCCCGCTGGCTTCGAGAGCATATGCATCATAGAAATGATTACTATTCATTGGCGATTTTATTATGAGCTACTATTTGATCACACTGATCTCAGTTGATGTTGGGATCAAAGACCTTAATACTTTGTAACATAAAAAAGCTATTTTTAAATGAAGGTGTCAATTACTGTAATTTGAAAGTGATACTTAGATAGGCTTGTACAAGAATGTATCATTGTCCTACACTACGGTTTTATTACAGTGTTTTCCTTCATATATACTGGGTAATTGTAGGAACGTATCATCAACAGCGTTGTTCGACCGCATTCGTAAATCCGTCATCTTCCATCTACTCTTAAATCGCTAAAGTCACGAAGGATAAGGGTGTAAGGGGATTCTTTACAAGTGACTATTAAACATGTGTGCGCTTGATTTGCCCAACCCCATTGTTATAACATCTTAATCATTATACGCTGACTGAGATAACTTGATAATTACTTATTTATTGACATTAGTTATGACAATAAGTGGGATAAGTAAGAAGATGATGAAATAATAAAAATGTTTATAACAGTTGTTAACAACGAATATTTTATATACACACATCTATATCTCTCATATAATAATAATCTATTACTTTTCTGTGTGTTACTTAATATTTTCTAAAGTACGCTGTGGATTTTGATGTGGTTTTCACTATTCTTTTATAAAATTCCTTCTGGAATTTAATGCATAATATATGCATATTAATTTTTACCCAATAAGATACTTTAGTTACGTTGCGCATTTAAAGTGGATCAAAATTGGCCTTTACTGTATATCAATGTTAATGAGAATTTTAGAATGTATCACAGATTTAAAATTACCCGTTACAAAATAAAAGTTGTTGTGGTGTTTAATGAACTGTAAATATTCAATCATTTACACAAAGATACTATATATACCCTATTAGATTTTACTACATATGATATTCAAAATGGGTTTCCGTAGTTTGGCTAGATTAGAAATACAAAAAAGGCTTCTGAATTGTTTGGAAACAAAAGATCACAATTCCTTAATCCTCTTATCTGTTCAGCATCGATAGGGTGTCGGTACATGCCTACGGGGCGTATCGCTAATTTGTCACGCGTTATATCTTCACCATGAAGTAGTACTGGGGTTAAATATCTTATTTGTTTTTCTTTATTATAATTTACAAGTCAAATTATTCATGATATCAAAAAAAATATTTCTGGCTACAATCATATAATGATTATTAAAGTAGATAGGTAGGTAATAATTAATGTTATTAATTTAACAAAAAAAATTACATGAATTTGTAAAAAGCGAGTGTCAGTTTATACGGCGGCTAAGAAACGCCGAGGAGAGCCTTCATCTCCCAGGGAATTAGGGAAAATGAGAGAGAGGGTCCGGAGGGACATGATGAAGAGGTGGGATGAGGAGGAAGAGGATCTGGCGGACGCGCGTTACGGTACGTATACTATCGACGGCGTCCGCCCGGTCCTGTTGGAATGGTGCAACAGGGAGTGAGGCTCCCTGACGTTCAGACTGGTGCAGGTGCTGACCGGACACGGGTGCTTTGGTTGGTATCTACATCGGATAGCACGCAGGGAGTCCGACCGCCGCATGCCATGAGTGTGGTGCTGAGACGGACACTGCGCAGCATACTCTTTCTGAGTGTGCTGCGTGGGAGTCTCAGCGTCGTACTCTGGCTGCGGCGGTGGGGTGCGATTTGTCCTTGCCGAGCATGGTCGCGGCCATGCTCGGTAGCGAAGCCATATGGAATGCAGTGTCCCTCTTCTGCGAGGAGGTCATCTCGCAGAAGGAGGCTGCGGAGAGGGTCCGTGAGGAGAATCCTCTGAGTGACCCTCTTCGCCAACGCAGAGTCGGTGGGAGGGGGCGGCGTTTTGTCCGTCGTCTTCCACCTCCGTAGGCAAACCTGGGGGATGGGTCGGGGGGCCCATCTCCCCATTGCACAGGTTTGGCTAACGAGGTGGGGGCGGCTGGTGTGTACCCAGCTTGCCCCCCATTATTAAGACGACGCCCTGGCGGACACCTTCCGCTGGGCTGGCGGCTGAGGCGACATGGTGATAGCACTGCACGATCCCATGTCGCCTCAACCAAAGCGGCGGTAGGTACACCGTGGGGTTTTAGTGAGTAAGAGTTTCACACTACCCACTCTCTCCCCCGACAGGGTGGCGTGTCCATGATGGATTTCCCCACGTTAATAAAAAAAAAAAATGGTTACTTTCTCATTTATAATATTATTCAATGCCATGTCATTTTTGTATTTATATAATAGTATATCGCTCAATTCAGTCCAAGGCAGTTAAATGTATTACGAATAAATGTTATATGTATTGAACTGAACTATTAACCATTTGTGATGTTGTTTATGTAAAAATAAAATAATAGAAAGAGTGTGGAGGTTCAGGAATAATGCAGCGTCATAATAATAAAGATTCTTTAGTTATTTACTTTATAATTCTTAATTGTCTACTTGTTGTAATGTAGGAATAGAATAAGCTTCAAAATATAAAAATGCAATTACAGTAATTTCATACGCTGATAGTTACACCAAATGAAGAGTTTATTATTTATTATAAAAATCAGCCTTATGACGTACTTCTAACACAATAATAGTTAAAATTCAATTCGGAATGTAACTTTTAAAATACAGGATTTATATTGGTTTGATAATGGCATTTATTCAACTATGGTGTTTATTATGTTTTTAGGTAACTTTGAACTTCATGAAATCAAACTTCATATTCAGAATAATCATTGAGATAGAGAGGGAAGTAAAAACAAATGCCTTAACCGTTGTAAGTACAACAAAACGTCCCTAGACTGTTCATGAATGTTAAGACCAAGAAAATGGGCATGTAATTTTTAAATTTATGATGCATATTACGAATTTTTACATCGCGTATAGTTTTTGACTGAGCGGTATTTTATTACATAAACTCTTTTTGCCATTACTACAATAGTAATTCGTTTAACAGACTTTTCTGCGGTTAATTTTCCTAGTAGATTTTTAGAAATTACAAACAACAGGTTAAGAAAATCGTTTTTTTTTAATTCTATGTTTATTTGTTTTTCTTATTTTTTTTCGACTAATCTCTTTTGTTGCGGCCACTCAAGCCATAATATAAAGATTACCTAAGTGGAATTTTGTTAGATAAGATTATTGAAGCCGTTGCTTAAAGTAGTGATTTCAGAAACCTAGAAGTGTTTCAATCCTTATGAGGAATAGCACCGATTGACATCAAAAAGTAAATTACTGATTTTGCAGCTGAGTGTACGTACATTTTTCGCAAAATCTGTGAACGCATCTCCGGAATGTTAATGAAAAACAGTCTCATTCAAAATGTTTCTATTAACGATATTCTCCAACGGTTAAGGATATTCCCCCATTATAGCCCCTTCCAAAAATTCACTCTATATATATTCTCTATCACAGTGTACACTTTTTAGAACGAAACTTAAGGGGTTGATCATTTTTCCCTTACAAAGAGTGCCACATCACTTTCCTTTTCTCCCTTTCTATTGCACGTATCAAACAAACTTTTTCGTCAACACAACGCTTTTCTTTTACTGGCAATGTTAATAGTTTCAATGTTGGTTTAAGGCTGGTGACATAGGTGCCTGGGGTGTTTAGTAACTGAGACCAAAATATATTTGATACACTGTAATACAAGAATAATGGCACATATGTTCTTGGCAATAAACATTAAACCAAAGCAAGCCTTTACGATCTCAGGCGTATTTCAAAGAAATTTCAGCGTCTTAAAGATATAGTCCGAGCTTTTCGGAAATTGATTCAAATATACAATTATTCTGATAATACTTAGTTTAAGTCACGTCTAAATTATAAACATGTATTTTCGTAATAAATTATGATTATTCCGCTGTAAATAGTGTTTCAGTGTGACTATTTCTAGGTTATAGCAAGTTTTGGGTTATAACAAAAAACGTCACACACGTAATGTTAGACGTAAATACAGTGTAAACTCGAGGTTGCACTGTATTTATATAAAAAATAAACGCATGACACTCTATCAAATTATATTTATATTAAATATTTATGGTTATATTTAAAAATATTATATCATCAAAAGAACATTGTATGAAAAGTTTTCGAAATTATTAAAATACGCTTTAACACTCCTCTGAATAACTCAGGTATGGCCGTGAATAAATTTTATCGAATAAATTTAAATTGCAGATCAGTTGTTCATTTACACGGGCCGGGCCTTTTTTTGCGATTTAATTTACGAGTCCTCGAGGTAAAACCTTCGGAAAATTCTTTAATTACAAGGTATTTTTTGTTTTATTTAATTATATGCAGATTTCATTATTATTACTAGTTATATACTATGCAATATTATTTTATTTTCTATATTCATGAAAATCATCATCACGTCAATCTGTAAATAATCTATTACCAGGTCATAGGCCTTTTCACAAAGGAAGGTATGGGCATCACCCCACGCGAGCCCACGGTGTACTGGCGATTTCAAACTCCTTGAAATTCAAAGTTCTATCACATACTGTGATACTAAAGAAGATTACTCACAATGTTGTCCTTCACCGTCAGCTGGTAGTGTTATCAATTTAAATTAGTAAATGTAAGCGAATTAGGAAAAATTGGTTGGTGTATACCCGGGTTCGAATATGCTGATATCGGATTAACATTCAACCGGTCAGTTTAAAAATCGGTTAAAAATGAATGCGGTATATCTAAAATCGATAAAATCGAACACCATTTGACCGATCATTATGAGAGTTGGCAAAGTATATTTCATGGAGTTTAGTAGTCCGGTGGAACTGTAAAGGCCTTATTGGCTAGCAGTGTAGGTCAGTTCGAAAAAAAAAAATATATTTCATGGAGATGATTTCATTCTATCCATGTAGGTATAACTGGCCGCTAGGTGGCGTTAAGTCGAATTTTATTACCCTGTAATTTGGAAGCAATCGCGGAAGGTTGCTAGATTTAGACCATATTCGTCGAGTACTCGGTCACTTTAATTGCGACATGTATCCGTAAAGAGCTTTTATTGTAACACGATGATGAAATATCGAGATTTTACTTTTTTGTAGAACATATTTCTAAATTTCACTCAATAATCCTCAAAAATGTTATGCTACAAAAAATAAAAGAAATATCGATCTTAGTGATTTAGTTAAAATTAAATTCCCTACAGATATCTCATTAACATTTTCCAGTTGGTGCAGTCGTTAAGAAAATAACAACAAAAAATAATGCAATTTCTACAACATTTGTATTTAGTGATCTTTATTTCCTCACCGGTGTGAGTTACATTTAAGTCGCATTAGGCACTTATGTAGACCGCTTAATCCTGAGTAATTAAAAAAGTAAGAAAGTTAAATAAAAAAAGACATATTCGTAAAAAAAGCACCCTAGTTAATATATTATTGTATGGTGCATCTCAGTTTATTTTTAGTAAATGTAACGCGTTGTTTTAAACTGTCGTTATACATATATACTCTTTAATATAATGTGTATATATTGTGTGT
The DNA here is from genome assembly GCA_035772565.1 of Antheraea assamensis. Classification (NCBI taxonomy): domain Eukaryota; kingdom Metazoa; phylum Arthropoda; class Insecta; order Lepidoptera; family Saturniidae; genus Antheraea; species Antheraea assamensis. The sequence goes on from JAQQSE010000067.1 coordinate 964,930, forward strand.
GTATATTATATTATAATGTGTGTGTGATTGTGGTCAAACAATAACTCTTACTTTAATAAAAATAGTATAACTTACGAAAGGATCAAGTCTACAATTATCAATATCTCAATATAAGTGTCCATAAACGATTGTTGCATTTCGTGAATAATCCTTCCACTCGTGAATCAGTAACTTTATTTAATTTAGTAAAATCAATTATAAAAGGATGATATATAGTCGATTTAAGAGTTGAAGAAATTTTTTATCTCCCCTTCTCATCAACAACCTAACGGAATAAAAATGTAAGGTACATGTGCATCGGTATTAATAACACTTACTATTCAAAAATTTAGCAGAGGGAAATGTTTGAAAAGCGACCTCGATGCTGAATACCTGCTCCTCCATTTTTACACAAATTAAAAGACACAAACGTAGCCATAGACAAGGTTTTCTCCCGCGCGCGCTAAACCACCATTCACGGACGTCGTATTCAATTGCTCGAGAGTGTAACGGAACGCCCCGAGGCATTAATTAGAGCAGAAACTCGTCTCTATGGCCTTTCCTTTTTAAAAACTGAAGTCTTTATGTAATCCCGCCTTTGTGCTCGTTCCGTTTGTGGCACGGTTAAGTGTCAGACCTTTGGTATCAAGCGGTATTTTATCTTGTTTGATGAATATTGGAAACGGTTGCCTCAGATAATTTTTAATACGATTTTTCTTCTTTCTTCAGATACTGTAAAAAATGAAGAAGAGCACGATGTTATAAGATGCAACTCGCAAGCTACAAGTCCAAATTTAGAAACATCTGAGTTAGAAGATGATATATCTGTTGGTGATAATAGGAGTGAAACCTCTACTCCTAAAAAAAATCAGTTTACTTTCGAAAAGAGATCTGTATATAAAAAGGTTAATTCTGAAGAACTGTTGTTACCAATGGACGTTGATTCGAATCGAATTTCAAATTATGATCCAACATATAAAGAAGAGGAAGAAAATGATTTCGAAAGTAGAACAAATGACCGAATGAAAATATACGATCATGGTCTCTACCACATCTATAGAACGGAAAGAGAGAATAGTAAAGACGGACTGAACGAAGCGTCACCATTCGGTCATATAGCTGGAACTTTATCGGAAGGTATTTACGGCAGAACTATGGACCTCTCTAAGACATCATTCCAGTCACAATTACTGGCAGGTTTCGCAGCGTCTGTTATTGCTGGCAGTTCACAAAGGGATTCACAGGAGTCTTCGGGTGAGATTTTTTTTTGTAACATTGACCCTGTATATGATATGATGTTTTGCACAAGCTGCACAAGCTATATCAGCTTTTCTTACTTTACAATGGTAGATAATATTTGAAATCAAACATTTTGAATATGTTACTTACTATAACATAGTTTGTATAATCTAAGGAATGTGCTTCATGTAGATCGCCAGCAACCTACTCGACCGTTGACCACAGGCAACTCTAGTCGAAAGCCGCGACGACGTCGAACTGCCTTCACTCATGCCCAATTGGCATATCTCGAACGAAAATTTCGCTGTCAGAAGTATTTGAGCGTTGCTGATAGAGGGGACGTGGCTGAAGCGCTTAGCTTAAGCGAGACCCAGGTTAAGACCTGGTACCAGAATCGACGGTAATTATATTTCTTATATGCAGGGTTTTTATTTTTAGATACTTTTAATCACATGTAAGTTTTTATATTTCAGTGCTGTGCAAATATACTGAAATCAAAAATCAACACAATATTTATACATTTCTTAGAATTTCTTGAAACAAATGATATTTTAATATATATAATTCTTCTGTATGCGTCGAGACGTACGTACGTACGCCTGTACGTGTGTACGTAACTGAACTCCTCTTAAACGGCTGGACAGATTTTGATGATATTTTTCAGGTTGATTCTAGGATAGTTTAGATTCACAATTGGTTTCGGTAGCTGTCTGTTCTTGGTTTTTATTACCAGGGCAGGGCAATGTTCGTCGGACCCGCTACTCTAATTATAATTATTAATCTATTAATTGACTAAAAACTAACAACGCGTTGGGTGCCAATTCCAAGTTTGTTAAAATAACAATTTCTTAGAAATCCTCTTTTTCTAAATTTCTTGAAACTATATTTTTACTGTTAAAGTTAAATCTAGCTTAATTATTATATTATGATGAGTCTATTTTTGATTATTGATGTTAAATTACGATATAGATTAATTTAAAATCTAACTACAAACGTTATCGATAGTCTGGCAAACGTTAGTTTGTGAGAAAGTGCAGTAGAAGATTTGTAGTTACAATCCCCCTGGGTGGGTTCTCACTTTTACCAAAATAAACTAAATTATGCTTAAATATAAATATTGTTTAATAGAACAAAGTGGAAGCGGCAAAATCAACTCCGTTTGGAACAATTACGAGCACAAGCGGCCACTGGTGAACGAGAATTAACAGCACACGCGTTACCGCTTGCATGTGCACTTCTCCCGCCGTACCCTACATACATGCATTGTCATTTGTAAAAAAAATCCTAATATAATGTAATTATTAAATTGTTTCGATAGTTTAATTTCTTACGTATATTTGCTATTTTATCAAATAATAAATGTTCTAAAAAATACAGTTTTTTTGTAAATTTATATGTAAGAAAGGAGTATAAACAGAAATCTTATTAGTTATTTCATAGTATGAACGGTGGCAATAGAAGCTAAAAATAGTAGGAACAAACAAATCAATATTTTTCTTTATATATTACCTGCCTGTAATATGTATCATATCTTATGTATATAGAATATAGTTAAGTTGAGGCCTAATTATTACTTGTTATTGTTTAATTATTTTATATGTGAACTATGAAGGTTCACTTTTAACGCCGAAATTTTGTTACCCTCCTTGTACTTAATTCACACTCTTTGTACAGTCTTACGATAACAAAATCATTATAACGAGTTGTATATACGTTGATATCAAAATAACTAATACTGGAAAGGCCACTGACAAGCAGACTAAAAAGTCTATAATTTTGTAGGTGCGTCCTATTATTAATTCGACACTTCAAACATCTCCTTATATAATTCGGTTAATGAAATGTGTATGGTTTTTTATTTAATTCTAAAATTGTTAAGACATATTTTTTTAATATTTAGTACTATTTATTATCCATGAATAAGATATAAAAATGTATTGACATAGAAAATAATGAGAGTAATGTAGATTGTAAATATAAATTGCACACAAATAAAAAAACTAGTAGTATTGAAGTAAATATTTAACAATTACATAAAGCTTTTCAATCATACTCCATTTTGAAAACAAACCGTACCGTTGTTATATGAGAATTATGCAAATGTTTTGGCGCCATTTCGAATCAGTGCCGACAACCGTTCCCAATTTGCATCTTTTTAACACGGTACATGATTCTCTCAGCTATAGCGACGCTGTAAAGCGGAATGTGAATTTTGTCTGATTAAACGGCGCTTCGCTTTACAATGATACTGAGCTGTTTGCTGACATTTTAGCCGGCGGACAACTTTGACTGTGTCTGGAAGTCGTCATTAACCGTCAATTTGTACAAATGTGATGGTAATTTGTGGGTCTGTCGTTAGAGTTTATTCTTCGTTTTGATAAGATTTCAAGACACTTAAATAACTTTAAAGTACAGTTGTTTGTTGAAGCTTTTTTCATGTTATCAAGTAATAAAAAATCGAATTATTAATACCGAAAAATCTTTCTCTTCTACTCTAACATATCGTTTTACTTTCATATAATTAAATGAATCAAGTCATTTAAAAATAGTCGTAGTGGTCGAGTGGTTTGATTGGTATATCAATCCTATGTCAGCAGGTTCGACCCCGGCATTTACCTACTGTTATTTATATAGTTAAATTAAATTGGTATCGTTATCGGCTTACGGTGAAGGAATACATCGTGAGAAAACCTGAACCTGAAAAATGTTATGGTAGTAAAAAATATAGAACTGTGTATTTCTCGGAATTTGTAATTGCCAATACATCGTATGCTTGCGTGGTGATTATGCCCATACCTTCTTTCGGGAAGAGGCCTTATGACTCTGCAGTATCCACTGCTTACAGGCTGATGATGATGAAGTCGTGTAAGGCACAATAGCATGACAAATTAATAGACATACGTGCATACATTCAAAAAGCATTAATATTTTTCTGCGTAGTAGTGTGAAAAGATGTAACCAATAATGACGTTAGTGACGTTTTTTTTTAGAGATCGTCCATTATTTCATTTGCGTTTGTATATTCATGATGAAATTTGTGTATTCATGATGAATATACTATCTTCGTGTACCTCTAACGACAGCTCGTGACGAGATAGCGTTGAGATAGAAGGATTTTATGGAATTTACTTAAAACTTAACCTTATATTTTACTTAATTAAAAATATAACTAGTTATAAATACTTCCTGTAAAAAAAATCCGTCTCATTTTGATAGGTCATGTTTCACGATTAGACATCGTATACTCAGTTTTTTAGAGAATTTCACGTGGCATTTAATTTATTTACCGTCATCCTTTCCTTGATCGTATACGTATTAAAAAGAATTGGCAAAGGCTCGTATACGATTCAAATCTATCTATGAAAACTGTTTCTTGTTATATTACCATGTGTACTAATGCTTATATAATAATTACTCATTATTTTGGTTACAAGTTGGACAGTCGGGAAATAACGATCTTTTGTTGAGGACAGAATTAAATCATAGCACAAAACAAGCATAGCACAAAGTAGCATCACAGAGTAAATATAGTATCGCTTACCGAAAAAGCACAGAACTGTAAAAATCACAATGAGAACGACAATAAAAATGAAAGTCAATATCCAAAGTACTTTATTCAGTTAGGTTCTGAGAAGGCGCTTATGAACGTCAAAACTACCACCGGTTCGGAGAAACATGGAGATAGAACTTAATGCCAGACATCAGCATCATACACATATTGATCCACCCTATAATAAAATAGTCCTTTAGAAATCAAAACCACCTTAACATGATGCTTGAATTTACTATCCGGCAAATCGGTAATGTGCTTTAGGACTTTGTTGTACAATCGAATACTATTACCTAAAAAAACTATTACTGGTCTTACTGAGTCCAAAACATAAAATAATCAATTTGTCACTATTTCCAGTATTTAAATCACGTCGGTCATTTACTAAATTCAACTATTCTAAGTTTTGGGAGTGCAGTTATACTCAACCGGTGAAACCAAAATATACTTCATTCCTCAAAGCAACGGCATTGTACTCTATAAAGCGTAAGTCCGTCTTTACATAGAGTACTGTTCCACCCATTTAAGCTGGTGCTCCTGATTATCAGCTTTTTCCTTTTCACACCATGTAAAGGCGAGCTGTTCGCATTATTGACGATTCAGAATTAACATACGATCTAGAGTCATTAAAATTTCGCAGAAATATTGGATCTCTGATGTGTACTTTACTGAATGTACAGTAGAGAATGTTCTGAAGAACTTTTTAATATTGTGCCTTCATCATCGTTCCAAATTCGCACCTCCCGCCGCTAACTGGTTGCTCATCCACACTCTCTAAAACTTAATAAAATAGCGACAATCGTAAGGTTCTCCAGAACTATCATTATGCGTACGTACGCTATTGTTGTGGAATGGGTTACACGGTACGGCATTACCCTAGAGTTATGACTTTAGCATTAAAAAAAATATGTATCTACCTCAGTTGCTGTATCCCACAACCAAATACCATAATTAAGCTATGGAAATAAGTAAAGTTAGACTAACCTAGCAGTGGCAATATCTGTAAATCAGCGAATTTTACGTACTGCGAATACAGCAGAACTTAAACTTATTGTCAATCTTTTGTAAACATGAAGGACACTTCAATGCATTAAATGAAGCTGCAGTATTGCCGATAATGAGAATTTGGAGACTCGTGACATCGTTAAATGATGTGATGGTGGTAACTTTCAGGGTATCATCATTCGTATGATACATTACAATACCCTCTAATATTTTGCGGAGGAGGGTATGGTTATAATTTTTTGATCAAGATGATTAATCTATTGGCTGGTATGTCATGGTCATACTGAAAGGAGAGATGTGGTCTTATTTTCATCATTAGTACATCCATACGAAGCCGAGGCGGGCAGATAGTAGTATATAAAAATTATTTACATATAAAATCTTAATATCAAAATCTGTTACGTCATTTAAAAAACCCAAGAAAACACACAGACAGATGCGAAAAGCGACTTTTCTTTATAATATTTATAGATTTGCTACATTCGAGCTAAAATTACGTCATTTATTTTCTTCCTTCCTTCCTTTCCTTTTGCGAAATATGTAATTACCGATTTTACATAAAACATCACTCTCGCTTAATCAAGGCGATTGTCAACTGAAAGAAACAAATGTTATAATTATCGTGCACAATAATAAAACAATCATAGCGATACAAAATAATGATTTAACTACCTCTTTATTTAACATTTGATCGGAGCATGTCTATTAGGGTTCGTGCTGTGAGGTAATTGGGCTGTTTTGATCTCCGCAGACGTGGGGCGGCTGGGGGGTGTCGCGGGGGTCGCGGGAAGGGTGGTAATTGAAGTATTTTCCCAACGTTTCGAGGGTTTGAGAGTGAATGGATTAGTTACCGGCGATAACGATCTGTGAGTGACGCCGTCTAATTGACGGTTCCGATGAATTTCTATTAGCAAGTATTATATTCGGTTTGCGATATCAATTTGTAACGTTTCTTGGTTTAACCATTCGATTTATGGACGCACTAAACGTAAAAACAATAATTCGTACTTACAATATATGTCGCAAATCAATGTAAAAATCGACAAAAATTCTGTTTTCTTTAAACTAAAGATTGTATCGTTGACGTAATTAAAATTACATTTGATTTTTATTATCTACGTCTATCTTGGGGTAGTTATTTAATTCGTATTTACCGTCCAAGAAACATACCAAGTCACATTACGTCCTTAAACAGCGAAGCTTCTCACGCATTGTTTATAAAGTTAAATTATAATTTACTATTATTTTAATCCAGTGTACATTAATAGTAATAGTAAATAGTTGTTCTATAGATTTTACAAATACAAAAATTGTGAGGTGTCCTGAGACCTGATAGAACAAAAGCTTCTTATACTTAGTATTATTCAGAAATGTAATTGAAATTCATAACATCTAATTTAGATTTTATTATAATTGGTCGTAAAACCTTATTTATGTTAATTTTTTTTGGTGTCCAACATGATAATAAAATAGAAGAACTACATTTATATTTATATGATATATGATACAAATCAATGAAACGAGGATTTTAGAAATCGCTTGTCATGAGGTTTTTGACTTATAATACCAATTCCAAAAATTAAATGAAGATTATTTTAAAACACATAAAATGATAGGCAAATGAAAACACAAAACAGTTTGTTAAATAAATAAAGGATTCTGGAATATGACCAGAAACATTTACTTAATTTATTACGCGATTCAAAAACAATATCTATCTGTAACAGTGGAAGTTAATTAAATAATTCAATAATAAACTTAACTTATATATGAAAACCTTGATAGTTGGTCCCGACGATGTCCATCTCGTTTTATAGACGATGACGACGTCTGCGGTATCAGAAATATTACTAACATAACTATTTTTATTAAATAAACTCATAGTTAGAGCAAAAACCGTGACAAAACAACTGATAAATTAATTACTGTTTTCATTCGACATTTCACACGAGAATAACGTATACCGAGAATGTGTATTATAGCAATATTTTATACTTTTTTGTATATACAGAGAATTAACGGTGAAATTGTAACTGATGAAGATCCCGATACTAGAGAAAAGAATAGCGGGAAATACGTACCTCAATTCTAACAAGTTACACAGAAGGTTTTCAGAAGATCTAGGTGATGACGAATGGCACGTGTCACATCTCAAAGATGTAGATTTTTGGGCTAGAAAGAGTTCTTGCGAAGGATGAGACGGTAGAAGATAAAATGAGAACGTATAAGCGGATGCTGCGAATGATGGAGCCTTAGTTGATTTCGTTTCCGGCTGATCCCATACCTTTTAATGAAACTGATTTGATTCAAGATGAAACTTGTAAACTTGTAAAAAATGGCATGAAAAACGAATCAGACAATACGAATCAAACTGGGGTATTGAAAGATAATTCCAATATAAAAAGCAACCGAACTACGGATAGAAGAGTGTTTTTAAAAACAGAAGCGAATCATGAAAATAGATCTGTAACTAAGGAAGTTGATACAGCAACTACAGTGGATAATGGGCCGACTTCAACACGAAGGAATAAAGGAGAAAGTATTGACAAGACAAGTAGGCGAGCAAGCGAGTACATGTTAGCTCAGCGGAGTACTATGATGAGATAGAGGATTTCGACTGAGACATCGTGCCCAGCGACAGTGGAAGTCATCACCTTGGAGCTGGATCAGCTGAGAAATTATGAAGTTGAATGTGAGGCGTTAGTTGAATGGCGCAGTTTACAATGAATATCTTTTTCTATAATAATTTTTAATAGTTCTAATATAACTGAAATTTATCACTATATGGCACTCCAGCACTTCAGCTTCGGTACCGTTCAATCGAGCGCCATGAAAATTGGTATTTGCAGATACAGTGTATACTCTTTATAATGTCATATGTGATAGCGAGAAACTCTATAACGCAAAAATTAGCCCAATTTGGTTGGTTAAAATCTAAACGTTGATACAGTCTTTATATTGCAACGTCAATCTCTATTACGAAGAAATACGTTCACAATTTAGAGCTCAGTAAATATTATCGGTATTATTATTCATACAATAATCTTAGAAAACGCTCCAGCTAAATCTTCAGAGTACTAAAATTTTAAGACATCAGAGGTTGTAAACAGCCACCATGTCCATGTAAATATTAATTACCAAGAAACATTACTCTCAGAAAACAGTATTTCTAGGAGGTTTTGGTCTTATTTAGGAAATGAGGCAGTCACACATAATATCAGTACCAAAAACAACTTTAAAATTATTAACATGGCCGCTAAAAAGTATTATGTGCTGACCAAAAAGTTTGTTGGACACTTGCAATAGTAAAGAAAGAAAAAAGTGGTGTTATCATCTCGTTATAAAAGAATATCTTTAAAACGAAAAAAGTTAGCTCTCTTAAGTTTCGTTGTAAAAAAATTACACTGTACATGAACAAGGGGAATATTTAAACAATATACAGTTACTTAAAACGTAACTATTTATTATAACAAATACCTAGTCTTTCCATAAATACTGAAACAAAGAAAAAATAAATATTATATTGCAAATAACATATATTACTTTTACAGTGTGTTAGTTTAATACATAAATATAAAACGATTTAAAATATAAAAAGCTTATTCGAAGTGGTCTCCATTGGCTGCAATACAGTCCTTTAAACGTAGAGGCCAGTTAGTCAATAGAAGCTCTTTCCATGGGAAAATTTTCACTGCCAATCGTACGGATTGTTTTAGGGACTCCAAATTATCATGTCGTTTAAAGCAAGCCGTACTCTCTAAAACTGACCATAAATCATAATCCAGCGGATTAAGATCGGGACTAGACGACGGCCAGTCTTCAGCCCTGATGAAGTCCTGAAACGTTCGTTTCCAACCAAGACTTCGAAGACCAAGCTTTATGACCCGGCGTCGACGTCTTGCTGGAACGACTATTCTTGGTTATTTGAACATGGTGTCGTTAAGAGGTTTCACTACCTACTCAAGCAATGGTATCTTGATACACTTATTCCGATGATTTGATACCTTTTTCATAAAAGTATGGCTTAGTCACTCTTCATAATTAATACCGCACCAAACTATCACTGAAGTCGGATAGCGCCCACGTTGCACTCTGTCGACTAAGCTTCCTTAGAGCTTTGAGCATAAATACGGTCATTTTGTTTGTTAAATTGTTACTCAATTGTAAAAATTTCATCATCCGTAAGCAAAATTTTCTGTAACCTCCCTTTGCGTACCGCTTCTGTAGTTATTTCAATTTTACCACCCTATTCTTTATTAAACTATCAGTTTAGAAACGACCAGTATGTCTCTTACAGGCTGCAAGTCCTAAGTTATCTTTTAAAATACACGACATGGTTCTAGGTGCTATCTTCATCTCCCGAGATTAAATCTTTTGCTTTCGGACAGGATTTCTTCGAATTCTTTCCCTTACTGCTTTGACCACCTTTTTTGTACGAACACTACGTGGACGGCCAGATTTATTTTTGTAACAAATAGAGGGTTGTACCTATTAATAGCCCGGAACACAAAAATTTTACTAATACCAAGCGTATGGAGAGTTTTAAAAATTGCATTTGGCTCCATACCTACTTTGTGTAATGTAATCACAGCGATTCGGTTCCTTTTATCACCCCACTACATTTTAATATCGCAAAAAATTGTACAATGTATTGGCGCCAAAATGAGAAAGCTCAATGAACAATCATGGAAAAATGACAGATTCTAAATCCAAATGTAATATTTTGCTTATTTTTAAATGTAACAGTATTTATGGCCAGCCTAAGTAATAATAGGAAGAAATAGCAACAAACACGTGCAGAGCCGCGGGCATAATACTACTGACTAACTCATCACGATTTCTCCGAAACTGTATGTCCGCTTAACTTGAAATTCATTATAGACGCTCACTAAGAATGGATTTTTGTTAAAAACTATTCGAAATACATTTTTTAGTTACAATTACATACAGACACCGACAGTCCCTGACATTAGGGCAACCGTTGTTATAGTAACCAATAATATTATACCCGTGGCAATAAGCTTATTTTTAGGGATGTGCAAATGATGCTCGAATCGAACCGAATCAAATAATGCATGTTAAACTCGAATTTTGAATAGAAAATTCGAACTATACCTATAATTATATTAAAATAAGGTTATCACAGTAATAGTTATAGGAAAAGTTACAATGTTATTCACTATTTTAATAATTCAAATTAAGCTATTATTTAAGCATCAAAATAGAAATGCTTTGAAAAAGAACTTTAATTTACTATGTAATTCAATTCTACAATAATAAATTCCTATCCGTGAAAATATTTATTCAAAATATACTTTCTCCCTTAAATCTAAATGATTTTATAGCATTTCAATTTTAACAAAATGTTGATAGAAATAGCTGAATTATTTTATTTGAAAGAAATTTCAATATTTTTATAATTTCATATTTTAACAAGTTTCTAGAATTTTGTGCTCTCATTTTTTATCACATACATAAAAAAATATGTTTTAATTTTTATCGCTCAAAATTCGTTAATTGACTAATAAGGTACAAACGTATAGCTTTTACTGTATTGGAATACTTTATGTGGTCATTTATAAATTAAGAAATTCATCATAGTTCATAAAGAAAATTGTCAGTGCCGTTGAAAAACAGCATTTTGAAATAAAAATAAATGAAGAGTATTACTTCGAATTTTTTATTTGCAATCTATAAATATAATAAAAATTAAGTGTCTATATATAATATCAAAATACTTGCTTTTTACTGACTGGATATGAAAGAGTATAAGCTACTTATATGAAAAATAGTTAAAAGTCTATGCAAAACAATTTGGGCATAAATTTTCTTTTTCTTCTTCTTTATTTTTTTTGGCTCCGTCACGGTTTGTGCACTAGCCAGCGTCAAGTAACAAGATTTTGCCAAGTGTTTTGCTATAATTATAATGTTCTAATAAGATGGTGGTTTCCTTGTTAGAACTTTCCATGGAGTTTTGGTGGCATCTCAGACTACATGCTCCGTGGTATTATCTCCCATCCACTTCACTTGTGCATAATAACCGAACTATATTACGTAAAACACCACCAATATTACAAAATATAGAATCTAATAACACAAGATTATGAATAAAATATAAAAACCACTACATGACAGACTAAGATCCCGTCAAAAACTCCCGGCATAAATTTTATTATTGTATAGAATACACTTTTAACAACAATCCTTAAAACCGAGTACGTGTACATAAACTTATTGACTGTACACAAGAGTGGCATCTAGTGACGGTAATGCCAATTACAACATAGATTATTAAAACTACTAATACTACAGATTGTTCATACAATACAATTTATTGCAAGAAAACACATTGAAAGTGTTTTTGTCGAATTCGAGCTTCATAATAACAATTAATCAACTTAATGTATCCACAATATATACCAAAATGTATCAAAACATTGTATCTTTGAGTATAAAAACACATCACATAGATCGATTTAGGGTTTTCTTTTAACCAAACGATCCTAAGAGACGACGTGGCTCAATATAGCAATTCCGTAAAGCCTAGAAAGAACTGGCCTTCATGGTAACTGCCGTTTACATCTATACGTGGTGGTTGACGGCAAAACTTCTACTCAAGTTAGTATTGGTGATCAAGAGTGATAGTTCACCAGATGAGCATTGGAAAAAGCCCTACCGCTTTGCTATTTCTTCATGACGATGTTTTCTCAGCAAAATCTCAGCCTTATTGAAGGGATTTTAATGTACGGTGTGGGTGCGTTGTCAGAACACGCTATTACTGAACCCTCATGGCCTTTAGAGTTAGTAATATTTAAAACTTTTAATTTTTAATAACTGTGGAGGTTATATTTATGCAATAAGCAAAATTATGATCCTACAATTTGTAACCTAACAAAATGTGGAATTTCCAGGGTTAATTTATTTTTGCAATAATCGCATTTTAAACTTACTACATACAACCAGATCAACGCGAAACCAAAATTAACAATACAAATAACTGTTTAACTGAAAATAAACTTTATCGTTTTTACTGACATTGTCAAGTAGGTATCATTATTTTAAAGTTTCTTCTGTTGACTTCAATGATCTATGATGTTCAATGTTACATGGTGGCCTCTTTGTCAAAATTTCACAGGCAATGTTTGTGACATCTCAAAGTAATATTATTTCACATTTGTATGCTAACCAGATTATATTATGTAAAATGCTGTCAATGTTACAAACAATAAGATCAAATAACGCAAAATTAAAAAATAAAATAAAAGTCATTACTTGACAGATTAAGATCTCGCCAAAAACTGTCAGCAATTAACTTCCCAAATAAATGTGTTAATTTTTTTTTCTCAATAACACTTTACGCGACGCAAAATTTAAAATTTAGTCCAATTATAATGTGATCTACCTGTAAAAAATATATCTCAAATCAACGCTAATTAAAAAAAAAAACTCTGTATAAAACCTGAGTAAACCTAATGAAACAATAAACATAAATGGTATGATTAAAGAGTTTCAAAACATCTATAAACGAAGCTCATAGTGACATCTACTTGTTTTGTTTATTTTGATATCGTTGAAGATGGTAATTGTGGGAAAGACAATAAGATTTAAAAAGAGATGTTACTACAGCAAAAACTTAAAAGATGGCGTTAAATCAGATTCTTAATAAATTATCATGCCACAGTGCTACGCCCGCTACGTTTCTACGAACAAGGTTTTTAAAACGCCTCTAGATGGCGTTAGTTTTCACCGTGAATTAATACATATGAACGAACTGCATTTTCTACATTTTTTTTACTTTAGATCGGCTTGAGACTTAAATGTTACAAAAATCAGGACGACAAGATAATACTTTTGGGTGTGTATAGTATTTACTACTAAAACATTGAAGTTAACTAAGCACGGAACATTTTATTTTATTTGTCATGTCGAATCAGAAATAATTTTTCATATGATATGCAACATTATTTAGATTAATAAACCTGGTGTAATAGGGATCTGTATGTGCACATAATTTTGACCCATTTGTATAATAATTGTCTTACAAAGAACAGATATCTGATCACGAATACATTAAGCAATTACCAAGTTTTTGATTATGGGGAATTGAATTCAAAATTGATTTGACCGAACCTTAAAACAAGGAACTATATGTCACTGTTTAATTGATGAGCTATAAGATGGAAAATACTTGTAAGAATAAAAAGAAATAGATACATTTATTCTAAACCAATTTTGATGTTTTGTGTAAAATATGTATAAAATATAAAGGCGAATGATAATTTCTATCTTATTTTTCTGGTAAAGATGCGGACACAGGTTTATTTATTTTATTGACTTACAACAAAGTAACAATTCTGTATGTTGCTAAGCGCAGTAATATCCAAAAAGGGCGGATACTAAGAGATCTACAATTCAGTGAGTCGCCTCTGTTATACCGGCCTGCAGGTCGCTTATCAAATGAAAATACAGTGCCTGATCTTGTCTGACAACTTAAACTACAACATAGAGTCACTATAACGGACATAGTGTCTTTGTTGGTAGTAACCAATCGAAAGTGACGTCCTATCATTTCTTAGTATAATAATGTTAATGGTAGCAGGCAGAGTAATCAAAAATGAAATTTACAACGCACGCACCGTTCCCGAGCGCAAGTTAAGCCCTACTATAATTGGGCAAATAACCTTCGTGTAACTCTTTTTCTCCAAGCTTACGCAGAGGTAGTTCTCAGAACTTAAATTTATCATTATATTGTAGTTAAGTTCAACAATAACTTCATAGATTATATATGCATATCAAATGATCGTGAATTTTTGTCAAAGAATACTCAAACAAAGACTCTGTCAAGATCTGATTCTTTAATATTTATAATTTCTCATATAATTAGCATCGCATTTTTCTTTTAAAACTTTGGTTTTTTTAATTTCATGATCATTTACATATATATTAATATAATTATTTATGTGCAATTATCGTGCTGAAAAAAATTGCTTATATTCTTATAGGAAATTGAATGCCCTACAAAAAAAAGGTATCTTATATATATCTTACATATTATTTTTGAGAAAATCACGGACATTCATACATACATACTGGTCGAATACAGTACCTCCTTTTTTGAAGTCTGTTAAATATAAAATACAGCCCCATGTTACTCGCTGATATGTAGTTTTCTATAGCTGAAATAATTCTTGATATCGGTCAAGCATTTTTTGAGTTTATCCATTACAAACAACGAATCAAATCTCTTGTCCTTTTAATATAGTCTAACTTTTGCTCGCATTCATGTAAATTTCTCTTTTTTCTTGAGATTGTACCTATGTTCTTTTTTGTATCCCAGACAATGTATATGCAAAATTTCAAACAATCTCACTTTCATATAGGATTATTTAAAAACGAAAGTTGCCTATAAGACAAGTAACCATAACGTTATCCATAATTCGCAATGGATATCTAACAAAGAAACACGACCGGTGCCGTCTTGGTGAAGGGATTCTCGTACACATGTAGAGGGAACATAAGCCTGGCAATAATACGCGGTGGAAATTGTAAGGAAGGCATTAGGAAGCCCCGAGGTGCGGGCCTACATTATCCGATGGAATATTTGCTTTAAGTTAAAATCAAGGTTTGTGGGTCATCGCCATGTTTAGTGTGTTGCATTACAATCCTAATAGTATAAATGGGAATATGATTATTTGTTACGCTTTCACACATCTACTTCTTTTGTGCAACGGTCTGAAACTATAACTGTGTATTATTCATTGTTATTGAAAGGGTTTTAATAGTTATCGTCGAAATTCGACCGTTGTTCTTCTTTTTTTTTTGAAGTGAAAACTTCTTCAGTCGCATTGAGTGATTTTTTGTTAGTACAACTATTTATGGGTTCGCGTCACCCCATTGGTAACGACATGCTCGTGACAAACTAGCTACACGTAGTATAGCCGTCTATGTAGATGTAATATATGTATTTTGTATTGAGCTTGTGTAGCCCATCATAACTTTGATTAATTAATAAACTGTGTAAAATGTATGTAATAGATATATGTGTAAACCAGAGTAACGTTAATAACTTCAATTTATAAATAATGAAAATTGAATATTTCAGGATGTAATTCATTTAAAAATTAAAAAAGAACACAGCTATTCCATTGATTTCCGTTTTTACTTCTGTCGGCAGTCTATATGACTGCCTCGCCTTTTTTTAAATTTCATCGTTGGTGAGGTTATCTTTGCAAAATATATTGTTTTTAAATGTGAGCGTGTCCAAATACGTCATTATGCAAATAATTTCGATTTATGTATAGTTCAAGAAAATAGTTAATGTAAAATTGTTATAAGTATTAATTGTTTTTAAATCGACTAATATATGAAATCTATAGATAGAGTTAATAATTGTAAACAATTATTTAACGACAAAACAATTTGTATATGTAATTACTTGCCATGGACAGTGCCATGATTGTCATAATTCATGTCAAGTGAGCAATACTTTTTCTCTCTCGTCCGTACTTAACCATAATTAATGCATCCCTCTCATACGTCACATGTCGCTGAGGGTGCCCGGGAATTATACCTCGTCGAAACGCAACATATTTACTATTGTTATTTCATAAACCTATCTTGGTTCATTGAAATAAAGTTACATGTCCGTTGATAGCCTATGTTAATGCAATCAAATTCAATACAGTTCAATCCTATAACTATAGTTTTAAGGTCCTATATTGTCTGCGAAGACGATCTTGTCAGGTTTGATCTCTTTCTGAATTCTGTTCTCCTGGTACCGCGGAGCGTTTTGAAACGTGACGTATATTTTACCCCAGTGGATTCCGGGTGATTTTGAATAGTGTCAGCAATAAAAAAATTCAATGATATTTTTTTTCGTACAGATACTATGTTTACACTATTTAATTTAGTACAACCAATCCACCATTTTTAATAGCAAGATAAACTTAGAACTGACAGTGTCACCAAGAAATAAGTGTGAATATATATTTTTTAATGAAACCATGACAAATGATGTGTGTTGTATAAAGGAATATTGTTTTACTCCATTATTACGTAAAAATGTGTGAATATAAATTTTTTAATGAAACCATGACAAATGATGTGTGTTGAGTTATATAAAGGAATATTTTTTTCCTCCACTATCACGTAAAAATGTGCGAGTTAAATGAAGCAAGAATGATAATGCTTATGTGCCTGAGCATAATATATATATATATATATATATATATATATATATATATATATATATATATATATATATATATATATATATATATGTATATATATATCAAACGGTACAAAAGATAGGTTGGGAACTGTAATCAAACCTAAACACAATAGTAAAAGTCTGAAAGTGATTGGATTAGTCGAGTGATAAAATGACACAAAAATTCTTGATTTATAAAAACAGTCTAATTACTTAACTTGTCATTAATTTACAGGGTCCTCATTCAAAAATGGACAAGACGATCTGTTAACAGCAAAACGCTTCTTGTAAGAACCTGAAATTGGTGCATTTTTATATCAAATATGTATTCAAATTGAACTTTTAATGGATGAAACATATGAAGTGAAGCTATAAACGTGGTCATATGGTTTTGTGCATTTAGGAGAAAAAAAAATGATATATTCAACTAATTTGTTTGACGCGTTACGATGGTAAAAAGCTACGAAGTAACGCTACGTCCTGGTATCCTTGGTATTTGATTGAGTACCCTCAAGTGACGCAGGTGTTTATTGCCTTTCATAAAAAGTCTATTATTTCCGTAGTCCAATATTTATTTTGTACAGACAATTGTTATCAAATTAAAAATAATATATAAAATTACCAACAGTTTTAATTGTCATTCTGCATATAAAAATTGGCATAATTGTATCTACGTTGCTGCGATCCATACCGTTCTCTCGGTGTACCAGTTTGTTGATCAATCGGCTCTTACATTACAGTTATAAAAACTACACTCTTTTAGATACGAGTTATTTTGTTTCGCTCATTTATTTCCGGGCGCGTGCATCGCTTTCATAGGTATTGGATAGTGCTTCACGTAATTACGTACTTCGGCTTTCGGGTTGTATATTCGGCTACTGTCCTTTTTTATTCTTCTTGATTAATGCGGTGTTCGTGCGCGTACTGTAATCTGAATCGATGGTGCTAGACTTCCAGTAATTAATGAGAAAGCCTATGTAAAACTCCTTGAATTAAGGATGGAAATCGACAGTTGTGTTAACATCCATTATAGTGGAATATTTGAGCATATCGAGTTTTAAGATTACCCGATGTATATTTAGTAATCAAGTGGGGTGGTAAGTTATCTGTATTCAACTGAAACACTACGACTCTACACAAGAGGATAAATCTATCACTCTCTCTGTTGTCGCTTACTCTTTAGTTATGTTGCATTTCGGGATCTGAAAGTGCAAGCCAGAAGGCCGGATTAACAACGGATTATAGATTTTTCGGTGTTTGCCTTTGTTGCACTGTATTTACTTTAAGATACAGGGCATTTACTTTATCGTTTTCAGGTAAGGAAACCTCAAAGTTAATTTTTTATGACTCCATAAAATTTGAAGAGGATATGCTCTGATCTGGCAGTTATCGTTTGAACTGAATGTCCAATAGTTCATACATGCGACGGTGGACGACCAACTCAATTTTAAGCACGTGTATAAAAACAATCTTTACTATATAATTTCAAGGTTTCTTCAAATCGAAATTATATCATTCGGTGTATTCAACTGAATTGTGAGTTGGTGTTTCAAGCACTAGCTCTCTGTGTTGCTTCACGTTGTATTTTTATATTCTTCAATGATATGCGATAATAAGATTAGACGTAATCATTCAAACTCTCGAAATAAAAATATGCATTACGATTTTATTACATTTGTAAATTTTCTATACGTATATACGAAATACGTTATCTCAGTAAAGGTACTGGCTCTCAAATGAAGCTGCCGGTACACTTCTATTATAGGTGTTAGGCTAAATGAATTTTGATAATAGTTTTATAAATTATACTAGAATTTAACCACAATGTTTTTATTTTTTCTCTTCAAGAAGAACTTAGGCACATTGCAGAATTCAAGCCAAATTAAAAAACTGAGCACCGAGCCATCGGCTATTCATTAAACACGTAAAAAATAAAATATGGTATACTTGTTTCCTTTTGATCAGTGAAGGTGTTACTTTGTGAAAATTAATTATTAAATATTAGGGCGGACGTTACTTTGCACTTAGTGAGATGTGACGGCAGCTAATCAATTCCACGTAGAAGTGTAATATTTGTTTCTATCACGGCTTCCAAATTTATGTTGTATCAAACGAGGCTCCAGTTTTCCATTGTACTTCAACCACCATACATGTAGGAGAATATTTTTGTAGCTTGTTTGTTTGCATCGTGTCTTAGGAGCGGCAAGTTCTTCAACTTACTATCTTTCACATTCATATTTACATTCTATACTATATATTAACTGAACGCGATTTCATCCGAACTATTTTACACGATAAAGCTTAATAAAAATATACAAGTTATTATTGGAATAACAAATGAGTATGAAAGTTTTTCTGCGCCTTTATCGGAATTACTTTTGAATTATTATTTAGCGCGACAAGTAGTTGAAGCTCGTCACGTAAGTATGGGATTAGTATTAGTGATACCTGGTGCTGAATTATAGTAGTACAGTATAAAAATCTCCATAAAAACATTTATCAACTTTCACGATGACTGGTAATAGCAACGTCTTTGTCTCACATTTCCTACGCAACAGGTCGGAAAATAGTTATATGACTATAGAGAAAAAGGGATAACTATGTTACAAACCAAAAGAGATAAATGTACGCTATAGAATAAAAAAATAAGGGCCACGAAGCCAGTAACAAAGTCGTGTGAGGTGTTAAATTACAACAGGAAACTTTATTTAGTAATAAATAAATTTAGGACATCGTTAAAAAGGTTTTACTACTGTCACGTGTGCTAAGTTGTTTTCTTGTATTTCCAGCTGTAATTAAATTTTAGTCTAAGTACTTTTTAGTCTAACTTTAACAAAGATCGTAACAGAAGCCGCAAGCTGCGGCTAGTTATTCAATAAATCTGTAAAAGTGCCGCTAAAGCATCTGAAATACTACTCTTCTTTTATTGTCAATAGAAATCGAGATTTTGTCGAGATTAATAGAATGAGAGACATTAAAGTAATTTTATGTCTTCTTTAAAATGCCCAATACTTTGTTCTCGAGGTAAATCTACACATCGTACTGAAAAGATTGACAACAATAGACAATCGCCTACAAACGAGGTATATTTCAATATTAATAAAATCACTTGATGAATGTATGTAAGTTCATCACTCAGAACAGCTGGATATTCTCGGCTCAATACTCTTTATGTTATGTTTGTAATTGTCAGGACAAGGTTTGAGTGAAAGAAAATGTTTGAAAAATCGCACGGACAAGTGACGATTTTGGGTGAAAATATCTCCATACAAAAAAGTGAGCGAGACAGAAGATTTTATTTCATTAAATTGTTGTAGCGTAAAGAGAAGATCTGTTCTTTGGTACACCCGTGCGTTTCAATGTTAATATCAAGTTATTTAATAGAGTACAATTAATCAACAGTTAAATTAAGATTATCATTCCTGTAAGCATTATAGGGCCGCTTGTACCATCTTTTTTTTTTTTTTTATTAACGTGGGGAAATCTCTTATGGATACCCACTCTCCCCCCGTCCTCTTATGTCCGACTCGCACGGACTAAAACCCCACGGTGTACCGGCCGCCGCTTTTGGTTGGGGCGGCATGGGACCGTGCTGTGGCTATCACCATGCCGCCCCAGCGGTCAGCCCGGCGGAATGTGGCCGCTGGGCTCCGTCCTTATAAAGAGGTAGACTGGGTACACCACCAGCTACCTCCCCTCGTCAGCCGGACCTTGTGCAATGAGGAGATGGGCCCCCCGACCCATCCCCTCAGGTCTAGCTACGGAGGTGGGAGGAGGCGGATAAAGTGCCGCCTCCTTCCACCGGCCCTCCTTTGGCGGAGAGGGTCACTGAGAGGGTCCGCCTTTCGGGCCCTCTCCGCCGCCTCCTTCTGCGAGATGACCTCCTCGCAGAAGGAGGCCATTGCAGTCCACGCATCTTCGCTGCCGAGCATGGCCGTAACCACGCTCGGCAGCGATAAATTATTACCTACCGCCGCAGTCAGAGTGCGGCGCTGCCCCTCCCACGCAGCACACTCAGACAGAGTGTGCTGTGCGGTATCTTCCTCCGCGCCGCACTCGTAACATGCAGCAGTGGGCTCCCTGCGAGCGATCTGGTGCAGGTTCCAGCCAAAGCAACCATGGTCAGTGAGCACCTGCACCAGACGGAACGTCAGGGGAGCCCCACTCCCTATTTAGCCATTCCCGCAGGATCGGACGGACGGCGTCAACGGTATATTTCCCATATCGCGCGTCCGCCAGGTCCTGCCTCCACCTCCCCATCGCCACCTCCCTGCTATCTTGCCTCCTAATTTCAATCTCCCTGGGAGCCGGAGGCTCCCCCAAACACTTCCTTGCCGCCGTGAAATCATACACGGCGACAAGCACCCTCGCCTCCAGCTCCCAGGGCAGGAATGCCGGCAAGCGCGAAGGCCGCCGACGAGGACACAGTGCGGTATCCTCGTATCACCCTCAGTGCCATGATGCGCTGCGCGGCACGCAGTGCGCGCACGTTGGTGGCACCGAGGGCGTCGGCCCACACTGGTGCCCCGTAAACGGCCATCGCCCTCACGACCCCCATGTAGAGTCTGCGGCAGCCGGCGCTCGGCCCCTCTATATTAGGCAGCAATCGGCCAAGCGCCTCTGCCGCCCCAGAAATCCCCTCGAACCGCCAACGCCCGTCCAGGGTGAGGCCCAAATACTTCATCTGGGTCCCCACCCTGATGCGGGCGCCCTCCACAATTATATGGGCCCCAGGTGGTGGCCCTCGCCGAGGCCCATGGAACAAGATGGCCTCGGTCTTATCGAGGGCCACCTCGAGGCCCAAACGCCGGATGCGTCCGACCACGACGGTTGTGGCCGCCGTGACCAGACGCACCAACCCCTTCCAATCTCCCCCCCTCTCCTGGGCTACGACTAGGGTGTCGTCCGCGTAACAAATGAGGCGCGCTCCAGATGGGAGCGCGCCGCGGAGCACCCAGTCGTAACCCATGTTCCACAGGAGTGGACCCAGCGCCGACCCCTGTGGAACTCCCCGCCTGGTTGTCCGCCGGACCATCCTTCCATCGCCGTCGACGTAGGCGATCTCCCTATCCTCGAGGTACGCCTCCAACAGCTGCCTCAGGTACGGGGGCATCCCGAAATACCGGAGCGCCTCCCGTATGACTCCGTGCGGCAGACTGTTGAAGGCGTTGGCGATGTCAAGGAACACCGCCACAACCCTCTCTCCACGGGAGATCGGCCTCAGTCGACAACGACTTTAAGAGGCACAGGGCGTCCACAGTGGAACGCCTCTGTGCGTCAACTCCCTCCAGGTGCTGGACGACCCGGGAAGCAACGATCCTCTCCAACGCCTTCCCGGCGTCGTCCAACAACACTAAAGGCCGAAACGCGGACGCGCAGTCCGGAGGGCGGCCTTCCTTTCGCAGCAGGTACAGCCGCCCCTGCTTCCAGGGTTTCGGGAACTGTCCGACCGACAGGCACTAGTCGTACAGCCCCCGAAGCCACCCCCCGAGATGGCCCAGCGCCAGGCTGAGCACCCGACCCGGGACCCCGTCTGGGCTGGGCGCTGTCCGTCTGTTGCGGAGGCGCTGTGCTACCCTCCCCATTTCCTCCTCCGTTACTGATGGAGGGTTGAAAACAAAGCACACACAAATGTGTACGCCTCTTCAAAAATTAACTCCCAGACTTTAGGGAGTTACGTCAAAATAGACGATGCTACCATCTGTCTTAATTATGTTTAACTTTTATTGCAATAAAATGTTTTGTTTAAATCAAACAAGCGTTTTGTACCCACAATTTTAAGACGCTAAATACGTTTACCGATCTGTCAAAATTAAATGCTCTGTGAACACCGTTTAGCACGACTAAACGCGTTTAGTAAACTGTCGTGGAGTGTATTATATAATTCTGTGCCGCATTTTTTCGAAATAAAAATGAGTTTTTCTGATTAATTCTCCGATGATGACAAAGAATTCATTGAATTTCTGAACAGACCTATGCAACAAATTTTTGAACGAAACAATGTATTGGAAAGTCTTCCATACGATAAATTTATAAGAAGATTTCGTCTTAGCAAGTGCAGTGTTATATATTTATTACCTCAAATAGCATCATAATTAATAAGCAACACAGACAGGTATTTACAGGTGTTTTAATCAGTTCCGTAATTACATATTTATAAAACAAGCACTAACACACTATTTACTTGTTTTAGAAACAATGCAGTCTCACCAATGAATCAGTTATTATGTACGTTACAATACACAAATCCAACCCAACAAACAATTTAAGCCTTAACAAATCACAATAACAATTAACACAATATTATTCTCAGTAGGTATGTAAATAACACGTTAGTTTATTACAAACATGCGCACGCGAAAACTACATGTCAAAGTATAACGCGGTAAAATAATGAACGTTTCGTTTACGCATCCCTTTTGGACATTGTACATAAGTTTTCTCTGAATTGAAGGTTAAATACAACTCCAGCGGGACACGAAACGTTATCGACTACTTTGCCAATAGGATAAACACATTTAGCTAATTTGAAAGTTTAAACAGTTGGTACAAGACAACGCTAAACACATTTAAACTAAAATCGCTTAGAGCATTAAAACGTTTAGTTAAACGGTTTTTTTATATTTTTAATGGTATTTGGTACAAGCCGCCCTAAGTATCATTTGATATAACTTAATTGCCTTGGATAGTAATTTTATGTTATTAATTTCACTATAACTCGTCGATAGATGGTACTACAACACATCAACTTCTGCACTGTTAAACAGATAGCATGACAATTGGTAAGAGTATTCTGAAACAGAATACTTTTCCCTATATTTAAAAATACAGTGCAGTTAGGTATATAAACATACACCTAAATACAAAACACAACGACAAATGTGATCCTAACTAATATTACAAATACTAATGTGAGTCTTTTTGTTTGTTACGCTTTCACTGAAAATAAAAATACCTGTTCCTGAGGGATAGGTCAAATTTACATTATCGCGAGCGAAGCCACAAGCAAAAGCTAGCAGTTTTATGATTATATCCTATTAGTATTATACCCGAAAAAAATTGTGAGGACGGATGAATGTTTCTTCCTCTTTTACAGAAAAAATAACTGAACAGATTTTGTTGAGGCTTTAACAGTAATATTGCTTTCTACATCGAAATAACATACTCTATAAGCTATAAAAGATATTATTTATATTAGCCAAAATATAAGAACAAGTGTCAAATAAGTGGGAAAATATCCTGTCATCCAAGCGCTATTTCAGCGTGCGACGCATAAACCGTTAGAGTTCCTCCGAAGATAATTGGACAAACCTATTCCTTTCTATATTTTCCCTCCACATAAAATACCTGCGTAAAATAAAACGCACGACCGAATAATTCACGCGGCATTAGCGACACCTGTCAAACAAAACTGCCGCGCTTAAAAATAAGGTTTGTATCACGGCGCGAGCGCTCTTTAAAATTTATGAAAAACTGTAGCTAAACTTTGCGATTAAAGACAGTAAAGTGAATCAAGACAGGCGATGATCTAGTAAGTCCAAGTATCCTGTTATCCCTTGTCCTTGTAAGCTTAAAAAACAATGTTTGGTGTCCTATGAACTTACATTATAAATGTGAAAGTGCGATTGCTTATTATCTTGGCAGTCTCGTTCGAGCAGCGGTCGAGTGCACACGTGCGCTCGCTCGCAGCTCTGACGGTCCGTTCGGTTCGCCGCGCTCAGGCTATCTTCGGTCATTTCCGGCTCGCCGCGCTCGCCTACCTGCGCACCAGATGTTGGCATTCCAACGATTTCGTCGCTGCCCGACCCGCATTTTTGCCGAGTGAGTCATCGCCGGTGCTATTGTGTTCGAGCTTGTGAAATTCGAAGAAAGAAAACATCTGCTGCGAAACCGCACTTTAGTGTGTTTACTCGGCTATTGTCAATCAACACGCTCTTTTCAGAGCGACGGTGCACCTCTGTCAGTGTACCATTTAAACCGCACTTTTCGGTGCGAAGCCGTGCACACTGTTTGCAGTGCGTCGAGTCAGCCGTGCTACGCGTCGTGCTGCGTGCTGCGCTTCGAGAGTCGTGCAGTGCGTCGTGTGCCGTGCAGAGCGTCGTTCTTCGCGCCGCGCCGTGTGCAGATACGAAGAGAGAAGATTTCGCGTCGCGTCTCCCTTTGGCCCGGACACGGATTGTCCATTAGATTTGAATTAGGCGCACCTGCCCCTCAGGCAGGGAGGTTAGTCATGTCCACCCCCGCACCCCCGTGGCCCCTTCAGGCCCCTAAGGCCCTAGACGATATCGCCTAAATCGAAGATCTTATTCGGTTCCATATGTTCGCGTGTCAGGAAAACCCTTTGCTAGTCTCCGAGTTCGATAGACTCAAACGCACTTTCGCGCGCAAATTAGGCGGTACTAAAGTCCCTGCGTTGTTTCGCGATGACCCGTTCGCGCCTATTTCCGACTGCGATTCCGACGATTTTTCCGAGTCCGACATGGAGCTCGTCGCTCATCACGCGGCCGCGCCCGCGCCCGCGACCTTGTCCGCCGATAAAGACGGCTTTACAACCGTTACGCGCCGCAGTAAACGTCCACGCGCCGCGAATCCGTCCGACAGCGACTCGGCTGCGGGACTTTCCGTCCCAAAGCAGTCCAATGTAGGTGGCGCTTGGGTGCCCCGAGCCTCTCCCGCGCCCTCTGCCTCGAATTCGGCTAAAGCTCCGGCTGCTGAAACCCTCGGTCGCGGCTAAGAAGCCACGCCCACCGCTCTCCGTCACCTTCCGTGACAAAGCCCGTTGGGTGGAGATCTTGGACGACCTTAAGTCGAAAGAGATTCTCTACAAGTCCGCCGTCAACACTGTTGCCGGCACTTCTATCAGAGTATCGACCCCCGATGAGCATCGCAAGCTCACCAGGTACTTCCGGAAGCGAAAACTCCCTTTCTTCACTTACGCTCTCGAGGAAGAGCACCTCCTTCGTGCCGTCATTCGTGGAGTTCCTTCAGAACTCTCTGAATACGACATCTCCAATTGCCTGAACGGTCAGGACTTCCCAGTCCGGAGCGTACAGCGCATGTACCACCCCCGTACGAAGGCCCCCTTCAACTTGGTGATGGTCACACTGGACCGTACCTTGGAAGGACAAGGCCATTTTCAGATTCAACTCTGTGTGCGGCCTGTCCCCAGTCTACGTAGAGCCTCCTCGTAAATCCCAGGTACGCTCGCAGTGTCACAACTGCCAGGTGTACGGTCATTCCGCCCGGCACTGCCACCTGCGTCCCATGTGTGTTAAGTGTCTCGGGGATCACTCCACTAGGGAATGCACCCGCACTCCTGAGTCCACCGAGCCTCCGAGCTGCGTCCTCTGCGAGCAAACGGGTCACACCGCGAACTATCGCGGGTGTCCCCGCGCGCCTCGCACGACCCGTCCTCGCCGCGGCGGACGTGCGACCCGATCCAGGGCGCACGGCCCGCCGTCTTGGACGCAACGACCTCCGCCTCCGCTCATACAAAGCTAGAAGGCTTTCCCTGACCTGCCGGGCACCTCCAGTGCACCGGCAGCATCCGCTCCTGCGCCGAGCGCGCTCTCTTGGCGCGTAAGGCCTTCCCCGCCAGCTCCCTCGGCTCCTAAAGCCAAGCCCCAGCCTCAGAAGGCTCAGTCCACTCCTGCGCCTCATACCGCGTCTTCAGTATCGACTGGATAGCTCGACTTCTGTTAGTACACGATGTACAAGAAATACTCGCGTTCAACGCGCTCGTTAATAGTACGTCTGAGCTCGGGCTCTTAAACGCGATCTCAGCTTTCCCGGCCGTTGCGACTACGTTACAACGACTAACTCGCGCCGCGCATAAATAAATTCGCGTTAATCAAAATATCAGTTCGAACCCGCGTGTTCATATACAATAGGTCGATACATTAGGAACTCGTACGTAATTGTATAGTTAAGTAGGCACCGTGCCATTGTTCTTTATTTTTTTTGCTCGATGTCCTCTTAAAAGATGCGTGTTTGCGCCCACGCCCGCGACTCTCTCTGCTCACGCCTCCGTGAGCGGGGGGTGAATATACGATCCCGCACACTCGTCGGGATTTTTCTTGTAACAACTCGAGCCTAGGTTTGTCCCTCGGTGTGGAGCCCTCGAGTATGTTACTCGCGCGAATACAATGATTCACACTTGTTTTTCATTTACACGATCACCCCACACACATGCACACCTAGGCACACAGTGGTGGGCTGTTTTTTTTGCCCTTTTTGGACTGAAATAGGTAACTCAACACAGTAGTCAGATACCAGATACACATACATTCGTGAAACATGCATGTTCACACATGCATTTTTCACGAATTCATATATGTGTATGAAATGGATAGATAGCTTAGCTAGCTTAGTTAGGTCGAGAAATTAAATTCCTAATAAATAAATTCCTTAGTAGTCCGGTGAAACTGTGAAGGTCTTATTGGCTGGCAGTGTAGGTCAGTTCGAAAAAAAAAATCTTTTCATGTCTTATATACTCATCCGATCATCATGTAATATTGCAAGCATGTTCTCCGGGATACATAAAAGAGTAAATGTAGGTTGCCTTTCATACATGAATAATGTACTGTTCCTAAGTGTGAAGCCGCGAGCAAAAGCTACTAGTTTATAAAGATACAAATGCGGACGATGTCCCGGGTGATAACGCTAAGAAATTGTATGTAATTTATTCACTAATATTAAATACACCACATCAGTTATAGTTAGATTTAGATCTGTTAAATCTGACGTTACCTTATATCGCTTAAACTGAAATAAAAAGTTCTATGAATGGGCAAGCTAATGCATTTTTCTCCTACGTCACAAGTCAACAATGTAAACGTAAGTGAAACGACACGTTAGTGCTTTTTAAAAGCGATTAAAGCCCACCAAAAGGGTGTTAGGGCGAGCTGACGTCATCTAGTAAAGGAAGCCACACTCGAAATTTGCATTAGACGATATCGTTTCGATGAGTCAGTTCGAAAATAACAACGGCTTCTATACCATATTAGACACGTTGGCGCTTCTTAAAAAATTGAGCATCGATGGAATAGGTTACAGTTTAAAGTTATTCGTATTGTTACTTATAAGCAAGCCACAAGATAATTACACACTGCTTATCTTAACAATAAACCTTTTTTGTTTTTTCTACTAAACCGATCATTATAAAATTTGTCAGGGGTACAGAAAACGACAAACACACACACAAATACACAAATAGTAATTTTCCAATTACAATTTTATTATTTTTACTTAACCTGTTTCCTTTTACCTGTGTTTGCTTAAGTTACTTTTACCAATTACTGCTTAGATCTCATTGGAAAGCGTAAATATATGCCGGATAAAACTTCGAAAAGTCCTCTATCTCCGAATAAAAGTCCCGTCAGAATCGTTTTAGCTGTATCGGAGACGTGTTCGGTGACATAATAGATAATTCTATTTTATTTATATGTCTGTCAATATATCCATTTATTTAACCTATAACGATCATATTTTGTAAGAGTTTTTATCCCAAGCTTGTCTAATAAATAGTTAGCACAGTTGTTTGGAACATGTGCTTGTAAAATTGATTTGATGTACAGTATGTTAACTGTGGTATTTTTCATTATAGTAATAGTAATGCCAACCGGTTTTAGCCTGATAGTTCACCACAGGTTATATAAACATTTCTTTTTTATATAGTGGCACTATTTCCTATCAAATAGACTTAGAAAATCGAGATTGGACAGATTTCATTGCATAGTGGTTGTACGCTCAAATATTGTGCTGAGTGGTTGCAGGTCCTTGTGTGGGCTGAATATTCGTATAATGGCTATGGTTATTAGTTCTATGTAGGATAGTTAAATATTTAATTGTATATATATTTTCCCAGATTTATTGCTATAATATAACAAAATTATCTCATAAAAGTTATTATTCTATTCAATAGAAAATATGGTTTCATATTAGGTGTAAATAGTAACATACTACATTTTGCTCGCGTTTTTGCTTGCGTTAATGTAGACTTGACCTCGGAGACACTATTGTTTTTCTAGATGAAAAGTACTTTGTGACCTTGTCTGCACTACTGACCACGTGTATACAAAATGGCATGAACATTAGGAGTCCGCTACATAATTTTCGTGGATATTATAAACGTTAACTTACTTCTGTTTAATTTTATAGTAACTACTTAGCTCTATTGAAAAATCACAATACTCTTAAAAATCTCCTTGTAAAAGTATTGCCAAAAGAGATTAACTCGGACAAACAAAATAAACTTCAAATTTTATTTATATATATTGGTGCTGAATGTCATTATAGTAGTAACACGGCCAAAAATACAAAACTCATAAATATTTTTATAAGACTTTTGATGTTGACATTTTTCATGTATTATTTTCTTTTAAACCCCAATTAACGAAACATATGTCTTAATAAAAGTATCTACTGAGTACTGAGTATACTCAACTCACCTTATAAATATCTATAAATACAAAATAATTGAGGTAACGGAATCGTCGTATTTTTTTAAATGTGGGGAAAATTAAAAATAGCGACGTTGTTCTCTCACGTGAAATAATCATACGAAAGAAAACCCAATAGAATAGAGATTGTATGTGTAACACATCGCGTCGCGTCGGTCGCACGCCTCCATTGTGACCTGCAGCTTTTCCCGCGGTAGCCGACACGTGCCGCGCCGTGATATAACGCTGTAAAGCGCTTCCAACGAAAACTTCAAACGGGCTGTTTGGAAGTGTTATCTTTGCTTGTGTTGGTTTATATATATTTTAAGTGACGTACGACAAAGAACTGGGAATGGATTCGAGTGTGACATATCAGTTTGGCGGTAAACTCTGCCCGGAGACACATTTGACGGATGAGCTTCCCGCCCTTTCTATACAGGTGCGTCCAAGCTGATATTTTACAATTAATTATACAGTTTATATTTAAAAACGGTGTACACATACATATAAATAAAGTTGAAATGGCTACTGTTTTTCTGGGTTAAATTCCGAAACGGCGGAACCAATTTTGATGAGACATTTTGTTGGTAGATAGATAAGTTTTCAGTTTTTCGTTCAGATTTTATTTATATGGGCTATTCAGCAATGAAAAATAGACAGAAGTGATTTAAAATTAATAAAACAGCTATATGGATTAAACATTAAAGGGAAATAAAAGATATGTAGCCCAAAATTGAAATGAAATGCGTTTTTCATAAACCACAAAATGATTCCTACCAGAACATGTGGACTTCAGCTACTTTCAAGTGAATTAATAATATGATAGAGACGCAGGCTAAGATTTTTTTTGTAAACACTAATTTTAACATATTGCATCTTGCACTTACATTTACTAGTTGGTATTTTTATTTTTGGCAACCAATCTTCGAGTAGATTATTATTGTCATTGTCGAATAGGTAATGATATTACAACTTTCTTGCGATCATTTCAATGAACTTTCCTGGGAGTATTTGTGGCAAGTCAAAATCCATGCTCCGTGGCATTATTTCCCATCCACTTCACCTGTGCACAATAACCAAAGTATATTACGTAAAACGCCACTAAAATTACAAAATGTAGAGCCAAATAACACAAGATTATGAATAAAATATAAAATCTACCACATACCAAGATCCCGCCAAATACTCGCTGGTTCGTATTATTTTTTCTTTTATATATTAAACCATAGACAAGACTCTATTTGTTTTATGATAAAAATTTACTAATTTTTTGACAATTTCTGCGTTTTATCCAACCAAAGGACGATTTCCCACGTTAAAAGCAAATTATAAATAAATCCTCATGTTAAATGACTACGCTTTGTGGGTTCGTGTCATAAAACAAAATAAACTGCTCCGTCCCAGTTACGCAGAAGACTTATCGGACGACTAAAATAATTAATACAAACATCAAAGACAAAGAAAACTCTATTTGTTCTGTTATTGATTTTAACTAATGGCTTTGAGAAATAATTTTGACGTGTAAAATGGCGTGAACGTTTTTAATTTTTTTTTCCACTAACAACGCCAAAAGTGCGTCAGATATGATACGTGCGTGCGGCAGAGCGCATGTGGCCATTGTTTGTACAAAGCAAGTGAATCTATTTTAGTTAGGACTTTTAGTAGTATATGTCATATTCAAATGCTATAGTGATCAATTGACCTTCTGCTGTGAACTATGGAGTTATGGCTGCGTTCCAGCTTGGTATCAAAAAGTGCGCACGTTCGAATTCAAGTAAGTTTTAACTTAGATTTATATTTTTACTTATGTCGTAGTAAATAAAATGGCCAAGTGTGAGTCAGACTTGTTCACTGAGGGTTCCGTTGGACCCTATAAAATGTTTGTGTTGTAGTTATGTAACAAAAAAGTGTTTTTTTATCATTTAGTTTGGGGTTACTAATACGAATCCGAATGTCACGTTCTTGGGTTTTATTATTTACATTCATTTACAGTTTGTCTTATAATCGAAATACGTACGGAGTTTTGTTACTATTTTTTACGATAGAGCAAATCATATATATAAAATAATAATAGTAAAATCATTTTTCTGGTATGGGATCTCTTTTTTATTTATTTATTAATATTTGTTGAAAAAGACTCTGTAATAACGGTAGCGTAAAAGAATGGAATAATCAAATCAGCCTTTCATTCAAAATCATTCACTCAATAATGTTAAAAATTATATGTCGATCTGGATTTCGTCCTTTTGAAACTCAAAAATATTTCTAATGACTTTATTAAAGTACTTGATGTTAATTTACGAAAATACTTGTAAGTTATGTAATATAATAATAATTTTCAAGGAAAGTTAATTTACATAAAAAATGAACAAAATATTTAAGAATCCTTTGTGATCGGTGTAAAAAATGTACATTAACGCAGCAAGAATCCACAGTTACTAAAGCGTTTGAATCCGTACCTTTCTACTTTTATCATCATCATCTCACACAACTAACATCCACTGCTGGACATAGGCCTCATCAAGCTTCCTCTACAGTGTGCGATTCTGTGCCGTCATAATGAACGGTTCCCTGCAACCTTTACAATGTCATCCGTCTATCTGGTGGAAGGCCGTCCCATGCTTCGTTTTCCGGTACCTGGTCGCCACTGTAGACTTTTTTTGCTCCATTAGCTATCACTCCTTCGAGCTATGTGCCATGCCCTTTGCTACTTCAGCTGTGCTATTTGGTGAGCTATGTCGGCAATTTTAGTTTTCCTACTGGATCTCCTCATTTCTAGTTCGATTACGTAGAGAAATCCCAAGCATAGCTCTTTCCATCGCTCGTGGGGCGACCTTGGGGTTTCTTATGAGGCCCATAATCAGCGGCCATGTTTCTTCATCTTGAAACATTCGAGATATTAAGGAGGAGAAAACAGTGCTTGGTTTTCCGAACGCTGTCCAGTCTAGCCGGATTCGGCGATTAATCTCTTTCTAGGAATTGGATGTATCTAGTAGGACAGTTTGGCCTAAGTATACGTACATACTCGATTACAACAACAGTGAGTGAGACGGTTGATATTATTTTGAAATTCTACATTAACACGAACGAAGCCGCGGGCTAAAGCTAGTATATAATATTCATAGGATTAAAAGATTTACAGGAAGAGCCAATTACATACATTGATTTCTATAAATCTCTTCTTTATTAATACGTGCGAACTTTTGACAAAACACTAGCAAAGTTCGTTTTCTGTAATATAAGTATGACTATGTCTCCAATGAGGAACTCCACAGTACAATGCCGTAAAAAATTACCATACTATTTTAACCCTTAAATGCATAGTATGTCAAAAATGAAACATTTTCTCTAACTGATAAATAAAGTATCTAAAGTAGTAAATAAAGTAACTGTAGTGAAAATTTTACATTTGGGTCTATGCCATAGTCTCTCAAGACATTTAAACGAATTAAAAAACAAACAAATAAATAAATTACATAAACCCGCTTGTTTCTTAATATGACGCTTAGATTGACGAATTCTCTGTACTGTATGGTGTATCATTTTGCAAAAACTTCACTTTTTCAACAAAAGAGAATGAATAACCCTAGCTACAAACAATATTATCTTATTTTTTTCTAAACCTGTATAGTGAATATTCTACATACAATATATTTTTTGTATAAAAATTAAGAAAACGTTTAATAGTTAAGTAGACAAATTGAAAAATGTTATAGTAGCCATTGTGTCAGCAGTTGACAGGATTCTTTCTATACGTAACTTAATTTATTCAAATATTTGGTTACATGAAATCAGACTAGCGTCTAATATTAAGACGGCTTTATTAAACATTTCCGCTTTACTAACGCTTCTTTAAGCTATCATATTATTTACGTCGATACTAGCGTATCTGATACGTAGACTTTGATACGTAGTCCGATTCGCACGGACTAAAACCCCACGGTGTAGTGGCCGCCGCTTTTGGTTGGGGCGGAATGGGATCGTACTGTGGCTATCACCATGCCGCCCCAGCGGTCAGCCCGGCGGAATGTGGCCGCCGGGCTTCGTCCTTATTGGGAGGTACACTGGGTACACCACCAGCTACCTCCCCTCGTCAGCCGAACCTTGTGCAATGAGGAGATGGCCCCCCCGACCCATCCCCTCAGGTCCAGCTACGGAGGTGGGAGGAGGCGCACAAAGCGCCGCCTCCTTCCACCGGTCCTCCATAGACGGAGAGGGCCGCTGAGAGGGTCCAACTCTCGGGCCCTCTCCACCGCCTCCTTCTGCGAGATGACCTCCTCGCAGAAAGAGGCCATTGCAGTCCACGCATCTTCGCTGCCGAGCATGGCCGTAACCACGCTCGGCAGCGATAAATTATTACCTACCGCCGCAGTCAGAGTGCGGCGCTTGCTCTCCCCCGCAGCACTTAATGCAAGCTAAGCTAGCCATACGTATAAGCGTTGTGTGCCTAATAAGCGAGTACATGTATTTTGAATTTGTCAATTTGGCTACTAAAGCTAAATGACAATTTTGCTCTATTCCGGGGGATTGGACCTAGGATTGAGACACTGTTAAAGATGAGTCGAGGCGAGTGTATGGGAGCGAAATTGATCGCCAGACTTCACAAAGTAATTGTGTTTTCATTATATATGTTATATAGAACGCAGATGTAACGTTGGTTGGAAAATTATAAAATGTGTCTACTTATGTACAAACATGGGAAGTTATACGTATTTTAATGGTGTGGATATAAAAATAATATTCTTGTATACTTTAACCGTTTTAAACCGATCCAAACATCCGAACGACGAAAGTAAATACCATAAATAAAAAGTTGATTAAATAAAATAAACAAATAATATAAAACAAAATTTATGCTTAAAAGAAAACGCGTATGTAATATTTCCAAGGAATATTTATGAACTAAATTAATGGTCTTTGTATGACGAGCGCGACTTTCATTTCAAGTTAAGAATTCAACTCTCGACGATTTTTTATAATGAGCATAAAAAGAGTATAACTTAATTTTTTTAGATATTACAATAGCACCACGTACTGGGTCTTACTATAGGTACGAACCATTCAGGTAACACTATAAGTACAGAAAGAGACCACCAACATCGATAATGCCGTTTATGAAGGCAAGAATTACAAACGCACGCACACCAGCAAATTATATATAAAGATTATTACTAGCTATGCGTACAGTTCTGCTCGGATTGTTATGCAATAGTTTTTATTTTCCACTCTTTATTGTACTTTTAGCCATATTTTATGACTTCTAAAATGTTGGTGATAAGTCATACGATTTATTAATTTTGAAATGACATAAAAACTTCACACCATTAAAATTGATTAAGAATTAAATTTTGAATTCATTACTCGATTTTTATATTCTAGAATAGTCTAAAAGATTGATTATCTTGTGCTCGTTGCTTTGCTCGAATTAATGTAGATTTGATCTACCCCTTCAGAATAGTACATTTTTTGTATACACAGTTGTTTTTTTTTGTATGTCACAGACAACGTATATGCAAAATTTCTTGTTGGTCGCTTGATTAGTTGAGGCGTAAAAGCGTAATAAACAAACAAACCCACTTTAGCTTTTATAATAGTATATATTTAGTATTAACGATATACATTTGCAGAGGTGTACCGTATAATGCTAGTATTGAAAGAAGGGAGTGCCTGTAAGTTAAATTAAAAAGGGAGTTTATAACCCGCGTGGTGCGACAGTTCATTACAGCAATCAGCACGATATCTATATGCCTTCTCATATATTTGTGATTTTTGATATACTCGTATATAAGATAATAACCGCCCGCATCTTTGTAAGTTTTAATTATAAGGCCGTCCAGTAATCAAAATTTGATCGCGATTCATTATTCTTTTATGTTTGAACGTTATTAAATTTGTGAGTATTGTCAAAGAGCGAAACTTCTAATAATCAATACGAATTTTATTACTTCAACTGTGAGTCTATAGAAATACGTCATCATGCATTAAGGGTTTGGATACCCTCCAACAGTATGTCATAGAACCACATTGTCGACGTGGTTTGATTGGACGACCACATCGTTTATCATCAAAATTACTTATATAAAGTGTTAGTTATTTGTTTTAATTACGCGTTGGATACACTTTTACTTTTTCATCGGATTTAGGTTAGCATACGATCCAGTTCACAATCGTGGAGTTGTTTACGCGGTGTTCACATTAGGCTAAACTGAAGGGCGTTAGGGTCGGCAAGCATTTGCGGTTGTTCAGTTCGAATCCATGAAACTGGATGGTGATATAAAAATATCTTTAAAACTTTAGCACGAGCGAAGTGTATATAGAGGTTTTTTATTATTACTACGAAACTGGAATCCACTTAGGGGTATAATAATATTCATATAGGAACTTTAAACAATTTAAAACGCAAATTTTTTGGACGCAGACATCCCGTTTATATTATCGTATATACTTATATATGTGTTTGAGAAAAACAAAAACGAGAAACAAAAAACGACGTACTTAAGGAGAAAAACTAAAAATAATAAAATTAATAAAAGTTTTATTTTTACTAAATTCGTACAAATAGTTTGTAAAAGATTTTACGATAATAGTTTTGCAACTGTGCTTCTTAATGATATATAATGATTTGCAAATCATAACGGTTGAAGTACTTAAAGTACTCTGCTGCCTTTCCTTCAAGTGACTTCTTAGGGGTCTTTCACTAAAGAAAGGCTTAAGGTCACTCAAAAGTCAATGCTGTGCTTAATGTCTCTTTGCAGTATCGAATCTGAAGTAAGGAAATGCATAGAGGAAACAAAGTCATTGACATAACTCTTTTTTTTTTCGAACTGACCTAAACTGTGTTCTCCTGACAAGGCCTCTGCAGTTTCACCGGACTACTAAGGGGAGCACTTAAGGCACTTACCCGATAAATTGACATAGCCTTTCGAAATACTAACACTTAAGCTATAGTGGGCGGGTACATTACTTGTAAAATGCATGACAGCTGGGGCCGAATATTTCGTGTATAACGATCTCGTTTTCAATACAACCCACTATAAAATGAACTGAAAAGGTGGTAAAGTTTTTTGGAAACACGCTGAATACGAGCAGTACAAGTCCGAAAAGAATGTCCGAACTTTTACGTTTATTAGTTAAATGGATTGATGCATAATTTGCGGTAAATACCTACTATCACATGACAACTTTATAATAATTAATAATTCAACAAGAAACAACATTTACTCATACAAACTGCAAGGAATTTGCCGTTTCTTATTCACCCCTGTGTAAAAAGGAGGCTGACCTACTGAGTTATACAAATTGTGGAAAATAATTTCCAAGTTCCATTTAAAAAGCCGTTATTCGGCGGTTAATAGCGTGAGAGTCTTTTGTAAGTTGATGATGTGATTATCAGTGGCAGACGGTCCGAATGAATACAGTCACGAGATTCTAATATATCCGAGTTATTAATGCACAGTTGGAAATAAGTACCTAATATTGGTATTACGAGTAATATATATTTGATATCATTATTTATCACAGTTTAGTAAGCTCTTAAAACGAAAACTAAAACGAAATAGATATTTCAAAATTGTTTTCCTTTTCTCTCGGTAATCCTAATACATATTCATACATAAAAGTCAATAGTGTCCCGTCTGTAACTCGAGCTTTGTTATTACACGCCGAGACTTGTTTCGACCAAATATGTCAATGGACAATAATTTCTAAAAGTACGGTGAAGGCTTTATTGAAAACTAGCTTTGGACCGAGGCTTAGTTCACTTACACGTATTAAAAGATATATTTATATCTCTCGCGTACTTCTTTCTATATGGAAAGTGCCCTAAATCTTTTTCTGTACCTGACGGTGTGCAGACTTTTATGATGATCGATTGAGGATTTAAGGTGTGAAAGCGTACTAAGCAAACTGATATACGCATTTGTAGTTTAAGTAGGTGATCTCTATTCAGGATGTTGGCTTATTTTTTCATTTGAAGCTATTATTATGATGTACTGCATGAAACTACGGGAATGCGCCTAAGTGTGTCAAATAGTAGACTACCTTACACGTCATTTTTAAATTCTGTCGCCAAGCATCTATCGGTTTGTTATAGTAGTCAAATTAAAGTCTTAATTTTTTTCCAAGCTTAACCTAAGTATTTCGTTACATCGTCACTGAACAAGAATTTGGGAAACATTGGGAAAATACTAAGCCTCGATAAAAATATTGTAATATAGTGACTAAAAGTCTGTCTTCGACACAGTTA
Source organism: Antheraea assamensis (assembly GCA_035772565.1). Classification (NCBI taxonomy): domain Eukaryota; kingdom Metazoa; phylum Arthropoda; class Insecta; order Lepidoptera; family Saturniidae; genus Antheraea; species Antheraea assamensis. The sequence goes on from JAQQSE010000067.1 coordinate 1,002,597, forward strand.
AGTCATGATATACGTTTCGACGACAAGGGAAAAAGTGCAAAACAGTACTAAAACATGTATAGTTAAAACTTTAAAAGTGGTAATGAGTTGCGTTACTGCTTAATCGTATCACAGATTCGCATTTCATCGCAAGTACACTCACGCTTGGTTATCGAAAGATGCTAAGATTTCGAGCCAGGATTTTAAGTTAAAATATTTATATATCAATACAATTTTACTTTAAGAATAAAATATAAATAAGGTCGTTTAAAAGTCTTTTCACAAAATATATGTTTTTATAAACGGATTAATAAACTCTGACTACCAATTGATTGTTTTTTTTTTAATTTTTTTTTGACAACCAGTCTTATAGATTATTCTTATTGTCAAGTAGATATTAATATTACAAATAACACAAGATTATGAATAAAACATAAAATCCACTACATCACAGACTAAGAGACCCCGCCAAAAACTCAAAAATTGATTGTTATTTATACAGTTTCCCAACGAGCCAATTCAGCAAGTCAATACTATCGAAATAATTTCATCTAAATATTTCAGATGTACAATATGTATTTTATTACTGGTAAATTCTTTAACAAATTATATTAAAATTATGTTATTTTAGTTATACTAATTCTATGAAGAATTACTTTGTCTTTCTAATAAGAAGATAATTATCAAACCGCCATCTTGCTTTGCTTTCACAAGCAACTTCAGTAAAATAGTACGGCCAGAAAAACATCAACATGTGCAAATTGTGCCAATGTCATATAACCGTTATAATTTAAAAAAGTACAAATGCTTATATTTTTATTACAGTTTTATTAATATTTCCTGGCGTAGTTAGCGGCATAATAAACTGTAATTAACACAAAAATTTTGGCGTTTTGTATTATATATAGTACTATATAATTTTGTTACTACATCTGAGTACATAGATACTGTGAACATGTAAAATATATATATATATTTTTATACATATCTATATATATGCGCTCACACTTACTGTACATGTTTTACACTTATAGTATACTGGTAGTATAGTTTTGATAAGTAGTGAAGTTATTGCGAAAGTAATTATCTTCGCATTTGAGACGTATAATTAAAAAGTATTTGGAAATGGTAAATTAGGTATTACTAAGGTATGTGTGTTTTAAAGAAAGAAATGCGTAAGGTTTATAGGCTTAAACTACATAATCGAAATTCAAAGAGGATTTGCAAGTAGTAAATAAATATATTAAAAACCAAGTCATTGGGCAATGGATGGTGTATTTGATTTATGTAATGACATAGAGGGCGTGACGTGAACTATGGGACACGTTCAAATTTTATGGGAGAGAGTCGGGGCGCACAGGAAATTAGTGGGGAACGGTTTATAACGCATAAAAAATTCTATCCCATACTTATATTTAAAAAAAAATAGTAGAATCGAAGTGTGTTGTCATTTTTCGTTTAAATGTATTTTTTTGGAGTTCTTTTCTTTTCGAAATTTATTATCAGAAGTCCATAACAATTTGAAGACTCTTAGGTAAAAAAAAAGCCTATTTTATAAAGGTCTTAAACAGAACAGAGATGAGAAGAAATAAGTCCGCTAACTTGAACGTTAGTTTATGTTTGCGTATATCGTCCCGTTCACAATAACATAACATAGGGGATGTGACTAATAGAAAATTCGCCGACTCTGTGACGTCATTGTCCACACCAGTGACATAAGAGTAAATTTGTTAAATTTTACCGTAATTTTTTAGGCGGTAATTGTATATAGCCTTTATTAGTATGTATTTCGGTAGATATATTAGAATGATCATTTATTTTTCACTATTACGTCAAGTGTCGTCACGAGAAATTGTAATGAAATATAATAAAATAAAAAAATATAGAGAAGAAAAAAAAACGAATTTAACAGAAAACATAATGCATAAATTCAACAGTGTTTGGTATTCAATGTTTCCTCAACTGTTCATATAACGAGATAAGACATACAAAGTTTGGCATTGTTACCCTTTATACTATTTGGAGGCAACGCAGCGGGCTTTCTGACATGACTATGTTATTGTACTGCCTACATAGAATATGTCCGTGCGTTTTGGAAGTATTATTATTAGATACATTTTATCAAATGCTAAATATCATTTTGTTGCTTCATAATTACAAAATCCTTCTAAGTAGTATAAGTTTTTATTCATAATTGTATGGGATAAGTTGAACACATTTTATTTATAATACAATTTGTAATATATTAATATAATATTTTAATGTTACAGTCCACACGTTGCTAGGCATAAATCTAGATTTTTTAATATCCTTATAGTTTTGTTTTATTCTGATTGTTGTCTGTTGTGTTTCCATAGACATGAATGAATGAACATATGTATACGTATATAAATCACTAGTAATTGCCCGCTAATTTGTCCGTTTTAAATTACTATATGACACTTAATAACAAAAACTAAGCGATGGCAATAAATTTTTTTTAGCAATGAATCGATATTAAAATTAATTTGAGCATAATATAATTATATATTGCGTGTACAATATTTTATTAAAATCGGTTGAAAATGAAATGTCATTTTGATTTTTATTAAGTTTTGGAGGCAATGGTGAATGTTATATACTTCCTATGTACAAAATTTCAACTAAATCGGTTGAGAATAATAGATTAACTCAGATTTTAAAATCTATTTTTGACAATTTATATAGCCTATCAATTAAGGAATGATAACAGCTTTTAAAATACAAAATTAAAAAAAATATATTCTAGTTGTTTTTAAGTACAATTGCGATACACAAACAGACATTGGATCGCCCATATATATAAATATATTGACTGCCCTCCAGATAATGAGATGTGTTTCTGGTCTGCATCTCATTGATCGAGTACGGAGCATGCAGATGCTTTTGTAAATAATTGACCGCTGTCATTTTGACGAAAAAAGAAGAAAAATTTAGAATATGTCACTATTAGAATTACTATAAAAATTGTTGACACCGCAACCACATACCGCTCATATATGTTTTCGCCTTATACTATAAATATAAAATATTATATGTTATATCGCATTGGACCGCTTGTAGTGATATCTTGAGAGTGAGATCCTGAGACGCCGCTGCTCCGTACGAGGTGCTGAGTTTGCAGGTTATTGCACGCTTTTTATTTGGAGTCTTTGTTATTATATTTATTTATTAGTAAGACCACCTACTGCTTCACGCTCTCTCTCTTAATTTCACGCATTTTTATACCTATTTTCGTCAATATGACAGCGTTCAATTATTTACAAAAGCGTCTGCATGCTCCGTACTCGATCAATGAGATGCAGGCCAGAAACACATCTCATTATCTGGAGCGCATTCATTATATTTATTTATATGGGCGATCCAGACATAAAGGCGAATAAGACAAATTTAACACTATATTCCTGATTATTAATTTTACTTTCAGATCTATAGATCTATCAATATAATTAGATAAACAAACAATTGCAATATTGTATATTATAGCTTATAAAGATAAATATTTTATTCACCCAATGTAAATAAGATTAACACCATTAGTCTGTCCCCTGTAATGTGGTTAAATGAAACGTGTGAAAACCTAACAACACGAAAAGCTGTTAGATCGGAAGACTCACAGTTTTTGTTCTAGTTACTTATTCTAGTGTCAACATTTATTTTGATGGAACCGGTCTATATTGAAAATGCACCAAGAAAAAATTGACTTTGTAAACCAACCGGAGTGTACTATTTGTGTACATAGATACTGAATTACTCTGTTGTTGTTATCTTATAATAACTGTTGTTAATAACAATTGTCAGTTATTCTGCTGTTGAGCGATAAACTGTTTCGTATCGCATTGTAATTGGTAATAATAATACGATAAGGAAATCAATATTTGTTGTTTGTATAGCGACTTTCTTTTCGCACTAATTAATTGCTTCTTGCATGGATTGCATGAAAACTTAGGAGTAATACCGGCTGGTCATTGTCATTGTCAATAAAGACAACGGATAATGATTAGCAAAATAATGATGTCCACAATAATTTCTTATCCATTGTGTAGGAATATGTTATTAATTGATGTAATAACGTTCACCTCTGTTTGTATGTCTGCCCCTGTAGACTAACCTTTATTTATATAACTGGCTTTCACTGTTGAAACAATTTTGCCTCGAACATGTTCCTATGTCTAACAACATAGTTTAAAAGGTGTTCGACATTTCTTAAGAGAAAATATTTGGCTACAAATGTCATAACAAACGGCAAAATTTACGTTACAATGTGTAGACTATTGAAAATACACACATCAAAAAAGTCTAAGCAACATGCGTGATATTACAAATTTTACCATTTATATTAATTAATTTCTAAGTATTTACTCAAACAAAGTGCGTAGGTAAGTAAACTTTTTTGTTATTGATGACATACTGGCTGGTTGTAAAAAAAAATCGATTATGTTTTGTTTTTTCATAAAATTCAAATGACTGCGAATTTGTTTGAATTTAAGTGCGTTTTAATTGTTACGTTTAGTCTTGATTTTATAATTTTACCAACCATTTAACATTTAACCAACCGCTGAATGTGTTAGCGACAAAATTGAATTGTTAGATATTCTTTACGTCATGAAGCGACGTCATTTGATGGCAGATGAAATGCAAAGAGCTGTAGGGATGTTGCAAGCGGGAAGTAATCAATCTCAGGTATCTCAACATTTTGGCATTCATAGAAGTGTTATTTGTCGCCTTTGGAAGCGCTACAATAATACAGGAGAACCCGCTGAACAGCATCCACGCCGTAAAAGGAGTACAACCACTCGGCAAGACCGGTACATAGAACTGACTGCAAGACGCCAGCCGATGTTAACCGCTCGAGAGATAAGTTTGAGGCTACAAATTTCAAGTGGTGTTGATGTAAGTCCTCAAACTGTACGAAATCGACTGCATGATACGGCCTACGAGCTCGACGCCCAATCAGGTGCCCACCGATACGTCACGGGAATCGCGCTCGTCGATATGAATGGTGTAGAGAACGCATAACATGGACCCAGGAACAATGGGATAAAATTTTGTTTTCCGATGAGTCGTGATTCGGGTTTAAGCCTGATACAAGAAGGGTGCGAGTGTATCGTCGGCCCGGAAATACTGAAAGGCTCAGGTGCGTTCAGGAAGTTCATCCATACAGCGGCTCAACAGTTATGTTATGGGCGGGTATTATGAAGAACAGGCGAACTGAGTTCGTTTTTGTAAATGGAAACATGAATGCTGAAAATTACATTGAGGATATTCTCAGACCTTATGTCTATCCATTTGCACAAACCTTTGGCTCCGATGTTAGGTTAATGCATGACAATGCGCGTTCAGATACAGCTCGGCGAACCAGTGAATACTTTGCAACGGAGAACATCCGGGTATTGTCCTGGCCTGCACAATCGCCAGATCTCAACCCCATCGAGCACGCATGGGACATGCTCAAGAGACGTGTTTTGAAGGACTTGGACGGAGTGACAACAACCCAACAGCTGAAGGATTTGCTACAATTCCATTGGGAGCGAATACCGCAAGATGACATAAACAGTCTCATTAATTCAATGAATAATCGTTGCCGACAAGTTCTGAATAGCAGAGGAGACCATACTTTGTATTAAATTGTTCTATTCTTTCACAATAAATACGTTTTCTTTAGAAATTTCATTTTGTAAAAAAAAAGTTTAGTTTCTTATGTATATTAGTTTCTACAGTATATTCTAATATTGTTCATTTCTGTTATTAAAAGAACTTATAAAGACAACAGCTGTTATTTTTACATCATAGAACCCTAAAAATATTATTTTAAAAATAAAATACAACGTTATATCAAAATCAAAAATACTTTATTCAGATTAGGCCCTGAGAAGGCGCTTATGAACGTCAAAGTTACCACCGGTTCGGAAAACAACCCAGTCATCGAGAAGAACCGGCAAGAACCTCGATCTGATTTATCTTTTCATTGACATATTATAACTCACATTTTTAAAACATAGTTATAAATAATTACATTCGGTTTTGGTGGATGCACAGAGAGGGCGTCATTTCCAGACGTCACCGTCGTTCACATAATGTGAATATATAATGTGAATAACCATCCTAAAATATAAATTAGTACATGTTGCTTAGACTTTTTTGATGAGTGTAGTAAGCGATATGAAACTAATTAAGGCCTATGCCGCACTGCGAAAAGGCCTGTGCGTTTTTTTTGCCGAAATGATGTAATCAAGTATGGAATCGTATAGTGTGAAGTTATAAATCTCTGCAGCACATTGGTTCTAATGAGAGCTTCACAACTTTGTTACAACACTGAAATCGCTTGAAGTCGATGACTTTAAAATAGGAAAAACAATAATCCATTTGATAAATAATTTAATAATCGTATACAGAGAAACATTACTGTAGCTCTTTATTTGTCTATAATATAAAAGTGAATCGCTGAATGTGTTGCTAAGCGCAAATCTTGAGAGCAGCTGAACCGATTTCACTAATTGTTTTTTTAGAATATTCCTTGAAGTACGAGAATGGTTCTTACGGACAGAAAAATTTTAAAAATGTCTGAAAAACTATAAGAACAACACTTTTCTATACTCCCATACAAACGATTCGTAATAATACTTAAAAGTTAATTTGAACTTTAAAATCATAATCATAAAGCTTAAGTGTTAGTGGAGAGGTTCCGGGAAGGCAAAACAATTGAGTGACGTTAGTATCGTATAAATATTAATGTCAATATTTGTCAATATTTATACGGTAGTAACATTTAACATTATATAGCGTCCCGAATAGCAGAATAAGTATTAAAAAAATTAATTAAAGAATCGACTGTTAGGGGGTACGAAGTTCGCCGGGTCAACGAGTTATACTAATAAAATTACGTGCAGTCACTGGAAAGATGTATGTCTCTTCTGATAAAACCAAAACTGAATTTCACACAAACGAAGTCGCGGGCACCAGCTATTATAAGTAAAAGAGTAACAAATGATATAGTTTATGTTTTAATTAATATTATTTTTTAAACTTTTTCTATTTTTTAATTTATAATAATCATTTTGTATTTATTTTAAGTCTTGTTTATTTTGTTTTTAATTTTTTTTGTAAGGTTCATATTTTGTTGTGTATTGCATCAAGGTTAATGTTCGTTTTCTTTCATTAATATCGGACAAAATAATTTTAGAATAGTTTTGCCGTTACCGAACGTTCCTAAGGAAATAAGGAGGATTGATGGCTAAAGTAGAAAATAAGTAAATTTAGCCTATGACAAATCTTCAAAACTGTATAAGATTTAAGCCAGTTGTCGGTAATGCGAACGTTTAACGTTCACCGAAGACGCAACTACGAAGACTACGTACGACAGAACGCTAGTAGACGATATACTATCTTGTTTCGAAGGCCATTTATAGCCGTAAAAGAGAAAAGAGACTGAATTACATGAAATAAGCATCGTATTTATCACTATCTCGGTGACCCGTACCAAATTATTCAATGTAATCCAAGCCGAGATTAGGCGAAACTTCAACGTAAAGTATGTAAGCGCGTAAAACCAACGCGTGGAATTTTTATCTGGGGTCGTCCCCGTGGGTCCCTTTTAATCGCCACCTGGGGCGGATGGAGTCAGTGCGCATAAATCTCAAGCTTATTTGTTGGAGTTATACTTAGATTACTTTTAGAATCGTGATTTAGGTGAGTTGTCACCTTGTCCTAATGCGATTATTGCTAATGGTAGCGGATTGTTTGTAAACAATTTCAGTTTTTATTCCGAAGTATGCTTTGTGAGTAGCGAACTTTGCATTATGAATGATAACTAACTGAATTATTCTATACTTCATAGAAAAAATCCATTTATTATGGTATAATGTAACATACACTCAATTTCAAAACACTGTAGTCCTGAGATCGGAAGAACAAATACTTTTGAAAAGTCAGTTGGAACGAAACTTGGACTAGTGTGTGTATCGAATAACACCCAGGACGGACGTAGGAGAAATGCTACTTGGGGACAGATATAATTTGAGTATATAGCTTAAGCAGTCTACACTTGTATAGATTCTACCACTCTCTTATAATCACGTAAAAAAATCAATGTTAAAACCAGGATACTACTTGAGAAATTACATGCTAAACATGGATAAGAATACTAATAAATTTGCCTGTCTTCCTAAAACCCTATGAATATTATGTTATATTTTTACTGTCTTTTTTCAATGACTGGGTTATTTGTACGAATTGGTGTTAATGTTTTGTCGTTTATGAGGATTTGAATTAAATAAAGAATTTTTATTTTATTTTGATTAAAAGTACTGTTTTCTCTATTCTAGGAAATGTTATAAAGTTTGAAGAAGTTTTGAAGGTGACGTGTTGATGGCATGTGTCCGCAACAAATCAAAGACAGAGATTCTCGGCGCCTTGGTATTAATATATAGGCTTAGGGTGTTTTACATGATCGAATTAGAAAATGCCGTTCATGGCCTTTTGGTACACAAGGTGATTACTAGTTTTTTTTAATAACGGTTACATTAAAAATTGAGGCAACGGGAAATTAAGCTTTAAAGGTGTGAAACTATTAAAAGAAGAAATGTTTTGTTAATACTATACTGCACTTTAATAATTTAGTTCATATTTCCTGGCGAAATAATGTTGATAGCGTGTTCGTATACTGCGTCGATCGACGTAAGTTCAAATCCTTGCCATTGAGCCGAAGCTTTCGGTGAAGAAAAAGCCTCCCTCAAGTTGAAAATCTGCACCTGTTGGTATGTTTCGGCAGCTACATTTGAGACCTACTTCCATCTAGGTGTAACATACTTACCATCTTAGGCTACATAAATTTAACATCAGATGAAATTATAGTGAAAAATTAAAAGATATAAAGCATAAAAAAATTTTTTTGACAAAAGTTCATAGCAAGTCGTCACACTCTTCCAGTTTATGTTTTGGTGTTGTTTTCTTATCTAGCATTTTGGTTTAAGAACTGTATTTTTGCTAAGCTATTTGAAATTGCGACCGAGTTCCTTTGTAAGTCGTACATCTAACAAACATATGGACATGATTGGTTTCATCAGAAATTCAAAGCGCAACCGACACCAAGACAACCCTTCTATTACAGTAGTGTATTGCTGTATCTATAGTTTAGTAAGCCTGGAATTATTACTTACCATCCTTGTGTTCGTAGGAATTTCCCATAGGTAACATCTCACAAATTATCCTATTTGTAACCCTCTATAAAATTCGCTATGGGAAAGCATTCTCAAAAATTTTTTGTGCATCTAACCTAAGGTAGGTTATAAAATACTCCTGCGTACACCATGCTTCTTTAATGACAGGTTTAACGGCGCTTTATGTTATCTATCAGTGTTCTAATATTAGTTAATAAGAAGTTTCCAAATTATGAATATTATGTAGAAAAGAGGTAATACTTTTGAGTGTACGTATGTTATTTCTTTTTTTTTAATAATTATTATTGGTCCACAAACCAGTCATTACACTAATAATAATGCACTACACATTAGCAAATCTATACATATAATAAGAACGTAAATCCAACGTGTCTGTACTTTTTTGATTTTTGAGAAAAAAATTGTTGCAGGTGTCTAGGAATAAGTAATAGAACCCATTTCGATCATTTTTAGAAATGTCTGTCTGTCTGTCTGTTTGTTTGAACAGGTATCATTAGTAAAGTACTAGGTTTCTGATAAAACTTCAGAGCAACTTTCGAGAACAAGTTTCGGAGCAACATAATTTTTTTGTTTCATTAAAATCGGTTAACTCTATCAAAAGTTATTGTAATTTTATTGACGACGGGAGTTAAGTACGAGAGAAAAATAGATAAGTAAATGGACTTTAGTCTCACCTAAAAACCATGGTATTTTATAACATAAATAAACATTGCCACAGTATAACATTACTGAGACATAGGACGAAAGAAAAATAGTTAATATTTCGCATAAATAAATATTAATAACCTAAGATGTTCAGTAATTCATTAATATGCATTATTACAAATAGATGGCGTTCGACCGCCATTTTCTAAATCTATTACTACTATAATATACATTCTAAAAATTGGCCAATTACATATTTACATATTTCTATAAATTGAATAACTTACTTTGTATTTTATATAAGTAAGATATGATTCTTATTTTTCGATCGCATAAGGTTTATGATTAAATTTGTAAATTTCTAATTAGTTTAGTGTTGTGAATATTACAAGTTATTAAACCTTATCGCATTTTAGGAAAGTTTGTTATTATAATAAAAAAAAAAATAGAGACTACAATTGTTCATTGAACATAAATGTAAGAAAAAATCGTCTTTAGAAGCAATAACAGATGGCGCTAAATTAAAATTTTATTGGTTTACTGTGGTAAGAATATTATGCAAGGAAGAGTACAGATAACAATGAGATTATTTCTGTTTGTTAGATTTATTTCGAATTATAATTTTCATAAATTATATATCATTAGGGAGCTCGCATTTTCTTCCAGCGTTACTCTGGAGAAAATGCAGGCTATGCAAATAAAAGAAAGGATAACATACAAATAATAATAAGAATGAGCTATGTGAAGTATATATGAATGAATAGGGAGCTCGCATTTTCTTCCAGCGTTACTCTGGAGAAAAAAGACTGCAGGCAATGCAAATAAAAGAAAGGATAACATAAAAATAATAATAAGAATGAACTATGGTGAAGTATATATGAATGAATATTATAAGCTCTTGGCTGATTTTATAAGACTCCGATTTAAAATGGTAGATTATGTTTTCAATTATTTTTTTAATTTCAGTACATCGTACATTGTAAATTTCATGGCTTAGTAAAAAAAGTTCGTACAAATGAAAAAATAAGTTAAAAATACATTTGACATGAAAATTATTATTTTACAATTCATCATTTCTTATTTTTCAAAGCTTTTTTTAAGCGTATTTTTTAAGCGTATGCGTATGCGTCTATTGACCTATGCCTCATGAGGTTTACATTCGTTTGTATAGAAGTTAAATCTTTATGGGTTTGGACAGTCCAAGGGTTAATATTATTATTACAGTTGTTAAATTAGAATAATAGTGTTATGTCACTCCTATATCTGCGTGTATCTTCACGAAGTTTTGTCCATGTTCGCAATAAATTTAGATGCTGGCACATATTACCATCGGGTGCTACGTAACTATCTGACAGTATGACGATAGATGCAGCAATATAGCTAGGACCCGGATTTTTACACACATCAAAGGAACTTGGAAGCCCTAATTTTGAGTTATTATTGTAGTGACAAAGAGGGTACGACCATTATTAGTTTTTAGCCTGGCACATTACATTATAAATATACAAGATATACAGATATAGATTCAGAGTATTTCATTAATCACTGTGTTTTGTATTCCGTTTCACGCAGACGAAGTCGCGGGCACAGCTAGTATTCAATATAAATGTGGGTGTGTGGGTCCTAAAAAAAGTGAACACAACTTGTTAATTTGATAAAAGTATACATAACTAGTCTTAACTATGCTTAGATATAGGTTTCTAATTTTAATTTAAGGAATCGTAAGGAAAAACTATATATATCAACAAATTGGTCTATGCCGTTATATCCGGAAAACATACGATACCGAGGAGAGTGTTAGCCAACATTGGTTCTGCAGTATGGTGTCGTGAAAGTTCTCCTATGAACTACACGAGTCCTAGGACGTGGTATTACAATCTTAATTTGTTCAAGTAAGTCCTCGCAGTCAACCAAGCCATGAATCAACTTATACAGAAAGATTACATCTGCAGTTTTCCTTCTATTACATAAGGTTTTCATCTTGTAATGTATGTGTATGTAAGTCTAGCGTCATAAGATGTTAGGGATGCACATTTCTTATAGCAATATGTAAGGTGATATTTTATACACGTTCAATTCTTGTTCAGTGTATATCATAGCACAAATTCCACACTTGGCTGCCATATTCCAGAAAACTTCGAATTACGTTATTGTATACAGGTATAGTGACCTGCGGGTCTCCGAAGGATCTGAGCTGTCTTGATATAAAACTTGATAATCGAGCTGCTTTACATACTATGTCTTCCAGCGGTGATGGCTTAGTTGATAGCGTGGTCGGACACAGCGTGGAAGGACGTAGTTATGAATTCTAGCAACTGAGCCGGAGCTTTCGGTGAAAAAAAAAAATCGTGATGAAACCATACTGGCCAGTTACCACCCTCAATTTGAAAATCCTTCACCAAGCACCTATTGGTGTGTTCCGACAGCTACACGTGAGAGCTAGTCTCCCTCTAGGTTTATCGTGTCTACCATCTTACACCACATCATCATTTAACATCAGATGAGATTGTGGTCAAACGCTAATCTACAAAGTATAAAAAAAATACTGTGTTAGCGAAAACTTAAATGGCTGCCAATAATCACTCCCAAGCCATGAATACGGGAAACTTTATTTAATGGAACATTTTCAATATAGTAATCATTTTCAACAGTATTTTTATTTTGAAAAATTCATAAAATAGCATCTTTTACAATTTAGTAACATGTTGTTCTGGTTACACCATTAAGCAACGTTATTGATTTGCCTTTCTTATGTTACAGTATCCTCTAGACTTTCTTTAACGCGTTCTGTAGATTAAGCTCCTTGATCAATTTTAACAGACGAGGTATCGTTAGATTAATTTTAATTGCGAGAAGCTATAATATCTAAGCATGAAATTTAGGAATCAGATGAGGGTGATAAAAATGGGGTTTTTAATTGTTAATGGCAGTGTTTTACTTATCAATACTTGCTTAAAAGGAAAAGGTTAAGGTTTTTGCAGCCCGATGTCCAATTTATTTTATTAATAATGTTGGACGCTTAGTTTATTATGTATCCTATATTCAATGTTCCGATCAACGTATTTTATGAGGGTATATTAGGAACGCGCTCGCTGTTAATCTTTGAAGTGAAACGTTCTTTAGGGACAAAAACAATGATGGAAAATAAGACGTCACGCTCTGGCCGCCGACGCTGAATTGGGTTGACTAAAATGCGACATAAAGCGCGCTCTGGTTGTGTATGCTCGGTTCCAACAACCACTTTTACTGTCTGACAAAGAGTGCATTATTCAAATTATTTTGTTTCTATTATTACACGTTATATAATAATGGATTATATTATGTATGCCTTGTATTTAATTAGTATAGAATTTCAAGTCTATGTATTATAAGTACTTAAATATTACTTTTCATTTACATATAAACATGTATAGACTTTAATGTGTATTTATTAGAAGTTATTATTACTATCGTGCAGACATAAGCACAACAACACACTTTTTATCCTTTTTCTTCTTGATTTGCTATTATCGGCATTTAAAAGAAAAGAAAAATGTCAGTATAAGGTAAATATTTTCTATACTCTTCGATATAAGCGTCGCTCTTTTTGAAGCCATACGCGTTTTTATCAGATATCTAAAACCATTAAGCCACCTTCACAGGCAATGAGGAGAGCCTAAAACCTCCCGACGACGCTCGGAACACCTCGTAAAGATATCCTACAAGATCCAGGTCAAATTTTCATCGACCCTGGCGTCTTCATTATCGGCCTATTAAACGCTCTGTAATATTATTTAATGCCTATTTGCGAGTGCCTCCTCCCTTAATGTACGGCTTGATAAATGATAACGGACCAGTGTGTGCGTATGTGTTTAACGTATAAAGAAAATGGAAGGGGTTCGGTTGATTAACGTAAGTTAAACGATAGTATTTTATCGTGTTTTACAGATTTTGTCACGCGGCTTCGTTTGTGTTAAATACATTGGGTATTTAACACGTCAAAAATAAAATACGGCTTGATAAATTATAAATTACCTCTGTGTATGTATGTTTCGCAATTATTTTAAATGAAAGGGATTTGGTTCGTTTACCTAGGTTAAAAGATAATGTTTTCATCGTGGATTACAGATTTTATTGCCTGGCTTCACTTGGTTCGAATATACTAGATTGCTGTGAAAAAACAAATATACGGTTTGATAAATAAGAAAGGATCGTGTGCATGTGTCCAACGTAGAAAGTAAATGGAAGGGGTTGATCCATTTATCAAGCTTTAATGATCATACTTTTATCATGATGTACTCTTTGTGCTACTGGCTGCATTCGTGTTGAATACCCTAGGTATTCGAATATTATATTTGGTATTTAGGTGAATTTATCAAGTATTTCCTTGTAAAATAATATTTATCTTAAATAAAGGTGTATATTTAGTACGGAGGCATTTTAGTATATCTATCTCGCTTAATTTTCAGTAGAATTATGTTAGTGTGAGTAGTACTGTCAAAATTCTCCTTTACTACATAAATCCCACGGTCCATGCTACAGCCAAGCTCGGAACTTGTTGACATTTTTGGGTGTTCAACATAACATAAATGATAAAAGATTAACTTCCCAACGTATACTTTATTATATTGATTAAGCTGTCGTCGAGGAAAAGTAGTTACTTAGAATGTAATTCTTTTTCAAGTGGCCAGTGTGCATAGAATGTTTTAATAACCAGCAAGCTACAACATCACAAGTAACTATAGTGTTACTTGCTATTTATGTAGTAACGGAGAATTTTAACAGTATTACTCACTTAACATAATTCTACTTAATAATAAGCGACATAGCTATATTAAAATGCCTCCATACTAAATATATATTTTATTAAAGAGTAGCTGTTGCCCGCAGCTGTGCATGCGTTTTTTTATAATTGGAAATTACTTCTTATAAGATCAGCTATCTCTTAAAGTTCTGTGAAAAATGATTCAAACCTTTTGGAGATAGTATGTGTAAACAAAGCCATGGGTAAAAGCTAGTCCAAAATAAAAAAGCTTTAATTACTTTTTATAATGTTAGCTATCTGTCAGTGAAAGTCCTATTTTCATAGGTCCAATCGTTTTGGAGATAGTACTACAGACGAAGCCACGGATGACAGCTAGTCTAAAATAAAGTAGCCTATGTCAGTGAAATTTTTGTCAAAATCGGTTCAGCCGTTTTGGATATTACCCGGAACATACAAACAGACAGACAGACAAAAATTTAAAAAATTGTATTTTTGTTATCAGCATCGTGTATACGTTCATATCCAATCAATAAAAAGTCGTTATTTGTATATTACATACAGACACTTCATTTTTATTATATGTATAGATACATGTTATTTTATTATGAGCTGTTTAATTAAGCAACGTCTTGAATTACATATCTGCGATTTTAACTACTCATCTAATTTGCTAGACCGATTCGACCATGGTTTACGGACTTCACGTAAAAGAAAATTGAAAGCCCGTCAGTATTGGTGCAAAAAAAAACCAACAGGAATTATAATTTATTACAAATAAGTAGATATTTTCTGACTGGAATTCATACCTTCGGGATTCCCAAATAATGGTGGCTCTCCCATCAACAAGAATATAAAGGAGTCAACGTATCATTCGCATAAGTCGCGTATACCCGGAACGACGGACCGTCGTACCCTGATGTAATGGACTTATCGTTTTTTATTTTGTCCAATTTACTGACCCTATTAGCCTGATGGGTCTTCACAGCTTTACCGGACTAAAGAACTTATAGGATAGAGTTCTTGTTTCATATGGACATACCTCGTGGGATAATTCTACTTTGTTCTTTTATTAGTTAACATAGTTTTAAGATTATGCTCCAATATGAATGAATTATTATCATTTAATATGCTTTGAAGTTTTGATTTTAGATTTAAGTTCTATCCTTTCTTGTGATTTTGTTTGTTAGTTACGCTTTAACTACTCTACTGATCATCATGGCATACACGTTGCCAGGGGTACAAAAAAGTACCCCTTTTATGTAGAAAAAAAGCATAAATTTACATTAACACGAACGATGTCGCGAGCAAAATCTAGTCTGTTACATTTAGATTGTAATCTAATTGGATAAATTAGTCTTTCGTGTTGTTATTTCGGTGAGCAAAATTTTTTAAATCAGTTCGCAAATCAATCATTTCTCCTCGGATATAGAACATTTTGTAGTTTAAAAAGATGTGTGTGCTTGAAAAATTAAAAATGTAATCAAATGAATGCTGATTTAAATTTGCGTTCATCTTTCGTAATTAAATGACTCGTGGTCGATTTCGAATTCGATCGTAATTGATATTTTTTTAGGATGGAACGTTATTGAATTTCTTTTGTCAAAGAGTACCTTTATACTCATTACATACACTTTTTTTACATTCAATTTTGTTATATTATATTACCTATGTTAAATACGTTGCTATGCATTAATTTTCAGTGTATTAACTTACACATATATAATTACATTAGTCATGTTCTCAGAGCGTTGCCGATAGATCACAAATGAACATGGTTGTGTGTGCCATTTCGTATGGCTGTAAGCAATCATTGCCTTATTTGATTTAATTTATGACACATACAATTTATGTTTCTACACTTCTTTTCCATGTGAACTTTAAATATGTCACATATATTACTCTTCTCTTTGCGCGCAATGTTATTAAAAAGAGGTGCAAACTTTTATCTTTACAGATGGATATATAGATAGTATATTTACCTTAAATATCCATCCTCTGTTGCTATGGCTTGATAGGACCTGTTGATATGGGTATGTATGATACTTTTTTCATAGTTCTATGGTAACGCAAACAGGATGCATTTTATATCGTGAGATAATATTTTTGTTACTGGATGGATATCTTTACTCGTGGGTCATCAATGACTTTAATGATCCTAGGTAATTATTTTTATGGGATAAAAATGTTCGAGTTGCGAGATCGCTTGGACCGTAAAGCAATAGTTGTTGGCTTGTGGTATAGAAGATGGTCTCATAGGACTCGACTTGCATATTATTTGTAATATGACTGGCAATATCCCGTAGATTCGTGCGTGTTTCTATACAGTAATTATTGTGCGTGTTTCTATACAGTAATTATTTTCGACTTCTTTGTTTTATGTCCATACTGGTTGTGCCCGCGACTATGTCAGCGTGGAATTTCAATCTAAACACAGTGATTAATAAAACCATAGATAATAAGGTGTATCAAAACTTGACATCGACCCTTTGTGAACGATTTTGTTGTTCGAGTCGTGGCATGGTACTACAATGTTTAGTAGTTGCTCATACTCTGAATGTATAATTCTCACTTTCGATACAAAGTGTGGCACTCAAAACAACAGTCAGCGATGCCAAAATCTGTCCAGCAGCTTTTGGCGTAAATTGCTTCTCTTTTGTGTTTTCTTATAGGTAAGATAAACATATATACGAATGTGATATATACGTACAACCTATAATCTACCACCATACCAAATTTCGTCAAAACCCGTCTAGTAGTTTTGTGTTATACGCGTACAAACGACAGACAGACAGACAAAAATTCTAAAAATAATACAAATGTGTTCTGTCATTCATTCTCAGACTCCACACTCTTCTTAAATATATTTAATGTACAGATATCGTCTCAGTAGCCTTTTATTATATGTATAGATATACAGTGGTCGTCGTGTAATTAGAAACACTACCAACGGTCCTCGACATTATGTAAGATACTTCACCGCAATCGTTTTTATTTTGAAATTAAACAATAAATAGGACAACAATATGTTCAACGATTTATCATTTATTACAAAAACAATGTAAATACTCACTACACAAGTGCAGTTTCAATGTTACATTACGGACAAACATTTAAATCAGTTTTAAGGTATGAACAATAATGGTCAACTAATTAGAAACAACAACAAAAAAGTATAAAAAACAATATTTTTTTATGTATTAGTAATTAGTATTGTTATTTACGAAATAGGTACTACCCACAGCCTACCAATAGTTATAACTAATATTTAGTGGCGTATCCCTTATTTTCAATAACAGCACTGTAACGACGTGGCATTGATTCAATTAATTTCATACATGTTTCTAGGGGGATTGAATTCCATGCTTCAACAAATGTAGTTCATTTTGACTGGTGTTACGTTTATTTGAGACTTTCTTTTTAACAATATACCAGAGATTTTTCATCGGGCTTAAATCCGGACGATTTGCTGGCCAGTCTAAAACGGATATACGCTGTTCGCTAAGGAAACATTGTAATGACGTTATTGACTGTGTGTTTAGGGTCATTGTCATGTTGAAAGATCCAGGTTACAGGCAAATGATCGTCCGAGTAGGGAATCATTTTTTTTTTGTATTGCCATTGATGCATTGTACCTTCAATCTTCGGAACGGATTCAACTCCACATCCAGAAACACTCCTAAACTTTAATGTTACCGTCACTGTGCTTGACTATATTCCTTATGTATTTATAATTAAAATCATTGTTTACAGGACGTCTAACATAGCGCCTTCATCTGAAAATAACACTTTTTTCCATTCTCGTACCGTCCAATTGTTAATTTTTAGGGTATAATAATCGCTTCTCCCGGTGTTGCTTGGTAAGAAGCAGTACCTTTCGAGAGATTCTTCCAATCAATTTCGCTTCCACTAATCTTTGGCGTATCAGTCTTGACGAGATGTTTCTCGGGTCATCAGGCAAAAAAACTTCATTTTTTTTCATTTAATTGGGTCTTTTTTAGCAACACGAACGATTAGCGTATCTTCTCTGGGAGAGGGTTTTCTTGGCCGAGCCTTTCTAAGAATATTTTCAACATTTCTATGTGCTTTATATAACAGAACAATTTAAATGCTCAGCTATTTAACTGTACGCCCACTTATGATCTATATGTAAATTAACAAGTATTTGCATAGTCGACGCGTCACAACTTTTATTTTTGCCCATTTTAAAAGTAAGATATGTTTTATATTTTATGCATTTAATGAGTTTTTTATTTGAGTGGCTATAATATTGCACGATGATTATTAATGATTGAATGTGTATATTTTTGACGAACATTTGTACGTTGTAGTTATACTTTCTTTATTCCTAAGAAGTGTTTCTAATTATATGACCACCACTGTATGTATAAAATAATAACAAATTTACTGAAAAATGGCGAATTTTGAGACAAATTTTCACCTCCTATTTCAGCACTTTAGAGGCTTAATTTAGCAAAATCCTTCATCCTTCGTTCCTAAATAATAAAAATAATATGACAGATTATCTGTCGGATATATGAAAAGGTTGAATATAGTATAAAACGTTGGAAGGAATGTCCATTTTTCACAGTAACTAAATATAGAGGTTTTTTTATGTTTGCTTCAAGTGTCTCGACTGCTTCACCGGGCTTTGTGGCAAGTGCAAAAAGAACTAGTAACCAACTAGTGGACAAATACCTAAGTGGATAAATCTTATGACGGATTACGAACAATTTAATTAGTTTCACACATTCGATAATAATCGTATTCGATTGATATCCATTGCATTTATATTCTATCTAATATTAATTAGTTTAGAAGTGCTGACTTTCGGAAATAACATTAAGTCTCAAGGTTGTTTGTTATTGACAATACCCAGCCATGTTGCCGGGCATGTGTCTCTGAATGCGGGGCTCGAGTGCACGAGATGTACGTCCAACAGCTCAGCGATGGGAAGTAGTCGGGCGGCCAACGCTTTCAGCATGTCGATGACTTGGGCACCCACCATTTGTGGCTTTGTCGTTAGCACCTCTAATGTTTTGGACCTGATCGCGAAATTTACAGTGTTCCGAAGGTGATACTAGAAAACAAAAAAATGATGTTTCATTGATGAAGGCGTTACTTCGCGGAAATCCATAATAAGTATTAGATTGGATGTTATTTGCACTTCTGCCTGGTATTTGTTAGATACTGCAACATTTGCAGCCAATCAATTCTAGGCGGAAGTGTAAAGTAACATACAATTAAATATTTAAAAATATTTATGATATAATTATATCGATTGGTGAATTTATAAACTTTTCGTCAGAGAGAATTAGACACATGAATTTTATTTTATTGTTTGTTATTTGATAAAGTAGAATAGAATAATAGAACAAAAGCTTGAATAAATTATA
This sequence comes from Antheraea assamensis, assembly GCA_035772565.1. Taxonomy (NCBI): domain Eukaryota; kingdom Metazoa; phylum Arthropoda; class Insecta; order Lepidoptera; family Saturniidae; genus Antheraea; species Antheraea assamensis. The sequence continues at coordinate 1,022,555 of JAQQSE010000067.1, forward strand.
AACGATAAAGAATAATGAAAATTTAAACATTACCTGAATTAGCAATGCAACTCCGAGGTGAACAGGTTTCACTTCGATTTCTTTCAGCTTTTTCATTAGCAATCTTGGCGTGAGATCGTCTAGTTTACCCAAATGTGTAAGGATTCGCGGTGCCTATACAATTATTAATAACATATTCTAAATTAACAGCTAGTTTATACAAAACCTGCAGAAATTGAAAAAGGAGTCTTTCGAATTAGCAGTACCATTATTTTTCTAAGAATAACGGACACAACAAATATTCTTTCGGCTCTTGTGAATTTTAAGAATGACAAATGCATAGTCCAATCCATTTTTGTAGCAACATCTGTGCTTACTTTACAATCTTACGATACTAAAGTATTCTTGGCAAAACCTAATATCATACGAGTCGCTTGAACTCAATCCTCAGTAATAAAAATGTGATATTTGTGGCTTCGGCCTTTTTTATGTGCTCTCTGGTCGAACGCGCATTGACACAAAAAAATGATTAACGTTATTTTGAAAATGAGACAAGATATCTCATATAACACAGGACGACTGAATAATAACGACGAAACCCTCGAGGTTACCAAATCGCCAAATATTGATTGACCTCTGTTAAGAGTGCATAAATGTTTATAGGTAAACAATAGCAAATGCTCGATAATAAGAACAGACGAGGAATAACCGACACAAGTTTTCAGAATACTTCTGTATTTACTATTTGGAATTGTATCCGTACCAATTTCGGTTGACAGTGAATAAAAATATCGTGAGGAAACATAGCTCTTTGTTACGTATTTCGCAAGTGAAAAGTCTTGGAAAAGCAACACTATTACTGTCTCTGTATACTTACTACTAGAATCTTGCTCACATGTCTATAGAGAAGAATGCATATTTTGGCGTACATTACGGCTGATACATAATCTAAATTTGCCATTATGAAGCTTATATCAAACTGTTTCTGTTATCACTTCACACTTTTAAAAATCAGGATTAAGGTGCGGACTGAATTTCGAGGTCTTGTAGTACAATATTTCAGTGGGAATATCAACAAAGCTCTAAATCTCTAGTTTATATAGTGGAACGTTTATTATTATTCTCTTACTGTGAATATGATGTCGTAAAGTCTGACGCAGCCATGAAACACTTGCACATCGGCCATCTGATCGTGCATGTCGCGGTTCTCCACCGTCATGTAGTATCGATGAGCGGTTTCAATCCGGTTGGAGGCACTCGTATTACTCGGAAGGTCCTGTACGAGAATTTACCTTAATGGTATTCCGATCAAGAATTTCGGGACACTATAGCTCATTGCTCCACACTCGAGAATATACAAAAAACGAGGTTGCAAGGTGGCTGTGAGTGTGACTGTATTATACAAAAATATCAGTATTTGTGACTCGGTGTAAAAAAATCCAAATATACTTTATTCAACTTGCCTGTTTTACACGACCCTTGAAATTATTATTTGGCAAATAGATGCCACACCTAGGAAGCATATTCCAATAATTACAACTATTTTTATTTCTAGTACTGTAGTTGTGGCAGTTGTTTACGAATTAAATTTAAGTTCGACTGGTTCATATCAAGCTATTTAATTACCATGTGGCTGCTAAGTTTAAAGGTAACATAATGGGAACTATCTAATTTTTTTGAAGTATCAAATCTTTCAATCCACTGCATTGGCGAGTTTGAACGATAAAAATGTAAATTAAAAATAGGTGCATGGGAGTCTTTTTCTGGTTGTAATGTGTGGTCCGTGGACCAAAAACGTTTTATACATAACATATCTTTAATAACGTTATATCCATATTAGTTCAGTGTAACCGTTTGATTTCGTAAAACTATTTTATAGCATTATATTTGACAAGGGCTTAAGTGACGATATAGCTAAACTTAAGCAAAGTGAACAGGATTTCAGTTACAGGTGACAGATGAGGGCAAAACGGGGGCTATTTGGCGATAGTTTTTAGAGAACTAGTTACCTTAGCAATATCAATCAGTTTTATTACAAGGGAGGAGTAGATGCGGCGGCTGATAGCGTCTGTGCGTCTCGCACGGTAATTGTCTACTTCCCTGAAATTATATAAAAAGATGCAGAATAGAGAAAAAAACCAACGAGTTGCACTCCGGGAGTGCCGGCAGAAGTGGAAACTTAAACATTAACGTTGTGCATTTTTGAATATTTTGGAATGGTTAGGCAATCATTTCGCACGAATTGTTTTATTTATCAGTATAAAAGTAATATCATTTATGTGGTAAAATACAATATTCATTTATTGCGCTATCGTACACAAATATGACAATTTATATTATATAAAAAAATTAACACTTCAGAACTATTACAATTATTTTACATTACAAAGTTTATCTCTCCGAAAAATCAACTTTTATCCATAATTTCAACGACTCTTTCACCATCAACATTACCATCATCATCATCGCGAATCTCTCCAAAATTGATACAATAGGTTTATGGTAGCTGAATTAAGAAACGAACAATATTGATTCGAATCTATTTAAATGTCTAATAAAGACCGTATCAATAGTAGTTTACAGAGGGTCGAGCCATCAGCAGTTACCATCCGTGGATGCGCGTAGAATGATGTAGTACAAACACGCACGCACACTCGCGCTAGTGCCCTGCGAAATAGCAGGAGGAGGCATACATTTTCGCCGCGCGGTAGAAAGAGAGGGAGATATTACTTCCTCCCCTAAGCCGCGCCGGCGGTCGAGTCTCCCTCCGTTCTACAAATTTTCGATCAGGTCATGTGTCCTGACGTTTAACATTTTTTACCCATACCAAAAAAAGTGCATAATGCCGCTAAAGTTTTCACTTCAAAAAGAATATTAATAAATATACAATGATAGAATAATAAACTTGCGTTAGTTCAGTCTTTATTCTGCAAATTAATTTTAAGTTGTTACAAAACATTCTGAAGAGTTCTAGCAAGGATAGACATTTTGCCAGAACACTGAAGATTACAAAAATAATATGAAGTGAGCCCTTAAAAACAAAAAAAGACATTTCCAGGAATAACATTGTCAGTGATTGAGATTGAACATCACCGGATCGCGCTCAGAGAGCCAACCGCCGCATGCCATGAGTGCGGTGCTGAGGAGGATACCACACAGCACACTCTGAGAGTGCTGCGTGGGATGGACAGCGCCGCACTCTGGCTGCGGCGGTGGTTGGAGATGGTGATTTGTCGCTGCCGAGTGTGGTTGTGGCCAGATGACCTCCTCGCAAAAGGAGACGGCGGAGAGGACTCGAGAGATAGACCCTCGCAGCGGCCATCTCCGCCAAAAGAGGGCATTGCATAGGTCCGGCTGACGAGTCGAGATAGCTGGTTGTGAACCCAGTGTACATCCCTATAAGGACAGAGCCCGGCGGCCACATTCCACCGAGCTGACCGCTGGGGCGGCATGGTGATAGTGACAGCACGGTCCCATGCCACCCCAACCGAAAGCGGCGGGGGGTACACCGTGGGGTTTTAGTCTGTGCAAGTTGGAGATAACCTACTCTCTCCCCCCCGGGTAAGGGATTTCCCCACGTTCCACGTTAATAAAAAAAAGGCTTAATTGGCATGATGACTGATTTTCAATGACTGTTCTATAATACTCTAGAATATATACTATTTTCAAAAAACATAATATTGTTGGAGAAAACAAAGATTTTTTACAAAATAAACGCAAATGTCATTTTAAATTTAAAATGCGTGCTAAAACGCATGCCCGTGTCATGGTGTCTGCTTATGACGTCATGATATTGACAATATAAACAGCGAGCACATAACGAGTGAACTACAGAATACTTCATGTCATAGATTAGATCTTAACGTGAACAAAGCAACAAATTAGTTATTTTGCGTTATAAATATGAATGATAAAGTGTATAAGTGGTGTGCTGTTCCTCAGTGCATTAATACTTCAATAAAATATAATACTCTAATATATATAACAAAAATATCAACAGCCCCAGTAAAAGTGACGTTTGCTGAAGCGTGACGTAATTCACTCTGATTGGTGTTCAACATAAGATGGACGATTGCTGCATTTTATAGTTTTATTTTATTAAATAAATTATCAATCTCAACTTGAATATAAAAATAAATACATTTTTCCTAACCTATTCATATGGTTCTATAGGATAAACAGATTAATTTTGTAATTCGTGATTACTGTCATCATGCCAATTGAACAACATTGAATACCACCGCTTCTTATTGATAATATCGTTTCAGCACTGCTTATTTGTACTGCAAAATGGGAGACGTCGATGTTATACAAATCATCACATCATCAAGTCAATTTATACTTATGTTTTATATTATGGCATTATGTATGTTCCAATAATTTTATATTTCTTATTACCGTTTAACAATGTATTTTATGATCAAAGACATGGTGCGATTCAGATACACTTGGTTTTCTTTCTTGAGGTCGAACAGTATCTCGTCTACGAACTTCGAGTCTTGGAGAGCTTCTACTATAGCTTTCGCTAACCGTCGGTTATCTTGAAAGTAATTCTGCGCAAAGTTGCTTAAATAGATTTTTTATGACCAATTAATATACTGCATGTTACATTTAGCGCTCGGAGCACCTGTTATATCACTCATTCTAATTACATTTTAGGCAAGAGCAAAGCGATACTAGTAATAGTTGAATATCCGCTTTGGGATGGCAAATTTAGTTTAGGCACAAGTCATAGTGTAGACAAAAATATACACGCTTCTGTATGCATTTATATACTCGTAGGAAGATTTCCATATTACGCGTATAGAGGCAGAACTGTTGTCGTATTACTAAGGCTTAATAGGGATGGTATACAATTTAACTTCTGTAATATCTTTTCTATATTAAAATACATTATCAGTCAAAATGAAAATTGTTCCATTTTTTACTTAGCACATTAGTATAACAATCTCAGAAACTCACTGTACTGAATATTTTTTTTGCCATTAATCGAATATTCTCCGAAACATAACGACCTTTTCTATGGATAAGTGTTACTCTATGTCCTGTGATATATCCTTTAAAACGTAACAAACAAACTCACATCTGTACTTATCATATAAATAAGGTAGTAAAGATACAGCGAATAATTGAAAAAAATCTCCACTGCAAGCTGTTCTTAAAACAGTTTTATAATTCTAAATACCTATGTATTAAATAAGAATATGCGATTAAAACAAGTAACAGTACATACCTCTTGCATGTTCTGTCCATTTATTCCGAAGACGCATAGGAAAAATATTAGTTGACATGCAATCATTGTTGCATGGTTCACTTTGACTAGCGATAAACATTTTATTTGAATTCGTTCAAATGGTTTTCTGAGTTTTATTGATTTCGTTTTTGTAAATTTCTTATACTTAATATAAACATTCTTTTATACGTTATAGGTTAGCGTTTGATCACAATCTCATCTGATGTTAAAAGATGATGTGGTCTAGTTTGGTAGTCACGGTAAACCTAGAGCAAAAGACTGGTTATCAAACATACTTTTCATACATGGAGTTTATCAAATTTTTTTTTTCTTTTCGAGTTGACCTACACTATTGGCCTGGCAGGGCCTCTACAGTTTCACCGGACTACAGCATATCGAAATAGAAAAGATAAAGTGGATACTTTATGTGTGTATTAAAAACTAGGTTAAAAGCGAACGTCAAATTTTTTTTTAAATATTCATGAAGTCACAAAATAAGTTTTTATTATTCAAGCGCCATTTTGTTTTTTATTAATGTGGTAATTATAATAGTGTCTTGTTTTTTAACTTTCGCTTTAACGAGAGGCATTTTATGATATTATAGATATAAAAATGTGGTGAAATAAATTATATTATTCCGTACGTGATAAGAGTTATGTTCTTTAGAGTTAATTGTTAGAATTAGGTATTTCAAACTATATAATATGAGAATGCTGTGATATATTTTGTTTTTCTATTTTATAATATGCTCACATGAAATATTGCAGTAGGTATATGTCAATATTTTCAGTAATTTTGTTTGTCGTTGACGGTTGTCGGTGTGTTAAGTACCTACTACATGCTAATACAAAATTTCCAATGTGTTAGATTTTAATAATACGCATGTTTAAACCAAGACACATTACCAAATACGTTCGTTATTTTTGAATTATGATTGTTACTGTTTCTCCTTATTGGTATATTAGTTTTTACAATAGTCAAAGTATTACTACAAAATATAACAATTTTATATTTTGAAAAAAAAAATTGAAAACAACCTCAAAATCAACGAAAAGAGTATGAAAAGGTTATGATTCTTTCGAGGTATACCTAATAGTAATACAAACACCAAGGCCAGAACGTATTTTACATTTAAATTACATTCTCTATTGTTTTAAACTCAATGTTGCGTTTATTTGAGTCCGTATCTGCCAACTTATATACTAATTTTAAATTTAGGTTTTGCAGTGACTACTACAGACGGGTTTGTTTACAATTGCTGTAACTTGCTTCACATGACTTCAATTTACCTGTACAATTGTACGCGTAGGTAAAAGTGGTAGTACGTTGTAAAACCCTGTTTTACGTGCGATCCTAAAATTTTAACGTTGTGATATTGTGAGAACACTTTGCTATGTATTTTTATATATATCCATATAACTAGCTGTGCCTGCGACTTCGTCCGCGTGGAACGGAATACAAAACGCAGTGATTAATGAAACAATCTGAATTTATATCTGTATACCTTGTATATTTGTAATGTAAAATGTCAGGCTAAAAACTAATAATGGTCACCCCTTTGTCACTTCAATAATAACTCAAAATTAGGGCTTCCAATTTGCTTTGATGTGTGTAAAAACCGTGGGCCATGCTATAGTGTCTGTATTTATGGTCATACAGTCAGATAGCTTGTAACACACGACGGTAATCTGTGCCCACACCTAAAGTTATTGTGAACATGGACAAACTTCGTGACGATACACGCAGGTATAGGAGTAACATAACACTAATATTCTAATTTAACAACTGTCAAAACAATATTAACCCCTGAACTGTCCAAAACCATAAATATTTAAGCTCTATACAAACGAATGTAGACCTGAGGAATAGGTCAATAGACTGTTGGCAGCATACACTTAAAAAATACCTGATTTATTACAAAAGTTTTGAAAAATAACAAATGATGAATTGTAACATAATAATTTTCATGTAAAATGTATCATTAAATTACTTTTTCATTTGTACGACCTTTTTTTATTAAACCATGAAATTTACAATGTACGATGTAGTGAAATTAAAAAATAATTGAAAACATACTCTGCCATTTTGAGATCTGAGTCTTAAAAAATCAGCCGAGGGCTTATAATATTCATTCATATTCCTTTCTTTTATTTATACTGCCTGCAGTCTTTTTTCTCCACGGTACCGCTGGAAGAAAATGCAAACTCGCTAAGGCATAAACCAAAAAAAATTCATTAATTCAAAGCGTAATTAAGACATTAGAATCAAGGTAAATTGAAGAAAATTATAATTCGAAGAAAACCTAAAAAACACAGAAATTATCTCATTGTTATCTATACTCTTCCTTGCAATAATATTCTTACGACAGTAAACCAATAAAATTATAAGTTTAGCGCCATCTGTTGTCGCCATCAATGTAGTCTGTTATTGCTTCTAAAGACGATTTTTTCTTACATTTATTTTCAATTAACAATTTTAGTCTCTTTATTTTTTTATTATAATAAAAAATTGTCATAAAAAGTGATAAGGTTCAATAACTTGTAATATTTACACCACAAAACTAATTAGAAATTAACAAATTTAATCATAACCTTTTGCGATCTAAAAATAAAAATCATATTTTACTTATACAAAGTACAAAGTAAGTTATTCAAATAGAAACATGTAATATACGTAATTGGCCAATTTTGAGAATGTATATGATAGTAGTAATAGATTTAGAAAATGGCGGTTGAGCGCCATTTATTTGCAATAATGCATATTAATTAATTACTGAACTTTTTAGGTTATTAATATTTATTTATGTGAAAATATAATATTAACCATTTTTCTTTCGTTCTATGTCTTAGTAATGTAATACCGTGGTAATGTTTATTTATGTTATAAAATACCCTGGTTTTTGGATGAGAGTAAAGTCCATTTACTTATCTATTTTTCTCGCGTACTTAACTCCCGGCGTCATTAAAATTAGATTATATATAATTAGATTATAATTACTTTTGATAGAGTTCACCGATTTTAATGAAACAAAAAATTTATGTTGCTCCGGAATATGCTTGATTATTTTCTTGCTGGAGTTTTATCAGAAATCTAGTACTTTACCAGTAATGCCTGTTCAAACAAATAGACAGACAGATATTTCTAAAAATGATCGAAATGGATTCTATTACTTATTCCTAGACACCTGCAACAATTTTTTTTACAAAAATCAAAAAAGTACAGACACGTTGGATTTACATTCTTATTATATGTATAGAAGACTAGCGACCCGCTCCCGCTCCGCTCGGGTATAAAATATATAGCCTATGTCATTCGCTGAAAAAATGATTAAAATCGATTCAGTTGTTTTGATTTATTACTGCCCTGGCCCGCACGCGTTAAATTTGGAGTAACCTCAAAAATAACAGTATTTCTCACAATTTAATTTATATTATTATACATATAAACCTTCCTCTTCAATTACTCTATCTATTAAAAAACCGCACCAAAATCCGTTGCGTAGTTTTAAAGATTCAAGCATACATAGGGATATAGGGACAGAGAAAGCGACTTTGTTTTATACTATGTAGTGATATTGCAATGTTTCAATCTATTCGTTTCTATTTGAATACTTAATCTATTCGTTTCTATTTGAATACTATTACTATTTAGCGATTTTTATCCGACTGCATAGAAATGGGTAATGCTTTTCGAGCGTACATATCTTTGACACGCTCAGTAATAATTAAAACGCGTACGAATGGTTGAATTTGTCATCGATTGACACTATTGGTATGTAACTGTAAAATATAAAAGTTATTCGCCCGCTCGTTATGGAAGAGTCAAAATCGATCTGAAGACTCGTGACAAAGCGAAACATATTTAATCGATTGTCGTCATTACAAGTTGATCTCAGAGACCTCCACAGCTTCACGCGACTGTGGGTGTGGGCGAACTAGCGTAAGGATGGGGTAAAAACCTCGGATTGAGTGTTTCCTATACACACGCGACGAATTAAATACTCTTGAAACTGATACTTATTGATATTTTAAATTAAATTTACCAGAACCTGTGCAAGTTCTGACATGGAAGTAATTTTGCATAATTTAGTTCTGCCACAAAATAGCAATGCTATCTTCAGAAGAGTGTGGTTGACTCTCCTAGGCTTAGTGTTTGACTATCTCTACCTGGGAGGGTGGGTCGGGGGACCCATCTTCCCATTGCACAGGTCCGGCGGACGGAGGAGACGACCGGTGTGTATATGGTCGTCTCCTGACAAGGTCGGGACCCGGTGACGCTGTTTGACACCGGGCCAACCGCTGGGGCGGCACGATGAATGCTATAGAGATCTCGTGCCGCCCCAATCCCATAGCGGCAGATGTACACCGTGGGGTTTTAGTGAGTAGGAGTCTCACACTACCCACCCTCTCCCCCAGGAGGGTGGCGTGTCCATGAAGGATTTCCCCACGAAAAAAAAAAAAAAGGGTATGACTATCTTAGGCGACATTGTTATTTAACGTCAACTGAGATTGTGGTCAAACGCCGTAGTCCGGTGAAACTGTAGCGGCCTTGCCAGGCGAACTGTGAAGGTCAGTTCGAAAAAAAAAAGTGGTCAAACGCTAAAAAAGTTAATACAAAATGTTGATCTCATTAGCGTTTGTGTGTTTTTTTTACCTTTGTATTATTTTATTCACTAATGAGTCGGCTTCGTACGGGCGTAGTATCGAAGAAAATGAAATCATCTATTTTCTTTACAGTAGGCCATGTATTAAAATAAAATAGCAATTGAACGTCAAACTGTCAATATCTTGCATGATCTCGCTACTGTGATCTGTCTCAGTCATTTACTCACTTTTTATATGGAGATTATTAACCGAAATTTTTATTTTTCCTTGTGATTTTTCGAACATTTCCTGTCATAAAAACCTTGTCCTATAAAAAAAAATAGCCAATAAGCAATAATTGATTTTTATTTATATAAATATAAGAAACTAAACGTTCTATGATATATAAATATAAAGCTATTGAAGAAATGAAAAAATGTAACACGAGAATCTTGTTAACAACTGTATACATTTCAACATCTTCGTCTGGAATATAATATCTCAACTGGTGGAACTACACCGTACCAATCTCGATGTGGAGAGTCGTAAAACCTGGGCCGAGATAAAATATTTCGTCTTGTCGGGCCTGAAACACTTTATCAGCGGTCCCCAGCGAGTTCGACGCGATGTTACTTACTGGATAAATGTGTACTAGGTAAAAAACTATGCTGTGATCTAGACAACACTACACTTTAGTTCAACTTAGGGTTCATCTCCAGTAATGGAACCCTGTTGCTCAGATTCTTTCGTAGCTCTTTTTAATTTTAATTTTGTGCAACACACTGCGTCCCGTAGTGGTCTTGGTCATGGTTATTGTTATTGTTATTATTCTTACATGCAAGAATAATGATAAATTTATGTCGACACATAAAATACGTCAGGAATGTGATTTTCATCATTTTCCGTTTCCCAAATGTCCGGCGATCTTATCAGCTGTCGGCATCTCGCCGGGACTGAAACAGTATATTCAATTTCCGCGTCTGTTTTACCCGCGAAAATGTTTTTAGACTGCGGACACTTTAGCGTCGTTGAAGCTTTTATAGATAAATATGTAATTTCGTAAACGGTCCATGTCTGAATATTTATATTTTTCATAAAGTGAAAAAACTTTTTTTTTCCAAGAAAGCGTGATATTTATAAAATTTATTTTTGAGTTACATTTTCGGGTCTATTACCAATCGAAAGTTAAAGAAATTTATTTGTATACTTTTATTTAATCGTAAATATATATTTTAAAATGAGATATGCCTTTTTCGACATTTGCGTTATTAAGTAAATAAAACTAAAGTAAAAAACATACGCTTTTTAAAACTTTTACTTTAATAATCTAAAATTAAATATAAAGTTTTTCATGTTCCTTTTAACGCGATAATATTTAACACTGATAGTTAGATTAGAAATATTCCTTTTACATATCATAGTTTATTTATATAGAAACGTTATAGGGTATACAATAGCATGCTACGATCCACAGAAGTGGAGTAAATGTCATACAAAATTTAAGTTAGAATGTACTTCAAGCGTGAACGAAATAATTTTATGTGCGAGCTGTGTGGCAAGACGCGGGATATCTGAGGTCCCCGTTGGCTGTTGGCTGCCTGGCGAAAACGGCTCGTTATCGAGAAGTTCCGAATTGCAAATTTATATGTTAGAAGGATAACATGGTGCATGTTTCATTCAATGCACCATTCGCGTTTGGGCTTATTTAATTGCATCACTAGAAAAGGTATAAACTTCATAGCGCCGTTGTGCCTGCAAAATCCCTTATATGACAATCGAACATTTACCGAGAGTTTCTTAATTCAATAAATAATTGTATATTAAATTCATCTCAGTATTTGTAAAGCAAAGTTGTTTGACTGTGGGAAGTTCCATAATCGGACGGTTAGTAAAAATATGTTCTCAATTTTGTGACGATTTGGTATTCCTCAAAATAAATGCTTTTTTTCAGTGTTTTGGTCATAACTTTCATAAAAATGTTCGAAATCTGTAATTATTTTTTTAACTTTTATATGGCCCGGTTTTATTTTCTGTCTCTGGTCTACGCGTCTATTTGTATGTTGGCTTTAACTCCAAATCAACTTCATCGGTTTTAATAAAATGTTCTTTACGGGATTGATTTCAAAACTGGTAACATATAGTCATTATTACTATTACTTTTAAAAATAAATACGAGTAATAAAAAATAATTACGAAATGAAAGTAAAAATGATGGCAGTAGATCATTATAGAAAACTATAAAATGTTATATAATAATTTACGATATTGATGTTCAGTTGGAGCAAAATATTTAAGCAAATTCACAAGGCGAATACACAGAAACACACAACAGAAAATTATACCTCACATATTTTATTCATCAATCTTTTGTTAAACCTACGAAATAAAAAACAATATACATATACCTAAGATTTTAAAGAAATTATGTATTAAAAGGTCTTAGCAACAGGTTACTTATTTTAGGTAAGAAAAAGGATAATTTACTTCGATAAATCGCTATTCGAAATTTTCTATGCTCGTATGCTTAACATATTTGTCGATATGAATTGTTTAAGGATTATCTTTTCACTTATCGTTCAGTCGATTGAGTCGATATTGAACAGTTGGAAAAGAATACGTTATGATGGTAGAAAGCTAAGCGAGCAGTTAAACATTTATGAAAGCGCAGGCTCATTGTAAAGGCCAACATCTAGTTCGTAAGTAAAATATGAATAAAATTGTGTAAAATTAAATCATGGTGGTCGAGGTCTTTTATCGAATTGGAATATTGATTCGATCTCCGCAGGTTCGGACATTGACGTATACTATCGAATCTTTCGGAATTCGCAAACATTACTAAATTCCAATCGGTGAGCCATATAGAGCCATGCTGTATTCCTATGTGGATCTCAGCACGAATGGGCCGGCTCGTCCGGGTAGTACCACCCTCTCACAGAAAATCGGCTTAAAGTAACAGTACTTGTACTATTGCGTTTGGTTCGGTCAGTGAGAGCGCCGGAGGCCTTCCCCCTCCCCTCCCAAAATATGATAGCGGTTTTAAAGAGAAATTTACCCCAGGTTGGTACCAACACTCAATGTGGAGGAGAATACCCCCCTGAGCGTACCCGCTCAGGCTGCCCTTCGTATTCTGGGGTGGACAAATTCCGCTTGTCACTTCGGCCAAAGGCAATGAAACGGAAAAATCGTCGGCACCCCCTCCCACGCTGCGCGTGGATTTCTGCAACATAAGGGGAATCCACTCGAACCTTAACTCTGTTCACCACCACCTTGAGACGGAGAAACCGGCCTTGATATTCCTAACTGAGACGCAGATATCTTCTCCTTCTGACATTGCATACTTGCGATACCCTGGCTATAACATCGAACACGCATTCGTACCTAGAGCCAGAGTTTGCGCGTTTGTCCGGGAGGATATTTGCGTCCGTCGCCTGGCCAATCTTGAAGGTCAAGATCTCTCTTCAATCATTCTTCGTGTGGATTGCGCAAATCACTCGCGCGTCTATGCATGCGTATACAAGTTGCATAGCGGTGACTTAGAAACGAATCGCCTTACATCCAAATGATGACCGACTCAATTCTCCATCAGATCCCCTCTGCAGAAATCGTGGTTCTTGGTGACTTCAACGCCCACCACGCTGAATGGCTTGATTCACGTACCACCGACTACGTGGGGAGATTTGTTTTTGACTTTGCTTCGGCATATTCCCTCACACAATTGGTTACCTCGCCTACGCGAGTTCCGGATGTGGAGAACCATATACCTTCGCTGTTGGACCTTCTGCTGACCTCTCATCCGGACAATTATCAGGTAAACGTCGATGCTCCTCTGGGCACGTCGGATCACTGCTTGGTGCAGACAACTGTACCTCTTACACGTCCACTTCGTTCGCGACCTGCGAGCAGACAACAAGTCTGGCACTATAGGTCAGCAGACTGAGATGGGATGCGAACTTTCTTTGCTTCTTACCCATGGCGGCAGGTTTGCTTCTCGCTGGATGATCCTGATGCCGTCGCCAACATCATAACCGACGTTATATTCCAGGGGATGGGATTATTTATCCCGAGCTACATGGTGCCCGTCGGAGGCAGATCTCAACCTTGGTTCGGTCACTCCTGTAGAATGGTCTGCCGTCGGATGCAGAAATGCTGCCGAGCCTGGGTTGAGGCTCAGGCGTCACAGGATGTAAACACTAGCGCATTAAAGAAGGAGTACAACTTTGCCTCCAGGTCTTACAAAAGAGCAATCGCCTTGGCTAAGTCAGCTTTTATTGATAGAATTGGTGAGAGATTGATTCGTCTCCCTTCGGGAACTTGGGCGTTCTGGTCTCTCGCCAAAGCTATCCTTGGGAATTTTTGCCAGCCATCCTTTCCACCATTGCGGAGGGAAGACGAATCGTTGGCCCATGACGCTAAAGACAAAGCTGATCTTCTAAGCGGCCTTTTTGCGTCTAACTCGACTCTGGATTGCAAGGAAAAGTTACCACCCACCATCCCGCGTTGTGAAAGCTCGATGCCAAATGTTCGGTTTCTGCAAAGTGCTATACGCAAAGTACTATTCTCTTTGGACATCTCTAAGTCGAGTGGGCCTGATGGAATACCCGCAATCGTGCTTAGGACATGTGCTCCGGAGCTGGCCCCGGTTTTAGCGCGTCTTTTGCGGCTCTCCTACTCCACAGGCGTTGTCTCTACCACCTGGAAGTCTGCCTTAGTCCACCCGATCCCCAAAAAAGGCGACCATTCTGATCCATCTAACTATAGGCCCATTGCTATTACCTCCCTGTTCTCCAAGACAATGGAATCCTGGATAAACCACCAGCTCCTAAAGTATCTAGAAGAGAACCAGCTTATTAATGATTGCCAATACGGTTTCCGTCAAGGCCGCTCAGCTGGTGACCTTCTAGCGTTTTTAACACACAGATGGGCGGAATCAGTCGAAAAAAGGGGGAGGCCCTAGCCGTTAGTTTGGATATCGCTAAGGCTTTTAATCGGGTCTGGCACAAAGCGTTTCTCTCGAAGCTTACTTCATATGGACTTCCCGAGAAACTACGCAATTGGGTATCCAGTTTTCTCACGGAGCGGAGCATAAAAGTCGTTGTTGACGGTGCATGCTTGGATCTCAAGCCCGTGAACGCTGGAGTCCCACAAGGCTGTGTGCTATCCCCAACCTTATTTCTTCTGCATATCAATGATATGTTGAACATCGGTAACATTCACTGCTATGCAGACGATAGTACTGTGGATGCTCTATATACCAGTCGTGCAGGTGTTTCTCGGGAACGCGTTAACGAGTGCCGGAACAAACTTGTGTCCGAGATATAGACCTCATTGGGGAGTGTCTCGGATTGGGGAAGACAAAATCTAGTCGATTTTAACCCCACAAAAACACAGGTATGCGCCTTCACTGTAAAAAAAAAAACCCTTTTGACGCAGTCCCTAATTTTCAAGGAGTTCCTCTAGCTGCTGAGCCTAATTTTAGTATCCTCGGTATCGACATATCTAGCGACGTTCAGTTTGGTGGTCATTTGGAAGGTAGAACAAAACTGGTCTCACAAAAGTTAGGTATCCTTAACAGAGCGGGACGGTATTTCACACCAGTTCACCGCCTTCAGCTTTATAAGGCGCAAGTCCGTCCACACATGGAATACTGCCATAATGAAATGAATAATGCCATCTACTTCCTTTTGACCGTATCCAACGGAGAGCGGCTCGAATCGTTGACGACCGGGTACTTTCCTTAGGGCTCGACACTTTGAAGCTTCGTAGGGATGTTGCGTCACTTTGCGTCCTTTACAAGATCTACCACGGAGAGTGTTCTGAAGAACTGTTTGGATTGATTCCTGCTGCTGAGTTCCATTACCGAACGACTCGCCATAAAACGAAATTCCATCAATGTCATCTCGATGGTTGGAAGTCGTTGAATGTGCGGTTCTCACGTGCGTTCTTCCCACGTACGTCGGCCCTCTGGAATGAACTCCCAGCGGCAGCGTTTCCTGACCAATACAACCGACAGACCTTCAAGAAACGAGCCTACTCCTTCCTTAAAGGCCGGCAACGCGTCTGTGATACCTCTCGTGTCGCAGGTGTCCATGGGCGGCGGTGATTACTTACCATCAGGTGACCCGTCTGTTCGTTTGCCTTCAATCACATAAAAAAAACTATCTGGTGACGATGAAGAAAAACATCTTGAGGAAACTTGAATCATCGTGTGTGATGAAAAGATAGAACTGTGGATTTCTCGGTGTTTGAAATCGTTTATAAATAGTGAGCTGGAATGATGATTATGCCCATAGCTTCCTTCAGAAAGAGGTTTTTGTCCTGCAGTGGGGACTCTAACAGGCTTAAATCTTTATAGGCTTTAGCTTGCATTTGATTTGGGTAGTCGGTGAGAAGAGTGAGACGACTTACTTCGGTTTTGTAAAGCGTTCTCTCTATCGCACAGCGTAATAACTGCGATAGAGAAATATAACACAATCTCGGTCTTTTCCCCGATATGCCAAATCAAAATCCGGGTACTGTACATATAGGTAATATCGTTGAGGCGAATGATGGTCCTTGACCAAGTTTTTAAATGTTGCCAGCGGTTGTGAGTGCCTCACACAATTAAGTGTGCATTCTATAACAGTGGATTCTGTATTTAGTCGGGTGTATAAATGTCCATACATCCAGCGTCAAATTTTCCAATTACCGTAGGTAACATATGTGCGATATGTTCATAAAATGTAAGGAAAACGTATTTAGTGATATAAAATATATGTTCTTTTTTCACCTAGGGGCTGTGAGCGGTAGAGTGATGAAGCACGGCGCTCCAGCAACCAGCGGCTAGACCGATGGGAAAGACGTCCGGAGGCCGGCCCGACGCAGGAGTGCGTGCACAGAGAGTGACAAACAGGAGGTAAGGTCAATACAGAAATATACATATATGATAAATCGAAGTTATCGAAACGGTATAACGTTCGTAGGTTCGAATCGCGACGTAACTAATTCAGTATAATTAACGAAATTTTCTGTTATATTGAAAATACCACGAAAAGATTTTCATATAAAAACTCTTGTACTTACCGCCCTGTAGTCAGTTAATATAAGCTGTCAATAGATTGGTATTTGGTTTTAAAATATATCATATATAGCCCAGCGTGTTACGTCTTTATTTTTTGTCCAAGAAAGCTTTGCCTAGTAATGGATCATCTACTAGTATTAAAGGTATTCTACAGCTGGGCTCATTTGTTCGCTACAGCTAATCTCCGAAACAGTTGGACAAATTTTGACGCAACTTTCACTGGTTGATCACATTAAAAAAATTAGGGTTACGGTAAAATATAATAAACTAACTAAGCAGTGTTCAGTACCGCGCGTATCCCAAGTGCATGTTTACATTATACAGATTTTTGGGAAATATAACGCGGCCCAAGACGCAGGTAACTGCTAGTCATAAATAAATATAGAAGTTCTTTACAGCAATTGAATGTAGTCCCGTTATTTAGGTAATAAATGGCGTATACAAATCAAATGCAATCAAATAAACCATGTAAAGTTTAAAAATATTTATAATAAAAAAAACTCTCACAATAATTTTGTAGTGAACGGAGATAGTTTGTTTATCACAAAAGGCCGTTCAATATGTTAACTATTTTTATAGAATACGTGATGAAGTCGAGAAAGCGATCTATATAATTAAAACTGTCGGGCGTTAAATTGGATTACACGTAGCGAATACTCAATATATCACTTCTGTAACGCGTCAACGATACAAGAATAACCTGGCTCCGGATATTATTATTGTGTGAAACTTAATTTTAATTTTTGAAGTTGTTGAAACGAAAATATACTTAATCTTTTTATAAGCAGAATCAAAACTGTAATGTGCAGGTTATAAAGTAGTGGAACCTGTGTTACCTTCGAATGCGTTTCTTTCGTTTACACTCTTGTGTTTTGCCTTAAAGGGTTTTCAGCTATAGCAAGACATTATAATCGGTTCAAGACGACGGTCCTTTTACAACCAGTTATATATAGTTATAGGTTCTAGTGACAACTTAACATATGATTAATTGCAAGTGTGTATGCTATTTCATAACATATTAAAAATGCATTGCTATATATAAATGATACATAAAATATATAAATGATACAGATATAGTATTGTTACGTTTAAAGGTAAATAAAATACCGCTTTCATCTAAAGAAATTTAAATTTATTTATATAGTTTGCTTACAGCATAGGTATTCTCCTCAGTCACAATTTTTCTATTGTAGAAACACTGGCGCGAAAGATCGTCGATAGTCGTGAGGTATTCTACACTAATAGTATCTAAATATAATGTTTCAAATACTATGAATGTTCATTAACTTAGCTTGATGGTTTGGGGTCAGTTATTTAAATTGTAGTTGTTTATATTAAGGGAGTCGGGCGCCGTGTGGGGCCGGCGTGGGCGGGCGGGGTGCGCGCGGGCGGGTGCCGCCGCCGCAGCCGAGGCGGGCGCGTGGAGACGCCGCGAGCGCGCCGCGCAGCCCCGCAGGCCCATGGAGATCCTCACCAGCATCTACGCGCTGCTCTCCGGCGGGGTGAGCCACTGACAAATGCTGTTACGCTCTGCACGAAAAATACATTATTTTCATACATCAAAGAACATTTTAGATTTGTCTAAAAACGTCGAGTATAAACTCAGAGATAAGACATAACCGTGACGCGGCAAATCAGGGAACACATACCCAACCAATGAAATCTTTAATCTCTTTAAAACTCATTCATGTTGCATTATAACTTATTAAAACAAGTATATTTAGTCCTCGCACTACGAACACACACTAATCCAAAGTTTTAGTTTTTATCCAAGCAATAAGTCATCAATTCGCATGTGGTTATTTTACGCTCTAATGACTTTGAGAGCAATATAACGATGACCCTTACGTCCAGTAACTGATAATACCGTGGCTCACACTGTAATTTTGTGTACAAAGGACCCTAATAGAGAGTGTTGACATACAGCGCTATTTAATTAAAAGCATACTGTATCATGAAAGTCCTTATCTTCATAAGAATTTTTAATTAATCTTACGTGACGTTAATTAAATAGTTTTAAGTTTAACTTGGTAAATGCCTTCGTTAATTGGTAGTTAAGCTATTGATGTGGTGTCTGATGTTATATATATATTATAACAGCAAGGTGTGAATCCGAAGATTGACTCGTTGCCGTTCAGACTGCACTGCGGTGCGACAACCGCAGCTCTTTTGGCAGCAAGCGCTGCTCTCACCACACGCCATCTAGTGGGCAACCCAATAGATTGTATACATACGAGGTAAACTTTCTAATGTGTAAAATATTTTGTTTATTAGTGCAATGACAGATGGCGCTAGTTCATTATTAACTTTTTACATTGATTCTGTGGTTTTCTTATATCTAGGAAATTCTAATATTATGAATTATTTTAGTTACTTTCATTTAAATGGTATCTAAACAATTATTGAAAAATTTTAAGAGTGACAAAAGAAATATAGCTTTTTAAATTATCTAATAATAATTAATATGTGCTAAAAATGTCAATTTCACAAGATTGCCTTGTAGTCTAATAGTTTTATCACAGGGATATACCAGAAGATGTCCTTAATACGTACTGCTGGATCCACTCGACGTTCACTGTAGCGGTGGAGGCGGGTACAGGTGCGTACCCAGGTGTGCGCGGCGCGGGCAACGCCCCCCGCCGCTACGGCAAGTACTACCAGTGGGTAGCGTTCACGCTCTTTTTTCAGGTTAGTCATAAAACAGACAATAACTAAGTAGTATTTATGACAGTGTCATTATTCTGATCTTGAAGAAATAACCTAAGAACCTTATTAATTTACAAAATATATATGTATATCTCGGATTGTTTTTCAAGTTATATAACAAACTTCACTGATTTATTGCACGTGACTGCGCTTACGTTAATGTAGATTTGATGTACCCCTCGGGAACAGTATTTTTTTTAGGACGATAGGCTATCACATGCCCTTTTTTTGTACCCGTAACAACGTGTTAGTAAAATATCATAATTATCGGTGCAGTAGTTAAGACGTAAAAGCGTATTAAATACCACATTAATAATATTACTTAGAATTTTTGCATCCAGCTATGTAATGATTTCAACCAGTGATTTCAGTAGTATATATCTACTAGTGACAAAGGTCGTACTTAACGCATTTGTTAATTGATTTCAAACTAAGTAATTTATTATTCCTACGCAATTTGTCGATTAGATAAATATAAGAAATAGAGGATATTTATTCAGTATAATACTATAAAATAATAGTATATAACTTTTTCATGCAATACAGTGTTAATAATATTAACTATTCTGTTAATATAAGTGTGCAGTCAATATCATGTTAATTGTTAACTGCAGTCTATAGTTATGTCACTACTTTTTTCCTACAGAAATCGGTGTGATGGATACGAATTTCACGCAGGCTCTTCCATTCCGTTTCATATTAACAATTTAGATTAAACAATAACATTACTGTCAAAAGAAACCTGACCGTCACATAAGAAACTAAATCTCAGCAAAAGGAGGAAACGTTAAATTTTTCGTTAACCTATAGAGACGACTTGTTTTTTTGAACTTGTAGCAACTAACTTTTAACAATATTTTTTTTAAAGATTGATCTAAAATTCAAGATAAAAATTCTTATACAAGATCTCTCTTGTTAGTCTAAATAATATTGATATATAACCATCAATAACGCAAATTGTTTTATAAGCGAAAAACTAATCACTTAATATAAGTATCGAGGTCGTTAACTGAGTGCTGGGGGTCATCGTGAACTTGCGGTTTCTGCTCATACTTGATTGGCCTCTGGATTATCTATCACGCGATTTGCGTACAGTAGCACTGCACCGCATTGGCCACACCTTTTATTATTCAGATATCTTATTTGAAAGGTTAATTTTTCGTTAACAATATGTTAAGAGTGTATTAAGTTCACATACAGGTACATAGTAGGTATATAGTTTGAGACGATAGAATATTTCTGCAATTATTAAAGTCATTATAGTTACTAGCTTGATTTTTCATTGTATAAAAAGTAATAACCACTAGCGAGTTTGTCGTTAATACCAACATAACATATGTCCGAGTCTATATATCGCAAATGTACTAACATCGATATTTATAGCTACAAGAGAATATACTTAGTCTGGCCATAAATACTGTTACAATTAAAAATAAACAAAATATTATATTTGAATTTGGAATCTGTCTTTTTTATATGATTGTTCGTTGAGTTTTCTCATTTTGGCGCCAATGCGTTGTACAATATTTTGCGATATTAAAATGAAGTGGGGTGATAAAGAGATCCGAATCGCTATGATTGCATTACACAAAGTAGATATGGAGCCAAATGCAATTTTTAAAACTCTCCATACGCTTGGTATTAGTAAAATGTTTGTGTACCGAGCTATTAATAGGTACAATGAGACCTCCTCTGTTTGTGAAAGAAATAGATCTGGCCGTCCACGTAGTGTTCGTACGAAAAATGTGGTCAAAACAGTAAGAGAAAGAATTCGAAGAAATCCTGTCCGAAAGCAAAAGATTTTATTTCGGGAGATGAAGATAGCACCTAGAACCATGTCGCGTATTTTAAAAGATGACTTAGGACTTGCAGCCTATAAGAAACGTACTGGTCATTTCTTAACTGATAATTTTAAAAAGAATAGGGTGGTAAAATTGAAACAACTACTGAAGCGGTACGCAAAGGGAGGTCACAGAGAAATTTTGTTTACGGATGTGAACATTTTTACAATTGAGCAACATGCTAACAAGCAAAATTACCGTATTTATGTTTAAAGCTCTAAGGAAGCTTCCCAATTAGTCGACATAGTGCAACGTGGGCACTATCCGACTTTAGTGATGGTTTGGTGGGGTATTAGCTATGAAGGAGTGATTGTGCCATACTTTTGTGAAAAAGGTATCAAGACATCGGCACAAGTGTAGCAAGATACCATTCTTAAGAAGGCAGTGAAGCCCTTAACTACACCATGTTCAATCACCAAGCATGATCCTTCCAGCAAGACTCGACGCCGAGTCATAAAGCTCGGTCTACGCAGTCTGGGTTGGAAACGAATGTTTCGAACTTCATCAGAACTGACGACTGGCCGTCTTCTAGTTCCGATATTAATACGCTGGATTATAATTTTAAGTCAGTTTTAGAGAGTACGGCTTGCTCTAAACGCCATGATAATTTGGAGTCCCTAAAACAATCCCTACGATTGCCAGTGAAGAATTTTCCCATGGAAAAAGCGTGTGCTTCTATTGATAACTGGCCTCAACGTTTAAAGGGCTGTATTGCAGCCAATGGAGACCACTTCGAATAAGCTTTTTATATTTTAAATTGTTTTATATTTATTTATTAAGCTAACACACTGTAAAAGTAATAAATGTTATTTGCAATAGATTTTTTTTTTCTTTGTTTCAGTATTTAAAGCAAGACTAGGTATAGACAGATTAACTACCTGCTCCGGCTTTGCACAAAATAAGACCAAATCTTCCCTTTACCGTACGACTATGTAAATAAAATGGTAAATGTACATTAATCTGTCAATTCTGTCAATATTTTTTAAGATCTTCCTACGATCTTCTATCTCATTCACTCGTACACTTTATATATAGAGATTATTTAACCCAAATTTTCACTTTTCCGTACGATCTTTCAAATATTTCCTGCCATACAAGATCGGTCCTGACAATTACAAACACAACAAAAATATAGTCAAATAGGAGCTGCTCTTCTGAAGTCATACGCTTAAGTACATTCAGTAATTTATTTTTATTTACACAGATTAGTTATAAGTATTAAATTTAGCACCGATGTAAACCACCGTTCTGTGGACTCAGGTTCTGCGTATAGACTATTTGTAGAACCCACTACGAATGTGCTACGGAACGTCGTAGTAAATTTACGGAATCTAGAGGTACGGATCATAGCATTTGACTTATACAGTATCGCATACAATTATTGCGTTTATGAAGTTGTCTTCTGGTAAGCCATGTACCAGAGAACGATAAAATTTTTGTATAATATAATGGAGCTATTTTATAAGCCTGCTTGGGTATATAGGTTAAATAGGTATTTCTCTCTCCCTCTGTCGTTGTTTAATATATTTTTTTTTTCATTTCTTATTAAGTTATACTTTATTATTACAATCATATATTTCCAAAACTCAAAATAAAACATGAAGCCTGTAAGTCTAGATAAAACATATTGTAATTGACTTAATCAACTCGTGTGTTATGTGTGTGTGTGTGTTCAGAACGATGATTTCAAAACCAACATGAGAGTAATCATTTCAATTAAAAATCTATTTAGAATATAGAATTCAAAAGCAACTTAACATTTAATAACGCTATTTTTATAACTGTAAAAAACTCGCATTAATTTATCTAAATGAGTTTTAGCCTTGTAAGCTTTTACGTTCGTCAAAACAAACGTATGTTCTCTATATGACATAACCATGTCTTAAGCTATATATCTTGTTCTATTATGTGTTCAAACAATACATAATAAAAAGAAGTCTCATACACAAGTATCTGTCGTATTTATCTGCACAATATCTTATATTCAAATTTACAGTTATTATTTTGTTCTCTAATTTTGTTACTGAACATAAAATTTACTAATTCCTCCCACGTGTAAATTCTTCGCATGAAATATAATATATACACATTAATTAGCGTTATAACACCGCGTCGATTGACGTAGCTTCGAATCTTTGCAGTGACCTAGAGGTTTCATTGAAGAAGAACATCATAGTAAAACCATGCGTTGTTAGTAAGACTATTTCCAATGCCCACTTTGTTCTACCCTTTGTTACTTGTTACTGCGACCTTTCAGTTAATAAATTGTCACCAAGCACATATAGCTGTGTTCCGGCAGTTTTATTTGAGACGCAGACTTCTTCTATGTTATCATGTTTACCACCTTAAGCTACATCATAACTTCTTATCAAATAAGACTGTTCATACGCTAAAAGTAAACGAATTTAAATAAAGATTTAAGTATATTTTATAAAATTAATTCAAAATGGCCAGTTCACAACGTGCACACTACAAATGGTCAATAAATAAGCGATGAAACTAAAGGATTATGTTCGCGTAACGGCTTCCGTGTTTATTGCTTATTCCATTCTGACCTAGACTAACATTTCACTTGACTTTATTCATTAATAAATAGTTTTTGTTATAAGTTTCCAACAAATACAATCTTTATGCCCAATTTGTTTAAGACAGTACAATGTTTTTTACCTTTCGATCGATGTGTCAAAGCCATTATTTATGAATCTCTATTAGCAATACTATGAGATCTTTCTATTAATCTATAGTATTTCTACATTCTATCGCAAGAAAATCATAATAGCATCGATATTTAAAAAAAGGTCGAATTTCAACCACTAGGCGATTACATTTGTTTATTTGAAATGAAATAATAATAAAAATCGGTTAACGATGAAAGAAAACATCTCTAGTAAACCTAAGCACTTCAGAAATATTCTCTCAGTACCACCTTATAGTAGAAAACTGCAATACTAGATTTTTTTTCGTCTTTGAAATCACAAACACGTCGAGGTGCTAGCGTGACAATTAACTTCGTGTTGTTCCTTGTAATTTGTACCTTATACTTATACCATTGTACTTGTAATGTGAGAAATAATTCATAGAAAATTATTTTAATTATATACCTTAATTAAATAAATATAAGAAGAGAAATTCAACAAAAAGGTACATTTCTTGCAAATAACGTGATTCTAGGTCCTAAGTAACACCTGCCATAGTAATTCTCTCTTAGTTTGTCGTGTTTTGTGATCCAACATTTTATACCCTTGTAGGCCTTTGCCTTATAGGCCGGCATGACAGCGACGATCTCGATTATTCACTATTCGTCGCCATTATTTTTGGACTACGCTGTGCATATCATCATGTATTTAATAAAAAATTAATACCACTTAACCACTTCATTCGGACCTCAACTAGACCGCTCGGATGCAGCCAAATTGCATATCTAACGCATTCACATAATACGAGTTAAATTTTAACATGTTAAATCTGTAAATGTGTTAACGAGTTTCGATGTCGTCGGTCGTTTGAATATTTCATGTTGCGCATGTGCGTTCCTGCTATAGTGCACAAGTATAATATACAGTGAATTGAGTTTAACTAGATATCATAAAGGAAAGTTTTATAGCGACGTTCTGCATTTATTTTGTTTTTTACGAACTCTTTTTTGCTTCCTCATTTACTGTTATTTTAATTGTGGTGTACTAAAAATTGTTTAACTAAAATTACGAGTGTAATACAGTAAAAACATCGTATCATATCTTGGTTTTCGGGTTAGTGCCTAAAAGTGGATTCACAATCTTACTAGCATTTACACCATCTCGGTAAGGATCGAAAAAAGAAGAAACTATTCCCCATTTGACAGTTACAGTAAAGTAATATTTTAACAAAATAAAAATAAAATCTTTGACGCGAATATAAAAATATATTTTTTTTACATTTATTAACATTTTCAGCAGAGTCTAAAATTCATATAATTAACATACACAAATGATATATATCGGGGCGACATTGAGGTGGCAGTTATGAAAGTGTGGCGTCATCTTTTGCTAGCCGATACAGTAATTCACTACTGTAGATAATTATGTATATATGTAAAGATGTGAACACTTCGACGATCTGTGTGAAATTGATCCCAACTCTTTGTTTGCTACGCGTTTTATAGGATTGCTTCGCATTATAATATTTGGCGTAATATTTATGTCAGTTCAAATTCTTTTAACGGTAAAACCGGCGTTTTCACCAACATATATAATTAT
Source organism: Antheraea assamensis (assembly GCA_035772565.1). NCBI lineage: Eukaryota > Metazoa > Arthropoda > Insecta > Lepidoptera > Saturniidae > Antheraea > Antheraea assamensis. The sequence goes on from JAQQSE010000067.1 coordinate 1,048,189, forward strand.
ATTGTTATATAAAATAAATTGTTTATTTCAAAAGGATACTCTTCATTAACTAATTTTATGCTATGTAATTTCGTTGCGCACAACTTTCGTTTCTAGCTAAAAAACCACTTACAACCATTTCGCATAACGCGCTACAAGAAATATTGCTTAGAAAAGTATCTTCTAATTTAATATAAGAATACAGTAATATTTAGACACAGGCATAATAAGCATTTTATATTTTTTAATCTCAAGAAAATATTATACTCATACTATCTGAGGTTATGTAGACTTGCCTAAAACCTCAAACCTAAAAATAACTGCGGTTCTATCAGATGTTAGTTACTAATGATTACAATCCCCGAGGACAGAGTTAACATATCGTGACCCTGTACCAGTACGTTTGCCAAATACACCCTTCAAATGGAAACACATTTGGAATTTGGAAAGTGTTCAAAAGCTCACAAACGTTTTAAGCACTTTAATTATAATTTAATAGCTTAATATTGTAATGAAAAATGGTGTTTGAAGATTATTAACTTCTAAACTAGTGCAATTCAAGCATCTATACATGTGTATCGGAAGCTTTACCGGAAAGCCACTCCCATGTAGCTTTAGCGTGTTTACAATCTTAAATCTATTTGTGTAAAATCAGATGAGATTGTGGTTAGCAGCTAAAATTTATAAAGTATTTTTTTTTCTTTATATATTATAAAAGAGAATTCCCTTTATCTGTTCGATAGTGTGCTTATAACTCGAAATCCATTGCACAGACACACCTACATGACACTTTTTTAAATTATAGTTTCTTTGAATCTCCGTTTAAGTTTTAGTATACATTTTGTTGCACAAGTGGTACCAAGGAACATCCAAGGAACTGATGGAAAATGTATGAGGTTAAAACGAAATTAAGTTGACGCAAAATACTGCAATAATATTTAAAACCATGAAATACTAAGAAATGCAAAATACGGTACACAATTGTTTTAAATAGAAGTTATTAAAATATCAAAGGTACAAAAGGACCACAAATATAACTTGTGTGTTAAAGAATCATAGTTTTAAGTTTTACACGCCATTCGAGCAACGCTATGTGCATACCTAGAGTATAATAAACCCGCTGTTAACATGAAAAAAGTATGTCGATTTTTTAAAACAATTTGATGCTTCTAAAAAATAGCATAAATTTTTTACGACGAAAAACAAACTGAAGATTTTACAATATTACACAGTAATCATCTACAGATGTAAACACTTCCTCTATAAGTATGAATACATTATTTATTAGCTGATGTCCCGCGACATTGCTTTAGTCGTTTAATGGCTATGTTGTGTCGTAACAACCACGAGTTACATTATTTTCAATTTGCTATTACTGCTTAGCTTACATATAAAACCGTATTGATATATAGCTTAGATTATCCTCCGAAAAGTTTTTTATTTGAAAATAAAAGGCCCTTTAAAATTAGTTCACTTGTTCCAATGATAGCTATGAACAAACACCAGAAATTTCAACCAAGCAAATTTTAAGCAGTCATTACAGCCTATAAATATATAACCTCAAACTAACTACAGTTCTAGTCGAATAGCATTATAATTGAAATTTGCTGTATAAATTTGCGCTCAACGTTAGTGTCTTGCGACCGTTTTGCAACATTGCTAGAGATCGATTTTACGACGCGACATTTTCTATATAGGCCGTCTCAGCGCTAGATATAACACGCGGGAAAAGTTAGGATATTGTAGAAATATATTTAAAATTTTGCAATTAAGTATTAAGTTTTATTATATATGCCAATTAATTCGAATGAAATCACGGACTGTTATTAGTCTATACTATTGTTACAAAGAAGTTTATTGCTTATAGGAAGCAATATCCGGAACTATTGATCCAGTTCTAAAAATATCTATTAATAAGAAGCTACACTATCCTTGTAGAGACACATGCTATATTTTATTGTTTTATTCAGTTATCATTAACTCGGTCGAAGTTGCGGGCAGTTGCTAATTTTACATACATTAATGAAATTAGTTGAATAGTTGACAATCAACACAGTTTTTTATTATATTTCCTGTAACATATATGTCAAGGAAGAAGAGAATGTCACAATAAATTAGTGTATCTTATATCACATCTTCCATTTAGACAATTTTAAACAAATACCACCACACTTTAAAATTTGACAGAGAATATTTAATCTGCATTTTATTGTAGCAAAGACTATTGATAACGTTTATTATACTTTTTTATGAGCAGCATAAGTTATCTAAAGTTCTTCTGTTCTGTTTCTGTTCTTCTGTTTGTTTGAACACTTTAATCTCTGCAATTACCACTAAAACAAATTTTTATTTGGTTATGAATCAATGGAAGTTAGAGGCTACCTAACATCATGCTGTGACTCTTAGGAGCGGAACAATCACCAAACAATTTGTTGATTGGAAAATACGCTAACCGAAAACGAACTAATAATGCGGGGACAGAGAACTTGAAAAATTAAAAGCAAGTAAATATGAGTGAAGTCAATATGAATGATCCATTATGAGTTATATGGCGATATATTTTCCGTGTAAGGTATTTTAGTGTGAAAATATTTACAGGTTCGATTCATGTACACGGTCTTCAGGTATATATACGAGTATATAATTTGAAGTGAAGATGCTTTAATGTATGTCTGGACGTGGCTTCAATTAACTTAGGTGAGAATATTATAATGTCCCTAACTTTACTGGGAACGAAAACACCAATGAAACTGCAGTATGTTGATAGGGTTTTTTATAGCCTCTCTGGTTAGTTATAAAACTCAAGTTGAAAATCTGTTATATAATTGATGAAGGTATTACTTTACGGAAATCATATCATAAGTACTTGATGGATGATTACTTTGCATTTTTGCCAGGAGTTGATTGGTCGTTGCCATGTGTTTTTGGACGAAGGTATCCATCCGGCATTTGATTTGACTCGTCGGAGAGAAGACTGAGACGTCCGTATAAGATCGGCTGGTTTCGGTTTTGTATAGCGTTCTCTCTATGATATAGTGCAATTATTGCGGTAGATAGGGATAACGCTATAAGAAACTGAACTTGCCGACTATCTCGGTCTTCTGTCCAACATGAGAAATCAAAAGCCGGATACTGTAGTTGTGTTCTGGTAGCCACATATAAAAAGTCAGTCATCCAGCCTTAGTTTGTAACTAGTTTAAACCACATCGTCACTTAAAATCAGATGAGATTGTGAATAAACGATAAAGCCGTAAAGTATAATAAAAACGTATTGTTGAATGACAATGAAGAAAGATCCGTGACGATATATTTGTTTTTTTTTTAGATAAATTAACGCCACCTGTAACTGGTGGTAATTACAGTGCAAATCAAAAACAGCGCTCTCATGCCGACCTGCAAGTCTCCGCAGTTGAATACATACTGACTATTACCGAAAGACGACATGGTTGAAGCGTGCAACTATTACAATTAATGGTGGCCTCGACCCACTCGAATACAATCGCGATGTCTTACTACTCGGTAAAGTCTGATACATTGTGGACTGGTATTAGTATTAAAGTCTATTCAAAAGAAGTTTTACTTTTAAAAATGTTATAGACTGATGTTCGAATACTGATTCTATAATAATTGTTATATCGTTTGATATAAATACCCTTCCATTTCGTTAACCTTCGTCGTCATTACATACCAAAAGTTACCATTTTTTTTGTCTGTCAATTTTTCTTCGGGTAATATAGGAATTTACGGTTCATTCAAAAACTTCTTCTATGACGATGTCAATTTTGTTTTTAACCTGTTAAGACTAAATTAAATGTATTTTAATTTATATGAATAAAAATCAATTGCTGCATGTAGATGCGCGCATCATTTCAGAACGGTACCATCTCTTTGAGTAAGTTATTTTTTTAATTATAAAGACAAAGCTTGCATAAAAGAAAGTGTTTGAAAATTCGTATGAAAAAGTTAAAAATTTTGGTTAAAAAATGTCGCAATAAAAAAATGAGTGAGACAGAAAGGAAATCTTGAAAAATATTGTCAGAATTGACAGAATTGACGATTGTCGTTCAATTGTTCGGTTGCATTTTAGTTTCAGTACATGGTCTCATTTTCTTTATTATCATTCAACTCGAAGATTACCTTCATCACCATTACTATAGGTCCCCCACAGACAGGTAAACACTAGATATTATGTTATCAAGTAGAAACATTGTATCGCTCACGGAAGTTGAAGAATAAGGAATAACCAAAACAAAGCCGCAGGTACTAGCTAACGTAAAACAAAATTAGAACAGTGAATGTGAAAAGTGAGTTTGTTATGTAAATATGGTAAACATTTGTATAAACTAAATTAAAAATAGAGAGATAACATTGCCAGTACTTTTTTAAAATTTTATTTTTAGTAATCAATCTTTTAGATTATTACTGCCATTGTCGAGCAGTTAATAATATTACAAGTGTGTAGTGATAACTTCTATATTCAACAAAATGGGCATCTTACAATTCATGCTCCGTGATATTATTTTCCATCCACTTCACTTGTGTGCAATAAACGAACTATATTACGGTTAATTGCCAGATTTTGAATAAAATATAAAAACCACTACATGACAGACTAATATCCCGCCAAAAACTCCTGCTTATATCTTATTCATTAAAAGTAATCTATGGTGCACTATAAATCTTTTACTTAATAACATGATCAATCATGAAATATATAAATTTTGAAATAAATATAGATATTTTGAAAATAAAAGTGACCTTCTATGTGGAACTTCTCCATATTGTCTACACCTTTCAAGTAATAGCGCCAGTAACGAACATTCCTGCCATCACCTACAGATTATGCTTATCGTGATCCAAGAATTATAAATCGGACCTTAAAAATAGCATATGCCCTTTAATTAATAATACGGCGTCTCTTATAAATATTTGTATTTCTCTTCAAATATCTCTTCTTCTCTTATCTCTTCAAACAAATACATTTAAAAAAAAACTGGATTCCTAGTATTGTATATACCAAATACTACCCATGTTATGTAACTGTATGTCTATAGGAATATAGACAGACATCACATGTGTGAAATATTGTAAACAACATCGAATTCCTCGCAATGTTGTTTCAACAAATCACGTAATTACAGTCCATTTAACACGGTTTTCTTTTAAATTTTCTCCTGATATCGTTTTTCTAGTGCCGTTCGGTAGCCATTTTATTTAACGCTTGTCAAGAACGCAAACCGCAGCTGTCAAAGTGACACGTGGAGTTTTTGGCGGAATCCAATTCTGTCATATTTATTACTAGAGGCCCGCTCCGGCTTCGCACGGGTATAAAATATATACCTATGTTATTCACTGAAAAAATAATTAAAATCGATTCAGTAGTTTTGATTTATTCATTACTGCCTGTGGCCCGCACGCGTTATATTTGGAGTAACCTCAAAAATAACAGTATTACTCCACTATTTAATTTATGTCATTATATATATAAACCCTACTCTTCAATCACTCTATCTACTAAAAAAACCGCATCAAAATCCGTTGCGTAGTTTTACAGTTTTAAGCATACATAGGGATATAGGGACAGAGAAAGCGACTTTGTTTTATACTATGTAGTGATATTGGGTAATATTTGTAGTATTTTGTGTAATATAGTTTGGTTATTGTTATTAGTGAAATATAAGCGAAGTAAAACGACTCTATTCGCAGTTAAGAGGCATCACGTTTACGCATTCACAAGAGAGCTTTCAACGATTTAATGCTAAATAACATCAATAAAAATATGAATCCGTTTCATTTTACGGTTGTTAATATGTCGAATGGAATATTTATAGCCATTTTTATAGTTTGTACTGCAACTATACATGTGTTAGTTTAGCAAATACATTTCTAATCTTAGCTCATCGAATCTTTAACATATTGGTCCTAAAAATACTATATTAGGTAGGTATAATACATCGCTGGAGCCCTTCAAAGTATATAAGAGGTGTCGTTTATATGCCCTACCTACTCGACTGATCATCATGAAATATTGCATAGACGATGTCAGGGTATCAAAAAAGGAAATAGAATACCTTTCATATAGAGAAAAAGTATTGTTCCCGAGATATATGTAGATCAATTTTACTTAACGCGAGCGAAGCTACGGGTAAAACACATGAAATAGTATAAAATAGTCTGCTTCTACGCTTATTTCTTTTATACCACACAACGGTTTTCGATGCGCTTTTCACTGTCATAGGATCTTTTTGATCAAGGTTTATATGCATAATACGCGCATATTATTGAAGTTATACTTCTTTGGCGCATTTGGGGAAAATGATAGGAGTGAATTTTAACGATGCGCGTGCACACCAATACCTAAAAGCGACACCATGAAATTGGTAATTGTCTGTCAAGTTTTCGTGGGGAACTGATAACCATATTTAAGGTAGGTATTCAAATATATATTAAGCTATAACACGTGTTTTATAATAGCGATGATAAAATAAAAGTATTTCATATACAAATATATGTATTTGTGTTTGATTTAAAATGATATATGGTGGTGAATGATAATTTATTGTGAGTATTCGTGATAAGAGCGGTTTTTTATAATTTAAACTTTTTTAAGTGGTTCTTTTATAGCTGTAGCTCTTTTTATTAAATAGCTCTCTTCTTTTATAGGTTCTTTTTTACTTCTTTACTTTATAAATTATTATTTGATAAGTAGTTTATTGTACTACTTTTTATGTACTTTTTTACTGTATACAGATGTATAAATAAATAATTTTGAAGCCTTTTAAATTTTTTTATATTTTATTAAAACGTTATCGATTGCATTTAATGTCTTTTTTTAAGCTAAAGAAGTATAACTTCTTATATACGCACAAAAGTACACACATACGTATTTATTTTTTAAAAATTGAGGAAAGTGAAGTTAATTTAGTAAAGTTGTAAAAAAATTGTACGCTTACACTGATACGCTAGCTAATACTTATTAGTTACATCAAAATAATGTACTACGGAATTGTATATAATGAGGCCTACAAAAAAGCTACCGACGGCTGTAGCCTGGTGAAGCTGTAGCGTATAGCGTAGTAAGTTAAAAAAAAAAGCTACCGACGATGTACGACTTTTTTTTTAACATGGTGAAATCCGTCATGGACACGCCACCCTCCCGGGGGAGAGGGTGGCTAGTGTGAACCCCACGATGTACATCCACCGCTTTTGTTGTGGCAACACGAGGTCTCTTTAGTATTCATCGTGACGCCCCAGTGGTTGGACGGGCGTCAATCAGCGCCGCCGGGCCCCGTCCTTGTCAGGAGACGACCGTGTACAGATCTTCGGCCGTCTCTTCCATCCGCCGGACCTGTGCCATGGGAAGATGGGCCCATCCTCCCAGGCCAGGCTACGGAGGTAGAAGGAGGCGAGCGTAGCGTCCCCGCCTTCCACCGGCCCTCCGTCGGCATAGACGATTGCTCTGAGGGTCCATCTCGCGGGCCCTTTCTGCGGCCTCGTTCTGCGAGACGACTTCCTCGCAGAAGGAGGCCACTACATTCCAAACAGACTCGCTGCCGAGCATGGCGTTGACCACGCACGGCAGCGAGAGATACACACCTACTGCCGCAGCCAGAATGTGGCGTTGTTCCTCCCACGCAACACACTCAGACAGAGTGTGCTGCGCGGTGTCCGGCTCAACGCCACACTAGTGGCATACGGCGGTTGGCTCCCTGCGTGCATTTCGGTGTAAGTACCAACCAACGCACCCGTGCCCGGTCAGCACCTGTACCAGCCGAAACCACCGGGAGCCCCATCGTCGTGAACACCATTCCGGCAGGACCGGGCGGACGGCGTCGATCTACTACTACCTAACCATCACTTCCTCCCGAGCCCTTGCTCTAATACCCTCCATTTCCCTGGGAGCTGGAAGAACCCCCCTCTGTTTCTTGGCCACCGTATAATTATATACGGCGGTAAGCACCTCTGCTTCCAGCCCCCAGAGAAGACGACGTAAGACCTACAATAACCATTTTATTAAAACTAAAAGATTATTCCTTATTCAATTAAAAATATTAGTTACTTTGGACATTTAATTTAGATGAACAGTGCATGTTATTTTTAGCAGATGTTACATATTTAAAATAATGTGCACAACAAAGTTGTCAAAGGTCTGCCAAATTGTTCGGAGAGTATATGTGTATATGTGTAAATCTCTCGGATACCTACAAGTTCACTTAGTAATCGTACGAAATCGGGACGGATCAGTAGTGATCAATAAATAATAATTGCGATAGTTTAATAAACTGTTGCGCCAACTTTACCTAACCCAATAACTTCGCGTATGGTTTTACCGATAGGCAGTATAGGGCGGGCGGTGCAACCGCGCTCACGCCCAAGTTAAGTTTATAAATAGAATGCACATCGGGCCCGTGTTTAAAGGAGCTTTTACAGCGAGGCCGGCACGCCAGTCAGGCAGTCGACGCGGACGGTACAGCGCGCCACCCGGCCGCTCGGTCGCGACGCACGGTACTCAAGTTTTGGATGCGATCTCCCCGATCCCGACGAGTTTCATTGTGAACTTAAAGTGTCCCACGTCCCCCCGTCATCGGACGTGTGACGCCCGCCGCAGCAACGTTCTCGTCTCGTTTCGCGTGCTAAACGAAACGCGCGCGTAACCGTGTTTCAAAAATAAACCGAATCCGGAGCACCCCGAAGGTTAATGACAGAATAAAAAGCATGCATTAAATTGTGCCCGAAATTAACGGAGTCCCGGACGTGCGTGGCGGCGGATAGGTTGACAGAACCCGTGGGAACCTTTACCTAGATCCGTTTAACGTACAGGTAAAAAAAATCAGTGAATGATACGAAAATGTCTGCTAATGTCGTGTTTATCTTGAGTATATTTGAAATTGGCCGTAAATGATTTAAAATTTAAAGTTCAATGAGTTCGAAGATATGATAAGGCTGACTTAATATACATTGCCAGAACATTTGGCAGTACATTTTCAATGTGAAAAAAAAACACTAGAAAATTCTCTGCCAATATGTTGATATAAATTTCTTTCAACGAAAGCTTGCGCTTATTGTAAGATACGAACCCACGTCAAACGTCGAGACGCCCCGACTAGTTCGTTACCACTGAACTGTAATCGCTTTAAATGTTATAACCACGTTGATTTTCTCCTTTTATATGAAATAAAGGAACAAATTATTTCAATGTTTTTTTAAATTCATCGTTATTGTATTATCTTTACACATAAGTTGCAATAATAACGTATATATTATGTCAATATTTAAATTACACACCATCATATAATGAAAATGCATTTGATATACGTTAATTCTTGCGCAATTTAAATAACGTTCCAAAGTTAATTTCTAGGAAAAAATGTTGTAATCGAGATATTTTTTCGCAGTTTTTTAACGGTTTCGTGAATTTAATACACTCTTATTTAAAATCTAAAGTTAAAGATGGAAATATTAATAACGCCTTTAAGATATATTTAATGTACTTTTTATTTTCATCGTGTAAAATTATACACAGCATATTTATACTTGCATACAGTATAACATAATCTGTCGCATGCCTAATAACTAAAGTAGGTAACCTAGTAACGTTTTCTGATCAATCAGTTTCAATCGTAATTTGAATTTGGAACTCCATAAAACTGAACGTTAAATTGACATCACCTACTTAGAGAAAACAATGTGTTTAAGTAAATCGACCACGAAAGAGGTTTATTACAATGCCGACTGTAAAAAAAGCATTAGTTAATGAACTTTTTAAAAATTTTATCCAACTGATATTTTTGATTATTTTCGTCTGAAGAAAAGATATTTAATAATTTCTTGAAATAAAAAGAACACGTTTGTTTTAACATATTTTTCATTGTATAAAAGCACTAATTAAATTGTGAAATGATAATATGGTCGAAGATGTAACACGCTAAGACTGCAATGGGACTGCTTCTCAAATGTAGGTGCCAGAACATACCTATAGGTGTGTGGCAATAGATTTTCGACTCGATGATGGTTGCTAGCCAGTTGTATTAAAAAATAAATACCTTATCATTATTATTCTTAATTTCATTTTTTCGTAGGATTCGACCGACCACACTCCCATTGATCAACCCTTTAAAGTTAATTACCATAAAAAATATAATTATAATGCAAAAATTTTAATATACATCTTTAACTATTTTAAAATATAATTAATATCTATCAAGTGTCGATATAACATTTTTAAGTTAATGTATTGATCTATTAATGGTGAAGAGTAAATGCGAAATTTTTGGCGTCATTTTGACTGTCATGTTTTCAGTTTTATTTTCTATTTATAACCTTACTTTATTTACATTTATATCGTATAATATAGACGATATTTTAATTAATCATTCGGTTATTATTCACAAGTGGAGTGAAAATGAACATGAATTCTGAGATGTCACAAAAATTCTGTAGAATGTTCTAATAAGAAAGTCGCCATTTTCTTTAAATGCTGAAGTCAGAGGACACATTGTAAAGTTTATAACAATACAGTATTGAGTTAACATCGCATTTGTTTTGATATCGTTATTGAATTCACTCAAGACAGACCGCCGGTGGTTGATCTACATGCTTCGAGTGGCGAAACATTCATAGTTCTGAGGCGTTTGGACAATGTTGACCCAGTAACGCGTGTAAAACGGTCCGCTATATTAACAAGACACCGGCATATTGTTCATTACGGGTAAACACACGCTAATCGTGTTTGCGCTTTTCTTTTCAGTTATTAATTATGCGTATGAACGGACCAGCGTACATGTTTATATGATATTTCGCCTATTATCGCCCGGTATTTCGGTTGCGTTGACCGACTGAACGAAAAATCTATATATCAAATAATTCCAACATTCTTTGACCAATCTCACCTTGAAAGTTGGAAGACTTATGTATTTTTTCATTGCGAATATTTGACCCACTAGGTGGCACCACGGTATGTCAAATTTGTATTGAAACCGATCGTTATGAAAATTAGTCTGCGTAGATATCTGAACATGAAAAATGTATACGAAATATTTAATTATATCATTCATAGATCATCATAGATATACACGGTATACTATAATTATGTACGAAAATACGTTATTGACTCGAGTTGTATAATTGCGTGATAATTCAAATTGTATCACCTTCACGGTACGTAGAGATGTAAAAATTTAATAAGCTATACCAATTTACAAAACAATAACTTCAAGGATCATTTAAAGCGTTTTTTAATGTGAAAAGGTTGTATAATGGATCATGGTGATCGTAATGTTTGATAATGACTCAGTTTTTATATACCTATTCGCTAAAAATATAAACCAAGGAATGAATGAAGTCTATATTAACGCGAGCGAAGTTACGAATAATATTTATAGATTAGATTTCTTGCCAATTCTTCTCGATGGCTGGGAAGTTTTTGTGACTTCTAAAGGTCTTAATTGAGCATTTTTTACACAACTTTGCAAAATAACTATGAGAAATATGCACTGGATGAAGGAGATATGGTTTTCATTAACTGTATGGTGGCCGAAATTCAATTGATTGTAATGGATTGTGTCGTGTTTAGATATGAAAATTCGTACGATTGGGTGTAAAATCAATTGTTCATGTCATCACGTAACTGTCAAACATGTTTTAAGCGCCATCTATCTGTTAAGGTTTCACTTTATACATTAGATTCATTGTTTTTATATGTAAAATAGTTTTTAACGCCATCTATATACTACAATTTAAACTATTTTTTTGATATTTTTGTGATGGTTCTTAACAGAGCTATTATTACACAAAACTTGTGTATTGTATATGTTACTTCCGGACATGTTTACATAATGATCAGTTTATTATTCTGTGAATTAAAATATTTGCTTGGTGATAGTCGACTCGATCGTGATCACCATATAGCAAACGTAACTCGCGAAATAGTGAGTATAACCGTACATCAACATCTTCTTAGTCTTGTTCCACCTAAGTATGGTCAGCATAAGTATATCACAGTGACTCTTTATGATTTGTCATATTACGGCATCAACTAGTAAAATAAGAGCCTTGCAGGACGCTATGACAGCGCCGGCAGAGGCTTTTGGATTGCTCCATTCTTAAAAAAACCTTTTTTTTTAGTTCTCTACTAAACGACTTTCAAAACATTCGTAGTGTTATATTAAATTATACGGATGGAGACATTAAAACGTCTTCGAGAATATTTAGGCATGGTCATTAAGAGATCGTTTCTCAACGCTGGTCATTTATTGGGCACAAATGACCACATTATCGTCGGCCGCTTCCCGGGTAACGACGAGTCCTGAACATCAGCCACTCATTATCGATTCATGGCATAGTATCGTTGACTGACATAAAATTGCGTGTCGTGACATCGCACACAAGTTTATTATTGTGTCGACACGAGATGAACAAGTTTACCAAATATGCCATAATAAAAAAAAAAACTATGTAAGAAGTAATTATCTCCTATAGAACCATCAGTAGGCAATATCGTATTGGTTACGAAATAGCTTTTATTAATATTCCTTCTCTGATTTTCATAGTGTACTTGTATAATTCTCTAGCCAGTTCTGATGGCGACCACCCACACATGTAGCAGATCGTTTAATATAGTTACAATTTTGATTGCAGTTCCACAACGAATTTTGCATCTTTTGGGCACTGTGTGGTTAGACGTATTATAACTTGTCCTCAATATATTCTCCCAAATATTTACTCTGAACTTAATATATAATGAAAAAGTAACATTATACATATAGTTAAGCTGTGGAATTTTCTCCTGGCGTCTGTCTTCCCGTCATCCTACAACTTGGGAGTTTTTAAAAGGGGAGTGAATAGGCATCTAGCGGGTAAGCACGTTCTATCGTCGGCCTCATCTTCACTTACCGTCAGGTGAGATTGTGACCAAGCGCGTGCCTGTATAATATAAAAAAGAGTAATGTTCACAAAAAAAAAATCTGATGTACTATCCAATCTTGGCTTGAGGGGCCTTCACAGCTTCACCGGGCTTTTTAACAAGCGCTTAAGGCATCAGTCGTATGGCAACCAGCTCAAGAGCCCCAAAGTTATCAGACCTTGGTTTGGGCTGTTGCCTTAAATGCAACAATACCATATCGAACTAAACTAATCATACTAGCGTAGATAATTATGTAAATGTTAGTGAAACACATATGCGTGCCCCATGAACGCGTAGATGTGTTTAGACCTGTCTAGCTATCCAAACCAATGTATCTAGTCCACTGCTTAATTACTGTTCGCGTATTTATACTCATCCCCACCGATAAATTTTAACAAATCAATACACCAACTTCTAAATCTTATCTCGACATTTGATTGATATAAAACAAATTCTATAATAGTTACATTCATTAAATAGGTATATTAGAGTTGTTCTTTATTAATTATATTGTTTATTACAATATTGTGACTCAATATCTATATAATAATGTAGTTATTGTCAGGATGTGACGTGTAGCTATGGGCGGACGCGTGCAGCGTTTGAATAGACGTAAACGCCAGTTATAAAAGATTGTAAAAATAAATAAGACTTGATGACTCTATCCAAGTAATGTATCTTGAATGCATGCAGTTTTTAAAATTAATGTGGCGTGCACGTGTGTTCATTCCACAGGTGGTTTCGTCGTTCGCTCGGGAATGTGTGAGTTCAGAAATGTACTTATTTATACCGTTCGTATTTTTTGTTTTTTTTTTTAGTTTTGTTTTAGACAATTTCTAATAATGGATGTTTTTATATGTACCTATCTGAAATCGATAAACACGAACATTATTTGATCGACTTCTATGAAAATTAACATATCTTAGTATCTTTAATGGAGAAAGTTTTGTGCTATCTGTTTTATTATTACTCGTAGGTATTATTATTTTATTATTGTTCTTAGGTAAGAACGTAGTCATTTATAAAGCGATTTAGAAAATTTATTGGAAAGAGAATATTTTCATTAGGGTCCTATTTGAATTTGGTTAGTATTGGTTACTTTTGATTTTAAAGATACATTACAGAAATCCTTAAAAACGAATAAGAAATGTATAGTGATTGATACCTAGCTAACTATGGTTAAGGACGTTTTAGTGTATTTTTGTAGAGATGCTTTTGAAGTCGATTACATTCTGTTATTTTTTTTATTATTAGGTTTTAAATAACATTATAACTAGCTTCTGCTCGGGCTTCACTGGGTTTAATGCTGACTTGACCTATTCTACGGGAACAGTAATTATTTTCTGAAGGATAGATACCCCATGTCCTTTTCTGTACCCCTTAAAAAGTGCAGGCAAAATTTCATTGATTAGGTAATAGCTATAAAAAGGTATAGTAATTAATTAGGGCGTGAAAGCGTACAAACAATGAAACTCATATTCCCATTTCTAATATTAGTAAGAAAGTAAGGATTTTACGTAGACGGTATCGCAGACGCTTGCTGGTTTAATATAAACGTTCCATATGCCGCTATCATTCTATTCAGTGGATGGTAGGTTTACGACACCCATACAACATAAACTCACTATTGTGGTACGCTTAAACGTGTTGCGTTTTAGAATTAGCAGGTGTATGGATACACCTTGATTACCGGATGGTAGTCAAATAGGATAGTTAGGATCTGTACTAAACTGGAAACCTTGGATTGCTGAACCCACGGTGGTTATAGCTCTATTTTGATTCTACTGTTCCACCATCAAGTACAGTGCTATCATTTTACCGTGTTACTATAAAAAAAAACTGCCTAATAGACAAAGAAAAAAAAAATAGAATGTGTTGGTTGGTCCAAACTTCACGTATACGTTAATATATTTACATTTCGATGTTATACATACATATAATTAGATGGCGTTGGTAAGGAAACGTGTTTTGTCTGAGTTATGACATAGATTAAATAGATACTGAACGTTTATATGAGCCATTTAATTATGTAGGCATATTCCATAGTAGCGATAGGGTTTATTAAATACATATGAATAATTGAAAACAAAAAGAATTGATTTTTGGTTTGTAATTGATAAGGTAAAATATTACTTAGTACATTTCAAAAATTAAAAAGGTATATCATCAGCGATTACATTGGCTGTATTTTATTTTCAACATTTACATAAACGTCTACATTGCGAAGCTCCAAGCTAAATCTAATTCATAACCGTTTATTAATCTGCACTTTGTAACGGAAATAATGTATTATAGTTACAAAATAATCCATTCGAGTCTGAATTGGTCCGTTCCGTTTGAAGCTTATACGCCTACGTGAGTGCAATTTCGCGTTATTTCCTTGCTTACTTCAGTATATATCTATTGTTTGCTTCTAAGGATATCAACGATTCCTTAAATGGTGAAGCCTTGAACATAACAACTATAGAGGGAGATAACATTTAACTATGAACCTTGAGAATCCAATATGGCTGTTTTCTCATCTAGCATATTTTAAAGATCATTGTACAATAATTTGTTAATAAAAATAGTAAAACAAGAGAAAAACAATATAATCAATAGAAGTGTATAAACAAAACAAGATTACAGACGAACCATGAATGAGTCAATAAATGGCAATCATAATAATCTTCAGGGCCAATTTTTGTACTCATTCGAACATCAGTGTTGCCATTGCTAAAATGTTATAATCCCTGAAAAAAAAAGTTTTAAATAAAATTTGAAGTTTTTATACACATATAGTAAAGGTAAACTTTTCTAGATTCATATCAGGCGAGTCGCTGATCAGGTAACACTACCAGGTTATAAAATATCCTGGTATCATCCGAAGAGAGTTCTACCAAAACGATGATAGCTAAGTTGATAGCATATTCGGACATCACGTCGAACCACGTAGGTTCGAATCGGTTCGGCGAAGGAAAATATCGTGATTAAGCCATAACATAGTGGTAGGGCTTCTTGTAAGCCCTCCTGGCTAGTTACCACCTTAAAGTTGAAAATTTGTTACCAAGTAATTGTTGGCGTGTTCCGGCAGCTGCACTTCAGAGCCGGTCCTCCCTTATGTTTGGCATGTTTATCATCTAACACCACATCGTCATTTAACATAAGATGAGATTGTGGTCAAACGCTATATCCGACAAAATACAAAAAAGATACTGTGACAAACGTAGGTATTTTGACAACTATCACTCATACTATTGATCAAAGACTCTCTTCTGGTGCTCCTGGTATTCTAAGCGCACTCTATCAGTTAGCGATGCAAACTTCAATATATTGCATAACTTTAATATTTCGAAATACGTACTAATTGGAAGATTCTGTTTATCTCATTCGATATGCAAAACTTCCTTGAATAGTAGCCCGAATGAAGTCTTAAGTCTTATATTGTCGATTAAAGTTTGGTTAAGTACCTATTTTCCGTCTTTTTTACGTTTCAAATGCTGCTTTGTAAAAGTAGTACGTTCTCTTTATCCTATATGGAATCTGTAAATAAAAAAGCAGTGATATAATACAAAATTATACCACAATAAATGTCCTTTATTGATTTACTGGCTCGTTCTTAACAACAATGTCACTTGATGTTAAGTTATGATGTAGGCGGAGCACACTAATACTAGAAATAGAGTTGACTCATATTCAGTTGCCGAATCAAAGTGACTTATGTGTAGGGAGGGCCAGTTTTTTGACTTGAAGGACCATAATGAGCAGACAATAATTATTGGTATGCTATGATTTTTTCACGATATTTTTTCACCGAAAATTAAGGTCATTTTAAGTATTTGAATCTACCTACGTCCATAGTATTCGAGTATGCTACACAGAGATACCAAAGCTTCAAAAAAGTTTCAACGATATCCTTTAGAATTATATTGTGAATTTTTTTATCTACATTACAATTTTAAAACTGGCCACACTAGACAAAAGAAACACAAATAACAGCGCGTCCGTTCTGTCTCATTTCTCATCCGTAATGCTTGTTCTCTCATTTGACATAAAATATAGGAAGTCCATTTGTTATCTTTATTTAACTTTGAAAATCAATTATGTTTAGAAACTTAACAGGATTTGCTTGAGATATTCGACGTTTTTTAGTTTATAAAGACAGCGAACGACGTTCTAGAGAAACAATAGAAAAATAATAATAATTGTAATTGTTTACGGAAGTGTTAATATGGTTTTCAAACTATTCTCGTGTAAAATTAATATGTGCCAGCATTTACGCCATTCGGTGCGTTTCATAGTTTACATGAGTGTATAATTCAACCGCACGACGATTCAACTACCTAACAAACTACCTAATAAAATTCCGTTTACAATCTCAAATCTTATGCTCTGAAACTGTGTGTATATATCTGAACGGTACGTTAATATATGTTTGACTATTATAAAATAATTTGGCGTGGATTCGGATTGCTTTGAAATATTTTGAATTTCGAATTTTTTTTCGAAAAGTCAAACTATTGGCAGTGTGTATTAGTAGCTGTTTGTTGCTTAATTCAATAAGGATAATTCACACAATCATATAGCATTCAACATTTTGAGAGACGCATTCTTTGAAAATATGTCGATCAACATAGGCTAAAATTCTAAAATGAGTCTAAGCTACGGTAAGTTTTTGATGAATCAATATGTCGTGATTTGTTGTGTCATCGTTACCAGATTCAAACGGCCATTTTATTCCAAACTGAGAATAGTTTATATTATAGCTACTATAATCAGCTGGTATACACATATAGATATTTAACATTCATGCAAAAAACAGGCAATTATGCTTACCATAATAAATTTAGTCATGGATTAGTTAGGATGGAACACGTGACCTCTTACCTTAATAGTAGGGCTTACTATTACGGTGCCAAGAGCCCAAAACTTAGGCATTTAAAAAAAAAATGTACTTGTTCCAAGAAGAATAAAGGCTTTCCAACATGTCGGTTTCAGAACTTCTTAATAAAAAAGGACTAAGTGTTCGGAATCCATATATTTTTACTAACTCTTTGATTTTTTCCCCTCTGATTTCTTGTTAACGAGCGACATTTTGTTTCAGAATTTGAGTACGATTATTTACTTTAATTTAAAAATAGTGACACTATTAAATAACGGTGAAGAAGATTATTGTAGAAATATCTGAATAATTTTATGTTCTGAATGCATAAAACATGGTCTTGACATGTTACCATACTGCTTAAATTATTATATTGTGACTTTGCAGAAAATTGTTGTAACTAAAAGTTTATAGTTTTTATACTGAAATAGTTATTAGAAGAATGTCGCGTTTGAAACGTTTAGTTAATTTCCATAAATTCCAATGTGTGCATGAAGTAACATCAACATAAAACATGTATGGAGTTTTAATGACCCAACAAAATGGGAATAATGTTAAAAATGTATCAACGTGGAGTAATAACTTTTTTAAGTACTATTAGGCAAATTTGCACGCATCGGATGACAAGCACAGCGTGATCGACTAACAACGGTGACCATTGAACAGTGATAATTTATCAACAGTCACTGCTGTAACGTAGGCCTGCTCACACGTTTGGGCTTGGTTGCTTCTACGTACCAGCTTTCTCCTTTTGACTCCGTGCAAAGACGAGCTATTTTTGGCGATTTCAAATTAACATGTGGTCTAGAATCATTATAATTTCGCAGAGAATTTGGTCTCACTGTGTGCTTTAGCGCATGTACAATGGAATAAGTTCTGAAAAAAATATTATATGGTGCCCTCATCATCGTTACAAACTCACACTTTTCAAATAGGGATTTAAACTCTCCCTTCAAGATCGGCAACAAAACAGTGACGCCTCTGGCCGGTCCGTTGCTCTTTGAGATAAAAAAGTTGAGCCTTGGAAGCTAGATTTACACTAGCTGATTTCCAAACAATATGATAAAAGAGTTCAGACTTACTATCACCCGGCTTGATTGACTGATGATTGATCTCGAAACGTACCACCATGTGTGTGGTGGTAAAACGGGGGAAAACTAATATATGCTTGCTTAAAACCTTAACAGCCCATGCGCTGATATAATTTATTTCAAATATTAAAAAGTTTAAACAATTTTAATTTTAAAATAAGTAATTGGAGGTTAAAAAGTATCAAAACAAGGTTCTATTAAAAGAAAGCCGGCGTGGTTGACAAGCTTCGATACAATAACACTCAGAGGCGTTATCAGCACTGCTAATCAGAAACTCCCCTCCTCAGAGCCAGGTGCTACTTAATTTGTCAAGCCTTAAAAATTGGGTTAAATTCTATACGTATATATAAGGTGGTGCTTGCTCCATTCGTTGCGCTATACTAAGTATTCTATGTCTTATTTCCGTGACATAATCGGCTTCTATGTCTACTTCGGTCAGCTTTTTAGCGTGATTGACAAATAATGAAATAAACATACTTTCAAGGTTTTTTTTCTTTCGTCCTCGCTATGATAAGGTCAAATAATGCATCAAAAATTGTTTTTAAAGTTCATTGCAATTTGGGGTTAAAATACCTATATATCTATTATATCCAAACGACCAAAACTAATATTATTTTATATGGAACCAAGACATGACATGTTATGTAATTAATAGTCATACATAGAATAGACTTCATATATTTTTTTGTGTCGAACCATAAACACTATAAGGTAGGCAATAAGATCCTTTGGTCTTTTATCGTATCAGAAAGTTGTACACGGTATTCGCCGATGCAATAGGCCTATTATGAAACACCGGACGGTTACGCCGTGCAAACGAAAATATTTACAAGAACACAAAATTCTAATACTAAAGCGAATAAAAGATTGACGCGATCAAGTTAAATACTGACAGCGGATGGATGTGGGCCGGTTAATAGATGCTTCGCTGGTTATACAGTATTAAATTGTAGATTTATATAAGCGATGTAACTACGCAAATGTTGTATTTACGTACGTTCCCGCGTACTGTACAACTGTTATACTACTCTATCAGTATATCTTTAACTACCCTAACGATTGAATACATATTTGTTTAGTTAATACATCTAACCGCACGCTGTTGTCGTTCCAACAAGTTTTTCCTGATACCGGACCGCGTCTCGTGTTTAACCTTTAAACATCTCAGTGTAAAAACAAACTGTAAAAAAATAAATGTTCCCGGAGTACATAAGACTACTTTAACGCAGACATTGTCCTTGAGTTTAGTTGAAACATCACTAATAGATTACGTATATTACAATTATTTACAATCGTAAATCGTATCAACAAATGAATTGTGTATTTATTTACTTTTTTAAGCCTGGTAACATTGATCGAATGAATCGAACGGGTATCCGACCGCTCATCAGATATGTAGGTGTGAATCGTGAACGGCAGAACGACTATTTCGGCGTCTAGGAAGTTTATAAGTATTTATAAAATGAAGTCGGAATTACATCCCGCGTTTATACTCCGCCGATCGATGGATGAAAATTATTTTTGATTACGCAAATATATTGCCGATACGTCGGAACTGAGGATTTTTACAGACTCCGTTAGCGTTCAGTTTTAAACAAACCAATTTATCGTGTTGATTTGTGACATGAAAATACGTAAGCGCATGGAGAGGTGCTCGATTTCTCGGAATATCACACTCTGTCTGTTTCAACTTTAATAAATCTCATTTGAATTAGTTGCACAGTTTTACTTTCTGGCTATTTTCATTCACTCATTCAATTGCTTGCCTCATTTCTCGCCTTTTATTTGTTACACAGATGCGTAATCACGTTGACATATCTGTTTGTGCGAGTGTCCCTACTGATTGTATCTGTCGTCTGTGATAATAAATAGCATTATAATTTTGAAACACTTGTAGTCGTACCTAGGTATTGCCAGAGTTATGACCGGATTTCAATCTTTCAGAAAGTAGTTTTTATTTTAATTAACAAATTTGCTTTAAACGACACTGTATTTGGTAAATTTCGTGATATTTTGGTTAATACACTTTGGCTATTTGACATAAATGAAGAGAATAATAACAAAGAACCTAATTTTTGACACCACAAAAGTGCATGGGAAATACTTGCGACAACTCACCATTATGTTAGAGCGTTGCTTGAACTTTGAAGATTAAACAAAATTGTCCACGTGACAAAGCAGAATTATGTTGTTTCTATACATAGCCATATATTAAAAAGATATTGCGAATGTAATGTTGTTTCAACAACATCTTTGTTTGGCATGGCTGACAATGAAATAGAATATTTATTATAGTTATATATTTAACTATAGAACTACCGAGTAAGCGACTTGCTCGTTAATAGTAATAAACAAGAATAATTACTAAGTATTCTTATTTTAAGAGCTAATGTTTTTGAAACGGAGTTTGTACATTGTTGTAATAAGGAAGGTAGGTCAGTCGAGACCTGTCCAGGGCTTACCGGACGCTATTATTAAGTAGTGTTAAAAGAGATGGCTGCAAATTTTTAATAGATTTTATGTTGGAAAAAACATTAAAGGATTTGATTAAGAAAGTTGTGTTATTTTATAATAATTTTCGTTATAAACTGTTGTCAATTATTATGCTATTGTATAATTTCCTGTGTTGTATTCTTTTGTAAATTATAACAATTAAATGGATATTCCGTTGTTCGTATAGTCACTTTAAGTGTGAGCAACTTGAAGAGTTCTCCTTTTCCCACGTATTAGTTATTGCATGAAGCTTGTTTGATCACACGTTGTGATGATTTTAGTCAGCTAATGGCATTGCCAATAATAATAACGGGCAGCGGATAACCAACAGCAGAATAATAATGTTCTTAATCATTTGTTACTATTTCATGGAAATCATTAATTTAATAAATTTTTGTATAATAATGACTACCTCTAAACGCAACAAATTGAGATAATATTATATAGACTAGCTGTGACCGCGCCTTCGTCCGCGTGGAACGGAATACAAAACACAGTGATTAATGAAACAATCTGAATTTATATCTGAATAGCTTTTATATTTATAATGTAATGTGTCAGGTTAAAAACTAATAATGGTCGAACCCCTTTGTCACTTCAATAATAACTCAAAAACCATAAAGATTTAACTTCTATACAAACGAATGTAGACCTCATGAGGCATAGGTCAATAGACTGTTGGCACCATACGCTTAAAAAATACCTGATTTATTACAAAACTTTGAAAAATAACAAATGATGAATTGTAAAATAATAATTTTCATGTAAAATGTGTTTTTAAATTATTTTTTCATTTGTACGAACTTTCTTTACTAAGACATGAAATTCACAATGTACGATGTAGTGAAATTAAAAAATATTTGAAAACATAATCTGCCATTTTGAGATCTGAGTCTTAAAAAATCAGCCGAGGGCTTATAATATTCATTCATATATACTTCACATAGCTCATTCTTATTATTATTTTTATGTTATCCTTTCTTTTTATTTGCACTGCCTGCAGTCTTTTTTCTCCACGGTACAGCTGGAAGAAAATGCGAGCTTCCTAATTTTTTTTTTATACTTTATAGGTAAACGTTTTGACTACAATTTCATTTGATATTAAATGATGATATGGTCATCAATCAAGTCACGCTTAACCTAGAGGGAGACTGGCTTACAAGTGCAGCTGCCGGAACACACCAACAGGTGCTTCGAGAGAGATTTTAACTTGAGGGTGGTAGCTAGCCAGATGGACTTAGAAAAAGCCCTACCCACATGCTATGGTTTCATCACGATGTTTTCCTTTACCGAAAGCTCCGACTCAGTTGCTCGGAATCGAAGCTACGTCCTTCGAGGCTACTACCAACTGAGGCATCATCGCTTCATAAACTCTAATGCATAAACCAAAAGGTATTCATTAATTCAAAGCGTAATTAAAACATTAGAATCAAGGTAAATTTATGAAAATTATGATTCGAAATTAACCTAACAAACACAGAAATAATCTCATTGTTATCTGTACTCTTCCTTGGAATAATATTCTTAAGACAGTACACCAATAAAGTTGTAAGTTTAGCGTCATCTGTTGTCGTTCAAAATGTAGTCTGTTATTGCTTCTAAAGACGATATTTTCTTACATTTATGTTCAATGAACAATATTAGTCACTTTATTTTTTTTATTATAATAAAAATTTGTCCTAAAAAGTGATTAGGTTTAATAACTTGTAATATTTACAACACAAAATTAATTAGAAATTTACAAATTTAATCATTAAAAATATACGATCGAAAAATAAAAATCACATTTTACTTATACAAAGTACAAAGTAAAATTATTCAATTTATAACAATATGTGATTTTTGTTATTGGCCAATTTTTAGATTGCATATTATAGTAGTATCAGATTTAGAAAATGGCGGTTGAGCGCCATCTGTTAGCAATAATGCATATTAATTAATTGCCGGACATCTTAGGGTATTAATATTTATTTATGTGAAAATAAAATATTAACCATTTTTCTTTCATTCTATATCTTAGTAATGTAATACTGTGGCTATGTTTATTTATGTTATAAAATACCCTGGTTTTTTAGATGAGGCTAAAGGCCATTTACTTATCTATTTTTCTCTCGTACTTAACTCCCGTCGTCACTAAAATTACAATAACTATTGATAGAGTTAACCGATTTTAATGAAACAAAAATTTTATGTTGCTCCGGAATATGCTTGATAATTTTTTAACAACTTATTGTTATGTAACTAAAATAAATACACATAACAGTTTTTGATGATAGCCTACTCTTAAAGATTGCTTGTTCGAATGATGTTAATTATTTTGAAGCTTTCTCGGTAGTAGAGTTAATCGTTTCACATCTATTTATTCGAACATAACGCAACATTGTTCGATCTCTTACGGCCTTTTATAATTGCCCCAGTTTTTGAAATGTGCTAATATTTTTATTTCCTCGGTTAACTCTGAGGCTAAAACGGTTTTATTTATTTTAAACACTATAAAACTGGTTTTGATTGAGTTACCATGGCATGTTTTGCACAACAAGTGCTGGCTTTATCAATTTGATTATTCGTGTGAAAACTTGTTTAGGCGTATTTTGCTTTCTATTCGAACACTGAATGGAAGTGAACTGTCACGTTCAGGTTGGTGATGTGCTGAATTGTATATAATCGGTTTTAGTCGTCATATAGCACGTTTACTGTCTGACAAGGTATGCATGGTTCAAATAATTCAATTTGTATTATTACTTATTATAATAATACTATGTTTATTTTGTGTATGATTGGTGTAGTATTTAAGGGGTATATATTGTGCGTATACAAATAGCTTTTCATTTTCCTCGTGTGGTCATAAGCACACACCCATTTTTTTTTTATCTTTGTGTAGATAGGGCATTTGTCCTGAAAGAGGGCAGACCCTTACGCGTAGCTGCTCGGCTGCATCTATTTGTTGTTGGCGACAGATTTTCAACAAGTAGGCGGTAAATAGACAGGTAGACAATAGAATATAATCTACCAGCGTAGTATAGGTTAGACCATACACTA
Source organism: Antheraea assamensis (assembly GCA_035772565.1). NCBI lineage: Eukaryota > Metazoa > Arthropoda > Insecta > Lepidoptera > Saturniidae > Antheraea > Antheraea assamensis. The sequence goes on from JAQQSE010000067.1 coordinate 1,072,553, forward strand.
AGTGAATCGCCAATCGATGGTTCTGACATATCAGATTCGGAATCCAAGCTCCGTACCGTCCCTAGCCACAACAGTTCGATTCTTGGCGTAGGGTAATAATGTATTTATAAACGGCGTCGCGTCGTGACGTCTGGTTATATCAATGGGACCGATGAAACATCATCGCTGGAACAGCTCACCCCCATTTATCTTGTTACTAAATCGAGCGGTGTTATTTTAATAAGCATCTATTTGTTTAGTTTGTTTTATTGTCGAGATTTTTTATATTTATTTTATACTTCGTACTTGCCAATCCCATTAATATTATAAACCAGAAAGTTATGAGTATGGATGGATGTTTGTTACTTTTTTACATAAAAACTACGCAACGGATTTTGATGAATCTTTACAGTAATATAGCTTATACATCAGAATAACACATAGGATATAATAATATATAAAGGTTTTATTTTAATTGACTAAAATATAACTATATATGTCAAATAAGTTTGAATAATTCGTACCATCTCAGTGATAACTCGGCGTATTGTGTATAAACCGTTTATTACGAAGTCGTGGGCGGCTGCTAGTTTTTAATATACAAACTACACTTATTCTATAATTGTTATAGTCGATAAGATAAGATTATGAGATATAACGATGACTAAACTTCGACTAAGATTCTTGGTTTTTACGCTAATTATCTGTCAGATTTGAAAAGCTATGTTTATAATTTGTATTTTATTTACTGAACAAGATTAATAGGGTATTCGATATCATTCTACAACCCTTAAGGTTACCTAATCGGCTGATCAATTACCGTATAAAGTGTAGTCCAAAAAGTGAGCACACAGTAATAGCACCTACGATTCATATCATTACGTGTCATAAAAATTTAGTAAAAGTTATAAATATTGGTATTTCAACAGAATAATGACAACGATTTAAAAAAAAAAACAAAATGTGTGGTGTGTAATGACTGCTAATTCTAACTAATCTGTCTCTCGAAATAAAGTAAAAAATTAGGAACACGTTTAGCGTTTAATTTTAGTAGAGTAATAGTAAGGCGAGCATGCGTAACATTTCGTAAAAATATACATGAATACATGTTCGTAAGGTATCAATACACGTAAGATGTAACAAATTATCTACGAACACTACTTATATCGCTCGCCTTCCTCATCGATACGTTTACACATCACTAAATACACTATTTTTAACATTAGCAACACCTATTTTTTACCCGACGTACTTGCTAACGATGCAGATAATAGCCGATCTCAAATAAATAATGGTAAATATAGGTAACTCGGGTAAATAAATGTTGGGTTAACACTCGTACTGCCGGCGTGGAGTTTACACGTTAAAAAGAATTATATCTGTATCGAACTTGGCATTCGTTTCTTCGAATTAGTTTCCTTATGTTGGCCACGCACGTGTGCGTCCGGCATACCACTGTCTATGGCATTCGCTTTTTCCTTTTTTTTCTATTCGTAAAAATAAAATTAGGTTCCTCAAATAACAGTAGAAATTAGTGAAATATACGAATTATATAATAAATAATATACCTATATAATTATACAATAAAACATCTTTAACATTAACTGTATTTTATGTATACAATTTCAACTTTATATATAACATGTTATTATTTATATTCACTTGTATAATTACCAAAATTATAATAATATTATGCGAGATATTTATTAGATCTTAAATATATAAAATAATAAGTCTCTTCTCATAAAAATTTGAAGCCCCATTACCGATTCTTAAAATGTTAAAGATTGTCCTGAATATTTGTGATTATAAATATTTTTATAAGCTATGAAAATACTTATAAAATTTCATGTCATGTGATAACTTTCGTTGCAGGCAGCTTGGTGATCTGAGTTGGACTCTAGTACAGTTGTAGCCAAACTTATTGACCGCTCTGAATATAGCTGTGCAGAATACAAGTTTTGGTATAAATACGTATTATATTATATGTATAACATCGAGACAACTTAACGATAAATAAATGTGAATTTTAGAATCCTATATTTTTACTCAGTTTTGTATTAAACTCTTGATGATATTATGCGCTAGCCCAAACTTATGGCTGTACTCAGAACGGCCAAAAAAATTGTAAAGGAATCTAGCTCAGTACTGCTTTCTATTAGTTATGTAAAATGCAAAAAAAAGGTTGTTATGTATTTGCCCACTGTTTTGTTGTGTTGTGAGAACATTTCTCCTGTGCTTTATATTCCTGGTTATATTTTCCTTTACTATGAACTTGATTTACTGTGTTTCATAGGAGAAGATAATTGCTTCCATGCCAACTTCACTCACTACTTATCAAAATTGTATTACCACCAACAAAACCATTAAGTACAAAAAATGTATTTATTTTATTAGATATACAAAATTATTAATTTAATTTACTATAATAGAAAGATCAAAGTTGTATTGAGATATGCATATAGATAATATTAAAATGTATTTTTGATTAAGTTGGTATAAGCACAGTACTATTGACAAAGGCAGCCATTAAAGCTACCGAGCAATAATAAAGTGTTAATAAAAATATTTTGTATTTTATATATTCATGGCCTGTGACGTGCAATAAATACTGTACAATTTTCACATTCAATTGTTTTTCTTATAGCAATCTTACTACAGAAGTTGCGTACGAATTGTGAAGCGAAATGACCATGGCGGTTTCACAATGATCTTGTTATTTGAAACTCACTTTACAAACCTGTAAATTCATGCCAATTTATAAAAAATGTAATTGATTAGATAGTCGACATCAATCACTAATATATTGCTATTTTATAATAATAAGATAGCATGAAACAAGATAATATGGTATGTGATAATAGTAAAAAGTATTGAAATAAATATAAATTAGCATAAGCAGAGATGAAAATATATATAGAATTATTACAAATATTAAAGACTACTGAAAATACCACAAGAATTTAATTTATTAAAAAAGTAATGAAGTCTTTGATTGTAGTAGAAGTATGATACCCAAGAAACAAAAAAATGGTTAATTGGAAAAGGACGGTCTTTTTAAAATATCCGCCAAATTTAGGCATTGTGCAGGAGATAAACGAGGATGAAGTAAGAGAAGTTGTGAATGCTATGAAAAACGGAAAAACTCTAGGATTAGATGGCATACCTATTGAGGTATTTTTTTAAAGAAAATGGATAGATGTGGCTGAATTTGTTTTTAACAAGATGTTACTAGAGGAAAGCGATCCCAAATCAATGGTGCAATATCATAATAGTGCCTACCTTTAAGAATAAGGGTGATGTACAGGACTATAACAATTATCGAGGAAATAAAGCTCATGTCACATAGTATGAAGGTTTGTGAAAAGGTGATAGTAAGACGAATAAGAGATGAGACTGAAGTGACTCTGAATCAACTCCGGGTTTATGCCTAGACGTGCGACAACAGATGCTATTTTCGCATTTCGTCAATTGTGCGAAAAATATAGACGTTTACATAAGAACTTGCATATGGTGTTTGTTGATCTAGAGAAGCCATACGATCGAATACCCCGAAATATTCTGTGGTGGGCTATGAAAAAGAAAAGAGTGCCTGTGAAATATCTACCTACAACTTATTCGTTGTATATACTGCCAAAACGCACGTTAGGTCTGAAGCTGGAGTTATCGGTAATTTCAATGTGGCAGTAGGTTTCACCAGGGTACAGCTATAAGCCCTTACTTATTTCTTCTAAATAGTTATGGATCCGTTACCATTAGACATACAGGAAGACGCACCTTGGTGTGTGCTATTTGCTGATGATATAGCTCATATAGCTTTAAATGGTGTATCCTTATCAGCCTGTTCCAATTTCCGGTATCTCAGTTCATTGATCCAAAGCGACGGCGGTATAGATAAGGATGTGAGGGATGGGATAAATGCTGGGTGGATGAAGAGCGAAAGGGGTCTGGGGTAGCTTATGATCCACGAATGCTCTTGAAACTTAAGGAGACGGTGTATAAAACTATTATAAGACATGTTATATGCATCTGAGTACTGGGCTACGAAAGAGACAGATGAAAAAAAACTGCACGTGCCAGAGATGCGAATGTTGAGATGGATGTGTGGGGTATAACTAGAATCTATAATATTAAGAATGAGTATATAAGAGGAAGTTTGAAAACAGCACCAGTGACCGAGAAGTTGCGGAGTAAAAGAAGATTAGCATGGTATGAGCATGTCATGAGGAGGAGGAGAGATGAAAGCCATGTAACTAGTAAAGTTTTAAGTATGAAGGTGGATGGAGATAAGAGTAGAGGAAGGCTGAAGATGGTATGGATCGATTGTGTGATATGTGTATAAAGAGTGTAAATACTGAGATGACGTCAGACAGAAGAGAGTGGAAAAGGAAAACATGTTGTTCCGGCCCTACTTAGGTGGAATAAGGGTAAGAAGATGATGATGATCCTTGGGTACATAATGATTATACTACAGTCACTGATTTTAACAATTTCATAACTATGATTTTTGTCATATCAACATGATTTTAGAGAATCTAAAAATTACTCTTACACCAGCTATTTACTACGTTAGCAAACGCATTGAATCTCTCAAGTAAACTCGGAATACGTATCTCATACCTCCTTTGATCGTATCACGATATATTATTCATATGTCCGCGATAAATCAAACAAAATGTATTACAAAAAATCAAAATCATAATTGTCATCGAGAACAACGAGAAAGAGGGAAAAGATTCTGCATCGCCGTAGCGATAAGTGGCCAAAAATTTATAACCTATCCACGTTTTGGAGTAATGGCCGAATAATTTTTCATATTATAATGTTTTCACAACGAATTATTGCGATTTGATAGTAATGCGTAGGAACGATTTATACGTCTATCCTCGGTTTGTTTTGTGTATTTAGGTCATATTTGCTTACGTGTGAAATGATGAATTCGTTATGTATAGTCCGATACAGATGCTCTTTGGAGAATGTGTAAACGCGCTGTTTAAATATATTCGGTTTAGGGTTTTTTGTGAGTGAACGATGTTGCACTTATTGTTCCTTTTTAAAAATGTATTAAGGCTACCAGTCCTTTAAGTCTCATTGTTTCCTTTTTTAAGTGTTTGTAGAATATTTTATATAAAAATTTAAGAAATTAAAATGTTTATTTTGGCGGTTTGTTAAAGTCGTCGGTAGAATACATACCATCCGTTACTGTACCCCAGGCCAGAGACAAAATTAACGAGCAAACAAATTTTCGTTTCCGGCATTTGCTTATGTCTGTTTCTTGTACAATGTCTCTATTATCTATGGAATATACAAGATGCGGCTTGGAGCTATAAAGCCGATTCTTTTGCTCTCAGATTACTTGAATTCTAACAAATTTTAAAGTTTTTTTTAATGCTGAGATATTTCTTTTACTTTGCCATTGTCCAGTGGAAAGTCATATTTCGTATTTTAGAGTTAGCGGTTTAGGGTGATTTCAGTGCTATAATAGAATGGTTGAACCCTTTTTAGAAATTTCCAGAGAATTTTTGTGATGTCTGATATCTCAAAATTCATGTTCCTTGTTATTCTATGTAATTTTCAGTACTTCACTTGTGCGTAATTATCAAACGTACGTACGTAAATAAAGTACACAAAAAGCCAGTAATATTACATAATATAGAGTAAAATATCTGAAGTTTTTTAATGAATAATAAAAGTACTACATGAGAGATGAAGTTCCCGGTAAAAAGTAGCTCACATGTTTGTAGATACTATCGCACTTATTTAATTTTTTATGTACATGTCGTTCGTTCTCCATTTTCCTTTCGTTCTGTATTTTACAAACTGGAATCTGGAATAAGCTAAGTTTTCTTTACAGTTATAATTTTTATCTGTCGTTCGTGTGTTCTCCATTCACACTTTAGATTTCGTAGAACGTTAGTTAAATTTACGCAAATAATATTAACCACTTAATACAGCATTAAATAGCGTACGGCGGTTCGTGTTTACGTAATAAATCTGCAATGACCGAAATCCGTACATCTGGCATTTGTTGCCAGTTCGTTACATTAGCATAGAGTGCATTTTAGTGCCAACCACTCGCCTTTATCAGTTCTTTGGAAATAAATGGGCTCGGAAGGAGTTCAGGGGATATGAATGGTCTTTAAAATAGTCTTAATATATCGAAACCAACAGGATCCATACACCGAGCATAACACCCACTACACGTGTGTTGCATTCGAATATTAATCAAATGCGTTCGTAGGGACCTATACAGGCTTGCGTCGCGACAACCCTGCATGTGTATAATGCGACACCTGATAAATCCATCGTAGTGGTACTTTTTAAGTTAGTCCTATTTTTTTATCCCAAAGGGCAGAGCAAAGAGGCAGCCGGCCCATTTGATATTACCGTCGTCTATGGACAACTGCAAAACTAGAGGCATCACTGTTGTGTTGTTACCTTGAAGAGCGTGTTTCAATCCCTATTTGAGGGACTCTTCATGTCATAACCCTGGTAGAACACCGTGTAGGGTAACCATTCCACAACGGTAGCATGCGCATAATAAAGCTTCTAGAGAACTTTCGGGATAATTCAGTGTTTAGCCAGTAACCGTCAGGCTTTTAAGCTAGCATATTAATGATGACCGAATCAATTAGTTCTGTTTGTTCTTAAAATCACTGTCTTTGGACTAATTTTATTAATTTCCATCCAGTCCACCTAATATGAAATAATCATTGAATTAAAAACCCAGTAGTATATTGTGCATTGTCCTAGACGTGTCGCGTTCGGGGATCAGCCGGCACATATTTAATAATAAAGTAATGTGATGATTTTTTGTATACGAGAAAATTGAAATTCAGTTATTTGTTCGTCATAATCTTCGGAACAGTGCGAACCGATTATGACAAGAATTTGACTGGCAGATCATGGTATTATCAAGGTCACGTTTATTCATAGGGGCTAAGCAGTAATGATAAAATTTACATAGAGGTAACTTAAAATCTATATAAAAGGTTATTTCTAGTAATCGTTAGTAATGACAAAGTCGTAATAAAAGAATTCAAGTTAACGTAAAATTTAATCATTTTCAACAGAACGAAGTCATGGACGTCAACTAGTTTATAGGGTAAATGTTTGTTGCGATGGTCCGATCTAGATAACACATATATCGTTGCTCGACGCGTAAAGTGCGAACTGAAAAGATTATATTGAATTATTCACACCACTATCACTAATATATTAATGTTTTATGCTACGGTTAGCGTATACCTTTGCATTTTTAAATTAGATTTAATATGGGTGGGACACATCACATGGGGAAGGAGAAAGTTATTTGTATATGTAACTTTAAACAGAGTAGTGTTTATTGTCAAAAAGTTTTTATTTTTAATAGCGGGGACTAGTTAAGTGTCTTTCACGTTGATTTTATATTATTTTATAAAATATAACGTACTTTTTTAATTCACCAATTATATGATATTGCTGTTTGAATTACTTAAAGTATTGTATTGTATGATAGCTAATGACCGCGAATTAGTTCTCGTACTATAATTATAAATAATTTGCAAATTGTAATTTTTATATTATTATCATCATTTATAAACTTTCTACCGATTTTGAATTATCTTTGTTAATATTTTATCTTTGTTACTTAACCTCTATGGAAAAGTGCAATGATATGTGGCTTATACAAAGCTTTGAAAAGTCCTCTATCTGATAGTAACACTTTAATCAAAACGAGTTCAACCGTTTGGACAGATTAATATGTACATTACATACGTACATTAATATGTGAAAATTCGTTTTTTTCGACATTTTTTTTAAATAATTACACCATATTTTCTACAAAAGTAGTCGCGCCACTGTGTTTCACTGCCTAAATATATATTTCACAAAAGCATAGTGACAGCAGAGATGATTAAATCAAGGCTTGACATTAGCGAATTCAGAGGACCAGTCCCTAACAAGACTTATCAAAACAACGACATTGCAGCGCTTTGTATGTGTATTACCAAGTACTTAAGAGTCAGTTTTTAAAAATATGAGTGGATATTTTAGTTAACAGTATTTATTTTCCGGACAGCAACACGGTATATATTTATCTTATATATCATCTAAAATCTAGTTAGTTCCTGTATAAATATCATCTGGTGTACAGAAATGAAGCCATATCACCCGTACATTTATGCACAAACATAAATACGATTTTATTGGTTCTGGATGCCATATTTATAGCGATATTGTACGCTACAAATTGCTCTGCAATAATTTTATTTTTATATTTATCGATCATCAATTTTCGTTATCCCTACTTTACTTGTTGGTTTTTTGACTTGAAGAGTTTATTTTATCGTTTACCAACGATATTAAACTCCTATGTACAATTATGGAGAGACATAAAAATGCCAACCGTATTGTTTATGATTGCTACTGGATCTTGTATTAGTTTCTAAAATATGAAAAATAATCTATTTATTATTTATAATTATATGCGCATAAAACAAAGAGGTAATTCTAAGGGATAACAAAAAGTACTAATAGTTAACAACATTTAATATATAACTTTTATAATAAATGGATTCTATTTATAGATATTTGTAACTGTTCAGTAATTTCTTTTTGTATTTTTTGGTGTATTGTCATATTTTAGAAATTCTTTTTTATTTTTCTTTTGTAAGTTTTCGCTATTTTTATTACTCAATATTTATCCTTGCAGGACTACCTACATACTTGATATTTTATACGGTGGTGATAGCTGTTTAGTCCAATACATACTGTTTCAGATTTTCTATTTCCGATGAAATAGCTTTGATTACAAGTCGCCTTGTTGATTTTTTTTCCTGTAATTATTTACTATAATATTTTAATTGTATTATAATTAAATTACTTTTATTAGTGGTCATCAACTGTGCGAAATTCCATCGCAATTATTTAACATCTGAATGTTGTTATGGATATTTTGTCAATAAGTGTAGGTAGGTGTAGGCCGCCCTTTCTACTAATCACATAATTGTAATGTTTTATAGTGTTTATTTGTAATGGTGTATAATAAAGATTAAATAAATAAATGTATAAACTTCTCTATAATTATAATATACTAGCTGCCCGCTTCCAGCATCAAATGAGTTTACTTGCCAAGTAAATGACAATAAATTTTCCCTTTACAGTACGATCATTTTATTAAATATAATGGCAATTAAATAATTTCTCCCCAAAATAAATAGCAACGCTTTGTAATGTACAATATTTTTTGGTTTTCATTCCAGAAAGAAAACACAAAATAAAATATATCGCTCTACAATTTTTTTGCTACTTTTTTGACGCAACAAATAAAACCAACAATGTAAGAAAGTGAACAAGTGAACGTCAATATGTCAATTCTTTCAATATTATTGAAAATCTTCTTACTGTCTTCTGTCTCACTCATTTTTCATCACACAATTTTTTGTATATGAAGGTTTTTCAATTAAAATTTTTCATTTTTCCATACAATTGTTCAAACTTTTTTTTCTTGAATCCTTTCTTGATTTTGTAATTAAAACACAACAAAAAAAATAATTGGCAAAATAAGTGCAATCGTTCTGAAGTGATGCGCGTACGTATATTCGTTAACTGATTTTATTATATAAAAATATTTTTTTAATTTGTTCTGTTCCCTGTTATTTTTGACTCTGTAGATTATACCTACTAACTGACTGACAGAAAACTGACAGATGTTCATACTAACTTTTATTCCCCTTGTTCACCACCTTATGAGTTGAATGTCCAGAAATGCTTCCTCAGTGCTCATTTACAGTGTAAAAGGAACCCACATGTAAATTTTCACGGCCTTGGTCCCAGTACTTTGGACTATACGTTGATATATTAGTCAGTTATTCTATTATATGTATAGATTAACATCAATATTGGTTGATATTTTATTCTACATATTTCTGAGTAGTATTTAAACGGATGTGCATCGAGACGTAAGTGATTTTCTCCTCATATCGCGTGTTGTACGGTGCAAAAAACCGAGTGGGGTATTAACCTACTTGCGATCTATTTCGGTTGCGCGTACGCGGTGCTGCCGCGACTCACGCGGACGTTCCCGAATCACCCTTCACACAATGATGCCGGCACGGTCCGACCGTAACTCATTGTTTGACATGCAAATTATTTATGATCTGTTTGATAATCTGATTAGTCGATAACGACATCGTCGATACTACCCTAATAGGAAGTTAGTCGACCCTTTGTTGGTGTTTTGAACGAAACGATTTAGGATTTAGTGTAACCGCTGCAATACTTTTAAACATAGATGTGTTTCTTTAATTATTTGTAGATGTGGAAAGTATGAACGATAAAAGAGCCCTCGCTACTAATTGTCACTACAAACATAACGTGATAATTATAAGATTTAGAAGATTTATTTGCTCGACTTTACAAATAGAAGTCAAGGTTTTGTGCTGTCAAAAAAAATCTTTACATAGATTTATAGTGTAAATATTAGTTATATTAATTAAATACATTATTGTTTATAGTATTATTGGAATTAAAATGATTTTTTCTTCAAGTTTCACTAAAATCAAATCTAAAAGTTATATGTGTTTTAATATACATGCTATAGTTGTATACATTAGTAGCTGTTTCATGTGTTGTCATTCGTTTTTCATTTATTCCATAATCGGTCCTCAGTACCACGCGCTAAACAACACGGCCATGGACCGCCTGCACTCATACTTCATTCTTGCTTAGCGCACTTTCTTACCTACAGTATGTATGGTACTTGCTCTGCTCCTAAGGATGATAACGTGATGTTAGATAGTTTATAGCCTTCTTCAATAAAAATCTTCAGTCTATATTAAAAATAAAGTATTTTTCAAATCTTACTGGTAGTTGTTACATAGACTAGTGCTTTCAACAATAAAAACATGTTCGATACTTAATACGTGTTTACTTGCTTTATGTTTAAATGATTATAATTGAAGATATGCACAAAAAGGTTGTTTTCATCACTAAAATGGAAGAGAGTCCCGTAGAGCAGGTAATGCTAAAAGTATTTGACACTAACGTAACATACAATATCGGGAAACTAATTATTATAGCTATATATTTCAACTTTTTATAGAAGTGTACTACATTGATCAGATTTTAAATACTTTATTCTTTTTTGTTAAGGTCGTTTTGATGGAATAAAACCGATGTTGTCACAAGTTGTGCTCGACTTACTTGTGAAAATACTATGAAAATTCGTGTAATAGTTTTGGCGATTAGCGTTCTCAAAGACACAAAGCATTTATTGTTATGTGTGTCATAAGGCTTAGCAAGCGGGTGAAAACACCTCCTTACGGCTTGATTAGAATAAGTCGACTTTTCTCTACTTTATATGAATATAATAAATATGTATTATGATAACTTTGTGAAAGAAATTAGGTATCTATAATTTAATAGTGAAACCTGTATCAAAATTTGTTGTTTAGTTTGTAAAAACTAAGGGAGAGTCCAGACGTAACAAGCTATTGTTATAATATTTTTTAAATATAGATTTGAATATAAACATACTAAACTAACTTCTTTGCCCATCATTAGGTGCTAAGCAACATATTATCAAGTCCTGGGCGGTAGTTAGCCCGGAATACAGAAAATGCTCTGCCACAACGCTACAGTTTCAACACAGGATTTTCGGCACACGCAATGAGGCTGCATCGCTCCATTAAAATTAATATATCATACACTATAAAGACTCTGTGACGTTCGAATGAAAATCAAGTACGTCTAGACCGACGTCTTAGCCGTTTGAGATTTCTCAATAGTAGGTACAAGGCAATCACTTTATTACGTATGGATCAATGGATGATAGTGAGCCTGCGCCGGCTTGGCACCAGACATCAAGCTCGTGCCAGATACAACATTGAATTTTGACAGATCTCTATAAGCATCGGTGCGTTGAACTCGGTAGCGTCTTGTAAAAATATTGAATATTGCTTTACATGTGCTATTGCTTTCCAAATGCTGTGCGTAGTTTATGTTACAAAAACTTAATGAAAGGGTTAAAATCTTCCCATTACCACTCACTATTTTACTTTACTGCATTCCGCAGAATCTTACCTGAAGTGAGATATTTTTTACCTAACCAGACAGGTCTTAGAAAAAGCCCTACCACCATGATATGGTTTTAACACAATGTTTTCCTTCATTGAACTATGGCTAGAGACAAACGAATATGTGGGTCACTTGATGGTAAGTGATCACTGCCGCCCATGGACACCTGCGGCACGAGGAGAAACAAGACCAAGAAGAAACACCGCCGCTGGGAGTTCATTCCGAAGAACGGACGTACGTGGCAAAAACGTAAGCGAAAATCACACAGTTGACGACTTCCAACTATCAATATGACACGGATGGTGGTATTTCAATTTGAGTTGAGCCGTTCGGTAATGAAACTCATCAGGTATCAATCCGTACAGCTGTTCAGAACACTCTCCGTGGTAGATTTTGTAAAAGACTCAAAGTTACGCAACGTCTCGGCGAAGAGCCAAAGGGTTGAGCCATAAGGAAAGAACCTGGTCGTCGACGATTTGATCCACTCTACGTTGGATTCGGTGAAAGGAAAATAGGTGGCCTTGTAGCGCCCCGGCACAGAGATGAGAACAGTGCTGCATGTGTGGAGGGACTTGCGCCTTATATAGCTGAATGCGGTAAGCCGGTGTGAAATACTGGCCTGCTCATTCGGTAGAATTCAAACTTACGTCGATTGACAGACATGCTAACCACTGCCAGTGCGCGAGGCTTATACGTTACTTAGTTTACATTGATAAGAATGTAGATTTATTGAAATAGCAATACATTACTATGCTACACATATTTACTTTTTATGTAAAATTTTCTAACCCAAACTATATAGTATGAAATTTTTGGGTCTCGCGTAATGTTTCGTTTTATGTGTTTAACCTTTCCTCTTACAATATAAGCAATCTGTTGCTTCTTTCCACGAATACGTTTCATTGTATATTTTATACATATATTTAAAAATTATGTTACTTCCTTGAAGTGATAAATTCAGGTACGATTGTTTATTAAAAGGCCGTCCAATTCTTAGGGTTATAATAAAAGTCGCTTTTGAGTTCCCCATTATGCATATTTCTTTTTTTATTCCTGTCTCTTTTTAAGTGCCTATCATTTTTTAATTAGGTATTTCATAATTCTGTCTGAAATTAAAGTAAAAAGCTTACGTTCAGTTTGAATAACTTTAAAAGGATTCACTTTACGGAAAAATGATAAGACACATTTTTTTGTAAAGCGTTCAATTTCCCACAAAAAATAAATACATATAAATAGAACGATAGAAAAAACTACTGGATATTTTTCTATAATTTATTTTTTTGTTTAATATTTATATTTCAATCCTTATTCAGTCATATTCTATATCTTATTCAGTCCTTAACTAAAAAATACCACGATAACTTTATCACTACATAGTATAAAACAAAGTCACTTTCTCTGTCCCTTTATCCCTATGTATGCTTAAATATTTAAAACTACGCAACGAATTTTGATGCGGTTTTCTTTAATAGATAGAGTGATTGAAGAGGAAGGTTTATATGTATAATAACATAAATTAAATAGTGGAGAAATTTTTTGAGGCTACTCCAAATTTAACGCGTGCGGGCCACGGGTAGTAAGGAATAAATCATAACTACTGGATCGATTTTAATCATTTTTTCAGTGAATGTCATAGGCTATATATTTTATACCCGTGCGAAGCCGGAGCGGGCCGCTAGTTTCATATAAAGTTAGTAAAGTTGTAAGGAACTACGATTTTTATGAGCATTACGGGTTTAGCGATGTGCGTTTTCTTGCCGTTAAGAAGTGGAGTAAGCGGTGTGCTGCTTAATTTTTTCCTCTGTATATAAAATATAACGTTATTATAATAAACAACGCAGACGAAATCGCGGATATCAATTAGTTACAATATAAAACTTGATAACGATATGTAAAGTACTCGTATACCCTCTTGACTAATAGAATAGGTACCATTAAATCCTATAAAAATCGATTCGTTATGCTAAAATTCGAGGACACGAATTGAAGCAATTGGGTATAAGTACATACTGAATACTCTAAAAAGTCGGTAGTGTAGTCAGACACTATGCCGGGCTTTACACCATGTGTATTATAGTTGCCATGTGCAAAGAGATCGGATTAGACGCATTCTCCAAACATTTCTATTAGCGTTTTCTTGAACGATTTAAAAACAAATAAACAATGTTTACTCGACGTCACAACATCTGAGATTATTCTAGGAATAATTGAAAATAATAGCAGTACTAATATGATGCGTTTGCGTGTTATTAGTGTGTGATTCACTCCATCAAACACATTCCAGAGTTTCCTGTTGCCGTGACTAACTTAAGTGACACGTCTTACGGAACACGGCCGTTGGGCACCTATATTTAAATGAGCACGTGTCCGTTCAATACTTTAGAGGTGTACGTTAACATTTATAAAGACCAGCTATATAGTATGTTCTTCTTAACTCGAGCCCGACAAAATCTATGCTTAAAAAATGTTTCAAGAAAAACGAACCGCTTTTAAAAAAACACGAAGTTAAAAGTGTAAAATAATAGTTAATCTTTCAATTTTACATAACACTTTGTCTTAATTTTGAAAAAATAATTTAAGATCCTATTAAAAAACTAAAATATTACCTATTGTATATTTTTTTAAGTCAGCGCCAAATACATTTAAAGAGTATTTCAGATTTTCACTTTTTAGCAGAAATAAAATTAAAATTAGCGCCGACTTCAAAATAAACAGCCCAAACTACTGAGGCTAGGTTCGTGGAAATTTGTATGTTGTGGTCTTATACACTGAGCAATTGGATTATTGGAAATTCAATCCCTAAGGTGGTGAAAAGAGGACGAAAATACATATAACAATTCGCCATTTTCCTTCAGTCAGTTAATTTCTTATGTAATTATATAAAATAAATCAAATTAAATCAATAAATCAATCAAAAAGCCGAATATAAATACACCATTAAAAATGATTGTAAAGCCGCGGGAAATTGCTGGTAACCTACAAATAAACAGAAGGGTCGTCAGAACACTATTCTAACAAATGAGTGAATTTGACTGTCCCTCAAAATACGCTGGAGTTCGTGAATTCTGTAATCCATTGTAAAGGCTAGAGCTATTGTAAAAGTTAGAGAACAATATAGTTTATCTTAAAAGATTTAAATTTGAATAATCTAATTAAAATATGAGATATATTCGTGTCGGCAAAATAAATATAAACAAAGCAGTTTCTAATTTTTGGTATACGCTCCCTTAATTTTCGAAGTCAGTCTTTACGAAAAAAAAAATGTTTTGCTATATTCTTAATAGATTCTAGCAATTTTTTTTTTTCTGAATAAATTAGTGACTATAATTTTCCGTACTATATTTTAATCAAAATTTACTACATGAATCAAAATTCGTTAGAAATATTACTATTTACATAAATGTTATTACTTCATTTAGTCAGAATGGGTCGGGATTTAGTCAGACAGGGTCGGGATTTAGTCAGAAAGTGACTGGATTTAGTCAAAAAATGTAAAAAATTACAAGAACACTTCGGGAGGTGTCTCATTGACGGTCGTTTCTGTCATCACCTCGTATCTTCTCTAATGTCCTTGTCCTTAGAAATACTATAACTACAAATGTTTGTTTATTATACTTATACTTCTTAACTGCTCAATCGAACATCATGTGTACATACATGTTGACAAGGATGCATACGAGGACATTGGGTACCTTTTATCCATAAAAAGTAGTATTCCCAAGGGATAGGAGGTCAAATCTATAGTAGTGGGTGGGTAATTAAAGTGATATATCGTAGTGTTATGCGATTCCAAATTATCCCGAGTTAGTAAACTACCTTTTCTATATCCGACACGATATTTTAAAAAGCTATTATAAAGATGTGAACTGTAACCAAATATAGTACAGATCGATACTCGCGGCACATCGACACAACTACGGTTTCCTCATAAGACACTTACGAGAGAAACAACTGCAAATACGTGTAATCCAAGGTTAACAAACTTATACTGCACGTCCGTTAACAATTTAATCTTTGTCCCGTTGTTTCCGTTTTTTTAACTCGCTTTTTATCAGTCTGTTTGTCTTTTTATTCCACCTAGGCAGGGTCAGCACAACGTGTTTGTCATGTTGTGATGTATGATTTGGCTTAATTTTTATGATTAGCTGCCTGGCTGTCATTACCCCTCCCTGGGATTATTTTGTAATACCACTATATATGAGAAAAATATGTAACTGTTAATTTCTCTTCATTTACTACAATGATGTGGGCTGAACAAATAAGTATGTTAGGTGATTCCTGCCGGCAGAAAGTTTTGCCCAGCAATGGTACACTTATAGGTTGACATTATGTAACCTCTCTATATAGAGATATGAAGGTATTTCATGTGATATATAAATGGGTAAGTCCGTCAAAATATTTTCCTGGACGAAATAATATCAAAAATTGTCGACATCGATTTCAAGAAAAACTCAAACATTATAACTCTCCTAATTGTTGAAATATCTCTTTTGGCTTAATCTTTGGTGGCAACCTATCAATTGGCAATAAACCCTCTTACAAACGTCTCTTACGTTTTTCGTCTTCTATGGCCATATTTTTAACAACTTATTAGGAGATTGAGATCCTTATACTTAATCTAAAAACAAATTGTGCTGCTGGGTGGGATAGCATACCCATAGTATTGATAAAAACATGTAGACATGTTCTTATTCCTTTGACCTGTCATGTTTTTAACCTCTGCATTTCGTCTGGTGTTTAAAAAAGCGTTAGTAGATCCTATATACAAGAGCGGAGACAGAAGTAATATCAATAATAATAGACCTGTTTCAGTTTTATCAACCTTGTCTAAATTATTAGATTTTTAACGTAAACAAAACTAAGTTTATTACATTTGCACCTAGAATTACATCTCAGCCTGATTCTGACTGCCCATAAATGCTCCTCATTAACTAGCTTATCATGTAACTGTATTATCATTGAACGTTTACATATTATCAAATATCTTGGTGTTTGGATTGATAGCATTTTGTCATGGGATAAACATGTAGGAACACTTATATGTAGGGTCAGAAAACTAACTTCTGTTTTCAAGAACTTGAGAGCCTCTGCAGACTACGATATTTTGAAGACGGTGTATTACGCCCTAACCCACTTAATTCTAACTTATTACATATAGGCTTGGGGTGGAGCAGAAAAGTGCTTATTTATTCGACTAGCGAGAGTTCAGAGAGCTGTACTAAAAGTCATGGCATATAAATCGGTACCATTCACAACTAATAAATTATATAGTCTATGGTATATTCCCATAGTCAGACAATCCTTTTTTCTACATACTATTCTACGTCAACACTTAGGCCTTACTTTTGATCCAACATCATATAAACACAAACGCAGAATTGACAGAGTATGCGTTGAAGTCTTCTCCGCCCTCGCTGTAACTGGAAAATAATTTTATTTTCTGAGTACAACAGGCTTAACAAACAACTTAATATTTTCCCTCTCACTTACAGAGAATGCAAAAAGCGGGTAGAAATTGGCTCCTTAAACTTAACTATGAGGAAACTGAAAAAGTTGTCACAAGTTAGAAGATATTTCATCTGGATAGTATTCACTGACTTTCATCGTGTCTAATGTTGTCCCTTTATATTATTCTGTCAAATTTGAATATTAAAAAAGAAACAGCACACACACTTACTCACGCGAACACAACACACCTAACACTACTACCATTTAACACTTTTTTCACTACATACAAAATGTTAAAGATGTTTCTTTTTATATTTTTGAGGAACGCAATATGTTGCTTTGGAGGTGGGCGCTAGTGGCTGCGACGCAGTTCCACTAATGTAGCTGATAACGGTCATATTTTACATTGTACATGTATTTTTCTGATTCCAATAAAAAGATATTAAATTTGATTATGGTGTCTGATACGTACATGTTTTAGCTTTTTTATTTTTGTCTGTTTATATCCGTTTGCAAGGATTCGATCCTACGTCGAGCGATAGTGTAACCGAACACATTAACTACACAGCATTTTAAACTACTACACTTTTATAGGTACATGACTTATTGTTAGGATATAGGTAATTATAAGAATGCCGATGTAGACATAATGTTTACTAGTTTATCGTAAGAATTTTTAAAGCTCGGAAAAGAATTTAATAAAACTATTGGTCGTCATTTCTTTTTTTGCTTTTAATTCTATTTTTTGTTTTTTGCAAAGAGATTTCAAATATCGTAAGACGTAAGGATCGTGAACTGTGGCGAACAGAGAGGCTTGGAAATAAATACTTCGACTTGATTACGTGTGTAATAAGGAATGAAACTAACCCGTCTCTATTTTTTGTTATAAAGCTAAATATTTAAAGGTTAAATTATTTATAATACTAAATTCTTGTCACTAGCTAGAACAAAAAAAAAAGAACAGAAATCGGCTGACAAACACGGGAGAGAAAGATACTGAACCGATTTATCTCCGCCTACATAGATTAAAAATTAACGCAAATGTTAAAGCAGGATTATAAATAAGACATTAACAATAAGTTACAAATATTGTTTCATGACTCTCTCTTTCACATCACTTTGTTCTACTTTATATTCAAACAGCGCTACATCTAAGCGGCCATCACTAGCGAAAACTTTCATTATAAAACATTTGATGTAAATAACAGAAATACCCAATATTCACGAGTAATATTTTATTACACCATATAATATTATAGCCGCGTATTTATCCATTAGCCTGCACGGGAACCGAACGTCAATAATATCTGTTGCAACTCGTATAGAAACTAGATAACCGGGCAATATTCTAAATATTTATAACTTTGCTATCAACGCGCGATTCCATTGACTTCAATCTTACGATTTATTATTCAGGATTATATAACTTTTGAATTATTTATTATGGAGTTGTATATTAGTAGATTATAGATTCTCTTTTCGTGTGGATGTCACCAGTACAAGTTAATGGACAATGGCTCTGTTTTTATATGTTTTAAGGCAACACAATCTCACTTGATCTATAACAGTATTGACAGCTGCAGCTGTCAAATTAACGTGCTGTATGTAACACCACCGTTTGTGGGAAAAATATAGAACTGTGATTCCTCTGAGTTTGAAAACGCCAATACGTTGCGAGCTGACATGGTAATTATGCTCATACCATTCTTCGGGAAAAGACCTATGACCCTGCGTTACGATATCACAAATATAACACAAAAGTAACCAAATTTTTTTGTAAACAATATATGAAATTCGTAACACAAAAGTATCAAATTATGGCATATTCTGTAAAGAGCACAAAACTTGTAATATTTAATATTGTTTCGCAAAAAATATAATTACTCATATTTGGACTCTATTATATTATATTGAATGTGGTTTTAACGTTAGATTTATCAACCTAAAATAATAATAAAGAAATCTTAATTGTATCATTTTAAGTCAATGAACGACGCTCTAACTTGGGAGTCCTGAATAACTTTTAAGTTTATATTTTTATTAAATAAAATCATTATGTTCAGTTTATGATTTGGTAAAGCTACTCTATTTATTACTTCGCAAATTCCAACCATCAGGAGGCTTATCATGTTTGAGTTTCTCTTGAAACCGATGTTGATATTTTGATATTACTTGCTCCAGGCAAAAATGATAATTTTCGCGGCTTTAGCCAAATAGAAAAAAACTTGGGGCCGTGGTTGTAAATGATGTTACCTAACGTAAAGGAAGGAATCAAAATAAAAAAGTTTAATTTAGCATATTAGGAAAGATGTTTATTTATTAAAAAAAATAGATAGGATATAGTGCATGATAAACTATATATTAAAAGTAAATTCCAATAAAATTTGAAATAGTTCAGTATTGAGGTTATACAACTGGCAGGTGGACGATGTTCGTCTATTCGCAAATCGATACTCCCACGCGTACACGCACATGTATACAATAGAAAGAGAGAGAGAGTGAAAAATTTGCATAACACTTTTTTCTTACGTGGCCTTTTCTACCAGTCAACTTTAATCTCAACCCGCATTAATGAACTTCATTCCAAAAAAGTAACGATTGCGTTAGATCAATACAAATGTATCTTTAAAATTAATATCGATTTCACGAAATGTAATGGAAACAGTACACGAAAACAGCAATGATCTGTACAGAACACTTTTATCCACGATTGGCTGCATCCAAACACAAATAAACTGTTTTAAGTGTACACAGACTCGATCAAACAGCTACGGAACCGGCCGTGTATTGTCTTCTGTTGTTAGTAATCATACATTCGTTTATTTGGACGATATTATTATGTTACTTGATTGTGTTATGTTTATTTTTTTTTAATGATTAGTCTATATTTGATAGTGAGTACTATTTACAAACTGCTTAAACATGAGATATTCATTCGTTTTGGTTAGGGTTTAGTGGAAGTGTCGCTATAGCGCTTGTTGACGACTAGATATGCAAGATAAGATGATAAGAAAACATATTCTATATAATTTAAAGCCCTGAGAAGGCGTTTAGGAGTTTTAAAACTAACAACCCGGAAAACAATCCAGTCATCAACTACAACGTTTACACTGTTATTAATGTTTCTTTATAGGTAAACCTTTGTTTTTGTCATTGTAAATTTAGTATCGAATAACTGAAATAAAGTGAAATACACTTTTATCCAATTAATTATTTATATTTTATTAATATTTTTACTAGTAGAACAATGAATGTCGCCTAAAATGCAAACATTTTTGTGAAGTATTAATAAAATGACTAATGATCATGACTTATCTAGATAAACCAAATAATTGTATTTTAATGGTCATATTTGACTTATTTTTTTATATTTCATGCGTATATTTTATTACGAAAATACTATAGGTATCAATATTATGCAGACGATGAGGAGATTGTTTGTTTGGATGCGATAATGTCTGAATTTGTTAGTCAAACATCAAAAATAGGCTAATAGCAGCCGCTCGTGACTTTGTCTGCGTTTGTCTTTATAAATAATGACACCATACATTATCTTCATGTAAGTTTACCTTACTTTAGGCTATTTATTCGTGAAGTGTAGATCGAAAAGAAGGACATAATAGTGCAGGTGGGCTGCGACTCGCGGTGAGTCTGGGAGCCGATGGCGAGTTTTCCACTCGACGAGAGCCGAACGTTATCGAGAAAACCCGAACTTTAAATTACCCATGTCAGCGAGATATCTTGCCGCGCGGTTCAATAGCGAGGTCGGCTCCGTACGCAACAGTTGTGCTTCACAGGCAATTGGTTTAAACTTATTTAACTGCGTTGAAAGTAATTTAAGAGTAACAGGCAAATATAATCGAGATATTCACTTTGTGTCTTAAATTAAAAGTAATGAAACAAGTTAGAAAAAGTTCAAAACTACTTCATCTTCATAAAGTTAACTGCAGTTTTACCTACGGGCCATACGTCTCGTACAAACGGAAGACATATCCTTAAATGTCCTATTCGTAGTAAAGGTCGGTAACCGTTTCCATGAAAGTATTCGAATCCGACCTGTGATGTCGACGACACCGGATATCTCCAGTACAGTGGTGCGGCGTGCGACCGGTGGATTTGACATTTTTATAGCGTTTCAGACTTAGTGCCTTTGTCGGGTGTAACATGTTTTATGTTCATATCGGATCGTGATGCGTTCACCTTTACTGGTTTAACGATACGTGCAGTATTTATAACTCGTACGTAGAGTTGTCGGAGATAAAATATTCAAGCAAATTATATGTCTTCTGCCATCTAGTGACATCGACCTGTGTGTTCTGGTAACAGCATTTCAAATAAGAAATCTTTCGAATTTTCTCTCTTCAAAGATGAATTTCCTCATGTTTATAGTCTCCGTGTGTATCGTCAGTCAACTCTACAGAAAATTATGTTGAAGCACCACCTATTTTATACACTTTCTATTCGTTTCAAATGAAAAGTAATTGCGTCTGCGACAATTTCTTCTCTGCTTATACAAATTATACTATCTGTGACTGTTTTTTTTTAAATGAAAACTTCTTTAGCCGCATTGAGCGATTTTTGGTAGGTGAACAGACTGATGACCTCGACATGTCCGTGACGTATTAAGCTTGCGTTAGACTAACCACGCATAGGTTAGTGGCATGTTTACAAGTAATTTTGATACTTTGTATTGAACTAAGTGTAGTCCAACATATGTTTGATTAATTAATAAACTGTCTATAAATTTATATAATTATTGCTCGAAGTGCCAACAGATGTGAAAACCAGAGAAATGTTAATAATTTTCATTTATAAATTATAAAATTAAATTAATGCAGATTATAATAGATTTAAGAATTCAAAAAAGAACACAGTTATCCCATTGTTTTGAGTTTTCACTTCTGTCGGCAGCCTTATGGCCGCTACGACTTTTTTTTTGTATATATAATATTAGTGTCAAAAGAAATTTGAAAAGTCTGAAATGTCCATTGCTTAGTAAATACGAGAGCTACAGTAGCATCGAAAAGACAATGAAAAAACGAAGCAAAACAACAACGTAATTGAAAACTTCTTGTTATTTTATCTCAATGTTTTCAAGGAAAATCTACGGCGCGGATTTTGGTAGTCTCCTATTCTCTTTTTCTATGTCCTTAATACAATTTTAATATTTTGTTAATATTCCTCCACAATTTTGGTACTCTAGTTTTAATCTAATAATCTACTTGGTTAGATAATGTGTTGTTGAGAGGTGCCTAATGAGTATTCATATAATAAATAATGTCGGCGTCCATTTGTGCAATAAACATACCACTTTTCTTATGAAATTACAGAACTATTTTTAACTCCATAAGAAGCACCCTTGACCGATTCTAGATCATAATAAAAAATAATGACCCATTATAATATAAGGTAAACTGTGATTATAAAATAAATAAATTATGAAGGAGGAAGTCTTTTAGAAGTGCCGCCGTTGGTAATAAATTACGTGAGTCGTTGGAGGCGCCACGCATCGCTTGCAAGCGGCTTTACATATACTTGACCATTTAATTTTGACAAATTATCATTCCGAGTTCTTTCATCTTCACTCGCTTCACGCGATCCAACTCACAGGGACTTAGTTTATTATGATTTGTTATAAATAGTTGATATTTTATGATGGTGATTCACAATTATCTTGTTTTAAAATATTTTACAATACACTAACTTTACCAGCGGTTGCGCTCGCATACGTTACTATAATTCGTTGAAATAGTATAGTTGTGTTACATTGTGTTAATATTCTTCGTATTTGGATGTACACGTAATAATTTTCACAGCCATCGGTTGAACAATATCATCAATAATGCCATGTACCGCCATCTCAATAGATGCCAATGCGAGTTATAGGACTTATAAAAACGTTCTCTTTAGAAAAAAAAAACAGAACGAACGACAAAAGTGAAACATTTTAATTAAAAAAATACAACAAAAAGCCAACGTCACTCGGTGTTCCCAGGCGGTCACCCATCCAAATACCCAAGTGCAGACTGCGCCCAGCGTTGCTTAACTTCGGTGATGGAACGAAAACCGGTGTTTTCAACACTACTCGACACAGTGTATATTCCCATCACTTTTCGTTTCACCTTTTCGTCACACAAAAAGGTTGCCGATCAGAGTTTCATAGTCCTCCCATAAGAAGTTTGACTTCAACAACTGTCATGGTGAATCTCGCATTTGTTTCCTGTTTTAGTTATTGTAGAAAACAGACTGTTCAATAACCTCATAGTGGCAACACTTCTCATATTCTGACATTATTAGCATTATGAAAATAAATTGAAATAATGAATTTGCATATATTAATTTATTAATTACCAAAAATACTATTGTTAAGACTCAAAACATTACAACATACATTTTCATATATACATATAGCACTAACAATCTTCTGCAACTTCTAGCGTTAATGTACAATTAACAACTTAATAACAATAAACTACAGCTCAGCGGCACCTAGTGACAAGTTATAATAATATAGATAATGTAAAAGCGTTCTCCTTGAAAAATAAAAATACGTCTGTAAGCTTGCAAGGTGTTCGGTCAAACGGTGTCCCAGTTTAAAGACTTCATATAGACACCGATATCCATATACAATACTTATTTAGTTGACTTTTCTTTCTCGATAAAAATTCTCTTCACAAAATTTAATAAAATAACCCAAAACCAATTGATCACACAATCTGCCAGATTATAATTTCTTATGGCTTATCTTATTAATTTATTATCGAGATATAATTTTACGACTAAATCATCGTAACAATAAATCTTAGTGATTACATCGCACACACCGAGCACAGACTACTTTATTATAGACACTTATTTAATTAATGTTATTTATTGAAAGGCAATCTTCCATTTTGCTACTCCCATTATTATATTTTATACGATAGTAACACTCGGTTCACAGTTCTTTGTATGCAGATTTTAATGTTTTTTTCTTTTAGAAATGTTTGTTTCTTCAAATATTCTTTCGTGTTTTTTTTTTACAAAATCCACGTCACTGTGAAGTGTTTACAATACTGTTGTTATAAGCGTAAAGTAGTCAAAATCTCCACTTTTAACACAAAGATTATTATTATAACTTTTTATGTTACGATAACATTAAAGTAACAAAAAGTAATCCAATTTTTTATAAAACTTGCTCTATATAAAAATCTATGAAATTCTATATTCTGTAGAGAACATAAAACCTGTAATATTTAATTTTTTCGCAACATAATTAATTATAATTTGAGTTCATTATCTTATATTAAATGTGGTGTTAGCGCTAGATGTATCAAATAAAAAAAATATTTACATAACATTTTATGTCAATGAACGAAGCTGTATTTTTGACTAAAGGTAGGAAAGAGTATTTAGTTAGTTCGTTAGGTTAGTCTTTAGGTTTTTATTTTTATTAAATATACTTGTTGAAAACAGTTTATGATTTGGAAAAGTTAACGAATTAAGCATTTCGCAGATTCCAGCCATCAGAAAAGTTGTAATGTTTGAATTTTAAGACAAAATTGATGTTCACATTATGATATTATTTGCTCCATGTAAAAATTATAATTTTGGCAGCCTTACCCATAAACTGTTGTCAGTTATCCTGTTATTGTGGGATGTGCTATCTTGTATTGTTTTTTGTTTACTTGATAAGTCTTAAGCTTTTGACCATAATCTTCTAAGATGTTAAATGATGTTAAAATGGTGGTTAAAAACACGCTTAACCAAGATGGGAATGGTTCTCAAGTGGAGC
This sequence comes from Antheraea assamensis, assembly GCA_035772565.1. Taxonomy (NCBI): domain Eukaryota; kingdom Metazoa; phylum Arthropoda; class Insecta; order Lepidoptera; family Saturniidae; genus Antheraea; species Antheraea assamensis. The sequence continues at coordinate 1,097,814 of JAQQSE010000067.1, forward strand.
TCCCAGAACATACCAAAAGGCATTGGTGACAGATTTTCAACTTGAGAGTGGTAACGAGTGACAGGGATTTAGGCCTTACCACCATGCTGTTTTCCTTCACCGAAAGATCCGGCTTATTCGCAAGGATTTGAATGCACATAATCTACACAGTGTCTGAACACGCTACCAACTAAGCTAATATCGCTTCACTGGTATTTCAATTTTATAAGAAGGACATGATAATGAAATGAATATGTCAGTGTCATGAATTGCTTTCCCTTTTACACCTACTGATTATTGCATAATGCTATATTTTTCGAGTTATAGTACAATGAAAATTGTGAAAATAATTACTGTTTTCAAATATTTGTGCAGTTATTAACATTAACGATAGATTTAGCGGTTTAGAAGTTGTTGTAGCGCCATCTAGTACCGAATTATACTAAAGTGAATTACATAAAGACCCTGACCATGTGAAAATATTTACGTGTGCCAACGGTGTTTGAGTACATAAATTTTGAATATATGCTTATATATAATTCATAATTTATATTAATGTTTATTGTATCTAATTTGAAATACTATCTGCTACTCCAATGCACCGGTACTAATTCATCAAATTTCGTATCCATTAAAGTTTTAAACAAAATACTCAATAATGACAGACCAGTCGTACGTTAAAAGCTCGAGGAGAGATCAAAGGAATCGTATCTCCTTAGAGATACATTAACGTCTGCAGTTTAATGTGTTCCTAGAAGTTTTACTAAGCGACATTTATGCATACATATAATTTGTTTGAACTTATTACTCAGGTAAACTTTGGGATTTACTGAGTAGGCTGTTAGACGTCGTTTTCTATAAAAACCATTTTTTTTCTAAGTCTAGACTAAGTCAGCAAAGTAGCCTGGTGAGAAGGAAGTGATAGGAAGTACGATGCAGTTCAAACCTACGGCGACTGTCGGTATTAAATACCAACAGCAGTCGTCGCCTTCATTCCGACCTGCAAGTGTGTCTTCGCACCTCGTTTGAAGTGCCCGATAACGCTAGAGGAACGGACACGCTGGCCGAGAGGCAGTAGTGAATTAATTTGTTTTTTTTATATTGGCAATCTCATCTGATTTTAATTGACTATACGACCGCAGACGTTGACACATTAGGCTTAGAGAGATAATTCTCGCAAGTGAAGTTGCTAAAACCCAGGTACCTGAACTAGGTACTAGAATAGGTATTTAGCGATAAATGTTGAACTTTGAGGGTAACAGGAAGATAGGCAGAGATTAGAAAAATCTTTATCACCTTACTATGGTTTCATCACGATGTTTTCCTTCACCGTCAGCCGATATTGTTACCAATTCAAATTAATAAATGTATGTGATTTTCGAAAAAAATGTTGATATATGTTTGAAATGTAATATAAATATATTTGAAATATCGTACACAGAATAGTTATTCCGCTAGACAAACTATGTTTTTGTAAAACTTATTATGTGTGAAATAAAAAATTGATCGCCACAAAAAAGATGAAACATCACACACACACACACCAATATCTGTTAAGACATTTATTTAAGTACAATTATAAATTATTTACATAAGATTTTTCTTGAAGTATTCCTTTGAAAATATAACAAATTTCATACAAGATTTTCCATTTGATTTAACAGTCGTGTCGCGAACGCGATCTCTTTGACTCGGGTGTTTTCGCTGCTAATCTTTGTGTTTTACTGCTTGCCTTTGTGACGTCAGAGCGTTTTGAAATCCGGCCGTCATCATATTTCGAAAGCTGTACGGATGTTACATCTATTGCGGTTAGTTTACTGTGTAAACGTTAATTACTAAGTCGATTTAAATATTAAATGATTAGCTGATACCCGCGACTTGATCTGCGTTGTTCATTATCTTAACAAATATTTTATGTACAGAATGAAAACTAAAAAAAATAATTGAGAGTATAAATATACCTTGATTAGAAAAAATATTTTTAAACAATGTTATTCGTTTCCTTACCATCTCCTGCGCCTGAGTACCAAACAGCTGGTCCCGCTTTTTCACGGCAAGAAAACACATCACTGAACGCGTAGCACTCATAAAATTCATAGTTTCTTAAAACTTTAAATTAAATTAAGTGATACATAGTAACATATTACCCAACAGCGAAATAACTAATAACAGCGATTGTTGTCAAATAAAACAACAACGAAAGTCATTAGCATTCGTAACATATATTTATATTCAGTCTCAAGGTTGTGGATTAGACAGTTTTTACCGAACTACGGTAAATAATATTCATTTAAAAATTAATTTAAAAAATCATTTAACTTTAACATACTATCTCTTTAACATCTTGAGGACATATTCATTTTGGTTTCAATATAGATCCATATAATAGTAAACATATGTCAAATCTAGATATAGATTTATTACCAGTTTAGACAACATTCTCAAAGTTACAAAGAAATCTGGGTAACTAACTATGATTTGAAAATATCATATAGATATCAGGTTAGTGGTGGATCGTTTTATATTCTAAAACCGTTAAATTAAACTTATTTCTCGGCGAAGGAATCTCTGTGAAGTTAAAATAGTAAATACTTTTCTGGTTCTAATTCTCGAAGTATGAAATCTATTATACTACGTACGTATAGCGACATTATTGTTAAAATTCAAGCCAATGAGAGAATATAAAGAATTAAATTGAAGTTCGCTTAATTTAAATCTCATTATTTTTCTCTACATTGTAAGTAAATCTTTGAGCTAATATCATAGCTCTCTGAGCTATGATAGCATTTCTGAAACACAATAATAATATTGTCTAATAAAAATTACTAGAGACGCTCCGCGGTGCTCCGGCCGAACGTCCTGAAGTCATAAATCGTCCGAACATATGACCCGATGATCTACTTTAGATAATTTCTAAGTAAACTGCTAACAGTTACGCAGCCTCAACCGTAATTATAACCAGTGTTGCCGTCCTGACAATTTTGAAATCGCATCTATAACGATTTTCAAAATATATTGTCAAATCAGTTTATTATCAAATGCTACAAATATCGTACAAGGAACACTGAGACTACTTTTTTTGTGTTGGAATTGCCTAAAGATTTGCCAATGTCGAATGTCGAGAAATCGTAATTATGACTTCGGTTACAGTGACGATTAAGATAATGTCTGTTTACATAATAATAGGAACTTTAAAGCCAGATTTATTTTATTTTTTTGTTAGAAAGTACGGTTTTATCTGTGGCTCTTTTCCTTTTCATTACTCGTCTCAAATTTGAACTGAAAATAAAGGCTATCAATTTATATATTAAAAAAGAAATTAAAAACAATCATGTGTGTGTCCTTTTTAAATAAAGAATTGGTTAGAACAAGCAACACTGGTTATAATTCTTTAGAATGAATAACAGCCGGACTCGAGGTAATCAACGTGACACGTTGAGACGGTAAACATTAAGATGAAACGGAGAAAAGCGAAACCATAGAAAGTAAAAAAAAACAACAATAATAAAAAAGACGAAATAGTGGTGAAAACGATGAAAAACATTGCCATCTATAGTGCCTTACGAACAAACTAATGGTGCTAGATTTAAATAGACCAATAATGTTAGTTGTGAAAGAAAAAGGACAAAGTGAAAACTGTAAGAAACATTTAAGATGTTAGACGTGTTTCGCGGTTTGAAGAATCTGATAAAAGTGAACTATGTACACATCGACTCTCCTGTATTTAGGCTACATTACTCAATAACGGTGATACTGTTGATATCGTTCAGCCTAATTGTTACTACGAGGCAGTACGTTGGTAACCCGATAGACTGCATACACACTAAAGATATACCAGAAGACGTGCTGAACACGTATTGCTGGATACACTCGACGTACACGCTGAAGAGTTTCTTCGATAAGAAGGTCGGTGTGGAGGTCCCGTACCCGGGCATCGGGAACAGCCGGGAAAAAGGGGAAGAAGATATGAACGATAGGAAGATTTACAAGTATTATCAATGGGTGTGTTTTTGCCTATTCTTTCAGGTGAGTGATTGCTTTTGATTATTGTTTGCATTTATATATAATTCGAAAAGACCAAATGTAGATAAATGTTACTGAATCTTCCAAAATCCACTTTAACTCTAGTTTAGAACTAAATTTACTGTTTTTTTCTTTTTTTGAAATGGCAACATATGTGCGCACACAATGTCACTAATATCATTTGGATAAAACCATAGAGTGAAGATTCTATCCAACAATTTCCCTTTTTTTTTTAATAAATCGCATTCAGTGCGAGTTATCTATTAACAGACAACATGTGAACTACACATAAACATGTTGTTACGTTACAAGCATACATAAGAGATTGACATTAACATATGTTTTTTAATCACTGATAATCACTAGTGTCAAGGTGAAAATAATGTTGCCCCATCATGTTTTGGAGTATTACTCTAGCGTTAATTCAAGTTCCTATTATTTTAATGGTATTTATTCAAATTTAATAATATGTAATAATTGCCATAAATACTGAAACAAAGAAAAAATACAAATTTCTATTGCAAATAACATTTATTACTTTTACAGTGTGTTAGTTTATTCTATACATATAATCTTCTACACATATAATAAGAATGTAAACCCAACGTGACTGTACTTTTTTGATTTTTGAGAAAATAATTGTTGCAGGTGTCTAGAAATAAGTAATAGAATCCATTTCGATCACTTTTAGAAATATCTGTCTGTCTGTTTGTTTGAACAGGCATCAATGTTAAAGTACTAGGTTTCTGATAAAACACCAGTAAGAAAATATTCAAGCATATTCCGGAGCAACATAAAATTTTTGCTTCATTAAAATCGGTTAACTCTATCAAAAGTTATTGTAATTTTAATGACGACGGGAGTTAAGTACGAGAGAAAAATAGATAAGTAAATGGACTTTAGCCTCATCTAAAAAGCAGGGTGTTTTATAACATAAAGAGACTTATATTCTTCATTGAACATTAATGTAAGAAAAAATCATCTTTGGAAGCAATAACAGACTACATTTTTGACAACAGATGGCGCTAAAGTTATAATTTTATTGGATTACTGTCGTAAGAATATTATTGCAAAGAGGAAGAGTACAGATAACAATGAGATTATTTCTGTGTTTGTTAAGTTTACCTATAAAGTATAAAAAATAAATAAATTAGGGAGCTTGCATTATTGTAGGTGGTAGAGCTACGCTGAAACTATTACTGGTTTCAGTATGAATGGGTCGGCTCGCCCGGGGTAGTACCACCCTCTCACGGAAAGCCGACGTGAAGTAATAGTGCTTGCACTGTTGCGTTTCCTTCGGTCAGTGAGAGCGCCGGAGGCCCACATATTTAAAAGGCTGGCAACGCACTTGCAACTCCCCTGGTGTTGCAGGTGATCACTCACCATCAGGTGACCCACCTGTTTTTGTTTGCCCCCATAATATAAAAAAAAATATATATCTTCCAGCAGTACCGTAGAGAAAAAGACTGCAGGCAGTGCAAATAAAAGAAAGGATAACATAGAAATAATAATAAGAATGAGCTATGTGAAGTATATATAAATGAATATTATATGCCCTCGGCTGATTTTTTAAGACTCAGATCTCAAAATGGCATATTAGGTTTTCAATTATTTTTTTAATTTCACTACATCGTACATTGTAAATTTCATGGCTTAGTAAAGAAAGTTCATACAAATGAAAAAATTATTTAAAAATACATTTTACATGAAAATTATTATTTTACAATTCATCATTTGTTATTTTTCAAAGTTTTGTAATTAATCACGTATTTTTTAAGCGTATGCTGCCCACAGTCTATTGATCTATGCCTCATGAGGTCTACATTCGTTTTTATAGAAGTTAAAACTTTTTGGTTTTGGACAGTCCAAGGGTTTTAATATTGTTTTTACAGTTGTTAAATTAAAATATTAGTATTATATTACTCCTATACCTGTGTTTATCGTCACAAAGTTTTGTCCATGTTCGCAATAAATTTAGATGTGGGCACACATTACCATCGTGTGCAACGATACGATGACAAAGACTCGTCTATTTTCGTAGTATTATTAACAAACGGCAGCCATTTTCTGTTAGCCTGTAGCAATACTTCGAAGTAATAATAAAGTTTTAATAAAAAATAATATGATAATAAGCCTTCGTATTTTTTAAATTTAAGCCGGACCACGTGATGGCCAATATAATTTACAGTTGTTATTGTTTTCTGTTCGTATTTTTTTTACTAAAATCACGTTCGTAATACGAATCAAGATGACTGTTCTGATGACTGACTGTTTGACTATTTGACAATTATCTTCTTATTTGCAGCACATAGTTTAGGAATTTCTTATACTTCATGAATTTTGTTGTTTGACCAGAATGCCACATGAAATCTTGGCTATCTAGGGCTCTCAAGTGTAGTTGTCAGAACACTAGGTGTTTGGTGGTACCTAGACAGGCGGGCGTAGAAAAAGCCCTAACATAATGCCAAGTATTCGTCAGGACATTCTCCTTCACCGAAAATTCAAGCTTACCGTAGAATTCGAACTTAAGTCGATCAACATGGAGTTCGAATACGATAACACTGCGCCATAGTCGATAACAAAGTATTTCCAATAAAAACAGGTGAGTGGAGAGCTCATGTCACAACGAGGCGAGGAGGTGCGCGCGCGCAAGCAAAGCTATTGGAACAGGCTTACTAATAATAGTCCAGCCGTTTGTTTACAGCTCGCGACCCGTTTCAGTTATTTTTTTATTATTTTCACAGCGCTTTTATCGACGCGTTAAACGGTGTTTCAAACTGAATTGTTAATTCATCGGAATCCGGGATTAACATATTATATTTTTAGTGCTTGTAGACGAAGAATGAATATAAAAAGGAGCTTGACTTTGGCCTAGTCTCTCTGTGTGTTAAATATATTACGGCGATACTAGTGAAACAATAGTTATGCGTCAAAACAATAAAAATTAGTGAGTGCAATCTATGCGTATAAATAAAATGTCCGTTATTTGCCTGAGATAATATCTACGTAAGGGCTGATACGAATTTGATGCAACTTTAACTAAAAGATAGAAAACTCTTCAGAGTAAATAAATTATTAAATCATCTATCAATTCTAATGTAAACTAAAATGTATATTTTTTCTGTATATACTAATGCTAATTAATATTATATATATATATACGAAAAAAATACGAAAATGCCTTTGAAAAGTACAATACCTCAGTTTTAGTGCCTTAATTATAACAATGCTTCCCTGTGTTTAAACAAACATTTATAAATATTTAGCGAACGCGCGTTACAAATTGAGATTTAAATATTTATGACACACTTTGCTGATCGTATTAACCCATTTCTGTAATCTTTCCTTCAAAGTTGTAAGAGTACGGAATTTACGCTGGCCCTAGGGTTGTCACGGCTGTGTTTAATGTTTCGGTTTTTTTTATATAAAAACTTCTTTAGGGGAAAAACTTATGGGTTCTCGTCACCGATGACTTCGACAGCCTCGTGACGTATAACGTTTGCACCAGACTAGCGAAACGACAGTGATATTTTGCATTGCACTTGTATAGACCATCATATGTTTGATTAACTAATAAAATGTTTAAAAATGTATATAATTATTGCTCAGAATGCTAATAGATATGAAAGTCAAACTAATTTTAATAATTTAAATTTACAAATTATGAAATTTAAATAACCCAGAGTATAATTTTCTTTAATTAATTAATTTTCTTTAAGAAAAGAAGAGAATAATTCAAATAAGGACACAGTTAATCCATTGTTTTGAATTTACACTTCTGTTGGCAGTTCTTCTGACTGCCTCGACTTTTTTAATGTTATAAAGTAATAAACAAGTGTATAGTTAATAATGAATCAATTCGCCAATGCAGCCTTTAACCATGTATTAACTACTACAATAGAACTTCGGTACTGTGTTTATACAAAACAATCATCATCAAAATCATAATATCAATGTTACAAACCACATTGTTAGACCATCAATCTAATGTGATGAAACGAGAGGTGGAATAGGTTCTTTTAAAGTTTAACTGGTTATGACTGAGTTGGACTGCTTTGTGATACGTTACCAATCACATCGTTAGACCATAATACTGTGCGAGCATTGCTCTAATGCGACAAAATGAGAAGGAAAGTAGGTATGTTTAAAGTTTTACCTGTAATGACTTTTTTGGCCTGCTTCTTGATACGTTACCAATCAAATTGTTAGATCATAATACAGCGCGAGCATAGCTCTAATGCGACAAATTTAGAAGTTTTTTTTTTACATTGTACTGGGCGAAGCTTGACCTCAGTCACAATTGATATAAAATGAGGACGAGGCCTAGGATGTAGCGCGTTCGCTCAGTAATACCGCATTCACTCTTCTTTTGAAGACCGTAGTATTATATGTTTCGGGAAAAACAGACGCGCGTTCCATCCCCTCAGGTTCGGCTACGGAGGTGGAAGGAGGTGAGAAAAACGCCGCCTCCTTCCACCGGCCCTCTTTTGGCGGAGACGGCCGCTGAGAGGGTCCGCCTCTCGGGCCCTCTCCGCCGCCTCCTTCTGCGAGATGACCTCTTCACAGAAAGAGGCTATCGCACTCCACGCTTGTTCGCTGCTGAGCGTGACCGCAACCACGCTCGGCAGCGACAAATCACCTCCTACCACCGCAGTCAGAGTGCGATGCTGTTTCTCCACGCAGCACACTCAGAGAGAGTGTCTCCGCAACTTCCGCCCGAGGTGGAGGAATGGTAGGAGGTGACAGCTCCGGAGGGTCGGGGAATAACTCTCCCACGACCCTCGCCACCACCTCCGGCTGGAGGGTTTCGACCACCGGAGGCGCCCGGGATCTCAACTTCTTTCTCATCATCTGTTATGGGCGCCCCCATGGGTCACCCTCCAACGTCTGGAGCAACTCCTCTCACGCCTCCTCCTAATTCTCGGGCTGTCCACCCCCATATCGGCGAGTGGCACCGCCTCCCGTGCCGTCATGAGGGCCACCCTATAATCCACTCCCCTTTTTATCGTCTCCGGCTGCAGTGTAATTACAAGAGCAGCCATGCGGGAAGTGGATGGAGCCTTCGGGTTCTGAGGTTTTGGCGTAGGCTTAGCGCTTGCCGCCGTGGATTTAGGCGCCGGGGCTGCCGGAGCAGCTGCCGCTTTTCCCTTTTTTCAGCGGACTACTGTGGCCCAATCAGAGCTGGGTCCCGCCGCTGCCGTAGCTGGCAGATGTGCCCAACTCATCCCCAGTGGAGCAGCGCTAGATCCCGCCACCACTGCAGGAACCCCTTGTGTACTCCTGGCCGCTGGAGCTTTCGGTAAAGGTGGAAAGGCAGAACCGGAGCCTTTATTTTTATCCCCGGCTAGTGGCGGCCGGAGAGGCACCTCCGGTAGTAGGCGACCGTCAAGACTCTCCAGGCGCGCATTCAGCATATTGCTGAACGACGCCTGGAGAGATCACTCCATGAGTGAAACGGTGCCCACGATAGTTTCCTCCCATTGTTGTTGTCGCAAACATTCGAATATCGACTTATCCTCGACTAAATCCGTACTAGTCGGCGACGGGGATGGGTGCGGGGTGGGACATGACTAACATAGAGGGGAAGCAAACGAATAACAAATACATTTTGCAAGTAAAGTACGTGTTTGCTTTAATTTTTGTTTTTAGTTTTATCCTCTGTTGAGATAAAAAAACAATGCCGAAAATGAATATCAGCTAGTCCCAAAATTTGTTTTATCGTGATTATCGCGAATAAAGTCATAGGCGATTACAATTATTAAAGGCAACAAGGAAGGCAGCATATAGCCTCTTAATTTTCTTAGATCATTAGTAAACATTGCAGTTTACTGTCTGAAATGAAATTCAGATAGACCGGAGTTCTAAAGTCAAGAAGACGTCATTATCCTCAATAACTGACTTGAGACAGTTTGTGAATTACTACGTGTTACAAACAATATTGATTGAATCAAAAATAAGGTGTCAATACTGCTTCGTCTAACAATATTTAAACATATATAATTGCTTTTAGTAATCCATTAAAGATGTAAGTGTTCATTTGTGTCATAATTATTGTGAATAAAAATATTTTTGAATAACCAGTGATAGCCCTGAATGTTGATAAATCATCTAGAGGATTAGGATATAAGATGATAATCCCTGGTAATCGGCCGCACGATGACATCGTATTACCGCCCAATGTACAGTTAATAAAGATTTAAAATAAATATAAATACATTTCCGAACGTATGTAAGCACATCGCTTCAGAACTGCTACACCTATATGACTAGCCATTTTCTTGTTGTGAAAGTGAAAATTTTCGGTTAAAAAATCTCCATATCAAAAAGTAAGTGTGGAGTGAGACAGAAGATAATAGTGAAAACTTGAACTTGACTGATTTATGTTCACTATTCAATTGCCATTTTATTTCATAACATGGGCGTAATGTAAAGAGTTGATTTGGTCCAATTTTCTTCATTGGCACGCAGCCGGCACAAACAGCTAGTAAAACAGACAAATAAAAATATTAGTAAAGAAAAATGATTAAATCCGAAATACTATTTTTTTAAGTTTATTAGTTAATAATCTATAACAAACGGATTGTTCTTTAATAAATAATGTGTGAAAGCTCATTTTATTTCCTGTTGTCTTTTTTTGACTTACAAAATATGTCATACATAAATATTATTTATGGTATACTATTCTCATAATAAAACGTACGTCACCTCATATGGTAGAACCTATCAATTAGTTTAGTTTATATATCGGGGGGATTACTCAATAGTATTTCTTTAATACGCTTTATAGACTAAACTGTTTGATAGTATACTATATGAAATGACGTATGTTTTATTATGAGAATAGTAAAGCCTAAATAATATTTATGTATGATCTTTGTAATTCAATAAAAGACGACAGGAAATAAAATGAGTATCAACACCAGCGTCCGTACTATTGACTACTGTTGACTCGTACTAATGACTGGCTACTCTTTAGCCCTTTCTGAAGTACTATAGGCTAATATTGGCTGGAGGTATCGACTGTTTATAAGCATCTTTATTATTATTGACTGTCAACTTTGACCGAATGCCTTAAAAAGCGACCGGCGACTAGGCATCTCGCTCTGATCGTTGCACTATTTACATTTTTTCTGTTAATGCATAACTAAATTAAGTATTATATTTCTGTATCGGCTAACATTTCATCATTCATATTCGATCATGCCGCCATTCTTTATATCATAGTCTTTTAATCTTTGCCCTGCCATGACATATACCTACATTAGAAAATACATTAAAGTCCCCCTGCGCTCTCAAATATTGATTTAGGACATCTTCTTTAGCAAAATCTTAACATTTTTAAGCAAATAATTACAAAGTTAGTAAATAATTACATATGTTACACTTTTCTCAGAATCATTAGATCATCAGTAGATTTTTCTTCCTATCTTTGGCTAATAATTATCTTTAAGGAAGACAACCTTCTTCTCACGGCTTTGATCGCTTTAATATCGCTTTGCTTTGAAATACATTTTTTCTTGATGAAAATTACCCTATGTTCTCATTTGTCCTCCTGACAACGTGTATGCAAAATGTCATCATGTTCGGTCGAGTAGTTAAGGCGAGAAAGCAACAAACAAATTTACATTCGTATTTATAGTATTGGTAATTATTATTGTTGACATTATTAAGTGTACTATTACATTACGTCTCGTGAAGACTAAAATATTCCTACGAAATAGTATTATTCTTCTTGGAGTGGCTTTGATAGTCATTTCTGAATTTATTGTACTAGTGCACAATAACCAAACTGTATTATGCAAGATGCCATCAATATTGCACAATATAAGGTCTAACTATGCAGGATTATGACCCAAGCGAAAGCTAAAAGCGAAAAATAAAAGCTTTACTAGGTGACAGAGCAAGAATTCTAAAGTAAAAAAAATCCGTTACTAAATGATATTTATGGTAAAAATATTGAAAAAATAATACAAAACTGTTGCCTATAATTTGTACATTATAAAGAAAGAATATCTTTAAACATTCATTGAGATACATAAAAGTGTTAACGACTAGTATAATGCTAATTTTAGCAGGGAACCTTGTTTTTATCGTGTCTCAGTCGGAAACCATGCTTAATCCATGCGGGTAACGACATGCTAATGCCGTAGACTTATTTTACAAGGGGGAGTTTCACTAGGACGACATTAAAAAAATGCTGAAAAGGTCGTGCGATTAAGTTAATATGATAAAACTTTAATTTTAAACTATACAAAAATGTATTCTTTGAAAACTCCTCATTATAATTAGTGAAATTAAAATCAAGTCGAGCTAATATCGTATTTGTTTAAAAGTTTGTGTCATTTAACAGTTGTGCGAGCGATCACTCTTCGGTTTAAAGGCTTTTTTCTTGCATGAAGAAAATATGGTATAATTTTTCCACGTTATCACTGGGCACAGAGGTGGGGTATGTCAGATTTCTACTGACTATATGCCCCAAGATGTTCTACTCACACTTTTTTAGCAGGAACCGCTTGAGCCTTACTGTGTTAAGTTACTAACACCACATACTGATCCACAAGCCGTTTAAACTCATTCCATAACAATATAAATAAACCTATTTTAATAAATTTTCATTCAATTTGCGAGCGCTTTTCATATTGCTCTTGAATTATTGATGCCCATATCAAAATTTCTCCATCCCAAGGGAACATAGTAGATGAGGAATTAATAACATTTGGTAAGTTATTCAATAAAACGAGCAAAACAAAAATTTATTTGTAATAAGTGAAAAAACTTCGATTTAAATTAATGAGAAAAGTATCGTCATTTAGGCACGGTTAAACAGCATAGGATTTTTTTTACTTAAATGTTTTTAGGCTATAATATAAACTAACGATTTGAATTATGCCTAAGTCAAAAAAGACAATTTGGTAAATAACGGACATCCTAATAAATAGTTATAGGTTGCAGTGTTCATATAATATCAGCTACAATATACGATTGCTTTTCGTCGAAAATATTTGAAAATTTAAAATTTTTGCATATTACTCGTATATTGTATGGTTTATTAGGCTCTCAGGTTTTAATTTGAATATGATATTAAAACATAGCATGTCGGGGACAATGTAGCAGAAACAGTGATTATGAGTGAAAATTTCACCACTATAATATTATGAACACACGATAGAAGTAAAAAATTTTAAATTCAATATTAAGTACTAACTGTATACTCACAAAATACAGAATTGAAATACTAAATTGATTATACATTTTATTATTTATTTTATATATGTAATAATATAAACGGAATTATTGGAACGATACACTCTTCTTGAGACAATGAATGTGGTTGATGACGATTGGAGTCGAGGAAGCTCGACTCAGCGTCACGGACCCGAGCGTGATGAGTCACTATCATTTATTGCTCGGAAGAACGCAAAATGCATTTAAGGAAGTTTACACTTTAAAAAGTTTCACTATAGAATTACATAGTAGTAGTTACATTGTTTTCTATCCCATTTTCCAATAATTGTCCACAGTGAGACAGCGGCTTAATATGTCATCAGAATAAAAAATACAAAGTATTGTCGAGGAGTTTAGTATCTTAATATCGGTTGATTATTCCTCCGAACATTATCCTCGTTCTGGCCCAGTTTTCACTTCATTTAGGACGTCGCTTATTTAGGTTGTAGTGAAAAAAATTTTTACTCTATTTTTTTGACGGATCAACAATTTCTGCTGTGTGAACCAGTACTGCCTAGTTTTATGAATAATTCGATATTTCCATTTTTCTTGGTGATCGGTTTTCATCTTTATTCGCAAAAGAACATCTATATGCCGGTCATCAACAATTATTTTATATATGTAACAACAAACAACTAAGTGACAATTAGATAGTTATGTAATACCTACATTTAAAGTCTTTGAACATTATTCACGATTGTCAATGGATTTCATAATTTGAGTAACATACTCGTATTTGTTCTTTGAATGAATATAGTAGTTTTACTCATTGGTGTTAGGATAGTGTGTACAGATATGTAAAAATAGATAGCGGTATATCTGAGTTCGCTAAACGCTGAACAAGTTTTTTCTTATAAATGATCTACACTCTTCGCCAAATTTTTTGACCGCTCTCAACATTGTTGCGCAGAACACAAACTTAAGTATAAATACGTTTTATAGTAAATGTGTAACATTGAGACAACTTAAGGATTCTTATTCTACTAGGGGGGGGGCTATGCAGGCCTAGACCTGTATCACTGCGACCAGTTGATCTATTGTGATCGCCCCAGAATGTCAAAGCTCGCTACCTAATCCTATAGCATTTATGTACTGTAGGACTTTTTTGGCAGGGAGCGCTTGTACCTCATCCGGGAACAATACATGCTTTCCCAGAATCCGGTTACGTGTAGGCTTCAGTGGATAACATTCACACAAGAGGTGTTTTGGGGTTTCATCACTGCTGTCGCAGTATCTACACTCTCTTGTGCTCTAACACCCATGTTATACAGGTGTTTCTTTAAACAGCAGTGTCCAGTGAGTGATCGCACTAGAATCCGTATCTGATTCCTACTGAGCATCAGGGCCTCTCCCGCACTACACTGGTTGAATGCCCTGATAAGTTCTTTAGAATGTTTTTCAACTGGTAAATTATACCAGTGCCTTCTGGCTTCTTGATTGTAATGATTCCTTAGGGTTAAGTGAGCTAGGCTTTTGGGTATTCCACAAAATGGTTCGGGTCCAATGTGTATTCCCGTAGCACCTGCTCTTGCAAGTTCATCAGCAACTTCGTTGCCAGGTATACCTGCATGCCCTGGGACCCATCGCAAAATTAGTCTGTTTGTCTTACCCAGACTGTTTAATACTGCCACACAATTGGCCACAAGTTTCGACTCGATCGAATCCGAAGCAAGAGCCAAGAGAGCGGCCTGACTGTCCGAATGGATATAAATTACATGATTAAAGTAGGCTTTTTGCAGATTGATATGGGCACATTCTAGTATCCCATACAATTCTGCTTGAAAAATGGAGGCGAATTTACCGAGGTTTATGTGGTACTTGAATTTCGGTCGCTCCCCATGTATTCCACAGCCTACATTGTTTCCAGTTTTGGAACCATCAGTGTACCACAGTAAACTACCAGGCTTCCACGTTATCTCCTTATTAACCCAGGAGTCTCGTGGAGGAATGTCTACTGTATAAAGTTTGTTAAAGTTAGTTTCGGGTATCATTGCATCTGATATCATACCTAAAACTGGTGTTTCTATCACTGAGTTCAGTACTGAGCTCAGGGACAGGGATAACCACTTCGTTCTCCCATGGACGTACATTCTGTGCATAGTTAACCTCGCCACCTTCTCCACATGCAGATGAAGGGGCATAAGATTAAACATGGCTTCCAGAGCCGCTCCAAGTGAGGTCGACATGGCTCCCGTCGCTAAGATAGACGCAGTTCTTTGTACTGAAGCAAGGTGATTTCTAACAGTCAGTTGGCTAGTCTTCTTGCACCAAAGCACGCAGGCGTAAGTTATCATAGGCCTAACTACTGCAGTATAGAGCCAAATGACTAACCTTGGGTTTAATCCCTAGCGTTTACTAGCCAGTCGTCCACAGATACCCATTGCTATTTTTGCTTTTTGGATTGAAGCATCAATTTGTCTATTCCAAGTAAATCTCTGGTCTATGATTACTCCCAGATACTTGGTCTCTGTTTTATCTTTTCATATTATCATATCATATTATCTTTCCATTTAGTGTGGGTTGAACTAATTTGTCGAGACGCCTTTTCTTTGTAAATGGTACTAATACTGTTTTATCTGCATTAACTCTCAATTCGTTGTCATTGCACCATTTATGAATGGCAACCAAAGCTTTCTGCATAAGGTACGAAATAGTACTTTGGCAGAAACCTCGAACCACTATCACCAGGTCATCAGCATAGCCCTGGGCATCTATCCTGAGTTTCTCCATTTTATGCAGGAGCTGGTCAACCACCAAGGTCCATAGCAGGGGCGAGAGTACACCACCTTGTGGGCATCCTCGTGTGGTTACCACCTCATAATTTGTGCCATGCAGTGTCAGTTTAACTGTACAATTTGTGAGCATTGCTTTAATCCACCTAATAACAGTTGATTCTACTTTTTTGGCCATGAGCCCCTGAATCAACGTTTTAGTCGGTGTATTGTCGAAAGCGCCCTCAATATCTAAAAATGCACACAGTGCAATCTGTTTGACCTCCAATGCCTTTCCAACCTTGTCTATCAGACAGAGCAGGGCAATCTCTGTAGATTTACCTTTGCTATAGGCATGATGGTTAGAATGTATAGGGTTTTTGATCAGTATGATCTCCCTAATGTATTTATCAATTATCTTCTCCAGTGTTTTAAGAAGAAATGACGTAAGGCTTATGGGTCTGAAGGATTTTGGCAAGGCATAGTCCTTCTTACCTGCCTTAGGTATAAATAGGACTCGTACTTTTGTCCAGAGTGCAGGTATAAATCACCATGCGAGGCTAGCCCTGAAAATCTTAACTAAAACTGGTGTTAGGATTTCTAATTCCTGCTGTAATAGCACAGGTTGTATTCCATCTTCACCACTAGTTTTATATGGCTTGAATGTTCTTATAGCCCATTTCACGTTCTGTGGTCTTATTATAGTCGTCGCTCTACACCAATCCTCATTATGAGGTTTTGCCTTAGAGGGCATCATTCTGTCTCGCGACATAAGACTCTCAGAGCCTGGAAAATGAACTGAGGTAAGAAGCTCCATGGTCTCCTTTTCACTACTTGTAAAGGTATCGTCTGGTTTTTTAAGGAGCCCTACTTGATTAGGCTTGTCCTTAGCCAGCATCTTGTGGATTCTTGCTCCATGAGGCATACCATGGATTTCCTCACAGAATTTCCTCCAGGATGCCCGTTTAGCTTTCCTAATTTCTTTGTTATAGTTGGTTAGAGCCATTTGATATACTTCCCATTCCTTGGTCTTTTTGGCTCTATTAAAAAGTCGTCTAGTTTTTTCCCTCAGTTTCCTGAGTTTAGAATTCCACCAAGGCACTCGCCTTGTTGAGGTCTTTTGACGTATATGGCAGCTTCGCTCAAAGGCGTCCTCAATCGCCGTTGTAAGAGCAGTTGTTGCTACCTCTAGACTCTCAATTGACTTGATGGATCTAGGGACTGCTTCCAGGTTGTACCTTAAAGCATCTCTATAGTCTAGCCATGAGGTGTCTCTGGGGTTCTTATACACAAGGGTCTGAATCTCTAGAGAGTGTAAGAGTTTAAATTTTATATGTCTGTGATCAGACATAGAGTTTTCGTCACTTACATACCAATTAGCTACATGCCTAGCTATGTTATTTGTGGCGAATGAAATATCTAAGACTTCTTGCCTCGCACGTGTGACGAAGGTTGGTTTACACCCTTTATTTAAAATTGCTAGACTGTGCGTAGTAATGAAATCGTGAAGTAACTCACCCCTTTCATTGATGTTGCTGCTTTCCCAGGCTGTATGATGCGCGTTGGCGTCGCAACCTACCAGTAGAGCAGCGTTGTGTTTCTTACTGTAGTCCACAACCCGCACAAGCTCTTCCGTTGGATTGCTTTTTTCTCCAGATAAATAGGCTGAACACACAAGTAGTTTGGAGCCCTGCCACCCGTTGAGATTGATGTACGCTGCAACCAGGTCGTCTGAACAGAGCTCTGGAACAGGTAAAAACTTAGTTTTCTTGTTAAAAACTATACTTGCTCTGGGTTTGATCCCGCAGTTATATGTTAAGACACTCACCGCAATATTCAGTCCCATGACTTTATTCTTGCGTAACCAAGGTTCTTGTATGAGAGCGAGGTCTGTGGCGCCCTCTGCGAGGCACTTCTCCAACACCGCCGTTGCTGCAACAGCATGGTGGAGGTTGATTTGGAGGATCCTCGCTTGACCCTTAGTTGACGCTATTGTTTTTTACGTGCAGGTGGTTGACTGTTGGTCGCCCTTCCTGTCTGGGGACGTGTACGTCCACCTCTAGGTTGGATTCCACCAGTCTTCCCATGCCGGCCTCCCCTACCAAAGGGTCGCGGATGAAGGCTTTTTTGCGCCACATGTGGCGCTAGCCTTCCTCCTGGCCCAGAGGCTGTGGAGGTCGAAGGAACAGAATCACCTACATTTGTAGAGGGTAGTGAGGATTGAGTTGCCGTTACGGCTGGTGATCCCTCACTTTGCTTGATGATGGAGGAAATAGCAACCAGTGGTTTACCGTCCTGTTTCCCTCCGTTCCAGTTTTGACTTTAAATACTATCCACCTAAAGCCAAATATCGCCTTATAGTTGTTTTTCTGAAGGGTCTGAACTGAGGGATCATCAAGGGCGAAAGCAACAAATCTTCCTCCCTTTTCTTCCCTCGAGTGTAGCACTCTCCAGTGTTCCGGATTTAAGTCCGGATTCTGTAGCCGTAATAATTCGAGTGCGTTTTCAAGGGTCGCAGCCTCGTTGTACGGCAAGAAAGTTGAGCCAATTGCCGGCTTCGGTAGTTCACCTTCCGACATGATAGTTAAATCAGCCTCCGGCCAGGGCTTTATTTTGGGAGTGGTCTCTGTTAACCAATTCTTGCTCATCTCATCCATGCAGGTGATTAACATCCAGCCCGGCCGGTGACCGAGTCCAAAGAAACGAGGACCAGCACCCTTAACCCCCATCTTTAGAATTTCCTCTGTAAGGGCATTGTGAAAAAGCTTCATTTGTTCTACGCTCATGGGGTTCACGTTGCGTATCCCCACTCGCGTAGACCCGACTACCTCGCCAAAGCTGTGTCTGGCCTTGGTATCAGTGGTCGGCTTAAAGGTTGTTTTAGGTTGGGTGCTGGGAGATACCTCTTCAGACCGAATTCGCTTTACCGCCTTCGGTTTTGCAGGATTTTCAATCGGGATTTCGGTCCAGAGCTTTCGGCAAAGCGTCAGCGCCTTATCAGGGCTAATATCCGCTTGCACCAGCCTCCGGAACCTCCTCCTTGCTGCTCCCGACATTTTTTGTCTTTTACCTTTTCTCGGCTCAGAGTCCGTCTCCATGGGCGGTATAGTCACCAAGGCAACGTTTGACCCAGGGATCGTCCTCTCAGCTGTAGAGATGGTAGATCCAGGCGTCGGGGAGGCGTTACCTCCCCCCGTCCCAGATGCGTTATCAACTCTGAAATCATCCAGAGCATCTACTAAAGAGTTTAAATCTAACAAAATGTTTTCAGTAGTTTCATCCATTTTGTTCCCACGAGAAGCTTGGGAAGAAATAGTCACACACCGACAGAGCCTCGCATGTCGGTAGAAGGGCATAATTACTCTCCGAGGTGCCCTGGTGTCGGAGAGGTACCGTTAGTGACTGAGCTCACTCTCAGCCACGCATCCCTCGGCACGGTTCACATAACACCTTGGATTGGTATGGTCCTCTTCGCCAGTGGACAGCAGTTTCCAACTACGAATACTGCTACCCACTGCCCAGGATGCACCACGTGGAGGAGGGATTATATTCTCACTTAAGGATAAATAAATGCCATTTTGAAAACCTCGTAACAATATTTTAACTTTGTGTTGTATTAAACTTTTAACTATATCACGCGCAAGACCAAACTTAGGACATATAGTCCGTCATAGTAGTCAGAGCGGCCAAAACGGTTTTATTTATTATCTGGATTGAATACAGAGTGCATGATTTGTAATTGATTAAACCCCAGTACAGAGAAGTCCACTCGAAGAAGGAATATATTTAGATTATTTATAAAAAAAGCACTCTGAATGAAATACGTTAATATAAACGTATAATATATACGTTAAATATGTTCATGGTGTAAATCTGTCAATATCAATGTTATGTTAACCTATGGTAAAAATCGCACAGAGTAGGGATTGTTTCTGTAGAATCTATAGTCATTTATATACTTTTTGACAAAAGAACAACAATAATGCTTATACTTAAAAATGTAATTAATTGCGGTTGAATTTCCCACCACTGAATGACTACTGCCTAAAATAAATACCTAATTAATCTCCACGTGAACTATAAGTGGGATGTAAAAGGTTAGTTAGATAAATAAGTTAGTTTTAATTAGAAACTTGATACGTGTGGCGGATGCCGTGGTCATGCATAATGTCGAACCCGGTGCTCTAAATAAGCCACGAGAGGGCTTCACGTGAGTACTCCTTAGATATGAAATTCATGTTTACGACCTCAATTAATTCATATTAATTTTTTATTGCACTAGCTTAGCTCCGTGGATGCAACGCGTTTAATTTTCATGTATTGTAAGCAGATTGGTCAAGAATCAAATTCTTAGGCTGAGTTGCACCAAAATCGTGGTTATTGTAATTGTTAAAGTTAACTTAAGTTATTAGGGCTGCCACTTCAATAAACCAATTAGTCCCTAAAATCGAAAAGTTTAACATTTTTTACTTGGCAGGACTTATAACTAAGTCACTTATAACTTATAACTGTCACTATTGTTATTCTGTGACTGTCACCAGATGTTTATTATGCGCAAATATCAACTTGTTACAATTATTTTGCTCTGTTATTTACTTTGTCTTTTTCTGTGAAGTTGTATATAGGATTTTTTTAATTTATATATTATTATCAATGGGTAATTCCGAGAAAATTAATACCACATTCGAGAACAGTATAAAGTAAGCAGTATTCAATTTATTCAAATCTACAATAATATTTGAAAATTTCATATAAAATGTTTTTGTATGCACTATATAATAAAAGTGTTATTAATATACAAGCATTCGATCCTGTAACGACAAAGCTTCTGCCGTCCTGTGGGCATTTTCTAATTCTGTGTTTGTTATTTAGAAAAAGAAGCATTATCTTCAGCTAAAATGAAGTGAACTAGTGAATTTTTCTATTTTCTAGAACAGAAATTTTCTATTTTCTTCCGTCAGTGTTTGAATTGTTCACGCTCGCGATATAAAACGCAGTAATCGATACAGTTGTGAGAATAATAAAAATAGGTAAAAAGTCAGTTCGACAAACACACAATGCCAATGTAATTATGTGCGGTTTATTAAGCCGCTCGGAACATATGCCAAGCGGCACGACGTTATATGCGATTTTATTGCAAATTCATCAAATATACGTCACGGCTGACGAATGCAAAGGTTCGTTTTCTCGCCCATCATTGTTTTAATATAAATCTCGGTTTAGTTTATTGTTCACTTTTAACTGCCGTTATGCGCCTGTATTAAAATTTTTAATACAAAAATTTGAATTGATGTAAACACCGGTAAACGGAATATATATACGAGTATTTTGTATAAAATGCCTCTTCTGCATATGGAGGCAACCACGCGATTAAGCCGCACGGCGTGGTATCTCGCTGATGTAGACATTTACAGTTCGGTCTTTTTCGGTAATGTTCGGGTGTATTATCACGCCTTCTGCTCCCGACATCGGACGCCGCGACAGACAATCCACCAATACTACTACTTCGTTGTCACTTAGGGTATAATTAAACCTATATTTTGTACCATAATTACTCCAATCCTAAGGGCCGCACCAATACACTTAATCAATAAATAAACTATAAAAATCGCAAAATATATTTCAGTTATGGCTAGTCATTATTGAGATTAGCGTGTTGAAGTAAACTGCAACAAACGATCTCTTGAGCTTTGTAGCATTATTTCTAGATTGTAGAGATAAACAATATGTACATTAAATGATAATTTAAGAATAATCCTCTAAAGTACTGTAGAATTGACGACAGAACAAATTCCAATGGTTTTGAATTTATATTCTGTCTGTCTATTTATCCTCCAAATAACCAAAAAATATTGGACCGAAGTTAGTATGACAAGAATTTATTAGTTCAACAGATTAAAACAGTACTTCACGAAGTGTAAAATATCATTATACAAGCCATCAATGATGTTAATAAGTCTAAAATTTGATGTCTACATAACAAGTGTTACTCCCCAGCCACAGATAATAATATTGGCACGAAATCTACTTATTAATGTTTGAATTGTGTTACAAGCTGGTAATACCCGGAGAGTCCCATGGGTTCATTGCAGATTTCCGTTATTGCGTACAAATCCAATAATAGGAACACTCTTGTAACATAATTGGAAGTAAAATACTTAAAGAAATGTATACTTATACTTTATTACTGATTCTGTTAAGAGGTTCCGTGTATATTAGTTGAGACAAACCCTTAAGGGTTCATACCCTAAGAGCTTGAATAACATTGAAATAATTACGTCTTTGTTTTTTATTCCACAAAACGATGCATCAATGAGATCATGTTACAATATACGAAATGGTTTTCACTACAGTTACATCAATACTTATAACAGAGATGTCACACGAGAAGCTTGTTATAAATCGTACGAATTTTTCAGTAAAGCATTTTTTGAAGCGAAACGTCTTATGGGGGGCCTTTGAAATACAGATCGGCGACCTTTTTGTGTGACGAAAAGTGGTGAGGGTAAACGCTGTGTCCGCAGATTGTTGAAAATACACTGGTTCTTATCCGATCACAAAAGTTAAGGAACATCGGACGCGATCGGTACTTGGATGGGTGATCGTCTGGGAACACCGCGTAGTGTTGGCACAAGTTTGACCTTGCGTGGTATATTGTTCACACCCCTAGGACGGTTCTGCAAAGTACCTACCTTCTGGATGCCCTGGACAGGTTACAGAGATAGGCTATCCCCATTGTTAACGATACAGACATTTAAGTGTATATCGAATCGCTTCAATTGCGCAGGGACATTACCTCACTGAGTGTGTTCTACCGTCCGCACCGTAAAAAGTTCGCAACGTCTTATCTATGAAGTTGTGGAACAATCTCTCGGCCTGTGTGGTTCCTCCATCCTACGACATGGGGTGCTTCAAGTATAACGTGAAGAAGCATTTACGCAGGCCGGCATGACAACGGCGATTAGTTGTCTCTCGGTGGTCATCAGGAATAGTGCAATCACTTTACCGTGCTACAATTAACAAAATAATTAAAGGTTTCACTTCTCTCGTATGTCTTCATGACACGTTTGTTTTTTATCTTCATGTTGTTATTGTACAAGTACCTACGTATTCATTTTAAGGGATACCAATGTAAAATCAACTCTATGATTAATGAGTGCTTTGTAATACAACAAACTCCGGAAGTTTCACGAATAAACATAATCTAATTAATAATGACATGCGAAAAAAAGAATGCATTTCTATGATAAAATACAGTATTTATATAAAATTATCTAAATATTTGCAAACATTTATTCGATAAAACAGAAAAATGCCGGTGTTAAATTACAGATTCTCTCATTTGATATTAATGAAGCGCACTCAACCGGCGCAGACGTAAAATAAATATTTAATCTGTACAAATATTAACAAAACGAAAAAAAGAAACCTTGGACTCGTCGATCAATCCAACGTTTCGCATTCGTTAAAACCGATCTGATTTTATTTTTAATGTAATTACTAACACACAGACAATAAAGTAATCGAAAATCCATAACTTTCAATGTTAGAATAAACAAAAATCGCGGAACTGACAGATCGATGCAACGAATAAGAAATTTAAATGAAGATTTATTTGCGGTATAATTTTATTTCTTTTTATAACAAACACGTCTCGTTCGTTTATGAATCATGAACCTCTGCTTTGAATGTTCCTTCATATATATCCAATGTTACTCAATTTTATTGGCGTTTCTGACTACCCAGACTTTAATATAATAGTGGAGACCAAAATACACACACTAGCAGGTGTTTGGCGACAGGTTTTCAACTTGAGGGTGGTAATTAACTAGACAGGCTTTGAGAAAACCCTACCATCGTGCTATGGTTTCATAATGTTGTTTTTCTTCACCAAAAGCTCCGACTCAGTTGCAAGGATTCGAACCTACGTCCTTCGACACTGTCTCTGAACACGCTATCAAGTAAAAACCATCATCGCTTCAAATTCAAATATTTAAAAATAATTGGTTATTTACAATGTTATGTTGACGAATATAGTATTATTTTTTAAGCAATGAAATACATAGTTAAACTGGGCATTTTAATGTAGATAAAAATTACCGTTTACAGAGCATATCATTTCTGTGTATATCGTAGATCATTTTACAGATTTTGTATTACACGTTGCAAAAAGTGGAACCTCGAACGCGGAGCTTCGCATGGGTGCAATGTACAAACGTGGTGTCATAAATATTCTACATTAAATGCCCAACCTAACTATGTATCTAATTGGTTAAAAATAATACTATAATTGTCCTCTATAGAGCACTCTATGGCTATAATAATATAAAAATATTATAAATTAACGCGTGAATTGAAAATAAAATTCATATAAAATACAATCCAATACATAACCAATAAATTGTATCACTGAAAATGTTGTGAAATACAAGTCCGATTGTAATTAGTTCTACGGTGGTAAAATACGCGGGAATATAAACAAAACTGTATCATATAATACGAAATACATGCCTAGGGCATGCGAATTAGAAAACCTATTCGAAATACAAACGAACTTGTAAATTATTTATTATTAGCGAAGTTAGCGATTTCAAATGCGATGCTGCGGCGGCGTGGGAACTAGAACCATGTATACGTTACCGAACGGTGAACACCCTGTACGCGTTACGATTCTACCGATGTCTATTATTCACTACGAGGCCATGCGTAGGTTTCTCTGTTTCATCGCCATTGCAATACATAATACACAATGTTGTCGCTGCAGCTTACGGTCCAAGTTTTAGTGAGATGTCGTTTCATACAATTAATTGGAGAACCAGCCCCATTGTTGACGTTTGCTCAATTTACCTAAAACAAAATAAGAAATATGTAATCTGTGTCAGTTTTTAGCGGTATATTATTATTTTTGTAGTGAAATATGACAATTTTACGTAAGGTATAAGACGTTACGGAAGTGAAGAAATTGTACAATTTTTATGTTCCGTGCTGATCAATCGGTCACCAAGCGATTAACGGTAGTGTGTTCGTGTTCCAACGTTAAACGTCCATGGCAAATATCGTGGGTCCAAATCGAACATTTAACTTGAGTTTTCGGTAAAGAAAAACTATCGTAATTAAATCATGGAAAAGTGGTTGGATTTTTTGTAACATTTGCCTGGCTAGTTATAATTTTCAAAATGAAAATTTGTTGCCAGAACTGCACTTTACCAACCCATCATCGTTTTAAGCTTTTTCTATCGCTTTCTAATTCAATTGTTTTAGTTGCTACTTGTCAAAAATCTGTAGTTTTTCAAGAGATACAAAGGCTACAAAAGCATTCAGGGCATAAATTAAGAGTGTGTCTTTTGTACAAAATGTGCAGTGTGGATCAAACGTGTCGATGACAGACGCGTTCTAAATATTATATTTAAATTTAGGTTTCACCAAATACGCTAATTATAAATTTTAACGGATAATTTTAAATTTGTTGTGAAATTATTTTTGAAATTATTATAAAGATTTAAATTACAATATCAATATTATATATACGAATATATATATATATATATATATATATATATAGACTCATGAACATATTTAGAGGAACGCAAAAAAAGGTAGAAGAATAACAGAAAATATTTTCTTAATTTGTAGTAGTCATATATACCAGTACTATTTTATTTGATAAAAGAAAATTTTCATTATAATTTTACTTATGAATTTCATTTGCTTTTTATGGCTATCTATTAATTTCTTCGATATGTAGCGCGTGAGATTCTGCAGGCTTTTGTTGTTTTTATTAATTTAACATTAGTTTGTTTAATTTTTACTGAAAAATTGTTATTATTGAAATGAAGTGGAACCTCATTTGATAAGTTTGAGTGATAATTGCGAATCTCGGCGTTGATCAAGTCTCAAGCTGAACTTTAATTGAAAATGGTTACACTTGCAATAAAGTGCCTCAAACATTAGGAGTGTCCAAGTCTGTGATTTTTCGCAATGATAAACGATACCGTCGGACTGGAGAGTATACGAGACGTAAAGGACAAGGTCACAAAGGAATAACAGCAGAGAGGCACAACAGATTTATTGTAAGCAGTGGCCTCAGAAATTGCTCTTCCACTTCTTCCGAGGAACGATACAGGCAGCAGTTTAGTGTCTAGAACTGAGGTTTACTTGATTTTCTGTTAGAATACATTACATGCAACTATACAAATTATTCTAAAGTTGATGGTGCAAGTTTAAAAAAATAAAATAAAAGTGACTTTCCATTTCACAATTACAAAATCTTATTATAAACCACAACTCACTCGTATGATTTGTACGTATAAATAAAATTAACGTCAGTATATAATATGAGAAACGGGCTCGTTCTTGATTTTAATATTTATTGTCAAGCGAAAGTAAATATACCAAACGCCTTCATAATTACAACTGTTCTGCGTAAACCGGTGGTCGTATTAAGAGGCGATAACTCACTCATTGCCGCGGCTGGCTTAACTCTGTGGCCGTGAAAAAGTCACGAGCCGCGAGTTGAGGCGGGAAACGGGTCGTCTGCTGAGAAAATTATGCGGTTCATGTAATAAGTGATCGCGTTGATTCTAAATAAATTATCGAAGTGAAACTTCTTTAGAATCGTTGTGATTTCAAACCGGTTGCAACGAAAAAAACGACAGGTAAGAGACACAAATACAAAAATATGTAGGATGAAGCCAGCAAAAAATGAGACAGAAATATACATACTATTTTATATTATCGGTCTCATGTTGATGTGTATGTATATTGCACACTGTTTAATACTTGCTTGTATTTGAGCATTTAACGTCAAATCAAATCAAAAATATTTTATTCAGTTTAGGCCCTGAGTAGGCGCTTATGAACGCCAAAGTTACCACCGGTTCAGAAAACAAACCCAGTCATCGAGAAGAACCGGCAAGGAACTCGATCTGGTTTATCTTTTCATTAACATATTATAACTCACATTTTGAAAAAATTGTTATAAATAATTACATTCGGATTTGGTGGATACACAGAGAGGGTGTCATTTCCAGACGTCACCGTCATTCGTATATTGATCCACCCTGTAATAATAGCCTTTAGATATTAAAACCAGCTTGACATGGTGCTTGAAATTAGTATCCGGCAGATCGGAAACGTGTTTTGGAATTTTATTATAAAACCTAACACTATTACCTAAAAAACTGTTACCGGTCCTAGTGAGCCTAAAACATGGAATTACCAATTTGTTATTACCTCTTGTATTTAGATTATGTCGGTCCTTTACGAAATCTAGCTTATCTAAGCTTTTGCGGACGTACATTAGATTTTCAAGTATGTATTGGGAGGACAGACCTAACGTGTGTTAGTATATGTGAAAAGTACGTGTACTACTGTACACTGTATGCGGCTGCGTATTACAGCTTTTTAGTGAGAAGTCAGCGTGGTGTGTTATTACTTAACAGTGTTTGTGAGTATTTTTATATCTTGTTTTGTTGAAATTGAAAATATGGAACTTGAGCAATTATGTAACATATGTTAAATGAAATATAAAATATCTTATAAAATTAAACAGTGTTTGTGAGTATTTTTATATCTTGTTTTGTTGGAACTGAAAATATGGAACTTGAGCAATTATGTAACATATGTTAAATGAAATATAAAATATCTTATAAAATTAATCAAAATATTTTCATTTTTAAACAATAAACTGTGTAATTATCCTACCCTTGTTATATATATTCATCTCATTCTTTGTCGATTTACTGAAGTTTCACTTCTATCGTGTGTGAATCGCACATCACCTTTTTCTTATATGATTAAAACCACACTCAATGTTGCAAACAAACACTAAGGTTACTGTTTCTGTTTGTTTGTTCCCTTCTCATGACTTTTCATGATTTCTTACGTTTGAATCGATTACAATGAAATTTATTAAAGAAGTGGCCTGAGACCTGGAGAAGAACATAGGATATTTCTATAAGATTGTAGAGAAGAAATATAAAAAAGCGAATCTGGAGACTACCAGCAAGTTAACTATAACATGGATTTAAACTCTTACTACATAATATAATCCTGACTGATATTGTAAGTACGAAAATGAGTTTCTTTTTACGTTTTCAAACCTTAGCTAGTCAACCGAATATCATGAATTTTTGCTTACACGTTGTCAGGGATACAGAAAAGGACATAGGGTACCTTCTATCTACATTAATACAAGCGAAGCCGGAAGTAAATACAAGTAGGTAATATTTGTACTCGTATTGTAACTTAAATCATAAGCTTTAATGTTTCACTTATTTGACACTACAGAAACAAAAATTTATAAGCGAAATTTCATAATTATTTGGTATCGCATAAGATTAAATATTCTAACGAGTCTATTGTTTTTTTATATAAATGCCCGTACAGTATTTGTATTTTCGTAGTTGTTTACAAATATGTAAATTATATAAAGAGTACATTCCATTTATATGATTATTGCAGCCTAAAGTAATCTGTAATCAAGTTTAAACGTAACTGCGGTCTTACATTAAATATTGGCTGGATGGTACGATACCGTAATCGTATCCGAATGGATTATATCCGGCTTAATACCTACAAGAATGGCACACTTGGACGTGTCGCATATATTATCAAATAGATGAGTACATTAAATTTATTTAAACACGCTAAACGGATCCGTCTTGGGACACGCGCCCGCGACGCGCGACGTTGACCGCACTTCGATGCCAACTGCCAAGTGAGTCACAACCACGATCTTGGACCTTGGATACAGTAGGCCGGTCAATTCATACTAAATAAAGTTGCCCAGTTACCATGTGAATTAATATTTGCGATAGTTCGTCCCCTAAAGTCTCCATGCCGTGAGACAATAACGTAACTAATTAGTAATGCTTAAATAAACATGATGGGGCTAATGGGACCGTGTAAATAGGTGGATGCGGTGAAAACTAAAACGGGACAAAAGAAGCGTGTACATAAAAATAAAACGTGAATCAGTAGGGTGGCTTTGCCTGTAAATAAATAAATTAACAAAGACATTATAAGCAACGTGAACTATCCAGCAACTCAGCAGCGGCGTCTCTTGATTTTCACTTGCAAGAAGAGACTTAGCGACAGTTGGTGGTTGAATGAATGAATCGATACAAGCGTAAGAAACTGGGCGTTGTGAAATTTTTGTGGTTACAAAAATAATTTTATCTTTTGCGTCAAACTTAAAATTTTCATCCTGGTTGTTGCAATGGCATCCATATAGTTTCTTGTTTTATTAATTTCATATTACCTTGTAAAGCAAACGCCGTATTTGATGAATAAGATGCAGGCCATAAACACATCTTATTATCTGGAGCGCAGCCATTAAATTTATCTATAAGGTCCAACCAAAACATGTATTGATGTAAATAAATAAACATATAATTCATTTATTTAAAAATTATTATGTTAATATCCGTTCAGGACTATAAGGATTAAAGCCCACGCCTTCGATAAATCTACAGGCAAATCTTTATACACGTCTCTCCACGGTACAATGGATTCACACTCGAACAGTTCCCGTTCGTCGAACCGTGAAGATAACAAGATATTTTTAGTAAGAACACCTTATATTTTCATACCGATAATATACTCGTACGGTATACTAGCGATCCACTTCGACTTCACATGTATACAAAGTGCTTAATAGCGACCTTAAGTATATAAACTATTTAAATGTATTATTTGGCGACTTCGTATTTACAATGTATCAGTAGTAAAACCTATTAAACAATCTTCAAATAAACAATTTTTGACATGATAACGTTTTATAAATTGACAAACGCCGACTGCACGCACGAAAAGCATAACTCATTGTCATGTTCCGCCTGAGCCGAGAGTGCAAGCGAGAGCGCGAAACAAGCGATAGAGAGGCGCGATCGGCCTAAGCATTCGGCTTGTGACGCATCTATCTCTCTTCTACTCCATCGGTCGATGCGCCAGAGTAGAAGAGAGACAGCAGAAGCACACAACCCATTGAATTGTTTGTCATCTGTTTATAAAGTGTAATGAAAATAACTCTTAAGTCATTTAATTAGCTAAGACTACAGTCACCAAAATAGAATCAGAAATAATCATCTGTTTTTAATAATACACGAGAAATAAGTCTTGTGAATTATATTTAAGAATCCTGGACGTTTTTGTATGCAACTTTAAGATATACGATTTCGTGATAAATTACGTTGATGAGTCTCATAACGCTGGGATACACAGACTTTTTAGAAATAGAGGCAACTCAGACAGATCATAAGCTATAATAGGCCACTATAAATTAAAACAATTTGATACATGTGTAAAAAGGATTTAATAAAGTTATAAATTTAATTTCATTACTCCCGAGCACAAGCTCGTACAGTACTAGTTTTCGCTATTCTGACGGGCCGCACGTACAGGGACCACACGGGCCGCGAGTAGCCCGCGCACCGCTGTGTGTGCGCCGCTGTCAGTAAAGTATTATTATATAGCTGGCGCTACAAATGTAAACTCCTTGCGACTCCAATTAAAATACATTAACTTTTACATACATCTATTATACACCTAAACCTAAACCTTCGGAAAGAAATTTTGTAAACCATAGTAAAAACCGTAACTGTTGCGTAGTTTAGAATCACTAAGTGAAGGAGGACCTATTTTTTCAATGATTTTTTTTATTTCTAATTAACCCTCATAATGATTTTAACGATTTTAAGGAGTAACCCTGTTATTTTTTTTCATTACTCCTCATTCCACGTTAAAACGCGTATGTAATTCCTATCAAACTCGATTCAGCCATTTCGGAGACTACCACGGAAAACAAGTTCAGTTTTATACATATGGAATAATGGAGAAACGAACTTCATGATAAATTTATAGCATATATTCAATATTACAAATAGAAACATGAAAATAGATATGCAATAATCAAAAATAGACCGTTTATGTAGAGAGCAACTGACGAAAAACAATATAATTCCATCAGTCATCGGGCAGCTACGATTCCTGTTAGTGCACAGACTACTGTGTTGCCAGTTGTAAATCAAACGTTCCTGTAAAAACTCGGAATTCTATAAGAATTTCCAGTTAATAGCCAAAACACGCAGCTCTATATTTAGTGACGTAAAGGTATTATGTGTACAGTTATATACAACACTCTTCAAGATTATTAGGTAGATTATGATATCAATTAATAAAGAACTTAACAGAGCTTGACAAACAAAATTGATGCCATAAATGGAAATAAAAATATGTTGAAATATTCAATAAAATAAATAATGGAATAAAAAAGTTTATATAACCTTTACGTAAAGTTGAAGTGAAACTTTTTAAGTGTGTATAGTAAAATAAAAATTATATTATACAATTTTTAATTAATTGTTAGTAAACCTTTTATATATGTATATAATTTTGCGCGTTACTGAACTCCTCGTAAACGATTGTATAGATTTGGATAAAAAAAATTGTTTGTGTTTGACTGGGTCTATGGATGTTTTCGATTCACAATTGTACTCGGTAGGCGGCGTTGTGATTTGATTTTTTTCTATTATCATGACAGGCCAACGTGTGCTTGTACGTTTATATCAAGACGTTATTTTTTGGGAATATCAGTCAGATTTTAAAGGAATCTTATTTCACTTTATAGTCTATTCTTGGGAAGAGTTATAAATCATCTAATATCAGACTACAACCCTTAGTAGTAGAGCAAGATTACCATCCAAAATGTAAGCTCAGAAATTGCACTAAGCTAGAAAGGGACAATAATGCAAGCAGTTGGCGTATCCATGAAATTAAAATCGTAACACTGAAGCGTTTCTGTGCTATTTATTGAAGAAAGCCTATAACATACAAAAGTTTGAATTTATTTTATTCAGTAATACATTAGTCATAATTAATCTATGGAAATAAACAAATCTCGGTAAAAACACTACACCTGGCAACACTAGCTGTTAGGCAAAATAAATAATATTTAGTGTGGTCGACGATAAGTGCAATCATAGTTTATACCCATAAACAACGTTTACGACGCCGTCTAGCATATCGGTTGAGTATCTGCGAATATTAACGCATAGTACGCGATGGCGGCCATATTTTTTATTACACGGCTCATCATCGTCACATCAGCCTGTAAGAGACCCACTGCTGGGCTATAGACTTCATCCCGAAGGAAGGTACGGGCATAATCAACACGCTAGCGCACGAAGCCCATCAAACTCTGGGAAATCTACAGTTCCATATTTTCCTACATACAATTTGTACTTCTCAGGTACTGGTTTCCTCACGATGTTTTTCTTCATCGTCAGTCGATAGTGTTACCAATTATGATAGTGTACATTATTATTGTGTAACTCTTAACGATTTATGTAGCGCTGGATTTGTTTAAACTCACTTGGCAATTATCATTCTATTTTACCTATTAAATGTCCTTACAAATATTATAAATGCGAATAAGAGCTTGTTCGTTACGCTTTCCCATCTTAACTCCCCAACCGATCATCATAAAATGTTGTTATTGTCAAGAGTATAGAAAAGGGCATACTTAAGGTAACTTTCATTTCACAAAAATCATTATTACCGTAAAATAGGCCAAATCTATATTAAGGTGAACAACGTTGCAAGCAAAAGCTAGTTCAGTATAAAACACAATGAGTCGCTCAGCATGCTATCTTGCTATATATAATGTACTTTTAATCTGGAAAAAAGTATTGTGCCCAAAGGGTTGATCAAATTTATATTAACGCGAGCGAAGCCGCGAGCAAAAGTTAGTAGGGTATAAAAAAGAAACAATGTCGCGGGTTTTAGATATCATTACATACATTTTATAGACAGTAGTCATAACTTGGTGGTAATATGGTAATTTTGACATTCATAGGTGCCTTTTTAGGGCCTAAATAGAATAAGGCATTACATATTTGATTTTGATTTTGAACTTTAATAGTGCAATAAGTTAGCACATTAGTTTAGCATCATATATTCAGAATTTAGGTCCTCCTATGTACGGAAATCTTTAAACTTTATTTATTTTATTTTATATTAGTTGCGACAAGTGGTCTCGCTTGCGTTTAGTATACAATATTTTGAATTACTGTCTATGCGATGAATGCATAAACAGATTCTGGATGACACACACAACACACTACTGAGCGGCGGAACATACTACCTCGCTAACATAGCTATTCACAGTTCGGCTTTTATCGCTAATACTCGGCTCTCGTTGGGCTGCCAACAGACTCTCGGCCACGATACCCCATGCGACGCCATACGGACCTCCCGCGCTCTCGTCTTATATGGACAGATCCTAAGGATGCTTAGGTTCTAAGGATCATAGCGTGACATTAAAAAACTAGTAGAAATGAATATAAAACCAGAAAAGGTAAATAGAAGTTACAGGAGATGTGGAATCAAACAGTGTAAATTTGGTTCGCGGTGATGCGCAATTTTTGAAAATTATGGTGGGGCACAAAAAAGAAAGCTAGCGCGACCAACTCGTGCAGAGCTTGTTCAAGAAAATGTTTAATTAATTTACGTCTATTATCGTGTTTATAAGAAATAACACGAATATGTCTAAATCCCTGGAAATAATATTTTATGACATCTTCTATACATATAATAAGAATGTAAATCCAACGTGTCTGTACTTTTTGATTTTTGAGAAAAAAAATTGTTGCAGGTGTCTAGGAATAAGTAACAGAATCCATTTCGATCATTTTTAGAAATGTCTGTCTGTCTGGTTGTTTGAACAGGCATCACTGGTAAAGTACTAGGTTTCTGATAAAACTTCAGGAAAATAATCAAGCATATTCTGGAGCAACATAAATTTTTTGTTTTATTAAAATCGGTTCACTCTATCAAAAGTTATTGTAATTATAATGACGACGGGAGTTAAGTACGAGAGAAAAATAGATAAGTAAATGGACTTTATCCTCATCCAAAAACCCAGGGTATTTTATAACATAATTAAACATTACCACAGTATTACATTACTAAGACATAGAACGACAGAAAAATGGTTAACATTTTATTTTCACATAAATAAATATTTATAACCTATGAAGTTCAGTAATTAAGTAATATGCATTATTGCAAATATATGGCGTTCATTCTAAAAATTGGCCAGTTACATATATTACATATTTCTATAACTTGAATAACTTACTTTGTATAAGTAAAATATGGTTATTATTTTTCGATCGCATAAGGTTTATAATTAAATTTGTAAATTTCTAATTAGGTTTGTGTTGTAAATATTACAAGTTATTGAATCTTATCACATTTTAGGACATTTTTTATTATAATTAAAAAATAAAGAGACTAAAATTGTTCATTGAACATAAATGTAAGAAAAAATCGTCTTTCAAAGCAATAGCAGACTACATTTTTGACGACAACAGATGGCGCTAAACTTATAATTTTATTGGTTTACTGTCGTAAGAATATTATTGCGAGGAAGAGTATAGATAACAATGAGATAATTTCTGTGTTTTTTAGGTTTATTTCGAATTATAATTTTTATAAATTTACCTGGATTCTAATGTCTTAATTACGCTTTGAATTAATGAATACTTTTTGGTTTATGCATTAGGGAGCTTGCATTTTCTTCCAGCGGTACCGTGGAGAAAAAAGACTGCAGTGCAAATAAAAGAAAGGATAACATAAAAATAATAATAAGAATGAGCTTTGTGAAGTATATACGTTTGAATATTATAAGCCCTCGGCTGATTTTTTAAGACTCAGATCTCAAAATGGCAGATTATGTTTTCAATTATTTCTTAATTTCACTACATCGTACATTGTAAATTTCATGACTTAGTAAAAAAAGGTGTGACCACTATTAGTTTTTAGCCTGACATTTTACATTACAAATATACAAGATATACAGATATAAATTCAGATTATTTCATTAATCACTGTGTTTTGTATTCCGTTCCACGCGGACGAAGTCGCGGGCACAGCTTTAGTAAAGTACCTACATTAGTAAAGTACAAACATTAAATGACAGTCGTAAAACTCTGCACCTTTGCTACAATATAGCTTAAAACAATATGTTATATTCAAACAATAAAACGAAATGTTGTCAAATAGAAACAATGAACTCGTCACGTTATGTGTGCTTGGACATCGTTCTAAAATGCATAGTAAGATTTTATAGACTATTATTTCAAAATTTCAAAAAGTGCTCTTCTCGTGGGATACGTCAAATCTACGCGACATTAACGCGAGCGAAGTTACGGGCAAAAACTAGAATCAGTAAATAAATATTCAAGCAGTAATTTATTCAAGCAATGCGGGTTTGTTATTTCTTTGAACATATTTCCAGGCGATGCTGTTTTACGCGCCTCGTTGGCTGTGGAAATCATGGGAGGGAGGGAAAATCCGTGCCCTCATGATGGACCTCGACGTGGGCGTCTGCACGGAGATAGAGAAGAAAACGAAGAAGAAACTCATCCTGGACTACTTGTGGGAGAACCTGAGGTACCACAACTGGTGGGCCTACAGGTATTATCTCTGCGAGGGGCTGGCTCTTGTCAATGTTATAGGTACAGTTTCCTGCTTGTTGATCTATACAAATAAAAATCAATTGCTGAATATAAGTAAGCGCATTATTTCAGAACAACTGCACTTATTTCGCTAACTCCATTTTGTTATGTTTGTAATTCTTAGGACAAAGTTTTTATGGGAGAAAATGTTTAAAAATTCGCACGGACAAGTGAACATTTTGGGTTAAAAAAATCATATAAAAAAAGTTTATTATAAGTCGGTACAAAAACTTAGTAGATTGTTGCATGGTTATTATAATTTTTAGTCGTTAACATTTTCACTTTTCTGAGACTATTATTTATAATACGTTTGTAAATAATTAAAAAAATATATAAGGACCATAACTGTATTAAAATCTACTTAACAGTAACTGACAAACAACATATAGCATATATTAATAATATTGGAGTATGTAATTTTACACAAGAGTTACACATCCCTAACACTAGATGGCGTCCACATCTTTTTGCAATTCCGTATCATACAAAAGATGACGGTAAAAGAAAAAAAAATAACCACGATAGTAAAATACGTGATTCGGATTGAAATTTATCCAGTTCTTGAAAACTGATTTATCTTATCGTGTTGGTTAATAATATTTGATGCAAGAACAGAGCTCTCTGTTAACAGATTGGGTTAAGCCGACGGCCATCGTCGTCACGGGTGATTATAAAACTACCACGTCGATAGATAAACGCGACACGTAGGAGCCAATAATTGAAAGTCTCTGTTATTTTTCGACATGTCTTACTACTATTTCCGTGCTCGTCTGGCCTGTTATCGCTTTCCATTTAGAATTGATTTATTAAGCACCTAGTGATTTGTTTTACAGTTGTGTATAAGATCATATTTCTACTTAATATGATAGTCTATAAAATCGGATGACTGCCTTAAGCGCTCCCCTTAGTAGTCAGGTGAAACTGAGAATGCCTGGTGAGGTTAACAGTGTAGTCAGTTCGAAAAAAAAAAACTTAATATGATAACCTACGCAACAGTTCTCGCGGTTGTACCTTTTGGTTAGACGACTGGTTGACAACGTACGCGTTTGTCGAATAACCATATAGAGCGTCTCCTATAAAAATTAAAGATTCTACACGTTCTTTAGTTTTGGACTACTGCGTTTACTAGGAAAAACATTCCAGTTAGGAACACTACTTTAAAGAGGTCAACCATCAAATCCAAATTGGTTGGACAGTATTCGAGAAACTATGAAATGTCATGTCTTCTAAGATACTGGAATGTCTTAAGATTAAAATCTTTGACTAATGACTAACAAACATCCCCATAAGAAAGTTCAAGCTCATTCAAAAGGCGATGGAAAGGATTATTTTCGGAGTTTCTCTGCGTGATCAAATCAGAAATGAGGAGATCAGCAAATGAATGAAAGTTATCGACACAGCTCCCAGAATTGCTATACTTAAGTGGTAACCCACGTAAAGAACTTTGTTCGTAGAATGGATGACGAATGAGGGTGAAAAGCAGAATTTACTAGATAGCAAACAGCGCAAGGCCGGCCTTGTGGGCATCTTTGAAGAATTCACCAGTTGACGTCTTTTAGCTGGATGTATGGGCGAATCATTCCAATTCTGTCCTCAGGAACATTAACCTGGCCTCAAGACTACGGTCTTATTGATGCTGGCTTTAGATTAAGTAACCATTTAACATTAGATCGTAACCCCAAATAAAATTCTACCACATGGTCTGAACTTGTAGCTATTATAGCCTGTGATATATTAACAAAAAAGCCTACTATCTAATTCCATCGTAAGGTTGAGACGAAACAAAAAATGCAACGAAGCTAGTATTTAGTAAAAACAGTTTGTGCACGCAATATTTTTTATTATGGTATATTTTGTGCAGACACAGCGTACATTGGCGGCCGCGGCATCTCCTCCCCGTGGATATAAAACTGGCGTTGCGTTATAAAAGTGCTTTTATGTACGTTTTAATTCAATATCATATGATTTACAACGGGGAGAGGTCCGAGGTACGTCGGTATCGGAGCTAGAAATGTTTAGTGTAGCATGACCTCTCGTATCACTAAATTTATAATTAAATAAAAGTTTTTTTTCTTATCAATATCAAATTTCTTCCGTAGAAAAAAAATACAATATATAGACATCACTTAATCATTATTTTCAATACCCACGTAATAGCAGTGGGAAAAAAATGAAACAACGTAAATAATATATCTTTGATAATTTAATATATGCTAGGCTTTGTAAAATAGCGGCTAATTAATAAAATACTAAGAATAAACACATTAGTTACCCCATGTTTTTTACTGGCAATTCTCAATTTCTCAAAACTCATTACCATACTGCCATACTAGAAGTTTTTGTTGTTAAAAGATTAATATATTGAATAGTAGGTAAATGATAGTGATAACCTAAAACTCTCTCTCTCTCTCTCTTGTACTCACTGAACCACCACTAAAAATATTATTAAATAACTGTTGGCTATGAATTACTTTTACAATTACAATACAACAAAAAACCCTTCAAACGTCTCTTCTCGATAACTACGATGTTTTTCGAACCATTAATAAGCTTTTAATGTTTATAGTGCCTTTTCAAAGTGTTAAAAATTGAATTTTTTATCTTAACATAAATTTTAATAACAACAAAAGCGACAAAAGTATTTTTACTTATGTCGTATAATAACTTAATAGTTAAGCATCAATAACTAGAATGCTCTATAAAAAATGCATAAAATTATGAATTTACATTAAATAAAATTACGTTGACTTTATAATGTAAATTATAGCGTGTGTAGCTCCGAGAGCGCAGATCATTCAAAAGTCGTATCACGCACCGCGGCATATGGCTTACTGATATATCAGTTTAATGTTTAGGTCCATCCTCGGGTCCGCGTAACACGTTTATAATAAAAAATACAACACTCGATAAATCAATAATATTGGTACAGGGCAAAACTAATATAACGGTTTGTTTTATATTTCATAATTTGATTTAACGTTATATAAATTAATAAGTAGATCTGCTTCGCCTGCGGTTTCCAGTCCGTGTTAATGATTGCTCGTGTGCTGACGGACATAAAACCATTCCGGCATCGTATTTCTCAAGTTTATTTATAGGATTTTAGAAATCAGCGTCGAAGATGTTACAAAATTATTTACGAAATACATTTTTACGTAAACAAAGAGGTATTCTAATGTATCCCATATTAATTTGAAATGTCATAATTACATTCTCATAAACATTCAATCTGCATATCAAAATGAATTATATTATATCAGAGATAGATAAACTAGGTGTCATTGGAGCACGTCAACTTCTTGACTGTTCAAGCGATACTAATACGGCGTTATTAAAATATAACTACACTACTATTTTTTCAATTTTTATCATAAAGTTTAAATTTAATCTTCAGTTTATACTCGTAACTTCTTATATTGGTATCAACATGATTTGAGAGTAGACGCTATGTCTGATGTGTCTGATATTTTATTTCATACTGAAGTTTTCATTTGCCATCCGAAATTTGAAGTTATTTAGTACACTGTTGGCATGTCGTCATGAATATTAAAATTGTCTATATTTATACAGCGTCTACTGTTTGCTAAACTTTCTTACCAGCCTACAGTAACAGATTTCTTTATATACTGGAGTTTATAAGCAAATCAGTACGATACAAAATTTTACATTATTAAAGAAACGTTATTTTGTAAATGATGTTTAATCTCGTTCCAGGGCAAATGTTCCTGATGGATCGTTTTTTCGATGGAGAGTTTATGACCTTCGGACTGGACGTTATCAAGTATATGGAGTCCGATCAAGAGGATCGTGTGGATCCCATGATTTACATATTTCCAAGGTATTTATAGATTTCAGCTTATGTATCTTAATACTTTAATTTAGAACAACACCCATTAATTGTTCAGCATAATTTAAAGGACCGAATTGATTACTTTGTTTTATTCTTACTCAGGGAGAAGTCAAACTTAGCAGAAAACAGTCTTTCTACGATATTAAGATTCTATGTTATTATTTTCAGAATGGTAAAGTGCACAATGTTCAACAAGTTTGGCTCGTCAGGCGAGGTGGAGCGGCACGACGCCCTTTGCATCTTGCCCCTCAATGTCGTCAACGAGAAGATATACGTTTTTCTCTGGTTCTGGTTCGTCATCCTCGGCGTCCTCACCTTCATCACCCTCATCTACAGGGTCATCATAATCTTCTCGCCGCGCATGCGCGTTTACATGATGCGCATGCGGTTCCGCCTCGTCAGGCGCGACAACGTCGACACCATCGTGAGACGAAGCAAGATGGGCGACTGGTATTTGCTCTACATACTCGGGGAGAACCTCGACTCGGTCATATTCAGGGATATAATGCACGAGTTCGCGAACAAGCTGAACCACAACTATCAGCACCACATCCACGGCGTACCGGACGCGTGACCTCCGATACCCGGCTGGGTGTTTCACACGTGACTGACGTCGCTGCAGCGCGACATGCGCCCGCCCGTCTGAAGAACCCTACTTTAAGGAAACTTTAGTTCGGTTAAAGCGGCCTGTCAGCGCTGCAGCGCCCCTCGGGCTCTCCACAAAGTCAGGACAGAGGTGTGTCAAAGACTTCTTCGATCGGCACATATGTTTCTTATAATACAAATCGAGTAACAGTGCAATTATTCTAAACACGCAATAATAGTTTGTACTTACTTAATCTATAAGAATGTGATCTCAGGTGGAACTCTATCAAAGGCCTTTCAAAAGTCTATAACGACTGCCCCGTGTACCAGTGTTCTGGTTTTTAGAACTCTTTACTCGTTACTAGTAGTATTTCGCTTTGTTGTATTCTAAATTAGACTATACCGTACAGCAAGGTGAGCAAGGTGGATGGATGGACATTAAAACTATATTTACTGGACTCCTAACTTGCGACGTATTTTGACAATATTAATGAAGCAATAACGAATGATAAGCATTTTATAGTTTAGTATGTAATTTTGAATAGTTTTTGTTTGTAGATTACGGACGAGTAGATTAAAGCATTTGACTGCCACAATGTTGTAACAGTGATTTGACTTTTGCATGTCAAAAGAAATTTTTAAATAGATAATTTAAATTTGTATTTACAATCTGTATACTTCATCATCCTGCAATAATAAATTCTGAAGCCACTACAAAAACAGACGTGTATACCTAAAACACAAACTTTAGAAAAGTCGAAAGTCTAAGCCTTTACCTTTAGTGAAATAGATCTAATTGAGTGTAATTTGTGAACAGGAGCTCATAGGGAAACAATAAAGGAATTATTAGACGCATCTTCTTTCTCTAATTCTAAATATAATATTATTAAAAAAAACTGCTAATTGCGTTCCACATTTTTTGGGCGGCATAATTATGGTGCAGAGGATCAACCTAGTAGTTAGGCAATGAAATATGAACCCTTTAGTTATAAATATATATAACATTACACTCGTTCTGGAGTAGTTCGCGCAAGTTTTGTATATGGCTGATAAAGCCTGCTTTAAATAACTCTATTACTGGATTTATCTATCTTGGTTAACTATCTGACCTCGAACTGGAGAAGTACAAAGTGGCTCATTATTGAACACGAAGTGATGCGTCATCATTTTGTATATATTCTTATGTTAGCTAATCTTCAGATCGATGGTTATTCTAGGGAGAGTAATCCCAAACTCATTGAAATTCACGAGAAAGTGCTATAGTGCGTTCAATTTTTTGCTGCTTACCATACGTCCCAAGCTATATTTTGGATCAGCTACCGGCTAAGTGCCGTTTGTTCCATATTAATTCAATAACTCAGTGTTTTTAAACATTCTATAACATGACCTCTTTAGTATGTAAAATTATTTCGTAGGTCATTTTTATTTCCTACTCTTCTCTGTTTCTAACCTGTATTTTTATGTTAGAAATATCAAATCTATACAACATTTTTATTTATTTTCATCGTCAGGTATCTGTTAAAAATATAATTCAATCAGTTAAATATGAACGTGACTTATAGATATATTTTTTATTTTTGTTATATGAATGTCTTTTAATTACATATTTTTAGAAATACATATTAAAACAAAACTTTATTACTAAGGCTTCGCGACTCCTTGATAGAGTCTTTGCGACCCTCTAAGAAGTCGCGACCCATACGTTGAAAAACAATGCAATAACTCATGAAGGGTGTACATAGTGTCGCTTTATCGAAGCAATTTCTTTGCATTTTTATGGTATAACGAACGAATTATTAATAAAACTCAAGTTGTTGGATGTCGAAGATCGTCACTGCCTGACTCAGATCACATTATCCAGCCTTTTTTAGTATTCATATATTTTTTTCGTTTAATAATGTATCTGTTTTCCAGAACGACAACAAATAAATTTATAAATTAATGTCATTTAAAACACATAAATTTGATAACAAACTTTGTTATTCTATATATTTTTTAATTATCTTCGTCAATTCTTTTTTTGCTGTTTATTTCTTTTAATACAGTGTACAAAGCTATTGTATGTCTATTAACGAGTTTTTATGTAAAATGTCTTGTTAAGAAAAAAACAACGTTATTAAATTAATAGACCAAACAATTAAGGTTTGTACTGAACGTGTATTACTTTGGAGTAGATATTACTGAATATTTAATGGTCTAAATAATGGAAGCGATGGAACATTAGAGTTGTGCCTAATATGTTACCTCGTAGAAGATAATTATAATTGTTACCAAAATTTTGTTAATCATATAAGTAAGTGTTTATAATTGTCGAACCGAATGTTTAGTTTTCGTGGTTAATAACAAATTTTGTAGATTGATAAACAATTATTGAAGAGTTGTTGGTCAAGAGATTTGGTATGTTAGTGTATTTTAAATAAAATAAAAAAGAAAATCGACTGTAAAAAAAGTATGTATGCTGAACAATACTTGTGTATAGAATTTATTTTTTAAATTATGTTTTCTGGCAATGTTATATTTAAAAAATAAATAAAGTCACAGATATATTTATCGCTCTTCCTATTAGCTTAATAAATATATATATAGTTAAAGAGCGATTTTCAAGATTTCTTTAATCAATAAATATAAAATAATAAGTATAAAAGAAGTACGGGATTATGGGAAAATCGCAGTTTTGTAAGAAATAAACTGATAATATAGATTTAATTTCACAAATTTTAATTTTGACAGAAAACATAAAATCGCTTATATAATTTTTTAATCGAACACCAAAACACTTTTAATAAACAGATAATTAATGATTAATTCAAAGTTTATTCTATGATTATGCCAAATATTGTGCCAAAAATAATGACTGGAGGGTGTTAAGTGAGAGATGACAGCAGATACAGAAATATAATAATTTGAAAACAATTTGATTGTATTTATTTTATTGAATAGTCTATATTACAAGGTCACAGTTTGAACTTTATACCATCAGTGAAGTAAAATATTCAGTCTTTTTACCTTCCTTATAACTTGTTGCTAATTATTCAGTCATTGATGCCAATTCACCATGGTAAGTTACACGGTTGAGCAGCACGTCTAAATGGTAAAATTTCATGATCAAAAATATTATTCAGTAGTGCAAACGTTGTACGCCCATTTTACCGTAGACCCGGTGATCCTTTACAGTCATCGATGAAACGTTTGGTGTCAAAATGCGAAACGAAATGTGGTTCCATGAAGACGGCGCTACGT
This sequence comes from Antheraea assamensis, assembly GCA_035772565.1. Lineage (NCBI taxonomy): Eukaryota > Metazoa > Arthropoda > Insecta > Lepidoptera > Saturniidae > Antheraea > Antheraea assamensis. The sequence continues at coordinate 1,140,947 of JAQQSE010000067.1, forward strand.
CCCACATAGTGGATGTCACGGTGGAACTTCTGCGTGAACGATTTGGGAATAGGATTATCTTTCGCAGAGGTTATGTGAATTGCCCACTGGGGTCGTGCGATTTGACCCCGCTAGATTTTATCTTGTGGGGTTTTCTGAAGTCGCAGCTCTATGCCAATAAGCTTCAATTAAAGCGAATATAACGAAGGCCATAGCTACAATTCAGCCTGATCTATGCGGCAGAGTCGTTGAAAATTGGAACACTCGGATTCGTGTCACCATGAGAAGCCGCGGCGGACATTTGAACACTTTTATATTGCAAAGATAATCACATACTTGGACCTTTAAAATAATAAAAAAAATGTTAATAGATCATACACAGCTTGTTTTATTCCATTTCAAAATCAGCCCGCCCTTATTAGAAAACCCTATAATTTGCCTGTCCCTGCAAGGGTTTCGCCATTAAGTAGTAGATTAGCCATTATAGGCGACAATGTATGATAATGGAAAAGAAGTGACAGATCTTATTTCATCGTTGATTTATTAATAAAAAGGGCCATGTGCAAGTAAAGATGATTTGAGAGGTTACCTCAACTCAAATCACCTTAACCATTACGAAATAAGATTCCAAATTAATAAACGATGAGGGCAAGCATACATTACGAGTCTATGATTTTTTGCAATGTTAAACGATACCGGGCAGACTAGAGAGTATACAAGACGTAAAGGACAAGGTCGCAAAAAGACAAAATAGCATTGTAAATGTCCTCTATAAATATCAAATGTTCTTTTGTTTTTGTGTTACATGAAGTTTGTCTTCAAATTTATATTCACTCCGCTAGAAACGTTAAAAAAGTAATTTTGCAGTTCGCTTGAAATTTAAATTGGTCTAAATATAAATAATTGTGGTAATGAGTACTGCGAGCTTTGACATCTCAAAATTAAGCCGCCATGGTGATGTCAGAAGGCTATGTCATAAAAGATTACCAAGAAATTTGAATATTATAATAGAAAAATACAAATCATCATCATCTTCTTACCGCTTATCCCACCTAAGTAGGATCGGCCAAACATGTCATGTATGATTTGGTTTATTTTTTACCATTGGTCACCTGCCTGACACCAACCCTTGTTGGGGTTATTTTGTAGTACCACTATATATGGGAAAAATATGTAACTATTGATTTCTGATTCGATTATTGATCGCTGTTGTTCTTGCATACCAATTTCGCATTTCTTGTATTACCATAATATCATTCTTTAATATCAATTAATTTTATTATTAATCTAAAAAGTTTGTGAGGATTAATCGACGTTTGTAAACCTTCTACGTAAAATAACGACGAAGGAATTTCACGAATCATTAAAGGATAAGTTGCAGCAATTCGGTATTTTAACTTTGCCTTCCCAATTCATTGTTGATAATTTAATATCTGCAAAAACTTAGAAAAGTTGGATTAGTAAAACTACGTCATGATTGAAATACTAGAAACGATGACAAACTGGTCATACCATATTTCAGGCCTAATAACACCAGTAACATTTTTTTAGGTAATAGTGTTACGTGCTACAACAAAGTTCCAAAGCACATTACCGATTGACCAGGTCTGCCGTGGCTTGACTGTGACTTTTGCTCCAGCACACTCGCCTAGGCTCCCCTTGGCAGCGGCTCAAGCCGAGGTCCGATCCTCCAGAACGGAGCCCTCGAGCACGTTGCTTGCGCGAATACAGTGAACCTGAATAAATTTTCAAACACTAGTTTTTACAATATAACACCAATCACCCCACACACGTGTACATACACACCATGTAAGTACACATAATGGTTGGGTTTGTTTTTGTTGGTTGTTTGGCTGATTGAACTGCCTGGTTCCCAGGGTCAGAAGGCCGATTTGCTGGTCCGGGAGTTGGAGGTGGCCTTAGCCGATATCGCCACGGTCGCCACGCCGACCTAAAAAGTCCGACATCCGAATCATCGGCCTCGACGATTCGTTGTCGAAGGATGAGCTTCGGGCGGTCGCGTGGCGAACAAGGTCAAGTGCGAGGAAGGCCTCATAAAGGTGGGGAACATTAACCGCAACTGAGGGGGCTTGGTGCAGTGCCCATGACGCTCCCTGCGATGGCAGTCAGGCCGGCAGGTTAATGTTCGGGTGGAGTGTCGTGCGGGTGCAGCTCTTAAAAGAAAAGTCCATGCGCTGTTATAAATGCATGGGCTTGGGGCACACTCGTCCCATAAGTCCCTCCTTATCAAACAGGGGGACGGTTGTTACCAGTGCGGCGAGCCAGGACACATGGCGGCGGGCTGCAAAGTGGAAGCGGCACGCTGCGCCGTATGCGCCGATGCGGAGAGGCCCGCTGGGTATCAGATAGGGAGCCGCAATTGCCGGACCCCCACCATCAAAGGCAGGGCCTCCTCTGTTGTGGGCGTAGGCCCCACGAAGGTAGCCACCAGGAAGGAAATTGACATGGACCATTAATGGATCGCACCCATGTAAATTTCCTACAGGCTAACTTAACCACTCCGCTGCTGCACAGGACTTGATTGTCCAGTCAGTGGCGGAGTGGGGAATCAGGCTTGCGGTCGCCACGGAGCCCTTCCTCACTCCTTCCCGGCCAAATTGGGCCGGAGACCTGGATGGCTCCGTGGCGATCACGACCAGATCGGGTTCGCCCCTGGCGGTGAAGGAAAGAAGGGCGGGATTCGTGACTGCTGCCTGGGAAGGGTACGCCATTGTGGGGGTGTACTTCTCCCCCAACAGGCCTCTGTGGAGGTTCGAGCGGATTCTGGATTGCCTACAGAGAGCAGTCAGGCGGCTGTCGCCGCTCCCCGTGCCTTTCATGGGAGGTTCGAATTCTAAATCGAGGATCTGGGGAGCGGCAACTTCGGATCTCCGGGGCATGTCCGTTGAGGAGTGGGCAGCCGAACTTGAGCTGTCCCTCCTCAACCAAGGGAACGTCCACACGTGCGTGCGGCATAACGGGAGGTCAGTGATTCACATTTCTTTCGCCACCCCGTGTGTTGCGCACCGTGTCCGGGGTGGAGGGTGCTTGAGGAGGTGGAGACCCTATCGGACCACCGCTACATAAGGTTTGAGGTCTCCACCTCCCAAGCCAGCCGAGTTACCCAACCCCGGAGGGGCGCGACGTTCCCTCGACGCCTCGACCGCGAAAGAGCTGAAGAGGCGGCCATCGTCCTGGCCTGGGCCAAGGACGTCGATGTGTCCGCTGCCCGCCTCCGTGATGCCCTCACGGAGGTACGCGACGCGTCGATACCGCGGAGCGTACACCGCCCGAACAGAAGGGCGATGTGCTGGTGGTCGGCTGAGATTGCCGATCCAAGAATCAAGAAGAAGGTCATGCAAGCCACCATCAGCCGGGCGAATGAGGAGGCATGGGAGGAGATGCTACAGTCGCTAGAGAGGGACCCGTGGGGCGCCAGTATCACATGATGCGGGCGAAGCTACGTGGACGGGCGCCTCCCGTGACGGAAACTCTCCAGCCGGAGATGGTAGTGAGGGTCGTGGGAGCTTTATTCCCGACCCTCCGAATGTGGTACCTCCTCCCATGCCTCCACTTCAGGCGACAGTTGCGGATGAGCTCGTCGGCTCTCCCCCCCAGTAACGACCAGTGTCTTTTGGCTTCTTGGTTGTAATGGTTCCTTAGGGTTAAGTGACCTAGGCTTTTGGGTATTGCACAAAATGATTCAGGTCCAATGTGTATTCCCGTAGCACTTGCTCTTGCAAGTTCATCAGCAACTTCGTTGCCGGAAATACCTGCATGCCCTGGGACTCATCTCAGGATTAGTCTGTTAGTCTTACCCGGACTGTTTAATACTGCCACACAATTGGACACAAGTTCCGACTCGATTGAATCCGAAGCAAGAGCCAAGAGAGCAGCCTGACTGTCCGAATAGATGTAAATTACATGATTAAGGTAGGCTTTTAGCAGATTAATATGGGCACACTCTAGTATCACAAACACTTCTGCTTGAAAAATGGTGTTAGAATATCCAATCCCGGCTGTAATAGCCATTCCATGTTCACCACTTATTTTATATGGTTTTATTGTTCTTATAGCCCATTTCACGTTCTGCGGTCTTATGATAATTGTCACTCTACACCAATCCTCATTATGAGGTTTTACCCTAGAGGGCATAATTCTGTCTCGCGACATAAGACTCTCAGAGCCTGGAAAATAAACTGAGGTAAGAAGCACCATAGTCTCCTTTTCACTACTTGTAAATGTACCCTCTAGTTTTTTAAGGAGCCCTACTTGATTAGGCTTGTCCTTAGCCAGCATCTTGTGGATTTTTACTCCATGAGGCATATTATTGATTTCCTCACAAAATTTCAATTTCCTCCAGGATGCCCGCTAGGCTTTCCTAATTTCTTTGTTATAGTTGGTTAGATCCATTTGATATACTTCCCATTCCTTGGTCTTTTTGGCTCTAATAAAGAGTCATTTAGTTTTTTCCCTTAGTTTCCAGAGTTTAGAGTTCCACCAAGGCACTCGCCTTGTGAGGTCTTTTGTCGTATAGGGCAGCTTCGCGCAAAGGCGTCCTCAATCGCCTTTGTAAGAGCAGTTGTGGCTACCTCACTCTCAATTGTCTTAATGGATCAAGGGATTTCTTCCAGGTTGTACCTTCAGGTCTCTATAGGCTACCCATGAAGTGTCTCTGAGATTCCTATACATAAAGGTCTGACTCCCTAAAGAGTGTAAGAGTTCACATTTTATATATCTGTTGTCAGACATGGAGTTTTCGTCACTTCCTTACCAGTTAGCTACATACCTAGCTATGTGGCGAATGAAATATCTAAGACTTCTTGCCTAGCACCTCTAACGAAGATTGGTTTACACACTTTATTTAAATTTGTATGTTTCACGACTTTATATATATATGAAATAATAGTTTGCTTGGTTTAGTTTAGCTTAGTTAGACTCGTACACCGCCTGAACAGAAGGGCGGTGTACTGGTGGTCGGCGGAGATCGCAGATCTCCGTGCGGCCTGCTCCACGGCCCGGCGGCTGTTCGGGCGCAGCCGCCGGAGGAGTCATCGAGACCCTGAGGAGGAGGCCCGGCTGTATGGCGACTACCCTGGGAGCTGGAGGCGGGGATTCTTGCCGCCGTATACGAATTCACGGTGGCAGGAAAACGTTTGGGGGAGCCTCCGGCTCCCAGAGAGATAGAGGGAAGGCGTAGGGAACAGAGGGAAGCCGCTATAGAGCGGTGGCGGCAGGATCTGGCGGACGCGCGGTATGGGCGATATACGGTGGACGCCGTCCGCCCGGTCCTGCCGCAGTGATTTGATAGGGAGTGGGGCTCCCTGACGTACCGACTGGTGCAGGTGCTGACTGGCCATGGCTGTTTTGGTTGGTACCTACACCAGATCGCTCGCAGGGAGCCGACCGCCGCATGCCACGAGTGCGGCGTTGAGGAGGACACCGCGCAGCACACACTGGCTGAGTGTGCTGCGTGGGAGGTTCAGCGCCGCCCTCTGGCTGTGGCGGTGGGAGGAAATCTGTCGCTGTCGAGCGTGGTTGCGGTCATGCTCGGCAGCGAAGACGCCTGGAGGATGTAATCTCGCAGAAGGAGGCGGCGGAGAGGGCCCGAGAGGCGGACCCTCTCAGCGGCCGTCTCCGCCAAAGGAGGGACGATGGAAGGAGGAGGCGATTTGCCCGCCTCCTTCCACCTCCGTAGGCGGACCTGAGGGGATGTGCCGGGGGGCCCATCTCCTCATTACACAGGTTCGGCGGACGAGGGGAGGTAGCTGGTCGTGTACCCAGTGTACCTCCCTATAAGGACTTAAAGCGGGGGCCGGTACACCGTGGGGTTTTAGTTAGACTTGTGATATTTAGTGACAGTCCAAGCAGAGGCCCGTCGTGCGCCGTGCGCCCTTGTGCTGGTTGCCTATATAAAATCGGGTGAGTGCCTTAAGCGCTCCCCGTAGTAATCCGGTGAAACTGTAGAGGCCTTGCCAGGTCAACATTGTAGTCAGTTCGAGGAAAAAAAAATTACCAGGTAGTAAGACCAAGTGGGTTTTAATGTCTATAGGTTTTTATAATTCGGACTTATATATAAACGATGGTTACGGCACTCTCTGTACCATAAACGAACGTAACTAATCTAATCTAATGTTTGTAACTAAGTATGTATGTTGGTAAAAATATGTTTGATGAAAAGATAAATCAGATCGAGTTTCTTGCCGGTTCTTCTCGATAACTGAGTTATTTTTCGAAACGTTAGTAGTTTTAAAGTTCAGAAACCTTCTCAGAGCCTAAATTGAATAAAGCACTTTTGATTTTGATTTTGAAAAACTACTGAACGAATGTAAGGAAAATTTTAGTTTTTTTGTGCTTATATACTATATGTTATTATATTTATAAGAAGTAGAGAATAGGCGATGTATTGTAGTCTAATCGTAAAAATATTTTTCGATAGCTTGCATTGTTAAAACTGTCTAATGCTGATGAGATACATTAGAATAATTAGCCACGAAAGTATATATAAATTAAAAATACATTCATTATGGTATATGTCTATATGTCTATCTGTTAAAGATCCAAATGAATCATTGGTATATTTTACATATTTTTTCAAAAATAATGTACAAATTATTTGTGACACAATTATGACCGATAAAGAGTATTATTAATCCTTATGCAAAGCAAATATTTTATTTATGAAGTAATGTAATGAATTATCTCATTTCAATGAATAGGTATCTTAGAAGATATCACAGATTTCAAAATAGACGTAATAAAAAATGTTGATGCTCGTTTGAAGACATTTACGAAGCGTTTTTGACTTTGATGAAATGAATATGTCAAAACTTGTCAAAGGTCAAACGTCAAATTTCAAATGTCAAATGCAAATGTAAAAATATAGCTAAAGCCTGCTTTCTTTATTCCGTGAGCTAAAGCGGTCAGGCATTGTTACATTGCATCTGTGTGATACCGAAGAGGGACACTAATAATATATCATATATTTTATTCTGCGTAACACACCTCGAAATTTTGATTGCGATCATGGACAAAACATCACACTAAAACTCAATTTAACAATTGTAAAAATAATATTAAAACTCATATAATGAACATTGTGTTTTACCTATACTTAAGTGCCAAGCTCATTATTATTATTATTATTATATTTATGTTTTTTTATATTTGTACTGTGTTACATTATTTTTTTCGCATAATAGCGCTGTTTCGTTTTAAGAAAATGCCTTGTGAAGCTCGCCAGTGCATGAATCAAAAAGTGTGGTAAAGTATTAATTCATTCAAAACGTATCGAGACATTAGAATCAAGCAAAATTTATGAAAATCATATTTCGAAAGAAACCTAACAACATATACACTATATATGTATTGCATTAGTTATTCTTAGTCATACGAAATGTTTTTTTTTTCACATAAATCCGAAAAGTACTGACACGTTAAATTTACATTATTATTATAGCTATGTATAATCTGTGTATTATGTATCTATATAGAATCTGTGTAATAATGCACTAAATGTATTATTAACTTTAAAATTGAGTTTTTGGCGGGATCTTAGTCTGTCATGTAGTGGTTTTTATATTTTATTCATAATCTTGTGTTATTAGACTCTATATTTTGTAATATTGGTGGTGTTTTACGTAATATAGTTCGGTTATTATGCACAAGTGAAGTGGATGGGAAATAATACCACGGAGCATGCATTCTGAGATGCCACCAAAACTCCATGGAAAGTTCTAACAAGGAAACCACCATCTTGTTAGAACATTATAACTATCACAAGACACTTACTTGGCAAAATCTTGTTACTTGACACTGGCTAGTGCACAAACCGTGACGGAGCCAAAAAAAATAAAGAAGAAAGAATTTTAAAATCGTTAAATTATGATAAGCTATGATTATTGTCAAAAGCCCCCAAATAAAATAAACCCATTTTACCACATTAAAGGAATCGAGAATACTCACTCATTTTTTTGCCTACAACAAAACAATAATGCCTCTAATAAGGAACGAATTAATAATACAACTAATGAAACTCGTCCGCTTTATAACTTTATTCTAAAACCAGTTCTATTCTGTATCAAGATGTTGAAGTGTGTTGTACTGTCGTTTACGCTGATTTCAGCCACGTTGGCAAGCCTAGCGTATGGACCTTTAGAGCTTAAACCGGAAAAATTTAGTAAGATTATATTATATTAATCGACATTAATTTTATCAAAATCATCTTTTTTTTCAGTCGAAGTAGGTAAATTTTAATCGTAAATCATTTATTTTTAATTATACACGAACACATTACAAGCTATGGCTTGGTTAATCTAGGTACGGTTATATAGATAGAGGTATCTACCATTGTGTGAGCATTACTCAAAATTACTGGACAGATTTTGATCAAATTTTCTTCGTTTTACTTATTAGATAAATAGCCCCCTTACCTTAAAAACACAATTTTTATGATGTATTCATCTAATATAATTATATTAAAGTTTCAATTCACTATAATTTTTGGAAGTACTATGCGTTTAGCACTACATTTTTAAATCGTGTAAAAATTCGGTAAGCGGTGTTGTGCGCATGCGCAGGCGAAGAAGGTAATAAATGAAGCATTCAAGAGCATTGCAATGAAAATCCTGATTTGCATTAATTAAAACTAGTTCAGATAAGCACTACTGGAACTCTGGCGGCAATACAAATTTTTTCCCCTTCGTTTTATCTCAGAAAAACGGTTAAGGCAATTAAGTAATTAATTATGATTTATGTTTTTATGGTAGTGGATAAGGAAGGATGTTACATCAGTGAGTTGGACACTGTTTTACCATACAATCAAACGTTGCCGTCGAAAACTGGTTGTATGGAATACTGGTGCGATCAGAAGTATGTCAGTTATACCTCGTGAGTATTGAATATACACGTTCACTTTTTTCTACAATAATATTATAAGTATATTTGTAGTTTTGACGGGATCTTGATCGCTCATGTGGGGACTTTAATTTTAGTGTATAAAATCAAAAATTCTTTATTTAGTCTCAACAACGTTAAAACGCAACCTAATTCGGAAAACATATATCCCAGTCACCAAGTAACTCGAGCGGATTTATATTTTGATGTTATATTAAAGTTATACAAATCATTGTTAAAATTGGCTATTTATTGTTCATCTAATCTCAATTACGGAGTGTATACCGAATAGCATTTTGACTTAGTTGCTGGACTTATTGATTGGTAAATGAAAAAGTTTCTTGAGGCTTTGTTTTATAATGTAACGCTATTATGACAGACTACGATCCCACCAAAAACTTTGTTCATATACTTAGTTATAACTAAAAGCACTTGTTCTTATATGCTGTATTGTCATAACATGTGTTTTCCCCCGAGCATATTAAATAAAATAATAAAAAATCGTGTCCCGGTACCCAGTTCTTATTTAGTGGTATGAACATAAATGACTAGTCACTAATTCTCAGATACAATATCGGCACGTTATGATGGCTGTTTTGACCTTTGTCCGCTCACGAAGTTTCGTATAAATTAATAACCACGTTTCTAGGAGCAAATTCCTGTTCTTTATTGTTAATAGTGACATGCAGTTAATCCTAAAATTGATTGAATTTAATATGGCTTTTTTATTAGTAAAATGTGAGAATATATGTTATTTTTTGTTCGAACTGACTATACGCTGTTGGCCTGATAGGCCTTCACAGCGTCACCGAACTAAAAGTGAAAAGGTTTATTATGTACTTAGATATAGTAGTAGTTGCATAATTATTATAGTGTATAGTTATAATCATCAGCCTGTAAAAACCCACTATAGGGTCATAGGCCTTTTCCCGAGGGAAGGTATAGGCATAATCATCACGTCAGCCCACGATGTATTGGCGATTTCAAACTCTGATAAATCCACAGTTCTATGTTTTCCCACATACTGTGGTACTACAAGAACATTTCTCGGGTTCAGGTTTCCCTTACGATGTTTTCCTTCTCCGTCAGCCAATAGAGCTACCAATTGAAATTAGTAAATGTACGCGAATTTCGAAAGGTTCATTGTTACATGCTGGGGTTCGAGCCTACGGGCATCAGATTGATATTCCACCAGTTCAACTACTAGACCACCAAGATTTCGTTTATAATTTAGGAATCACTGTGCTATTTAAAACTCAATCAATTTTAAGACTAACTGCACGTCACTATTAACAATAATGAACAGTAATTCGCTTCTTTAAACGTGGTTATTAATTTATACGAATGTTTATGAGCCGCAAAACGTCAAAACGGCCATCATAATGTGCCGCTATAATCAACAAAGTCACACTACTCACTAACTTCATCCCTCTTCTTCACGTCGCACCGTCACGCTCTACACCTGGTATAGCACCACGCCAATCTTTTAAACAATGTTGAGTACAAACACTTTGGTCAAAATAATATTAAAAATTTTAATTTCAGTTGTGGCGTTGCAATAGCTACACCTCCATGTAAGCTAGTAGAAGAAAAGCAGAAGCCATACCCAGAGTGCTGTCCGCGAATTAGTTGTCAAATCGTAGACGTAAATAAGACTTCGAACACAAACTGAAGTCTACGATTTATACCATTGTATAAATTCAAATACATATTATTTTAAAACTACTATATCCTTCCTTATTTCTCGAATCCTCTTCAAATTGTTTTAATTTGAGAAATTTTGCTAAATCTACATATAGCTGCAGAGAATTTGAAATGAAGGACTTGACCACTCAAGTCTTCAAATGACAGCTGGTTTTCAAATAAATTACACAATAACGTAATATTTTTTTTAGAAATATACTTGTATAAAATGAAATGAAACCACAAAATTAAAATAATTGAAAATATGTCGAACAACACTTTATTAAATTTACCATAAACGATTAAATATCATTGGATAAAAAAGTACATCAAATTCATGCATACAATCTTCATTATATTAGTAGGTACCATAATTTCAAAATAATTCATTTACATAAGAATCAAAGGTTCATAATTGTCGACAACCTGTCTATTACAGTTAAAGTAAACCATTTAAGCCGTCTAGGTTAAGTTTGCCGTTACTACTCGCAGCGCTTCCTCACACTGCACCTCAGACAATACCAGCATAGTACCGACAGAACGAAAACCGAATAAATTTTATTTTTATTAATTACCATTATTTACACTTGTTAAGCGTTTTCGAATGATAAGTGAAATTGATTCAATATTATTGATATGTCTTAAAGTTCATTGTTACAGAAGGAGGGTTATACTTTTCGATTCTGGAATCGTTCGTCCCGTAACCGACGATTTGACGGACTTTAACATTCTTAATTGTGAAAGTATCATAAGTTATACAAGTTTGGGATCTGGGAATAAAAAATGTGCAGTCAAATTTTGAAATATTCTTGTATTCATAGAATTCTACTTATTGTTTTAAGCCCTGCTAAAAGTGAATACAAAAGTGAACATTTTCACTTTGCATTGAGAGCATTCAAACATATTTAGTACTAATTACAATTTTCTTATTTTTTCATCCAACTGTACCCATAGTCGAAACGTCACTGTGATCGTCGGCGGCAAACTCAAACCAGACGGGTTATACCTCTTATATTATGTATCTATAATGTATATTCTACATACGAATAACGAATTCATAAAATAAATGCGCAACATTACAAAGACCTCCTTAATATTAAAAATTATAAACTAATACACTTTAGTCTAATGTCTCTTTCGAAAATAGCTCACACTTCCTCTGTTGTTTAATACAACAATTTTCAATCACCATAATTTGGTCTTATATTCGAGATAAAATTAAAACCATGAGAAGTCATAAAAATAAACTAAATCTTAACTTCATACATAAAAAAATTACATATGATTCTAAATTCTGTCTAAATCAATGCGAATGAAATTCTTACCTACGTGTAAAAGCTTATTTCATAGTAATAAATGTAAACGCATCAACTAACATGTAACTGCGTTAACACATTATCAGATAATATCGAATTAGGAACCATTAAACACTACGATAGAACTTTTATGAAAATATTTCTATAATAACTATCGATAAATAACTAAATATTTTGGAAGATATATGACCAGCTGCAACTAGTCGTATGTAATATAATGGAGGATTAAATATAAATTCATAAGAAACACAAACCGTTTCGCTTTAGATTCAAAACCTGGTATATGAAATGTTTTACACGCTTTTATTGAGTGTGAATTCGGAAACATAATGCGGTGTCGAAATCTAAAATGGTTCTGCGAATAGATTCTTTATTTATATGCGTAAGTTCGGTTTCGTATAGCGTTGTCTTTGTCGATCACAGTCATAGCGACAGGGACAACGCTTTACAAAACCGAAGCAAGCTGATCTTAGTCGGGCATCTCGTTCTATCTCCGACATGCAAAATCAAAATTCGAGTACTGTAACACTAAGTTTCAAATCAATATATTTTTGTTTGAAAACGCGACGGTATAATATGTACAAGATTATATATGTTCGGGGACTGTAAAGTGTTTTGGCCAACAAGCACTGCCCTACAAATCCTTTCGCCTCAATACTTCAGCAGACGTAGCTGTCATGCTAACCTGCAAGTCTTTCACAGCATTATAAATATTGAATGGTGCCGAAACATGACATATTATAAGAGTTACGTCGTTCAGCCGGCTACAGATACCCAAACACTAATGAGTAAATTTTATTTTCAGATACGAAGTTAAGAAAACAATGCGACGACATGCAATTGAACAGTTAAAATCCTATTGGCCGAAGTTTTGACAGTCGCTATAATTATAATAAAACTAATATAATTCTCCATCACTTCCACAAACAACTAAATAAAAACCACATTAATAAATTCCATTGGAATTAATTATTCATTTAAAAGTGGCAAAAAATATTATTATAAAAAGAAGTAAAATCATTTAAAACATTTACAAAAATGCCTTCAAATATACACTTTACATGTCTGACGCAAGTTACTTCTTAAAAAAAACATGAACTTTGACGTCATTACCTTAGTTTCTGTTTAAATTGAACTGTTACAAAATTTACAACTTCATTTGAATGATTCTATAAAAAAAACATGCTCTGTGACTTACTCCTTAGACTCCTTAGAAAGTAAAGTTAATATACCAAGAAATGCCTATACTAATAACAGAGTACAACATGATTACTCCAAATAATGGAGATTTTTGTAAACACTCAAGTCTTTATATTTCACAACTCTATATTATTAGTTGAAGACTACTACGAGAAAACATAGTGCAGTATTCACCCTGACAAACAGACATATTTGTCAAACCAAGAGTGAGAATACAGAGTAATGATAGATTTTGTCCGTTCGATGTTGGTAACACCACCACAGACAACGAAATTATATAATTCTTTTCAAATGAATTAGCAACAATCGGAACGAAATTAAATAACACACCCACCCCTATAATGGTGATAACTACCAAAATTCCAATTATTTTTTTCACTTAAAGCAGCAGTAAAAATGCATACAAAAATTGTAATCTAATATTATATCATACATGCAAATATGCACTTAAATATATTACAAAGTAAGGCCATAGAGGCAGTCCTTCTGTTTATACTCAGTACATTTTCATTATTAGACTTACTACAGCATTTGGCGGTTCGCTTTACGAGTTTTATACGCACGGTGCGGCGACCTATCACGCAGTATTATACCTATCACGCAGTATTACACGTATCCCACAATATGACACTTATCACGCAAAATTACACCATCACGCAATATTGAACATAATACGCATTTTACGCGCATTTACTACGCACAGCAATCTATGACGTATCAGTAATGTTACCACTGTACATTTATCACGTAATACGTCACAGAATCTTTCATTTTTAGGTTACTTTTAAAGTTTTTTAAAACGAGCATCATAAATGAATTCACTCTGAGACAAGGTCACTTCAGAAATCCGTCTGTAATCTCCTTTGAGTATCATACTTTTTACACACACATTCTAAATTAAACGACAATAATTATATATTAGTTTTGAGCTTAAAAAATTATAAAATTCTAAATTATTCTTAAAACTATGACTAATATAAAAATAATAAAAAGAAACGTATTCTGTTTTGTGATCTACTCGTTTGTGATGAACGTTATATATAAAAAAATAACATCATAGGAAAGTAATAAGGAATGTGTCTGAAATTTCGTTCATTATTTTTTTTTTTATTTAATTTCAAATATTTATTTTATTTGTTTTTCAGGCATCAGTAACACTTCCAACTATCCTTTGTCACAGTTTATAATTGTTTTAAATTAAAGTCTATGATGTTAAAAAGTATATAAGTATATTTTATTAATTGTAAGAAATGCATTAATTAATAAGGCAGTAAATTAGCATTAGCATAATGATTCCATTTTAAATAAGACAACCTTTATTATGAATTTTAATTCAAGTCACAAACTAGCCTAGTCAAGGAAAAATTACTGATAAAACTAAATTAAAACTTCTGAAAAGTAAATGAAACGCTTTCATTTTTAATTAAATACGTCCAATACATGACAATATCAATCGCAAAACTGTATAAATATTACATTCATATAGTAATACATTCCAATACGTATATTAATTTTGTCCAAATGAAATATATACACTCTCAAAAAAGTACTAAAATTATTAACATCTTACAAAATTCATTATGAGATTATCTGTTTCATTTATATTCGACTTCGTTAAGATTTCCATAACGAAAATGTAAAATTGATATTTCCATATATACTTAACCAATACTAATAAGAGATTTCTTCTAAAAAAATGAAACACTCAGTAAATGAAACAAATGAACAGAAATTTAACATAACTTCGTTGCTGCTGTATAGATTCGATGAATTATCATAATTTATGATTTACTTACTTACATTTTAATTCCGCATAAAAATCCAAGTAAAAATAAACAGAAGATTTAATTTGATCATTTCATTCGAAGGAGAGACGAGAAATTAAAATCAAATGACAGTTCTGTTAATTTATTCAAATCGCTACTTTGAATTACCAAAATATGAAAGATATATTGTTTCATATAGTTAAATTTTTGTTCAAGATTACCGAAAGAATTTAATCGAAAATATTCTTTCTAGAAAAACATCGTCTTAATTTTTTTCATTCAAGAATGATCTGGAATATTCTACAAAAATGCCTTCCATAACCGGAAAATAGCTTAAAATACAGCATGACGTTTGCCAAACATTTTGTGTCGTTAAGTTTCGCCGTTGTGTAAAGCAATTTTCCATTATCTTGTTGAATGTATTACTCTATTAGAGAAACACTCGTTTTCAATCTAGAAATTTCCATAGTTTAACGAACTTCTCTTCATGTTTTAATAAAGATTTAACAATGTCTTATATTCAACTTTAATTCAAAAGAATATCTCAATTTCCTCGTCAGGGCTAGGCGTAATAATGCGCACGTAATATATTTTAACTGAATTGTATGTCTTTTAATATTTCATTACAATTTGTACCTTATTCACTTGAGATTCAGGGATAATCTATAAGGATTCGAGGGTACCATTTATGTCAGATGCTGACGACAGCGATAGGAGGAACGTCTGGGTCTGGTGGAGTCGGTTTTAATTGTCGTCATGCCCGTGGAAATGGTTTCATGTCAGCTAAACGATCCTTGTACTCCGTCAGAAGCTCCCTGTAAGGTTTAACAAGGTTTTTGTTTTGACTTTAGGCTTATTAACGCAGTGATGTCGTTGTGATGTCCAAAAAATCTGTTAAACTTTACGTACGGCGTTGTGTGTGTGCGTGTATGAATGCGTACGTACGTACTTAGATGCGTGCGTGAATGCATGCGTACGCACGTGTGTACGTTGTACGTTTACTTGTAGATAGGTAATGTGGTAGATGAGGCCGGTGTTTGTGAACTGATTAGTGAACTTTACGAAGTGCGTAAATCTAGATAAAAAAACTACCCTTTCTTAATATTAAAACCTTTCAAACGAATAGTGAACAATGATCATCTTTCGGCTTTTTAGCCTAAAACGAAAAAATAATATAGACTTACTTGTATATAAGTGGGTCCATGTTCCTGGCTAACATGTACAGTATCCACCAGTCACCGACGTCAGTGTTCTGCGACACTATGACAGCAGTGCGCCGCTCCAGAGTCCGCGACCTGGCGTGCAACAGCCTCGGTCTTATGGAAGGCACGAACATTATCACCAATCTGTGGAATACAAGAAACGCTCTCTTTTGAATTTATTAGGGATAATAACAATGCAGTTGTTTTCAATGAAGCTATTATTAATCTGATTAGCACTTATATATCCTATTAAAACACACACAGCATAATTTCATAAATACATCACACACATTCATTTAGCAAGCACGAACTTTTCCAAATGAAATAGGATTTTTTGTAAATTTTACAGACAAAACATAAATACCATTAACTTACTCAATGTTATTATTTTATTACATATTTATAGATATAGTTAAAGTCAATAATAATGCCAAATTCAGCATTAATGAGGTATTAATGAAGGCTTCCGTAAACGTTATAAACTGTGAAACAATTTCGGAAAATATCTTGAGCGTCAAAATCAAACTCCTTCAGGTTTGTTATGAACGTTATCATTTACTTTTTCTAATGCTTTTATAATCTTTGTAATATATACTTTTTGTTACAGTAATGCATGTACATAGAAAACAGATTCACCATTATTGAAATAATGATCTAATCGGTTTACATAGTTTTCTTGAAAATCGGTACTTTTGAAATTTATTCCAAACTACAGTTTTCGTAGGGCCAATTATATAAGTGAGACTGTGTAATATTTAAAATACGATGGATAAATAAGAATAAATAATGTCACCTGTAGACGATAAGCATCGCAAGAATGATTGCGAGGATGATGTACCAGAACCAGAGGAAAACGTAAGTCTTCTCGTTGACAATGTTCAGTGGCAGAATGCAGAGGATATCATGCGTTTGAATGCTGCCGGACGGACCATATTTATAGAACGTGCACTTTGTCATACGAGGGAAGACATAAATCATCGGATCGAATCTGAAACAGGCGAAAATATATTTTACCCTAAAACCTATTGTAGCCCACAAATAAGTTACGTCAATGACCTACAAGGAGACAAACATTTCTATTTAAAATTAAACTTATTCTAAGTAATATTAACAATAAAATACCCTACATACATAATAACAATTTTTGGTGGGTCTACAATCTGCCAGTATTCGGTTTTATCTTTAATTTTGAGTTATTTTACCTTATTTGCTGTAATTATTGGCGGCATTATACCCAATATAACTTGGTTATTCTGAATTAAAAATAACAACATGGAACGTGAATCCTGTGATGCCACGAAAACTACTTGGAACCGTGAATACAAAACAAGCAGACGACCGACAAGTTGGAAGACTGAAGTCATCACAAGACACATTGTAATAATAAACCACTTCAGAATTAAAAAATAAATACTCTAAAAGTAACAATAAATATCATTATTGAATATTGCGAGTATTTTGGTCACTATACCCAGTCGTATTAACATGACACAACTTGCTTGTGATTTAATTGTAGTGTCACATTTTCTTTGAAAACATAGTGCTTTAGATTTGATTATAAATGACTGTTATATTTGCATTTAAAATTGTATTAGGACTAAGCCCTTATTTTAAGCATTTGTCTCACAATGGGTTAAGCTTAAATAATTAAGTACCTTTCTTCTTGCGGCACCTCGCCGTATCCCAGCACTCTGGTACCGTACGTCCAAAACTCCCCGTTGAAGAATGCATTCATCATCCACATTTGCAACACAATGTTGACGAAGCATAAAATTCGCAGCCCCAATAACGTAGAGCGTACATCTTATGCATCTGGAAACAAATGGTATGGTTATATCAATGTAAAATTTTACGATAGTCCAAAACATGAATGAAATTGTAGAAGCTATTAAAACAATTTTCTAGATAGAACTTCTTAGACACGGAAATTATTTTCTGAATATTTGAGTCCATGTGTTATCTTATAAAGGGGACAAATTCAAATTAAGGGCCAAAATAAACGAAACGATTCCCAATTTGGTTTTCTTTATTCCCGAAGATGTATTATATGCAGCAACATCGTCCATTACTGGAATTCCTTATGAGTCGACAACCGCTTAATGTCTGATGTTCGAACCGACTTTCCATTTGACCTAATTGACTCTGCATTCCTATGATAACCGCACAACCGTTCTATTTTGTACATTCTATACAGTATACCTTGTCATATAAAAGAGGTTATTGTCATCTTACGGAGTTGCAATTTAATTGAGAGCAAATACATCTGCAGGCTTTTTTTAAAGAATAAAGTACGCAAACATTTTTCTCTTTCGATTAAGTTCTCTCTTTATGTTATAATTCCTCATCTATTGTCCTTATTTCTATATTTTTTTAATAATTAATTTTAATTATAAAATTTCATTATTTTTGTTTATCGATTCACACAGAGACTGTGTTAAATGAACCACTGTTTGTAGAATTATTTCTCGGCGATTGCAAGCATCGGGTGACCCATAACGACCTCTTGTTTGGGTTATCACACGATATCGTATTTGCAATACAGAAATCCACTGATATCCGAGACCAATACATTGCATGTGTTATCACAAGACTCTTTTCATTATACTCATAATATATTGTTTTACAATTACAGATCTGTTTTCTACAAAATTGCATTGAATTTATAAGAAACTTCATGTGCAATTTTGATTTCCTTTTAATTAGATAAATTATTTATTTTGACGTTATGCCACATCATGTCACCTCTTCGATTTTACATGAGATCTCTAAATTTGGATTTTGTATGAGGCGAGATGCATTTTTCAACTTAAATACGTAATTGTATACCTGAAAACTATAGATAAATAAAGGCTGTATTAAATTACACTATTGCGTTATTATTCAAGAAGACTTATTACAATGTATTATCAATAATTCTGACAGTAGTTTTTTTTAATTATCTTATACAAACGGCAGCTTGGTCTGCGTTTGTATCTTTATACATTATGATACAATACATTAAATTGGAAGGAATACGAAGACGGAAAAATTTTAACTATAAAATTATTTCTCCGGCTACGTATTTGTTTTTATCACATACTGTGTTGTTATTTAAAATAGAAAGTGCGTTCCAAGAACAACAAAAGCTGTTCCGTCTAAAAACATCATAAAACTCGAAAGCGATTCGTATATTTATGTTTGTTTCTACAATCAAACAATACGTATCAGTTAACGAACCGTGTTGTCGGATCATATTTTGCGTACAAAAATCTATATTTACGAGTAAAAATATTGGTACTTTGAGGAAAAAACTGTCTTACTATGTCGTTTGATTTACTAAACGCAATCGCATCTAGCGCTTCGTGTAATCTATGTCGCTTTAAAATCAGCAGATGCATCTCTCCTCACCCTTCGCGACTCGGAACGACTGCACCTGGCGTATTTCTGTTCACACCATACAACTCCGAACTTTTTTTCGCAATACTATAGACTAGCTAATACCTGCGACTTCATTCTAGATAATCTGAACTGATTGTGTCTGGGATCGGATCGTCTTGTATTTTCCAAATTATAAAATCATTTTATCAATACTTCTTAACCCATTTACCGACTTTAAGCTACTTCTATCAAATTTTATTATCCATTAGTTCCTGTGTATATATTCTTATCCTGTACTCATCAGTTCAACATAACATCGACTCATTTTTATAAAAAGGTCCATAACCAGTAAGACAACCAATAATTGTCGCTTAATTACATGTGACAATGAGGTGAATGACAGTTCAGCAGCGGTGCGGTACGCACGCGCAGTGCCCGTCACTCATTACCGCATCCTAAAGGGTGTTATTAGTTAACCATTACATATAGCTACAACGACACTTAATATTTATTCAGTACGTGTGCTCATGACATCGGATTCACGACACAATAAACTAGCTGACGATTTATATCTTTGAAAGCAGTGATGTCTTATATAGAAAAGATACTGGCTTACTACGCCGAATAACGTAGGTTCGAATCCTTGCGGCTGAGTCGGAGCTTTCAAAGAAGGAAAACATCGTGATAAGTACATAGGTGATGGCGAGGGTTTTTCTAAGCCCACCTGGCTAGGTACCACCCTTAAGTTGAACATCTATCGCCAAACACTATTTCAGAGTATTTAAAACCTTAGACCCCAGCATCATTTAATATCAGACGACTTTGTGATCAAACGCTAAAACCTATAATAATATAAAAACAAAAGAATAGGTCTTCATTAAATAGTGAAGGAAACCGATATAAAATCATAGTACTGTGTTACGGCATAACTTAATACTCGTCTGGCTAGACCACCTTGGAGATAAAAATATGTCGCCTAAGTAATTATGTGTTGCGACAGTAGTCCGGTGGAGTTCCACAGGGGTCGGCCTTGGGCTCAGTCTTATGGAACCTGGGCTACGACTGGGTGCTCCGCGGCGCACTACCTTCTGGAGCGCGCCTCATCGCGTACGCGGATGACACCCTAGTCGTAGCCCGGGGAGATGGAGAATGGGTTGACCTGATGCGCCTGGCCACGGATGCCGTGTCTCTCGTGGTCGGGCGCATCAGAAGGCTGGGCCTAGAGGTGGCCCTCGGAAAGACCGAGGCCCTAATATTTCATGGGCCTCAGCAAGGGCCACCTCCTGGGGCCTACATTTACGTGGAGGGTGTCCGTGTCAGGGTGGGGGCCCAGGTGAAGCTATCTGGGCCTCACTCTAGACGGACGCTGGCGGTTCAAGCCCCACTTTGACGGGTCTCGGACCGCGCATAGTTAGGACAGCAGCGGCACTTGGACGACTCCTTCCCAATACGGGGGGCTGGGTGCTATGTGCCGCCGCCTCTATACGGGAGTCGTGAGATGTATGGCCGTCTACGGGGCACCGTTGTGGGTCGACGCCCTCAGCGCCACCAACATACATGGGCAGCGCACTGTGGCACTGAGGGCGATACGAGGGTACCGAACGGTGTCCTCAGCGGCGGCCATGGTGCTCGCCGGCTCCCTTCTCTGGGAGTTGGAGGCAGAGGTGCTTGCCACCGTATATAACTATACGGCGTATATATATATAGCTACACTACCGACACCGTCCGCCCGGTCCTGCCAGAATGGTGTTCGAGGCAATGGGGCTCCCAGTTGAAAAATAGGATGATATAAAAGCCCCGCTTAACAAACGGACAACTACTGATCGACGCAGCAGGTCAGAGAACACATTAATTTATCATAAGCTAAGTCAAAAGAAATGCGTTCCAATCGCAAGTAGTTAATAGCATTTTTTTTTACATGAAAAACCAAGAAACGAGACACGAATTTGAAATGTTTTCTTATATTAGCCTTGGCACAGTCAACTTTAGGAAATATTGTTCTAGAAGTTTACACCCGTGCGGGAATTTTTAGCGTGAATCCCACACTATTTATTCGGTCATAAAGAATACATTGCTTACAATCACTTAGGCTATAGATAATTCGACTTTACGGCTGTTTTTATTATAAATTCTTTTCTTCTGCCTCCTGTCGTATTAAGTCGAAAGCCGGCAAGACTAAGTTCGACGATCTTAATAAAAATTCACACCTTGCCCATTACCGACTACAATGAAAGTTTGTATTCAAGGACTATCGCTATATCAGTCAGACTGACAGTCCGGTAATTAGATTCCATCTATTATGCCACACAAAAAAAAAATACAATATTATTATACAAACACCCATGTAGATATTTGACTTGGGTTTTGTAGGTTTTATTATTATTACATACAGTATTTTTTGCAATTAAACCTCGTACTTGGCGACAGATTTTCGACTTGAAAGTGGTGGCTAGCGAGTCGGGCTTAGAAAAATCCCCACCACCCTGATATGGTTTCATGACGACGCGCGACATTTTCCTTCACCGAAAGATCCGATTCAGTCTCTACGATTCGAACCTACGTCCATAGATGCGATGTCCGAACACGCTATCAACTGAGCCATCATCGCATCAGTGGCTGTCTAGCTACCACCCTCGAGTTGAAAATTTATCGCTAAATGCTTATAGGTGTTCCGGCAACAGCACTTGTTTACCATTTTGACCACATCATCATTTAACATCAAGAATATAAATAATGTTAAAGAAACGGGATGTAAAAACATGTTTTTTTTACTTTACAGCACTCCCAAAATATTCCAAATAGAGCGTCTCCGCGAGTTCATACAAAACCGTGCTTTTAATTAGTATTATATAGTTAGAAACATAACCAGAATGTGTTTATCTCAAGAGAAAAACTAATTGCAGCGCTTAATTACCTGCCCGTAGATATGCGCTTGCGTAACACTCGCGTACACACTCCGAATCCGTTCTGCATACAACATAAACACGGAAAGAGAGAAATTTATTGATTTAGGGACGTAACATTTATATGATGCATTTTTTTAAACATTTATAAACATAGGGCAGAACGTAGGATATTCATAAATAAAGAACTATTTGTCGATTTAACATTTTCTTATGTGTATAACGTATTACTATACTTTGTAATGTGTAATATCAACATAGTATTCATATTATATAGTCTATATATTGCATATAATATACAACTAGCAGGCTCGGTGGACGTTGTCCTGCCCTAATAATAAAAAAATATATACTTGTGTGCATCAAATGCTTAAGTTAACTAATGTATTTAATTTGATAAGGATTAATACTTTATCCAGAATAAATAGCTTTCCAATTATCTCATTATATGTGACCATTTTTAAGTAGATAAGAGGGAGTATGATATCCTTAGAGGATAGGTATATGACATCGTAGACTTTTTTGTAGATCTATAAAAGAGGAATATATCACTATGCATTGTTTTGTTATATCTCAAAGGGATTAGGACAGTGTTTTCGACGAAGGCTCCCAGACGGCATGACTTTTTCCGATTTTTTCAACGATTATCATTATATTTCAACCAATTTACACAATACTTTGACAAATTATATACCTAAACCTTCCTCATGAACTATCTATTGATGAAGACCGCATTACAATCTATTGAGTAGTTTTTGAGTTTATCGCGAACAAACAGATAGACAGACAGACAGACGTGGCAGACGACTTTGTTTTATAATATGTAGTGATATGTTTATATGTATGTGTACGTGCTGCTAATTTATGTGGTATTTACTAGTTTTGTTTTACTCGTACACCTTAATTACCCTCGATTATATTCCATGGAACATATCTATCCAAAGATAGCCTAAAAGAGGTTGCTATTAGCAATATAGCCCGCTCCTTGTACTAATCTTATAATTTAAAATGTTTTAAAGTGTATATTTATTTATAATATTGTACGATAAAGATTAAATAAATAGATAAAAATAAATAAATAACGTAGTTTGATTTATTTTTAACTAGTTTATGCCCGCGGCTATGTACGCTTTAATGTAGATTTGGCCTAAACCCTTGGGAATAAATATTTTCTTCGAAATTAAAGGTAACCTGGAAAAGGACATACCTTTTCTGACAATGTGTATTCAAAATTTCACGACTATCGGTTGAGTAGTTACGGAGTGAAAGTATAACAAACAAACTCACATTCGCATTTATAACATCAGTTAAGGCTGGGGAGTTCGGATACCTTATAGGTTAAATGCACCGGAAAACACCTGGTATCAGATTTTGAACATGAGGGTTGTAAGTAGTTAAAAAATTAAATAAAAAAATGTTGTCGGGATAATTAAAAAAAAATAGATCATAACATATAATAATATTATAATAAATATAATAAATATATATATATATATATATATATATATATATATATATATATAAAAATATAAAATAATATATATATTAAAAAAAATATAATATAATAATAAAAATAGCTAAAACTGTGACTTTTAACTATAGCCAAGAATCATAATATTAAGCCGATAAATACAAAAACGAATAATTACGAACACATTCTCACCGATTTTTCATATATATAGGATTCTCCATAATGTTATTTTACCAAGTAACGACAATTTTCGGTCTTGACGCGAAAACTAGACTGAAACAATCACCAATTGGAACTAGATATACAAGGAAATATGTATACCATAATGGTTTAATGTGTCTGACAATTCAGAAAAATGTTAATACATTTCGTAGTCATATAGGTCTTAAAAATCAAGGTCATTTTGGACACATATCTGTTACACAGTACTCCGTCAAACCTTATTTCTTGTTATGCAGATCCCAACATATTTTAGTTGTCAAACGGAACATATTGACCACTTGGTGGTACCGGTCTGCCGGCCAGATGTTTTCGGCTACAGCGAAGTTTTTGCTAACACCCACATATGTAGGAACAAAAGAACTTTTCTTAATGTCAACCTTACAACTATCATCATAAAGTTAAAAAATAAAATTCGAATCCAACAAATCAACTTCAGTAAATTCGAGTTAAGATTACTTTTGACCGTCCAAAAAAAAACTACCATACTTATTTGTAGAAACAGAAATAACCGTTGTATTATTTTTTTTATTTCACCGATTTTGTTCTCTGACCAGATTTTAGTACATATATAATAGAAACAAGCACATTGACTACCCGAAAAGTGACATGGCCAAAGGCGCCTTCACTTTCGCAATGCTTAGTTTTGTGATTCAAATCCCGTACAGGATAATTATTTGTATGATTCTTTGTCTCTATTAAATGCATATTCAAAATTCTCCAATGACACGGCTTAATGCGGGAAATCTCTTCTCTAAAAGAACAAAAGGTTTCCAAAATATTTATTAAGCCAGTTGGTAAGGTTGCAAAGTTTTTCGCTTCGCGTATACGCGTTCTTATGAAATACACTACCTAGACCCTTAAGACTGAAAAATAAATACCTAATTCATTACACATGTCTAAAGTCAAAGTAACACTTATTTACGACAAGATAATATAAAGGGTTTTATGTAGACAAGTCTAGATACAAGCAGTATGTCAAGGCGATCCGGCGACAAGCTCGGAACGTGTTACTCGACCACGCTTTATGTGAGAAATTCAAGGAGATAAAATTATACAGAGACTTATTAAAAAAAATATTGTAAATATATTTATGTCGGCCAAATAAAATTATATAAAGTTTACGAGAACAGGTAAGTCGCTTTCAGTCGTTTTACTTGACCGACATTTACTAAATCTTATTTACAATATCTGTGTATACGCAATCAATAACTGTGCAAATGGTTTTCAACTGGCTACTGTACGTGGAGTTTTATCTCGATGATTCGTCTTTAACAGTAAATAGTACTTTAATATCTTTGGATAGAAAAATAATAAGTGTTTAATTACATAAAATGAAGTCTAAATTTATGTTTTAGAAACACGTTACACGAATTACAGAAAATAACACATAAAAACATAAAATATCGAGTACTGATTTTTTCCTACAAACTGCGTCAAATTACTTATTCTATAAAATATTCTAAAAAAGTGACGATACCTTTCCAAACAATAAATATTTACTAAGAAAATATGGCAATAGTCACAAGGTTTTTGTGAAAATGTATTAATTTATACTAACATTTTCGTGGTTGTCCGATAGACGCAAAATAAATATGCTGTATCATAACTTATCTACCTCAGTAGAACGTTACTTACAATAAGACGAATTATAAACATTTATCAAGTCGTAAACAAGGTTACCTGAACTTACAAATCAATATGTAATTTTTGAAGCATAATATTGTCATTTTAAGTTTTCTTACTAGTCAAAGTAAAAATATGGGCATGAACATTTTGCATACACGTTGACAAAGGTATAAAAAATGACATGGTATCTTCAAACCAGAAACAATGCACTGTTCTCAAGAGATAGGTCAAAGCTACATTAAAGCGGACGAAGCTGTGAGCCAAATCTAGAAAATGATATACAGTCGATAAGCCTGTAAAACAAGATAAACATCATTGTTTTTTGAGTCGACTAAGTTAAATACATGTTTTTATACGAAAATGAGACCACATCTAAAAGAAACAACGGAATTTTATCTTCTAAGACTAGTCAAAATAAATTTTGTTGATATTCACACTGGTTGATATATATTTATGTAAACCGGTGTTAACCGTAATTGAAATTCATTTTTTTATTGCTTTAATAGCATTGAAA
Organism: Antheraea assamensis; assembly: GCA_035772565.1. Taxonomy (NCBI): domain Eukaryota; kingdom Metazoa; phylum Arthropoda; class Insecta; order Lepidoptera; family Saturniidae; genus Antheraea; species Antheraea assamensis. The sequence continues at coordinate 1,167,081 of JAQQSE010000067.1, forward strand.
CAAAAAAAAACAATGAATTATGGTTGAATTTTGATCAATTTATTTATTCATTTATTTTATGATTTTGAAACGCATTTTTTAATTTAGCTGAGTCACTTCACAGACGCATCAACAATATCCTGATGTAAGCTCTTATTTATGTTAAATGACTCAAACTAAAGGAATATTGCATCATTTTCCCTAACGACATTTATTAATTCGCAAAATGTTATTGCAATATATTTTAATACCTTATTTGGGAGACACTCGTGCGAATTCTGATTAAGAAAAAGAAGTGATAGAATAAAGTTATCTTACTTGCACTAACAACAACAACTTCAAAATCAAAAACAGTTTCGGCCCTAAGAATGCACTTACGAACATCAAAATACTACCGGCTCGGAAAACAACCCAATCAACGCGAACAACAGAAGAAAATAACAGAAAATACTCCACTTCGCCTTAGTAGTATCGGAAGTGGGCTAAAGGTGCGAAATTATATCAATCTACGTAACTCCGAACCGACACTATATCTATACTATAATATAAATGTTGTTGAAGGGGATTAATAAAAATTGAACATGGTCTTTAGGGTTGATAATAGTCTACTCTCAGATATCCTTATGGATATGTACGATCCATTTTAATATTGGTATCGGTTTAAAGAAATTTATTTACTCAAAAGAACATACATCACTTAATGAGAATTACATTAAAATATTAATTATTATTAGCTTCATCCAGCGGCACAAAAAAAATCGTTTACAATACTTCTATTGCTAGAATATTGACAAAAGAAAAACAATAAATGTCACGCTATCACCAAAACAAATTCTAGACAAATCGTATAATATTATATATGACAATATTTCTATGACATTGTTAATTTTAGTTTAAATACATTCAATGATTCAGTTTCTCTCAAGTCCTTAGGTAATTCATTTAACAGTTTAGCTACTAGTAAACTAATTATCATTATTAGCAAATGAAGCGATGACGATTAAGTTGTTAGCGTATTCGGACACCAAGACGATCGATTTATGCGCGAATTATTACGATCGAATCGTGACCTTTCAACGAAGGAAAAAATCGTGATAAAACCGTAGTATGGGTGGTAAGGCATTTTCTAAATCCGCTAGGCTAGATATCATCAAGTTGAAAATCTGTCGCCAAACACCTATTGGTGTGTTCTAGCAGCTGCACTCGAGGTTTAGCGTGTTTACCATCGTAGACTACGTCATTTCACATCAGATGAGATTATGAATAAACGCTAAAACCTATAAAGTACTTTTATGCTTAATGTTATTCTATTAAGTGAAAACTTTATTCCTTTCATTACTTATCTCAATAACACTATTCAGTATACACTTAATAAAATCTATACCAGATATCTTAATACCGTTCGCGAGCTCAGCTGAAATACACAAATATAAAGGCTTTCTAAAATCATCATCATCTTACATTTTAACTTTAATACCTTAGCATTTATGTCAACAATGTACGCTATTCAGCAATAATAACGGTCCCAAGTTTTTTATTACACAAATTAACATAAATCTAATTAAATGTTACATTCATGAAGCAGTCTAAAGTGCATTTTGACTGCAAGATATAATTATTTTACTGGCAACATTAATTGTTTCTCCGAAAACGATCCCAGTAGCCTTTCACTTAACGTGTGCGAAATACCCAGAAATATTGACTATTGTAACTATTTTATACATGAATCATACCGTTGTCAACTTTACCTCGTGTAATGAAACTGATATTTAAAATTAATACAAAATTTGAAGTCTTTATAGGTACAATTACATTGATATCGAAACATTAATGCTTCCATCTCGACTAGAAACAGACAAGGTATCTGGTTTATCCACTGCGATTCTAAGAACATTTCTTGAGATGTAATAGGTTCGTAAAAGTAGTTTCCTGTTTCAGTTAATTGCCAAATGTTGATGATAATCAATCGCTGCGTAAAAAATTGCGTATTGATTTCATAACGGTACAGATATTAGAAATGTCTGGTGCTAAAACCCAAAACGGTTCATAGAGAAAACGAACCTTGCAGGTAAAATATCTAAAAATGAAAAAGAAATCGGAATCGTATCTTTCCCTATTTGGTTAGCTACAACAACACCTTATGCACCACACACAATACTACAGATACATTCTATTCTGAATCGTAAAGCAAAATACGACACAAAGAACTGACTACCAACTTCTAAAATAAAAGAAATTATTTTTCCCAATGTAAAAGAAGTATGAAAGAGAAGGTAACTAGTTATCAAACGCTGCTTTATTAAAATAATTTTAACGGTTTTAAAATTATAAAAACGAATGGAACCTCTTTCAACGTTCCATTCCATTTTTATTATCTATGAACTTCATCTAGCTTTCAATAGATAGGGCCTTCGATGTATATAAGATTATAAATGGTTCATTGCGCAAGCACAACCCACGAACGAAGAGCGGTCATCGACACCGTGCACAAAAAATTTCGAACAAGTCTTAGAACAAATAGAAGTGTCACGTGTAACAACACTGTTGCGGTCCATTGGAGTAGTATACAAATTTCGCAACTACATAGTCTCTTTGCGAACTCAGGTTCATTCGAAACATTCTTATTAACAGGGTACGCTACTTCATACTTTTTATTTACAAAATTCTATATTTTCCTTTTTTTTCGGAACCGTAACTTTTGATTTCTAAACAGTAAGTATATAGTTTTTTGTAAATAAAATGTAGACCAATTAATTCGAAATGTACAAGTTGCAATACAATTATCCATGGTTTGTGAAATTCTTTTTCAAATTTCGTCGTTGAATTAGAGCACGCAGTAAATAATATATACATTTAGAAATAAATTATCACGTGGCTGCTTTCAATTTTTTCACATAGAAAATTGACCAGAGCATTGTGATATAGAGTTACTATTTGAAAACAATATTATCTAAAATTTAAATAAACGTACAATTTAGCAGATTGTACAAGCTTTCCCAACTTCTTATAGAACAAAACCTTAATAAATTGTATAAAAGAAACTCGTTTTAAACTATGATCTTACATATCAAAAGTACTGCATACCCTAATCAAGTTTCCTAATTTTATTAAACTGGATTCAAATAATTGTATCACAGTTTTTCTTTATATCATAAAAACTGACTGATATCAGCAGCTACGACGGAATAATTCATCGCAATTTGAGTACCATTTCCTCCTGCCATTTACAAGTTCAATGCCCAATGAGCAAAAAGTACAGCGAGTCACGTTTGCCAGCCGAACTGTGCATACCAATGGCTGACAGTCGTAAATTCCATTAAAAATGCGGAGCACGGACGTCGCTTCGGTGGAGAACACAGTTCCCAGAGTTGGATGCACACTTAGGAATGACAATCGAGTTGCACTGTTTCTTTTCTTCTACAAGTGACTCCGTCAAAAATCTATCCTACATTATAATAATATAATTACTATAGCTCCTGAGGAACTCATGACGAAAGGGTGCAAATATACTTACATTTCTGTACTTAAACAGGTACTCGATGACCGCAGATTTCTTCTTGTTCTTTTCTTTCTGTTGGCAAGCGCCAACGTTGAGGCCCATGACTACCGTCTGCATGAGCCCACCTTCGAACACGTCCCATAAATATTTCGGTGTGTAACACATTATGGCCTAAGGGAAAATAAAAAAATTACATTATTAACTTACTCCACTTTAAAACTCTGTAATATCTTACAATAAATTAATAAAGTTGACTTTTAAAAGTACTGTTGTCCTTAAATGCATTTTCAGCTCTAAGGACGATCAGAAGCCGAGCTAAAAAATAGGTTTAGAAGACATAGATAGACAAACATAACACTAATATGTTATATTTGTTTTTTTTTATTGAACTTTGTAAAATGTCCAGTTCCGAACAATAATGCAATTATTTAAACTACCTATGCAGTACCATAACTAAGATTAATAGGGGTATAAACTTCTCAGCATACAGCTTTTACGTTCAGTGCCAATAACACGCACAGATAGGTGAAAATGTATATTACAATGCAATATTATAGCAGTAGATGCTATTAACTTAGAATCAAATAAAGTAAATATATCAATTCACACAAATCTGAAACAGTAATTTAGTATCCTTTTAATAAATGGGTCAATAACCACACAAATATATACCAATAAAGTTACAGTAAAACAACGCGTCATCTATTTAACACCGTCTGTGGTCACCGTTACGCGGTCACACCGGTGTACCGACCCAAATAATCGTTACCGGCCTGAATGTTTGACACTCGTGACTGTTACATTAGCGATGCTATTTCAGGAGGCATTGTCTTGCTTTATCACACGTCAGTCGTTTATTACGACTTTGTTGTGTCAAGGTTTATTTACTTCTCCATATTCAAGCGTGTAACTTCGATCTTTACCACTTTTTATGTTACAATGGAAAAACTTCCTAGTGTCATGAATGACGTTACAAGAAAATGTAAAAAGGCGATAAAATCAGTCCTGAATGAGACATCGCCATCTAACTATAGCCCTTCGACGAAATAGTACCCTAACATACTTTAACAACCATGATCTGTATAGCAAGCGTGGAACCAACTACGTTTTGAGATGGGCTCATTGTAAAATGGACATGAACAATTTACACTACGATGACATTCGGGGATATATATTATTTTTATGGGTTTTACAATTGACCTATCTGAAAAAAATATAATAACGTCAAAGGTATTAGAAGAAGAGTAGAATTCGCATAGAGATGGCGGTTTACCTGCCGGATCACAACAATATGTGTTTGGTGACTAAATCTAAGTTTGCTAAGACGTAATCACGATGATTTCTTCATTCAAAGCTTTAGTTCATTTTAGGGGTTGAAGCTACATCAATCGGTATGATGTTAGGAAGAATGGGCCTCAATCATTATCACATAAATCTACAATTCAGCGTAACCAAAAGTCTACATATAAAAATAATACTATGAAAGCTAATGACACCCTCTTTGACACTAAAAAGCAAATTTTTGCAGTTTCGGTGACTTAAATAACGGGTGTTAAAATAACACAGTATTTGCTAAACGAGCACTCATTTTAGATACAGCTTAACGAACTGCTTTTTTTTTTTTTTTTTATATTATAGGTGGCAAACGAACAGGTGGGTCACCTGATGGTAAGTGATCACCGCCGTCCATAGACACTAGCAACACCAGGGGAGTCGCAAGTGCGTTGCCGGCCTTTTAAATATGTGGGCCTCCGACGCTCTCACTGACCGAACGAAACGCAACAGTGCAACCACTGTGTTACTTCACGTCGGTTTTCTGTGAGCGGGTGGTACTACCCCGGGCGAGCCGACCCATTCATGCTGAAACCAGTAATAGCTTCAGCATAGCTCTACCACCTACAAATTGCATATCAAAGCCTAAAACGTGATTTCTACCCAACAAGTAATGAATTCAAAAAAGAATGTCTTCCTATAATAATTACTGAGTCGTCTCAGGCGACATGAAACAACTAATGTATTATTTAATCAAAGTGATATTTTCTTATTAATTTTTCTTCACCCATTGACAGAAGGAAGTCTTGAGTACCTGTAGATTTGGTCTCGCAAGCGTTTCAAGAAGCTGAATGGAACTTGTCCGAAGAAACTAATTTCGCTGAAGAACTTAGCTGTTACTATCACTTGACTATATTTAAAAATTTTATATAACAGATACTTTCATCGTTTAAACAAGGTAAACGATTGTGAAATCCAATTAAAAATATGGAAGTTATTTAGTCATAAAAATAATAGGATTATTATATATAAATTAACAACTCTAATGTTACTATCATTGCTAAACATGTTTCTGCTTAAAAGACCGAAGTACTATTTCAATACGAAAGTTGAGCTAACAAATAATGAGCGATTGGCAAAGTGCACTGAACAGAGAAATTCCTAATAATTTCTTTGTGTACAGTTAGTTCTCTCTTATACTGTATAGGTTTTAAGCGTTAGACCACAATTTACCCTGATGTTAAATGACAATGTGGTCTAACACAGTACATACGCTAAATCAAGTTCAACCGATATGATGACAAATAGATTTTCGATGAGGTGGGTTTAGATAAAGCCCTATCAGTGTTATGTTTCCATCACGTTGTTCTCCTTCACGGAAGATCCGATTCATTCGGTAGAATTGGAACCTACGTTGTTCGAAGCGGTGTCCGGTCAACGATTACTACTGAGCCGTTATCGTTTCCATTATTTGATTGTTTGTATAAATGATCAAATTTTATTTTTTGTTCTTTTTACCATTGACTATTGACGTTGGTTCGTTGGTCCATTTACCATTTATAAGCAACGTAGAACTACTGATTTACGAGTCACTGATACATACCTAGGGTTTAAGCCAGACTCGATCTTTTGTATAACTATACAACAAAACTATGTATATTCATTACTTATATATAATTTGATATGTGTCGTTAAATAAATATTTTTGAAGTGAAACTTCTTATGAGAGGCCTTTGAAATTCTGATCCGCAAACTTTCTGTGTGACAAAAAGTGGAAAGCGTAAACACTGTGATAGGTAGAGTGTTGAAAACACCGGTTCTCGTCAGATCACCGAACTTAAGTAACGTCGGGGACGTTCAGTACTTGGATTGGGTGACCGCCTAGGGAACACAGCGTGACAATAACTTTTTGCTGTACTTTTTATAAAGACGTTTTCACATCTTTCGTTCTTTCATAGGTACACACACATACATTTTTTTATTCATTATTTTTACTGGATAGCAAAGAAGTTCTCACATATACCAAATTATTAATAAAAAAATCATCTTATGAAATTTAAATATTGTGGCAACTAGTAACTTCAAATGAATATAATTCTAACTAATATATTAAACTACGAAAGTGTGTTTGTTACGCTTTCACGTCTTAACTACGTAAGAGATCATGATGAAAGGGCAGAGAGTACCACCTTCCATCCATAAAAAAGTACCGTTACCCGAAGGATAAGTCAAATCCGTGCTCGTAGCCACCCCAACAAAAGCAGCGGATGTACACCGTGTGGTTATAGGGAATAGGTGTCTCACACTATCCACCCTCTCCCCTGGGAGAGTGGCGTTGTCCATGACGAATTTTCCCACTTTAAAAAAAACTTACAATACGCGAACGAAACAGCCAGCAATAGTTAGCTAACCGTACACATTTCTCATTAGATGCGTTATGCGTAATATTTTATATAAATATACATTATAAATTAATGACTAGACAGACAACAGAAGTGGACATGCAAACATTACGCAATACACATTCAATTGGCACTGAGGCGAGACTTCCCGACTCATATTTTTGGAGTTCCGCATCCTAAATGGCAAACCTATATAACAATATAAAATAAACATTATGTTCGAATGTTCATAACGCAGCCTGCAATTAAATTCTTGATAACAAAACTCACTAACAATTGAGAATTTATTGTAAACTAACTAGTTCCCGAGACTTTGTTTTCGTAAAAACCGTTTTGTTACTACGAATACATAGGAAGGGGGTTGAGTGGAGAGCTTTGTTACTATTGCTGACAAGGTCTGGTCAGAAGTGTCTAAAGTTTTGCTAGCATAATACACATATAGATCCCACTATCTCACAGGCGGTGAAATGTATAAAGCAGCCTATGGATAATCTTCTTATCTTATACACAAATAAAAAGATAGGGTCTACAGTTGTGCGCGCATCACTCAAAATCTATTGAATATATATCAATATTTTTATTAATTTACTACTCAGACACTTGAACCAAAAAAAAACAATTAGCATGATAGTTTCGTTTAATACAACGTTATTAAAGTTTGCAGAAACTATGACTTTTATAAACACTACCCGTTCAACGACGTATGTTTTTCCGCCGTGGAGAAGTTGGGCAAGCAGTGTGTTGCTTATATATTTTCTTCTATACATAAAATATATTGTTAAAATAAAATTGCGTGGTTTTATGAGACCACGATGCAAGAGAAACTTTTTTTCAGATCGTAGACATAACTGAAAATTTTCAGAAAATTCATTTTAAAAACTGAACATATTATTTATTTAAATCATTGAATTGCTGAATTGCTGAACTGCCGAACGCCTTTCACTTTACGCCTACTCAGCGGCCGGCTGTAATGCGACATGCGATAGATTGACGAAAGATTAGAGACGATATAAAAAAGTTTCACTTTAATAGACGACGCAGACGAAGTCGAAGGCATCAGCTAGTCTCAAATAGAGACCTAATATCTAGATAAATAGTCAACGTGTTACAATGCAACGCGATACCAAAATCAAAACTCGGACAGGTTCTAACATTCTCAATAGGAAGTAATTAAAAATTAATTTAATAATACGCTACTATCCAATTAATAATTTAAAAAAACCGGCTCAACTAGCTCTATTATTTGATATCATAAAGATACGCTTCGCTGGTTCTAAACACTAAGCGCGATATGACCTTACGAGAACTCAAAAGACCTCCCCTAATTATTACCGGAAAGGTAACTGATACTATAATGTTAACCCAGTTAGTAAAGTATGCGTGGTAACTATATATATATATATATATATACATATACAATGAAAATACAGTCCTTTTAAGGATCAATCATGTCAAAATTACAAGATGTAATTGGCCTAGGTATCTATGACCATTCGATTTGGAATTTTTCGTAGATTTTTAGAGGTTCCGTATTTTTTATTCGATGGATCCTTTGCTATGTAACTACTAGTAACAACATGTTACTACAACTAGTAACGTATATAAAATGGCTTAGAATATAAACCGTTAATTAGAGCTAACGAAGTACCTAAGGATATAACCAAATTGTGTAAATCATATAGGCGTTCCAATACAAATTGGGCGGTTTAATTTTTTATTGTATTTCCTTAATTTTGTGATACGTTTAGTAGCGCTCAAAATAGTAATCCTGGTAAATAAAGCGATTTTTTTTATTACTCGTTCAAAAGATAGTTTCGTTTTTGTTTTATGGCCACTTTCTTAAAAATAGTCCAAATTGGATCTCTATTTGGTTATTATTATTGTGACATTTGGTATAGAGAAAATGGTGTGAATATTAAAATAAGCAATATATTAGTTTAATATATTACGTCAAAATGCGTAAAGTAGAACAAGAGTATACTCTCAGATTAAATACATTGTCAAATATCAATAATCTCATATAGTAGTAGATATAATTACTTATTAAATCTTTAAAATTGTTTAATTTATCTACATCTTCCAAATTAATTATACCCACGAAATCCATAATTTACTACGAAATGTCTTTTGCCGGCAGACAGAAATACAATAAAATAAGAACTGTCAACTTAGACAAGTGTTAGGCGATGTCTACATTTAAATAGTGTCTTTCTTTAAACAAGTGTTCGACGCGTTTTGAACTTTTTTGTAATAAGACGGCTAGTATCTCTAAAAGCAGGCGAAGATAAAATAGTTTAGTAACCGTTCCTCCTCTTTGTTTACTTTTGTTTAGCTATCAACGTCACGGGCGTCAGCTTGTATGATGTATAACATAATTATACGTTCATTGATAGGGTTAATTGACAATTTAAAGGTCTCGGTGGGTCACTGGGCCGTACATGGCATGGCTGTAACTGTATCGAAATGATCTTTCGATCGAAAAAATCTTTGTATAAATAAAAATGAAACAACGTTCACTGGATAGTTCCGTTACTTAACTGACACCGTAGCGTGATATGAGCGACGTCTACACCAAACTTTTGTGTACTAATGGATGTAGCCCGTTGTGTTTTTGTTTCGTACTCAATACGTTCAACGTATGTACCGGCGTAGTGAATGATCATTTGGAAAAACAATCGTATGGCGACTCCATCACACACGATCAAAATTTAAAACTGATCAATGCGAATACTAAATAGCACCAGATGTCGCGGGGTCACATACATTCGTATGTGGTTGTAAAGTGCAAATCTATTTTTGGATGTGTTTACCAAATACCCAATCTAATGAGTCATCGTATGAGGTAGACATTCGAACCAAAAATGGCACTATCATTAAAACTCACACCAACACAATGGGTTAAGAAGCGTGTGAACTTTAAAAAAAAAAGTTGGTTATTTGTAAAGTAGGTTTACGGACGATAATTTTACGTGATAACGTCATAAGAAAAACATTAATGAAAAATTATGCGTCACAAGCCGAACGCTTAGGCTGATCGCACCTCTCTATCGCTTGTTCAACGCTCTCACTTGCACGCTAGGCTCAAGCGGAACGTGATAATGAGTCATGCTTTTTCGTGGGTGCAGCCGGTGTTCATCGATTTATCACGTCAAAAACTAGAGATAATCAGAGATATTATTATAATCAATTATGAGTTGCCACTTGTCAGTTGTTCGCATGATTATAAAAACAAACTAACATACGTATCAAAATCGTAAGTGTAGAACTAAATGCAATTAAAAGAGGGCGTATAACGTATTCTGCTTTTAATTACTTACTCCACAATAAATAGATCGGAGTAAAACATTCTAGATTCGAATTCACTGTTTTCAATACGGTTATTTATTATACGAGAAATTAGCTAATTTAATAGGCCGACATCCTGCCAGAGACCTTAATAACTCTAGTATAAAAATAAAATATTGGAAGGAAACGTATTGAGAAATGCTGAAACACTGAAATATTGGAACTGCGCGTTTTGATATGGGAAATCCAGAATAGAAACATAAAAAAAATGTTGGGAAAAAAATATAGTTCTAGACAACAGCACCGCCTATCGGGTCCAGCAATAGCTAAGAACTATCCAGGTAGCCTTATAAGAAAAAAAAACATAATTGGCCAAACTGTTTAGGAAGATAAGAATTACAGACACCCACATACCGGAATTCGGATCTCAGTTACTTTTTGCGAGTGGCATCTTCCATTTACTTGGATATTGCGTCTGAAGGAAGTGAATAGAAAAAGATAACATAGAAAATACAAAATCTGAGATATTAGAAAATCTCTCTGGAAAGATGTAGAAATGGGGACCACAATCTTATTAAAACATTGAAACATCCACAAGACACTTTATAATAATAATCCTCATGACAATTACAGCAATAATCTTCAAAAGAGAGGATTAGATGCCAAAGGAGGTAAAAAAGAAACATCATTCGACATTTTGTACAAACTCAACATATTACGACTGCTCACAATGTACAAACAATCAGAAAGGAGAGCCAACACAGTACATAGAGTATATAAAAGCCGCTTCAATTGCACAGGGACATTGCCATTACAGAGTATATAGAGCTGCTTCAATTACGCAGAGACATTGCCTCACTGAGCGTGCTCTACCCGCCTGTATCACAGCAAGTGTTCTGAAGAGCTATTAAATTGAATCCCTTCCTCTCCTTTCCACAACCGAATCACGCGCGCTGGTATGCGGAGCCACAGTTTTACGGTAAATCATATTTGGGCACGAACTAAAAAGTTTGCAACGTCTTATCTTTTACGTACTGTGAAGTCGTGGAACAATCACCCGGCCAGTGTGTTCCTTCCTTCCTATTACTTGGGGTCCTTCAAGCGTAACGTGAAGAGACATTTATACAGGCCGGCATGACAGTGGCGACTGACGATGGACTAGTTGTCTCTCGGTGGTCGCCGTTATATTTGGATTGTACTGTGCTAAGCATCAGGTATAGTGCGGTCACTTTGCCGTGCTAAAAAAACGTCCGGCGGACATCCCGAGGAACGACGTGTTCGTGACTCTGAAGTATTACAATTAAGGGGATTGTTCTCACCCACACCCCATTAACTGCCAGCGAAAATATTTATTTCAGCCTTGATTATACACATCAAATTTGAATAGAATTACGTTTCATGAGTATTATTTTAACACACGATTTTATTATAAGATAATATATTTACATGGAAGTGAATTTGTATATCTCTTCTATGATGTGGTTTAACACTATATAATAATACTGTAAAATATCTCCTATCACATATTGCGTTTAAATTTTTCGAGCTACTGTGACTAACACAAATTGAATGACTTAATATTGTTACTAGCCATGCCCCGCAGATTCTTGCATGTTTTATACTTAAAATATTGTATTTGTCTCAGCGCAAAAACGTCATGATGAAACCATAATGTGGAGACAGATTTTTCTTTAATGTTCACTTGGGTATCTACAACTCTCGAGTTCATAAACTTTGGCCAAGCATCTATAGGTGTATTCCAGTAGATGCACTTAACAACCAGCCCTTCTATATGGTTAGCACGATAGGCCATATTGTCATTTATCATGAGGTGAGATTATGCTTAATCACTAAACTTATAAAATTGGGGGAAAGACTACTTTTAGTTAACATCATTATTCTATAAAATCATATCACATCGCATTATGGTAGGCCATTATTATCTTATGATACTCTGGTTAAAGCCAGTAGCCCCTCCCCCTCCGCGTAGTCAACTGATATGAGGTCTAATGTAGACAAACCACAGCATCCATTACAGTTATAAGATGGTTATTTCGTCTTCCGCTTCAATTTAACCAAGAATCCCACAAAAATTCAATTCCATTCCATTCAATTTCTATCCCCACTCATTACCGTCTGCATAAATCTTCCGAATTCCCCTAAAATCCATCTTATCTAACAACTGTGTAATCTGTAAAATATATTACAATAAACACATCTTAATAACATACCTGTAGGAAGAGTACAAAACACACCCACTGATAGTAGGTGTAGTATTTCTTATCTTGCGTACTATCGTACTCGTTGATTATTCCTGGATTGGCCACTTCGCTGCCAACCTACAAAAGAAAAAAAAATGTTACGTAAACTACTTTATTAAAATATCTATTATGACGTACGATTGTAACAGTTAAATACAAGTTGGTTTCAACGATGAGCAATTATTATCTACATAACTAACGTGTGCACACGACTTCGCTCGCGTAAGTAATGTATATTTGTCCTATCCCTCGGGAATAGTTTCTATTTGTGAATGAAAGGTACCCTTTGTCCTTTTCTGTACCCTTGACAAGGTGCATACAAAGTTTCATAATATTCGGTTGAATAGTTAACGCGTGAAAGCGGATCACACAAGCAAGCAAACAAACTCACATTCGCATTTATAATATTAATTAAGATAATAAATATCTTATATTAATATATATTAAAATCCAAAATTGAACTGCCTGTTTCTCAGGAAATATCACCAAAACTGCTGAACCAATTTACACGAAACTTTTACAGAAAGACAGAACACTAATCAACGAATTATCTAGGCGATATACCATTACGCTTCTTCATAGGGGTTAAGTGGGAATGATAACGTCATCCGAGGTTACTTAAAATCGATAAAAACGTTATAGGTTTCAAGTAATATCGACAGCACTACAATAAAAAAAAATATAGACCATTATTGATTTTTCCACCGAAAAAAAGCCAGTAAAAACTATATACTGAAAATATACTATGTCCGAAGTAGACAATTTAAAAACATACTTATATATATTTTGACCACAATCTCACATGATGTAAAATTATGAAGTGATCTATGACGGTAACACGCTATGCCTAGAGGTGTACTGGCTATTAAATGTAACTGCCGGATTACACCTACAGGTGCTTGGTGACAGATTTTCAACTTGTAGATGATAGCTAACTAGACGGACTAAACTCTATGCTGTGGTTTCATCATAATGTACTCGTTCGCTAAACCTGAGGCTTATTGCAAATGCGATACAATTTCCAAACACGCTACCAATGAGGCATCATCACATGATCGTATATTAGAATTCAGTGAATACATAAATATTTAAAGGGCAGAACTTACAACGTTATAAATGGAAGGGTAAATATCAAACTGTTAAATCAAGTTAGGAAATCGTTTATACTTGTGACCCTTAGAACTGAGGTCAGAGGCAGGAAGCGGCTGATTAACACCGATTGCCTGTCTCCCAATAGGAACCTTTATATTATCGGGCATTACATTCACTCCTTTATCTATGACAATATCAGAAAGAATCATATCTTTTGTAACCTTGAAAACATTTCTTCGCGTTCTTAGCTTTCATTAAACACTAACTTCTGCCCGTGAAATAATATAATTCTTTAATAAAATCTAGGTGTATCAGAATTCATTGTGAGGGCTATATTTTAACCCCATTATCGCAAATCCCTTACGGAAAGTTCTAGTATATAAACTATATAATAGTCTGATAAGTCTTCTAACTCCCAGTAAAAGACGCGTCAAAATCGTTTCAGCCGATTCGAAAATTAACTCGCTCTAACCAAAGATATTTCGATTTATATATTTTAGATTTTTTTGACTTCCTACATCCGCTCCGGTTCTTAACGTCTCCTACTTTCACAGTAAGATCAGTTAGTTTTTGTATTCTACCCATTATGGTAAACCTTGTTCGGTTTTACTTCCATAGACATTCGTATTTGTATATTACATCTATGTTAATAAATCAGTTTGGCTTGGTTGAACATGTAATTTCTCTTTAAAATTGTGTAGCTGGAGCTTCAACTTTAATAACTATCGATTCGTTTTTAAATAATAATTAATTTAAATTAAAAATTAATTATATTGATTTGGGGTTTTTTAATGTGATTTTACAATTATGTCGTTGATTGTCTATGAAATCATCAACAGTAATTTCACATATCGTAAAATAATAATAGATATTAAAATATGAAAAGGGAGAAATTAATAAGAGCCATACAATTTCACACGTATCTAAACCATTGCTGTTGTACGCTGCGCTACAATTCATATATCAATTATTTTTTTAATGTGATTCAAAATGAGACTAATTAAACGCTCAAATTAAACCGTAAACAAAGAGTTCAACAACCCGTGAATCGTTCATTCTTATATATTCATAGAAGTTCACAATATTTACAAACTTATAATCCTCATTGATAGCGTCAACAAACTAACTAATATGCTGTGGTCATTTAACCCTAAATATTCTAACTAATGTTAAAGTATACACGACTTAACGGTATATTATTTAATCGAAGTACCAACAACATGCGCTGCAAAGATTTATGTTCTTTGACAACTTATTCGTATAAGACAACTAATAGCATTTCAGAGATTATCTCCAAGGTATCAAGAATAATAAATCACATGCAAACGTAATAGAAATAATAAAGTAATAAACGTAGTAGAGGAAGACCGAAAAAGGTGTGGATGGATTGTGTGAAAACTGATATGCGTATAAAAGGTGTGAATACTGAGATGATATCTGACAGAGGAGAGTGCAAAAGGAAAACATGTTGTGCCGACCCTACTTAGGTGGGATAAGGGTAAGATGATGATGATGATGATGCAAACGTAATCAAGACTTTGGACAACCCTTAACTTGTAAGGTAGTCCTCAATTATAGTTGCACTATCTTTTTAACAGACTGCACGATATTTTGTGTAAATGTTTACATTTCTGTATCTCCATTTTTGACATACTCTGTAGCCTAAATGTTCTCAAATCAGATGCAAATGTAATCAAGTCTGAAGACGGACCCTAACTTAGAAAATACATACATGTCAAATATAGTTGCACTTTTATTTAACTAAGCTGTACTGTGTTTAACGAATAAGGTGTTTGAAGTGTGTAACAATCTTGGGAAATAAAAAAAAAATATTTATCTCACCTCTCTGGCGAAAGCGTCCGGCATCGCGAAAGTAGATGTGACCCAGCAAAATGTGTTGACAATGTGAGCCGGAAGGCTACCCGTAATGCAATGTATCGGCTTCCCGACATACTGAGTCGCTGTTATTATTATAGAACAAGTCAGCAGAACTGACTGTCGTGAAAGTGTTGTGCAGTCGAAACACCGCATTGTCGGTCTTTATCGGCTGATATCTGAAATAGCCGCGCAAACCTCCGAGTAGTTGAAGCATTTTGTAATATTTCTCTTCACTTCTCTAATACAGCGTTATATTCTCATTCTTCGTGGGAATGTTTACTTTTATCTTCTTAACTAAGTTAAATCAGTCTTGTTTGTATTAAATTCGAGATGACCACGGGAATGTGTCTGTAGTGTCTGCCGTGAGATTATTGTCGAGATTCGTATCGTTTCGGTAGCTGGAACAAAAACATTTTTTTGTTATTTGAAATTCGACTTACGAGGAACGGAACTTAGCGGATCTGTTATGTCAATTGTTATATCAATTACCAAACATTATTTAGACATCTAAAATGTTTACTTTTTTGTGCTACTTTATAGGTTTCAGCGTTTGACCACAATCTCATCTGATGATAAATGGCAATGTGGTCTAAGATTGTAAACACGGTAAGCCTAGAAGAGAACAACTGGCTAACAACTGGCTATCAAGTGCAGCTACAGGAAAACACCAACGGGCCGCTAGGCGACTGATTTTCAACTCGAAGGTCGTAGCTAGCTAGGCGGGCTTAGAAATAACCACCAAGAGGTCAGGGTACGTATATAAGTTATGTAAATATAATAACTATATACTTGTGAACTAGGTGCATAATTAAAAGAACGCTTGAATAAACAAATACAAATAAAAACACGTGCACAAGTATGTCTCGACACCTGTGGCGTCGCGTCGGTGTCAACAGCCTCTTATCGGAAAATATAACTCGACACAATTATGCATGGCGGTAAACTAACTACGATTATTATTATAATTATGTCTATTTAAGTTAATAGTTTAAAGACCACATATATGTTATGTACCATACAATTAATCAGCGTACTGTATATATTGTCCGGGCAAAATTAATAATGATAATGCTATCGTACTTGAAAATATGAATTTTCTGAAGATGGTATTTATAATCGCAGCACCAAACTAATGAAACCAATCAAGTTCACAGATTAATAAAAATACTAATAAAAATATTTTGTTTATTTTCCGTCTCACTTTTGACATAAATCAATATTAGAATGTTTTGAATAATAATGTTCATTATAGTTTGTTCTAATAAATATTTTGATTGTGTAAATACTTTATATGCTCTAATACGTATAATGAAAACGCAGTTTCTTTGAGACTCAGACAAATCAAAACTACTGAACGGTATAGGTATATGACCTTGCGATGCAGAATTTTCGAAGATGGTTCTAGGTTACTTATTTTTTTTTGGGATTCCATTGACGCCATACTTTTTTTTAATAATAATGTTAATATCCCAGTAAAACGGGTGTGTATCCGTTAATCTACGATATACGAATTCTCATAACGATCTGTTTACCGGTACATATGTTAATATTATACAGCGCCAACTATAGGCTAATTATAGTAAAATGGATGCCACATAAACCTCCATAAAATACTTGTGCCTACTTTCGTGGTGATCGGTCTTACGACATTGGAATCTATGTATCTCGTATACAACTGTACATACTAAAACGATTATATACTATTGTTTATATAAAGATTATAGTTATGCTTATATATATATAAATAATTCTTTATCAACTTGTAAATATTTAAACTGAAAGAGACGGATGCACGTAGTATGCACATTTCCACACGACGCGTCGCTCCAACGTGAACGATCACAACGGCTGGCAAACCGAAAACACGCGATTGTGAAACAATCGCCCATTGAGTAATTCAACGCTATTTACACAGCCGTTAATGTTATTGCCTGTGATAATTATGTTGATCCAATAACGACACCGTCGGGTCAATGAGGACAGGTTGTAACAATATTCGTAATTGGCAAACACCATACACGTCCTATCCGCGGTTCTAGTTAGATAAATACCGAAGAGCTGACGTCACCATCGTCTAAACGTAGTAATACTCGCATTGAGCAGGGCGAATAAGGGCAATAAGCGTCCTCTGCAAATATAATTAAGTCAAACATCTTACCATCCGTTCATTATTAATTTTTAAACGATAATTTAAAACACATATTACATAAACATTTTAATTTTACAATAATCATTTCTTGTTTTTCAAAGTTTTGTAATAAATCAGGTATTTTTTAAGCTTATGCTGCCAACAGTCTGTTGACCTGTGCCTCATGAGGTCTATATTCATTTGTATGGAGTATGGAACTAAGACCTTTATTGTTTTGGATAGTCCTGAGGTTAAGATATGATTCGAAAATAATTACAACCATCGAGACGTCAATATGCATGTATAAGTCGTCATCGGATTTGAAATTTTGAAATTTTTATTACCAGTGAGATAGATGTTAATATCTATTATAGCAAACTGTCGCTACGTAATACAGTACGTACTATATTGCACTATTAATACCAGATGGAATAAAGTTCAGAAATTCTTGATGATTTGCAAATATTATGAGCAAATGAAGATATTTTCCCACAGAAATTGTATATACATTTTTTTACAAATCATTTCGTTACGTATTAGCAATGATATAAGCCATCGGCACGCATTACACAGAATCAAGAATGATTTGAGAAAAAGTACATATTCCCACGCGTACGAGTGATCCGAGCGCAATCGTATTTAGCGAGACCAGTGTTGCCGGCAGTCAAACGGTAAGTTTTCAAATACCATTCTAGAACGTTCATCTTACCCATTAAATTACTAATTGAAGAGTAAATGAAAGTATTTCCATCAGTAATTTTATATAATAAAGTGTACACAAAGCACTAAATGGTGTAGTGGAAAAAAGACACAGAATATATAAAATGGTAATATCTTATTTTCTACCAAACCAGAGCATTCTTAAACTAGTAAATAAACGAATACAAAATGTGCTTATCCGAGGTGATATTGTTTTAGAATCTAATTTGAACATAACAATATTTTTGAAGTGAAACTTATTATGGGGACGGCTTTGAAATTCTGATCCGCAAACTTTTAGTGTGACGAAAAGTGATGAAGGTAAACACTGCCGGCTAGAGTGATAAGAACACCTGTGCTCGTTGGATCACCAACGTTAAGCAACGTCGGGCGCGATTATTACTTGGATGGGTGACCACTTGGGAACACCGCGTGACGTTGGCTTTTTGTTGTACTTTTTAAATCAAAATGTTTCCGTGTAATACAAAAGTTTATCTTTTGTCATGTGTCTTTACGGCACATCTTGCTTTTTTTTCTTTCCAAAATGAAAAAATAAATGGATTAGTCCGGTGAAGACAAAAATCAGTTGAAATATGACTGGGAACGCTACACTGGACGATTAGATAACCATAACAACATAGTTGAATAATTTTCCTGATTCTCATAACAAAATTGAAGTACGTGCTTATCGTCGGTTATTGTCTCTACGTGTCTGACATTACGAGGACTCCATTTAACTTATTATTTGGTTTTATCACCCTCGTACCGTTACAAAATTACGTTCCTTTTTTTATATTAGAGCGTTTGACTACCATCTTATCTGATTTCGAATGATAATGAATTCAAAGATGGTAATTAGCGCAATGAAAAAAGATACTAAAAGAAATCCATAAGTGTTTAACAAGTTATCGAAATGAGGGTTGTAGCAAGTCAAGCGATGACTAGAAAATTTCGTTGTTTAATTTTACTTGCACCATGTGTTTTTCGGCATTTGTAGATAAAAATAAGCTCGATCCGACCGCAGTAGCGAACAGCGAGCAAATTCGGGAAATTTCTATTCCACGTGTTACCGAACCAAAACAATTAATCCACACATTAGGTAGCTAATGTGCAAGTTACAGACTTTCAAACTCTAGCGGTAACATACAGATTATATTAACTTCTTTATAATAAGTTGTGAAATATATTCGTTTTACCGAAGGCGATAATATAGAAAGTGTCACCTTTGTTAGTACATCTATCAGAAAATTAGTACGAACCTGTTAAAAAGTGATAATGAATGGTATTTTTGTAAACGCTATGTAACTACAAAAAATTGTCGCGAATGTTAAAATTTTACAAAAAATTTCGTGAGACACTATTTAGCAACACTTTCATCAGAATTTTATCTAAATTGCTGGTACCTTCAAACCGGTTCTGATAGAACAAGATGAACAGAGTTAAACAAGCAAGCTTTGCTCTATATGTATGGTAGTTGTAATACGAATAATTCAGCCAACACACACATAATTATCACTTTAACGAATTTAAAAAATGGTTCAAACCACTACGCTTAATTCATTTTCTCTACGCCTTTATTCTATAGTGTTTATTAGGTAGTATAATTAAAATATAAATATAAAACATTTTCTATTACCTATTGTTTCCTTCATTTTATTTACAGTTAATATAGGACCTTACACATATCAAAAAGTAAATATAAAGGTAATTTACGAAGACCTGTGAAAAATTGCTCACAGATACAATCAGTGCAGTAATTAGGTAAACTAGATTAGCAGATTCAGTTAAAAAAAAATGATAATAATTTTCTAAATTTTGCGTAAACTCATCCCCAATTACGAATATCGCAAAAGCAAAAGAAAAACACGGCTGAAAATATATTTCGTAACACTATATTCCCCTTATATACAAATTAAAAGCGATGATGGCTTAGTTCATAGCGTGTTCGGACACAGTGTCGAAGGACGATGTTCGAATCCTAGCAATTGAATCGGAGCTTTCGGTGAAAGAAAACATCGTAATGAAATTATAGCATTGATGGCAACGCTTTATCTAAGTCCGCCTGGCTAGCTACCAACCTCAAGTTGAAAATCTGTCGCCAAGCACCTGCTGGTATGTTTCGGCAGCTGCACTTTAGAGCCAGTGCCCCCCCCCCTCTAGGTTAAGCGTGACTACCGTCTTAGCCCACATCATCATTTAACATCAAACGCTAACCTATAAAGTATAAAAAAAGTTAATCCACGCCTTTAGAGAGCAGCAACAGTGTTGTAAAATCTTACTACCTTCAATCATAGTAGATGATATTGTAGCGTTACATTTCGATATAAGGTTACATGTTCTCATCCCCTGTATATAATTGTATCCACCATCGACGACGATAGATAGCTCTCAACAATCTTCACCATTCATTTACTTTAGACACCTTCCAACAATTTTCTGCATTATGTATTGTAATTTAGATACAACTCAGGAATCTTCACCATTCCTGAACTCTACATTATTTATCAACAGGTAAAATTTAGTTATTTTGGACTCTGGAATTTTTACCATCGCTGAACTCTACTTTATTTATGAACAGGTAAAGTTTAGTTATTTTGGACTCGGGAATCTTCGCCATCCCTGAACTGTACTTTAATTATTAACAGGTTTGATTTAGTTATTTTGCTTACTTAGTGAAATAATAACATCATTGTTATTAAACCGCACAACACAAATTTACCTCGTAGGCTAAAAATAAATCGCTGCATCGCACGAACTAAACATAACGTTGGGATTAAGCAATCGGATTTAATTAAAATAAATGAAAACGATCGTTTGAATCTTCACGAAACAGTTACAAATATTGAGTAAACAGTAAACCGCAAAAACGCAGAGATTGTTCAATAGAAGCGAGTTTCGCAAAACTTTTGTTCTTGGATTTTTGGATAACAGATATACAGCATCGTACAAAATAACAATACTGTGATATTAATTATATTAGAACTCGTAAAAAAATTCGAACTATGAACCGATTCTCGCTTAATTTTTGTAGTAAAGAGGCGAGATCTCAAGCCGCTGAAAGGTATAAAGTTATTACGAGACATCTATCTATGACAGACCGTAGGTAGGATTAGTCCTATCCAACGCTGAGCACACCTGTAAATGGTTACATTTTACAATTTTAAAAGTAATGTTAAAAGTAAATGTTGAATGTAAATTAAAAAGGTTAAAATTCAGATAACGATCATAGAACGAATTTTATGGCACTGATATATCAAATTCTAAAATTTGTATTTTTTTTGTATTCAAAACAATTCACGATTCTTATAAGATTTTGTATTATAAGACGCTATACTTTATTCCTCAATTAATAAACTGTAAGAACTATCAACAATAATTTTAGAAATATTAAAAGATATATATTTTATTTTGCTCCGATACTGATAAACAATAATAATTACCGCAAACAAACTGTGATATAAAGATGAAAAGTTAGATGGGTAAGTCCGCCAAAATTATCATTTTTGCCTGGAGCAAATAATATTAAAATGTCGACACCAATTTCAAGAGAAACTCAAACATTATATAACTCTCCTGATGGTTGGAATCTGTGATGTGATGAAATCGCTGACTTTTCTAAATCATAAACGTTTATTTATTAATAAGTTTATTTAACAAAAATATAAACTTAAGTGCCACTTAGGACTCCCAACTTTAGGCAAAAGTACTGCCTCGTTCATTGCTATAAAATGTTACAATTAAGATTTCTTATTTTAATTTCATCAAACTAACTTTAAAATCATATTCAATAGAAGATTATTTACTCCAATTATAGGTAAAATATGTTGCAAAAATATTAAATAATACAGCTTTTACATTCTTTCCAGATTATGCCATAATTTTTTGCTTTTGTGTTATTAATTTTTGAGGTACGAATTTCATATATTTATATGTAGCAAGCTTTATATAAAATTAGGTTACTTTTGTGTTACATTGATGTTATCACAACAAACAAATTACTATGTAATTTTTGTATTAAAATTGGAAATTTTGGCAGCCTTACTCATATACGTCATGTCACATATATCGTTTAAAAAGGAAATAAAAAGTAGAATAATATTCTCCCTGTCACAAAAATACCCCCATCGTCGCGGCAGCAGAAACTCGATCCCTTCATTGGTCGCGCGATAAAAAGCTTTGAAATATTCCAGCCCTTCCGACTGTTTCTCAGAATGTACAGCGACAAAGGAACGCGATTGAATTTCAATGAGCGTCTTTTTTCTCAAGAAAAGTCATACATTGCGCACTAAAAGCAGAGTGTTTTAAACAGAATTAATATTTTTTACATATATAATTGTCTCTAATACATCAACATTAGTACAACGTAGTTTAAGATGGTAAACGCGCTAAACCTAGAGGACGGACTGGCTCTTAAGTGCAGCTACCGGAACACAGCACAAGTCCTTGGCGACTGATTTTCAACTTGAGGATAGTTAGGCAGGTAAGCCTAGAAAAACCCATGCTAGGATTTCCTCACGCTTTTTCCTTCACCGGAAGCTTCAACTCATTTGTAATGATTCGAATCTACGTCGATGGACGCCGTGTCGGAATACGATAAACACTGAGCCGTCATCTCATGAGGGACTTTGCACTTAATCTATGTTAGTAGCGATTCAATCCGACACAATTATTAATTTATATTTGTAATATTAATGGTATTTTACGTAATATAATAATACGGTTATTGTACCCAAGTGAAATTGATGGGAAATAATACCACAGAGTTCGAATTCTGAGATGACACAAAAACTCTCTGGATAGTTCTAGAAAGGGGTCCACCATCTTATTAGAACATTGAAATTATCATAATACAATTGTAATATTATTACCTACTCGACACTGGCAGTAATAATCTAAAAGATTGGTTGCCAAAAAATCCGATGCGTTTACATATTTCGCTATTAATTTTTTTTCATATCGATGCATAGATTCATTTAAAATAAGCTAACTTTCAACATCTAGTACGTTTGGAGAAGAGTCAGAGTACAATAGAAACACCAAAAAGGTATTTTTATATAAAAGATAAAAAAAATCATACCAAGAAATGAAGTCCCAAGCGTTATTGTTAAAAAGATAAAGTACATTTTAAGTTCAGTTATGAATAGTATGAGCATTAGATGAAACAGTACAACGTAATGTCGTCGTAAAACCAAGTTCAAGAAGGGATCTCGACTATTTTAGTAACAGACTTTCCGAGTTAACTTTAGGGAGAAATGATATTACTTCTTAGGTTCTCGGAATATTATGAATTCATTCTGAGTGCATTTTCGTGTAATATAAAATGTTATGTTAATCTAAGGAAGCCTTTTACATAACATCGATATTACTATTATGATACACCTACAGTAAAATTACTTCTAGATCATGTTCATTTGTACTCCATCCGAAAAAAAAATACCTTAGCATGATACGGGCATATTATCAGAGGAGATGATGAAAGTCATTTAACAAGAATTCTTCTGCATTTAAATATTTATAAATGATGACGTCATACATTATCTTCGTGCAATAGTAACGGTTTATCCGACACACGCCGAGATAGCTCTTAGATGGCAGGATTTCTCACAAATTTTCTCATTACTTACTGTTATATATATCGGCATTTTAAACAATCTATCTAACTATGTACAGTCTGTGTTATTCTGCGTTTTACGTACAAAAATATCAATCATGTATAATGAAGTATATTACAACTATATTGTTCTAAAAACGGATATTACTATTTTGTCTATAGTTATGTTAATAGTATTTTGGGCTATAGTTTAACGATAACCTAATATCAAATTGTGATCGCAATAAAACAACCTAAAGAAGGTACTGATTGTCAAAAACAGTTGTAGGGATATACAACAAGTCAATATCATTTAATCAAGTGAACATAAGAGAATACTGCTCTACCAACCTATCAAAAAAACAATGACAACAAATAACGAAACCGACATATCAAATTACATGCTTCAACGCCTCACCAGCCGCCAAATTTTAAATTTTATATAATAGCAGTTACAATACCTCTTTGTAGTTAATGTGAATAAATATCGGGTAAAATTGGAGATTATATGCCAGCTATAAATGCATAATATACAATCTGTTAGTTATGTATAATCTGTGGTATAAAAATAACTTTAACACTTGCTCTTACTCTGTACCAATGTATGTACTTACATGTATATACTTTTATACGTACCACGTATATGTACGTATATATTACATTAAGCAAAGAATTTGTACGTATTTCAAGAGTTTTATTATTACCAAGCTTTAGCAAAACTAACGATATTACTACATATTTATTACACGACTTTTCGTCCGATATTTAGGCATTTTTACTGTACTACCATTTCATTAGAGCGACATAAAATTGCGATATGAAATGACTCACAATAGCTGCAAAGCGCGACTATACATACAAAAGTTTGTTATATTTAATACCTATACCTAATATACTGCATACCTAATCATAAAAACAAAAAACAATACCAAAAATGATGAAATAAGAAATTGATACCGAAATCGACAGGAAACCCCGAACGGGAATTAGTTGACATAAAACGACGCATAGGTACTTCCTCTTCGCACACAAATTAAAAATGAAATGCTGATTAATTTAAAATAGATAAATAATAAAGCAAGTAAATGTATATAACAGGAAATAATTATTACAGAGAGTACAATAAATAATAGAGACAAATTCCTGACAATAATTACATCCTGAACGAAAAAGACATACATACACGTAATAACGGACGAGGTCATATATTTATTTTATCAATTACCTATTTCCAAATACCGGTGGTATGGCGGATATAACCGATAAGAAATCCAATAAAAAGGTTTTACTCAATTGACGCCTTAGTTTTTTTACGAACTCATTCTAGTAACTTCTACGTATATAACTAGTCCTATACTAATATTATAAATGCGAACGAAACTTTGTTTGATTGTTTGTTACGCTTTGACGCCTTAATCGCTCGGCTGTTTTTAAAGACCCAGATCTCAAAATGGCGGATTATGTTTTAATTTAACGATATTGTACATTGTAAATTCATGGATTACTAAAAAAAAAGTTCAAACTAATGAAAAAATAATTTTACAATACATTTTACATAAAAAATATAATTTGGCGATACACAATTTTTGTAATAATTTTTAAATTTAAATTTTATAATGTTTAATAAGTTTTGTAATAAATCAGGTATTTTTTTAAGTTCACACTGCCAACAGTATGTTGTCCATACTTTCGTTTGTATGGAACTTAAACCTTTATGTTTTTCGATAGTTCGGGGGTTAACTAAATTAATCATTATGAACAGTCCTGGTCAATCTTTTTGGCCGCTCTAAGTATAGCCGTAATTTCGGATTTACGCATAATATTATCAAAAGTTAAAAACAAAACAAAGTTAATTTATTATTATAGGAATCTAAAATTGGCATTTATTTATCCTTACATTATCTCGGTGTTTATACGCACAGAATATATATACGCATATATATACCTAAATTTGTGTTCTGTACAGCTATCTTGAGAGCGGTCAAAAAGTGTAGCAAAAACTGTAATTGTGCGTACACGTTGTCAGGGATACAGAAAAGGACATGGGGTACTTTTCCCTACATCCTGAAAAGAGTACTATTCCCGAGGGATAGGTCAACTCTATCTTAACGCGATTGAAGCCACGGGCAAAAGCTAGTAAACCTATAATTTCGTACTGAGAAGGAGATCACGAGTAGTAATATATAATGTACACTTTAAATATTCTATACGAGTATATTATTACTAACGGTTGAAGGAGGCAAACGTCGCACCACAGATATCAGTTATGAAATTACAAAATATTGATCAGTTCTGTTATGATAAAAAATCGGACTTATGTTTTCTTTTTCTGTGAAAAATAATAAAAAAAAATTAGAAAAGAAAATCTTGAAAACACGGCTCAACCGGATCCAACTACAGATGAGAATCATGCCGGTGCCCATATTAGTATAAAAAATCATTAAAATCCGTCAAACCGTTTGAGAAGATAAAGAATTACGCACACATGTACACTGGAATTTTTATATATAAAGTTCGTATATGAGTAAGAGGTACTGATTCCTATTCTGAAAATCCTTCCACTGATGAAAATCCAACTTTTCCTTGAGTAACAACATAGGTTATACTTTATTGTTATTAAGTTTTATATTATAATTAACGCAAACAAAGTTGCAAGCGAATGCTAGTATTATTATCAAAAGGTAAAATATGTTAATGTGTCTATTGGAAGTAATCTTCGGAACTTCTGTCCTAATTTTGAAAACTGTTTTGTTAATAGGAAACTCCATTATGCCTCGAGTGTCATAAACATGGTTTCCTTATTGATTTTGCCATTGTAATGAATGCATACGACGTCGCGGGCGGATGCTAGTATTATTACAAAAAGGTAAAACTGGTACCGCTTCAGCGCGGCGCATCAACTCTTATACCATTCAATCGATCGCTATCAAAATTGGGAATGTACTTGACATTCGAACACCGAGTAATTTATGCAATATAATAATTAGTAAAAAGAACGAAGGCATAACTAGTGAAAGATGAGTGGTCGTCAAAATTCGACCATAATTAATTTATTTTTCAAATACCAACATTATTATGTTTTTTTTCCACGACAATCATTGCAGAATTTTGTTCTGTTACGCCAGTGCGAGCTTGTACAAATACGTCATTAATAAATTTACAATTTATTGAAATACATATAGTATCATCGATGGTACAAAAAAAACTGTTTGCAGTTTTTTTTTCAATGATAAATAAAGCTTGTTAATAAGTAATTAACAAAAGAATATAAAACCGCATCAAAATCCGTTGCGTAGTTTTAAAGATTTAAGCATACATAGGGATATAGGGACAAAGAAAATGACTTTGTTTTATACTATGTAGTGATGAGCCTTCTAAAATGTACTAAAACTGGGCGATTTTATCACCGTTTTCAGACATCCGATAAACAAATTTGACCAATATAACGAATATAAGTAAAACAGACACAGCTAAAGTCCTTCTTAAACTGATTGTTAAAAATAATTAAATTCGGTTTATTTGCGAAGGAGAAAACAGAGGAATACAAAAGAATAATTTTGTCTATTTTTTGTAGGTATATTTTTGTTTTGTAAAATTAGTACGAACTGCAGTTGTCTCTCCCGCGCTCTATTTGAAAGTTCGGGAAAAGTGAGATAGCAATGAACTATTGTTAATACCTATGTTATAATAAACAAAGGAGAAAAAATTTATCTTCGCCTATTCATGTATTATAGTATAGATTATTTTTTGTTTCTGTTTTTCTCCAATCTAAGGAAAAGGCAAAGGTAGCTAGACCATGCAGCCAAGTCAGACGTAATTTCTTAATTTGTATTAATTTAAATGGTAAAGCCAACAAACAAAGGACGAAGCCATGGCTGAAATTTTTTCCACGTCCGTAATATTCTTAAGTTAATATGGGCTTCCTTATCTGTAGTTTTCTGTTTTTATAAATGAAAGTCTTGCGACAATTGCAATGTTCTAACAAGATGGTGGCTCCCTTGTTATCTTCATCATTTCACTTGTGCATAATCATCGAACTATATTACTTAAAACGCCACTTATAAAATATGGAGTCAAATAAGATAACATTATGTATAAAATATAAAATCCACGACATGACTGACAAAGATCCCACCAAAAACATATATAATATAGATATTAAAATACGAATATAACATTTTTAATGCCCATTAAATTACTTGCCAGTAATTTTCTATATAGAAATCACATACTATGTATTTTAGATGTTACAACTAAATTTAAACAAAGGACTTGACAATTTATTAAAAAAGAATACTGACCTGTTAACCAAAGAGGTGATGTTATTGTACATTCAAATAAATTATGCACTAACTTTAAAAATCCAAAAAGTTAAAATATACGGTCACAACTTCATCTTACAAAGGACTATTAAATAATAAAAGTTAAATGACACAATATGTCCTTAATATAATTATTGAGACGAGCAAAAAGGAAAACCACATATGGACGATTTGGCATCATTAAAACCCGATTTTGCATTACTAAAACTGAGTTTTAGGTAAATAAATAGTATATAATAAAGTCTGTTGTACCACTGCTCTTCTAAACTACGCGACGGAATTTCATTCGGTTTTTTGACTAATTGACTTCCAGAAATTGTATATGTATAATAATCCATGTTTTTTTTAACTAAAGTATTTAATGTTGGCTAAAATTTATGAAACACATCAAATAATGTACGACATAACTGTATATTTTAAAATGGTCTACTGAAAAGTCTGTCTAAGAATACAGTAAATATTTTACATAAATATATATAACCAAAATGTAAACAAAATGATAGAGGTTTGTCGTTATGCGCGTGTCACTCTTATTAAGCCACTGTATGTAATTGGATTTTTAGTGTTACTTTTTAGACGATAGCTTTATTCAATATAAAATTATTAATTATTTTATGTTATAAGTAAGATTTTTATAAGCACTAAATGACGTGTGAAGTGGAGCAAGCAGTGTGCTGCGCATGCGCTGAAAAGGAGTAAACGGATAACATTGTTTACCGAGAAATTTCGTACCCAAAGTACATCCCTACTTTTTTTTTTCTTCCTTTGTATATTAAATATAATTGTTAAGATAAACATCGAAAACGAAATCGTGGGTATCTGCTGATTAAAAAAAGGAGTTATTTGCGAACATTTTTTTGGCCATTATAATGTTAATTTTTATCCCATTATATACTTTAGATTACGTCGAGTATTTAATGCATATCAAATTTGCGGTTTACAGTATATACTTTCTATGAATATTTTAAAAGATATTACAGATTGAAAATTAGACGCGACGAAAACAGTTGTTGTAGGACGAAACTTTCAAAGCTTCTTTGCCTTTGGCGGAACGTGAATGTCAAATAGTCAAGAAATTGATCGGATTGCGCACAAGTCATCACTTGAATTCTTAGTTAAAGTAAAATTAGTACGCTATACCAATTTGAATCCGGAGTCTGTTGATAGTAATACATACTAGTCTAAGTTTGATTTCTCAACGATTTCTTTTTTCGAACTGACTATACGCTGTTGGCCTGATGAGCCTTCACAACTTCATCGGAGTAATGAGCGAGCGCTTATGGCGCTCGGCCGCTAGGTAACTCATCTCAGGGGTGCCAAAGTGGTCGAAGCTCGGTTTGGGATATTGCCTTAGATGCAACAACGCGAATCTTACTAAGGTAAACTAGCTATGCTAAAAATACATATACGAATAAGTGAAACAGACACGTGTACCTCACAAACTCAAACATGTATATTGCGGGAAACTGGGAAAACATTTCTCACTCATCATCATCTTATCCTTATCCCACCTAAGTAGGGTCGGCACAACATGTTTTCTTTTTCCACTCTCCCCTGTCAAAAGTCATCTCAGTATTCACACCTTTTATACACATATCATTTTCCACACTATCCATCCACACCTCTTTCGGTCTTCATCTACCTCTATATCCGTCCACTTTCAAACTCAAAACTTTACTTGTTATATAACTCTCATCTCTTCTCATAATATGCCCGTACCAAGCTAACCTATTACTCCTCAACTTCTCTGTCACTGGTGCTATTTTCAAACTTCCTCTGATATACTCATTCTTAATCTTATCCATTCTTGTTACACCACACATCCATCTTAACATTCGCATTTCTGCCACATGTAATCCTTTCTCATCCGTCTCTTTCGCAGCCCAGCACTCGGATCCATATAACACGACTGGTCTGATTCTATGTATAATATAAGATAGTTTATAAAATTATTTATTTATTTGTTCGAACTTTTTTTTTTACTAAACCATGAAATTTACAATGTACGATGTCGTAAAAAAAAACCATAATCCACAATTTTGCGATCTGGGTCTTAAAAAATCTGTTAAGGGGTTTTGAAGATTTTTCGTATACCAACTGTTTGAGTGGGTCCCTGGATATTTTAAATTCACTAATGGACTCGGTAGGTGTCGCTCGCGGTTCTAGGTTTTTTTTTAATTTTTCGCGTTTTTAAATACAATTGGAACCGGTAACAACCGATTTGGCGCAGACGAAGTTGCGCGGGTCAGCTAGTCAATAATATTCCTTATGTCAGTTAGTATTCGTGACTTCGCCTATGTACACGAAATATGTACTAATCGTGGTATTTTACGCCCCATTTTCCGGAATTTATGACAATCAAATATAATGGATACCGTTCTGACTTAAATCCTTTTAAGTTGAGAATTACCGATACCTTAAGCACATTATGTCTTTTATATTACACTAACTATACCCGCGGCTACGCACCCGTTTATTATGCAATCATTTTACTTTTCTTTAATTTTATCATTTGTATAATTTTTAGAGTCTATCATTTTTATAAAGATTTGTATTTCCCTTGTATAAAACTACTGTAAAGTCAGTAACTTTTTGATTTAAAATAATACTGATCAGTGTCTTTTATAATAGACTAACGTTTACCTGTGGGTGGCTTCGTACGCGATAATATATAGATATGACTTATCCCTCGGTAATTCTTTTCTGTACTCCTGAAAATATCTATGGAAAATTTCATGCTAATCGAATGGATATTAGGAACTATTGTCCGTGGTCTTGTTTGCTTTAATTTAACTTTGACATATTTGTCATATGTCTAAATTTGAAAGCGTAACAGACAAACTAACATCCGCCTTTGTAATATTAATTAGAATAGTAACAAAGTCGGACAATCTAGCTAGCTAACACTCTCAAGTTGAAAATCTGTCGCCAAGCACCTATAACTGTGTTCCGTAACTGCACTTGAGATCCAGTCTTCTTCTAGACGACTTATGCCCGGTTTCTGAAGCCGCCAGTTAAACTATCAATAGCTATTGATTGAATAAAGTTATCCATAAGACAAGCGGCGTTTAACTGTCAATGCGTTTCTGAATACACAACGAGACGTCAAATAACTGTCAATCTAAAAAATAATTATTTGATGTTCACTAGATGGCCCTTTTTACAAAGTGGTGTATAAATTTGATTTTATCATTTCAATTCGTCATTAATTGTTGTTCTATTGTAACAGTTTTTTTGCCAAATTAGATACGTGGTTTTTTTTTTATTTTAGTTATAAAGTTTGTATGATTATTTGTTACACAGCTGTTTCTCAAAGACTGAAAATTTACCTGTCATTCCCAAAATGTCAACATTATAAAAACTTTTATTTTGTTATTGCTTGACTCGTATTATTTTCATTCATAGTAGTATTATTTTTGTTGATTCAGTTATATTTTATATTCAGCAATCCAGTCGAAATCATTAATTATATGTATTTTATAAATAGATAAAAAAATATATGTACGATAATGAAGCACGGAAACGGTATAAAAATATTATATAGTTGCTAAAGAATTTGTGCCGACAAAAAATAAACATAAAATGATTTTGAAGTACAGAGATTAGAAATTATCTACAGTATTTTTATACTGAATTACGATAAATTTTCTGATCCTTATTCATATTATGGAACATAATAAACAATAATTTAAACAACATTTGTCCTAAAATTAGTAAATCGACACAAAGAAAAAAGGGTTTCAGGTCAATTTTGGCACATGAAAAGTCAAATAAAACTTATCGAATAGATAAACGCCCAATTTTGGCCAGTTAAGTTGAACCGAGGGTAACTGACATATAGCGTATGATTGTGTGTTCAGAAACCCAATTTGACAAGTTATCGAACCGATAGCGCTATTGAACAGATAAACTACAGTTCAAAATGCTTCAGAAACCGGGCATTAGAGACCACATCGTCATTTACCATTTTAACAGGTGAAATTGTGGTCAAACGCGAAATCCTATAAAGTAAAACAAACTAGATCGCAACCGTCATTCACCTGGTTAGGAGTGGTGGTGGCGGATATAATGGCCAGGTGCTTGGAACCCAGCATGGTTAATCATTCTATGGTTCGTCGCCGTTGTTTTTAGATTATACTGTGCTTACCACCAGACACTGAGACGTTATTATATCGTTTTATTTTTTTGTTTTACATGGGGAATTAGATTATGGATACCCACCCCGCCGCACTGCTAAGGGTAGATTCTGTTCGACTTCCAAGGAGTAAAACGGTCGGGGAGAGGAGACTGCCTATGTATTTCATGCCCTGGACGTCACTATACTATAGACAGACAGATCATCTTAAACACCACTTAACATTTATCCTCCTTTATCATTACCTTTATTAAATATGATATCGAAAACCAAAAAAAAATTTTTTATTGCGCAATAAGGTTAAAATATAGTAGACAGGTACCAATACAATGTACGATATATGGCAATAAACTTTCTATAGTAGAATAACATGCAATAATATTTTCACAGTAAACTGAATTATATTCTTTCCATATGCTAAAACCAAACATTTTAATCGACCTAAAGATCACAAGTGTTATTGTTCAGAGATTCAATTAAAACAGTGATTCGTGTTACGTCATTTCACAACGGTTAGGTGTTAATATTCCTTTGACCGTTATTTCGCACTTCATTCAAAGACAGCTTATAATTGTATTTCTACACATATACAATCGGAGATAATTAGTGTATAAAAAAACAAAGACGAACATGTCCGTGGACCCATGTAACCTCCTTGGTGGACACCTAAATTCAATAAATGTTAATTTGGCCTAATTTGTATTTTTCTTATTCCTATAATATATAAATAATATAACAACATAATCAAATAATGAAATATATGAATCACGTTCAATTTTTATAATTTTAATGTTTTCGTAATTGGCATGGTAACTCGGTGACACAGGCATTCACAATTCAGCTCTTTTTATTAACACCTGATTCTCGTCTGGCGCTCTATCGGCTCAACATCACATTATACCTTCATTCTCACTTACTATGCTTTCTGAACTGCAAAGGGATAATAATAAAGGGACTGCAAGATACAAATTAAATTTTTGAAATAAACTGGTACTCTCTGAGATTAGCCTGTTCACATAACACAAGCAATCTCTTGAGTTTTAAAAATATTAATTATAGATTCTGGTTTTTTATTTTATGAACTCAAAAACTGGGAATGGTTGTCATTTACCACCCCTCTCAATCTGAAAAAACTAGACACCTGTCAGTGTGGTCCGAGGTAGTCAATTTCTATGTGATCGACTAGTGGTCGAAATTCGGTCAAAATTTATTAATTTATAAAATTGAAATATTGAGGAAAAATTAATTATCTTTTTCCAAAAATCTTTATTGATAACACTAAAGTTTATTAATATCTACCAAACATTAAAAAAAAAAACAAAGAAAAGCGGTTGAGAAATTAGAGGAGAAAGATTTACTTAACAGTTTTGTTTTTCTGCCTATTTATAGATAACAAGAGAGAGAGATAACAATGTTAAGGTATTTCCATATAAGCTCACTAAATTTACAATCGCATAACAAATGGCCAATGGTCCAATATAACGTGATGGCGTGTTCGAAATCGGAGCAAATTGACCAATGGTCAGTGTCACATCCAATTGACATTATCAGCCAAATTAATGCACAGTTACAACATACAATGCACGAAGACTGGGACTCAATCGAACGCAATCGCTCTGCTACCATTCGCCTCAAGGATATACACCCTGTTCAATTGTTACTACCAGAAATCATATAAAATTGAAGACCAGACCCATACCGATGCCTAAACTTTATTAGATAATATGACAGAATTAGAAAGCTGTCAATTTTTTGGAAAGCTACATCTAAAGGTATGAGAAAATCTATCTGTTTAAACAAAGATAACGATAGGTTAACCTGCTTAATCAGCATAATCCTTTATGGATCTGAAACTTGGATACAAAGCCTGAGCTAAACAACTTCCACGTGCGGTACCTTTCTGATATTCTTAATGAACGCTAGAAACAAACTAACACAATAAAAGAAATTGCTAGTAGCAAGTAGCTAGCAGTATTTTAGTGTTACTACCTATTTAAGCAGACACGTTTGTAATAGCTAGGACACTTATAAAAACAGACACTATTTAAAAAAAATTGCAAATGTAAAAGGCCCCATCAGCAAACCATATCAAGCGCAATATAGATGCAATTTTCGTAAAAAATCACTGCTTGCATATGGCAAATAAAACGCGATGCATATGGAAGTCACACATGATACAGCGAATTAACTTGCATATATTCTGTTTTGTGAAGTTTTTACGAGTAGCTCTAATATTAATTCACCGAGCCATTAAAATAAATGTCACAGTAACACCGATTACAATAATTTTGCGTAAAAGAAAAATGCCATTGATGATTTATATCAAATACTTAATATGATTATATTCACTTATAGAAGGAAAATAAAGGTAATTGTGTTCCAACGTCCAGTATCCAGTGTTCATTTACCACTGTTTACACTGTTTATGTTAAATTTTCTCGTTTAGTTTTCTCTATTGAACTGTATGTTGAAGATATTTTTCTTACTTTTAACTTTCTAGGCTATAGCGTTTGACCCCAATTTCAACAGATATTAAATTACGATGTGGTCTAAGATAATAAACAAACTAAACTTAAAAAGGGGACTGGCTCTCGATTGCAGCTACCGGTAAACATCAACCGGTGCTTGGCGACAGATATTCAACTTGAGGGTGGTAATTAGGCAGCCGGACTTAGAAAAAGCCCTACAACCATGCTATGGTTTCATCACTATGTTTTCCTTCACCGAAAGCTCCGGCTCAGTTGCTAGGATTCGAACCTACGTCCATCGAAGATATATTCGAACACGCTATTAACTGAGCCATCATCGCTTCAGGTATTATTAGTTGACAATATTTGCTCCATATTTATTAATTAATAAACATATATTGCTATTGATATCACGGCATAATAATAATGCATTGAAGACATCAAACAATGATAAACAATAACAAATAATTAACTTGTATAAACAGCTTGTCTGTATGTGTCACATTATGTTGTCGATATTAATTAAAACATTCGTGCGTTTGGCTGTTTTCAATACATGTAGGTATGAGTACCTAGCGATTTCAAGTTTAGGTTTTAATATACCAGAAGTTTTTCCTATATGTACCATATTCGGCAGATTGAACACATCAAAGAACATAATTTGATTGATAAACAAAAAATAAACACTGATGATATTCAATAATTGAGAATACAATTCTAATTAATATAAATAAAATGCAAATGAAAATAAAAACTAACACATATTTTTATAAAGAAGAACTAAACTGTTGTAAAATTAGTTGACAATATCGCAAACTACTCTGTGATAGTCAATCTAAATCATAATTGGCGAATAGCAACTAGCACACGACCGTGATCATACAAAGGCCTGGATCCGTAACTACCGATCACAGCTGTAAAGGCCGGAGATAACATATGTGACCTCAACGCATCGTACGTTTTATTAACCGTTTTATATCAGCGAACATTTTTCATACGTCTGTTACGAGAACATTATGTTAACTTAATGACGCAGTTAGTAAAATGTGAAGCTTTTAGATCAAACAACGTGGAATAGTTGAAATATAAGGAAGAAGCCTCATCAGAAAACATTAGTATTTCTGCTGACGAATGTAATTAATTATGAAAGACTGGCACTGAAGCGACTCAATTCATATAAAGACACCGAATAAGAAGACATCGCGTCCATAATAGAATTATGAAACAGCTTACACAGACTACTCGCAGCTTTGTTACTCTATGTCATCTAACGACTTATGTTTGAACCCTTGCGGAGGACTCGGAGATTACGGTGAGGTGATTAAGCACCATGTTAAAACCATAGCATAGTGATAGGGCATGTCCTAAAACCGCCTGGCTAGCTATCACCTTCAAGTTGAAAATCTGTATCCAAACCATTTTAGGTGTGTTCCAGCAGCTGCATTTGAGAGCTCATCCCTTTAGGTTTAGCGTTTACCATCTTAGATCACATCGACATTTAACATCAGGTGAGATTGTGGTCAAAGGCTAAAACCTATAAAGAATTAAAAAAATAAACACTCAATCACCTACAGGCATAGACGAAAGAGAAGAAAAACTGTTATCTAAGTACGTCCAATACCAACATGTGAACTGTTTATACCGTTTATGGATTAAATAAAGCAAAGACTCATCATAGTTTGGTAGCTTATATGGTGTAATAATGTGGCAACTATATTTTGGTACTATAAATCTCTTTCAACAAAAACTACTGATGCGAATATAGCATGTTTCCTCGTTTTTCGATTTTAAATATGTAAGTACAATAAATCATTACAAATGGAATACTCGTGATATTAATTATTTTGCGTAGAATACTTTATTAAATAACGTATTCTTCCATTTAAAACGGTTTGACTTTTATATTGCGCCGCCATCTTCTATGACTAGGTATATTAATTTCACTGCTTCTGCTTAAACATCTTTTAAGATGTCAAGAAGTTTATTCTTGACAGTATGTAGTATAAAAGTTCAAAAGGAATACCGTGAAATTTTAATTAGTAGAAATCTGATATAAGCCAATCCGCTAATCTCCGGCGGACGTTGAGTATACATAATAATTTACCAACACTAAAAAAATATATCTCATATCACTTAATATGAAAGTGACAGAATTTTTTCAAAGGTTCGAGTCCAGAAATACCACTTCCACGCCTATTCCTACCAAAGAATTGCGATTCCCTTTGATGTTGGTTTTACATAGGCTACAGTAAGTACTTGGCATAAAGTGAATTGCATGTAATAAAAATAAACAGTCCTAATTAATCTAATGCATGGAACTATTTAGGACAGCAGTTTCTTCTACTTCTCAACCTTTAGTAGGAAATAGCATTACTTGGTAAAATCGAAGAGTTACCAAAATTATAATATCACGATTACGCTTGCAAAATCAACTAAACTAAGCTATTTCATATAAATATAATGTACCTACTTATACTAAATCTAGTTCGCTTTTCAGTATATTTCAGAATCAGGTCCCTTACGGGGTGAAGACGATCACCAGCAAAATCTGCATAACGTGCATAGTCAAGAGTATCGAACTGGATTCACTATAAGCGTATTCTAATAACAACTAGTACAAATAACATCACGATATAATATGCAGCCAAAGGACTCATTCTCTATTGTTGTGTCTACTTATGATTTACCATATATTTTATTATTAGCTGTTTTACCTAGTCATCGCGGTTACCGTATGTTGTGATTTTCTGTAATTCAAAGGAAAATAACCACATTCCTTGTGGATTATATTACCTTAATAAAAATATCCTCAACCAATTGCTTAAAAGTGCATTCCATTTTACACAAAACTTTAACTGTATTTTATTATGTGACAATTAATATCATTTTTTTGTTTAAAAAATTGTATTCAATCTATTCTTCGATCAAAAACTCTCATAATTACTAATGATATGGCGAAAAAAAAGCGAAGAAGAAACGAACCATCAGAGTTCATGGAACTCTGTAATAGCGCGAAGCGGTTCTAGATCGAATGCGCTCCGGGCGACACCTGCCTGTTGAGGAACAACTTTACATTTAATTTTGGTCTTAATCTACGGACACTTCAAAGATATAGAAAGGCTAGACCGGTTCGAGTTATAAATCATTGCGGCCCGCCTCTGCGTGAACGAGGCGAATGCAGGATGGACAAAATTACACGGTCCGACCGATGTTTGAGCCACAAAAATGTGCGGTCATTATACCGGATGGTATGGCGTTGTGTTCAGAAGCACGTGCACTTATGCACGTCTGAAGACATTCGTAAAAGGAGCACAGTGAAACGTAACGATTATAACAATCTAACACGCCAGATACTTTCATTCTAATGCTCCAAACAAACACGCTGACACCGAGCCTTTATGGTTTCATAAAGAACAACAAATTTATGAAGCAAATATTATCGCAATAGCGAGAACTATGCACCACAATCATAACCGACTGCAGGAACCAGTTAAGAGGTGGGTCCAATCCTCATCAAAAGCCTCTAGCAATAAACAAACACACCAATCTCGAACAATAATAGTTTCCGGACACACGCAAAGATATTCGAAAATCAATGTTTATATTATAATATGTAATCAAAATTAACAATTCGTATACGAACCAAGAATAAAAGAACCGCCAGTATAATATGCATAAATATTTTGTTATATTAGACTTCTATGTAAATATTTGGAACTAGTTTTGAGCAGCAATTTCACTCGCCTTTAAGGCACACGCACCCCGCATCTAACTATGTATTACTATGTCTAAATTTTACATAGTAATTAGGCCGTTCCAAAGGATAGTGATGTTAGATGGTTCTTTATTGTAGGTTTACAATCAACCTAGATAAATAGACGGATTTTTTTGTCAAATCTGGTGGGTTGTTTCAGAGATTCGCGTATTCAAATGAACAAAAAAAAACAAACAATCTCATCAGCTTTATAACGTTTAACATACATAGCTGCGTTGATCAGAACATCTGACAAAATGTAACAAATATGTCATTTTTCATAACAACAATTTTACTGCCACCATATAAATATACAGTACAAATTAATCTATACCTATAATAAAAAGGAAGTGTCTGTATGTAATATCAAAATAACGACTCTTTACTGATTGTATATGAACGTATACACGAAACTGATAACAAAATACAATTTTAAAAATTTTTGTCTGTCTGTCTGTATGTTCCGGGTAATCTCCGAAACGGCTGGACCGGTTTTGACAGAAATTTCACTGACGGATAGTTACAATTACAGCGGATGACATAGGCCACTTTATTTTAGACTAGCTGTCATCCGTGGTTTCGTCTGTAGTACTACCTCCAAAACGATTGGACCTATTTTCATGGGACTTTCACTGACAGAGAGCTAACGTTATAAAAAGTAATTAAAGCATTTTTATTTTGGACTAGCTTTTACCCATGGCTTTGTTTGCAGTACTATCTCCAAAACGTTTGAACCATTTTTCACGGAACTTTCTCTAACAGATAGCTGATCTTAAAAGAAATAATTTACAATTATAAAAAAAACGCATCCGAAGCTGCGGGCAACAGCTAGTATAAAACAAATTTGCTACTAGAAATATTTTGACACTGCAATTACCCTCCATTGAGGCACTATGTCTGATAATATACAATAAATATATATTTTATAAATATTGTTTATACAAATTTAACAATACAAAAAATAAAATTTGAATAGAGGTTAATTTTATATTGTTTTAAATATGATTATAGTAGATTTAAAAAATAACACGAAAGCGTTGGCCACTTTAAAATCAGTGGCAACGTTAATCAGAATTAATTGACTCGAATGCATGTGACCTACTACGATGTTATTACACCTGGTATACACTCTCGGCGAAATACATCGAATACGATTATCTCATACGAACTGGACACCCGTTTCGTTTCGTGTTTGAAATTTCGGCGCACTACACTAAACTATATATAACCACAACTGCATTTTCACATGTAACCTAATATTCTTTATATAAATGAATATGAAACAAAGCCCACTAGACCGTTCTGTCACCGATCTACAGCGTAGCGTGCCATGTTCGGACCGACAATGAGTTCCAGGGGATTATATATACAATTCTCGCCAAACTCTTTAAACACTCTGAATATAGATGCGCAGAACAAAAGGTTAAGTATAAGTACGTATTATATTATATGTTAAGTTTAGATTCCTATAATAATAATTGAACGTTGTTTTGTATTAAACTCTTGACAGTATTATGCACAAGCCCGAACTTTCGGCTATGTTCAAAGCGAACAAAAACCTTTACAAGAATTGTACATTGATACGTACAAGTGAAAATAGTAATATATGCGTCGTGTTTATACGTACTTTTACCCACCTATTCATATTTTAAAAAAGGCGAATAATCAAGACCAAAATGTAATCATCGAACTAAATTAGACTTTCGCGAACGAGATTCGACACTGCTGCAATAATTGCGCGAGTGTATAACCGGCATTAAGGATAACGCATATATGAATTGTAATAATTTCTCACTCTAAAAAGTGAGAGACATAATTCACCACACATTTACCTACTAGATAATTAATTATTTTTTTGAAATTTCGGTAATGTTGGTATTGTCGGATATATAATAATAAACTTTGCTGCTTCTTCTTTTTTTTCTATTGTAGCACGGCAAAGTGACTGCACTACTATACATGATGTTAAGCATATTACAATCGAAAAACAATTCGTCGAAACATCGAGAGACAAGTAGTCCATCGCCAGCCACCACTGTCATTCAGGCCTGAAGTATATCATATGAAACCAGAACAACTTAAACAATTTATAGTGGTTTAATTAAATTTGCAAACTATATTTTTTTAGAATGCAGGCTGTTTATCTTTTAAGAATACCTATCTGAATAGAAATCTTTCATAAAAAAATAGTTTTTCAAATGTTTTTATAGAAAGAATTTATGTTATCACACATCTGTAAATGCTATTATATAAAATGCAGTTACAGTACCTAGCTTTCGTTTTGCATATTGTAGAGAAAACAAAGACAGTCAGCTAAGTTCAATTTCAAAAAACGTTATCTTTGTCTATCACAGTAATTGTGTGATGGGATAAAGAGTACACTTTACAAAACTGAAACAAAATTATCTTTGCAAGATGTCTCACTCTTCTCACCAACACGCCAAATCAAAAGCAAGGTACTGTAAATTGAAAGAAAAATTTTCATTGAGTTTTATACTTCATTCTACTTGTCTCTGTGGAAAGAGGATAAAGTATTTCAAGTGTATGTATGTATATTTAGTTGGTAAGTTCTGTAGCCTAAAAGGTATGCTTGATTTTATCCTACAAAGTGTCATCAGATTCATCTTCATTGAGGCGGTTACATATGTCATTTAATATGCATGAATCACATCTATGAGTCAAGAAAGGAAGAGCATTAAAGATTAATTTTATATATGACAATCATTGTCCACTTTCGGTAAGACATATTGGCAATATCAAACTCTAAGAAATCCACAATCCTATATTTTTCTCAAAATGATAATACTACAAGAATGTTTTTCAGGTTTTCTTGGAATGTTTTCATTCACCATCAGCAGATAGTGTTACCAATTTAAATTAAATGTATGTGAATTCTGAAAAATTCATTGGTGAACATCAGGGTTTTGAATCAGAGCATTAATATTCTACTATCTAAACCATACAACCA
Organism: Antheraea assamensis; assembly: GCA_035772565.1. Classification (NCBI taxonomy): domain Eukaryota; kingdom Metazoa; phylum Arthropoda; class Insecta; order Lepidoptera; family Saturniidae; genus Antheraea; species Antheraea assamensis. The sequence goes on from JAQQSE010000067.1 coordinate 1,208,813, forward strand.
AACAACAAACATGCAACTGAATGAAAAACTCTATAATTAAAAATAGTTTCTGTGTTTCATCTGTTGAGTTTTCTGCTTTTCTTCATTAATATAATTCCCATTGTTGATATTAAACCATGAATTATATAATTACATAATCATAAGATACACAAACCACAGTTTGTTACTTCTCAGTTATAATTCTGCAATATTTTTATTACACTTTCACTGTATAAGTGGGGGCATTATTTATTGTCTTCATCAGTTAATTCTTAATTCAATAATTTTAATTCAATCTAACGAAAATAGATAAAAAAAGTAAATTATGACTCTTTCCGTGATCATCTAGTTATGCTAGCTTACCATATTCAAGTAGCAATAGTTTAGCTAAGAGGTTGCTGTTCAATTCATACCTTTTTATATTAATGTTTTGTATCATGAGTTTCATAGCCATAGCTATGTTTAATAAATGCAGAAGAGTTTATAGAGAATAAGATATTACCATTTATGACAAAAACAGTCCAGAATAATAAAGTATTTATTGATTTATATTAAAAACAAAAAAACCAACTACAGTTCTACATTTCAAGTTTTAGGTAAAAACAATTATAAACAATTTACCTACAAGTATCACTCATAGCTTTATTAGTATTATATATACATGTATATTTAGTATATTCATATACATTTATAATCTTATTTCTATAATTTATGAAATATATTTCAAGATTGTTGAATATATATTTTTTTTATATTATTGGAGGGCAAACGAACAGGCGGGTAACCTGATGGTAAGTGATCACCGCCGTCCATAGACACTAGCAACACCAGGGGAGTCACAAGTGCGTTGCTGGCCGTTTAATATATGTGGGCCTCCGGCGCTCTCACTGACAGAACGAAACGCAACAGTGCAAGCACTGTTACTTCACGTCGGTTTTCTGTGAGAGGGTGGTACTACCCCGGGCGAGCCGACCCTATTCATGCTGAAACCAGTAATAGCTTCAGCATAGCTCTACCACCTACTAAATATCATATAATTAATATAAACTAATAGGTATAAAAGATTTATGTCATAGATAAATATGGCTATAATTTATGACATTCCTTCAAATCCAACAACTCAAATTAGTTATGGAATTATTTTTAAGTAAATATAATGTAATTGATAATCTCAAGTATAATTACATTATGCATCTAACAAATTCAATAATTATAGTGGTTTTATTTTAACATTATTTATAGCAATAAATGTAGAACCCAATGAAAGGTTTTATATTACATGTTTTTTTTATTTATTATAAACCATTAATGAACAATATTTAGTGTAATACTTCATTATATATAGGAAGAGTCGTCAAAGTCGCATGTCCATGGTCACATTCTGCATTATCTGAATCACCACAAAATTATCATTTTACCATCATTGACATCATCAGCTGCAAATTCCTCAATGAAATACACGTCGTTGGATTTTATTACCATAGCAGATACCTTCTATGTACTAGGACCAACGTTCGACCTCAGATTAATTGAATGCGTTCGACCCACTTTCTTTTGGAAATATTTTTTTGGCTTATGTGTAAAAACACTTGTAATATAATCACTAATAAAATAGTCAGTACGTTCATTACTTACCAATTTTCTATATATTTAAATCACCAAATCGCTTATTTTATGTTACAATTATTCTTGAAGAAAAAGGTTTATTTCTATTACGAAAATATTTAGGGTCATCGGAGGCACAATAAGAATTTATGATTAAAACTTAATGTTCACAGAAAAATAACGTAATATTCATATAGTACCTTAAATATTGTCTGCTTTATTAACAAAATCAACTTTAAAACACGAGAATAACACGCTAAACATTCACAACACGACACAAGCATACATGATACAACATCTACGAAAAGTACTGCGTATCGCGATTCGTCTGGCTCTCACAAATTTGATTTGCTTTTAGGACAAAATATATTATCTATGCCTGCTATCCCAATGAAAGAGATAAAAGATCACTTTCTACGTAGATTAGAAAAAGATAAGTATAATACGTTAACGTCAAGAGATATGTCAAAAGTGTCAACGTCATGCTTGCGCTACGATCAGAACTACCAAAGTATTAAAGTGTTGTATTTCACGCAGAATTTCGTCAGACGTAAAAATATTGTAGCTGTTAAATCTATGCTCTATATCTATCTATTATTTAAATCGGATTATCCTTTTTATTTTTTAGACGCAGTAGATACAAACCAAAATTGCGTTTGATTAAAATAAAAAGAAATAGCAGCAAAAGAGCTGTGTAATGTGTAATACTGAGTTAGAAATTATTAATTAAAGTATAGTACAAATATTTATACATAAATTATGTGGTTTATGAACTACTATTCTTATTCTTATTTTTCCTATTTTTTTTACTAATATCATCATCATCCGAATATACTAAAGAAGTAAATGAGACGAAATTCTACCTATATACTACGACCGTGACTTACCAGTAAATCTCTAAAGATCTCTCAGTAAAAACTCTGATCATTATTTTATAACCAACTTTGTCTTAACTATTATAAGCATAATTACGGATCACTTAACCAGTAGAGTACATATATATTGTAAAGAACCGACCTACGTAGAAAAAGTGGACGCGAAAATCGCACAGTAGACGACTTCCAATCGTCTAGATATCATGGATGGAATTTCAATTTGTGGCAAATCGTTCAGTAATGGAACTCAGCAGGTATCAATCCGAATATCTGTTCGGAACACTCTCCTTGGTAAATATTGTAAAAGACGCAAGGTAACGCATAGTCCCTAGGAAGCGCCATAGGGTCAAGCTTTAAGGAAAGCATCTGATCACCGATGATTCGAGCTGCTCTACGTTGGATACGGTTAAAAGAAAGTAGATAGCATTGAGGCCCAAATATGGAAACAGTATTCCATATGTGGATGGGCATGCGCCTTATATAGCGGAAGACGGTGATGCGGCTAGAAATACCGTCTTACTCTTCGCTTCGTCGCTTTATTTGTCGACACCAAAGTTACTGATATTATTTAGGCTTTGCAACTAGGAGAACCCCTTTAAAATTTGGGATTGCATCGAAGGAGTTTCTTCTGTGATGAAGGCACGGAGCTGTGTTTTCGTGGAATTAAATTAGACCAGATTTTGTCTTCTACAATACGAGGTACGCTTAAGTGAGAACTCTATTTTAGACATAAGTTTGTTCCGGCACTCATAAACGCATTCCCGAGAACCACCTGCACAACTGGTATAAAAAGCATCCACAGTATTATGGTCTGCATATGAACGTCACCGATTTTATGCAATAGAAATAAGTTAGTACACAAATATACACGAATATCTACAAGAGTTTTTTATGAGTGTCTCAAGGCTGAGCCTTTGACACTTTGTCCATTCCTATCCTCATTATTATACCACCAAATGTTATATATTGTAACGGGCGGACAATAATATTTTTAGCAAATACTGATCTAGTGCGAAACGGGTAACGTTGTTAATTTTTCATTGAAACAATGACACGTTTCCATTATCAGTAGTCTCTAAAGTTCCTCAAACAAAAAATAAATAAGTCTACGCATTTTTTAATGTCCACCTAAAACTTGTTGTAATAATTGTACTATTTGTACAAAAAGGAAAACCAAAAAAATGTCTATATTGGAAATGGTAATCGTGTATAATAACGTGGCTTTCTGCGACGGCCCGGTGTCCGTCAACCACGTGTCAACAAGTATTGACAACAATCTACAGTATACAGCGCTACAGACAACCGTTCGGTGTACAAATTGAAACGTTTTCCGGTGTGGTCGTCAAGGGCCCTGCTGTTAATTAATGACAAACATTATTGGAGGTCTAATAATTTAACTACACTTGGTAATAAAGATATCTGACTGCAAGAGCGATTGCCCTTGAAATTATATACCACAAATTATACATATATTTTTGGCCTTTTTGCGCTCGTAAATTTACAGCTTAAATTGGGTAATTTAGAAATTTACAGACTATAGACCTCTGTTTTGAGTTTCGTCGCTGTGCTGAAATCGGCTAGGAAGATTATATATATTTTTAGATGTCCCTATTGATAAGTTATATCTAGTCACTAGTTAATGTGAATTGTACAGGGTTATCAGGCTTATTGTAGCCACTATGCAGCCGGGATAGTGAGTGGCATTCCGACAGGTACATTTATAAACGCACTCTCAATTTCTACATCATGTTGAATTGTAATAATTTTGTTTTATTTGCGGCGCTTCTAAATTACTAATTTGCATTTTTATTTTTTTTAGTAATGTAATATTTATGTTAAGCCTCTGACTAGATGTTCGTACATTATTATAGCCCCCCATTGTACCAGCGTTGTAGTGCACTCAGTGGTACTGTAGCATGTAGCTGAATAGGGGTTTGTTATTGGACATTTTTAAGTATATGTATGTGTTCTTTATTTATCACATAATTGTGATATATTCCGACAATATAAATCATTTTCTTTCCTTCTTTATACTTCTGACTATTTTATGCTCATTCGCCATGTTATTTGTAGGCCTATTTAGCGCCAACTGTGAATATAGGTATCAGTGTTAATTATCTTAGAGCTGTTTCTAATTAGCAAGCAATTATTGTTCTATATCTGGATGCCATGACCTGTAAGGCAACACAAAACAAAGTTTTGTATGATAATAAAACGAGTAAGCAAATTTAAGGAAACTAAAAAAATCTATGTAATTTGCAAAAAAAGAAATGCCGAATATATGTACGCGCATCTCTTCAGAACGGCTACACCTATTTCGCTAATTATTTTGTTGTTGTGTTTATAATTGTCAGGACAAAGTTTGTATGAGAGAAAATGCTTGAAAAATAATACGAAAAAGAGGAAAATCTGTTTTTTTTTAATGATTATATTATACATTGTTGGTCTCACAGGCCTTTACAGCTGTTAAAGTTATGAAAATCAGAAATTATTCAAAGTTTTATTGCTTTGAGAATGATAAAAACTGCTGAATATGAATTATCTAGACGGTCTTAACCACATTCCTCGCTATATATCATCTAGTAGCTAACCGCCCGGCTTCGCAAGGTTGTAGTAATTTAAAAAATGTAATCAAAGATTAAATTTACATTACGACCATCTAATTAAACAAAATGGCAACTGAATATTTTTCAAGGTCTCCCTGCTGTTTTCTATCTCACTTTGTATATTCGAGTTCCTCTGATCCAATCTTTTCTCTTTGTAGTACAATTTTTCAAATACATTATTTCATACATACAAACTTTGTTTTAAACATTACAAACACACCAAAAAAGTATTAACCAAATACTTGCAGCTATTCTAAAATGATGCGCTTACAATAATTAATGAATTAATTTATATTTATGTAGAATAAAGATTATATGCGTAATGTACTTCCAAAACAAATCGTACCCGACTACGACCATATATTATAAAAACAAGCTATGATTGTTCATTCGTATTTGCATATACCCTGCATCAATATTTAAGCAGTCAAAACTTGTTTTTCGTATAATAAGAGAAGGTACATCGTCTTATGTAATAAAAAATCCAATGAGGCCATACAGAGTGGTGATGTGTTAGGTGCGCTCCGCGAGACCAGTAAAACTCGCTACCTGACCGAATGGAATTCCAGGAAGCGACGTGGATGCTTCGGGACGTCGCGTCGCGTCGGGTGTAATTAACACATTCAGATTTTTTGGGATGGTCTGTCATATTTTATTCATAATCTTGTGTTATTTAATTCTGTATTTTGTAATATTGGTGGCATTTTAAGTAATATAGTTCGATTATTGTGCATAAATGAATTGAATGGAAAATAATAACACGGATCATGAATTTTGAGATGACACAAAAACTCCGCGACAAGGGAGCCACCATTTTGCCAGAACATTGAAATTATCACAAAATACTTGTAATGTTATTACATAGTAATAACAAATGTAACGAAATTAATGTATATCAAAAAGAAAAAGAAAAGAACATAAATGCTAATAACATGTCATTGACAACAATGAAACTATTTTGAATGCGAGTGTACTGTAACTAGCACACATGCACACCAAAACACGTGTTGGAATGGGTGCAATAGAGGAAAAGGAACGCGAGCGGGCGAGTCTGCTCCGCTTTCACCACTTCCGTGTCCCTCTAATACCTAAATTTGTGATTCGCGCATCTACTCCAGAACGGTCAAAAAGTTTGACACGGAATATAGTTAGTGACGAGCATTAAAGTTCTCAATAAAACATTTGGAAATAGTTCGCTATTTTCTTGAAAACTTGAAAAAATAATGAATTACGATCGAATTTCTGCCACCAACTGAACATTAGTATTTATAAAATTATGGTATTTGGCTAACTATTTTAGATTTTTATCAGAATACACAATTATGTGATCTAATATCTTTTAGATTTCTCACAACATGAAGCAAAATTGCAAAATGCTTCCACGGAAAATATGAATCATTTTTATAACAAACTAGATTTTGTCCGCGCCTTCGTTCGCATTAATGTATATTTGACCTATCCAGCGGGAACAGTATCGTCCTTTTCTCCGTCCTGCTCTGTACAACGTGTATGCAAAATCTCAAGGTGACTAGTCGACATACAAACTTACTTTAAAATTTATAATGCTAGTTTATGTCAATAATTAATTAATCAATAAGCTACATTGTGTTTTTCAAATATTTTTTCGCCTTTAACATTTTCAGTTTGTAGCTTAATTCTCTGTATTTCTTTTTCTGGCCAGGTACCTCAATTTTACGTCCTATTATCATTAGAGACGCTGTATTCAAAAACATATCAAACGTTAACCTTGGAGTGTTAAGATCGCCCAAATGAGTGTCAATTCATAAATAAAATAACCTTACATTAGCACTTTCTAATGCGACCTTTATCGTTACAAGTGTCGTAATATTTGTCTACGTTCCGAAGCATTCAGTGAGGGTCAACACACTTTCAAGCTAGAGAACCATAGCTTATGGGATAATGTAAATGAATATTATTATCTCTGTGAAATGATTCTAACAACTTTCGTGCCATGTGAATTATGTGTTTAAAATGAGTTATTAGATAAATATTCACTGCATTTAAAATAGAATAAAGTACACTATGATTATTATATCAACGATGTTCACCACACGGAATTGTAATTACAGAACAGGTTTTTATATGATTTAGAAACAACACTTTTCATGTCACTCGAATTTAGTACTAATTATCTCTAATGATTTGCAACTTATAATTAATTAAATGTAGCACGTTATTTAAAATTATACATCTAGTCGCCTGCTACAGTGGCAGTCAGCATATGCCGAGTTATTATTAATCGAAATTCGACCGTAATAAAAAGGCAACATAGCTTTTCACATGTGTATTTTTTCTTTTTGATTATTTTTTATGGTAAAAACTATAAAAAGTATTAAATATATGGTTATAGACGTAAGGAGCGTGCTGTATGAAGTATAACATTTATAAATAAAAGATTCGACCCGCCGACAGTATGGAAAAAACTATTTAAAAAAATGATAACACTAAAGCTTGTCGAGTGTTACTAAACAAAAAGGTATAAATAAAGAAAACCGATTGGGAAACATCCTATTTACATATTATTATCATCATCAGCCTATAAGAGACCCACTACAAGGCCATAGCCTTCTTCCCCAAGGAAAGTATGGGACTAATCACCACGCTAGCCAACGACGTATTGGCGACTGCAAACTGCGAGGAATCTATAGTTATATATTTTACTACATACGGTAGTAGATACTACAACTACATTTCTCAGATTCAGGTTTCTACATGATATTGTCATTCATCGTCAACTGGTAGTGTTACCAATTTCAATTAGTAAATGTAAACGAATTCCGAAAAAAATCATTGGTACTTGCCGGGATTCGAACACTCGAACATCGGGTTGATATCATATCGATCAAACTACTAGACCATCACGACTTTATATATAGATATGATAATATGTTTATTTTTAATATATAATTTAATCTATATTTTTGTCTAAGTAACCTTAGACGGTTGTGCTGGTATGTAGGGACATCCGTGCTTGCTACAATAAAAAATATTTCTTTAATTCTCGTAAAAAAATGCGAATGTAAATTCTTTCGTTTATTTGTGTTATGCTTTCAAGTCTTAACTCCTCAGCCGATCATTATGAGATTTTCCATACACGTTGTCAGGAATATAGGAATATAGACAGTGGGACCATTCACTCGGAAATAAAGTTGTAGTCCGGTGAAACTGTAGAGGCCTTGCCAGGTCAACAGTGTAGTAAGTTCGAAAAAAAAAAACTTGGCAATAAAATAATTGTTCCGGAAGAACAGTTTAAATCTACGGCGTCTCTGAATTCTAACTCGCAAGAAAAGTGTTATTTATATCTTGGCGATTAATTATTATAAATCAATACAAGCGTGAGAAAGAATAACGCGTAGCGGATTTTCTCTTGCGGTTAGCAGTAGTAGAAACAATATTCGTCCAATAGGACAGGTAAAGGAATGAATCCATACTGCCAATTCTGGAGTACCTAAGTATCTTATGATAATTACAATGTCCTAACAAGACGATGACTCCCTTATTAGAACTTTCCACGTGGATTTTGTGACATGTCAGAATCCATGTTCCGTGGCATTATTTCCCATTCACTTCACTTGTGCACAGTAACCAAAGTGTATTACGTAAAACGCCATCAATATTACAAAATATAGGGCCAAATAACACAAGATTATGAATAGAGTATAAAATCCACTACATAATATTCCAAGATCGTGCGAAAGACTCGTGGTAAGAAAGTGAAATCCGATGTATGAAATTTAAATTACTTTTCCTTCTTTTTCTTGTCATACTGACGTATACTCGTAGTTTACGTTAAAAGCGTCTGCATAATCTGTATTTAATTAATGAGATACAGGCCAGAAATACTCCCCTTTTCTGGAGCGAAGCTATTAAATTTATAAGAGCCCAACCACCGATAGAAATTTTGACGAATAAAAAAAAAGCAAAAAAACTTGTAGCATAAGAATTTTAAAATAACTATAACTAACAATAAATATGAAAGGAAACATATAGGCATAGTAAAACAATAAACAAGTTAAATAGAACACAATATTTGTTTGGTCTAAACTTTAAACTATTACGTAATATATTCAATATGTCGTTCATTAAAGACAATATTGACGAATAATATCACACAATTTGAACAGAGTTAACTTGTTAATGATATATTAAATAATAAACAAGGAAATTATTACGTATTCCGTATTTATACCCATAATAATATAGAAAACATAAATTAGACACAAATATATTGAACGATTTATTTGAAACAAATTTATATTAATACACATAAAATCTTAGATATTACAAGCACAAATAAAGACTAGACAATTATTTGAAATAACATTACAGAATGTTTTAACCTTGAAACAAATTTAAAGTTTCATTTCCATCAGAGATATTCGAGATACTTTAGGTGAGCTCAATGCTAAGCTATGACACTATGGTTGTTGAGTTCCAATCAAAATTATGTGATGTAGTGGAGCAATTAAGATGTGCTCTAAGCTTTATCTATAACCACATTGATTCCTTCATCGAGTATGAAAAAAGCTTAACTGCATTAAACTCCTTTACACCCCAGATAAGCTGAGAATATGAACCCCTCGGCTGAATTTGATCCAGATCTCAAAATGGCGCGCAATGTTATAATTATTTCTTTTATTTCTCGATATTATAGGTACATTGTAAATTTCATGGTTTAGTAAAAAAAATCTTGCAAATGAAAAAAAATACATTTTATATATAAATTATGATTTTACAATTCATCATTTCTTATTTTTCAATGTTTTATAATAAAACAGGTATTTACTTAAGCTTATGCTGCCAACAGTGTGTTGACCTGTGCTTCATGAGGGCTACATTCGTCTGTATGGAACCTAAACCTTTATGATTTTACACAGTCCAATGACAATACTATTGTTGAATATCTATCATGCATAACTTTTTAGCCATAGCCTTTGAACATCTCTGATGAAATACTCTTATAGTTTTTTTTATCAAGAAATGCCAGTGAAAAGCTCTTGAAAATTCAAATAATAAATTGTAATGAATAAATCCTGATTTATCTCAGAATTAATTACGAGAAACAATTAGTTACTTAATAAATATGAATTAAGGAATAAAACATGTTTAAACCTTGAGCAATAAAAACATACTTTTTATTTTAATTTAATAAGTACCTACATCTCTTACTTCTCATTGAAATATTAGATTGTATTATAGCTGTCATTATTCAGTGAACCAACAATAGCAAATATAAAAAATAAGCCACATATTATATCACCACACACGTAGTTACCAATCAAGTTGTGTCAATTACTTCGAATGACGTCATTGTTGCTAACAATGTTTTTACGTCACATATAACAGAAATCTTTTGTACATTATTTCCATATTAGATAAATGAACTTTATGTTACATACGGATAAATATTTTAAATTTAACTAATATTATCGAAAATAAATCAGTATAGTCTAAACAATATTGCTTATTTTCAAAGAAATACTGATGAGTCATTTTTTTATTTATGTAAACAACAATAATATTAATATAAAACAATCAAACCAAATATCTTCGAACATTCGTTACAGAAATATAACTCAATCTTTAAAAGCCAAACAAATTTTAAGAACTCATTCAAGCAGTTAATACTTCTTTACGAAAACTTCTTATCACCCTTCAAAGGCAAGGTTTCGTCATCATAATCTACTCTACCGATCAGCACGGGTTCCGCACCTTTATCTTCTGTCAGTGGATCTTGATTGGGCATTTCTCGCTTTTCCAATTCCTCAGCGAGACGAACAAACAAAGCTCTGTAAGTAGCAAAATGTTTACACGTTATAAATTTAACATTTAGCGCTCTTTCCTAGCAAGTGACGATGTGTTCTAAGATGGCAACATTTTAAGCTTAAAGCTACTTAACTCTTAAATACAACTACAGGTATATCACTATACTGTCGTCCAAAGAAAGAGAGACCCATCTGTCGTTTTTTTTACAATATTGTATGTAAATTCAGTCTTCTTCTTCTTACCCTTATCCTTAAGTGGGATCGACACAACATCTTTGTCATGTATATTCAGTATCAAGAAAAAAGGGCATCTATTAGTATTAATCTAATTTTTACTACACGAATGGGAGTCTGTTTTCAAATAGTACTTAATCAAACTGCGAATTACACGTACTTCGCTAATGGCACAAGTTACATATTGTTTGACTTTTCTCCGATTCGTCTTTTAGTTTTTTTTCAATAGTTTATAGGTTTTAACGTTTGACCAAAATTTCGTCGCATGGTAAATGACGATGTGGTCTAAGATGGTAAACACGTTAATCTAGACCCCCATCTGATTCTCAAGTGCAGCTGTCGGAATACACCGACAGGTGCTTGGTGACAGATTTTCAACTCGAGGGTGATACTTAGCTAGGCAGACTTAGGAAAAGCCCTACCACCATACTATGGTTTCATCACGTTTTCCATCACCGAAAACTCCAACTTAGTTGTAAGGATTCAACCTTGCGTCCATCGACGCGGTGTTCGACACGGTATTAACTAAGCCATCATCGCTTCAGTTTAATGCCTTTCCTTACGGCGTCAGATATTCCACCTGAGTGAGGTAACTAAACAGCTTTAAACTGAATCTCATCGACAAGCTATCCAGTAGACTTTTTCGTTTCAACGTAACATGATGTAGGTTTGGCTATAATGCCGATAATAGCGCATGAGTTATTTGATTCTATGCAGTTGATAACACACGCATTGATTAAACCAATTCTCAAGATACATGTCATATCTTTTATGCCAATTAATTACAAATTAAGGTTCTGCATTTTGATGCAAATTATAATCTTATAATAGGTACTTATTACAAATGAATTACTCAGAATTCATTTAAAAACAAAAGAGATAATCCGGCAAGTATTTAGATTAAGGAAACGATAAAAGAATATTATAACCTTAATTAACACTGTACAATGTCAATACGAGAAAATAAACAAACAATTTTATTTATATTGCTTGTACCGATTTGATAATATGGCTGTACCGAACGATTATATACCTGACGGAAAATAAATCGGTCCAGATCATTGACCCTTGGTTCGACGTGAGTTTAAATACCATTTTTTGTTTTGTAACAATGTAAATACGTTTTTAATATTTTATATTTGTAAAACAACTTCTTATTTGGTGTCTGATTTCAATAAATTAGTCTAAATATTACATAAAGTGCACTGAAGTCTTTCGTTTAAAATCTTATTAAATTGGGCCCGTTATGTCAATGTAACATAATGCGTATTCATAAAAACAAAAAGGCTTAAAATATCGTCAAGTAATTCATTCTATCAATAAACTTTTATATAGTAACTAGCATATTCCCGCGGTATCGCTCACATCAATATAGATTTGAGATATCCCCCAGGAATAGTATTTTTTTTTCTAAATGAGAAGCACCATGCGTCGTATTCTGTACCCTTGACAAAATGTACGCAAAATTTCATGTTTATCCGTTGGGTATTTAGGGCATTAAAGTATTACAAAGAAACTCATATTCGCATTTAGAATACTAGTTACATTACAGTATTATACAATAACGATTATTTTTAGGTTGACTCACTGGAAAACGAATCCTTGCATGTTCTTCGCGAGGTAGTAAAGAAACAGCCAATCCGCAAATGCACATCCGTTAACTACTCTGATAACGTTATAGGGGTTGAACTTCGCGTTGCTGACCTGTCGGAACATCATCTCGTTGAAACGGAGAGAACGCCGGTACATGAAGAAGGACGCCATACGCCAGATCACAGCTAGACACGAAAATGGAAGATATTTAAGAGTTGGAATATTAAAAGAGCATCAGAATTTAATAAACTAGGTCAGTGGTCGGCAAACTCGTCATCCAAAAGATTCAAATATAAAATTAAAGTTTATTCAAAGATCATGTTTTAACAAGACCTTTGCTTTAGTAGAGGCGTGTCTACGGCAATAATTGGAAATAAAACCACACTCTCTAACTTGCCTTTGCTAAATGTCTTTTTTACGAGCGACTAGCCGTGCTATTGTTACTTTTAAGGCTTGCGTTTCAAATATGCCTAGTCGTATATTTCAGTGCCTGTACTAAACATTTTGTGAAAGAGCCGCATTCGGCTCGCAAAGCGCGATTTGACGATCCACTGAATTAGGTCATGAACATCAAAGAATATAACTTAACTATTTATTGCAAATATATTAAGAAGTGTTACGAAATTTCCTTACCAAGTAGAGATACGATGAATAGAAATAGAAACCAGAACCACAGGACTGTGTAAATTTTCTCATGAATGATATTCAGGGCCATCACACAGAGCGCGTCGTGTTGCTGTATAGAACCACTTGGACCGAACTTGTGGAAAATACACTTCGTCACCTGCCAATGGTGAATTTAAATCTATGAAGAGTAGTCATATTTTATGATATTGCTATAAAATAATTATTATTCCTTGCATACGTCTATTTATATTTGTTGAAACGAAAACAATATCATCTAATATAAAATTCTTACCCTATACACATACCAGTTTTTAATACTTTAAATAAACGTTTGATCACAAACTCACCCCATATGGTTTAAGATAGTAAACACGCAAAGCTTAGAGGTAGAGACTCGCTCTCAAGTGTAGCTACTGGAATATACCTATAATCACTTGGTGACAGATTTTTCAACTTCGACAAGAGTGGTAGTTAGATAGGCGGGCTTTTTCAAAGCCCTAACACTATTGCATGGTTTCGTCATAATATTTTCCTTCACTGAAAGTCCCGGTTCATACACAAGTGTTCATTCCTACGGTAATCGACACGGTGTCTCAACACGCTAACCACTAAGTCATCATTGCTTCAAATAATGTAGCATTGAAAATATGATCACAGAAAAGCTATTTGCAAAAAATCTTTGCATTTTCAAAAACGATTTAATCCTATAAACTCACAGAAACATAATTGCGATGCAAGTCTCCAAAATAATCATTTGTGGAAGTTTTTCTTTGAACGAAGACTTATAAAAACAAATTTGTATATCGAAAATAATCCCAGTTCAAGAAAATTTCTGTAGCCAAAACACACTCACCTTTGGGAAAATCAGCTCTAGAGGATCAGCAATATTATTCCATTCACTCGAGCGCATTACCCGGGGTCCCAATGATATGAAGGCACCTTTGAGGAACCTGTCTACGATCCAAATCTGGAACATGACGTGTAGTAAGTTGGTCACCTCCATTGCCACCAACCATGTCGACCAAGTTCTTGAAATTTTTAACCTATACGACAATAAACCAATTTCAGAACATTTATTATAGATGTTAAAAAAACAACAATTAACAAACTTAACTAAAAGAGAGATTATTTAAACCTGAAATAAACAGTGTAGATTACTTTTTATTATTCATTAATACTATAGAATAACAAGTAATCTAATTTATTAATATTTGTTGTTTTAAGATTGCGTATTATATGCATTGTTTTTTTGATACCCGTTAATTCGTCTGCAACGCAATTGTATCTAGAAGAAGAAATAAAACAACATTGAGAGCAAACATCTATTTGGTTACAAAATTTCCTTGTAAACAATGGTATCCGTTTACTTCATCTAACCCGCATTAGCACAATAAACCGCTTACACTACACCTCCACGACAAGCAAATAGACATCGCTGAACACGTAGTGCTTATAAAAGTTGTTGTTTCTTATAACTTTATAAAGATGTCGTGGATATTTTTATCTAAAAAGTGAAATTAAAAAAAAAAACATCGAAGTCTATCGAGTAATTGTTGCGTAATACGCACAACGGCAGACCTATGAATACAGAACAACTAAATATTATTTTTTTCATTAAATAATTGAATTGAAGGTATAATGGATTAGTTGGACACAGTGTCGAAGGTGTTCGAATCCTAGCAACTGAGTCGGAACTTTTAGTAAAAGAAAACATGGTGATGAAACCATAGCGTGATGGTAGGGCTTTTTCTAAATCCGCCAGGCTAGCTACTACCCTAAAGTTGAAAATCTGTCGCCAAGGACTTGTTGGTGTGTTCCGGCACCTACAATTGAGAGCCAGTCTCTCTCTAGGTTTAGCGTGACTACCATCTTAGACCACATCATTATTTAACATCAGATGAGATTGCGGTCAAACGCCAACCTATAAAGTATTAAAAAAAAACATAAAAAATGAATTTGGAATTTGCCAGTCATTTATATTTAAGTTTCGTTATCACTCCATAGTCCAATCCAATTATCTATGAACACCCTTAATGTGAAAACTCTTCATTGCTATGATTATTCTTTTGCTGGTATCCTAAATGATATAATAATAATGCAAATATGAGTTGGTTTGTTACGTTTTCACGCCTTAACTACTTGAACGATAATTATGAAAATTTGCATACGTTGTCAGTGGTATAGGAATAGTACAAAAGTTATCTTTCATTCAGTAAAAAGAGCTCTTCCGAAGGAATACTTCAAATATACATTAAAGTGAGCAAAGTCTGAAAAAAAACAAAAGTTGTTTATTATGAGTATATAAAGTAACTAACAGTTTCCTAACTTGTACGACTTGTTGTCATGTACATCGCAACTACTTAGTAATTAAAATTAGCTTCTATTATCCTATGCTATTCAGATCAAGATTACATTAATGGAATGCTTTTTATCCTTTCTTTCCCTTTTCTATACCTATACTTTTTCATATATAAATCCACTTCTAAAATAATTCCTTACCCAGTCCATCAGCGTACGATATATATTGTGTGTACCATCGTCAATGGGCTTTCGTGATATGAGGAATAGATATTAATCTAAAACTTACCTGAGTATAATGTCTTTTCTGATAAGATCAACTTTGTTTTCAAGAGTATGCTTCGACGGCACCGTTATACCGTTGACATTCATGTCATCATCTTCTAAAGCGAGTCCCGCGTATTGGAGCCCGTCCACTAGAGCCTTTATTCTTCCTCCTATGTATGAATAGACAAAGAAAGAAATAAGAAAGTTTATTTGTGTGAAATTATCTCCGGAACTCTTGATTTGAATCAAATATTATTTTACTCATAGAGCGTTACGTTTTCCGATTGACATGGTCTATGTGTTACTATTAATTATCACGAAGTAATTAATGCGTATGTATTCGCGGGCTGTTACTAGTTCTTACCAAACTTTTTGACCACTATAAATATATATATATGCATAGAACTCAAATTTAGGTATAAACATGTATTAAGCTATATGTATAACATTTTGACAACTTACCGATAAACAGATACGAATGTTAGTTTCCTTTAATAATATTTTAACTTTGTGTATTAAATTCTTAACTAGATTATGCCATGCCCAAATTTGCGGCTATATTCAGAGCGGTCAAAAAGGCTGGCAAGGATTATACAATAATAAGTTATGGACAAAATATTTTGCTAAATTTGCACATGTCCTCCTGGAATTATTATGTAGTGAAAAACAAAGGGATTATTCTGTTGTTTAAGTTTAGGTATTTTTGAAAATATATCAGCCCTCGTCAATCTTTTTGACCTCTTTGAATATAGCCTTAAGTTCAGGCATGTACATAATACAGTCAAGAGTACAAAACAAAGTTAAAATATTATTAACTGAATCTAAAATTGGCAGTTATTTATCGTTAAGTTATCTCGATGTTATATACATCTATAATACATATATATATACCTAAATTTGTATTATGCACTTCTATATTAAAAACAGTCAAAAAGAGTGGCGACGTCTGTATGATTATTTTGAACACCTACATTTTATAATCTTTAATATAAAGTGATTCGTTACAGATAAGCAGTATCATACGAGTAGATCAGAAAAACCAATATTTATTCTCCCAACTCATCCTATGATTCAGAGCTTTTCTGTACAATCACATGTTTTAAAAGATAACATTAAAACGAATTGTGCCAATAAGAAAATCGTTAAGGTTTTATGACATACTCATATTTCTAATTTATACTCATATTTTCATGCATTTTTACTATCCAATTTCTTGATACATTATGAAATACTAGCCAAGAATCGACTTTAAAACAATATAATACTATTAAGATTAGATCAAAGTTGAAGCCCCTATCGTAAACATGCCTCGTATATATCAAAGTACTATCTTATCGAAGTAATTCAGGTTAGTACAATATTGCCGCGCGTGAACAACTGACAAAGAACTAAGACATGCCTAACATAAATAAATTCATGAAGGAAATATTTATCAACTTCAACTAGTATATACAGTAAAATAGGAGAAACAGTGCTTATATTTGAAGTTCATAAGTGTAATATACAAGATGCAATTGAAACGGAAGGTTATTTAATTAGTATTCGGAATATTCCAAGAATTATATGAGCAACTGGAAATATTACATGTTGGTAACTAATGTAGGCTAAACTAGAAGACTTCCATCAATAACTCCTCAGTCCTATTTCAAGTCCCAATTTCAGGCTTAGCCTGATGTGATTTTCGGCAACCAATTACTTAGAATTAAGCAAGGAACAGTTCATGCATCACTGTTATTTTCATATGAAATGAAAAATAATTTGTTATATGATAATCGTAAACTTATATCAATGTTACTCTACGTATAGTATGGATTAATCTGTTATACGAGCTGCGAATAGCATTCGGAGTTTTATATTATGATGACCAAAGAAAAAAAGGTTAGGATTTAGTTCAGAAATTCCGTTTGATTTCACGATTGCGTTTAATATCACTAAAATAACAGTTATAAAAAATAATTTCACAGTTATGTAATTATATTAAAATAACTATAGTTTCCATACCTACTTTGTAATAGCAAAAATAGTAATATGGTAATAGGTAACAGTGATACATCTCTAATCTATAAAAAATAACTTAAACTATTGTTCACTATGGTTCTCACTTTTCACTATTATTTTTAATTGCACATTCCAACAGCAACTTATACAATATGATTATTATGCCATAAAAATACACTCACCTTCCTTTTTCTTCCATATGTAATGAGGTATATAGAAACATATCGACTGGATGAAGAGCACAAACGGCACCCACTGATAGTAAGTGTGAACTATTGTCTGGTCTGATTCAGAAATAGGTCCGACTCCCGGATGAGGCAGAAACCCTCCTTGCAAGAGAGACTCATTGTAGTGTCGCACCTTGAAACAAATATGCAATCGATAAAGTAACCGCAGTATTTAATAAATTATTACTGAATGCTAGGTAATGCTATGTAACTACCAATTTATGGTTAAGTTTTGTTCTGATTCAATAAAAAAATTATCCTTGTTCCCGACAGTTGAAACTCGGTCCCCGTTTATTTGTTTAGTCATTTACTATCTCCAATTGCCTTATTACTTAAATGGGGTATAGTAAATAGACATCTCAGTGGTTAAGGTGTTCAGACACCGTTTTTCAATCAACATAGGTTCGAATCCTTACGACTGACTTCGATTTTTCAGTTAAGGACAACATCGCGTTGAAACCAAAGCGTGATCATAATGCTTTTCCTAAGTCCTCCTGGCTACTACCGAAAAGTTGATAATCTGTCGCCAAGCATCTGTTGATGTGTTCCAGCACCAGCACTTGAGAGTCCAGGTTTAGCGTGTTTACCATCTTAGACCACGTCGTCATTGAACATCAGATGAGATTGTGGTCAAACGTTAATTTATGTTAATAGTACGTTGTACGCTTGATTTTTGTGGTACCTTGTCCTTGTATTTACATTGTCTTATAATATCAGGTGCGTCTGTGGTCAAAGATAGAGAGCTATAAATTATAAAAAATTGGCATACGATCCGTTGTAACCCACTCCTCTGAGTTGTAATCCTATGACTGATGTCAGAACTGTGGTTTGATAAATAACAATAATGTATAATTTGTAACTGTCATCATTTAACATGCGGTAAATACGCTTGTTTATAATAATCTTCATATATAAAATTCCGATGT
This sequence comes from Antheraea assamensis, assembly GCA_035772565.1. Classification (NCBI taxonomy): domain Eukaryota; kingdom Metazoa; phylum Arthropoda; class Insecta; order Lepidoptera; family Saturniidae; genus Antheraea; species Antheraea assamensis. Next base: position 1,227,834 of record JAQQSE010000067.1, read on the forward strand.
GCATACGTTCGTAATTCTTTTTATAAAATACTTAACCGATTTTTTTTGTAGTTATACAAGTCTTAGATATATTTAGGTCCGATAGATGGCGCTTTTATTGTAATACTTTTTTTATTTCACACATAAAGAAGTATTAGAATCATTGTAAAGTTTTTTTGTAAAAAGTAACAATAAGTGCAGTGTGTGATTGTAATTTGTTATGTAAAGTTCTCATATTTAAGATAATTAATCTTATTATATATTTACATTAAAATGTTTGATTATTATATTTAGTGGTATATCTGTTCAAATGAATATATATATATTTTTTATACTTCATAGTTTTTACTGTTTAACTATAATCTTACCTAATGTTAATTGACAATGTGGTCCAAGATGGTAAACACACTAAACCTAGAGGGGGCCTAGCTCTAAAGTGCAGTTGCCAGAGCATACCTATAGGTACATTGCGACAGATCTCCAACTTAAGAATGATAGATAGCCAGGCAAGCTTAGTAAAAATAAAATAAATAATCCCAAATTTACACCATCCAAACATGCAGCAGGACGGCATCTGCTTACCGGATCCTCTAATATTAAAAAAGGAACAATATTAAATTACAAGCCTTACAATAGTAAATGTGGCCATGAAGAAGCAGTACGTCTGAATGACGTGATCTGGAACGCCCTGATCAGAGAGGCATTTGATATGTTCACCGAAGTATTCCCTCGCGCACACCAGAATGACGAAGGCGAGAAGCAGCGTCACCGTGAGCTGGTAGTGTAGCTTGAATGCAATATTCTCGATGACCGGCTTCTTGTAGCTAAACCTCATGCGCGGCGTGAGGGTAGAGAGTGTCGCTACCAACATCGTGGCAGGTTTTGTCGGCTCACAGTTAATCTAATAACCCTGTAGCAAATAAACCAGTATTGTATGTATTCAGTCATGATTTTCATTCAACTTGGACATGTAACTACTCGAACTTTCAAGGAATCTGATTCTTATTAATTAATTAAAATGAAATGAGCAGCTTTTACCGGATTCTTAAATTGTTGTGGCTTTAATTTTGTGTACATAATCTTGGGTTATGTACATGTACTTATCATGTTACTCTCATAGCTGTGTATATCTTCGCGAAGTTTTGTGTATGGTCGCAATAATTACAGGTGTGGGAACACTTTATCTTCATGCGTTACGAACTATCGTCTATACGCAGCACGATAACTGGGTCCGCAGATTATAAACACATCAAAGGAATTTCGAGTTAATTTCGATAATAACGATAATTTCGAGATCTGTGTGGAATGACAAAATTGTGCGAACGTTTTTACATCTTTATCAACATTCGTTTTGAGGTTAGTTTTTTAGCGTAACAAGGAACCAAAGCCTTTCTTTATAAAGTTTACCATTTCATCACACTCGTATGTGATATTAAATGATGATGTGGTCTAAGATGGTATATACGCTAAACCTAGAAGGAGACTGGCTCTCAAGTGCTGCTGCCAGATTACACCTTAGGTGTTATGGCAAAGATATTCAACTTGAAGTAGCTAGCCAGGCGAGCTTAGAAATAGCACTACCATTATGCTATGATTAGATGACGATGTTTTCCTTCACCGAGTCTTATTCGCAAGGATTCGAACCTACGTTGAACGATACGATGTACGATTATGCTAACCACTGAGCTGCCATCGCTTCGTTTTTCTTATCAATCACTGTTTACATGTCGGCCTGCATAGATGTCTCTTACGATTACGCTAGAAAACCACGCTTACACTTAACGACCAGCTTTCATTTAAGGGTAGAGTATTCGTTTTTTAACGCGATAATAAAGCACAAAACTAACTGGCACACTATAAACAATGAACAGTTTCCCTGACTGATGAAGGCAATGGAAGAGTTAGAGAGAGAGAGAGAAAGAATAGGAAATAAAATCTGGAACTTACCTTCAGATAATTCAATCCACCCCGAACGGACACGAAATTAAAAAATAAAGACACTCAAACAAAGTGACAATCGACGTCCATCCGCGTGTAATTCGAATGCAGAGTATGTCGGCATATCGTACTGATAGCGATAAGATACTATAGAAATACGATAAAATCCGTTCCGTGAAAATTAGTAATTTATATGAAAAGTAATTTGTCTGAGAAACCCCATTCAAATGTTTTATTTGTATTGAATCTACACACTTAAGTCAATAATTTAATCGCGTGGCTCAATTTGTAAGTATCCAAACTGTGAAAAAAAAACCACAACAATATCACATACGAGATTTATTGACTAAAACAATTGCTAAACGATTCGTTTATTAGGCAGAATGTCAATGAAATATTTTTATTAATATATACGCATTCGAATAGATCACAGTGATAAAACTATAAGAGACTAGGATGCCTCAACTTGTTTCACTCCATATATGAAGTTTATGAAGTCACTATTTACCAAATATGTTTTGTAAAATGACTAAGTATCTAAATAATAATAAGTGACTATGTCGTTTTTAGATAACTTCAACCTAATACGAGTATTCAAGGTAGTAAGTAACAAAAATTGCATGTTTCGAACATTTGTGGTTCTAATAGCGATGAGGGCTAAGAATAGAGTATTCGGATATCGCATCAATCGACATAGCTTCGAATCCTTACAAACGAACTGGTACGTTCGGTAAAGGAAAACATGATAGAATCATAGCATGGTGGTAGAGCATTTTCTAGGCCTGCCGGACTAGTTACCACCTTCAACTTGAAATAAAACTCAAGTATTGTAATTGTATTTAATAATTGTAATTTAACATAACATTATTAAACATTATAGAAAACATAAAACTCTAAAAAATGGATATTGCATTAGGGGGTGTAACCTTGTTCAATAAAGGAATTATATTACACGTTCACTGAATACTTTTGTAAATTGTCAAGTAAGCATACACTGGTTTGCAGCAGCGACGATTATATTAGAGAATTTTGTTTTATTTAAATATGACCATGTTTTTCTTTGTGCGATCTGAACGCTTACTCTTCTTCATCTTGTCGGAATACCTATTGTGTATACCCACAGCTAATACGCGGAAAATACTGTGGCATTTGTTCCCAACTAGATCTGAACAGTCATAAGTACCTGCAATCGTATAGAAGTGAGTTATTATATTCAAATACAAGGGCGGATCAGGAGAGCAAAAAATAATGTAAAAATATAAGAAAATCAGATTAATTTAAAGTAAATTATGTTTGTAGACTAACATATGCCGAAATCTATCACCATTCTCCTATTAAGTAGTTCCCATTTAAGTATTATTTAATGGTATCACTGTGATTTTAGATATCGACCTAAACAAACTTTACTAGTGTTAATAAAAATAATAAAGCAAATGTTGTTTTTTTTACTAAACTCAACGCAGTTATGCTCAAAATACAAATTTTAAAAGATGTCACATGAGTTTGGGAGAGAGGGAGGGGGTTGAGACAAACCTCACTAAATCTTATTAGTGGGGAGAGGTCAAAAATTTTGCTTGTAATTACTAAATGCCTCCCATGTAATTTTCCTATAGTTATGTAGGAAATTATAATTTTTTTCTGAAATCCTTCTAATTAAGTATAACATGTAAATTACTTGATATTTGTAATACTTGTACAGTCATTTACACAATCACTCATAATGGATATAAGTAATCACTATAAAATCCAATAATTAGGTTGATTAACTGATAACTATTAAGCCCTTGCCATAAAATAGTTAGTTTTTGTGAGTAGCAATCGAACAGATTTGTTATTATCTATATATCCTTTCAAAATGTCAACGATTTGTCGATAGTAATAATTAAAAACCTAAATATTTTTAATACAATAAAAGTACCACAGACTGTACATCACAAGTTTACTTTTTACATTCACTGTACTACCACGGCCACCTTTTAACAGTCACCTAATATCAGATCAGAGTGGAATCAGTCACTGATATATGTAACAACAAGTAGCTAGTTTTAAAGTAGCAACGTAGCTAGTTTTAAAAGGGCCCTATATCAAAAGCTCTGGGGGATGTCTTCTTACTGCTGAAAAACATCATACTATCCCCGACCTGTGATCTAAGAGTCACTATCCCTTAGGGATAATTTGAGGTTACAAATAAAGTGTGATATGAGTTGGGCTCTTTGTAACTCGGCACCCGCGTATCATTGATACTGCGGTAACTACGTGCCGGGTAAAAACAATATTACCATGCAATACACAAATAATATTACCTTATTTATATATCGATATATATAAAGAATAACTGACAGACGTATCGATACATACATTAAATCTTTATTCAGAATACTTCTTTTGTAACTAAAAAGCATATTTATTTATACAATAAAAATGGTTAAAATAACATATTGCTAATAACAAATAACATATACCAATTACCAATCAAGTTTCTACTGAATCTAGCAATAAATAAAATAAATTGCTCGTAAAATCACAAATAAAACACGGAATCATTTCAAAGAATAACATCCAATATATAAAATTATAAGGAAAATAATTATATAAAAATCAGTGTTAACAAGACACTATGGTTAGACAAAATCAAAAACACTTTATTAAGTTTAGACCCTGAGAAGGTGGTTATGAACGTCAAAGTTACCACCGGTTCGGAAAACAGCCCAGTCATCGAGAAGAAACTCGATCGGGTTTATCTTTTCATCAAACATAGTATAACACATAATTTTAAGAACATTTTTATTTTTTATAATTGATTTTTATAGGTTTTGGTGGATGCACAGAGAGGAACAGAATTTCTATTCAAATATGTATATTATTTCATGACCTTTGACCGATTTTAGGTAATCTCTGTTAAATATTATCACTAGTGCTTATCCTCTGTGGAGATGAGCAATGATATGTAATCTAAATAATATTCCATAAAGTTTGTCAGTTATATTTAAATTTATATCGAAATTTGTTCATAATTTATTAGTTTTTTAAGTTTTAATATTATTGTTTTTTTTCATATTACACAATATATATTCTAGCGCTTTGACCGGTGAAATATTAATCTGACGTCCACGAGATCATACTCCGGTAAATACCAACGAATTTTTCGGAATTCGCGTACATTTACCTATTTAAATTAGCAGTATTATCAATTGACTGTAAAGGAAAATATCGTGAGGAAACCTGCACCTCAGAAATGTTCCTGTAATACCATTGTATGTGGAAAAAGAGAACTGTGAGTTTCTTTCAGAATGATGTGAGGATGATCGTAGAATAGTAGATGTAAGGATCGCGAAGAATGACAAATAGAAACGTATAATTTAAGTCTTCAATTCGTCCATGGTAAGGAAGAAAAGTCTGTGTTACCATTTCATTGATTCAATTTTTATTACTTATACCAGTAAAGCTAAACAAAAAGAAATAATAAAATCGATTGACAAACCGACGAGAAAAAGGTGCTTTAACCGTTTTATGTGCGCCTATAATAATAATAGATATTATATAATAATAATAATAAATATTATTTCTTAGTATCATCGATTCTAAAATCATACACCTCTATATAATGACACATCACCTTGATAAGTAATAGGTTTTATTTACTGTTGCATATGCGGAGTACGTGTAATTTGATTATCAGCATTCGTGGAAAACGAATGGCTGCCTCAGTGTTATGAGAACTAGTCATTCTTAACATACTGCAATGCATTAAATACTGTTGAATTTAACGGAATAATTTTATGTAAATAAGCTATTTTATAAGCAAAGGCAAGCTAATTTTTTTTTATACTTTATAGGTTAGCGTTTCACCACAACCTCTTGTGATGTTAAATAATGATGTGGTCTAAGATAGTAGTCACTGTAAACCTAGAGGGAGATCAGTGCAACTGCCGGATTACACCAACAGGTGATTGGCTACAGATTTGCAACTTGAAGGTGATAACTAGGCAGGCGGACTTAGAAAAATCCCTGACATCATGCAAAATATGCTATATATAATATATTATATACAATTATTTAATGTACTATTTACTTAATAATACATTTATTATTACTTAAAACGACTTTATTTGTTCATGGGGGAAACGTACTGTAGCTGGATTAATCTTGAGTTCCCTTTTATTTATTTAAATCTAACATTCTTATTTCTTCATAACCCTTAAACACATTTTGTCGTTTTTGAGGTAGCCCTGTTAAATCTACTATAACTGCTTTGCCCCTATGAAAAAGCATGATGATATGCCCTATATAATACGCCGAAAAGTCTTCTATGTACTTGTAAACGTTTGTTTAATTTCGAATTAGCCATTTTGGAGATTAATAGATACAACATCATACATTATTATTAATGAAACAAAACTCACAAAAGACCTACATTTAATCACAAACGACTAGAACAATGAATATCAAAATTGGTATTTAAACAAATATCAGTTAGTAAATAAAAAACCGGAATCTAAGTATTCTGACACAAACATTAAACATTAAACAAAACCGTGTTAACAAATTAATGTAAACAAAGGTACATATGCGAACAATTAACAGTAATCTTACAAGGATTTACCGTAGCGGAAGTATTAACACATTACTCAGTGATACAAACTGTTAAAATTATGGAACCGGGGTGACGAATCAATCGTCAACAACCATTTTCAGTAACAACGCCTACTCAACGCATAATTATCTTAGATAAGAGAATTTAATAAGCAAATAAACGATACACTTTTAACCCCGGATCTAGAGGTGTTAACCGGGACATCTGCCCCGGGCGGCAGTTTCAGGAGGCGTGAAAATCAGTATAGAATAAAAAAACAAAAACTTGCTCCACAAAGCACCTAGCATACGGAAACCTAGTTCATTCACCGTCGACTTATAAGTAAAAGGCACCACAAAGGCCCACAACACAATTTATCTTGTGCACCAAATTAGTGAACTTGTGGAATCGAGATGTCGATTTGACATTTGCCGTTTGTACAATTGACGCCTTGTTACTGACTCTCTATTTTTTGCCGGATATATAATTTCACAGGTAATGACTACAAATTTATTAAAGGGTTCATATTTTTTTATTGTTCAAAATGCCAACCATTATATATTTGTGAGTTTGTTATAAGTAAATTATCTCAAACGCTTGAGAGGTGCGTCACTATCATGTTTCTGCCCCGGTTCGTAAAAATCGTAGCTCCGGGACTGCGCAAAATCATGTCTTGTATATATATATATATATATAAAGAAAGAACTATCTGATTGACATAACAACACACAGTATAAAATACTGTGACTAGAACCGTGAAATAAGACATGCATATTCTTTTACACTGTAGGTGAGTACTAAGGAAGCATCTTTAGAAATTCAACCCCCAAGGTAATGAAAAAGGGGATGAAATTTTGTATTAAAATTCGTAATTTTTGAATTCAGATCTAAGAAAATTACAATTTAGCTATTCGATTACAAAATAATAAAATTTATTTAATATTTTTTTGTATATTTAAATAGCCTTTTTTATATTATAGGGGGCAAACGAACAGGTGGGTCACCTGATGGTAAGTAGTGATCACCGCCGTCCATAGACACTAGCAACAAAAGGGGAGTCGCAAGTGCGTTGCCGGCCTTTTAATATATGTGGGCCTCCGGCGCTCTCACTGACCAAACGAAATGCAACAGTGCAACCACTATTACTTCACGTCGGTTTTTTGTGAGAGGGTGGTACTACCCCGGGCGAGCCGACCCATTCATGCTGAAACCAGTAATAGCTTCAGCGTAGCTCTACCACCTACAAAGTTCCTAATACACGCAAACGTACGGTTTAAGCTACGTAAAAACACCACTAGTCTAACTATTTATAGTATTTACCACAAAAAATACATGTTACTACTATTTGTCACTGTCTCACTGAGTACTCGAACTCTTTAATAGTTTAGTAACGAAGTCACTTTCCATTGACGTGCTAGTGACAAACGACTCAGTTAATGAGTTTCAAAGAAATAAAATGAGCTTGGTTAATTTCGTCGCCTTTTACCATTACACAATTACCATTAGCTTGTCAATTACCGTAGAAAAAGGAAGGCATAATTACAATAACTCTCGTTGCGCCGTTAACTCCGGAACTCACCACATCACATATTTTAGATTTTACTATTAAGAACGGACGATCCTAGTATCAGCATACGTAAACGAGCAATACGACAAAACTTTGAAGAACGTATTATTTATTTTGCAATTTTCGCAGAACAATATACATTGGTTCTTAAATAAAATCATGGCTACCTGATTGACCGCAACCAATAAAAATAAATGAGAATAGCAAAATCAAAGAAATGTTTTACTTGAATATTAATTCAATATTTAGCAGTTTAAGATTTACCTAATTTTTGCTATGTAACCTGTACCTTATTCTTTTCACGGTCTTTCTCTAAATTTGAAACAAAATAAAGGAAAACAAAGATACAACATTCGTTACAATAATAAAGCCTCACCAAATTCCAACAATAAAACATCTGGCTACTATATCGATGTCGGTATTACAAATCTGGTCTTTAATTTCTTGAAAACACTGGATCCACATCCTTTAACCCTTACTTTGCAGTCATTTTGTAATCTTTAAACATTACTCTAAAAAATGGGGGTTTCCTTGATAGAATTCTTTAAAAGTTTTTGTGACAACTAAAAATGCATTTATAATCCACATCACTTTTGCATTTCAAGTACTTTACACAAATTACCACTAGTTTTGCATAATATATGTCAAGAGACAAAGGTTTATGAATAAAAATAAACAGTTACACGTGACAGGTAAAGAATCTTTCAGTACCATTTGTTTATAAAATGCGTGCTCAAATATTATAGGAAGCTATTTAGCGTAGCTGGCAACATAAAAAAGTTATTTGACCTACTCAATGAAATATTATTGGCATCACCCAAGAAAATATAATGACTTGATGTGTAATGTTAATAAAAACTAATTTTCACGCAAAACGAGAAACGAGTGAGTTATTTCCCGTTTACTTTCGAACTCATAGTACTACAAGATGAGCTCAATTGACGTATGTGTGTTTTAATGCGCGCTCGTGTACAGCTCATCTGGATAAAGCCAGACTAGATCCTTAACAACTAACTGCGTGGTAACTACGAATAGCTATACTGCAAAAAAAATAAGAAACTTGAAGAAACACGTAGAAGAACGAATTACAATGTAGAACGAGGACGTTGTTTTTCGTACATTCACAAGTATGTTGATTTCTTGAGTATACTTTATAGCCCACTAAATGGCCTAATTGATCTTAACGTGTGAGGTCCCGTTCGATTAGTCTTGATTGTGCGAGTGGCACCCTAAATCTATGTACGTATCATGAATATACAGTTCCTTTAAGGCTGAATCACGTTAATATTACTGACGTATCGGCATGAGACTGTGAATAATAGATATATTATATCGATTCAGCGGGTGTCATTTTTTTAATGCCCACGAAGCGGGCGGGACAGCCAGTAATAGTATAACTTCGTATCGAGGTTCATACAGAAAAATACGTACAAAGCAATGATATACACATAGGGATGGAATAATATATTTTACGTCATTAACGCGAGCGCGGCCGCAGACCAGACAATAGCTAGCCTTATTATATATGATATAGTTTGTGAGGTGTTAACAGATTTTGAAGAACCTTAGCTTATACTTTAAAATAACTTATCAACATAGTCATCAAATTGATCAAAATATAATGATAAGTGTTAGGTAAGAATGATACAACATTCAATTTGAGAACTATTAATTGAATGTTGTAATTGTGAACAATTAATTAAAACTATTAATTGCGTCCACTGCATATACTGTTAGAATTTGACAATTCGTTGATCGTTAATCTTCAGCAAAGAGGATTGGTTACAAAAGAGTTAGGAGACGAATCTAACGGCAACTGGAATATAGAAATCAAAAACATTGAAGGAAATTTTTGTGACGTCTAAGTAATTTATACTCGGTTCATGTTTCGCATCCATTCATGCAAATAACCAAACTATATTACACAAGATACCACCAGTATTAAACAATATAGGGCTCAATAACGCAAGATTGTGAATAAAAATGTCACTACTCCTACTCTATAGGCCACATAACACTAAACTATGACATGTTTGAATAAAAAATAGAAATTTTGTAGTTATCTTTATTAACAATTCTACTTTCTAATCATTCTATCTTTTACGTTCGTATTTCTTCTTGAGAGATTAAATTAAAAAATCAATGAAATGTAAGCGATTAATTTCATTAAAGTAGCATCATTTAATGCAGAATACTAAAAAATAAAAACTATTGTGGATAATTATTGCCAAACATAAGGAAAAGGAAAATACATTATAGTAATTCACTAAGATGATACCATATTTCAGGACAGTTTAGAATTGTAAATTATATGGTGTAAACAGGATAAATTTCATGAAGTAATCTTGAAGGTATGATGACCACGTGAAGACGTGTGGCACTTCCAGTTTGTAAAGGTCTTGTTCATAATGATAAAATATTATCCTTCAGAAGCAGTCCAGTCTTCACTGTAGCTGCAGGAATCCGGCGATAGGCACTGCATCATATAATGTATTATTATTAAAGTGCAACTTTTTACATCGCCTCAAATTTTTTGGTCCACCTATCGCATGTTCGATTACAGCCAGCCGCAAATTAGGGGTAAAGTGAATGGCACTCGGCAGAGCAGCCAAGGCCAAAATGGCGACGCCCATGGCCCAATTTAAAAGTATCACTTGCAATGTGGTTTCATAAAACCACACAATTTTGTTTTACACTTTATAGGTTTTTAGCGTTTGATCACAAACTCACCTCATCTTAAAGGCCAATGTGGTTCAAAAAGGAAAACACGCTAAGCCTAGTGGAACTGATTTTTTAACTTAAAGGTAGTAGAAAACCAAGCGAGGTTAGAAAAAGCCTTACCACAGTGTTACAGTTTTTTCAAGATATTTCCTTCTCATTGTGAAATATTCGAACCTACGTCGATCAACGCGATGTCCGATAAGCATACAACTGAGTCATCAAATAGTTGTAGCCAAGCAAAGAAAAATGTGCCACCATTACAAACACGAAAGTCCTACGTGAACGCCACTCTGGAATCTACCAGTGTAGTGAACCAAAAAAAATGTCTAGAACAAATAAAAAGCGCTCGTCATTTTATTAGTCTTTCGTCTGAAACAGAACCTGTTTACTAACCTCCCATCGACCTCGGAACCCTCTGTTACCAACCGAGATCCAGTGGTAGTAAAAATAATGCCCCCACATATTAACGTTTTCATACATGCGTTTATATCGTTCTACTAAAAAAAACAGTTACACTGTACTGTAATAGTACATTGCCAATGCATCAATTTTGATCGCTCGTGTGTATGGAATCTAATAGAATATATAATTTCAAACAACGCGTTATTAAAACTAATACCTTGTTATTATCTATACATATAAAAGGATAACTGACTAACATATGAATGAACAGCCCAAACTACTGGGTCTAGGGCCATGAAAATTTGTATGCTGGTTCATTTTATACTGTAGGTTAGCAGTAAGGAAGGACGTTTGGGAATTAAATCGCTAAGAAGGTGACAAAGGGCAAAAAAAATTGTATGAAAATCCGTCATTTTTTCTTTAGTCAGTCAGATTGTTACTCATTCTTTTACATTTATTCATATAAAATAGTGAGTCGAAAATAATTATTGTATAGAACACTTGTACAAAGCCACTAGAAATTGCTAGTATTTAATATAGTCATTTGGAACGATAGCGCTCGGTGGATGAGACGAGTCGTCGTACTGTAGAAAAGACCCAAGGAGGAAAGAAAAAGAGGCACGCCATATTGAAGACGGGCGGACGACGACATCAATGATATAGCGGGATACTTTAGCGCTAGTAGTAGCATGGGTACCACTTTGCTATTGTCAGAAGGTTTGCGGAGGAAAATGAAAGATCTGACTCCGATTGTGTTGACTAGTAACCGCTTTGGCAGCTGGATTACGAATCTCTTTTATTGAAGGTGAGCAGGCATATTTATATGGTACAAAATAGAACACGTGCAAACCAATAGGATAGAAGTAAACCGACAATACAAATAATATTACAGTCGTAAAAAGTAAAATAATAAATTAACAATACAGTAGAATAAAGCAACAATGAAGATAATTTAAATAATAATAAAATAATGCTAAACAATAATTGTGCGCTGCATTGTAAATGGGATTTGTCGACGAGATTATAATTACACCCAGGTAGCATGTGATCGCCACCTGGGCGGTGAGTCTTTAATAATCGCTTGTTAAGCCAACTAAACCTGGAATATTATAGTGCCGCTGGTTTTTCGCCTGAGTTGTTGTAGTACACACATACCACGTTTCATGTAGGTATGTGTGTCGCTACAATACGAATGGCAATCAACGACAAAAGTTAAAAAACAATGGACAAAAATGGAGGTAGTCTTTACTCTACCGAAGAATTTTCATTCAAATAATTAACATTCATTAAAAAAGAATGAACAATATATATTCCAAAAAAAAATTGTACTGTTGAATGTAAATAAATATTGTAAAAGTGCATGGAAATGAGAACTAATAAAAAGCTTACTCATTTTTACTAAATCAACGCAACGGCATAACATAGCATCACAAGTCAACAGGTGGTAGAGCTACGCTGAAGCTATTACTGGTTTCAGCATGAATGGGTCGGCTCGCCCGGGGTAGTACCACCTTCTCACAGAAAAACCGACGTGAAGTAACAGTGGCTGCACTGTTGCGTTTCGTTCGGCCAGTAAGAGCGCCGGAGGCCCACATATTTAAAAGGCCAGAAACGCATTTGCGACTCCCCTGGTGTTGCTAGTGTCTATGGACGGCGGTGATCACTTACCATCAGGTGACCCACCTGTTCGTTTGCCCCTATAATATAAAAAAAAGCAATACCTCCGTTAAAAGTAGTACCAAAACCACCAAACCACAAACGAACAACATTAATATAATGCCACATCTCATAAATATTACCGCATCCACAACTAGTACTGTTGGCACTAATAAATTAACTATCAATTAAAACTTGTAAACAGGCTGATACATATGTTTACAATAACTGAAATAATTAGACATAGAGAGCTGCCTATGTAATTAGAGCGATGAACAAACAATACGAACCCAAATCGGTTTATGGAAATGCGAATATGTATATGGTAAGAAGAGACATCGTATGTAGAAATCTGATAGAAATACAATCAGAAAATCAGAATGGGTAGAGCTACCAAAATAGTGAGTTCCCTCACATTTGGGGTTATACAAACGGGATGGGACTTTTTAGGGGTTTTATATTTTCAACAGTATTTCTAAGAATTTTATATTAAATTATAAGTATAGACCCCGACGTAACCCAATCCAGCCAGTCATATTTATTTATTTATCTAGCGACATCTAGCGCAGTTCCTCGTTACCAAGAATGTGGAGTCTAATAAAGAAAAAAACAAATGTCTCTAGTACTTACTACAAATTTTGATTTTGATTTTTTCTGTCTCCGAATTTTCTAGTCTAGTCTGTGATTACTTTGTCTATGCTTACCGGAAATGATAAAATAAGTTGCTTGTTGTTTACTTGTTGAGTTCAACTGAACTTTGCAGTTTGCCATTATTGCTGAACTTGTAGCGACATAAAACTAGACAACGTTATTGTGTGTAGTTTAATAATTTACGTCAGTGAACAGATGCGACGCTCTGAAATGGTCAAATATTTTATGTATACAGCAAGTGCGCTGAAATTTGTTTTAGATAAATTTTCAATTAATTATGGGATCTAGACCTTTTAACTAAGCTTTAGGATTACAAATATTTTTAGAGTTGGTAACATTAAAAGTGGGCTACCTCTTTCCAGGAATCTGCTACAACGGGTCGTGTATCAGAATCACTAGTACAAATGTCACAAGGAGATTTCGGCGGGATCTTAGTCCGTCATGTAGTAGCTTTAATATTTTATTTATAAGCTTGTTTTATTTAATTCTATATTTCGTAATTTTGGTGGCATTTTACGTAATATAGTTCGATTATTGTTCACAAGTGAAGTGGATGGAAAATAATACCACGGAGCATGAATTCTCTGAGATGGCGCAAAAACTCCGTAGAAAAATCTAACAAGAAAGCCACCACCTTCTCAGAATATTGAAATTAACACAAGAGACTTGTAATATTATTACTTATTCAACAATGGTAGTAATAATGTAGACGATTGGTTGCCAAAAATGATATTAAAAAAAAATCACAAGAATGGATAAAACGTCAAAGATTAAATAAAAAATACTACTGCTATTGTTTAATTTGTTATTATCGTATCATTTAAAATATGTAATATTATTTACTGAAAATAGTTAGTACCATTATAGTTAGTAATACTATGAACTAAATGTTTGTAACTTTGGATGTTTGTTACTCTTTTTTTTTTCAAAGTGACCTCACTGTTCCACCAAGGCCTCTACAGTTCCACCGGACTACTAAGGGGAGCGCTTAAGGCACTCACCTGATTTATTTAGGCGATCAGCGCAAGGGCACTCGGTGCGCCTCGGTTTGAACTGTCGCCGTATTTCCCGATCTGACTAAGCTAAGCTAAGCTATCTATCCATTTCATACACATATGAATTCGTGAAAAATGCATGTATGACCATGCATGTTTCACAAATGTATATGTGTATTTTGTATCTGACTACTATGTTGTGTGACCTATTTCAGTCCGAAAAGGGTAAAAAAAAACAGCCCACCACTATGTGTACCTAGGTGTGCACGTGTGTGGGGTGATCTGTGTAAATGAAACACTAGCGTAAGTCACTGTATTCGCGCGAGCAACATACTCGAGGGCTCCACACCGAGGGACAAACCTAGGCTCGAGTTTGTTACAAGAAAAACGCGACGAGTGTGCGGGATCGTATCTTCACCTCTCGCTCACGGCGGCGTGAGCAGAGAGAGTCGCGGGCGTGGGCGTAAACACGCATCTTTTAAGAGGACATCGAGCGAAAAATAAAGAACAAAGGGCGCGGTGCCAACTTAACTATACAATTACGTACGGGTTCCTAATGTATCGATCTAATGTATATAAACACGCGAGTTCGAACTGATATTATGATTATCGTGAATTTACTTATGCGCGGCGCGGGTTAGACGTTGTAATGTAGTCGCAACGGCCGGGAAAGCTGAGATCGCGTTTAAGAGCCCGAGCTCAGAGGTACTATTGACGAGCGCGTTGAACGCGACTATTTCTTGAACATATTGAACTAACAAGAATTGAGCTATCCAGTCGATACCGGTGGATGAAACGGAAGACGCGGTAGGTGGCGCATGAGTGGACTGAGCGTTCTGAGGCTGGGGCTTGGCTTTAGGAGCCGAGGAACGGAGGTGAGCTTGAAAATGTCCTTTCCAAACCTATCCCGGTCCTGAGTGACCAGAACTAGGTTGAAGGAGGCCTTTGTACGGGGATGGTAAATATAATATGCTTCGGATTGGGAGATTCTGCTTCTCCAGGTAGACTAGGACGTCGTCGGTGGCGAGCTCTGAAGGAACACCGCGAATGACGACACGGAGGACGCGCTCGTCCTCGAGTGCGTGAGTGAAAAAAGGGAGTTTTCGGTCCCGGAAGTACTTTGTGACCTGGCGATGCTCATCGGAGGTCGAGACTCTAATAGAAATGCCAGCTACGGTGTTGACGGCAGACGTGTAGTAGATCTGTTTAGATGTAATGTCCTTAGAGATCTGTACCCATCGGGCTTTGTCACGGAGGGTAAAGGGAGGGGAGGGGTGTGGCTGCTTAGCCCCGACCACGGGTTCCGCGGCCGGAGCTTTAGCCGAAGTCGAGACAGAGGGCGCGGGAGAGGCTCGGAGCACCCGAGCGCCACCTACATTGGACTGCTTTGGGACGGAAAGTCCTGCAGCCGAGTTGCTGTCGGACGGATTCACAGCGCGTGGGCGTTTAACACAGCGCGTGACGGTTGTGAAACCGTCGTTATCGTCGGATGCGGATGCGGGTGCGGACGCGGCCGCGGGATCGGCGTCGAGGTCCATGTTGGAGCCCTCGGAATGATCGTTGGAGTCGCGATCGGACAAAATTTCGTATGGGTTTTTCAGGAAACAGCAGGGGACTTTACAACCGTTGGTACCGCGCGGGAAGCTACGTTTGAGTCTATTAATCTCGGAGACTAACAACGGGTTCTCCTGAAACAAATAAATAAAAATAAACAAATAAAGTCTTCGATTTAACTAACATCGTGTAGGGTCTGAGGGACCTGAAGAGGCCGCAGGGGTGCCGGGGTGGGCATAACTAACTTTCCTGTCTGAGGGGCAGGGGGGTGCGCCTATTTAAAATTTAACGGACAATCGCTGTCCGGGCCGAGGGGAAACGTGGCTTCTTCTCTCTTCGTATCTCCACACGGTGCGGCACGAAGAACGACGCGCTGCACGGCACACAACGCGCTACGTGACTCACGAAGCGCAGAACGAAACACGACGCACTACCCCAAACAAACTTACTGCACGTATTTTGATGATACTTTATTACAACATATACACCAGAATAACACAAAGATATTGTTTACATCGGTCAAAATATAATGTTAAGTATAAAGTAAATTTGAAAAAATCTTGCCATCAGAGATCCGCCGCCTTAACGTGTAATGCATAAATCATTAGAGTTACACGAAGATAATGTAAATTAAAGATACAAACGTAGACGACGTCGTGAGTAATTCATATACGTCAATGCCAATTGGTAGTGTTAGGTTTAATAAAACGCAAAGTCGCGAACAACAGCTATTTGTAAATCATATCGCAGAATGACTATAGTAAAGTTAGGTTATCCTTCTAGCTTGGGGTCAAGTGGGGATGAGATACTTGTACCTCGGAACCGCAGGGGGTGGACCCACAGGCGAATACAGTTCCCTCGTGGAGCCTTAGCCTGCCTCCCAAGACCGTCAGTGCGTGGTGAAGAGCCACATCCTACACGAGGTGACCCTGTCTAGCAGAACACTACGGATCTAGGCTAGAGAGCCGATAAACACTCCTGGGGCTCGATTCCAGAACCGGGTCGGGGCGTATACCCCGGCAGACGGCGCCCCTCGCAGTACCCCTCTGCTTATCAGAGGGGACAGGGGATGGGGTAAGGACGGGCCTGCTTCGGTTCGCCCGTCAGAGGGTGGAGGGAGGAAACCTCGGTAAAAAGTCACCGTGGGAGAAAACCACGTTAAAAAGTTACAGACGGGTGTGCCTTCGGGCGGTGGGAGGGAGGAAACCTCGGTAAAAAGTCACCGTGGGAGAAAACCACGTTAAAAAGTTACGGGTGTTGAGGAGACAACCTCGTTAAAAAACAGACGGGAGGCCTTCGGGCGGAGGGAGGTAGAAAACCTCGTTAAAAAGTTACCATGGGAGGAAACCACGCTAAAAAGTGACAGAGGGACGGCCTTTGGGCGGAGGGAGAGGGAGAAAACCTCAAGAAAAAGTTACCGTGGGAGGAAACCACGTTAAAAAGTGACAGAGGGGAGGCCTTCTGGCGGAGGAAGAGGGAGAAAAACCTCATTAAAAAGTTCCTGTGGGAGGAAACCACATTAAAAAGTGACAGAGGGGTGGCCTTCGGGCGGAGGGAGAGGGAGAAAACCTCGTTAAAAAGTCACCGTGGTAGAAAACCACGTAAAAAAGTTACAGGTGGTGGTGGTTGGAGGGGGTGACCCCTTGACTGCCAAACCGGACCAAGGAGGGAAGGGGCTGGGGACCTGACTTTCCATTGCACATTGGTTCCGGTAGACGGGTAGGCAGCTTGACCGGGCTGTCGTCGCGGTCAGGGGCGTTCGCGCTGGGCCTTGTCGCCGGGGTGGCATGGTGCTTGCTTGTTCGATCCCGTGCCACTCCATAGCGCGGCAGACGGTATCTTGTGGGTTTTTTTTAGTCAGTAAGAGTCTGACACCCCACAGCTCCACAGGGCTGTGGGTGTCCAATGAAGGATTTCTTCCCACATTAAAAGAAAAAAAAAAAAAAAAAGGTTATCCTTCTAGCTTACTTTTTATTACATTCTTAATGTGAGTAGTGAAATGACAAGCACTCGAAATCAGCTTTTTTTTCAAAATCATAAAAATAATGTGCATTACATTGGTGATTAGTACAGTGAATGTACAGACAGAGAGATCTTTTCGAAAGGTTTCACAGTCAATTATATATTAGACTCGACACCTAAACGAAATGTTAAGATATAAACACACACACTTTCCCATAAAACCGCCTCACAACCTATTCATCCGAACTCAAAGAATAATTAAGGCTTCCTTATCATTGCATTCCCTGATGCCGAGCGCTCAGTTATGTCGGTTACACCTACGCTAGAACAAGATAGGTGATTACAGAGCTCAGCGGTAGGGAAAAGGACAGGTGAGAACCCGTTACGAAAGTAGTTTCGGGTATCGACTACCACCTTTACGCGTTATTAGTGGTGTTTGGATATCGACAAATCATAAATACGATAAAGTCACCTGAGTGTTGTTGATTCGGTAGTAAAAACAATGTATGTACTATAAAACCAACGATGACAATAAGGATACCATAGAAGTTTACACCATATCATCTGAAAATTTAATGACAAATCTACTAGATTTCTTTTTATTATGTTATTGGAGACAAACGAACAGACGGGTTACTTGATGGTAAATAATCACCGCCGCTCTTAGACACCTGCAACACCAGAGGTATCACAGATGCGTTGCCGACCTTTGAGGAAGGAGTAGGCTCGTTTCTTGAAGGTCTGTGGGTTGTATTGGTCCGGAAACGCTGCCGCTAGGAGTTCATTCCAGAGAGCCGACGTGAGAACCGCACAGTAGACGACTTCCAACCATCGAGATGACATTGATGGAATTTCGTTTTATGGCGAGTCGTTCGATAATGGAACTCAGCAGCAGGTATCAATCCGAACAGTTCTTCAGAACACTCTCCGTGGTAGATCTTGTAAAGGACGCAAAGTGACGCAACATCCCTACGAAGCTCCAAAGTGTCAAGCCCTAAGGAAAGCACCCGGTCGTCAACGATTCGAGCCGCTCTCCGTTGGATTCGGTCAAAAGGAAGTAGATGGCATTGGGGTGCTCCTGCCCAGAGATGAGAACAGTATGCCATGTGTGGACGGACGTGCGCCTTATAAAGCTGAAGGCGGTGAACCGGTGTGAAATACCGTCTCGCTCTGTTAAGGATACCTAACTTTTTTGAGGCCAGTTTTGCTCTACCTTCCAAATGACCACCAAACTGAACGTCGCTAGATATGTCGATACCGATGATACTAAAATTAGGCTCAGCAGCTAAAGGAACTCCTTGAAAATTATGAAAATTAGGGACTGCGTCATAAGGGGTTTTTTTGGCGGTGAAGGCGCATACCTGTGTTTTTGTGGGGTTAAAATCAACTAGATTCTGTCTTCCCCAATCCGAGACACGCCCCAAAGAGGTCTCTATCTCGGACACAAGTTTGTTCCGGCACTCGTTAACGCGTTCCCAAGAAACACCTGCATGACTGGAATATAGAACATCCTCAGTACTATCGTCTGCATAGCAGTGAATGTTACAGATGTTCAACATATCATTGATATACAGAAGAAATAAGGTAGGGGATAGCACGCAGCCTTGTGGGACTCCAGCGTTCACTGGGCTTGAGATCCGAGCATGCACCGTCAATAACGACTTTTATGCTCCGCTCCTTGAGGAAACTGGATATCCAATTGCGTAGTTTCTCGAGAAGTCCATATGAAGTAAGCTTCGAGAGAAGCGCTTTGTGCCCGACCCCATCAAAAGCCTTAGCGATATCCAAACTAACGGCCAGGGCCTCCCCCTTTTTTCGACTGCTTCCGCCCATCTGTGTGTCAAAAAGGCTAGAAGGTCACTCACAAGCTGAGCGGCCTTGACGGAAACCGTATTGGCGATCATTAATAAGCTGGTTCTCTTCTAGATACTTTAGGAGCTGGCGATTTATGCAGGATTCCATTGTCTTGGAGAGCAGGGAGCTATAGTTAGATGGATCAGAATGGCACCTTTTTTGGGATCGGGTGGACTAAGGTAGACTTCCAGGTGGTAGGGACAACGACTGTGGAGTAGGAGAGCAGGAAAAGACGCGCTAAAACCGGGGCCAGTTCCGGAGCACATGTACTAAGCACGATTGCGGGTATTACATCAGGCCCACTCGACTTAGAGATGTCCAAAGAGAAGAGTACTTTGCGTATAGTACTTTGCAGAAACCGAACATTTGGCATCGAGCTTTCACAACGCGGGATGGTGGGTGGTAACTTCTCCTTGCAATCCAGAGTCGAGTTGGACGCAAAAAGACCGCTTAGAAGATCATCCTTGTTTTTAGCGTCATGGGCCAACGATTCGTCTTCCCTCCGCAATGGTGGAAAGGATAACTGGCAAAAATTCCCAAGGATAGCTTTGGCGAGAAACCAGAACGCCCGGGTTCCCAAAGGGAGACGAATCAATCTCTCACCAATTCTATCAATAAAAGCTGACTTAGCCAAGGCGATTGCTCTTTTGTAAGACCTGGAGGCAAAGTTGTAATCCTTCTTTAATGCGCTAGTGTTTACATCCTGTGACGCCAGAGCCTCAACCCAGGCATGGTAGCATTTCTGCTTCCGACGGCAGGCCATTCTACAGGAGTGACCGAACCAAGGTTGAGATCTGCCTCCAACAGGCACCATGTAGCTCGGGATAAACAATCCCATCTCCTGCAGTATAACGTCGGTTATGATGTTGGCGACGGCATCAGGATCATCCAGCGAGAAGCAAACTTGCCACCATGGGTAAGAAGCAAAGAAAGTTCGCATCCCATCCCAGTCTGCTGACCTATAGTGCTAGACTTGGCGTCTGCTCGCAGGGCGCGAGCGAAGTGGACGTGTAAGAGGTACAGTTGTCCGAACCAAGCAGTGATCCGACGTGCCCAGAGGAGCTTCGACGTTTATCTGATAATTGTCCGGATGAGAGGTCAGCAGAATGTCCAACAGTGAAGGCATATGGTTCTCCACATACAGTACACGCGTAGGCGAAGTAACCAATTGTGTGAGGGAGTATGCCAAAGCAAAGTCAAAAACAAATCTCCCCGCGTAGTCGGTGGTACGTGAACCAAGCCATTCAGCGTGGTGGGCGTTGAAATCGCCAAGAACCACGATTTCTGCAGAGGGGATTTGATGGAGAATTGAGTCGGTCATTATTTGAATGTGCTCCATAAGCCGATTCGTTTCTAAGTCACCACTATGAGACCTGTATACACATGCATAGACGCGCGGGTGATCTGCACAATCCACACGAAGAATAATTAAAGAGAGATCTTGACCTTCAAGATGGGCCAGGCGACGGACGCAAATATCCTCCCGGACAAACGCGCAAGCCCCGGCTCGGGGTACGAATGCGTGTTCAATGTTATAGCCAGGGTATCGCAAGTATGCAATGTCAGAAGGAGAAGATATCTGCATCTCAGTTAGGAACATCAAGGCCGGCTTCTCCGTCTCAAGGTGGTGGTGGGCTAGAGTTAAGGTTCGAGTGGATTCCCCTTATGTTGCAGAAATCGACGCGCAGCGTGGGAGGGGGTCCCGACGATTTTTCCGTTTCGTTGCCTCTGGCCGATATGACAAGCGGATTTTTGCCCACCCCAGAATACGAAGGGCAGCCTAAGCGGGTACGCTCAGGGAGGGATTCTCCTCCACATCGAGTGTTGGTACCCCCCTGGGGTAAATTTCTCTTTAAAACCGCTATCATATTTTGGGAGGGGAGGGGGAGGGTCTCCGGCGCTCTCTCTGACCGAACCAAACGCAATAGTACAAGTACTGTTACTTTAAGCCGATTTTCTGTGAGAGGTTGGTACTACCCCGGACGCGCCGGCCCATTCGTGCTGAGATCCACATAGGAATACAGCATGGCTCTACCACCTAAAACAATTTCATTGCATAGGGATAATATGTACTACTTCTCTTGAGCTAAGATATGTATGAATCGATCGCCATACGTAGCGTTACGCCTGTGGCTAATCAAATGCCGTTTTCGAGTCGAATTCGTGCACACAAAGATAAAAGCTAGATAAGTTCACTATATATCGATCAATTACTCCGTGAAGTTACTAATATATGGTTGTTGTCTTCTTGTAGAGTTCTTCCTTTTTTTTCTCTTTGTATTCTCTCCAAAGTTCAGAATAAGACCGTCATCAGTCATATAGCTTATATATTAAATATACTGCCGGGTGGAATTCTATAAAAAGTAATCAAATTTTTTTGTATAATATCAGCAACGTTTCAAGATATGAATGTTTTCTTATGCATCAATGAGTCACCACGCTACCTAATTAAAGTGAAACTTTTTATACATCGCATAAAATTTCTATCATATTTTGTATTACAGCCTTCGTCCATCTATCGCATGTCGGGTAAAGTAAAATTTAAAAGATAATTTTAAAAGTTTCACTTCTATTATGGTTTCATAAAATCAGACGACTATTTTTTTACCGCGATTTTGGTGACTCCTGTGAACTGAGCCTGATTCTCGTTTCTATAGTTTATGCATTAAATGTATATATATGGGTGTCCACCAACCATTTCGCGTTATTTTATTTAAAAAAAATGTAATTTTTGACGCCATCTAGTACTAACTTTTCTGATTTACCAATAAGAACAATGTGTCCTTATTAAAAAAGTTATGTTACGTAAGTGTTATACGACACTATCTACTATGTATTTTATAATACGAAAAACATAATCCAGCAATACTTCATTGTTTGTAGTAAAATGCTAGTATGTAATTAATAAAATTAATAACAAATTGATTTATCTCCAAATAACAATTAATAAAAAACATACCACAAGAAAAAATGTCAAACGTAATGATAAGCTAGTGTCCATCGATAAGATTACTAATACGGAATGTCCAATAGTAATTATTATATTCAAAATATTAACAGCGGTATCGACATCGTCCCTACACTACAGTCCGTGTAGTCAACGAAGAATAGTCAATTTTTACCTGCCGTCGAACTGCATGAGTCACGCTCTTAACAACATTCATCAAGTTTTTACTTGCCCCTTTTTTTTATCATTTGGAACGCTATTAGTTAATCTCTCCTTTATTAAACTCTTATACATACTGCTTCCTTATATAACATTAAGAGTGCCCGCGGCTCTGTACATGTGATCTTCCAAATTTATCGTATAAATGTCTAAATATTATAAAACATAGTCGTTTTCGTGTCTGTCTGTGTGTTCCTTTAGTTTTCACAATAATGTAGACAAGTTCATCTGGGAGGTTTATGTGTATTATGCATGTATATTAAATTTATATAAAATAGAGAAAAATCGATATAATCTAATTTAGTCATAAGAAAGAGTTTTGGTGCGCTTAAATTGATGACGCTAACTAAACCTTATTAGACACACAAATATATTGTACCTACTACGGAATTGTACATCAAACAACGCCTACAGAAATGTCTAGGGTTGGTATATGTCTCTCTCGTAAGCATTAATCACAGTAATCATTTTTATATTTTACATATTACTCAAAAGTAATTAGTTCTCTGTTAAGCTATTTTCAGAAATATAATAATAATACTTATCCAATTAAATACTTTAATTACATGGGTGATTTAAAAAAAACGCATTTTTTCAAGATATCATTTCAATAATAGATTTAAAATTACGCCCCACAAAAGAAATGTTTCTGTGAACTATGAAGGTCCTTATACAACTTCTATAACGTTGATGAACTGCAAATACCAAAGGGGTAATATATGAATCTAAATCGTTTAGACACGTAGTCGCCGAATTGTGTCCCTAGCTCGGTATTTGTGCAGGCCGCAACATAGCAAATAATTGTATTAGACATTTACTATCAAAACTTCGCAAGTATCTATATAGGAATCAATGATAGTATATATAACCGTAACTGTGTAACGCAACCCTACTTTAAAGTTTTTTTACTTAAAATAGCAGCGATCGCTTTGATTTGTTACTGTTTAAAATATTTCGAAATAGTATAGGAAGCACTTAACATAAGACGGAAAGCTGCTTGTCTTAAGTCAACTTCGTAAAATATAGAAATATAAGAATGTATATCAAGTTTCATTATACACAACAAGCGATTAGGAACAGACTACGGTCTATATTGATGAGTGGGCGAACAAGGCCGTTTTATTTATGCCTTGCCCCTGCACATCCTGAGGGACCCTGCTTGGCCTGCGCGGACACAATCAATTGGACGGGACTATGCAATATCGCTGTATATTTTAATCACTATTTGTGCGCTGTATTCGTACCTGTTTTCAAATTAGTGATGTGATAACCTCTTTAGCCGTATTGAATAGTGTAGGAAAGTGAACCGTCACGCCATGACATGAAGCCCTTTCAGCGCACTAACGCACTGAATCGTATATACTCGGCTCCGATCGTCATCAACCACGTGTTTTCACTTCCATCGTGTGGCCCTAAGAACAAACCCACTTTTCTTTTTGGTTTATACCAATAACGGATTTTTTTATTGTAGCACGACAAAATGACCACCGTGACACAAACCATCCATGACCAGTCGCTGCTGTTATGCCGGCCTGCGTGAAGAACCCCATGTTATAGGAAGGATGGAACATATTAGCTAGAAGATTGTTCTACAGCTTCACGGTACAGCAAAGTTAAGATGTTGCGAACTTTTTAGTTCGTACCCAGATAGAATTTACCGTCGCACCATCCTGCAATATACCAACGAACTGAGAATTTTTAACATAATAGTAAAAAGACAATATTATAAACAGAATCGATTAAGAATCCTAAACATGATCAAATGTTACTTCTTGGCATTATACCGTTCAATTAGAAGTCACATGATCTTTTATGTGTAATTTTTGTGCTGATGTTTCTTAATCGCAATATACTAAACATCTTTTTCTTATTTTTTATATATAAACCGACAAAAAAAAGAGAGAGGGTACACTACACACTACATACACTATCACGCCCAAATATTGAAAAACAGGTTATAACAACTGTTACAGTTACAGTTACTATTAGTAATTGATTTTTTTATTACAGTATATTTTTAAGAATTGCGGGGCCGTTAAAATGTAAGAATATTGAAGATTGTGACTTTAATTAAATATTTCTCAGGACATAAAACAGGACAAATTCTGATAAAACAAAACGATTATCAATGATTGGTAACCTAGTATAAATCTGAATAACCTATCACAAGTATATAATTCAGGCTCCTTTGTATTATGAATACTAAAGGAAGAAATGAGAAGGGCAGAATTTAACGCCACTCGTACTCTGAATCTGAAATGTCTCAGTATTACGTAGGTATCTTGTTTTTAGTCAGCCAGTATTAACTACATATTGACTTTAGAAAGTGTGTAGATTCGAATGACGGCAGCGACTGTCAATGGATTCCGCTGTTCTTAGACTTAATAAGAAACGGTATTTTTTAAATTGTGACACGAAATAATAACGGCACTGTACCTGAAATTAAGTACAGTGCAAACCAAAAATAATGGTAACCATAGATAAATTTATAGTCTACTAAAGTGCTTTTAAAGCTGATATATGGGAATCGCTATTCAGCCGGACACAATGGCCATATCATACCATTGTAAATAAAAAATCATTCGATACATCACTCCTTTCACAATGCGTCTCGTTAAACGACTCGGAATGGCCTGCGCTTGCGCAATGCATTCCGCATCGACGCCATATTGGAATACATATTTGCCACGCCCTGTCACTGGCCACTACTGACCTGAATGATATATTAACATCTATTTATATAATAATTCTCATTGATATACTCCTATGAAAAAAATATGTCACGGGCATGACGTTTACTTTTATATACATTTGTATGCTCAACGGAAAGCTGTTATAGAGCACTTAGCGTATTACATCAGGGCACCTTACATAGAATCTTGTCCATACCCACAAGTGAATAAGCCAAGATTTAATGGTAGTTTGTGATTCATTCTAAGAAGTGTTCGTAAATATGCTAACTGTTAGGCTACGATGAGACTGGCATGTTCTTTATGGACCGAAGTCCCTAAATGCAAATTTGAATGAATGAAAATATTAATGACATATATGAGCACGATTTTTTCTTGATGACACTCAGACAACTGTGTATACAAAATTTCACGATAATAACAAACAAACTGTATATATAAATGAATATATATATAATAAAAATTTATATATTACCATAGATACAAAACAAATTATTTTATTATCTAAATATTGTGAGAAGCCTAGTTTAATATTTCATGTCAAATAAATAATATACTCTTTTTTTTTCGAACTGACTATACGCTGTTGGCTTGAGGGGCCTTCACGGCTTCACCGGACTAAACTATAATATACTCGTAGTCATTCTCAATTTAAAGTAAATAATGATTCCTATGATATGACCGCAAGAGGATCTGAAATTATTTTACTGATAGACACTGCTTGTAACGTCAAATTTATTTTACGCCCTCAAAATGAAACCGTTATTATTTAATATAATTGCAATTCAATCACAATAATACGCAACTAGGCATGAGCTGAAGTCAGAAAGGTCAGAGCGACCGACGCGAATGCCAACGTGATGACGACGAGTGGTCGCTTATTTGCTCCTTGATCTCTCACTTATTTAGTTAATTTATCAGTTATAAAAGGAAGCAATTGATAACTGAAGGAGTATTATTCTTAAAGATACTGAGCTAAAGGTAATTAAGATTGAAATCGTTTATACTGTACATTTTTTTCGAATTACAACGCAGAAACATTTGCCGTTGTCATTGTTTTATACCAACGTGAAAAGTAATTAAGTCGAAATCGTTCTTATTTTAACATTATTCTGCAAGTATTTTGTACGTTTAATATATTCAATAACAACTGCTACAATTTAGGAGCTGTTTTTGTTATCAAAAAGATTTCTATTTTATTCGAAGCGTGAATTAAATTTTATCGATTTTTATAGCCAAAAGTGGCATTATTGACACTCGTGTAGCTTTGACAAACCAACTGACCTAAATATAAAAAGTAACATTGTTATCGTAACGCTTCTAATCTCGCAACGCCAAGGATATTTACGACTTGTTTCAATTTGATAAGAAA
The DNA here is from genome assembly GCA_035772565.1 of Antheraea assamensis. Lineage (NCBI taxonomy): Eukaryota > Metazoa > Arthropoda > Insecta > Lepidoptera > Saturniidae > Antheraea > Antheraea assamensis. The sequence goes on from JAQQSE010000067.1 coordinate 1,254,914, forward strand.
ACACAAATACACGAAATATGTTAATGTGCTACGTACCATATTGGATTTTCGGAACACTAAATCAGTTCCAGTGTGATTCATGTCCATATTCTGTTTATACTTTGTGACTTTCCTTAAATGTAATGTGGAAGCAGTGATTAAAGATCCTTTGAAATTTTAATACAAATAACAATAGGAGAACTTGAAGCATTGCAGACTCAACGTAGGTGTGTTCTGACATCACAAAGAAATATAAATTCCAGTATTGGGAGAATTCTTTGACAGAGAGCGAATGTGTCTTCCCCGAGTAAAGCACGCGTTTTCCCAAAATCTCCTTACATTCCGATATCGTTAGAGAACTTTTGCCAATTCGCTTGTCACATCGTCTTCCTGATTCTAACTCAGAATCTTTCTAAAATTTAAGTGTAACACGTTCATTACCAAACACGCGATGTCCCGAATTTGTCTCTAAGAAATTTACATATCTCGTAGAATGTCGACCATTATGAAACGGTTCGCAATTTTTACAATAGCTACTGGAGAAAAAGTAGATCTTTAAAAATAAAAGAAAATAAATTGTTGGTTACCTCATAAAATCCAAGTTTTTACATTAAAAATGAACGTATTAAAAAAATAAAACACCTGATCTTTATTTATGTTATTTTTGGGAGTTGTACATATGAGACTCCAATCTAGGCTACCCTCATTTTGCCAAAACTTATAATTCTATTTATTTCCATATAAAAGATAAACCAGTCATACACTTCAAAATTAATAGTAACTATCCATCTCGTATAGGGGAAAACTTCCTTAACCATCCTGCTTTATCTTTTCACCCCACAAATCCCCTCCTATACATTTGTCCTTCTAAATTTCCTCCTAGCCTCTAAAAAAACTCAAATGTAAAGGAAAACCCTTCATCTGACATCAATCAATTGGAGAATTTTGTTTGCACTGTTGCAGAATCTGCAAACTCCATTGTTTAATTGTTAAGGTAAAAATATTCATAATATGTATATCAAAAAATAATACATTTCAAGTCATTGCTCAAACACTCGACTACGGGAGACGTGGAAACTAACACGTAACTGCTTTGTCATTTAATTCTGCGAACATGACGCCTTTTCGAATAACAAACACCGTTTTTTCATTAATTCGTTTTATTACTTTATTAATAATTATTTTCTTATACAGGGGAAGTTTAAATTGCAATTTGATTTTTTTATACTAAATAAATTAACATAAATGTAATATTCAATACAAACAAATGAAAATGAATTTATAATTGTGCTGACATGGTTCTTTTCGCGGATGACACTTCACTTATATTCAAAGTAAAAATTTATTGATAAATACAGAGAAAACAAAATTTATAAGATTTAATCTTACCTAATGTTTCATGTACAATGTCCAATGATAGTAGAATAGAAGGGAATCTAGTTGGCTTAGTGGATAATACCGGGTTCTTGGGTATCACACTTGATTCTAAATTACAATGGTATATGGTATAATGACACTCATATTAAAAAATTGGCAGGAAAATTAAGTTCTGATGCATTTGCAGTTAGAAAGATTCGTCAACTAACAGATATTGCCACTGCTAGGTTAGTCTACTTCGCTTACTACCATAGCTTAATGTCTTATGATATTTTGCTGTGGAGGACAGCAGCTGATCATATTCTTACTACAAAAAGGGGCAGTTTGAGCAATTTATAATATGGGGCCTCGCGAATCATTAAAGGCTACACTCCAGGAATTTGGTATCCTAACTCTGCCCTCCCAATACATTATTGAAAATCAAATGTACATCCGCAAAAACACAGAGAAGCTAGAGTTAATAAAGGACCGACATAATGTAAATACAAGAAACATTAACAAATTGGTGGTTCCATGTTTTAGTCTCACTAGGACCGGTAATAGTTTTTTAGATAATAGTGTTAGGTTTTATAACAAAATTCTAAAGCACATTACCGATTTGCCGGATACCAAGTTCAAGAACCATGTCAAGCCGGTTTTAATGTCTAAAGGCTATTATTGGGTAGATCAATATGTGAACGACGGTGACGTCTAGAAATGAGGCCCCTCTTTGTGCATCCACCAAAAACGAATGTAATTATCTATGTCTATAACTACATATGTTTTTAAAAATATTTGTTATATTATGTTTGATGAAAAGATAAACCCGATCGAGCTTCTTGCCGGTTCTTCTCGATGACTGTGTTGTTTTCCGAACCGGTGGTAACTTTGACGTTCATAAGCGCCTTCTCAGGGTCTAAACTGAATAAAGAATTTTTTATTTTGATTTGATTTGACAAACGAAAAGAATTATCACTGAACTTTAGAAGGGGAATATTTAACGATTGTTTTGATTCAATACAAAATCAAGTATGTAAACAGTCGAAGATAAAAGAGTTCTGTTCTCCTCAGTTTGTAAAACGATTATCTTTTTTTCTGTTTACTAAATATGTACGACTACTAATTTTATCAATAAATAATTTTGTTAATATGTAGTTCGTTTTTTTCCATAATATTGAAACTTGAAAAATTTATGTATTATAGTCGAATATGGCCATTTGACGATCACTAGTTTACATATAAATGGGCGAAGTAAAAATGTTTTTTGTGTCTGTTCAGGTGGATTCATGTATGGTTTCGATTCCCAATTGGACCTGGTAGGTGGAGGATGCAGTCTAATTTTAGCATTTTTTTTATTTCCAGATCAGGATAACATCCGCTGCCCGCCGGGCCCACTAGCTTGAATATATGTTTAAGATACATAACCTCCAGCGCTATTTGTCTTATCATCATAAACGTTTGCATACCTACCTTTTTCGAGAAGGTTTTTATTCTATCTGTTTGATTATACATCGCCACATATCAACTTCAGTACGGCTCAATAGATGTTTAACAATATCTATATGAGCATTTACACAATATTAATTTTGATATAACTCAACTATATATTACAAGAAATAATAAAAATGCGAGCGAAGACGAACTCACAACTAGTCTTAACTAATATTTTAAATATGAAAGTAACTTAGGTTTTCCACAAGCCTCGTCGGGAGTTGAAAAATGGGCATAGGACCCAGGAAAAATGGAGGTTGAGTCAAATCTACATTATTGACGACCCCACAAACACAAACGATATTGAACCATTAAGTCTAAGGAGTGACGTTGCCTACTTATGTGTGTTCTATCGTTTGTATAATGGGCTATGTTCCAAGGAATTGTTTAACATTATGCCTGTGGCTACTTTGCACCATCGCGGCATCGCACCGTTAATCATCGACAATGAATTCACCCTCACACTTTGGAATCGTAATGGTTACGGACGGCCCGGTTTCAGAGGAGTCTCTTTACACGAACGCTACGATTGTGGAATGAATTGCCAGCCAAAACTTGTGTAGGGTACTACAGTATCGAACCTTCTAGAAGGCAGTAAATAGGTTTTTAAAAGGTCGGCAACGTGCATATGATATACCTCCGGTGTTGCAAGCGATCATAGGCTGCAGTGAAAAAAAAATAACACGACCGTAGCCACGTACAAGAGCCAGTCGTTCAAAAAGATACAAATACAGATTTTTTTTTCGAGCTGACGTACCCTGTTGGCCCTGGGGCCACTACAGATTCACCGGACTACGAAAAAGAAGTCGCAGGACAGTCGCTAGGAGGATATAACTGACTATAGCTGTTTCACTTCCATAATTATTACATTTTAAGTATTCAGTAAATTCAGTTGCCCTATAGAGACACAACAAAACACACTCAAAGAGATTTTGCTTAACCCGGCTGAATCGAGACAACTACAGAGATTTTATTAAATCAGTCACAGTAACTTTCTTGCAATTAACTCTCCTGACACATGAGACATTTGAGATAGACTATATTTCCAGATCAACGACTAACAATTCAAAGTACAGCGTAAAAAAAAATCTAAAAGTCAACGAACCGAGATACGAAATTCGTTGTGCTTCATACAAAAACTATCCTTAAAAAAACTTAACGACTGATGCAAAAGCTGCCGGACCGGTTACATTGCAAAAGATTTGCTAGACTCGAATCTCTGGTGACAACCGAACACGTTTTAAACTAATTCTATGTATCTAACCATTTAATGACTGGAAATGACATACATTAAATATCAATTATAAAAAATTGATTGTGCGCCATATTTTAACTGTAATATTAGCACTACCACCTTAAAATTTATAACATTTTTATCGATTTAAAATAATCGCTGTTATTCTCTAACCCCTATGGAAGAACATAAGAGTCTATTTAGAATAAAGGAAAAGTCTTTGACCGGTGACTGTCAATTCGATATTCACAGGTTCGAACCCCGGCACGTACCAACGGATATTTCGTAATTCGTGTACATTTACCAGTTGGTATCACTATCGGCTGACGGTGAGCAAAAATATTATGAAGCAACCTGAACCTGAGAAATGTTCTTTAGTACCACCATACGTAGGACAATTTAGAACTTTGGATATCTCGGAGTATGAAATCGCCAATACGTAGTAGGCTGACGTGATGATTATACCCAATCTGTAGTAGGTATATTAAAGTCTGATGTGAAAATGACAAACACTTTAATTATTTTTTTAAATATAGTTTTCTAATAAGCGTCTAATTAGCGATTAACTAACGTATTGATGTTAAGTTTGGTTTATTAGTAATTAAATTTTATATCTAGATTTAAATACTGGGCTACGAAAAGAAAAATAATAAGTAATGAGCTTTATGTGGCAGAGATGCGAATGTTTAGATGGATGCTTGGTGTAAGCAGATAAGATTAGGAATGAGTATATCCGAGGAAGATCAAAAATAATACAAGTAACAGAGAAGTTGAGGAGTTAACACGGAAATAGCATATTTTTATTACAGTTCATAGATTTAACCGTAATCTTACTTAATGTTGGATGACTATATGTGGTCTAACACGATTAACAAACTAATCCTACAGTCGGTCAGGCTATCATATGCAGCAACCGGAACTTATATCTACCTGGCGACAGATATTCAACTTATGGATGGTGGTAGCTAACATGTCGAACTAAAAAAAAGTCCTGCCACCATGCTGTGGCTTCACCAGGCTCATTCGCATGCATATTCCGACGCGTTCTCCAAGTACGTTAACCAATGAGCCATCATCGCTTCATGTCATGAAGAGAGATCAAATATAACCAAAAAAATGTTAAGTACGAAACTGAAGGGACATTGGAATGGAAGAAGATTAGAGAAGGTATCGATGGATTAATTAAAGAATTATATGTGCATAGAAAGATTAATACTGAGATGACACCTGATAGAGGAGAGTGGAAGAAGAAAACATATTGTGTTGACCCTACTTAGGTAAGATGATACAAGGACTAATAAATTTCGCTTCTGTCTGTTACCAAACGATATTTCACTGTTTTTATACGAAATTGACTTGAAATACAAAATAGGTTTCTGTTATTTTAGTACATAAATATGTACATATAGGTATTATGCATCATGTAGAAGGAAAACCGGTTCAGTTTTGCGAACATTGTGATGCATCATTTTGTTTACGCGGTCACCGGGAACGCAACCAAACAAGCCTCGAAACAGGATAATGTATGATTTGTACCTACATATAATTATTTAATTTTGTTTCTATATAGTTTAGACAAAGTGACATAGAACTACACTGAAGCGAGACGAGAGTTTATGCTGTGCGTAAATATAAATATCATTATGAAACGAGTACATTAGTACACTGGTAAGACTTATAGTACTTGCTTAACTGTTAGCTGTCTCCTTTAGATTTAACATTTGTCGTTCTGCGTAATAGGCCAACAACTGCAATTAAAAGCCAATTCTATTTATAAATTTTAATACGTTACCCAATTTCGTCTAGAATATCTCATAATATAATTGATATTGTTGTGAAACGCTAAACTATAAAGAAAACAAATTAATAGAAAATATAACTCCGTAAAACCAGATTTATACAGTCATTAGTAATTTAAATCAGTGAATTCAGGCTATGAATCTAGTTTAAGGTGACAGCTCTACGTACCTCGTGAAATTTATTGTTTTAATTTTAATCAATAGCGTATTCGATAGGCACACGTTATCTTGCCTTAGATCTCAATAAGACAAGAATGTATGCATGTTTGTTTTTTATGAGGAATAAAAAACAGCATTAATGAAAAAAATATAGTGAATAGATATCTCAACAGCAGTAACACCCTTTTTTGCTTGGGAAAATTTTACATAAGATCCCCACTTCAACGCCGGGCAGTGGAGGTGAGGTAAGTCGGATTCGAACTGACTAAGGATCCCATGGACTTTTCGCGACTCTTTTGGCCGGGGAGAGGAGACTACCTATGCATTTCATCCACTCGACCCAGCACATTTCAGAGCGCCGGAGGCCCACATATTTAAAAGGCCGGCAACGCACTTGCGACTCCCCTGGTGTTGCTAGTGTCTATAGACGGCGGTGATTACCGTCAGGAGACCCACCAGTTCGTTTGCCTCCTATAATAAAAATAAACAATAAAAAACATGTCGCGCCCTCATCAGGGAACTCCATGTCAGGGTCTGAAGGGTTAAAAGCGGTGGCGCCCTTTGCTCTGATATATTCGAAATCCAAGGTTCAATACCAATACAGTGAAACTGAAACCCACTGGAAAATATTCACTTTCCAGTAAAAAATAGGGAATTTTTAAATGAAGAAGTTCTAAGGTAACAAACATAAAATATATATATAACCGAATTAAAAACCTCATCATTTTGAAGTCGGTTAAAAAGAGTACGTAGATTTAATCAAGGCTTAAGGTAAGTATACACTTAAAAATGTTCCACAACCATGTTAAAGATATCACCGAAATGACCTACATTTTTATCTTGCTCATCTTTCATATAGTGTTTCTTTCATGTCTACTTTATGGCCCCAAGAGTTTGTAAAATAAATTTATGAGGATAGATGGTTGTTTGTGTTACTCTTTCACAGATAAACTACTCAAAGAATTTTAATGACACGTAGGTTAAACATTATAATGACACAGGCTATAATTAATAAGGGTCTTGCTTAAAAGGTCAAAAGTTATCGATAAGTGGCAAGTAAGATTGAAGAAATCCTGCCATTTAAAAGCTATATCAGAGTGCGCTGTAAAAACTATGAGACTTGCTCGAAGATACTGTATGGTATCATCATTTACTAAGATAAATGATGAATTTATAAAATAGCATGCGAAGTCGCGGACCATTGCTACTAATAATATAATGTTTCATCATCATCACATCTGCTTGTAAAACACCCACTGCAAGGCCATAAGTCCTTTTCCTAAAGTATTTTATGGTCAAAATCACCACGCCACCACACGAAAAATTAGGCGAGTTGAAACTCCAAGGAATTCACGGTTCTATTTTTTCCGACATATGGGTGTACCACAAGAATATTCCACCGGCTTAACTACTAGACCACTACGACGTGAAAATTATGACAAGATTTTAATTTTTGCGAACAATCCCCTTAAATGTAACATTTTTTAATAATAACCTTTCTGTCAGTCAAATATGAGTTCATTAACTTTGTTGTAAATGTTTAATGTATTTTATATAATATGTATTTACAACAATTCATCATCATAAAATTATTCATAACGTACTTCACATTTTACAATAATTGTAATAAATTATTACTTTCCTTATAAACAAACATCACCTGTGTATTAGTAATAATTGTACAGTAAACCAATCTATCAACAAGCTCATACTTTGTCGTAATAGCACATATCATAGCTATACAAATCACAAACACAGCCAGGCATTGTTATTGTCTACGTAATACTGTACATCAAAGGATTATTGGTTGCAATCCAGTAAACATAGGTAACCACCAAAAGATACAAGAAGATTTTGAATCGATCCTAGCTCAGTTGATAGCCTGTTCGAATCCTTGCGACTGAGTCAGAACTTTGTGTGAAGGAAAACAGCGTGATTAAATGATATCATGGTGGTAGTACCTTTCTGAAGTCCTCCTTTTCGGACAGTAGCACTTGAGAGCCAGACCGCTCTAGGTTTAACGTGTTTACTATCTCAGACCACATCGTCCATTCAAAATCAAATGAAATTGTGGTCACACGGCTCAAACCTATAACATAAAAAACAGTCTATCGGCATTCAGTCCCTTTCACACCAACTTCCAAACCTCTTTGTAGCCGAATTTACAGTGGCTGATCTAAACTGAGATCTAACTTAATGTGGCAATTTTTGGGAGTGATCCAACAGGGTACAAAAAATACCTCAACACCCAATTTTTTTGTTTTTTTATCGAGTGGTAATCTTCTTAGATCCCCATCTTGCCGAACTGCATAGGTAGGAAAGCCAGATTTGTACTGGCTAAAGTCCCTAGGTGTTCCTCACGCACCCTTTATCCGGGTGGGTAGAAACTGCCTCTGCAATACTTCTACCCGACCAGGCAGGTGTTGGTTCCTCAGCAGAGCCTTGACTTAAGGTTGAAGGCCTAATATTAGACCTTCCCGAGACGAATTGTTAGGAAGCGCAACATACACTAATGCGTCTTAACCACATGGGCCTCTACAATCTTTTTCTTCTTACCCTTGCCCCCACCTAAGTAGAGTTAGCAAAATACATTTTTCTCTTTTACTCTCCTCTATAAACATTCGTCTCAGTATTCACATCTTTTAATGACATATTCTCCAGACGACACATCCATGCTATCTTCTGTCTTCCTCTACTCTTATTTTCATCCATCTTCATACCTTTTAACAATAATGATTAATTACTTTTGACTACATAACAATATTAAACACTAACCGCCCGCCCCGGCTCCGCACGGGTGTTCTAATGAAAAAAGTGTTACAATATCTTCCCTTTACAATTACATCATGTAAACAACTGAACGTGGAGCTGACAATGCTGTCAATATTTTATATCTACTGTCTCCTATATCTCTCACTCAATCATATTTTACGTGAAGACTTTATAACTCGATTTCTTCATTTTTCAGTATGATTATACAAAAATTTTCCTTCATACAATCGTTGTCCTAACAATGACAAACACGACAAAATGAATTAGCTAAATCGGTGCAGCCGTTCTGAAGTGATGCGCTTACATGCATACGATAATTGATTTTTACTTAATAGATATCAGATTACTCCTTAAAGTCAAGCCTGTATAAGTTAAAATCCGAGTGACTGCATGGTACTTTGTCTCACTATAAAAATACTGTTATCTATCTGTACTACCTACTATTACAAAGAAAAAAAAATTGATTATTTGTTTGTAATGGGTAAACTCAAAAAGCAATTAACCGATTTTAAATATTCTTTCACGTATAGAAAATGCGTTATAAAAGAGCAACATGGGCTGTATTTTATTTTATTAAATCTACATTAACGCGAGCGAAGTCGGGAGTGAATGTTAGTAATATTATAAGCGATAAAGTTTGTAAGGATGGATGGATATTTATTACTTTTTTACACGAAATCTACTCAACAGATTTTGATGAAACAAAAACACAACTTATACTTTATAAAAATATAAGAATAAATCTGAAGTACGTTAATAAAAACCAAACAAATACCAAACTAATAACTGCACGCGTTGCATAAATTTGTTAAGCCTACATGACAATAAATGCATGGTGTCATCATTTATAAAGGTATTAACGCAGACGAAGTTGCGGACAGCTGATAATCACATATAAATTTGAAAAAATTATATTAGAAAATAATAAAACGAATATTATTTGAAAGTCAGGACATAAAACGGGAGTCATCGAGTCTTAATTCCAGAACGACTCAGTAACATGGACTTATTTTACTAAACATTATGTCCATGCTCAGTAAACACAAGTCACAATAAAAAAAGGAAATTTATCAGTACAAGCGTTTGTTAAACAATGACTAAAAAAAACAGAACCCAAGCTAAGGTATAAAATAAGTGACACAATAACAGACTGTGAGCCTTTAATACGACATGGATATATGGGTTTACTAGTTCTTACGGCTACAATTTTTTATTTTCATTATTAAAATATGAGCAAGACGCGATGACAACGTACATAAAAATGCAATGCACGTAAGCTCACACGAAAACATCAGCTTTGAATAATAAACGATAATTCCTTTAGCATTTTTTCTCTTCAAAATATATAAATTTAACAGCAACAACATCTATATTTACTTGCCTATAAGTCTGGCGCATAGAGTCAAAAACTCGAAGGACTGCTGTAGTGTAAATCGAGGACGCTCAAGTGACACAATGCGGCATTAGCGGAACTCCTCACACAACCGAATTGTAATAAAAAGTGAAAGAGATAGCTAGACAAAGATGACTTCATACTTGTATTTAAATCACACTCAAATAAATCACATATTCTTTTAATCACATCGTTGTTTAATTCAGACTGAGAAGTATTTTCTAGATTGTGATGTTAACATTGAGAAGTCAAAAATCTTTGTCGACGTTAACATAACAATGAATTATGGTATTTAAAGCCTCTTTGGCTTAACAACCGCCTTGTTAAATGAAACATTGTATTCAGCCTGAAACGCCAGGAGTAATTATTTAAAACTGAACATTAGCACTCGGTAAATAAATTAAATAAGTATGAAATGTACGGGCAATTTTATGAGAACGATGTATCTAGCGTTCTATGCTAATCATTAAAAAGAAAAAAAATCGCTTCTAATTAGAAATAGTTCGTTGAAAATCCTTAGATTAATTAATAATTGGCTGATTTGACGTATCATCGAATTGTATTAATTATAAATTTCATAGTAATATTAAGTTATTATTTGCAATGTTAAGAAAAAATCTCCTTTTGCACCAAGACGATGTATCAGGAGCACTGTTTCGCTTTCTGTTAAAACTGAAGAATTCACATTTCGTCATACTTATAACAAACTTGTAATTAGTGAACACGTTAATATGATAATCGAAAAATAAATATATTAACGGAACCCAACGCCAATCAACAAAGCCTTGACAATACAATTAACTGCAATTAGTACTAACGATCATTTAATTTGTCCCTATTAACGAATTTTAGGTATATTTATTTTAACGAGTTTTTGGCGGGAACCAGATTTATTGAGTGATTTAATTTTACTACTTAGGCACCATTTACTGTCTTGCACAACGGGCTAGGAATAATTTAGACCTTCATTTTAAATTAAGTTTTGAAAAATAAGTCTTATAATTATGAATTTCTGAGAATATCCCAATTAGACGAGACTTACTTTATACGTTATAATATTTTAAATTATTCTATTCTTCCAGATTTGGTTGCTGAAATACATAAAGACAAATAGAACATTTACAGACACTACGTGAAGTTAATAAGATTCTAAAATAATGTAATATGATTAATGTTGGTTATTATGGTATTTTATAGTTTTATTTATTTAATACATAACACTCATAAATGTATTCAGAGTACCAATAACAGAAATACAACAGATTGGGTCAATTTAGAATTATTGTGACCAGGGCAATAAAAATTGACACTGCGAGATTTACAATCGCAGTCTTACCCTAAAAATATAAAAATGTATTCAATCTCTTTAACACCTGTCTAACTTTATTAATAATCTGTGACAATATTTTTATATTATTCCATAATTTAATTCAATGCCTTTTCAACTATATTATTTTAGATCATAGGCTTCTCTATAAAAGTAAAAAAATAAACACGTTTTCAAGTAATAAGTACTTCACATTTTTGTAACCATTCGCTTGCCGAAAAAGAAAACTGTGCACTATGAAAAAATTACGTAACTTCTCTAATTAAAAACCGAACTTCATTTACATATTTCCAGTTGCATAGTTGTAAAATAACAACTTAATTTTCTATAGATAAAAAAAATAACATTGGACGGACCAACGACAAACATTTTACAATTCTTAGAAACTCGAACATACCTTATGCATTATCTCTCTAAAATTCGAAAGAGTGATAACGGTGAGATATAAACCATTGAGAAATTACCCTACGTATTATTGTTTTATGGTTACATTTCATTTGAGACGATTGAAAAGTAGCTGTAGTGATAGGGCCCTAAGTCAAATACACAAGCCAGAACCGAGTGTTTAATTATTTAAAAAGCTCTTTGTTAAAACGTATACTGCTCTTAACCTTGATGAGATATTTTGAGTTCTATGTTATAGAGATAAGGTTGATAGTGCTTTGTTAGAGTTTTTATTTCGCGAGATTCTCGGTCTTGGCTGCAGACCGGACGGGTTCTGTGTTACCCATCTCCGCCTCGCTCTCCCCGCACCGTGTTGCCAGACCCCGGACCGTCTACACCGCGCCGCGCCGCGCCGGGGCTAGACAAACGCTACCCGTCTCGTGTCAATTACGGATTAAAAGCGTGCATCGTCGCCGATTTGACGTTGAAATTATTCTGTTGTTTGTAAAATTGGCCTTGGAATTTGTGATATTACGACTGCATGACGTGGCGTAGTGTTGTCGCAGAAATCTAGGAGTTTAACGTTATGACAAGATTTGTCGTAAAATCTTTTAGTATTAAAATTAGATTTAAAAAGTTAATATAAGTCAATTTATGTCGGTATATTATCTGAAATCGATAAACTATTATTTTGAATTATAATTTAATATACGTAAATAGCGTCGCTGGAGATTGCTAATAATATATAATTTTAAATTGGTAATTAGAATTCTATACATGACGTTGAATTCTACGTCAAAAACATCGAATTATGAATACACGTACAAACAAATAACATTTAAGTGTCGGTTATCCGTTGGAGATAGTCTCCAGTACAGTTAGGCAGATATTAATGAGCTTTTCCTGGCAGATACAGGACTTTATAGAACATTGTCTAGGCTCCATGTTATTCTTCTATTCCATAGGGGTTAGGCAACGACGATTAAAATTCACAGAGATAACTTGAAATCGGTGAAAAATTTAAATAGTAAAGACAATTTTACAACAAAAAGAAATTAAATCATGTCACGGATAATCCAGGTAGAACACCTAGTTCCCAAGAAACAAGAAAATCATTTTCAGGAGAACAAAGCTACAGGCACGAGCTATCGGGCGATATTATTACGGAGACATCTTAGTATATCTATCCCATTTATTCTTTGGTATAAATAGCAACGTCAAATGCATATAATGGCGTCCGCAACCGCAGCCGAACCCTCCATCGTGACTCAGTATTTATTCCAAAAACACCTCGTCGATATTTATCACAATTCAGAAGTATGCCGAAATAAAATGGTTGTTGGTTCCTGTTTTAGTAAAGAGACAAAACATGACACGATTTGCGTGATAACGCTATTAGCCAATAGCACAACAATCGTCTAAAAGATATCCGTAGCAAGCACAAAGATCAATAATACCGATTGTCAGTCATCTAATATCAATTTCACAATAGAACATACTTTTATCAATTGATATCGTTCAGATAAGCGGAATCGAGTCAGGGTTACCGGGTACCACTTTCTTACGCTTTATCAGGCACTATTTCTCGGTGAAATCTATATAGCTGACAATGCTGATGTTTGTAGGACAATTGGGGGCCAAATTATAAGCCGACGATAGTTGTGTAAAAATGTAAAATCGTTGTTTATATTATCTTATGTCATAGACAAAATGATATACTAATAATAATAACAATATATATATTTAATGAGCTATTGCAAGAGGAGGAGATCCCAAATGAATGGTACAATAGCATAATAGTGCCTATTTTTAAGAATAAGGGTGATGCACAGGACTGTAATAACTATCGAGGGGTAAAGCTTATGTCACATAGTATGAAGGTTTAGGAAAGAGTGATAACGAGACGAATAAGAGATGAAACTGAAGTTACTGAGAACCAATTCGGGTTTATGCCTGGGCGTGCGACAACAGATGCCATTTTCGCACTTCGCCAGCTATGCGAAAAATACAGACGTGTACATAAAAACTTGCATATGGTGTTTGTTGATCTGGAAAAGGTATATGATCGAGTACCTCGGGATGTTCTGTGGTAGGGCGCTGAAAAAGAAAAAGAGTGCCTGCGAAGTACTTACAACTTGTCCGTAGTATGTATAGTCAAGCTAAAACACATGTTAGGTCCGAGGCTGGAATTACCGATAATTTCCATGTGGCTGTAGGTTTGCATCAGGGATCAGCTTTAAGTCTTATCTATCCCTACTTGTCATGGATGCACTAACATCAGACATACAGGAGGAAGCACCTTGGTGTATGCTATTCGCTGATGATATTGTTCTTAGTTGGTGAAAATGCTGCCGAAGTCCAGAGTAGGCTGGAGAAATGGCGAGAGAAACTGGATAATGTTGCTTTAAAGATTAGTGGGATGGAAACTGAACATTTGTGCTGTGACTTCGGAGGTCCATCCAGTTTTTGTCATATTACCTTAAACGGTGTATTCTTACCAGTCTGCTCCAATTTTCGGTACCTCGGCTCATTGATCCAAAATGACGGTGGAATAGACAAGGACGTGAGGAATAGGATAAATGCAGGGTGGATGAATTGGCGAAAGGTGTCTGGGCTGGTTTGTGATCCACGAATGCCGTTGAAACTCAAGGGGTAGGTGTATAAAAATATAATAAGACCAGTCGTGTTATATGGATCCGAGTGCTGGGCTACGAAAGAGACGGATGAGAAAAGATTACATGTGGCGGAAATGCGAATGTTAAGATGTTAAGACGTGTGGTGTAACAAGGATGGATAAGATTAAGAATGAGTATATCAGAGGAAGTTTGAAAATACCACCAGTAACAGAGAAGTTGAGGAGTAATAGGTTAGCATGGTACGGGCATATTATGAGAAGAGATGAAAGTCATGTAACAAGAAAAGTTTTGAGTTTGAAAGTGGACGGATATAGGAGAAGAGGAAGACCGAAAAAGGTGTGGATGGATTGTGTGAAAAATGATATGTGTATAAAAAGTGTGAATACTGAGATGACATCTGACAGAGGAGAGTGGAAAAGGAAAACATGTTGTGCCGACCCTACTTAGGTGGGATAAGGGTAAGATGATGATGATGATGATAGACAAAATTATATACAAAATAAAATCCTTATTCAATTGCTAGTTCTTTGTGGCGACAGGCGAGAACCGCTGGTTCAGCATTTTCGGGCGCGAACGTAATATAGCGCACAGCGCTCGCCAGTCGCTTACAGAGCCTCGCCCGTCACGTGTTACTTTATGTAGGTACCTTATGTAAGGGAAAGATCGTATCACCGAAAATTATATTACAGTACTTATTACAGAATTGTGGACATTTTATTTTATATAAATAACGTCACGCATACCTTCTATATATTTATTACTCACAGTTGTTTTGGTTCATTGACTACAATGTTAAAAGCAAGCAAAGAAGCAGTAACCCTCCAGAAATAACGATTTTCGGTTTGGAATTTAATGTTTAGTTAGCTTTAATGGATGATGGAAAAATTCTTTCATGCATACCAAACGACAGTAAAAACTGACGCCAGGCCATTTTAGTATTCTTGCGCTAGTTACCACACCGGCTGAGTGCCTTCCACATTCGTCACTGAGCGCTTAGATTTAAGACCAACAGTCAGCATTAGCCAATTCTTGAGCATATTAAAAATAAATAGTTTCAAATAGGTCTTCTCTATACTGTTGTGATTATCATTATTATATCAATGTATTATAACTTATCAACGTGCGACATATCAAAACGCCCTTATCATTAATTGTCAAGTAATTGGCCACACCTAATATATAGAAGGTCATAATTTTACAAGCGATTATTAAAAGGTGCGGTATGTATTTACGATACGAGACTCAAACAAGGAAACTAATATACCATTTTCCCTAAACGGAACAATTTATAATAAAATTAATTATTATACAATTGGCCTCTCTAATTAATTATACACAGAAGTTATTCAAGTGCTGTTAGTTACAGTAATAATTAATTACTTGCATTATTGAAATAATATAAATACATACTGGCTATTTTTATTTTAGTCATTTCTAATATCACTTTGCTCTCTCGAGTTTAGGGGTTTAGTTTAGTAGGTTTAGGGTAACTATTGCACAGGTGCATGTGGTTAAGGCGTATTTGTGTTCGTTGCGCTTCCCATCAGTTCAACAGGGAAGGTCTAACACCAGGCCTTCCAACTTAAGATCGCAAATCACGCCCCTGCTGAGGAGCCAACAACTGTAGGTTCGCGTAAAAGTATTACAAAAGCAATTCATACCAACCCGGCTGAAACGTGCGAGAAGATCACCGAAGGGTTTTAGTCAGTGCAAATCTGAAATTTTCACCTATGCTGCCCGGCGAGGTCTAAAAACATTCTCCCGAGGGGAAAAAAGGAGTAGAAATGCTGTGTACAGTCCGCGCTTAACTTTTTGACCGTTCTGAATACAGACGCACAGAACACAAGTTTACTTATATAGTTTATATTATATGTATAGCATCGACATAACTTAAGGATAAATAAATCCCAGCTTTAGATTCGTATAATATTTTAACTTTGATTTGCATTAAACCCTTGGCGGTATTATGCATAAGTCCGAACTTACAACTATATTCAGAAGTGCCTAAAACGATTGACCAGGATCGTATTACAAGTGCATGTTTAAACAGACAAATGAAGTTTTAGATAATATACATGCTGAGGATAGTCGAGCATGTAAGACGAACGGATTATCTATCTACATAACCTTCAAGTTCGAACTTCTAGTGGCTAGATTACATCATTTTCTTGATCTTAACCCATGCCAAATAAGTAATATAACATATTTTTCTTTTTTTTTGCGGTGCGTAAATCGTTAGTTATACAGAGATAATCTATGGTGTTAATCTAATTTCCTAACTAATACTATAAATACGAATTTGTGTTTATCTGTGCGTTAAGCTTTCATGCCTTAATGACTCAACCGATCGTCGTGAAATTTTGAAACGCGTTGTTAGGGTTACTGAAAAGGATATAGGGTATATTTCATCCTAAAAAAGAGTGCTATTTCCCCGATGGATAGGTCAAATCTACCAAAACGCGAATGAAGGTGCGGACATAATCTAGTCATTTATAAAGATACAAACGCAGACGAAACCGCAAAGGGACACTAATCTTATATTACTTTATTAACATCTACATATATAACACAGAGTTTTAATAGTATTTAAGCACTGAGTCTATTTAAGTTGTCGAGTCGTTATTAGTGACACTCCAGATATGAGCTTTAATAATCTGTTTAATTTATGGTAGTCAGCTTGTAAAATAAGTTCAGGTTATTGTGGGGCTAACCAAGCTACAAAAGCCCCTAAATTTGAATTGATTTAGAATTTTGGTATACTATTCCACCTTTTAGTTTGTACATTGGCAAGCTTAATACTACAAAGCATACAACCAGTGGTATTGAGGAGAAAAAAGATTATAGTCGGCAGTGCAAATATAAATCATAATAAATATTAAATAAGTAATGTGTCACCACACGAAATAAGTGACAACTTCATATAATTTTATTATTATAGGTAATAACAAAAACAATAAAAATAAGTATTAGAACGATGCATTATTTCTCAGTTAATAAACGTGGTTGTTGACAACTATAGTCGATTAAACCCGGTTCTGCGTCACCAAAACCGAGCGTAACGGTTGACCTTCGTTCATTGTTCAACGAGCCTAAATAAGTTTCCACTTGAAATATTGCTAAAACAAATAATTGCCATTAAAAAAATTATATTGCTAGATGAAAACATATATATAAAATACTTCATTTTGCCTGTGGCTTCGTTAACGCATTATAGATTTCAACTATCCCTCGTGAACAGCACATTTTTTCTGTGTAAAAGTAACTGCGCATGTACTTTTCTGTACTTCTGACAACGTGTAAGCAAAATTTCATGATGATCGCTTGGCTGATTCAAAACCATAAAAGTTTTAATTCCATACAAACAAATATAGACCTTATGAAGCACAGGTCAACAGACTGTTGGCAGCATAAGCTTAAAAAAGCCTGACTTATTACAAAACGTTTTTAAAAATAATAAATTATGTGTAATTATTGTATAAAGTGTATTTTAAAAATAGGTTTTCATTTGCACCAATTTTTTTTTACTAAATCATGATGTACAGTTTAGAATATTATGATATTTTGTAATTAAAAAAATAATTAAAGACATAATCCGTCTTAAAAAATCAGCCGAGGGATTAAGGTGTGAAAGAACCACAAACAAATAAACTCACATTCACATTAATAATATTAGTCAGGACTTGTACAACTATCGGCTTCTAATATTTACGAATGAATTTATTATTTTCAAGATAAAATAGACTGGTTTGACAACTTAATGCTACCTCAGTCTTATAGCGTATCGTAAAGCGTTAGATAAGTTTTTGACGGTGAAATTTATGTGCACTAAATTTATTTAGACAAATAAATATTCTTATGACAGAAATAGTCTACATTAATAATATAACTTTTATATTTAAAATATACATTATAAAGTTTAGAAATAAAGCACGTTTTTCAATACCCTGATAATCAAAGTAATATGTCCTGTTAAAAGTTGGTTTTCCTTCAAAAGTTTTAACAATATATGTCCACATGAAGTTGCCAACGATAATAAAAAATATATACTTATGTGCATGAAATGCTTAAGGTACACTAATGTATTCAATTTGATAAGGAATAAAACTGTATCCGTCTAAATAGCCTTCCATTTACCTTATTGTATGTGTCCATGTGTTTAGAAGATAGATAGGTATGGTAAGCTATCCTTAAAAGATAGGTATATGCCATCGCAGACTTTTTTGTAGATCTATAAAAGAGGAATATCTCATTTTATAGTGTTTTGTTATATCTCAAACCACAGCGTTTTCGATGAAAGATCCCAAGCGGCTTGACTTTTTCCAATAATTATCATTATAGTTCAACCAATTTACACAAAACCTTGACAAATTATATATCTAAATCTTCCTCATGTATTACTCTATCTATTGGCGAAGACTGAATTACAAACCGTTAAGTAGTTTTTGAGCTTATCGCGAACATAGAGACAAACAGACAGACGCGGCGGACGACTTTGTTTTATAATATGTAGTGATCTATTGTTGCTTTTCCTTTTGACGTAATTGTATACGATTTGTTGTAACAGAATATTATAATTAAATAATATATCAAATGATAACACATATAAATTCGTATTTAAAATGTAGTTACGAAGTCGACTGCCTCTAGTTCAACAAGGCACTGGATAAAATATATTCTGCATGTGTCATGATAATAATTATAACTATTTCTATAAATCAAGTTTCTACATGTTTGTTTATTTGAGGTAATTATAAGAAATACTTATTTTATTCAACAAATCATTCAAGTAAAGAAAATGATATTATATCTACTAGAGCGACACAGGCTAAAAGTGTATTATTATTTATAACGCAATTTGACAAGGACGAAGTAGCCAACAGTTGCTCATTATTTAAATTGCAAAGTAAAGGGACAACAACTATAGATTAAGGTAGTGTCAATCCGACGTAGATATGTCGTAAAGTCTAATGTATTTCCGTCTTCAATTAAAAAAAATAGGGTTGGCAATACACACTTTCACACGTAAGATATCCTTAAACCCCTTAACCTTCCAACCCTTCCTACTTCTTACTTTAAATTATAAGTGCGAATCTTAGTTTATTTGTTTGTTACCCTTGCACATTTTAGCTAGTCAACTGATCATCATAAAATTTTTCAAACACGTTGTCTGTGATACAGAAAATGGTATAGAACCTTTCACCAAGAAAAAATATAAAATAAAATATGTATCCAAATATACATTGACATGAGCGAAATCACGGGCAAAATCGAGTTTTTTTTTTATTAACGCCTGCTGTACCTGTGTTTGTGCGCATATTTATTATTTTTCATTGTATTCTGCGTGTCCATATATCTAGGTATACTATTTTCATAGCGTCCAGTCGAACCAGAGTAGACTCGCTACAACGCTCTCTATTAGTTAATTATAGCAACATTCCTGTTGGCAGGAATGATAAAGAAGTTTGCAATGACAGATCATAGCTGTACGACATGATTATACATAGAACTTAATGAACTTACATTTTTTTAACTATTAACTTCTGGAGCAGATTTGAAAATCAATGAACGACAAGAAAAAGCCGATGTCAATTTATTTACACGTGGACGTGACCTCAATATAGCCCAGTTCCGGATGTCGACCGATAACTTTTCTGTGAGCATCATTTAATATTCATCACTAAGTAACACGACGCTGGTATTTTGTGTCACAGAAGGGCCAAGGGAACTAACGGTATGAGTTGAATGCGATAAGTTCATGGCAGAAGGTATTTACTTCCGTCTCATCAAATAATTTTCAACTTTAAAACTGGAATGGATGACATTTATTAGGTTTTAAAGGAAAAAACCATTATTAGGAGTCTTTGAAGTATAATGTAAATAGAATTTTTGTTATTTTGTCCACTCCTCCCCTTTGTATTTATAGCTCTACCCCAACTCCCATTCTTACGTAAGTATTGACATATTTTTTACAAAATAAGTTTAAATTAATAAACAAAATATTTATAAATAAACGTTGCTGACTTAATCACCATTCAGATATCCACGTCAACCATATCATCAAAAACCAGCAAAGCGTCGACCTCCATAATGGAACATTAATCCTAAGAGATCTACAAAAAGGATAAGTCTCTTCGTGCAACTGTCGGACTACGTCCATAGAAGCTCAACGTAATAAACGTAATAGTGGCGTAAATAAAATGAATGCATTTATTATATATTCTATTATATAGAATTAGTTGTCACCTGTGACTTCGTCTGCTTTTGTGACTGTACAAATAATGGCTATACATTACCCGCGTGTAACTCAGTTTGTATAACCGTTCGCCAAGAGCTATTCCAACTAACTTGATACTTATTATTCTATTTTGACGAATTAAAATAATCTCGCGGTTTCGGTCGCGTTAATGAGATTTGTTCTATCCCTCGTGAAAAATACATTTTTGCTAGATGAATGGTACAAAATGCATTTTTCTGTAACGATAATCGGTTGAGTATTTAAGACGTGAAAGACTAACAAAGAAACAAACTAATATTTGCACTTATAATATTAATAAAGATTATAGTTATATTATTGTATACGCTATATTATTGTGGAGTTTCATGAAAATCCGTTGAGTAATTTTCTAGTCATAAAGTAACAAACATCCATTCATCCTTATAAACTTTTTTGTTTATAAAAGTAAAAGAAATGGCAAACACGGAGCCATTATTGAAAGTATAGAACATATTTTCATAAGAAGAAAATCGCATAAAGCAGAAAAGACTAATTTAGTACGTGAAAATGCCAGTAATATTCGTTGGAGAGGTCAGGGTTGTCAGTAATGAAAAAGAAAGAAAGAAAAAATGCAAAGAGGTTTTAACATTAGTAAAATTATAAATATAAATAGTTAAGAATAATGGATTTTATTACAAAACGAATGTCGAGGAAAAATAAACCTACTTACGTATTTTCTAGAACCTGGTACAATAACGTCATACATGCAAAGGGTATTTACTTAATTAGATACTCACAATTTATGAATGTAAAACCGCAAAGCTTTCTGAATCATAAACCAATGGGGTTTCTTTCATTCAATTTAGCTCATGTAAACAAGCACTTTACCTGTAGATACACAGCATATAGTCAAATAGTAACTGAGACCGATCATAGACGAAGATCTGTTAACAGTAGCCACTGTCACGCGAGCATATATATTATAACATTGTTTAATTCACCTCTCCCTGCAATGTCTTTTCGAACGTTCTTTTACTAACGGAGGACTTTTCAGGAGTTATTAAAACTATGTACAATTTCCCTGATTTATGAATGGCAGAAAAAAAGAAATGTAAAATTTTACTTAAACTTAAAATCGTTATAAGGGCTATAACAGGATTTAAATAATAACATAATTATAATTACAAAAATAACACAAAATTAATCCCGATTTAACACATTATTCCTCTGACATAACAAAATCATTCTCAGAAAAAAAACTAATTCGGAGACACTAGTTGGACTAGATAGGCTTTCAGTAGAGTATAACAAGACGAGTTATAATTATTTATTATTAAATTACTAGCTAATAGTTCTCAGTGCGACCTGGCGAGTCGGTGCACACTTTTTAGCGTATTCCGACATGGTAACCGTTCGGGGATGAACCAAACGTAGTATAATGGCGCATAAATAATGCTCATGGGACACTATGACAGACGTTGGTCTCTCGTGACAGCAGGACGGTGGCCATGGAAATCGGAATCTGCTAAGGAGTGTACAAAGATTCACCGCTGTCTCCTAAATCGTCCTTCCCAGACGTTGTAACGAGTTATCCACAATTTTGCTTACTTTATAAAATCCAGCTCCGGGCATAATTCATATGCATTTTACACCCGAAAAAGTTAGCATTATGTGATTTAAAACTATTATAAAATTGTCAAAAAAAGATTTCTGAAAAATATAATTATATACTCTCTAAAAGACTTATCATAAATCCTTCCTTGAAATATAAAATTTAGTAAATTGTGATCAATAAACGGCAAGAAAAACAACAATGACTTATAAATGAAACAGGAAAAACATGAATTGCATCATGTTATTTATTTCATTTGTCCAATATTCTTTTGCCAATCGCCTTGGATTCAAGTGGGTATTAATAAGTATTACGTATCATAGGTACAATCAACGACAGTAGATATCAAACGATAACACCGTGATAAGATATCAAGTAGACTGTTAAATAGGAATGACTTAAACGAATATTATTACGATTTTACAAATAAATTAAACAATAAAAACTTAATAGAATAAACTTTACGCTTTCAAAATGAAGATCATAAATATTTTATTCAATTTAGGCCCTCATTTGGGGCTTATTAACGTTTAACCTACAACTGATTCGAACAAATAACCCAGTCATCCAGAAGAATCAGGAACAAACTCGATCTAATTTATCTTTTTATCATACACGTTAAAAAAAAAAGTGTGTGTGTACTTATGCACACGCGTTAAAAATTATACTTCTTTGGCATAACAAGATAAAAGTCTTTTAAAAAAAATTATCTTTCGCCTTATTCTACGTTTGTAGAAAAAACGACACTAACAATAGAAAAAAGGTATTTAATACATACACACTTTTTAAAATAAAATGTTGACTATAGCTAACTTCAGGGTGTCGGTTTTTCGTGACGGTGTGCGCGCGCATCGTAAAAATTTACTCTCATCATTTTTCCCTAACGCGTCAAAAGAAGTATAACTTCAATATATATAGTTACAATTGTAGATAGTTACATTCGTTTTTGGTGGATGCACCGAGAGGAGCGTCATTTGCAGACATCACCATCGTATCATATTATTATACCTGGAAGAATCAACTAACATAATCATCTCTTCAGCCCACATCATTGTAGTAAATGAAGATAAATCAACAGTTGTTCCCACACACAGTGGTACTACAAAATAATCCCAAGGAGGGTCGATATCAGGCAGATGACCGAAAGTAAAAATTAAGCCAAATCATACATCGCAATATGACAAACATGTTGTGCAGACCCTACATGGTTAGGATAAGAGTAAGATGATAACCATCATTCACATATTGCTCCACCCTAAAATAATAGTCTTTAGACATTTAAACCCGCTTGACATAATGCTTGAATTTACTATCCGGCAAATCGTTAATATAGCCTTTAGGACTTTATTATAAAACCTAACACTATTTTACCTAAAAGACTATTACAGGTTTACTGAATCTGAAACATGAGAAGAGCAAGTTGTCAGTGTTCCTAGTATTTAAAAAATACCATAATTTACACCCCATCTTCAATTTTGAAGGTCGAATTAAAGAACTTTCCAGAGAGACTTTTTCAGTTCGATTATAATCCAGCCTAAAATGATGAGAAGCCTGAACAATATATACATTCCTTTATTATATTCGCATGAATCTATATATATATATATAATACCACTGATTGAATCATCACGATTTCTCCGAAACTGTACGTCCGATTGACTTGAAATTCACCATAGTTATTTCTTTTGCCACGTACACGCTCACTAAGAACAGATTTTAGTTAAAACCTATCTTAAATACATTTTTAGCTACAATTACATATTCTTCACAGACACGGACAATCCCTGACATTAAGCAACCGTTGTTATAGTAACCAGTAATATTCATCTTCTTTATTTTTTTGGCTCCGTCACGGTTTGTGCACTAGCCAGTGTCAAGTAACAAGATTTTGCCAACTAAGTGTCTTGCGATAATTATAATGTTCTAACAAGATGGTGGTTTCCTTGTTAGAACTTTCCATGCAGTTTTGGTGGCATCTCAGAATGCATGCTCCGTGGTATTATTTCCCATCCACTTCACTTGTGCATAATAACAGAACTATATTACGTAAAACACCACCAATATTACAAAATATAGAGTCTAATAACACAAGATTATGAATAAAATATAAAAACCACTACATGACAGACTAAGATCCCGCCAAAAACTCCACCAGTAATATTATACCCATGGGAACAAGTTTATTTTTAGGGGTGTGCAAACAACGCTCAAATCGCACCGAATTGAATAATAATGTTCAATTCGAATTTTGAATAGAGTAATTCAATGTATTTCTATATTTTATTGAAGCTAGAATTATTAGGCTAATACTTATAGATAAAAGTAACAACATTTTTCATTATTTTAATCATTTTAATTACAAACAAAAATGTTAACATCGAAAAAACTATTATTTAAACATCAAGATTTAAATACCTTTGAAATAGAACTTCACTGTGTAAATCAATTCTACAATAATAAACTACTATTAGTAAAAATATTTGTTAAAAATTTACTATTTTCGTTAAATCTAAATAATTTTTAAGCATTTTAATTTTGAAAATTTTGATATCAATGGCTGAATTATTTTATTTCAAAGAAATTTCAATATATTGTGTATACTTTCATATTTTAACAGGTTTCTAGAATTTACTGCTTTTATTTTTTATCACATACATAAAAAATAGTTTAGCGCTCAAAATTCATTAACAACTAATAAGGTAGAAACATATAGGTTTTACAATATTTGAATATTTTATGTGAAATTTATATTTATAAATGAAGTAATCGATTATAGTTCATAAACAAACTGTCAGTGCCGTCGAAAAATTTTTTTTCAAATAATAATAATGCATTTAGTTTCTTGGATTTGTAATTTTCACTTTTTCCCGCCACTTTTTGACTAGAAATAGAGATACAGCATTTTTGAATGCTCTCAATGGCTGGTATCGACTGGGATGGCGTTACTGGTAAGTTTGTAACATTCTATAGTTAATGCTTATTTGACGCATAAATGAATTATTTGAATATTCCGAATAGTTCGAATTGTTCGTGTGTTCAATTTGGATTTGGAATTGTATTGTTCAGTACGATTTGTTATCGATTAATTCGAATATTCGCACACCCCTATTTATTTTGTCTTCATTGAATCAGAAAGTTTTCATTCGAAAATGTAATTTTAGATCAGTATTATTTTGAATTTTGGATTTGCTATCAATAGATATAATAAAAATGAAATGTCCATATATAAAATCTACTTTTTACTGAATGGATACGAAAGTGTATAAGCCACTTATAGTAAAAATCAATTTTTTGTCAGTCCATCAGTCTGTATGTTCCGGGTAATCTCCGAAATGACTGGACCGACATTGACGGGAATTATACTGGCAGAGAGCTGAAATTGCAGGCTATGTTATTTTAGACTATCTGTAAGTCGCAACTTTGCCCGCAGTGGAATATCCAATTTTTACAGGACAATCGCTGGCAGATAGCTGACCTCATAAGGAGTAACTAAGACTATTTTATTTTAGACTAGCTGTTACTCACGACTTCGACCACAGTAAAATATCCGAAACAATTTAACCGATTTTCACACGACTTTTACAGATACCATAGCTGATCTTATAAGAAGTAACTTAAGTTATTTTATTTTAAACTATCTGTTATTCGCGATTTCATCCGTGTGGAATATCTGAAACGTTTGAAGCGATTTTCACATGACTTTCACTAGCAGATAACTGAAGTTATAGAAACTAACTTAAGACATTTTATTTTAGACTAGCTGTCACCCACAACTTCTTTCGTGTGAAATTTAGCAAAAGTATGTTGTACACTGTAAACATGTGCGTGAGGCGTGCACTGTACTGGACTCCAAGAATTAATATAATTGTAATTAATATATGTAATTTGCTTAATTTGTTTGGCGGCCATTTTATTTAATTTACCGCGCACGCATCTACATAACTCATCAACCATAGCTCCGGGAAGCTGGCTACCCATTTTTCGCGTAGCAATTTGAAAATTCGTAGAGGGTTTACCCATTGATTTCCTATTTTTACCCATCATTAATTTTTTTGCCTATCTCTATAAAAAAGTTATGAAGTTTTAAATTTCGTGGACCAGCGTCCAAAAAACTATCAAAAATTGAAACTGTCAAGGTGGATCCTTGAAGTATGTCGTTTGCACACGTTTTCTCATCTTCAATTTTTTTGACAAGTCAATTTGTAAGGGGCAGAAAGTGGGGGATAAAGAAATTTGAGGAATCGAGAATTTTGGAATAATACATTTGAATTTATACTTTTTGCCCATCTTTTACTTTTTGAAAAGTCAAATTATAAGGGGTAAAGACTGGGAAGAAAAGAAAAAGTGGAAGGTCGAGAATTTTGAAATTATGCATTTGAATCTACCTTATTTACCTACGTTTGCATATCTTTAACTTTTTTGAAATGTGAAATTCTAAGGGCTAAAAATTAGAGGGAATAGAAAAAGTGAGGGGTCGAGAATTCATCATTTTTCTTCGATTGCCCACTCTTAGTTACAGAAACATTTTAATTAGAATATGACGGTCTACACTTTAGCAATAATCAATTATACTGTGCCTACCTCACGACTGATTTTAGAAAATGAAGACTTAATAAGGTTCATTCTCATACAGAAGGGCATCCTTTCAATTGCCAATCAATTTTCTTTGATTGTCCACCCTTCGTTACAGAGTTATTTTAAGAAGAATATGACATTCTATACTCTAGCAACAACCGAATATGTTTCGCCTACTGCGCGATTAATTGTGGAAAACTAGGACTTAATAAGGCTCATTCCTAAATAGACGGATATCCTTTCGATTGCCTATCATTTTTTTTCGATTGCTCCCCCATGCATAATTAAAAAATACATAATTCCAAAATTCTCGATTCCTCAAACTACCTTTCCCTCTCATTTTCACACTAGAAATTGATTTTTCTAAAAAGTAAAAGATGAGCAAACGTTAGCAAAGAATATTGATTCAAATGCATCATTCAGGAATTTTTCTTTCCCCCCTCCTCTCGCCCTTACCGCACCGTATAAATTGACTTATCAAAACAATAAAAGATGGGCAAACGACATACTTCTGGAATCTATCTTCACATTTTTATTTTTTTAAAGTTTTTTCGGACCCTGCTAGCTCACGCAATTTAATCTTTCATAACTTTTTTTTTATAAAAGTGGGCAAAATAAACAAAAGGTGGGCAAAAATGGGGAATCAATGGGCAAACCCTCTACGAATTTTCAAATCGTTATGCGAAAAATGAGGGGTCAATTTCCCGGTGCTATTAACCAAAGCAACGCATTGCATTTGCATATTGCGTCGCGTTCAATGAGCACTGTTTTAATTCGTAAATATTAAAAACTGCTTACAGATAGATATAGAGTTTTATTTATTGATTTATATTAATACAAAATTTTAAGACTTCAATTCATTCTGTATTTTAATTAGAAAAATACTCATCAACTCATTGTTTATAATTTAACATTATAATTAATAGGTATTTTCAAAATAGAAGACGTTTTTTTCAATATTAGACCAGATCGTATTACCTTAACAATTCCATTATAAAATTTCTTGCGAAATACAGAAGCTATTACTTTTTGTATGATCGCAAAAACTTAAATATGTTAACAATATCTATATAACAACATTTTTAAGAGAAATTATATAACATGAAATTTTCATTAATTTCTTATACTGTTTAAGTGAGCACTGGAGAGATTATATAGCATGTTAAAGTCCCAAATATGTTGTTGTTGCTAAATCTCATCCAGCTCACTGTTAGTATTTACATATTTAATTTACACGTTACATATCACAGTAGGTGGCATGCGTATCATACCTACAAATGATTTTAAAAGTGCATTTCTGTAATTCAACCTCTTCTCACTATTTTATATTACTTTAATACAATTAAAAAACGCGTGCGAAGCTGCAGGTATCAGCTAGTAATTCATAAAGCTACTAAGCTCCAACAAGAGGTTCGCAATCATGACCGCTTCTGTCTCAAGGCGCCGGTATCACAATTTCTGATAGTAATTTGTATCCGACTAGGTCGTAATCACCGTGCAGACGTATACTCGTAAATATGTCCGTAGGGGCTCTTTTTTGGTTCACTTACGTCTCAGCATTAGAAAAACACAGTGATCGAGCGACGAAACAAGACAGCGACGACCTGCGGTAGATTACTTATTTTTTAATATAATCGCCGTTGTTACTTCTAAATTGTTCTATCCATCAGGTATACCGTCATTTCGTTGTGACAATATAAAAATGACAAATTATTTTAATTTTAAGCCTTCGCACGAATGTTTGGTACCGAAAATCGTTCAAAACGATTTTATTTTATTATCTTTCGCTATATGTACACAATTAATTTAGTAATTATATACTTCACAACCGTGTGATTTGTGCGCAAATATATAATCTATTATATAGCCATAACATTCGCATTAATAAAAGGACATGATTCCATCTTTAGGTGAATTACCTCGACCGTGTTCTCAAAAGATTATTATTACCTTGTACGCAATTCTCTTGTCGTATTCAATTATAAATCTTATATTTGTCTTAACATTATATATTTTATTTTATATGCTTGCATACAACTATATCCATTCACTGTTCTATTTTAACTAGATATGATGTAACTCTAAGACAAATGTTTTGTTTATTATAACACGACAAAGTGACTACACTCTGGCATAGTTCAATTAAAAACAACCGTAATAACTATGAGGTCAATAATCCATCCACATTATCCCGAAATATGACTCTGTGATTGCTGTGTTCGAATACCGTGTCGGTAGGCAAAGTTTCGAATCCTTACGAAAGATCCGGAGTTTTCGATAATGGGAAAAAACATGATGAAACTAAAATATGCTGGTAGGGCTTTTTCTATTCCTCGTCTCTGACATCCTTATTTGAAAATTTATCGCCAAATGTGTATGTAGGTATGTTCCAATAACTATATTTGAGAATCAATTCCTCTCTAGGTTTAGCGTGTCTACCACCTTAGAC
Source organism: Antheraea assamensis (assembly GCA_035772565.1). Lineage (NCBI taxonomy): Eukaryota > Metazoa > Arthropoda > Insecta > Lepidoptera > Saturniidae > Antheraea > Antheraea assamensis. The sequence goes on from JAQQSE010000067.1 coordinate 1,284,294, forward strand.
CACATCATCATTTAACATAAGGTGAAATTGTGATTTTAACACTAAAACTTATAAACTAAAAAAGAGCGATCCAGTTGTATACAAACACTCTTCCATCTCGTTTGATCCTAGAACGCAAGTTATATGGTAGTGGCGATCTAGTGGCACGCAATTTCCATATTCTACCAACAATTTGTTAAATGTAGCTACCGGAACAACTCAATAATGATCACTTGCTGTCCATTTGAAGTTAAATAATTCGCGACAGTTTAAATACTAAAGAAAAACTAACTATATAACTTATTGACTCCGAAAAGAGTATAGGTATTAAAGAAGATGCAATGATTCCTAACAATGGCCTTATCACATTTGCCAAGGACTCCCTAAAATGTCTGAAAGAATTAAATACTATATATATATATATATATATATTTTATATTACTTCGGCAATATGTCTACATGATACCAGATCAGAAGTAAACTCAAAAACAACGGCGTCTATCGGTGATAAATACCAACGACTGGCGTCGTCACCATGCTGACCTGTAAAAATACGTTTTCACACCTCATTTGAAAAACCCAATATCGTTAAAGAAATTGGAGGAGATTCCATATATTCACAGTAGGACAGAAATAAGAATTTTCGAACTTCTATCTACC